>CM065170.1:30664977-32004679 GCA_033026295.1 Channa striata
CATGCGCGGTAGTGTGACTATAAAAAATGAACCACACTAAAAAACGGTGTATGTATATATCTATCGCAGCATATACATAGACAGCTTTGCTATTGATAGATTAAAAAATAATTAATAAACGATGCAATTACAGAAATTGCACAAAGAATTCCTCTTAAAACCGTTTTAAAATTCATGGGCTGCATTGCTGCTGTGATACACTTGGTGGCAGCAAAGTCATTTTTTAATAATTCCCATCATCCACTGTTGCAATCAGGCACATGTTTGTTTTATCCCAGCCTGACATGATCACTTATGAATTACATTAGTCTTCACTGTGGTGCTGGCTCTGTACCACCAAACCGCATTGTGATTTTATTGGGAAACAATTGGGCTCCAGTTCTGTGTTGCTTATTATGTACTATTTACAGCCCCCATGATTCACATTACATTTGCTTCTCCTTGGTCGTGGAGTCGAGCCATAAAATGTGCTCATTAACTCTGTCACTCGGGCGTGCGAGGAAGACCGGTGCTGCCGGAGTGAAATGGGTTCTAAGCTGTGGCAGCTGGTCAAAATCCTGCGGGGGGAAAATGAGACTTCAGACCAATTTACGACCATCATCTCTATGTGCGAGGTCATTTCGGAGGCCTCTTAATACACACACACACACACACGTCAAGCATGCCCATCTTCACCTGTCAAGTGATTGACTACACCAGTGGTGCAAACACATTCACTGCTGTCCCAGCCAGTTTTATGCCCTTTACTATAAAACAAAAGTCTTAAATTTTGCACTTTTATATTCAGCGCTTATTTGTCTCAGAGCAGCCTTTACATCCGCAGCCACGTGACTTGATTAGCCGTTGATTTGCGGTGCAAGTTGTGCCACTTCCCATTATTTGCAGCATGTGTGGGGAAAATTAATCAACAATTTGAATGCGTGTTGCGCAAGTGTTGTCTGTTTCTCAGTGCACAAGGAAAAAGAAAGCAAAATGATATAAAGTGTGCACATAACAACGTCAATAGTGCCAATATTTTCTTTAGAAGAGTAACGTTTTTCACTTAATTCCGAATCAGAAACCCCTTTAAACATTAAAACTTCTTTTAGGGTAGCAACCAAATACTTGTTACTTTCTCATATAAAAACCAAAAAGGCATCAAGAAAGAGCCTCATTTTTATCAAAAAAGCCTGAAATGGAAAGATTCTCATTGTGCTATTGTCGAAGAGTAACAACAGCAGCACAAGAAGGTGAAATTTCTGCATTTGATCAATTATTAAAATTGTTGCAGATTAATTTTCTCCGGCTTGACTAATCTTCTTAGCTCTACGTTTGGTATAAAAAAAAAATGTTAATTTTGATTCTTTCTGTCACTCAAACCCAAAGCCTTTTCAAATTTGCTGCCGCAAACACATGAACGCACAAACACAATCAGGCCGCATTATTCACTTCTTTATCACATCGCCATCACGTTTCCTGGGCGCATATCAGCATTGGTTAGCGTGCCCGGTGATTAAAGTAGAGTTTCTGATTCCGACTGCTAATGCTGATGATTCTTCTCTCTCTCTCTCTGGTGCCGAATGTCTGATTGCAAGATTTGCCCGAGCACTCTGCAGCAAGCATGCCACGCAGCAACGACCCCGCTGGCTGCAAATCACTGCTGAAACACCCACAAAGAGCAGAGTAAAATGATGCCACAGACGTCCAAAATGGTGTAGGAGGAGGATAGGAGATTAATCTTCAGAATATGAAGTAGACTGACTCCAATCCAATCCACAGCCCTCTCCTCTCTGTCTAAACCCAGCTGTCAAAGCCCCTGGCTTAACACCAGTCTCCAAAACCCCATTGACAGCAAACCCTGCGACGCTCTCTCTTTCTCACATCTGTGTTTTCATCTCTTCTTCTCTCTGTTTCATTTTGTTTACCCTCCCCCCCTTCCCTTTTTTCATGTTTGTTTTCTTTAAATGTACACAGCGATATGAAAAAATCATGACCCTATCCAAATCATGGCCCGAGGTGGTGTATGTAGCAAGCGCACCTCGACATCAGGCGCCGTGTTCTCTGCACAATATTGAGTGCATTAATAACATGGCTGATATATTCTGTCAACACTGCCGTCAAATTTTAAATGCACTCTTCAATCAAAGTGAGCGGAAATATCATACCTGCCACTCAAGCGAGACATTGTGGGAGATATCAGCTCGTGGCTTCCAGGAGGCCATATGGCAGCGTCCGGAGACAAGTCTGAATATGAATATGAAAACCTGCTGCACATTTGAATACCACTGACCTCATATGCATGGTTTTCATTGTAGGTCGAATTACCTGAATCGCATATGAACCAGAGCACCTAGCTGAGGTTGCCATGGATACCGGTTCTATCATACACACACACACACACATATAAGCGAGGTTCCCAAATCTGTGAGATGTGAGTTCCAGAGATATCCACTATAATACCGAGCTGCTGAGGTGCACTGTCAAGCTGCAGCTGCGAGGCAGGTGAGTTATCTAACACGCAGAGATTGTGCTGACCCAGACCTCTCGCTAATCTGGGCTGTAGGCAACAGCGTGCGTTAGGCGTTCTCAATCAATCCGTCAAGGTGTCAGCTCCACCCTTCCCTCTCTATCTTTTCCACCTGCAAGGTTTTTTTTTTTTTTTTGTGCCCGCTTCCGTCCTTCTACTTCCAAAAAGTCCCAGTAATCGTTTCTCCTCCAAGAAAAATCTTTGTTCATTCTAAATTTGTGGGCTTGAAATGCACCTGCCAGGGATTTATTGGAATAAAGATGCACAAATGTGACACACCCAGAGCATGTGTGCAACTTTTCTCAAAATACCACATGATTTAGCAAATTAAAGAGGAAAAAACAAATATTAAAGTTGTTCTGACGTGACATCACACTAGTATTGTTCAACACCACGAGGTCAGGACCATGATAAAGACAAAAACACAGTGTGTGTGTGTGTCTGTGTGTGTGTGTGTGCTGCAGCGCTCCTTCCTCGACATAACATGTCATTCTAGACACTGTTACTCCCAACAGAGGCAGACACTGCAGCTCAGTGACACAGAGCATGAGGTCATCTGTCAAGCAGAGAAGTGTGTGTGTGTGTGTGTGGGGGTGTTTGTCTCCACGCAGTATGAGAATGTGTGTACAGCTGTGCGTGTTCATATGTGTGTGTGTGTGTTAGGAGACAGACTTACGCTGTCATTCACACAGGCGCAGCAATGTTATTGTGCAATCTGCTCTCAGCCCTCCCCTCGTCTTGCTGCTGAGTTCAAAGGTTGCCATGACTACCGGCGCCCCCACCGGATCACAGTGCGCTGTAGCCCTGGAGCCATCAGGGGATGCGTGCTTGGCAGGTGGGGTGGATACGGCGACCTTTGACCTGTCAAGGTCTTACCAACGGGGAGGAGGAGCGAGGGGGTTAAAGGAACAGCGAAGCGCCGGGTCGTAAATTCAGCCGATCCTTACTGAGAGCTTCAGGGTTGTGGGCGGCGTGGCCTTATTGCTTCTGAGCTTGGTGACTTGTGCCGGCTGCCTCCTGGATTTCAGAAGGCCCTGGGCAGGAGAGATAGCCGCCTTCTAATCCGCAGAGTCTCTCTCACCTTGCCGCCTCCGTGTTTCTCAGATAGTGCATCTTTTGTGTCAGATCTTTGCAGCTGTCACCGCTGTTGCTTGTAAGGATGATGCTGGCTTTGTGTGGGGTTGTGCGCGTGTGTGTGTGTGTGTGTGTGTGTGTGTGTGAGACAGAGGCACAGACAAGCACGCATAAAAACCAATCACAAAAATAGAGAGTAAGGCATCCACGGGGCAAGGAAGGCTGCAGATATTGTATATTCATTCGAGACTCTCAGGTTTATTCAACAAATGCCTTATTTTACAGAAACTATTCGTTTGATTAACAGCCTGATTAACAGTGGCTTTTGCCGGAGCTTCGAATGCTTTCAATGCAGTTTTTAATGGAGGAATTAAATTACAATTTCCAAGCACAAAAACTAAACATAAGTTATTTGGTTCCATATTGTTCCAATCACATTTTCATCCAAATTAGGCAAAAACGGACAAGTCAGCTCATCTCTTTCTAAGGCGAGACAATGACATACAGAAGACACGGACATATTTTAGAGCAGCAAAAATGTGTGTGTGTGTGTTTGCAGGTGTGTTTCCACGCCTGTGTATGCACTGGGGAATGGAAGGTGACAGTCAGGAGAAGGGTTATTTACTGTGCGGCCCAGGCGACCTGTCCGTCCTCACGTCCGGCCCCTGCAGATTAAGATGCAGCCGCCGGCGGCTGCCAGAGCAGGCTGAGATTGATGGGGAACACGGGGGCCACGGAGGCCCTGCAGAATCCTGAACAGAGCCTGTGGGTACCAGCCAGCCATGCTGCCAGCAGACAGCGGCTCCTCTCTTCTTCTTCCCACTCCCTCTCTCTTGTCACCCTTCGTTCTATCTTTTTTCCTGACTTTTTCTTTATCGCTCTGTTGCTCTCTCTGGCATTTTTTTTTCCTCTCTGTCACTCTCTGCCGCTTTCTGCATCCCTGTTTTTCCGTCTCTCTGTCATTTTATCACCCCTTCCTCTGCATCCCCCCCCAACCTTGCAGCGCCCTCCCCCCCCGGAAGACGCTGTCTCAGCAGCTTTAGTAGATTTGGATGTCATGAAACTGCAGGTGTGTCAGCAGCGTGTGTGTGTGTGGGAGAGAGGGCAGGAGTGACTCTCAATAAATAATTTTCTGGTTACGATGGGTAGCAGAAAAGTTAACTGGGAGGTGGATGCTCGTGTGTGTGTGTGTGTGTAAATGAGTGGATGGATCAGTTGCAGCTCCCTCCCTCAGTCTACACATCTGACTGATTTTTAGCTGAAAAAGATTTTTCCAAAATAATTCTGATGTTGCACTGACAGAAGAGGGAAAAGATGAGAATGGAAGATGGATGCTTGTGTATGCGTGTGTGTGTGTGTGTGTGTGTGTGTGCGTGCGGCCCCGAGTGTGTGCATGCTGAACAAACTGCATTGGCAGGGTTTTTGTTGGAGTCCCCAGGGCAGGAGACGCATGAGTCAGCGGCCAGTAGGATTTATAGCCAATTGATTAAATTAGCATTTGTTCTGCTGCTGGGGAAGCAGCTTGTCAGTATAAGCATACAGTCAAACACACACACTTTCACATGCAGGCAAACAAACACGCACCTGTACACCAAGTGCAGTTAAGCAACGCGGGGGAAGGGAAACAAGACAATGAAGAAAGGGGGGGGGGAAAATCCACCGGGAAGCGGCAGACAATTAGCAATGATGTCAATAAGTCAACGTGATTAACATCGGGATCACTGGAATGTAAATACTGGAAGAAACACGCGTTGCACTCCCACAAGCCTCCTTCATGAGCAGCCCCTTCATGCGACGCGGCGAGCGAGCGAGGGGGTCGCACACGCCGGGCTTGCTGACAAGCCTTTTTTTATGACATTCATCAAAGCCATCTGCCATTTTCCGCTCAATTAATTTGTTATGGGAAGTGGGATCAATTAAGTGCGCACCGTAATGGCTTTATATCCTTGTTTCCCTTTTATAGCCCAATATTTTCTGTGCTCCACTCTGGCATGAAAAGGCGAAATCGATATCCCCAGCTATTTTCCCCTCCCGTGGACTAATTTGTTTTTGCCGCTCTCTTCCTGGCATGATAAACCGGCTGTAATGAGGGGTTAGGGCGAGGGGACAGACTAAAACATAAAACCCGCACTCGAGCCAACCGGCGAAGCGGGCTCGCTCTTTCCGACGCAGTCGCCGAATCCGAGGGGCGACCGGTTCTAGCCTCGGCGAGGTCTCATTTGAATGGGAGGAGTAACGTGGTTTCCCGCACTTGACTAAAGACGCGGCGGTATCAAGAGGGATTGACCTTCGGCTTGTTATCATCCGACACATGGAGAGGAGACGGCGAGTGGCTTAGGCAAAAGGTGGAGATGGCGGCCACAGCGACAACGAGCGGCTCTTTCGAGACAGTCAGTTTGACAGTGGCGGGTGGAGCGGCGTTGGCCCGGTGGCACCATTAGCGCGCTCGCCTCGTTCACCTCGACCCCTGCGACGTATTGATCACCTCGCCATTAAACCTGCTGATGGGCTTGATGATATGATGAAGAACGGGGAAGCGATGCGGGTGTGTTTAAGCGCGCGCGTGGCTTTAGAGCAGGCCGATCATTACTCAAGGAGCGTGCCTGATGACATTGCCGTATTGATTTTGACATCATCTGCTTGGGATGTGCTTCGGAGGCCAGGTCTTAAACCAAGGTAACCAAAGTGTCACCTTGTTTGTGTCAGCAGGCGTTTAGGGCACCGAGGTCCCAACTGCGCGTCAGCGAGCCGAACACAGCTTTGATAAAACTTTTAAATTAAAGTCTGAACAGGAAGAGCAAACAAATGAAACCCAACACGATGGTTTTTTTTTTTTTTTTTTTACTCTTAGTGGCCTAAAAGCATTTTCTGCACATTTTGATTGTGATTTTGGAGGTTTCTGCCTTCACCGTAATACCTTAGATTTATGTAACTGCATTTATTACAACGTTTTAAACGATTCACTGAAAACCTGCAGCAATGGTTGTGCCATTTACCTTTTAAGTTATTCCTACCCAGAGAGCAATAGGTAAGTTTCACAAACTGCTCACTGAATCATTTCCCTTAATTTACACTAGCAGTTACAGGATTACAAGGGTATCATGGATTATTTAAATATAGACATGTATCACGACGTCATCTTTGTGGTGAAAATAGTCGAGTTCCCCTTTTAAAACCTCTTTAAAATGCACTGCTAACGTTTGTTTTGCCTTCCACCGCAGAGGTCACATTCTCCCATTGTTTCCAAAAGTGCATTAAATCAGTTGCTGCTGCACTGGCAAACATAATTCATCACTGGACGGATGATGACCCTTTTAATTTTAGCGAACATGGCTCCGCAGCTCCATAACGTCACAATCATTTTATTTTGTATTGAAAGCTGCTCCATTCTACTGTAGCTGAAAGTGAAGAAATCAATGCACGCCTCCGCCCGCATTTGCCTGCCTCTCTGCCTCAATTTTTTTATTTCTTATTATTCTTTGTTTTGACACTTCATCGCAGCCAGAAGACGTATGTAACAGCGCAGCGTTAAGAGTAAAAAAAATGAAAGCGGTGGGTGGCTCTGAGATCTGGAAGATAAGACAAACCTGCAGAGGAACGCACAGTAGCTCCAGTCAGGGAAAAACCATTGGTGTAGTGCAGGCAGCCAAAAAATAAATTACATTGGTATCATCTTTTAAATATCAATAAATCATTGCTGCATTGATTAATAGAGGCATTAGTTAGATTCCTGTAAACAAATGAGACCAATTACCAGCCTCCACGTTGCATTTGCAATGTGGACCACTGGGTCACAGTCTGCTGGCTAGTTCTTGGGGTTTGACTTGTGAGGTTTAAATGTAAAAAATAACTACTTTTGTTTTAAGAGACCAAGACCAAGTTGTTAAAGACGAGGATTTCGCCAACTGCCGACAGTGGCGCAAAACACTGCGAGTGTCGCAATTAGAAAATCACTGTTGGCGCCAGGGCGCAGGTAACCCCGAACCAACCGCCTCCTTCTCAGATACACAATAATGAAATAATCATCAACCTATTTATAAAAATACAGTTAATTTGAAATGGTATTTCAGATTATTTAAACGTAATAATGTAACCAAACTGCAACCAAAGCCATGAGCTGAAACATTCTTTAGAGCTCAGGTGAGTCCAATTTTTTCTCATAGGACCTTAATGATGTTGTTTCCATGTCAAGCAATTTTATGTTGTGCATGAGGTCCTGCTGTGATGGCCGGGCGCCACGAGATAAAGGGTCAACCTGCCAGACGCAAGGTTCATTCGTAATCAGGCTGCCAGAGCTGGCTGCAAACAGTGGGCGGGAAGGGGAGCGAGACTTGGCTGCCTGTCAAGACCAGCCGCAGATTAAAAGTCCATCGATCCGACTGTAATTTATTTATCAATTCAACTAAAAATTAAACACTGACCTCCTTCTTTGAAGACCCCCCCCCCCCGGCCCCCTTTTTTAATCTTGTTGCACGTAGGGACTTGAATACCAAGCGAGCGGTCGAACGTGGGGCCTTTTTTTTTTTTTTTTAACTCCCAAAAAAGTTAAACAAGTCTTGGGGAAACCGCATCTTTCTCTGCCTTCCTCTCACTTTAGAGTTCAAAAGCGCGACTATTAAAAGCGCTATACTTCAGTTCCTGCTTTGCTGCATCTCCCAGACCCTAAGGACTTCTACTTCTGACAATAAACAACTCATACATTTCTCACCGCCGCACCGAAACCTCAGCTCCTCTCTCCACCATCTGCATTCTCGTCACTCCTCCTGCTCTTCTGATCTTCCCTTTCCTCCCTGGCTATCACTGGGTGCTGTCTTTCCTTTGCGCTCTTATTTTACTCACAAATGCCAAAACATACCTACATACTGTAACTTTCGTTTCACCACATCAAAGCCCCGTCTCTTTCCTACGCCAACCATCCGTCGGTGCCCTTCTGTGCCCGCGTACCCCCCTGGTTACAGATGTGTGGAGTTTCTCTAAAAACCCAAATCTTGCTGACTGCAAAAATAAAAGCCTCCTCCTTGTGTTTTTCCCGCTCTCCAGCCTTCCCTCCCCGGTTTTCACTCCCACTCGGACCCAGTAATAAGGGTACCGCGCTCAGGTTTGCGTCGAAAAGTCTCTCCTCCCTTGTCTTTTCACCTTACACCTTGCGTTCCGTCGTCCTCTTCACCCCTTCCTGAACCCTCCCCGTGACCAGCCCTGTAATCCAATTAAAAGCACATTAGGACCAAATGAATTGCAGTAGATTTAATTAGTTGCTGACGAAGGTCGGCTGAGTGGCTTGCTGGCACTCGGGTGGGTGGATGGAGCGCAGCGGCTCTTGGGGCGGGGGTCACGCTGTTCACCTTTAACCCGTGGATGTCGCAGGGGCGAGGAGTGTCAGCTGTCAAGTTGGTGCGTGCACTGCTGCTGCAAATGAAGCCATTTACTGCACAATTAATACTGCAAATATCTACGGTTTCAAATGGTGAAGCTTAAACTCATTTGCAGTTAAATAATATATTATAATTTATACACGCACACCTACAAACAACCAATATATCATAACCAATGTATATATTCTCTATGTGCACAGTTTGACAGCTCAAAACTTCTCCTCTTCTCTTCCTTTTGTACGAGGGGAATCGTACATTGTCAGAACAAGCTGACATATGTTGCAAACACTTCACTCGCCTCCCTTTACACTGTTGAGACTCGAAAATTGTCTGTTTGCGTCGAATTGCATTTTCTGTTCTTGTTACATCAAATCTGTCTGCGCCTGAAATCTAAAATGTGCTTCGTGCACAGCTGCAGCTTTTAATAGTAACATTTTACCAATTGATTAAGGAAGTGAGAATTGTGTGGAACAAACTGAACATCTGGAGCAACAGAGATGTGAAATATGCTTTTATAGCATATTTGTGTGTGTAGGTCGCCAGTGGCAACAACTCAGCTGCATTCAAACCTATAACGACTGCTGCCACGTGCAAGAAAACAAGATGCAAACTTTCTTTTCAGCAATAGGCAAGGAGCGCTGAAATGTCGCTGCCGAGGACTCAGGAGGTGTTGCAAAGTTTTCAAATGCTACAGCAGCACATCTCATTTCTCCTTTTTTTGGCCCCGTCTCCTTCCCTCATTCTTGAAACTGGATGCAACCTTTCCTGCTGCAGCCTCCCGATGTGCAAAGTCAGCAGAGTAGTCAGCGTAACCCGCTGTGGCATTTGCATCACGCCCCTCTGTGTGAGTGTGTGTGTTCAGTTCCTAATTAAGAGATGCACTCTCTGCTGGGGTCTGTTTTCATATCTTCTTTTTTTCCAAAGCACCAGGGCTGTCAGGTGCAGGTGGACAGTGCAGGTGCATTTGTCCAGGCGTTTGCGTGCACGAAAGGCCCGAGCGTGTGTGTGTGTGTGTGTGTGTGCATCCCTGTACATGCATGTCTGTATGTGTGTGTGAGTATGAAATGAGATCCAGGTCTGGGCCTCTTCATTTCTCTCAGCAGGTAATAAAAATATAGAGTGCCCTCCAGATCCCTTTATAGAGAGAGAGTTGAGACCGCAGCGAAATCTAGGACAGGCTCCATTGATTTGGAGGCTACAGTATTACTAGCCATCACAGCCAAGGCAATATGAGAGGGCTTTTTTTTTTCTTTAAATCACACAGCCACCCTGAGCCCAGAGGGACAGAGGGAAGGCACACACACAGAAAGAGAGCGAGATCGGGCAGGAGGGGAGGGATAATTGGGAAAACTGTTCTTGTTTTGTTTCCTCTTCCTGCCATCCCTCCCGTGTTGGCTGGCTCGGATCATAAAGAGAAAACTAACGTGCTCGCGTTTCTTCTCCGACGGTGTCTTTTGCAACGCTGGCGATCAGATCCCCGCATCGTGAAGAAGACGCACGAGCGGCGTTGAACTTCCCCCCTTTTTTTTTTTGTTATTTCGAATGAAATTTACATTTTTATGTAGTGAACTGAGCGAGCGCGGTGGGGTGCGTTATATCACACTTGGGTCCATTAAACCTGTTAAAAGCCCATTGTGTGATTTCCCAAATGTCAGTCAAACGAAAGAAAGGCATCCTGCTCCCTATTTGGTTTTCATCCAATGGCAGTGATTGGTACTATTTCAAGACCTGGGCTTTTTACACTCCAAAGGTGTGGACAAATGGGGGAAAAATGTGTTCGTGGTGTCTACTTCTTCAGGAATGGGCTCTTTCAGATCTCAGGAGAGCGGTGGAGTGTTCTGGGTCGGGCCAGGGACCGACCCCCTCTGTCTGGCTAAATAAGATAAGACCCTGTCATTGTATCCCTCCACTCCACAGCCCTGACCACATCAAATATTCATGGGCCACAGCAGACTCTTAAGTAAACTGGCCAATTTGTTGCGGAAAACGTGCATTAAGATTGGCTGGACCGATATGCAACTGCCCCCCCGGGGATGGGATAGACAGGGGCTGCCATTTTGGCCCTCCTGTCTCTATTGTTGCCACCCGTCAGAGCGGTGAGAGACACGGGGAAGCAGCCACGTGGCAGCCTGTCTGACGGTAATAGACTGGGTGTGAATCGCGAGGAAAGAGAGGGCGGGGCAAGGGAGGCATCAATGGACGGATGGTAAGAGGAGGTCACGAGAAGCTGCCTTTCATCTGGATGTATGTTGGAGGAGAGTTAAGGGGGGGTGAAGTCGTGTTTGAATGACAAAAGGCAGAGAAAGGACACGGTGACGGTGTCGTCATGTGGCGGCTGCTGAAAGCGTACGGATGAGTGGTCCGGAGTGCGCACACGAACGGCAACAACTTAATAGATCATATCACAGGGACAAACAAGCAGGGCTCGCACAACCACGGCGGCATCTCCATACAATAGATTTCAACGATGGCCCATCTCCATGTTATGTCTCCCTGAGGGCAGAAGTTGACAAATCACTAAAGCACATTTTTGTTTTGCTTTATGGGTGCAGAAGTTGAGCGGCGGCTAGGGACAGACACGACTTTACGCTTGGCGATTCCCTGTAGGGCATACGACGGAAATGAGCTGAGAAAGCTGTGTGCAGAAACGTCTGTTAGACAAAAGAAGAGGAAGAAGAGGAAAAGAAATAAGAAGATAAAGCTCATAAAACCCCAACTCGTAAAACTGTTGAGCGCATCTCAGAAGTGAGGATTCCTTCAGGCTGGAGAAGTAGGCAATAGAGGGAGGCGGGTAATGGGGGGCGTCTGTAATCCTCAACGGCAGCGGAGGTGAGATCACGATCTGTGGCCGCTCGGCACAGAGATGGCAGGACGCAGCAAGGGCCTGGCACAGTTATTAGGTCACTTCCGCAGAGGACCGGCTGGTGTTTAGAGAGCGACCGGGTTGCCGGGTGACCCCTGACAGCCTGCTCGTCATCTGGCACCAGGGAACTCTGGGGGGACTGGCGGGAAGCTTGTTGTGAATATTAAATGTGACATTCTGCCTTTTGCTTACGGAGGGAGTAGAAAAGTACTCGGAGGAATAATAATTGGAGGTGAACGTGGCTACAATTTATTTCCTGTGGAGATTATATCATTCTGTGCAACATTTAATTTCTCCTCCGTTGGTTGCGTTTGAAACGTGCACCACGAAAACCGCATTTAAATCATTTGAAACCTGCATCCGAGGCATGGGGGCGGCTTATTTCTTATGGCCTCTGAGAGGTTTGATTGTTGCCTCAACACACGAAGTGCTGAATGAGGCCATTTACATGCTAATCGCCATACAGGGTAATTTTCTTATCACGTATGTAAATGAACATGTTTTCTGGCCATAAAACAAACAGTCAACAATATGCTGACTCCATGTTAACGCTTCATTTTATTTATTTATACGGTAATTAAATACTGCCAACACACGATTCCTCGCTGATAGGCTCGTTAGCATTAATTAGCTTTAATTAGGAAAAAGAACCACTCTGTGTAGCACCTGTGGTTTCTTACATGTCTTCAGGATTCGATGCATCCATCATCTGTTCCGCCAAAATATGAAATCTTCCTCATTCTATAGCAAAATGCGACAAATATTCAGTGTGCATTCACACACGTGGGAGTCCTAAGGCCTGTGTACAGGAGCAGTTATTAAAAGTAGGAGTAGAAAATGTGCGAGAGAAGAGAAAGGTATGTTTAAAGCCAGCGTGCGTGGGTGTGGATGAGGATTATTCTGAGCTCTGCCATCTGTAAACAGGCGGACAGGTTTCCAGAATGATGAGACTAAGTGCAACGGCATAAATAAACAGTTAAAGTCAGCAGCAGTAGGCATACTTCAGATGAGAGGAAAGATTGTGTTTGTGCATTTTTGCTTGTTTTTGTTTCCTGTTGTGAGTTTGTATTTTAGGTTGGAATAAAAAAAATACTAAAATCGTTCCAAATTGTGCGTGAAGGGGAATGATGGAGCTTGCATCCCGTGTATCGCTGCTCTAGGAACTGCGGCATACATGCATACAATATCAGGCCCCTGTGCCAACTCGGCACACCAATTTCAGCATAATGCCGCCGTGCTAGTTCAGGTTCAAGCTGCATAACACTGGTGCAGCAGCGGGATATGATGCTAAAACATTATAATGAAAAATAAAAGATTTGTTTTGTTTGTGCACATTTTCAAGGCCTTTAAGTGGAATTGTGAGCGTCGATAACAACAGCACCGCGGGCGGCTTTAAGCTCTGATAGTTCCGTGTCCATTTAGTAGGCAGCAGAATCCTTGACTATAGCATTATATGTGTATGATTATGATTATATCTCCTATTAGAGCCAAAGACTGTGCTGAAGTGAAAACTTGTGACAGTGAACTGGTACACTAGCGTATTTTAGCCAAATTATCAAAGACTGTTGAATGTTATAACTAAAGCACATCATATGGACTGAAGGTCATTTTCATTTTTGGCTTTTGTCCTTTTTTGAAAATGTCAAATGTAGCCGCCATAAAGCTCCAATGTCATTTTGATGCATACTGAAATTCTAAGGCTTGAAATGAAATTTGACAGAACGGTTATGATCTACAACCACATGATACATTTTTAAAGTCCAAGTACCACTTTTTCCAAGACTGAGTACGAGTACATATACTATAATTATGTATAAACTGTTGAATAAGTTGATCAGTTATTTTAAACCACAGACATTTTTCCAGCTCTGCCTTCGTGCTGAGGCATAATGTGGTGTCAGTCGCAGTATCAAAGAAGTTTCACAAGTACAAGAGCAAAAGGCAGGATTGGACCCAATGTAAATTTCTTACTTCAGCGCTTGCTGAGTAGCTCCATGGACCCTAAATGACCATCTGCTGGCAAGTTTAAACATTATAGACAGGTTATAGAGTAGCATATTTTATTTTCTGACTCAGTTTGTGAGTTATCGTGAATTAGAATAATCATACTGATGTTTACAGCCTAGAAATAAAGGGTGTTTATTTTTCTGCATCACACACATACAATCAATGTGGAATTTCTGAACGTGCTTTTGCCACTTTTGTGTGTGCAAATTCAAATGTATCAGCAAAAAAGGTAATTATGGGACATTTCAGACATTCTGTGTGTGTGTGTGTGTGTGTGTGGCTACACCTGAAAAAGGATGTTTAAATACACTGTGTGTGTGTGTGTGACTGACTCAGAGGTCATTCCCATAAAAAGTAAAGGGGACAAGAGAGGAAATCCAATTAGGACCCTGGTACAGTGGTAGTGGCATTTAACAAATAACTCTCCTCGGTCTCTCTCAGCAGTAGCTGGGCAAGCGAGCCCCCAGCACACTGTAATAACACACTCACTCTAAGTTATAGTCTTATACTGTATTATGTCTCCTATATGTCCGAGAAGAGCTACGTTTCCATTCGAACCCATGATGAAGACATTAGTCAACGCCTACTGCTACCACCAGTCATCAGCGGTTTTATCCATCATGTGTTTATGCATGTGCACATGCAGACGCAGAAACATGTCGGCCCATTCATCCCCAGAAATATGTGTATTATCTCACGGTGGATAAAAAAAAATCAATGAAAAGCAATATTCCTATTGGATTTAGTTTATGCCATCGACCTATTTCTGCGAGGCGCTGGGTAGATCATCAATGCAATCGTGAGTGGATGACCTGCGAACCTCCAGCCAGGGTCGTGGCATTAAGGCTCGCTGCTGCTCCTGAGATAGCACCGCATTATAGATTCTCTGGGAAAATTGATTGGAGTTTGAAGTGGTCGTCCACCCAAAGTGCCTCTTTCAGACATGAGTGGTAAATTTCGGAAAATGAGGACCCAGTTCTCTTTGTGTCACTTGCTGTATTACCATTAAGGGTGCCTATATTTGATCTTCTTAAGTAGTCTGAGTTTTGGACTGTGTGAGACTACTGAACAAAGTACTGAATAACATTGGTACGTCTTTACCATCAATGCAGTACAACGGTGCAAATTAGGTTCGACGAAGGGGTCCGGACTGTTTCTTTGTGGCACAAAGGATCAAAATAATACGTGCATGTTGTTTTTTTGACTCCTTTTCTTCCCTTAGCTCAAACAAATGGAGCAGGACCATGAGGGAGCCTCGTTGAAAACCAATAATTATAGTTTCACAGCCTGTTACTCGAGATCCATTACACTGTAAGTTCGGCTCCAGACAGTGATGTTGTTTTCCAACACTGGCATTTTAGGACTGGCCCAACAGGTGAATCATCAAAACCCAAAAGGCCCAAACTGTGCCCCTCGTGTCAACCGTTGCCTTGTCTCTCTGTCTCCTCGTGCCCAAGTGTCTCTACAATCCGTATATTTGAACCTGACGTCACAAAGCGACACAGTGGCAAGAGACCGTCGGGCAACTTGTGGCACCGCTCGTCTGGGAAGATAATGAGTTCCCATAGGCCAGAGATAAGGCTCCCTGTGTGTGTGTTTTGACTGAAGGTGTGTGTCTTTTCCTTGTTATTAAAGTATAGAGAGATAGTGTTGGAAAGAGACAGGGAAATTCTTTCAACTTTACACTTCAAATCGCCCCAGTTTGGTCAACCCCCAGCAGGATTTGGCTGTAATGAGGCCTGGCTCTGCTCTTTCTGTCTGCTGCCTTCTGTCAGTTTCTCTCATTCGATCTTTCTCTTCCTGTCTCTGCTCTCCACAGTCGATGGTACAGACAACAGATCACTCCCAGGAGACCCAGCCCTAAAACATTATCCATCATGTTGACAGGCGTACAGCTCAAGAGTCTTAAAGTGAAGAAAATATCATGTACTACACATAGCTAAACTCCTTCAAGTTTTTCTTTCCTGATGCGCCACATCCTTTTCACCTTTACTGGCAGAGGAGGTACTGAAGTGGCTAACAAACAGTTTTTTCAGAAAGGTCCCGACTTCAGCACCTGATAATAAGGGGGAAAAAACACATAGTTTTCATGCTCAAATGGCTTCTTAAATCCATATTTATCTGACAGATATTGGAGCACCACCGCTTTGGCCAACAACAGCCGGAATACTGTGATCTAAGTCAACAGGCAATTGCTGGTAGTACATCATCCTGGCCGTATATGTCCTTGTAAAAATAAAACTGTACACATACAAGTGTGGACAAGAGAGATGGGGTGAGATATATGATGAAGAAGAGATGCAAGGGGGAGGGAGAGACAGGGCAAAGGAAGTGGCTCAGATAAAAGCAGCGGTCCTAGAAGCTCAGTCTGGATTAAAGGAGGGATGGAATGAAATTAGAAGTTCAAAGGTTTGTTCCAGAAGTAAGATAATCTCAATTTACCTCCAATCTGATGGTGATTGCGAAGGATGATTTCAGTTCTTATCAGCTCACAATTATGCTTCAGTAGGTGACCTCTTACCGCCTAGAGGGTTCGGTACGTCGACAGTAGTTGGGTTTAGGAGCTTCTTAGCGTGTGCTGTGGTCCGTTCGGCCACTGCTGTGATTACAAAATGAACCTCGAATCTTCGTAGGTTTAGGCACTACGTTGACAAGATTAGGCTGAGTACAAAAATATCCAGGGATCATAAAGTGGGAAGCAAACCTCCTTCATTACCACATTGTCACCAACGGTTACGGCTACGTCCGTAATACTTCTTACGACCGCTAGATTCCTCCACCACTCAATCACATGTCTGAAAGGCTAAAGTTATTCCATTTCTCCGCTTCAGTGGCCCTTAATAAACAACATTTCCTATCAGCGCTTCACCATTGCAACACGGAGGAGTCTTGTTGAGACACGTCTGTAATCACAGCGGGGAAGGGGGAGCCTATTTTTAACCCCCAAAGGCAATATCTGTAGCTCTGTATCACAACTACCGCATAATTATTGTGGCTATTGTGAATAGGTGTGATAGTGTTGGACAACTACAATACTTGGTTAAGGTTGAAGAAATGCACCACACCAACCTCCACACTCGCTGGGAAGGGCACACTTTTTTCTGCACTACCACTAGCCATTGGATTTAAATTATAGGGTGTGGGATTGTCCAAGACGGACATCATTTCTACTTGTACTGGGGCTGCAGAAACTGCTTAGAATTTGTACACAGCTTGAAATTGGGACACGGGCCTAGTTTTTAGTGTCTGTCCTCCTCGGGTGGAAGAATTTGTGTGACCTCCGGGCTTAACGCTTTTCTAGATCGTGGTACAATTAAAATATACATGACATGGCACGCACACACAAATGTGGGCTGAAATATTTGAGCAAGTTTGAGGAAAGTGAACTTTGTTATCTCGCAAGACACTCTGAAGCATGCAGGACAATGCATGAAAAGAAGACTCGAGAGCACTTTATGCTTTATTTTTTATTTTTTTCCCAGGTATTCTGACTGCATTCAATTACGACTTTTCCAAGGTCTGGGTGGGCTGAATGAAGCTGAACATAAGGAGTGGGCAAAAAGAGAGATGGAGAGAGGATGGAGTGTGACGACTTTGTAAGGAATCCTATAGAGACGGGAAGAGAAACTGCTGGTTTTACTGCACCAAGGCCGACATGCTTGGATTTATGGACACGGGTAGGTGTACGTGCAGTACAGTATATGTGTGTGTAAAAACTACAAGCGTCCTAACTCCAGCACTGACCTTGTGAAACTCCTACAAACTGTGTTTGAATTCATTCAGTGCAACAACACCGCCCATTTCGAGTGGGTTTATTAAGTGAGGAGTAATCCGTGGACATTTCAAGAAGCTCTCAAAAGCCCGATTTGCCCTCAGATACTCTTGTGCAGCAATAAATCACGAATCTGTGATATTCAAGGCAAGCGGGAGTTATTTTGTGATTAAATGTCGCCGTCTCATTCTTTGATGTGTCCAATTTGTTTCTGTGCAGAACATTTCTCGCCGTCAAAGTGTTGAATATTGGTGGAGCACACACAAAAAGCTCTTTGGCTCAGACAATTGTGACATTTTGGCCAATTAGATTTTAGACATTAAAGGGATTTCAACACATAAAACCATTTCAGCGTGATGCTGCATTGTTTCAGGAAAAAGAGAGACTGAACTTTCAAATGGGAGCTGGCCTGCAATTAGTTTATTGTTGTAGGGTGGAGCTGGGCGTTCAAGTAATGTACGTGGTTGGTCTAACTGATGTTGACTGGCATTGACTGACCTCATAGTTGGATGAAATATGCCTTGGAAGCATTTTTTATTTCAAATTATTTGAGTCCTTATTCAGTTTTCTTGGTTGCATGGCCATGAGGATGCAATCGATGCACATTCCTAAAAATGGTTTGTCATTATTTTCACTGATGTACAGGCTGACACAACACACCAAGACGGCCAACAATGCTTCAGAAAAAAAAGCATGGAGGAAAAATATGTCTTTTCAAAAGTGGAATGGAATGTATTTGTTGGACATCAAGGATACACACGATCATAACGGAACTTTTGTTTGGAAACTTCAGGGCGCCCAATCAGACATATAGAAATACAGTGAAGGTTCATTGGGCTAATAATAGATCCATTATTAGCTGTTTGGTGCATTTATTAACACAGGCCCCCCATGTATTTGCATTGTTGCATTCGCAACAGTGAAAACATAAAAATATGTACAACCGGATGAAAGCTGTGCTCATGGTTTGAACACGTAGGCTGGTAAAGTAGGCAAATAATAATAGACTGACGAAAGCCAGTAATCACTTCAGAGCCTGACGTTTTACGGAACAGAAGCGGGCTTCGGCGACAGTAGAACAAACTAGAAGGTGGTTCTGTCCGTCCCGTTACCAAAGCCTGATCTGGTTTTACGATAAGCCTAAAGTGAAGATATTGAGGGGGAGGTGAATACTCTTATTACCGCAGAGGAAAGAGACGGAAAAAACGAGCGAGAAAAATGAATAGTTGGAATGTGACAGCAACCTTGAATCCTTAGGTGGGCGAGAGAGGAGCCTGAGGGGGCTTTATGTTAGCGAGCAGGAGAGCGAGGGAGATCACAGGCCTGTTGCTGCACAGTGACAAGAGGCTCCACGCGGGGACGAGGACACGTGACTGCAGCTCGCTCCTGGTTTCTGTCAGTGAAGGGGGACGCGGCCTGTTGGATATTAATGTCCTAAAGGGCTCAATAACCAAACATGGAGGACGCTTTATGTTACTTCTGGTAATTGTAAGCGGTAGTGTAAGAAGTTCCTAACTCATGCTCTGCTTGTAAAGCACTTTTCTTCAAACTACTTGCTACACTTGTGACGGCAAAATTGTCTGAAATACTCAGTTACTTTACAAAAGTTGTAGAATAACTGATTTTTCTCCAGATTTTACTTTAAAATACAACAAAGCCTGGTTAACACAACCAGTCTACACATACCTACAGTACCTCTGCAGGTGCCTTCTGTCCAGGGAAATTATGAGTAACTTTGAAAGATACATAATTGATTTAGCTTATGAGCAATTTTCTACATTGTGGCCTCATACAAACCTGCGACCGAAGCCTGTTCTCACATAAATATGGGAACGTGTTTTGAGCTGCCAGTTCAAAGAATCAGAGGAAAGTTGAATCTGTTTAACTGCTACAGAAAAATTGAGCCTTAGAAACGAAACCCTACTTAACACGGGTGATGGCTTTCGAAGCAGCCGTTAAAATTCTTTTGTAGTCAAGAAGTGTAATTGTGTGTATTTTTTTTAGCTGACATTGTCCTGCACACAAACCCAAAAATATGCACACACACACACACACACACACCTTCTTTCCCTTTAGGATAGCATCCGCTGGATGAAAGGTGCAGCCCCCCCTCCACCTCCCCTAACCCCTCTCCTCTCTCCTCGCTCTCAGTTGTCAAACATCAAAAAGAAGGGTGCTGTCTCCAAAAAGACTCACCCAGGGCTCAAAGGGTGTGTGTGTGTGTGTGTGTGTGTGTGTGTGTGTGTGTGTGTGTGTGTGTGTGTGTGTGCATGGAGGGGGGGGGGGGTTGATAGATAGGAGAGGAGAACATGGATGACGTTGTGGCTGTGAGCCTGGTGCCTTATTCATGCCCCACACACTCCCCTTGTGTGCCGTGCGAGGACAGGGTTCCACTGATTAGTGCGAGAATGTTCTAAAGAAAGAGGGAAGGTGCCAAGCCAGTGCCGCTAGCAAAGTTACACAGAAGGAGAGAAGTGTGTGAATGTGTGTGTCAGGAGAAAGAGAGAGAGAGAGCGAGCGGGTGAGAGACGGAGAGATTGTGCACTGGTGCAATGATTAAGTCATTTCTTATACTCGCCTTTGAGTGTCTTGTCTTTGATGCTGTTAAAAAAAAAAAAAAAAGCCCGTCCCACACAGACATCATTAAGGAACAGAGGAATTGTCTCTCAAGTTGGATGAGGAGGACGAGGAGGGGGCGGTGGTGGCAAGCACGATAAAGAGAGAGAGAGGGAGGGGGTGTCAAACAATTCATCCACAAAGACACGACACGACAGATTTGTATTGCAATCTTGGCATTTTGTTGTCTTTGTTCTGTTGCACTAACATGTCTGTATCACATTTGGTGAGCTCCCAGCTCGGCTGGGGATAATTTACCGTCCTCCGTCACGTCTCATGGTGTCGTTTTGCATAACGTGCGCCTGGTTTTCTTCTGGTAGTACCTTGCGGTAATCGATGCCAGAGCTGTAAAGGTAGCCACAGCGGTGGTAGTGGTACCAAAACTGACTTTAACACAAAATACAAACAATAAAATATGACACACATTTAATGTACAAACTACAATTAGAATTAAATCTTAAATTTGTTTAAAAAAGTGTAGTTATGAAGTGTGTGTACTAGCAGTTGTATTTTGCACAAAATAGATGAAATAGCAACTACTGTAACATAAATATCCAAGTACAAAAAATGGAGTAAAATCATTCCCACAACAATTAGAGGACACTGTATTAATGGCAACAATAGTTATTGGTGATTTACAGTTGTCGTTTTAGCTATAATGGTGAAAGTCGTACGAGTTGTCGTGGTGGTATAACAAAAGTAGTATTTTAAAAAGAGCAGTGGTAGTAGGCTGGTGTCACTGTAAGTAGACATTACTTTAAAAACTGGATGAATTATTAACAAATAGTTTGGTAGGAGGTGTAGCAGTGCAGTAGCAGTGCAGTAGCAGTGCAGTAGCAGTGCAGTGGTGCTATTGGGTATCAATAAAACAGCAGTAGCAATATTACAAGCAGCAGTGCAGCCTTCAGTAGATACAGTAGATACGATCATTGCTGTAACTGAGTTTCTCGTGTCCCCGTCCTCAGCGAGGAACTATAAAATCTACATTAAGCGGCCGCGGCGTTTGACACGAAGAGCAACACTCTCGATCGTGTTGGATAACGGCGGATCGCGCTTTTGATTAATGTGTCAGTCAGCGAGGCCATGAATAACATTACCGGGAGCGTACGCTGCAGGTAGAAAGTTCTCCTCGATGGGCCAAAACTGGTGTTTGTACGACGTGTAGTTGGATGTTACTGAAGCTGAAAATTCTAATCTCCCACTTTTAGTGCGGACTGTGCGATTGAAACACGCAGCAGCTGTGATTTGATATTCGATAATGTTGGATAATGACCACTCAGTAGCACTCGAAGACTGGATAATCCCTCTTGATCCAAATAGCAGGTATCTCCGGTCTATTACTGCATCTATGAAAAAAAAAATTGGACCGTGTGACGGAGAGACGGAGGAGAACATAACCGGTTTGTTTGTCTTCCTTTATCCCTGGCAAGATGAAAAGAACGCTGTTAAGTCTGACGTTGTTGGTTCTCTCTGCCATCAGAATGAAAGACTCCTCGACTGACAGACACAAAAGGGCTTTTTGAGATTTGTTGCAACTGCAGGAAGCTGCCTCTCCCTCCAAATTTGCCACTTGACAGTGATGGAGCGCCTGTCTAATACGACGATGTGTTAGTCTGCACGTGTGCACGCAGAGGTGCACCCGCAAACACAACTGGGAGTGTGTTCAAAGACTTTGAAGGCTGTCTGACAACATCATTAGTGTGTCTGTGTCTGTGCGAGTTACGTCTATTTTCTTCTCTCCCTCACCTCCTTTACCCTCTTCCCCCGGCTTTCTTTCTGTCTGTCTCTCTTGACGGGACTCGTAGCGGAACAGGTGGAGGAGTATTCGCCGAGAACACGCGTCACACGAACCCTGTGTTGTGTCTCAGAAGCAGATCAGTGCGCCGGGTGGAGGTATGCTTCTGACAATGGGGAGAGTGTAGATTATTCCCTCTGCAGAACTGAAGTCTGTACAGTATCTCTTGCAGTAAAGTGCTCGCCACACTTTCCGCAGCACTTACTGTTGCTTTCAGTCAGGCTCTTGTTGCGCGTTTAACCCTCTGTGGCCAATTTGAGCCTCCAGATTACCAAAGCATTCTCTGGTAGCATTTTTTTCCCCCCTTTCAGACTTATTTTCCTCGTTTGAACAAAAGCAGAAACAAATGTAAAAGTCGATGCCTTGTGTTGCGATCCCAGTTAAATCAAACAAAACAGCAAATTATCAGTTGCAGCGTTTAATTTCCTGCCGACGAGCACTGCTGGTCGCAGACGAGTCATCTCAGGCTTCATGACAGATCATATTAGGAAATGATGGGGGCAAAAAAATCAGCTCGAGTGAATAAACTTCCAGCTAATGTGTGTAAATGTGCACAGTTCCAGTGAACCCCTTTTGCACCCCTGTAACGTCTGCCGAACTTAAACTTTATGGCCCCCTGATTTCGAAAGATTCTAAATCCGCTCCTGGTCAGACAAGAATTGAGAAAACTAGAGGAACACAACAAAGGGCACGGGAAAGCAGAAAGGGGAACAAAGACAAGGAGGTAAAATTGGGCTCTTCACTGCTGGGCCTTGTGCCTCCTCCTCTCCACATGGGAGGGGGACCTCTGATGAGGTGTTGATTGCCTGTGGGCACGAGTGGTTTCTCCAAACACTCTAAAAGTGGCCTATCCTCTGATTAGATTCAAGTGTTATAATGGCAAATAGGCCGATAGACACTCGACCATACATTACAGTATTGAGATAGACCTTGAGGCGAGGGCTCTCGTTTTAAACGGTGTGTCGTAAAAACTGGATGGACCCAAAAGTCATTTTGAAACTAACGCAAGCTATAGCGGGGGCATCCATATCCAAAGCCACTGGCTGTTTTTGTGTAGACCCTTTAAATGCAAACATCTTTTTAAATGACTGGAAGACACTAAGAACCGAGAGGGGTCACTGTGATGGAGGTTTGGACCACAACAACAACCAGTGTTTTCCTACAGAGGGATCAAAATTTGAATGAATATATGTATGACCACACTTTCTGACACAATTCAGACGCTAGGCCTTAAGTGAGCAGTCAGGGAGACTCTAAGGACTAAAAAAGTACCGTTTCCAGCTTTAAGGTTTGACTTGTTTAGCTTGAAGTGTTTTCATGCCTTTTGTGTGTTCGTGCCCGTGTGCAGGGGCAGCCGTGGCGGGGCATTTTGTGTTCAGGGTATCCGTCCCATTCTTGCAATATTTCAGAAAGGCCTTAGGGGAATTTCTTTGGAATTTGGCACAAGCATTCAACTTGGACTCAACGATGAACTGACGGTGGTCATGGGTCACGCTCACTTTGACCTCACGTCCATCTCATGACCACCTCGAGGAGCCTTTTTTCAAATACGCTTCCTTGAATTCATGAATGAACTGATTAGCTTTTGGCTGTCAAAGTTCATTTGGAGCATGATATCTCAGGAACGCCTCAAAGAAATTTATAACATCCACTTGAGCTGAAGGATGAACTGATTAGAACATGAGTCTACAGGCATACGACTGTTTACAACATCCTTTCAGGCTTTTAGTGAAGTCCTGCTTCTCCACATCGGCGTGACTAATGTGTTTGTACCAGGGTCGTCACTAAGGATTTTCAGTTCACCTGAACTTGATCAATGTTCAGAACAGTGACTGTGGGGCTGAGAGTCACTGTATCGTTTGCAAATCAGATTGTTCGACAGCCGAGATTGCGCTGAAAAACAGGACAATGGACTTTCTCCGCTGCAAAGTAGTTATCCGGTCATGTACCAGTATGCAGCCGTTGTGCACAGACACACACACACACAGCGCTACGAGTCTAGACTGACATCTGTCTGCAAACGTATGAATGCACGCCCCGACACACAAACAAGAACACACTGCCCGTGATGTGCGCGGCGACGTACAGGCAGACAGACAAGACATGAATATTTAAGAGGCTTCAGTCTGCATGTGTTCCATATATGTCACCATCAGTGTCTCAAGAGCTGGTTGGAGGGCAGGGGGCTGATGAGCTGTGTGTGTGTGTGTGTGTGTGTGTGTGTGTGTGTGTGTGTGTGTGTGTGTGTGTGTGTGATGGCGGGCTTAAAGTGGCCATCTTCATATATCATGTAGCTGCTTCTTGCCAAGAGCGCTGCTTCTGTCAAGTGTATGTGATGAGCACCCACAAGACCTCTCCACAACTCACCCCCTCACACATGCATGTATATGTGTGTGTTTGTGTGTGTGTGTGTGTGTGTGTAGAGAAGTGAAAGCTAAAGAAGGACAGGAAAGGGAATATCATGTGCATCTGTGCATCTGCTGTGTCTTGAAAGCAGGTCAGTGGAGCAGGTTGGATTGTACCGTATATGTGTGTGTGTGTGTGTTTGTGTGTAAATGTTGGGTTGATTGGACGGGCCATTCGCCATCTTAGGCCCGTGACGTTTTTAGTTTCATTTCACATAACACATTTCATTTAGAGACGTGCAGCAAATCTGCTAAAAAAACTGCACAAAACACACAAAACTAATTAAAATTTAATTTTGTTACTAAGTAAGACTATTTTTGTGCCGTAAATGTGAGAGCAGTGTTAGAGGAAGCAAACTATGATGTAAAGGAATCTCATCGAAAAATACTCAATATCTGTATTTTAATAACTAAACTACTTTTCCCATTCTTAATAAAACACAAGTGGAAACGTAAAATCAGGTAATTGTATATTGACTAAAAAAAGCTGAAAATTAAATTAAACAATAAGCTAATTATTCTGAAACACTGGCAAACTTAACAACTGCAAACACGGGGAAAAGAAAATCAAACTATTAAAGTGAAGAAATCTTATTAAAGAGCGTGTGGTGTGAGTAGGCCTTTATTATTATGATCGTTGAGAAACTTTTTCTAATTGTTTTTAATACCCACTCCATATAGATATGTAAATAATTGCCTCAAGTTCATCTCACACCTTATATTTATGCTCAGATTTTAAGGTAAATGTCATCCTTCTGGCCATAAAGCAGATATCAAACTTGCAATAAACCACTGCACTAATTTGTTACCGCTGCTGTGGCGACATCTATAGAAGCCCAAATTGGATGCGGCTCAGTGTCTGCCCGTTGAGATGCAGCCGCACGTAAAGGATTAATGACACGACTGGTGATGCCTCGCCTCTCCACAACGCTGCATGATGGGTAAACGACGCCCCCCGCCGAGTTTGACAGTCGCTCGCAGCGGTCCGTCACCTCATGTCCACTCTCAGCGTGACGCCTGGCACTTGTGATGTGGTGGGATATGCACACACAAACCGCACGCCTGCACACGCTCATGCACTTCTGTACCCACTGATCTCCGTGCGTCTGAAGTCAAGTTGAAGTAACAGAGCCACCAGCTGCAAAATAGGACACCGGCTAAATATAGGCCCAAATAAAACTACATACGTATTATCGATAAAAAGTTTTTCAATAGAAAAGTACGCAATATCTTTGACCTTGTTAGGCTTGGGTGGATGTAATACAGGTTGCTTACAAATTCTTAATGTGCAAAAAAAAAAAAAGTGCAGTGTAATAGAATTAGTAACGGCTTTAAAAATGCAGCAAATTTGCACGAATTGAATCTAGTATCTCAGTATAAGCAGTCAGTTACTGTCCCACATTGATTATTATATTATTATCAGACTAGCTGTGTCATAGCTTGCATCTGTGCAGCACTGTAACTCGTTTTGGGTCCATTTATCTTCAAAATGTCAGTTTTTGTGCAGCCAAGTGAAATAAACTTCATGGATTAACTGAGCTGGAGACGATAAGATTCGTTTATTGCAGTTATGAGCTTGATATGAGCGTAGTTGTGTTATTAAAGGACGCCCCCTTAATGATGTTTAACTTCATTCTTTTGGTTCCAGTTTGGGTAGAACATGTAAATAAGTGTCATCAAACGCGCGTTTGACTTTCCTTTATCAAAACGTCTCTCTACTTCTTGCTGAAAAATGCCTCCAGATGACGTCACTTGGAGGAACCTTGAGTTCAGACTGTTTCATCTTGTCAATCACACTGTGGAGTTTCTAATTGTGGTCAACCTGCTTTTCCAAAACTCCTCCAGATGACATCACCAGAATCATCATTAGGAGTTCAGATGATGTCATCTGGAGGAGTTTTTCAGCTGGAAGCAGAAAAATACTGTAATATCAGGAAGTTTAAAAGCATTGATGTACGTTTACACCCTAAATTAAAGCCAAATACACTCAGTCATTAAAGACTTGTTATTTTTGCTATTAATTTTCTTAATGAATTAATTAATTAATTTCAAACAATCCATTTTGATTTCTTTAAAACGAGTGAGAACAACAAACTAAAACAGATTATTAATAAAATCAGACCCTAAACCCCAATTTTTACGTACTGAGTGTGTAACACAGTAATGTGGCCCCTGTATGGGAACGAGCTTCAGTGTGTGGCAGATATGAGGCAGAGACAATCATGCAAGACATTGCCCTCGTCCGCTCCATCGTCACGAGCTTCTGTTACAGGGCAATCTATAAGTACTTAGCTGCTAAGGAAATTAGCCGCTCCAGCGGCTGGAGAATGGAGAAATCATTGTGGGGCTCGGTATGCTTCTGTGCGCCCGTGTAATTGTATTTCTAACAAATGTGCTCGCAAAGTAGGGGACTCTACACCTTTCCTCTCCCGCTCCTTCCGACTCCTCCTCCGCCGCCTTCTTAACCTAAACTTCCTCGCAGCCTCTTAGCATGCGAGCACAAACTAGTCGTGCACCGGGGAGGCCGAGCCGGCGCACCGCAGCCAACCTCATTACGGCGTGATTATGCGAAATCAGCAGAGAGGAGCGAGAGAATCAAAGCCGCCACTGGAGATGAGTGACTTGTACAGTTAGTGTCCCTGCCCCACTGGATTGGTTGGTGAAAGATTAGAGAACTCGCTCCTGGAGACTCGCGGAGATCAAATTCTCTCTTAGTTTGCCTCCCTCTTGGGTGCTAAAATGAGTTTCAGTGATGAGGCAGATGTCAAGGTCTATCCTCCGGTTGCCGTGGGGATGTGAGAAGAGCAGGTTTGGGTGAGCTTAGAAAATGAGGAAGATCCTCAATATGATAGCCATAAAGAATTCTGGGAGCCTAGCACAGAGGAGTGGGCTGAAACACCGTCATTTATATTCAAGGACAGCTGCAGCCGAGGAGTGGGTGTAAAATCGATGCAGTGGGCTTTACTTCGTCTCATCCTTACTTTTTTGTTCGTGCTGAAAAGACGGGTCTGTGCTCGCTGTTGCAGACCTCAATAGTGGCCAAAACGATGTTTGGGAGTATTGAACACAGGGATGACAAAATGGCATGCATACACACACACACACACACACACACACACACACACACACACACACCAAGAGCCGTCAGTGCTGCATGAGATAACAAGACCATACCGAGAATGTCCGGAGGGGCGGAGAGTTGGGGAGGAAAGACAGATGAGTGAAAGAGCAAGAAAGTGGTCACGCTTGGCTTCCTTTTGCCATGTAGCTGCCCTATCTCTCCACCGCACTGACCATCTAGACGACTAGCCCCACGCCTTATCAGCGCTTCCCTCGGTCCCTGGGTCTTCTATCCCCACCCCCCACCCCCCCTCCCGGCCGCCTCCGGCGCTTCGCGGAACGTGATGCTGGGAACGTACTGTGGCGCCAGATATAGGTTGAGTCACGGAGCAGCACTATCAGCCTCGGACACGGAGGCCCGTCGGCCTGCAGTCATCAAGCGGTTCAAGGTGCGATTTGAAAGCGTCGATTGGTCTTCCCCTCGGGCGTATCTCACACCGACATATCCACGCTCGCAAATCCACACTCGGCCAACCCTCATGAAAACACACACAGTTATGAGCTCGCTCTAAGTGCAGTCTTTAATTTAAGAGGTAGGTGCAGGTAAAGAGCTCATTTATATGCATTTCTTCAGCCTAAAGCCACTGGCTGGCACACACACACACACACACGCAGCCAAACAGACACACACATACACACTCACAATGGCAACAATACTTATTGAAGCTGACAGGGGCCTTATCCGCTTAATCCAAATTTACATACACCACTTCCGTTTGGCTTTCCAACAAAAGCATTAACCCCCGCCCCCCTCTGCTATGCAAATGACCTCAACATTGGGGCTTATTGTCCAAACTGCTGGTGTGAGCCAGGTTAGACTAAAGGGGTCTGTTTTTCTGACTTTTCGCAGTCTGGCCTTCGTCGCGGTTCCTGCTTTATACACACGACCGGCATAGCCATTCACACGGTGTCACCACAAAAAACCACAATGTTGACAGTCAACTTTTCAGTGGCACGGTCTCCGGCCATTTCCAGTTCATCGATTCTCTGAATTTGCAATCCCGGGTAGTTCTGGTTCACATTGGAAGTGTAACGTCATAAAACAAACTACATACAAACCACATTTTCTACATTTCAGGCTTGTAACAATTAGATATTAAGAATAACATGCTTCATTTTTAGGGTTATGAGGCAAAAATGTTGGGATCCACGGCGTGTAATGCTACTCAGATCAATACTCGTATCAGCAGGGGTAATTGGTAATATTCCTCAGTAATAGTTTGGCATAATTGGTTATTATAGTCTCAGTATCACCGTATCAATAATGTGTTACAGCTGTTTGTGATGTGGTTTGTGCTCTTATAACGGAGCGGGACACACACGAGGTCCCAATCAGTCGTTAACAAATGCACAGATCCTGGCATAAATAATTTGGAGTCCCCGGTAGCCCTCCTCGGGACGTGCAGAGGGTTGAGGGGGGGGCGTTGCTGAATCAATAGCCATAAGGAGTCTGGCTCCCGTTTGCTGTCAAGATCTACAGCCAAAGGACCCAGTCATCAAAAGTTAATGAGCTATTTAGATCATGCTGTTTCCTCTCGTCTCTACTGAGAAAACACTGCTGGACTAGGGAGGAAAGAGTCCCCACGCCTACTGTATGCGTGTATGTGTGTGTGTGTGTGTGTGTTTATGCTTTATGTGTTTTCTATAGTTCTGCAGAGGGTGATTGGCAGCCGAGAAAGAACAAAGCGGCGCAAATGGTTATCATGCGTGTGCAGTTGTTCTCGCATTGTTCGCCACAAATGCTTGACATCGGTCGCAACCTCTTTCTGCGGCCAGTAATGTGAAAACAAAGCTGCTTTTTTTCCCTCACCCCCAGTGTAATAGTGTGGCTCGGCTGCTCAGGCGGTGCAGCTGCCACATGATTTGGCTCTACACGCTCCGCCGAGAACCAACGGCAAAAATCTGCATTGCACATTTGCTTTACGTTGAATGTTTCTCGCCGTTTCAAAAGCTTAACGGGGAGTGTCTGGGAAGTCGGATTTACCTGCGTTTAGTGAACTTATTTCCGTGTTTTTCTTTTAGGTTTTGAGCCGAGGAAGGACGTTAAAACACACAATCTGCAATAAAATATTTGTCGTTTGTGTGATGCATTCTAGTTTGTTCTTAATCGTTAATGGAGAATTCCAGAACATTCAGGGCCCGTTTTCTTTGTTCAGCCGGCTGTTTGCCGGATCGAACCAGGATTTGAATCCTCAAGATGTATCGCTCATTAGTGCCAGGATTATTGCTCGTCTCGCCCTTGTTTTGTTACCGCCATGAAAACCGTGGTCACTCCTCCATCCTTCCCTCCTTCCCAACCTTCCTCCCTGGCTCGTTTATGTCTTCTTGGCTTTTTTATTCCTTATTTTCCACCTCCCTTCACTTGTCCTTCCACCTGGAAACAGCTAATGATGCCAGCACTGGACTCGCAACGTGTCACCCAGGACTCCTGTCAGTTTCCCTTGCTGGCTGTTTCCCTGGTCACTGGCCTTGTTAAAAGAATGGCACATAAATGTAGCAGAGGAAGAAGTTATGACACTAAATTCCCTGCAGGACAGTCAGAGGAAGGGAAGGAGCCCTTATTGCTAAGACCACAAATTGTGTGCAGCTCGAAAGAAGACACGATCATTAAGAATTAACCTTACTCCCTCTGTGGCTATTTTGAAGACATGAGGAGCGAAACATGACCCAGTACACTTGTAATATATATATATAAAACTCAGTGACAAGCAATTCCCATCCCCAATGTAATGCATGTCCAATATCACTGCTGTGGGACTAAGGTGTAACGTACAGGATAGCAAACATTTCATGCGGCGCTGCAAATTTTTTCGGACCACCTTGCCAGTGAAGCAGTTCGGAAAAAAGGAATCCAACTGAAGTGAGTGGAGCAGAGCATTGATTTTCAGGATGTACACAGTGGAGGAGGTTTTATCTGTTATGTTCTCCGCAGACGCACATTAACCTCCAAGTCTCTTTGAAATGTTCCCCAAACCCCCTCGAGGACTCAAACCGCACTGGTGGCGATTAATTGGTCGACCTGTACAGTGTGTCGTCCTGCTTCTGCCAGTCTGCCCGACGGGTTCTCTCCATCTGTCAGTCAGCTTTGATGCACTCACTTGTCTTGTTGGTGCTTTTCATCCAGAACAACCAAAACCCTGCAGCTTTAGAATCAGGCCCTGGGGATTCAGAGAAAAGAAAAGATGGGAGATGAAGAAAATGAAGGCTTGTTTAGGGCTCAACGTAAAAAATACAAGTGAGTCTTATGTCTTGTCCTTCCATGGCCCACACTGCTTTTCCTGTTAAAGGGATAGAGGGGTGCTGGAGCGGATCCTGGCTATCGCTGTGGCATGAGGAAGGGTGCACTCCGGACAGTTTACCAGTCCATCAGAGGACAGGGACACAGCAACAGACAACCATTAACACCAGAGTCAAAATAGAGTCATCAGTTAACCCAGAGGTTCTCAGTCCTGGTTTACAACGACCCCTGCTCTGCTAGTTTTCCAACTGTCCCCTTCGTTTTTCTACCCACTGCCGATTACCTGCATCAGGTGTGTTCAGTCAGTCAAAATCTCAAAGACAGCAACTTAGATGAGCGTGCCCTGGTGTCTTTGAGTTTTCCATTGACTGAACACACCTGATCCAGGTACTGGGGAGTGCAGGGTTAGTTGCAAAACTGTCCGAGCAGGGGTCCTTGAGGCGCCTCAGGAACACGGCTCGAAGAAAGTATAACATTAGTAAAGGTGTAAGTTGTTCCACGGTGCAGCCAGACCGAAAGGACAGAGGGAGGGTTCGTACATGCAGTCCTGAGAGAGGGTCTAACCAGGCAAAATAAGCGATAACACCTGAGCGAGTGAACAACGGCTGGACTGGGCCAAAGTCATTCAGTCATTTCCAGAAGAAAAAAAACTGAAACACATGATAAAACTGTGTTAATTAGCAGTAGAATTTACCATCCACTATGGGCTATAAAAAAAAAAGCAAATAAATAAAACATCCTGTCCTGGATGGAGCTGGGCCCCACTAGGGATGTTTATCGGTCACTGATGAGTGCTCTCCACAGGACTGGAGCAACAGCCACTGAATTATTGAAGACAGCAGCGTCCCTAAGGTGAGGCGCTGCGTGGAAGTCTTCAGTCTCCAGCCCTGACAAAGAGAGAAGAAGGCTTGATGAAACATGGTGGGATGCTTACAAGCCATCCGTCACGATACCTCCCCGCGCACACAGAGGCGCGATTGGATTTCTGGCTCGCTAGGGGAGGGTGTCGGGGAATCTGTCGTACCAGGCAGGGAAACAGCGAGATGCTGTGATCAGAGCAGTCCCGACTAGTTCCCCCATTTTTCTGCCTGCATACGCGAAGGACTCGCGTCCATACACAGCATGTCGGTTTCTGCGCGCCAGCTGCGTACATACATGTAAGTTATGCATCCGGGCCTGTGGGGCTTGCGCCTGACACAGCGCACCGGCGGTAATACCGTCAGTGCTCTCCCGCTGCTTTATTGCATCACACGGCCCTGATCCTCCTGCTGCATATGAAACCCGATAACAAGCCGCAGTTTTTGATTTACCTGCTCGTCTCTTACCTCGCCACGGTAACAACTCAGAAAATGGAAAGGTGAAGAAAAATACAAGGAGGCAGCACAAAGCAGCTGTTGATTAGACTATTCAGACTTCTTTATCACGGATTAGAATAGGTAAAGACATGGAGGATATTGTTAGTACTAGTTGTCATACCACATTTTCCCAGACTGAGTACAAGTACTTATATTTGAGTACTGGCTGATAATGATATCAAAACGAATCCTAAAACGAGTTTTACTGGACAGCAAAAGCCTCATCAGTCCATTGCAGTTAAGCAAATCCTCGCCGTCCTCTGCCAAGACAAATGTGGCAGCGACTGGGAGTTTTTAAACGGAGCAACTATTTGTTGGAAAGATCCAAAAGAAAAGGAGAAAATATGACGAAAGCTCAGATTTAGGGTGAGATCCTGGACAACATGGACTGCACAGTCTACACCGGACTATGAAGCTAAATAACCTGTTGCTGATGTCAGTTGCAAATATTAAAAGTTTTAAAAAATATTTCCTTGAGAAACATGAGACTGAGAAAGAATCTTATTAACTAGATCTTAAAGCACAGCACAAATTGCATTCAGCTTCTCTTCTGTCGTCATCCAGTATCTTAAAGCATCTCTAAACTTATATACATTTTTCCCGCCAGAGCTAACGTTATGGCGAGCAAAATATCAGAGACGTTTTACAAATATGAAAAAAGTTTACAAAGGCAGTTTTTATCCTTCCACAAAAAATGAAGAACTCCCCAAATTTTCCCTGAAAAATCCTCAAACTGACAAATGTAATGAAATTGTTAAAAAACTAAACATTTTGATTCCCTTTTGATTTTGATTCAATTAAAATTTCAAATTCTACAATAAATATCAAACCAAGCTGTTTGTAAATTCTACAGTTGATTTTCATGGGCTGCAGAAACCCTGAAAATCCAAACACAAATGACAGATTTCGTTTTCAGTAAAGGAACTCTTTACTTTAGTGATCACACCTCGTCTGTTCTGCTCCAGTATCTCACCTGCACGCTTACAGAAAAACACCTGTCCCTGCTCCTCCTCCTTCCCCGTCCCCGTGTCCCGCGTGGGCAGTTGCATCAGCAGCGGGTGGCCTCTGACTGTTGTCATGGCGTGAAACATCCCTGTAAGCCCAGCGGGTTTTAACTAGCCTGCTCTGCCTTGTGCGTATGATGCAAAGCAGCCTGCAAACCCAGCCAGCTGCTGGTTTCCACAGGTGCTGTCAACAGATAGAGGAAAGGAGGAGGCAGAAAAACAAACACAGCCAGGCCTCGTCTTACCTGTGGCTCGTCAGGGCTTATGGCGCCGTGGCGCGTTTTTTCAGCAAGCCTCATTTTTGCAGTTAGAAATTGCCTAGCAACCACACCTGGCCTCATCGCCACGACCCATAGGTGAATTGACTGAGCGCAAACACTGGCTCGAGAGCGATATGGGCTTAAAACGGGCCTAATAAAGATCGAAAGGGGCAGACGGACTCGATGGCATCTCGGAATGGCATTTTTCTCAACATTATTGCTCAGAATAAAGTTGTTGCCCGGGAAAGAAAAAAAAAACAAGGTCAAAGGATATTTTATTTGATGGTGGAAGTGATGCAACGGAAAGCAAAGCATCATATTTGCTCAATCGGCTCCCATTTAAGGTAGCCCTGATCTACAGAAAGTCGTGATTGGGGTGGGGAAAAAAGGCTGCAGTGAGGGTCAGAGGATAAAAGAGTGAGGTACGGAAAATAGGTAGAGACAGAGTCGGAGTAGGAATCCGCTAATGGTCAAAATGGGGCTGTCTGCTTCCTGAATTGTTAATAAAGCCTGGCGGAGAGCCTGATGAGCGTGATTGATTGGCAACAATGCGAGCCTCTTCAGTGCACTCAAACTCATTTACCTTTCACCGGCTCTGCCTCTCAATTGCTCCTTTGTACAACCGCGCAGTTATCAGCACGCATCCTCAATAAGCCTTTATGCATTGTCTTTGAATATTAGAGTGCAGCTATGGAGGCGTCATTACCGTATATCACAAAGAGGAGTCGCTGAGAACCTGTGAACACGTGTGTGTGTGGTCTCTTGCGGCTAAATAGAAATGTCCGTCCACTGCGTGCGCTTCCTAGCATGCGACGATATCGCTTTATGTTTGCGCCCATGTTCAGGTGATAGCTGCATGCGTGTGTGTTTCTGTGTGCGTCATCGCCGGCCCTTCCTTTCCCCCCCGCTGTTCAGATACTGTCTCTCATCTTGTTGACTTCCCCTAAGCCTCCAGATTACAGTTTGACAAGCACCGATCATTTCGCTGCCTTCTTGGCACCCGACACACGACATGCTGCCGCCACCGTCGCCGTCGCCTCTGCTGCAGCCGCCAACATCTTATTAAGCAGAGAGGGAAGGCGAGGAAGGGGAAGTGGTGCGGAATGTGAAACACTCACATTAGCACTGTGGGAAGAGATTTTAATTTTAATAAACAGCAGCCTTTTTTTTGTGTGTGTGTGGGGGGGGGTCAGGTTCAATGTGCTCAACGGCGCCTTGTTCAAGTACGGGAGGCACGTTTGCCTGCAAATTGCGAGCTAATGTGTTGTCAAGGCTGAAGCGACACGCCTCAGACAGAGGAGATAAGATAGGAAGCCCGAGCAGCCTCGTGAATGCAGTTGCCAGGGAGCTTCACAAAACCAATCGGTGCGCGGCGGAGACGGGAGCGGAAGAGCCGCACATCACTCGAACGCAGATGAGGAAATGAAAACGGTCAGCGAGAAAGGAAGAGTGTATCGTTTTGTAATATATTCCTGATTCGAGTCCCAACATGAGGTGGAACGTGACTCAGACGAGCCTCCCTATCAGAAAGTGGAGGCTTACCTCCCCCCCCCCTTTCTTGCCTCTCAGGTGCACTAAAGCCGAGGCCAATCTGTCTCCTCGCCATCCAAGCACTCTTTCCTCTCTCTTCCATCCTCCCCATCTTCTTCCCTCAGCTCCTTCACCCCCTCCTGCCTCTTCCACTCTTCCACTGCTATCTCATTTCTTTCCCTCTCCCCCCTTCTTTGAAATGCCTGTTGCTTATCCATCAGACAACGTTCCCACTCGTTTCTCACAGTGAGTAAAGTCTCTCTCGGAGGAGGCGGCGGCGGCGGAGCTGGGAGGTGCAGCATCTACTCCAGTAGGGTACCAGCCAGTTATTAATTACTCCCCGATTCCTCATTTGTTCTCCGTCTGCGGTGGGAAGTAATTACGTCTCTGCCCGTTTCCCCCCTGCTCGTCAGCATCAGAAATGACGTGATAACCAGAAACCAAAATTACTCCTGCTGATGAGACAATCATTGAGCGAGAGAGAGCAAGCCGGAGATTTTTCAGCCCCACTGTGCTTCGCCCGTCGGGGTAATGGCGCCTCGACTCAGTTTAGGATGCCTCCCTGACACATTTGCGGGGCGTTTCCAATTTCCACCTCGCAAAACACTCGACGATGGGGAAGGATAGATAGGTAGAATGAATTAAATGAGGTCTTTTTTTTTTTTTATTTCTTCCAGTTTTTTTTGGCTGCCAATAAGAGAGTGTAATCATGAGATGGTTCCAGCTCCAATCAGCGTTTTGCAGCTGGAGAGGAGCTGTGATGGAAGAGGGACATTAACACCGGATCCTCATCTGCCACAAAGACACTGAAAGAAAGGGTGGAAAACGCAATTAAGAATGCTTTTTTTTTCATTCTTTAAAACAACAACAGCATAAAAACCATATTTGTAGGCTTGTACGTACCTGCGAATACAGAAGCCAAAACGCCTCCATACTTCTTAGCTGTTTGGTGTCATATTCCTTGTGCAGCCGGCTGGGTTTTTTTTTTTTTCCCAAAGAAAAAACCAAAGACTTTGTACTGTAAATCTTACTGATAGGGCAACAGTGCATGCAGTCGTTTAGAAGGACAGAACATTTTATGAACGCCTCTGCCGGGGTACACAGCGCTGAATGCGATTACAGATCAGGCTGACTAATACCGCACTGAAAGAGATAAAATAAGAATAAAAAAAAACACACTTTGTTCAAGAAAAGTCAAAGAAATTAAGTTTTGCAACTGCACGGACATAGTTTCACTCTCAAAACCACTTTTGCGCCTCAGTAATTGGTAAAACCAACTAAACGAAGCTGCGATTTGTGCGGCCAAATTTTATGCCCCCTTTGTAAAGAGGGGAGGGAGGGGGGGCTGTGTCAGGATCCAATGGAGACGTGGTCCGGCGCAACTTCTCCCTGCCTCCCTTGGCCTCATCTGTCAAACTGCAGTTTAAATAGAGCAGAAGAAGCCTGCGCTGTTCTCTATATTATATTTCAGTAACTGCCAAGTGCTTATTGATTGGCTGCGGGGGGATTAGGACGACTGTTGCTGCAGAGAGTGTGTGAGCATATATATAAATATATATATGTGTGTGTGTGTGTGTGTGTTTGCTTCACTGGAGGTCTCTGAACTGACGAGCCCTCCCAAACCTCACCGCCTAATCCTCCGCCCTCTTAACTTGTCTCCCGCTCTTCGTCCTTTCTCTTTCGCCATCGCCCCTCGCTCACTTGTTTCGGCCACGCCATCTTTAGGTCCACAGCGATTTTGATCCTAATAGTCTTTTTACAGCCGCCGACTAATGTTGCCGTGGGGGAATGTAACAAGGGCCATAACGAGACAATCCCGTCCCCATATGCAGACAATATGAGGGGGAATTTGTCTGCTTCAGCTGTGACAGGAGCAATCTGTACGGCGGGGCGGCTCCGACAAGGAGCCCCAAAGAGAAAAGAAAACTCAGTGTGTTCAGGATTATGGTGCAGGAGCCCATTGAAAGTCTAATGGACTAGTCACATCAAATAGACTTGGTAGCTCAGATGAATACATGTATGCCACCATGCACACACACAAGCAGAAAAAGAAGCCATTACCACCAAGGGTTGGGCCATTACTCTCTGTCCAGTATGCCAGTGTGTGTGTGTGTGTGTGTGTGTGTGTGTGTGTGTGAGACCCAGCCATAATGTTTCCAGTCCCAGAGGGGCCTCAGTACAGCACGGACCTCCTAAATAATTACCACAGGACTCTTTATAAGAACAGTGGAAGGCAATAAAGAGAAGTAGGATATTGCATTGTGGGAGGAGGAAGGTGGTAATTTCACACACACACACACACACACACATGCAATGAAAACATTTCTGCAATATTAAAATGACTGCGCTCGCTGTAATATCATGCCCGCTGTCTTGTCTGCCATTTGGACAAATATTTGAGTCTCTTTTTCTGCAAAATGAACTAGCAGATGATTCATGTGTACAATAGGAAAGGCAACACGCACGAGAAGAGTTATTCCAAGCGACGCTGTTTCTGGCGTTTGGTTTCACGTACGTTGACTGATTAACAGGTAACACACTGCAGGATGGTTGCAGACAACTGAGCACAATTTGCAGCAAAATACAGAATCTCGAAACATATATTAACATCTATAGAGCAGATTGGATAATTTCCAAAGTTGATTTATTCGCGGAAGAGATAATTAACATTGTTCTAATGAAATTATAACCATTTTTCACCTTAGTTGGATGACACATTCTGTCTCCCACTTTGGTTTCTAATTCTTTTACTTAATGAGGCTCTTCTACGCTTTTAAGTCCCGACTTGTATATGGAGATGGCCTGACATAATTACACCGCAGCCGAAAAACCACAAGATGTGCACAGTCCAGTCACTCACGACCAATCCTGCATCCAGTACAAAGCATCACGTGTTGACATCCTCAGATCGCTTGTCTGGACCATGCAACAGTTAAAAACCCAAAGTTATTCAGTTTACAGTCGTTTAAAACGAACCAGCAGGTGTTCCTAATAACCTTAACAGTGAGTCAGTCTTATTCAGGCGCCTCGGGAAGCCATGACAGTCTGCACAGTACCAGGGTTTTGAACACGAAGCAGCTAATTTGATTATTCGATTATTTCCCTACTGTGGCGTGATAACGTGCTTTCTGTTGAAACGGTTTAGCCCCAGCAAACTCCAGAGTAACGGTTAACCCCTGAGTGTGTTCGCCTGCTGCACGGCACAGCAACACACTCAGGGTTTGAGGCTCGTTGAGCGATTTGCATTTAAGGCTTAAAAGGCACAAATTTAGTTTATGTCACCAGCATAATGTTTGTGTTTAGACACGCGGTTTGAACATGCTACACAAATCGAAAATGTGCCAATCGAAATGCTGTGAGAAGAAGTTATTTGCAACTTTGAAATCAACTTTAAAAACTTTTTCCCAGCTCAATCGTAGGCAGCCGACGTCGTCAAGTCGTGAAAGCCTCATTTTCTGAAAAACTGTCAAACTATCAGAAATAAGGTGCTACCTGCCAGATGTTTCATCTCCTTTGCAAAAGTACATATCTGAGTAAAAACGTTTCAATCCTAACTTCTTATTTTACTTTAACTTTAACAGATGTCCTTCGGAAATGAAGAGAGACAGACTCTGTCTCAGATCTGCGGCAGCGCTGATGATCATGAAGTGATCTGCTTCATTTCAACATAGTGTCTGTGGTAAGATAAAGTTCTGCAGACTTTTTTCACGTGGATTTACCACAGGAGCACATCCTGAAACATCAAGTCATGGCGTAGGTTTCAACACATTTATCTATGCCAGGTCCCCAGGCCGTGCTGGGAGGAGAGATACGTGCCTGCCGGCATGGCATATAGGCACTCTGCTGCCTCCGATTCCTCCCCCCACCAGTCATAATCTGCGTAAGTCATCCTTGATTAACCCCTGCTGAATGACTCTAATTAGACTCAATTAGCCCAGGCAAAATGAGCCGCTCTCCATGCAGATGAACGCGATGGAGAGGTGCATAGGAAGGGATGGAGCAGGGATCGAAGTGGAGGTGTGGAGAGCCGGGGCTGTGTGGGATGATTGAGGGATAGAGGATGCTCGGGGGCGTGGAGAGAGAGCCGAGACGTGGTGGGAGGGAGAATGGTTGAGAGAGAAATAATGAGAGGGATGAAAGAGAAGAAGGGTGGTAGAATCTAAAGAAGCCATGACGGTTTGATGACTATCCAGCTGTTTGCCCTTCCAGTCAAGCAGACGTGAATAAACACTTCGAGGGGCAGATTAACGACCTTGGAATGTTTCTTTATATGTGCGCGAAAACATTACAGTGTAGTGCATTTCCTCAAGGACTTGCTCCTATGGAAAATACATATTTAAAGGAGAAGTTCCCGCTTATCTAATGTCTCTTCATGCCGAACGCACATGTTGTGTGTTCAGTGGAGGTTTGCAACCTGACCGAAGACCAATGGGCTTTGACAGATTAGATCTGGGCTGGGTTCAGGCCCATTTTCACATGGATTTATTACCGTTGCGCCATCAGCGGGGAGAGTTTTACAGATTTAATTTGTGTGTCTAATGGCTGGCTAGCTTTTAATGGTTTGGGTGAACCACATTGCAACTCTTAATGTCTCAATATTTATAGGGTGATGAGGCATTGCAGCAGACTACGAACAGCGCATTGGTCAGTGTGTTTTTAGTGGAAGAAATAGAGGGTTAGGAAAAAGAAAGTCAAAGATGTTTGATGTTAAACTATCGACTTCAGCACGGGGTCCGATTGATGTTCAGCCCAGACCGAGACGGGTCGACATTGGACGCTCAGGCAGTACATGAAATGGAGGAATTGACTTATCAGAGCTCCTCTCTAAAACATGGCTTTATACAAGTCTGATACGGTTTGATAGTTTTAATCTTGTTCGGTGCCATTTTCACTCACAGTATCTCACAGTTTTGTAGTATTTTCCTGTACGTTTAAAGGGACACTGCACTGATTTTCAAAATAAAAATCGAAGAGGATAACGATGACCAGCCGGGTTTATCGTAACAGGTTGGTCATCGTTAGCAACACTGGGCACAAGTGCTCACAATCGGCATTTTTTTCTGTTGGTCAAAGTGGCAGCCACCTCGGATTTTGAGGTTGAGGTCAGGGAAGGTTTTTCCAACTTTCCGAGTCAAAATCCAGTTAAACTTTCTGGCTGGGAAATAGGAATTTCTGCTTTCCACCACAAGGGTCGAAGAAACAAACGTGTTTTTGTGCTGCTTTATGGCAAATGTAGGATGTCTTGTTCTAAGAAAACTAACACTTCATACTGTAAGGATGTTTGTGAGGAAGCTCATTTTTTAAAATATCTTGTGGGTCTCAGAGAACTCACAAGATATAAATTGCTCGAGTGCCCTTGTCTGGTGACATATCCTTCAGTGGGATGAAAAATGCATCCTAAAGAACTCAACACAGTAAAGTGTCTTGGCATTTTTCTCTCAAGTTCCTTAAAATTGTACCTTTTGGATGAACATGATTTTGTTTATCAGTATCTACAGTAAAAGTACTATTTTTGGAAAAAAAGAAAAGAAATGACACTGTGTAGTAGACATGCGGCTATCCAGTAAATTCCTACATTAAAGGTTTTATAAAGAAGAAAATGAATCTTCGACGACGGGGAAGTAGTTCAGGAAGTCGTCTCCAAAACAAACGTGCATCATGGCCCACACCCACCACCTTTGCCCTCCATGTGTATCCATCCTGCCTGCCCGGGTGCTCTGAGGCCTACCTACCAAATACCCGTGCCAGCGTATCCTGGCCCTCCCCCGCTATCAACCAGCAGCAGGGTTGGAGAGGCCAGACTGAAGAGCCCACTCAGCCTGCCCAGTGATTGCCTCAGTCTATCATCACCCAGAAGATTTCTATTATTGCAGATGGATGATTGGTCTGGCTAGCTGCCGGCCTGGCAAAGCAAGCTCATTTTCGAGCAGTTTGAAGTGCGAGCCCCAGTATAACTGCAGCGACGGGAGGTGGGCGACGAATTTGAAAAGGGGATTCTGGTGATTTGGTGTTGAAATAATGGAGCAGAAATGGTTGTAATGACAAGGCACGCTGCCGTCGCGAGCATTATGCACAGAGGACGAGGAGGTTGTTAATGTGGACTGCCTCTATTTCCGACAGCAATTTAAACCCTAATGGGGAGCGCTTTCCTGCTAAATAAATAGACGCCCCGCTCTTAGCACGAGGAGTTTGTTTACTGTTTGCTGGATCCGACCGAAACCCCACGACGAATTCATAGCATCTGTGTGAGCGTCACGATTTCCTGCTCGTTCAGTGGGACCTCAGAACCTTTTGCTCTTGGAATAAGATTACACGTCGTGCACGTTCTACACAATTTAAAGCGCGTTATGGTGCAACGCAGCAGCGCTGGCTTTACTTTACTGCCTGGTCCGAGGTCAGTTTGCTCTGTTGTTGAATTGTTGAAGCGCTGGACTCTGCGACCTGCAACCTCAATCGATAGTCTTAAGGGAATTTACAGTATCTGACTACATGGCCTCTGCACTTGGGAGATTGGAGAAGTACAGGGGAAATGCAACCCTACATGGTTTTTATACAGTATTGATCTCTGCATCCAGACCTTTAAAATAGACTATTACGAATCAGAGACAAATATATTGAATGACGCACTTTGCAAGTTCTTCTGATGTAAAACGCTGCTGTCTTTAGGTGAGGAGAGTAGGCGTTTTTGTGTTGATTATTTGGAGCAAAACTCCGGACATGTGTGATCATTTTAGAGCCAGCTATTGGTTTTCTTTTTGCTTTCTCCCCTTTTCTCGGTGACTTTTATTTCGTCTCATCTGTTTACGCAGCCCAGGCGCTTTGAACTTTGTGCGTCTCCGGCTCTGTGGCTGCTGCTGTCACCTGCTAATGTCACCGGTAATGATGTGAGGCTTTTTTTTTCCTTGAAACGGCGTCACCGAGCCAGGACTCAATCATTCCATTTAAGCAAAACAAAGTGCGACAGCGACAACTGTGAACCAGCCAAGAGAGAGAGAGAGCGAAGCGGCGACGCTTTCGTCTGCAAATCATTCCGCTAACACCTTTGAAGTGGTGACATGCCTCTGGAAAATGTAGCGAGAAGCTCCCGGTTTGCGGGGATGAAAGGGGAGTCAGCTTCTTGTCAACTTTTGACCTCTATATGTGAGAGATCAGTTGGGTTTTGGGCCAGCTGCTGCTCCAGACGCTGCTGCCGCCTTTGATAAATGGCACGGAGAGAGTTTTATACCTTATTGAACTAGAGCTCAACTGTGCAGAGAAAGGGAAAAGTAAACTCAGTTAAAATGAACTCAAATGAACTGAACGAAACTCAAACGTAACGGGAATGGGTCGTTCACCTCCACTGGGTCGCTGGGGTTAGTAACAGAGCAGCAGCCAGGTAGAGTTCAAGTGAAGCACACTCGTTCCTGTTTCTCCTTGAGATGAAATAATGAGAGGGCTCGACCTTTACTATCGGGCCCCTCTAACTGGTCCAATAATCAAAATGAAACTAATTTTTTAAATTTATTCCAAAAAACACACTTGACCTGGCCTAAGCTGAGGTGACCTAACCCCGATTAACCCCAGCAGCTGTCAGCACTGCTCAGCATGGACCGCAGCTCGTCTTAAGTGGAATTTATCGAGCTGCAAAGAGTCAAGACGTGATGAAACGCTAAGCTGAAGATCTATTGCAAATGGTATCAACTGAGAATCCGATTTAAGTAAACTCCTGGTTTGAGCAGAGGCTTACGTCTTGGGACATCAAGTCAATTCATGTGTTTTTACTTGTACACTGCAGACACTTTAAGATCAAAACATGGACATGAAACACAAATTTGGAGCCATCCCATGATTGTTGTTCAGTACACCGGTGGTTTCTTTCTTTTTCAAGACAATCCCAAATTTTCTACTGGCTAGTCCCAATGTTTGTGCGCTAACTTTGAATGTTTTTCCTCTTTTTAATTAATTTAAAATGGCCTGCTTTGATCTAAGAGACATGACTCTAGTGCTTCTGTTCAATGTGGTCACTTAGGACATCTGATAAAAAAAAGCTGTTATGTCCTGTGTAATTTAACGTATCAAGGCTTGAACACTACCATGTAAAAGCTAAAATGCTGAACTTTCATCTCACATCCATCCTATAGACATTCGCCTAAATGTTTTAAGTGAGTAGAAAGATCACAGGTTTTTTTCTCAACTGATAAGATGCATTTAATAAAAACTGGGATCCACTTGAGCATCACACAGGCCAATGTGTTGTGAAAAGTCACATGTTCCCAGCAGACAGAATCAGATCAGTCCTTATCCATCCATAAACGATGCTCCTTTGTGTTGGCGGATCAAAGACCAGGGATGTTGATGTGAGCCTGTGACCTGATTGACAGGAGCAAATGGACTACATGTATAATTCATTTCTTCATGTAGATTTTTTTGCCTGTTGTCGTCAGTTTCATTTGGTTTCTTTATTTCTTGCTGTCAATATTTTCCCAGTAATTTTTGGAGCGTTCAGCTTTTCCATGATTGAACAGGATTTAAAAAAGGACAAAATGTGATGCAGTACAGAAAAGTTACTAAAAAGGCTTTGCCATTCCCGTTGTTTTGGATGGGTACTTAAAAAGTTTGACTTTGGGGTGATTTGGCGAGATATTTTGTCTTTTAATCTGCTGCAGTTAGTTCAGTGTCAAAACTGGCATCCAGAGGCCCATTCTGTGCAGTACTGTACATCAACAGTCGCGTGCACGTCTACAAAACCCCAGCGGTATAAGTGCTGGATACTAAGAATATCAATGGAAATACAACAGAAAAGTACCCACACCTGCTGGATTTAGGTCACTGCTGTGAAAAGAATGTTGGCTTACTACCATGCAAATTGGTTTAAAATCCCCTCGCACAAGAAAATAGTACATAATACACCGCCATTAGGAGAAGTACCACATGGACGCCACATAAATCAACACCCACCGTCAAATTATCACTTCTGACAGTCTAACATTAAGCATTTGCATAGATTCCCTGTGAGGACTGTTTCCCAACACACTGCCCCCCCCCGTTGAATCCAAGCCTCAAACCTGTGAATCTGGTGCGCACTAAGCCCTTACACTGATCGCTGATGTGGTGGGCGTGCTGTCAATATTGGCCCATTCACTGTGAGTGAGCAAATCTCCCCTTGACATGGCCAGCCATGCGAGTAATAGCTAGGATTAGGAAAGGAACGTACACACATGAATATACAAAACTCAGTATGGCGCGAGCGAGCGGATCTGAGGCGGCTGGCGGGGAAATTACTGAGGCCTCAGATGTGCGACGTGCACAGAAACAAGATTGACTGGGAGTTCGGACATGAAAAGGCTCATTGTTCAACGCCGGTGACAAATGATGCTTTTACTTTCGAGGCCATTGTGAATCTATTAAGGTAATTTGTACAGTTTCATGTGAGATAAATATGAAAGGATTGTGAACCGTGTGTGAGTGTGGCCAGCTGCTTCCGCGGATCTACACGTCCTCCCCTGATGCTTTTTCTCAGGAGTTTTGTGCAGCATCTCTTGTCTGCTGCTTCCAGCTCCATAGAGCTTCCTTTTGTGTTCCTTCCTTGGCAGAATGTGCTGCTTGCGTGTCTTTCAAGCACAATTTTTTGAACAGTTCAGTTTCAGTTTGGGCCTTTTTGTCCTGAAATACTTTCAATTTCTTTCTCCTTTTGGCCTTGGATCTTCTTGACATTCGGTTTAAGTTTCAGCGTGTGGCAATAACGGATTGTGGCGCCATCATTTTGCTCCCCACTTTCTCTGGAGCACCACCACGACATGGATGAGCATGCATAAAAAACCCACCACTCCACATACACCCTTTGAAAAACTATTCTGCGACTGACAACCATATTTTTGGGGTCGTCGACTAAATCTGTAAGTCACTAATTGGACGCCTGACACTGAGCATTGTCCTTTGACATGATGCCACAAGTTCCTGCAAAATGCGTCTTTGAGGGGCTTTCAGAAAGGGGGCCAGGCAACGGAAAATCATAATCCACATTTTCACTTGACACTGGGTGTGATGTTACCTAACCGGGGATCAGGGGCTGGGTGGTGGTGGCGGGCGGGGGGGAAGAGGGCGAGAGGGACTCTGGATATACTGACAGGGATTAGGGCCCATTTGTTTCACGTTTCAACTGCTCCTCCCTGCCTCCTCGCAGCTTTGCTCGTGTGCAAATGGGTATTTCCGTCTCCCACTCATCGTCACCTAATTGGCACTTAACAGGCCTCCGCACTGGCTGCGTTTCCGCTCGCTTCTTCCCGCCGTAGGAAGCAGCAGCTCCGCATCAAACATAACCCGGCTGGGAGGGCGCTGTCTCCTGCAACCCCCCTATTCTCCAATCTAGTCCCTTACCTTGCAGCTATCTCATGCGGGAAGGAGGCAGCCCCAAGCGCTCATTATCGCTTCCCTCGGTCGGCCTGTCGCTCTGAAATGCACCCCTCCTCCCCGCCACCCGCCACCCTCCACCTCCACCTCCACCTCCACCTCGTCCCTGTTCCCTTGACTCTTCCCCTATGGAGCAGGAGCAAGAAGACAGCAGGATATTGAAGATGTTCTGCATCCAGGCTCCGAGCCAAAAGAGTGCATACGGCAGACATATGGCCACGCTTTCAAAATCTTATCTTTATTTAACCAGGAACCATCAATCACGAGCAAATTTCCTTCTCTGTGCCGGTGGCCGAGCAGAAAGGCACGTTGAAGGACAGATGTTGGAAGCAAAAGTGTGTGGTTTTTTTACACTCTAAATATGAAGGTTATGATCATATTCCACTGAGGCAATTTGACCTGGAAGAAAATGTGCCATATATTTGCAAATGTTATGTTCAAACACATCTGGGCATGTGGCTGTCGTATTACAGCAAATGAGGCAAAATGAAGCAAAGCTAAGCACCGACGCTCAAGGTTCCAGCGTTTGCAGGAGACTAATGGGCAGAGAGTCGAGGTGGGGAGGGCGTCGAAGCAAACGTCAGGAACCATTTTCAATGCAAATGGACTTGTTTTTTAAAGAAATGCTGTCATCAATTTTTTTATTATTTTTTTGTTTTCAAAGGCACCAATCTTTGTAACGCAACGCGTTAAACATCCTTACATTTCAGTTCAAGGTGCTCCGCAGAAGGTGCTCGGAGAAATGGAAAAAAGGAAAAACGCAACGGGGAAGCTGCGGGGAAAGTGAATATACAATAAAATGCTGTTATGAAGTTTTAACCGTGCCAATGTCAGCTAACCACATTAGCATACCCACATGGGGGCTGGAATAGGAATAGGCTGGTTCAGTGAGCAGAGGGAGTGGAGGTCCCATTCGTCTTGTCCTGTTTAAATACACTGGTTAACTCCTGCCAACAGGGAAGCCATTCAGCAAAAGGCCAAGGGCATCTGTCATGTGATCAGCCCAGTGATATTGCCGCCTCCTCCCCCCCCCCCGTCGCCCCCAGCTCTTGTTCTGCCATCATTTCCGCTCTCTCTCTTGTTTATCTCCGCCGCTCGCTTTCCCTCCTTCTCCCACTGTCTTCCTCCACCTCTCCTCCACTTTTGATGAAACGAGTGAATATGCAGGGAGCTGACATGATTAGCAGCCTCATATCCCCATGATGGATGGTGCCTGCTCCATTATTAATATAGTAAAAGCACCAACTGCCAGGTAAGAGCAATGTCAGCATCCACAATATAACGCTGTGTGCCCACGGATAATGGCGAGCACTTACTTTTTATCTATGATATGCATGGGCTTGGGGCCGACTGGAGGGGGGGGGCACACAAACGCATCTGAGAACAGGCACGAGACGAGAGAGATTCTGCTAATTCCAGGTGCTGGGAATGGTTGCAGCCAACTTTTCTGGCAACTGGCAGAGCGCAGAACTGGGAAATAAGTGTGTGTGATTGTTCACATTTAAAGAATGATTAATTTAAGTGGGAACATCAGGGGAAAACATATTTTTACATATGTGTGTTGACTGTCTCACTCATTAAAGTTTGATGTGTGTAGCAATTTTTAGATTTCAGGGCAGTTTATCACTTGGCCTGAGCTCTTAAGTTTTACATTATTTTGTTCTTTTTCTGACAAATCTGATTATTCACGTGTACAAGTGAAATATATTATTTCGGGCATTCATCATCTGTAGAACTGAAGCCAGGGAATACAGGAAGTTTTAGACCAGCTGAACAAGAGCTTAGACTCTACAATTATACAAAATTTATATAATTTAGCCACTTTAGGTCCAGACACATTCTCGAAACAAAGCAAAATAGGATCTTTTGCCCATTTTGCTCATTTTGTCTTTTGTCTCTTTGAGATCTTTTGGCATCTTGTAAGTGAGCTCTGTGACTTTAGAGCAATGAATAATAATTATAACTTCAGGCTCTTGCCCACGTTTAGTGATTTGGTGGTTTGGAGAATGATGGGTTTAGTCTGAAAGTCTTGAGACTTTTGACGTCAGTGCTGGATGAACCCGGTCATCGCTGAAAATGCATAAAGTTGTGGACGGTGGCAAATACTGTTTGGTATCGTTATTTATATGTGAGCAGTATTTTATCATCATCATCATTTAAGCAACATCTCCCAAAGTGGCAACATGGCAACATGAACCACAAACTTGAATGCTGTAATGAATGAAACCCGACAAAACATAAACATAAACCCACACATTGTTAAAATATTGTCATGAGAAAATGACACAAAATTATTATTGTTAAATTATTGCTTTGAAGGGGATGCAGTTAAGAGAGAGTAAAGCATTTTTAAAAACATTTTCTTCGTCTCGTCTCAATGCTCCACAGGACATGAACAATGCATTAAAATAACAGAATTTATCTCTTAAATATTTTACACGTCAGTCATCCGTGTGACGATTGGCTAAACAGGACGGGGCGGTGCTACACTGACGGTTGACCTGCCGCTGCAAACAACATGCCGAGCGTTTATGTCTCTGTCGTGTGTTCTTCCTCCTGTCATACGCTTAAACAAATACACACTGCTCAGGATCATAGAAGGAGAGAGAGGGAGTGCATCAAAGAGAAGGAAAGATGGGAAATGTATAAAAAAAAGGGGGGGGGCAGACATTAGGAGTGAGGGGCAGGGATGAAAACACAAACAAGCAGCCAGAGAGAGATACAAGAGAGACAGACAGGAGACGGGGACAAAGACGCAGGAAAGACATACAAAGTGAGTTGTGTGCAATGGATAAATGTCAGCATGAGCTTCATCGTCCGTCTGAGCCGAGCTCTCCCTCTCAAAATGCCATGTGTAAATCATGTAGCCGGGGCCCTCGGCTAGTCTCCTCTAGCACTGTAATGAGATTACGGACCTCTACAACACTGTGTGTGTGTGTGTGTGTGTGTGTGTGTGTGTGAGGATACTACTGAGCCTGCATGAAAGTGTGCAAGCAGCATTATTCACACCAACAAACAAGACATATCTAGGAGGATTTGGCTACTTATTTATCACCCTCCTCTTCTTCCCTTCCCACACACACACACTTTGCACAACTTTTGACCCCAGCTCGTGCAGGATATGCCGTTATAATACATAATAACACACTACCTCTGTGTTATGGGGACAGTGAAAAACACTGGAGTTATTGGAACCGCTGCGGCTGCCGCGTCTCATCTAAATTATATATTTGCACTGTGGAAAACTCCAGCAGCCCAGTGATGCTGTCACCAGCTCCTGTTTGTGAGCACATGATGTTTACACCACGGCTTCTCCTCTCAGACTAGCCTTTCAGACCTTCTTCCAAATCTAATATACCCATCCATAAATAGCTCACCTATCGAGCCCATATTTGGCGTGAGTGACGTGGCACCGGAGCCAATGTCGCCCATTCGATCCGGCGAGCCCCGCCCCTCCACGCTCCGCCGCCGCTCTAATAGCTCCTCAGCCGCCCATTCGCCTTAAATGGACAAACAGGGGAGTTGATTGACAAACTCAACAACACCCCTTCGTTTACCAAGCCCCTCCCCTCCTCCGGCTCCCTGTCGGTGTCTATTTTGGCAACACGGATACGCATGGAGCCTCCATCACCTCCAGTCTCTTTTACGCACCGTGTCCGATAATGCGCGCAGGTACAGCCCGCTTCCAGCCGCCGCTCTGAGCATCTCCTCGCCCCGTTTGGACTAATGTGAGAGACGTGGATGTAGAGGTGTGACACGCTTGAGAAAAGGAGGCACAGCTCTCGTGGATCGTTCCCGTTTCCCCCCCCCCCCCCCACACACACACCGACCGTCAGCATGGATGTCTTGGCGAACCACAGTATCTTTCAGGAACTTCAGATCGTTCACGACACCGGCTACTTCTCCGCGATGCCGTCGCTCGAGGAAAACTGGCAGCAGGTACGTCTCAACTTCCACGTACGGAGCCGGAGCCGGATCCGGAGCCGCGCACCGCGCTCGGTGGCTTGTGATTGATTCATGAACACATGCGCTCGGGATGCAGGCGTCAACTTTTTCGCCCCCCCCTTTATGCGTAGATGTGAGAGGAGTTCGGGAAGAGATAAAATGCTTTATGCCACTCATATATCTGACAAATTTCTGAGAGATGGCACATGGATAATAGGCGAACGCATGGCGGTGCGTAATAAAGCTGTCAGATGCGATTTCGGAAGATGAAGATCCCGAATCCCATAATAGGAACCGAATTGGTCTTGAATAATACATCTGCATCCCTCAGATTACTGAGATGCGGATGAAAGTCCCCTCTCTTATTCATAATAGATATCCCAACATGTCTGGCTTTGTAACATCTTTAAATGCGGTGGTGAAAAGAATGTGCGAAGGCAGCGCGCGGGTGGGGGGGTGATGGTGTGTGTGTGTGTGTGTGTGTGGGGGTGTGTGAAAAGAATTACTGTCATCTGCATGTTCGCTTTCACATCCCCTCCCCTCGCACGCGCGCGCTCGCGCACGCTTCCTCCATCCAAGTTCAGTGGATGAATATGGAGAAATGAGCGCGTGGCCACATGGTGATGGATGCGTGGGGAGAGACGCACTTACAGCTCAGGCACACCTCTCCGTCCTGTTTCAGCCCAAAAGGTGGATTACTATACCTGTGTGTGTGTGTGTGTGTGTGTGTTCACACATTGTGGTGCAAATCTGGGTTGCTCACTCTCATCCTCCATTATTCCTCAGACTCCCTCAGTGTAGTTGCAAAGGAGAATCATCTTTCCATATCTAAGCTCAGATAAGGGCCACGTGCAACTGCCAGCCCACCTGCATTGCTGCTGCTGCTGCTGCTGCTGCTGCTGAGGATGATTCCTCCTTACTGCACTTGACTGACCTGGCCAGAAAAAAGGGGGAAAAAAAAAAATCATTGCATGGAAATTTGATGCTGGTATTGTTCGTGTAATAGGAGCTTCAGCCTTTCCCCAAGTCTCTGCTCCATGTGTAAGAGGGGAGGAATGAGTGGTGGGGGTGGGGGGGGAAAGAACCCGATGCGTGACCACGGATCCATTCGTTGTGGCCAAGCAGCCTAATTGGCATCCTACTGTTAGCCACCGACGCATCTTTTCATAACAAGTCTCCAACTCTCTGCCTTCGCTGTCAGTGGATTTAAATTGCTTGGGCCTACGTGCGCCATATGCTGTGGATTTCATCTTCCAGTTTCTCACCCACAGCCTGCATATCAAAATCAATAACTAATGCAAATGGAAAAGAGAGAGGTTGAGCTGTGCATGTTGGGATAGCGCCCGGGAAAGCTGTTTGTTCTTTCTGAAAATGGTCCTAGCGTTTACCGGCCTCTGTCTCCCGACTAGAACGCGGCTTTCAGATTTCTGACCTAATAGCGTCAGTGGATCATCTGTGCTGCAAGCTGCACATTTAGCCACTTTTGCTGCTGTCCACAACAAAGCCATATTGTGTTCATTGTGGTGACACGAAGAAGCCCTCCTGAATGCAGGAATTATGAGTTGTGGCTCGCCCTGAAAGCTCTGCAGTTTGAGCAACCCCCCTCTGTATTCCAGGCACAATTTAGAATTTGATGCTTTTATGGGGTGTGATGGTGACATAGGAGGCCGTTGTAGTCGGCCCCTAAATGGCTCCCTGAGATGAGATGGCAAGAATGATGACTGTGTCCCCAGTTGGTGTCTGTGAGGCATGATTCAGTCGGTTATAGGGGGATGGGGAGCAGAAAAGGAGGAAAGTGTTTTGGAGGTCTGCAGATGGCACATTTGAGGCTGCTATTTGTTCCATTATTGAACCTAATAGTGCCAAACTGAACTGTGCTGTCTCACTCCCAAATCCCAGTACAGTTGGTGGCTGAAAGTTGGAACAAACAGCAGGGCTAGTCAGAACTTACTCACTGTTTGCGCAGCCTGCGTCCTCATGAAGCAAAGCGCGCATGTGTCATGTTGCATCTTTGCACCAGCAGACACGGTTTGATTTCGCTGCCTTGACGAAGGCTTCACTGCCAAACGTTCATTGGCATCTTTGGAACGTTTTACCTGCTGAAATATCAAACGTTTCTCAGCCTCCTTTAGGCTGCACTGATGACGTGCCCTCATCCACAGCGCTTGACCCTGATGTCAGGGACGTAACCGGACACCGCAAATAGCTTTCTGTCACTGAGCTCGGCACGCACGCCTCCAACACATACATCCTCCCTTCAGGACACATACACCCACAGACTGGCCGATGTCTACTCAAGCGAAATGTCTGGATATTGCTGCGCGGTGCATTACAGGCTTCTATTTAAGGATGTGGCCAGACTGCAGGTGGCTTCAGTGTTTCTGAACGTAGACGGAGCAACACCTCTGTTTGCAAACCCGTGTGCTCAAACGCACCCACTTACATCCACATCTCGCTCGCGACACAAATACGCACATTTCCCAGGCAAAAGGCAAGCAGCAGCAGCAGCTCTGTCTGGGGTTGGGGGGCCGAGCATCGCGGTGAATGAAGTTGCCTAGCATGCACATTCTCCCCCTGCTGCAGGGTTTCACATTTCACAGTCCGCTGGGCTTGAACCCGCCTCCCCCCCAGGAGTGACGAGAACACACAGATAGACAACCAGAGAAGAAGAGTGCAGAGAGGCATGGCGTCCTAAGGAACAGGAGACAGATGGAGTCACGGAGGTTGTGCAGTGGCTAAGGCCTCTAAGGGAATAAGTGGCCCTACACTAGGTTATTAATAAAGTAGTGGCGTGGAGCCCGCAGAAGACAAAAGAGAAGCCGCCGTTCTGCAGCAAAACTCTGAATATCCATACGCGTACGTGCGCGTGTCTGCGGCGTGCACGCTGGCGCGTATGTGTCTCAGTATGTTATGTAATCCTCAGTAGGCCACAGCTGCTTTCTCACACACAGCAGGCGTGCTGGGGAGCGGAGCCAACTGGCCCCCCTCCGTCCCGTCTGCGTCTTCTTCCGTTCCTCGGCCCTCCTTTTTCCTCTCCTCCTTCTTCTTCTTCTTCTGCCAGCTTTCCTCTTATAGATTTAGCTCAGTATGGATTTTTGATATCCGCAGAGCTGTTGTGTGAGCTCGGGACGCGTGTGTCCTGCTCGGGTCTGTGGTAACACACAGGCTGCCAGGTAACAATGCTTCCCTAGTTGCTCCTCGCCGTTCTGTGGACCCCGGCGACGGGAACGAGTGAACGATTTTACATGTGCTTAGCATGTGTTTCTTGTTGCGTCGGAAGCCAAAATAAAACCAGCCAGCTTTAAAACAGGCCTCGTGTCTTTGCTGTGACCTTTTTCTGGCTGCTATTTGATGTAATTTTATGCAAATGCAAATTAAATCAATCCTGTGATGGGCCCAGTTCAGTATGCTGCGAGCAGGAGGAGGAAGGACAAACTGGGACTTAATCTTATTTGTCTCCGAAGAGCTCCTTGTAGTGTCTCCGTTCCGTGCCTGTGGCTTTATTAAAATGTCACATCAGCTGTAAGCACGAGACGCGGAAATCCTGAAATCAAGTTTGGACACCCTCCAAATAAAAAATGTAGTTAATTCCCTTTTAGTTTAACTCACGTCTGCTCCTGTTTGCACAGTGCCTCTCAAAAAGTGATGGATGGCAGAAGAGTGGCCTCAACACAGTCACTTCTAATAGAGCAGCGCTCTTTATCATCGCAGTGCATTTCCACACGCGTTCCGGTTACCTCACCATGCTCACATGTCAAACGCGAAATAGATTTTTCGCAGCGCACTTTTAGCAGTCAGAAGATCTCGAAGCTGGATGCCGGACAGCATCCATTTGACGTGGCCTGGCCTGTGACGCACTGAGGCGTGAAAGGATGTCTTTGTGCGGCAAATTTCAGCCACAAGGTTATTACTCAATTCAATCGCTTCTAAGAAAAGATGCACGTCTCGTAATAAAAGAGCTATGATTTCATCTAATTAGTGTAAACAGATAAATGAGCTGCAACTGTAAAAAGTCAATTTGGCTCCTGAGCAGCAGCCTGTTAACAAGACAGTGTTTGCTATTTTCGAGGAGCAGTAGAAGCTCAGTCTTTCACTTTTGCATTTGAATTGATTCGTCTGCGCGCGTCCTCCCGTGCACCTGCCAAGATCTGAGCGCACGGGCTGCAAATTTCATTATCGCGCTTTCATTTTGCACGTAGCCACACACTGTCGCGTACAGGTGCACAGCTTTGTGCGTCTGCGTGCGTCGTGTAATGAGATGTGCGAGCGACCCCCTGACCCAGTAACATCCGTTGTGCCATAAAAGCGCTTAGCGAACTCCGCCACCTCTGTCTCATCACTCAGGCGGCTGAGAGGCGATTGCCAGTGATAGGTCCCTGCTACTGCTTTATGGGCACTGATGAAAAGGTGGGAAGTGCTGATGAAAGAGAGGACGGCGGAGGAAGTATTCATTTGTCTGACGCTCCAGCGACTGGCCCGTCGAGGAGAGAGAGAGTCAGGCAGGACGGGTGATAGGAAGAGGAGGTGGCGTGGGAGAGAAAAAAGGGCAGAAAAAAAAGAAGTTGGGGGTGGGGGGTTGAGTGCAGTGAACAAGCACATCTTTATGTATGGCTTCCGTCTGCGAGACGCTCTGCCACCCCAGGTTTGATTAACAGTGAGAAGAGGAGCCAGTCGTCTTCTTTTTTTTTTCCCCTCACACCAGCACACATGGCTTGGCAATGACTTTCACATCATTTGAGGCGAAATCGGGAAGCCGTTACAGCACCTTACAGTGATCCGACATGCTTCGCTGCTGCCATCCGGCTTGGCAACCGCAGGGAGAAAAAGAGTAAGGCAAAAAGAAAGGAAGAGGAGTCTCAGGCGTTCGTTTTATGCTTCGGAATCACCCCCTGACTCTCGGTCTCTTTATCTTGTGACTCTCCCTTTCTTGCTCGCTCTTTTAAAACATTCTGAGAAGACAGTTTTGACAGAGTCACAGCTGCCTTGTCTGATTTGCCCTGCTTTAACCCTGTTTAAAGTCAGTCTGCCTGCAAAAAGTTGAACTTGGGAGAGTGACACAATCAGATTTTTGCCCTTTGACGCGCATGAATAAAATGCTTGAGGATAAAATTTGCCAAAGAAACTGTTGCATCGAAAATATTCATGTGTAATGTAAGATGAATTCCTGGTCTTCAACCATGAAGGGAGAAGAGGATGACGCATTTGAGAGCTGCCGCAAATGTCTGCTTTGACTTCTATGGCAAATGCAATAAGGTATAAGTGGACAGGAGAGAGCCAGGTCCACGGAGAACCAGGAAGACTGTTCCTGTGTAGAAAAAGTAGCAGAGTCTACCTACTAACACCTGTACCGTGCACTAATGTGGACTAATCTTGCATCTTGTCTGTTTAATATGTGCAGAAAAGAAGTGTGAAATCGACGATTTGTCAGTTTAAATGGGGTTACGTGTGGGACGATGGCACTGATTTCCTGTCTCATCTCGTCGTCGCTCTGAACTTGCCAGGTGACCAGCAGAGACAGCAGGACGTCACGGCGCTCAGCCACGAAACTGTAGGATGTGGAAGTTTGTTTTAACGAGAACACCTGCTCTTAGGGTGCCAGTCCAACATTCATCCGTTTTTCTGGGCTCCTTCGAAGAGTTAAACAATCATTTGGTCAATCGTTGTTGCCATTGTTGCCTTTGCATAGCAGCCTTGACTGTGTGAACCCTCCATGTGATACCTGCCACCGCACTTGATCCACAAGAGTTTAATCTTCCAGCCTGCTCATATATTTGGACATCCACCGGCTTTGATAATAGCCACTCATTCACACTGTGTCCAGGCATTTTATTGCCATCATTGGCTGTGACATACCAAGCGTTAACATCCCATCTTCCCTCCCTACCTGTTGCTAGGCAGCCTTGGCAAGCAACAAGACCAGCTTTGGCCTATTTGTTTGTTTTGCTGTCAGTCTGCAAGGCTAATCCCGCCCAGAGGGACTCCTAGCCATCCGTAAACCCGAGATCCAGCCATGTGGACCATCTCTCTCCAAAGAGAGAAAGAGGGGGGAAAAAAAAGGTGGAAGGGGATGAGAGACAAGGGCAATTTGCCCTGAGTAAACACCGCTGCTTGTTGTTGTCATCCGAAGCCAGTCATCAATCACGGCCCCGAGCTCTTGGATGGTGACAGCCGCAAGGACGTGGCGTGCTCTGAAAGCGGTTGGTTAGTTTATAAAGCAAGGCTGTCATCGGCGAACATCGCGGCTAAATCGCCAAAGCAGGCCTTGTTGACTTTTAAGGAGACCGTGAGCCGTTGTAAAAGACTTTTAAGGGATCGTTATCTTGTCTTGAGGGTGTTGCCGAGTCCAGTAGAGTGTGTTTGGCTTGTGCATCTGTGATATTACGTGTGTGCACTTTGCATGCCAGCCCCAACACTCAGCTGCGGTTGTCAAACATGCAAAGCCACTGGTGTTTTCCACTTTCCACCCCCCCCTCCTCCCTTGGCATCTTTTTTCCAAAGATACAGTGTTTTTCAGCTATGCGCTCTCTCCCTTTTATAAATCAAACTGGTTTATAATTTACACTCTGACGTAGGTGTTTTGGCAGCTTGAAACCAGAGGTGAGGGCTCAGTGGGGTGGTCAAACCGATAAAGGATTTTTCCAATTGTCGGCAGCTGATGCTAAATCCCGAATCACCCTAAAGACACTGGTATCTCCAGCCAGCTGGGTACGTCATGTAGTTTTAGTCATTCCAAGCCCCTGCAGGGCCAAGTTGTCTGAATAAGATACAACGTTTTCCCTCAAAACCAAGCAAATTCAGCTTGAATTGGGATTAGCCTACATGTCAAAGCCTGAACAAAAAATGCTATTTTGATGTGGAGCCTTAAAACAAGTGTCAAAGTAGAGAGGCAGAGGGGGCGAGACGATTTTGCACCCTTCTTAACTCGAATGCCTTCGAATGGCTTGGGAAGTGCCCTTCTGTGATTTAATGAGACCTGCGGGAAGAGCAATTCATCAGCGTGACAGCGTACCTCTGTTTGCCATTGTTCTGCTCTGGTATGTGAGGAGAGCAGTGTGTGTTTTAGCTTTAATGATGGGCTGGCAACCCTTTGATTAGATGAATCTCCTGGTGCTAATTAAGATTTGGGCTGCCAAAAGACATCTGTGTTTATGCCTTCCTTCCCATCCCTTTCCCCCCTGTATGGACTTGCACACGAGCAGCGCGTCAGCAGTTTAGGGGACGAGTCATCGTACAGTGTTTGTATTTTTGATATTTCAGAATAAGCTGAGAGCTCAGGTGTGCTGACATGAGCGCAGGGGCTTAGGCAAAAAGCGGCTGTCTATTTCCAAAAAAGTTTGGGTGCCGAGCTTGTTTGTCTTCCTTCCTAAAAAGTAGACGATTGGAGATGATTGGACGCCTCTGATTGGCTGTTAGCTGATGTTGTCACCACCATGAATATGGGTCAGCAGGTACCTGCCCTACATGCCTGGAGGCTCAGCACAATAAATCATCATCGGGCATCATCATGTGATGTGGTTTGGTTTAGGCCCAAAAACAAAATTTTAGACTTTTCATAAAGACAACGGCGTTAGGAGGATGTTTGACATGGAGTTTAATTTTGACATGGGGTTGAATTTTCAGTCCAGCCCTGTTTAAAGGTTACAAAGGACATTTTGTTGTAGTTTCATGGGCTGGTGCCCCAGTATGAAATCTACCTGCTTTCATTATCATGCTCCATGTGAGAAATTCAGTGTGTGCTGCTGTAAACCAACGCAAAACCGACTTTCCATATGGAGATCTGTGACATATCGTCGTAAATAGCAGCATGTGGCTTAAAACACTTTTAAGAACCCCTGCTGTACATGTTTTCCCAACTAAACTGATGCTGTCGCATAAATGTTTCACTACCCAATTCCCGCCTCGCGTGTTTTCAGGAAAGAGAATTTGATAACTTATGATAACAAGAACTCCCCCCCTCAACCCTTCCTCCGATCACTCCCGGCTCGTCTCGGCGAGCGTTTCGTGTGGCTAGACGGCACGTCGTCCGCTCTCTCTCTCTCTCGTTTACCGCTGCGTGTTATTCAGTCTATTGCCCCAGATATTGTTTCATTGTAAACTGATGCCAGTTAGTAAAGCCAGTCGCCGGTGGCTGTGGTCCGGCTCCTTCTTCGTTCCAACGAGGGAAATTATTTGGGTCGGCAGCTATTTTCAGCCTGTGATGTTGCCAGGAATACTTTAGGGAGCAGCCACTGTTTTATAAGAGAGCACATCAATAATTTTCATTGGTTTATGTGTGTGTGTTTGAGCGAGAGAGGGAGAAAAAAAAGAGCTTCGCAGAGAGTTTATTGGGTTTATGTGTGTGTGCGTTTGTACCTGTGTGTGCATCAAGAAGCAAAGTGGCAGCCTTTCCTTTTTTTTCCCTCGAATATTAAATTGGTGTGAATACTGTACGTGTGAATGTCTCACAAACACACACGCTTCACTCTGTCACAACTGTCCCTTTTATTTAAAGCGCTTATTCCGTTTATCGCCTGCTTTTCTTGTCCTCTCGTCTGATACCAGTCAAAGCACACACAAACAAACCACGCACACCGTCCCACAAAGAGCGAAAAGCTGATGTCAGTGACTTCCTAACACCTTTCTCGGGGCATCCACTCGCCCCTCTTTGCCTCTCCACTGAGCAGCCGCACATTGTCAGGATGAAATTGAGGTGAAAAGTCCCTCGCACTTCGCCTGTGCGCCCAGCTGAAGAGGCACAAAAGGCGGGGGGGGGGGGTGGGGGTGAACGGGTTCAGCCTGCCGTGCCGTGCCTCCGCCCACCCTCGTCCGACCTGAGCTCGCGCACATCTCTTGGAGGAGAGAGGGGAGATGCCTTTCAATATTTTAAGCAGCTTGGGCTAATCTTTGTCACTCAGGTTTGTTTTGGAGGCACTGCTGTGGGAATAAAAGGACAGGAAGGACGGTGCCCCGCTGTCTCGGGATACACACAAAGTCGCGCTCTTGCATAACCGCAAAGATTCCCTGCGAACACGTGCATCCGATGCCGTCTGCGACCCTGAACTAATCCGCCTCGGCCTTGCGAGACTGTGCCACTGACCCGCTTTCGCTTGTTGTCTCGCTTCCTTTTCGCAACATGCGACACTCTCGCCTCTCTCACCCTCGTTACGCCTTAGCCAGCCACACTTTGGCATTGTAACGCGCTTGAGACTGTGGCCCCCTAACACACAAGCTAAGTGTTACACAACATGTGCAGGGCGCACGCAAACGGGATGAGGTGGCTCCTTGTTTGGCCACCAGAAGCATGTAAGAATGAACCGCTTTGGCTCTTATCAGCGCAGCCACGGCGCCACGGTTGCACTTCACGGTTTGTGGACGTGATTGGGGTGCCGAACGGCCCTGTCTGACTGACACTCTATGAGGAGGAAGCAGAGTTTTTCCGCTTCGCTGTTCCCTTTATCTCTCCCCTCTCTCCCCTCTCGGTTATTTTCGGCCCTCCTCCCCTCTCCCTTTCCCTTTCGCTGCTCGCCGCTCTTTTGTTTCTCCGTGCCTTTTCCAGCCAAGGCCCCCATTCTCTTGCCCCGTCATTGTGTGCGGTAATGAAGATTAGCCAGCCTGCCGCACACAATGGGGTCCCCGCATCCGGAGCACAGACTCCCCAAATCCTGCCGCAAGCTGCTAACCTCGGTGTAAAACCACTGTTGTCACCGACCCCCTCTATCTACGCGCCACACACACAGACACACACAAGCGCGGACATGTCCACTCTGCACTCCTGGCGTGTTGAAAGCAAATGGCTGAAATGTCTCCTGATTAGATTAGGGTGGTTTTGACAGCTGAGCGGGAGCGCTTGGCGACTCATACGCCGATAAACAGCAGCTCACCCAAATCCAGTTAAAGAGAGACAGAGTTCCCCTCCCCAGCGAGTGCAACACGGCTCCAGTCGTTGGGATTATACCCCCTCCTCCTCTTTCCTCCCTATCCTCCGTGCCCTGCCATTCTCCGCTGCTCTCCAGCCTCCGTCGTCCTCTCCATCACGCATCTTCTGCAGCCTCAAGATGCTCCCTCTTTTCTCTCCTCATCCCGTTTCACCCTCACCTCTCCGATCCTCGACTTAATACCAGAACAAAGACGTTTTTCACACTTTGTCACGAGCTATTTCGATGGGTGATTGAGGTCTTTATTTGCAGTGCACTTGTTGTGTGCCGGGCCTAAGACCTCTTAATAGCGCCTGTGTCGCTCTCAAGGTCGGCAGATCTTCACGAGTTCAATCAGTTTACAAGCTCCTTTCGGCTTTTAGGAGATACGTTTGTTTCTTTGTCGGCGTGGAAGGATGGATTATCGGCTGCCGTTTATTGCCATGCAAAAATACAGCAGGAAATGTGCAAACTGGCTCCGCAGCTCGCTACATACTGTAAAGACATAGAACTTGAAGGAATAGGGTTAATTTTTTAGATTTTGACAAGCATTGAGGTTTACCGCTGGAAACCTTAAATCTTTGCATTTTTGGCCCAGTTTAGGCAGCTTTTCATAATATTACATTCAGCCTCACTCGTCAAGCACTGTTTGTCCATTTCTTTCTCACGCTCATGTTTCAAAATGCCTTTAAATATGTAATTCTTGCAAAGCAGTTCAAATGAATGGTCATGTCGTGTTATGGAAAGACAGAGTGGAAGTCCGGGGCATCACATCCCTGCTGATCTGTGCTTTTTCCTTGTTGCGTCTGCTCGGAGAAAGCAAAGGGAAATGTCTTTCTGCTCCATTAAGCAGAGGTCACCAGGTTTCGGCGCACTGAGTGCTCCATCATTGTGGCTTTCCTTCTAGATGAAAGGTGCTTTGAAGATCCCTCATCGCACACAAACACACACACAGACGCGTGTCGGGTAATCCTCCAGTAACCAAGGGCACCGCGGGGAGATGTCACACCTGAAAAGTATCAAACCGAACTGTTCTGTGAAAGACGCGCAGAATTAAAGAGCAACGCGTTAAAGACTGAACGCTGAAATGAAGTCCAGCAGGACAGAACCGAAACACGTCGCACTTCGCGTCTACTCGCGCCCCCGTCCAAACGCAAACCGACTGCGTGCGAGGGAGGAGGTGTCAGGTTTACAACCAAATGTGCATTATTCCCTCAAACACCGTCAGCAAATTGCGATTTAACAACTAGCGGTGTCTGTTATCAGCTCGGGGCTCACGCTGTGTGAAACCGCCTCAAGGTGCTGCATTGCCAGGCTTTTGACGGAGCGGCTGACGGCAGCTCTGATTATTACTGTGAGTCTAATGTCGCCTGATAAGGCTGTGTGTGTAATTAAGCTGTTTCCGTGGTGTGTTATCTGAAGCTAGGTGAGGCTCGGCTGCCTGGAGAGATGGAGCAGTTAGTCAGTGAGGAGGAAGAGGAGGAGGAGGAGGAGGAGGGTGCCTGTCTGCCTTCCGTGGTATTTCAAGCTTCCTATCTGTCCCTTTCTTTCTTCCTTTTTTATTTTTTTGCAGGATGCACTTCACAGTCTTTTCAAACTTTCCTAATCGGAAGCGCGATTCTTGCCTATTTCTTCATCTTTAACCTGTTTGTCTCTTTCTTCTCTCTCTCTCTCTGGGAAGGCAGATAAATTAGCTTTGTCTCTACCCTCCAGCTTTTTCCCTTTGTGTCTCTGCTCCCTCCGTCTCTCCTCTGCTCCGTTGCTCCGGAGCATCAGGAGCTTTAAGATCCCTCCTGGCCAAACACTGCACCCCCTGCTGCTCTCACCATTGAGAATAACAGGGCGACATCAGGGCGCGCTGCTATTCAGATCAGTGTCGAGGAAAATGAAGCGCTCCCCGACCGCTAAACCCCCTCCTCGTGGCCTGTAGGCAGGTTCCCTCGCTCAACTGGGATCCGCCGATGACGCCATGCTGCTCTCCAAGGAGTCTGAAATGTGGGGGCCGGAGCTCTAAGCGAGCTTAGAGAAAGAAGCGAAGACCCTGAAGAGGAGCTTAGAGGGGAGGGGGTTCTTTTTGGTGGTGTGTGTGTGTGTGTGTGTGTGTGTGTGTGCACGCAGGTGGAGGGGGGCCTCACCAAGGCTATAGATTACCATCTCTGTCAGCTGCGATGGCCACCGCTGATGAGCTCCTGCGCTGTATCATTTCGTATTGATTGGGCACTGCTACACAAACACACACACAAACACACAAAGGCTGTTGGCAAGATGGCCACTGCTTAAGGCTACTGGTCATTTAGCTGTCACCTCAAAGTGATGGCTTGGCCCGCTCACCAGATCAATGCGAGACAGGGCCTGTAACGCAGCGTGGCAGGATGAGACACGTGCATGCGCGCGCACACACACTCCCGTACAGCCTCCGTATTAAGTGCCTGTCCAAACTTTTCTTTCGATAAATGTGCCAAGTGTGTCGCAGAATCACAAACAGCAAGGAAACGGTGTGCTGTGAAAATTAAATCAACAGACTATGAAGAGAAAAAAGAAGGATAAGACAGTTTGGTCACCTGGATCATTGCAGTTTAGATTGCCTTATTGATATGTTTTTATGTTGCGCTGCCTTACCTGTCCCATCGTTTCCCGGGAAGTTAAAAAAATAAAAATCAGCAGACGGCACATACCAAGTAATCAGAAAGTCGTGTTGCAGGCGAAAAGGAATGTTTTTCCAATTTGTGGAAAAGGGGGATCCAAAGCAGATGCTCTGCAAACATTGCGTTGCTGTGGTGAATGCATGAAAGCAACACCAGACATGTGTGCACCAACCTAAACCTTCAAAATAAAATGCAATGTGAGAAGAAAACAAGTGGAAATAAGTGTTCACAGACTCCACCAGGCAACATTTTGGATAAAGAAATTGTCTTGTACTTTGTTGCCAAGATTTAGGAAAAAAAACAGTAAATGTGTGATGCATTTGAAGCAGGAACTCGAAGCTGATTAGCTTAGCTTAGCATAAAGACTGGAAATAGGGCAGAACAACTAGCAGTGGAAGACTTTTTTTGCAGGTGCTGATCAGCAGATTTCGTTTCCTTTCTGTGGAAACTCCTTCTAATCTCATACAGCCACGACAAATCTAAATGTTTCATGTGTGTGACTCGTGTCTAACGCTGTAGACTGGCCATCAAAGTTTCAATTTTAACCACAATCGGGCTGCGGGGAACCAGGTCTCATATCTGAAAAGATGTGGCAGCCGCCACCACCCCCACCCCAAACCCCAACGCATTGAACATCATCTCGTCCGGCTCACGGCCCCCCTCGTAGCTTCCAATTTTATTGATAGCACATTGTCTCTATCACGGCATCTGTAAAAACTAAACACGATCGTCCTAAAATTAATGAGCCATATCCACCCCATTACATTTAGCTGTTTAGTGGTGTTTTGGGCCTTCCTTTAGGGCATTATGCATGCTCTTCTGTTCATATTTATAACCCAGGCTTTTTATTAGCGCCGTAGCGGGGTGCTAACAGTTGGGAGGCAGCCTGCGCTTTGATGGTGATGGCAGGCGGCTCGGTACAGGCCAAATGTGAAGGGAGGTGGTGAGGAGAGAAGATCAGCTGCCAGGCCAAAGGCCCCCATGGCAGAGGGGAGGGGAGAGTGAGACGGAGAGAGGAGAGAGACTTTTTTCCGATTAAAAAGCAGGGCCGAGCGAACGACGACTGCCTCACGGATCTCGGCCTGTTCGGTTTTGTGAGACGCGGGTCTTGTGATCAGCAAATATTTGCCACACTCGCTGTATTTTAAGCCTCACCACGTTGCATGTGTGATTCACTGTGCGTGTTTGTGTGTTTGGCGATAAACTCAACTTTTATGGTCTGCAAAAAAAATGAAAGAGAAAAGAAAAGTGCACATGGGTCACTTTTGCTGTTTTATTAGATACTTTAAAGCATTTTTATATTTCTGTTTAAACATTTAGGAGTTTTTAAAGGGGAAAAGGAACAAAGAGGATGTGGAGTAAAAATGACCACATTTACGTGATTTAATCTTTGCTAACAACTGTCCAGTGACGTGGCTCCAACCTTCACTCCCGATGGTTCATATTTCAGTCGCTCATATGCTATGACATAAGATCTTATCTGCACCTAATGCACACACACACTGAACCCTGTTGAGGCGCTTATTTCAAAGATTGCAATGCTAAATGAGCCTGACATCATGAAAAGTGACTTGCGATGGACAAAAAGGTCAGACAGGGCTGATGCACCCAGGACTTCTCAAAATCGAGCTTCATCTGCTTTTTTATGGGTGTCATTTTCGCAACCGCACAAAGCAAATTACAATTTCCAGTCGCTGCTTTGCTTCCGGGCCCCTCATATTGTGCATGCAAGCTCACGGTCACGCATTGCTGCGACACGTAGATGTGTTGATGAGAGAGAAAATGGTTCCTGTTGCAGAAGCTTGAATGCAGGTTGCAGGACAGTCCCGAGTCCCTCCAGCAGCCTGTGCCACCACAATGATTTTCCCGGTTTGTGGGTGGAGGTGGGGCTGCTGGAACAGCCACTGGATTGTCTCAGCTTATCCTGGCTCGTGCGAAGGAGTCGTCCTGAAAGCCTTTTAGGAAATAGACCCTGGCTTTGTGCACAGCCAATTGATGCTGGCTCTCCAGATCGGCGTTTGTCCAAATAGAGTTGAAGCGGCCCAGGAGCGTTCTTTTATCTTGGCTATTTTGTGATGCTTTTGGCTCTTCACTCCTTGCCCACACACACACACACACACACACACACGCACACAGTTCACGTCAAACCACAAGGCCGGCAAATAGATGTGTTTATGCATGCGCGTAGGTGTTCAACCAAACACACATAGAAGACCTGCATAATTACACACAGAGTAGGATAATTATGCAAAATTGCAAAATGTGCACACACACACACACACACACGCGTGCAATATAGCATAATTGCATGCCGCCACATACAACACTTACACCCACTCACCACAGACAGGAACTGCTGATCAACTGCATGACCTTCTCTCCAACAATGTTAATGTCACCACCTGGAGGGGGAGGGGGAGGAAGTGGGAGAAAAACAGTGTGTGTGTGTGTGTGTGTGTGTGTGTGTGTGTTTGTGTGTCGGTGTGGGGGGGCGGGCCTTGACAGAGCGATGGCAGGAAAGAGGAATGCACGATAAGCTTGTCGTACCTGCAGCCTATTTCATCCCTCTTCCTGCACACATAAACTTATTAGTGCGCTGCGCAGACACGTGCGCACGCTCCGCCTCACGCCGCGGCATCCGTGCATGTCCTGGCACATCGCCGTGGGTTGTAACCTAACATTTAGCGTGCGTGAACCCTTTTCTAGGCGTGTGTGTGTGTGTGAGACCCATGGCTTGCCCGCTGACAGGATCCCGTTACGCTAAATGTCACACTTCCAAAAAGGATTCACCCCCCTGCTGGGAAAATGAAGCCAAGACCTTCCCTCCTTCGCTCCATCTCCCTCTCTCTCTCCCTCTTCTCCTGCCTGCTTCACCTTGTCCCTCCATCACTCTCCTCCTCCTCCTCCTTCATCTTCACCTTCCACTCAGAACCCCACTCACTTATCCGTTTCGATCCTCTTTTCCGCTCTCTTGAACTATCTTTGCCTCACACTCGCTCACCTCGGTTTGCAGTCCTCAGCGTTCTGCCGAATAAAGTCCCCTTTAACTGGCTGGTTTTAGCGGATAATTAGTCCTCACCTTGGGAGAGGAGGAGACAACAAAAGGGGGCGATTTGGGGGAATTGATAGTGGGTTAGGCAGAAAGAGAAGGGTCACGGTGAAAATGAGTGAGAAGTTGGGTGATATGGGAGGTGAGCCGAAAGATATCAGTTTGTTGTTTGTGTCATATCTTGCAGGTCAGAGCACGCTATTGTCCCCTCCCTCGTCAGGGTCTCAGCAGCTCCAGCATTAAATCGTGCTGTGAGAGGAAGGAAGGAGGAGACGTCGTGCATTATTTTCACCTCTCACTGTAGATGAGCAGCTTTATAAAACATTTTATGTCAAAAAAAAAACCAAAAAAACGACTCCAAATGCTTCTTTTTTGTCGTTGTTGTTCCTGGAAGAAGAAAACTCTGAGGGGTGGAATGCACACCCTTAGCAACAGACACTCCCTTTAAAAAAAAAAAAAGTGTGGTTTTATTTTTAGAAGGTGTGAACAGGGGTGGGTGGGTGCTGGAGGCGGCGGTTGGTGAGAGTTGTAAGACTGTAAATGTGTGTGATGTGTGCAGTCTGTACAACCTTATTCCCGATAATGGAACTAGCGACTCTGTCTGTCAGTGCCTATTTACACACAAATGAAGTGGCGAGTAGCACGCGCCCAGTGGAGCTGCTAGCCCCCATCTCAGCTGTCAAAACGGGTTAGTGGCTACAAGCGAAACACAACGATCCCAGGGATCAAACTGGCGCCGTCCATTCAGACATAATAGCTTCATCCTTGGACGTGGAGCATCTCTTTCCCTCGCCGACTCTCCTGTTAGTACCTTGCCAGCTTTTTTTTCTTCTTCTTCTGTTGCAGTTGTAAAGTAATAGACTTCTCAGGATGCCAGCTCACACAAATCGGGGATACAGGCTTTTATTTGCCCTCCACGGGGCAGAGGTGTTTGGAGTAATAGGAATGAAGCAGACCATAACTACAGCTGAATAAATCTTCCTATCTTGGCTCACTAGGAGCTGGTGCACACATGGCTTGTCAAAGCTCTATAAAATGTTGTTTGATAGGAGTTCTGTACTGTTTAGGATTTCTTCTCCCACCATCCACTCACTTTTCGTTCCGCGCCACAGCGGTTGCAATCAATCAGTGTGTAATCAGCCGTCGAGCTGGAGGTGCCAGGTAATCCCGGCTGTCTTAGTGGCTATCTGCTGGCAGAGCTGCCACGCTGCCTGTCTGGGTGAGCGGATGGCACCATGCAGATTTTCTCTCCGCAGCGTGTAAAGGCATATCAGATGATCTGATGGCTGTTGAAATTGTCAAGTGGGATTTAGGAGTGAAGATGGGCATTTTCAGTGCAGTTGCCCCAATGTGTGTTGGGTTTGCTTGAATTAAATCTAAATTTCTCCCATTTCCCCTCTTTTAGACCTGTCTGGAATTGGAGCGTTATCTGCAGACAGAGCCCAAGCGCCTGTCTGAACTCTTCGACCAAGACCTGGATGGTCTCTTAACTCCGGCCTATCTAAAGGACGATGGCGAGGAAGAGCTGGCTGAAGCCCTGCTCCCCAGCCTGCCTGGCCTCCCAGGCCTCCCCGAGCCTCCAAGCCCACCCCCTGTGATCCTCTGCCCAACACGGAAGAACCTCACCTCCGCTGGTGCAATGAAAAAGGACCTTAAACCCAAAGGCCAGGGTTTGGAAAACGTAGACGGGACGGAGGGAGTCCACCACGCCCAGCTGAGCGCCGTCACCTCCCTGACGCCGCCGTCATCGCCAGAACTTGGCCGTCATCTCGTCAAACCCAACCAGACGCTGACGGCCTCAGCTGATGGCACTCTCACGCTGAAGCTCGTGGCCAGGAAGGTGGGGCTCAGCGCGGCCCAGTTGGTCGCCACACACGCGCTCCCTGTTCGAATGAAAGACGAAGAGGAGGGGGCTGCGTGCGTGATCGGGGTCGGGGATCTGCCGGAGAACAAGAAGAGAATCCACCGCTGTCAGTTCAACGGCTGCAGGAAGGTGTACACCAAGAGCTCCCACCTAAAAGCTCATCAGAGGACGCACACAGGTAAGAGTCAGTCACATACCTGACAAAGTTTGTAGAGAGGGTCATGATTTATTTCCGATTGCATTATCAGCATAATGAAGACGGGTTCCCAAATTCCTAGATAACCTGATTTGAGATAAATCAGGCAAATCCACCAAACTCACATTCACGCAACGTGTGCGACGTGCACAGAGTGACAAGGAATGTTAAAAGTAACGGCTCTGTAGTCGTGCAACGGGATTAAACCCCGGGGCCACCTCTGTGGCATATGGAAATATCACAGTGTACGGGAGATAGAAATATGATGATTTAAGAAAACCCATTTCTCTTTATGCCTCTTTAAGTACCTTTCTCTGCCAAACCAGGATGGTTCCTTCTTGTCAAGGATCTTCTCAAGAAGGAAAGGGCGATGGGGGAGGGCTTCAGGAGCTATAACTCTCCCGCTCTTCCATCTCAATCCTAAACCACTCAGACCCCTGTCGGAAAGCTGTCCTCCGTCTGAGTAACTGCACGGTGATGGATGGATTGACCTGGATAGGCTGCCATTTCCCCGGTTTATTTCAGGCCTTCTCGTCCTCTAAGCGCTCTGAAAGTCTAGGTCATTGGTTCTCAGTCTGAAGGTGTAGACCGGTCTGATTGGATCATTTGCAGACCACAGAAATCTTTGAATTATAAAAGAGTGAGAGAGGTCAAGAGGGAGACCATCCGTAGACCGAATGTATTAATTAAAGAAAAACAAAAATCGTTTAACTCAGTGTTACCAATTAGCAGGGTCAGAGTTCAGGTCTGGTTTTTTAAGAAGGTGAGAACAATGGTGGCAACATTTGCTATGGCTGAAAAATCAGGTCTTTACCAGCGTGGTGTTCAGGGGTATAATGAGATGAACCCGTTGGGCCTGTGTTTGGGGGGCTGCCGTCTGGACTCGTGCTAACACACAGCTGTTTCCTTACATGTTTGCAGGCTGTGGCGATGGACAGCAAAGAGCGTCCATCATGCTCAATGATGTTACGGTGACACAAATTAGATTTGTTTTCTTCCCCGCAATCGAAATCCTTAAACTGTTCGGCTGACAGATCACCGAACCTACTGAGACGTGACTTTGACTTGTCCACCAGGTCTGGCTCACTCCTAATATATATTTTGTCATTCTGATTATCCTGCATTAGGCCAAAGAAACAGCTAATGTGTTATTTGTTTCATGGTGCAGCCTCAAAGTTACGAACGTGGACATCGAGACTTTTTAGTGTCCAGCCGTGTCAAATGTCAGAAAATCACAAGCTCGTAGAACCAAAGGTACATTCACTACTTTAATCCAATTTAATCCAACTAACAGCTTCAATTAGCCTAATCGTAATGATAATGATAAAGGATCAGCAGCAAACTATCAAATGCTTAATAAATTACGTTAATTTGATTAATTTTCTTAGCTAATTCCCGGTTTAATAAATGGCTTTCAGACTATGCTGTACTCAACATCTCAATAAAATAGTGGACCTTTCATATCAACAACTACTCTTTAAGCCTCTGGTAAATTGCTTCTAAAATGTATTTGATAATGGTGAAGATATAAGCAGTTTGAACGATGGTGGATGATGATTTTATGGCATACAGTGTTGCATATAGCACCATAAAGGACACGTCCGTCCTCTAAGCTCATCATTGTCTCTCGAGGTGCTCGGACTAAAAGCGTCCGTACCCAAAGAGCATCTGTCTCGTTATTGAAAACCTGGGAGGTGCAGCGGAATGATAAACGGGGGAAATGTTGACACAAGGTGACGAAGCTGCGGGAGAGACAGGAGACGAGTGGATGAGGACAGAAGACAGGATCGTGGGGGGGTGGGGGGTGGGGGGGGTTGTACAGCGGCGCGACCCTCTTCAGAAAACGACAGCGGTGCCACAGGCTCCCCCATTCACCGAGCCATTATCCTGACACGTTTAAAGATGTCATTACTCAAATCCTCTTTTTCTTAGTTGTTATTTCCATAAATTACTGACGGAGAAAAGGCTACGATTTAATCTGGAATTAGACGGGCTGAGTTGAAATGACAGTGCCCTGTAGAGCTTTTCGTGAATAGGCTTATGGCAGATAAGGAATGGTACAATTAGATTTTGGGCAGAGTGAGAGAACGGGTAGAAACTCAGGGACTGCTGGGTCCCTCTCTCTCTCTCTCTCTCTCTCACTCTGTTCCTCATCTGCCTCGCTCTACCGCTCTCCCCGTGTTGCTGCGCCCCCCCCGTCGCTCTGTGCCAGTGTTTTCATACTCGTCTCTCGCCCTGTGCTGTTGCCGCTCTCTGTCATTTGAGGAAACAATGTCTTGTTCACAGATAAACACCATACGGCCAAATGTGTGTGGACAGTTTTAACACCTCGACCCCGTCAAGCAGCTCTGAGATGACCTGGAGCGTCCAAACTCTCTGGTCTTTTTTTTTTTTTTTCTCCTGCAAACATTAAACCCATAAACAGATACAAATGGTAATAAATAAGTGTAATGCGATCAGCAAAATCTTGACTTTTGCAATTCGGAGTTCGGCTTCGTGTTCAGCCCCACTTTTCCATCCTCTCTCTAATGTAATTTCTAAATCATTTCCTACATCTGTCATCTTTCTTTCCCAACGCCAAGCCCGGCGTGAGCAGGTTGCGAGCAGGGGCCTGTAAACGTTCTCCTCCCTAATGACCTCTGAGGCCCTGCTTCGGCTGCAGCTAATGGAGGGAATGCAATTAACTTCAACACTGGCACCTGAGAGGCTGGAGCGAGCGCCCGCATGTGTGTGTGTGTGTGTGTGTGTGAGACAGCATTCGGAAGTAATAGATTACACATAATGGGATCATAGTGACTCAGGAAATACCCAGTTATCAGATTACGGACGAGAAATATGCGATTGCTTATTTGATCACCGTCAGAAGAAGTTTCAGAGGGGAATGGAATTTTGGTTGCACGTCATGTTTGTCTGTAATGATAGAATGGTTTCAGCTAATGGGCGTCATTGGAGATGATGTGCAATAAATATTGGTACAGCACTGTCCACTTAGCCTGATTCTGCAAATTAGAAGACGTAATCCACTTACCTTCATAATCTACATTATATGTTTTGTAGGCAAAGTAACTGAGCATAATCAGATTATGTTGGTGAGTTTGGGCTAATCCAGCGGATTAGGTTAGTGATTGGCATTTTAAACTGTCGATCAACCCGACGGTATGTAATGCTGTGTTATTAGATTGTCCGGTTACACAAGTGTGTGCGTGTGTTTTTTGACAAGGCGAGTGTGTGTACCTGCTCTGTTTGCCTGTTTGTATGAGAGCATCTAAAAGGAAAGGATATTGTAGGAAATTGGGGGGGGGGGGCTGTTGCTAGGTGATGGGGGCAGCGTATCGTTGGAGGAGTCGGTAGCTGAGTGGTTATGTACTGCTGCAGGCTCTGGTCTCTCAGAACCCCCCTTCACACACACACACGCACACACACCCTCTCTCCATCTCTCCTCCTCCTGCGCCACCACCACTACAGCTCTACGGTTACCGTCGCTAGGCAACTGCCTCCGTCCTCTGCCAGCATGCTCGGTAATTGGCCGGTGGCATGGCGGCGTGCCTTTGCCAGATCCAGCCAGCTGCACTGACTACTGCCTCCTCATGTTTCAGCGCACCCACCCCGTCCCCCGCCCCAACACAGACACACACGCACATACACCCCACCCCCTCACTCCCGTTGCTAGGCTACACATTCAGGCATCCCTGCCTCACGGGAATTTCATTGGCCAGAGCCGGATGGCCCGGACCTGCTGCTCTGGGTGTTTCTGGGAAGTGAGGCGGTCTGAAGGGATAGGTGTAAACATGTGTGGGAGCAGGGGGACGGGACTAATGTGCGGACAGTGGCTTTTGTTTTTGTGTCAAATTGAGTAAGTGATACTAAAATAATGCGCAGGGGAGAAAAATCAAGGTTGATTTGTGCTAAAGTCATAATCATTCGGATTGTTGTCATTTTCCGATTGCACAGTGGAGATGATCCTTCACTCACTTGTCCACTTTGCCCTGATTCCTGCTAGGAATAGAGAAGTCTGCAACATGGCCGCGTGCTATATATACGTACGCGTGTGACGCAGCACACGTCCAAAGGCTTTGATTGCTTTTTTGGCCTTGAAATTGCAGTTCAAGCTTGTGGCATTTAGCACTTGCAAAAAGCAGGAAATGTATATTTAATTGGGACACAGGAAGTGCAGCAGCTGGCACCAAACCACTGGTGTCTTTCTACAAGCACTCTCCCCACTCTCGACTGACTTCACAAAGCAGTTGATCCACTGATTGTGTCCCTCTTGATAATCTCATTCAACAAATTAAGCCGGGCTTTGTGTCAGGGCCACTCAAGCGGAGCTGGTCAGTGCGTCTGTGTTCGGCCGCAAGCCGTCGGCCTGGACGGGATGTGACTGATGCAGGTGACATCTCCGAAGCCGGACGCAGCTGGCAGGCTGCCGTTTCCTGTGCCATTATGTCGTGTGACCGGCCTAATTATCGCCACCCCCTGCCTTTCTCTCGCTCTCCTACCGGCATATCTGCAGCCTCCTCTGCCTTAATCCACTTCTGCTGCACTTCTCTCCTACTCCACTCTTCCCTCTCCTGGTCTCACCTCACCTCCTCCTCTCGCTCTCTAATCCCCCCCACCACCACCCCACCCTCTCCACTTCTCTCGCTCTCTACCCTCTACTCCTCTTCTGCATGTTCAGCAAGATGGGAGACCAGTGGGAGCTTCTACATCTCGGTGTTAAACATTGCCTTGCTCTCTTTTCCAACCTCTGAAAAAGAAGACGACGTGAACGGAGGCAGATGGATTTTTATCGCAGACTGCAAACTGCAATCACTATTTACAGGATGTAGTCTGCTAAATAAGATCCCCGCATATAAACCTTAAATTTGCAACACTGCAAATCTGAAGGCAGCAAATATTTAGATTCATGACTCCACACCAGTTTTTTTTTTGCACAGCCACAGAAGACAAACAACTTTTGCAATTGCTGGATGAGTGATGAAACATGTGCTTATGCATGATTCTTTTATTTATTTTTTATCCCCCAGGTGAGAAGCCGTACAAGTGCTCGTGGGAGGGTTGCGAGTGGCGATTTGCCCGGAGCGACGAGCTGACAAGGCACTACCGCAAACACACCGGCGCCAAGCCTTTTAAGTGCAACCACTGTGACAGGTCTGTCAAAACACAGCTCTCCCTCCGTTCCTCCACCTTATATGTTTTTCTTCCATTTTCCAAGGGTTATTTGAAGTACTTCAACTCGCACAGCAGGCTACGTTCCCCCCATTGTGTTCTGTACACAGTTTGGTTTAGTAGAGAAGAGCGCTACAAGATGCTGGTAACACACCCAAATGTGTTTGGTGCTGACCCACTTTGAGAGTGTGCTGGCAGGATTACTAATGTGTGCTCCTCTGCAACAAGCAGAGACCTAACTTTCTCGGCGTTTCACTGGGAATCCAAGGAGCGCTCGTTCTGCACTACGCCCACATCAGGTTCTGTGCAGCATATTAATAGTGAATCTTCTCACATGGCGATGCGGGGCCTTGATTCGGAGGCTGCCTTCACACTGGGACGAAGGTGTAAAGTGGTCGTAGCACCTGTTAGCGCCGCAGCACATCACCGGCACGGTGGATCAATTTGTTGCTGGGCACACTTTTTATTCAAAGGTAGTGACTAATGGTGATAGATCAGACACTGAGGCTTTATATGTGAGGTTACCAGGTTGTAAAAAAATCAGTACTCAAGCATAACTAAACTGCGGTTTGTGGATTATTAGCGATATACTGCTAATTCAACAGTAAAAAATCCTTTATAAGATAAAGATCCCTGTGCATTGCACAGTTTAGATTTAGTATTTGGAGAATTTCCAAAGCCGCCGTGACCCAAAATACAGGTGTGTGTGTTACTGCAAAAAGGCCTCACGCTTTCCCAGTGATTGGAGAGACTGTCCTGTAAACTAGATAATTCCCCGTCTGATCCATGTGACCCGAGCACAGAGTGCCCTTGACCAAACAGAGCACTCAGTCCCTAACTATGTAATGGTTCCCTAAACGCACCAGTGTTTTTTTTTTAAAAACTCTCTGTCACCCTAAGTGCCCCGTGCTACCTCCTGTTTCAATCTGACAAAGCTGAAAATACCTCGGTCTCCGTCAGAGGTGTGGAGGTGCAGGCCTTTGTCACTTTGAAGAGCCGATCTGATGTTAATTTGGCCTCAACTTAATTAGTCGTCGTGGCTTCTGTTCAATTATGAAGCACAGCAAAATGTTAATTCGCCCGGCTCCTGAAGTGTGGCCCGCCGACAAAATCATCACGCATTCAGCGGCTATTATTCACTGTACAAAGATCAGCTCGGATCCGACACAAACATCTTTCCTTCGGTTTTAATTACGCACTTCTGTCTGTGATCTGGCTCGCTTGACACCTCTGAGATCTCAGAGCAATATGGTCTGCGGGAGCCGCTGCAGTATTTAAGGCAAGAGAAAAAGGTCATTTTGAAGGTATTACACAACAAAACCTTGTTATAAAATGTGACTATATTTCAGATTCTTGCTGCACTGAGTGCTTTTATTTAATAAAGACACCAGCCCAGCTTCCAAACCTCAAAACCCGACAGCTTAACAAGCCTTGTGTGGAAAACTGTTTATTGCATGTTTTTCCGTTTTTACACAGACATGCTGTTGACCTTTGAATAAATAAGTAAATAAATAAGTTCTATAAACATGTTTGTCATTCTGTCTATACTTTAAAAAGTTACATTTGTATCTTTTATTTCTTTTATTTTGTGGCATTTTAGCCTCATGATTACACTTTTTAATTTTTTAATTATTTTCACATTTTATATGATTTATTCACGTTTTTTGGGAACGTGCATGCAACAATAATATAAAAAAATAAAATGTGCATCTTTTAAAATATTTTTGTCATGCTTCGTCAATATTCAAACAGTCACATAGAAATTTGTTTTTTTTTCAAGTTAAAAACTTTCATACTGTATGTGTTGGATTTGTGTTTTTTAAAAAAAAGCCTTTTTGTGTGTTTTAGAATAGACAATACAGCATGTGTGTGTGTGTGTGTGTGAATATGTCAGTATGTCACTCCTTGAATCATGCATGGGTTCATTAGGAAAGGACAAAAAGAAGTCCCTCGTCACCTGAGGTACTTTGGTGTAATGTGTGTGAATCTGTGTGTACCACGGTCATCTGTGTGTGTGTGTGTGTGTGTGTGTGTGTGTGTGTGTGTTGGTGGCGGCAGAGGGCCAGGCAGTGTCAACTTAATCAGGCCTCAGCTGGACAGACTGTAAATACAGTAGTCCTCCCTCCTCCTCCCCTCTGATTTCCCACCTCTCTCCCCCCTCCCCCCTTCAGGCACATCCTTAATTCGGGCCCACCTCCGTCATGTGTCACAAGGCGCCCAACCCCTCCGGCCCATCACGCACACACACTCATCACACACACCCTGCTGAGATGAAGGAAGAGGGGAAACGGGAGACAGAGAAGACAGGGTGGAAGATTGAGGATGAGGGGAGCGGGGGTGGGGGGTGTAGACAGACCAACGGTGTGCCAGCTGGTGTCGTGCCCCCGAGTTGTGACTCATACTTTACCATCTGTCTGGTCGAACACACACACACACACACACACACACACACACTCAAAACCATTCATTAATCCCACACGTGTGTGTTGGCGCGCACACACTCACGCCTACAGACGCGGTGATGACACACACACACACATATGCAGGTGTGACAGTAAGACAGACGACTGGTGGCTCGTCGCGGTGCGACTCCCCCTCTTGGCCAAACACTGATTCATCTCGACATCTCAGACAGTTGCCTCTGTCTCTGTGGAAGGAGTCCATCTGAAAGTGATGTCAAAGGAAAAAATCAACAGTTGCAGAACTGTGAAAGCGAGTCTGACTCCCAAACTGCAACTTCACACGGTATTTAAATGCGTTTCAGTTCACCACGGCGGATTACGGCGGGATAACTGCTGTTTTCGCCTCTTTATAAATGTTATTTTATTCAACGTTTGCTTATCGTGTTTGTTTTATCATTTCCCGGCCTCACATTTAAACAAATGTGGAAGAAAAGTGTGGAAAAAAAAGTGGCAATTTGGGAGTGGCTTTTCCCTTTTTTTCCTGCTAAACACCATTAAACTGAACCACGTTAGTGAACTCTGAAACAAGCCTCCATCTCGTGTATTTTCTTAACACACAAATTACCATAACATGCAGCCTGCAATTACCTCAAAGAACACTCGCTGTTTTATATTTTCAAGCGCTCCTCGTGGGAATGAAGCTGTGGTATTAGCCGATCTGAAAAAGTAGGTCTCATATAATAGCTGCATCTGTATCGGAATAAACAAAGCGGCAGCTGAAAGCAAACGTTATGTCAATTTGGGCCAATCAGGTTGAAATAAACAAAAAAAAAAAACCTTTTTTTTTATCAACGTGCGGCGACGCCCCAGCAATCGTGGCAGCCTGATTTCAGATGAGAGAGATGCTTCGATTCATCTCATTTAGCTGCTGTTTTACGGCACGTGCTTTTATTTTTTTCTGCCCCCCCCCCCCCTCTTTGCCCCCCTCCACGCTGTTTCAACAGATCCATCTGCGGGCTCTCTAGTTATTCATGGCGCAGCTGAAGTCATTAGGAGTGCTGCTGAAAATGCTGATTATGAATTAGTTACACATATACTAATTACGTGTGCATTAGTGGCTCAGCACTCACTAGCTAACAGCAACATTTAGCTCCATCGACAAAACAAACTACTTTCCCCGGCGTTGGTAACAAGCTAACAAGCTGTTCCCTGTGTCTCTCTCTGCCTTTGGTTGCAGGTGTTTCTCGCGGTCGGATCACTTGGCGCTACACATGAAGAGGCACATCTGAGGAATCTGGGAGAGGTCAGGGACGAGGGAAGAGGATGGAGGCGGAGTGGAGGAAGGAGAGGGAGCATCATCTGCAGAAAAATAACACCACGGACGTGCGTGACAGAGGCAGAGACAAAGAGATGGGTTCGAATCCGATTGGACTGGACTGGAGATAGAGGCACCACACAGGGAGGCTGACTACAGACCACGATTCCGCGTCGTCTCCTCTCGACGACCATGCAGACGCTCCCTCCCGCCTTCCGTACGTGTCCCACTCTGGATGGTGGACCACGTGCTTGTAGTTGGCAGCTCTTTGTTTTACTCCTTCTTACAGTCTTTGCAATCGTCCCTCAGCGAAACGCTTCCGTACCGTCGGCCCTGGCCATGCGGCAGTGCTCCAGTGAGGACACGAACGCCAAGCTGAACCAGTTGTACAGCCGTTTTAGCGTGGCGACAGCGCAACTGCTGTCTGTACAGTCCAGATTTCTTCAGTTCATTTCACGTACCCTTAAACTCGCCACAGCCTTTACGATTCACCAAAGGGTTTATTATCTCATACACGGGACAGATAATAATTTGACGTTTTTTCATCTGACTGCTGTCACATCTGCTAACTGGATCCATTTATAAATCCTTTGGTTTGATGGCTTCGGAGTACTCGTTTGAACGGACTCTCAGAGTGGATTTCCCCAACACTTGAGGATGGGACTGATGTGCTGTGAAGACTGATTGAGGTCACCAAGAGGGCTGGCTTGCTTTATGAACATCATCCGTCGAGGGTTACAGCTGGATGAGGCTAACTAATCTACTCTGGGAAGGACGGTTCATCTCCTAGAATGTCAGCAAAAAGCGATGGCTCCTAAGAGGGTTTCTCCTCCCTGGGATTTCGGTTCTGCAACGAGTTGTCGTTGCCAGAAACTGTTGCACAAGTGACTCTTTGCAATTTTTTTTTTTGTAAAAAAAAAAAAAAAAAAAAAACAAAAAAACCTAATTTCTTGAACTGACAACAATTGGACACTCACATATAGTACAGCCAAATGCGCCGATGACACAAACGCGATCACGATGTACGTAATGGCTGTGTTGTTTCTAGGAAAAGATTCTCCGCATTGGACGTGGATGCAGCGAAATGAAATGCAAGTGTCTACTGCGGATGCCTGAAATGATCTCTTTTGGCGTTTGAGAGTGATTGGCACCTGATTATAGCCACTGGGTTGAGGAGGTTTTTGTCCGGTTTGCACCGCTCATGCGGAAGCCTTCCAATTTAGCAGCTCTTAGACTTCGTTTCAAAGAAAGGCGGATTTCAACAGCTCTCCTAATGCGGCCCTATGCATATTCAAGAGCACCCCTGCTGACTTCCTCACCCTTCCTATACTGTACTGTACGGCTGAATGCAGATTGGGACCCTGCTAGATATGGACAGACTCTAGGGAAAGACACATGCACAAATCCAATCAACCGTGTGGCAAATCAATGTGAATGTATCTGTTGTAGGTCTGTACATGTTGCCGGTGCCATGACAACACTTGAGAGGGGTTGGCGAGATCAAACCAATCGCCGTTTTGTGTGCGTAGCTTCTCTTTTTCACCTCAGAGACAAATAAGCAGCCGGTCACGGCTGATAGCTTTTTCACATTCTGCTCGTAGTGCTGGACCAGCTGGAGGTCATGAGCGCTGGTTTCCGGTGGTTAGCTGAAGCGGGTTAGTAGGGGACGGATCTGCTCACTCAGCAGCGATAACTGCCCCATCAGCTCATGAAACTGCACACGGAGACATATACATGCACCGCTAGAGGTAGAAAAAGGTGTTCCGACAACAGAACAGCCCAGATCTTTCAGTCTAAAAGGCAGCTCGGACAAAAGTAGACCGTCAAGGTACGGAGCAGTTTCGTCAAGGCATTTCGTCTTTATTTTACAAGACATTTAATACTTTGAGTCAAAATGAGACGCACAGCAGTCGGCTCCTTAGCTAGAGAGGCACAAAATTGATTCCACTCCCCTTGCGTACCGGAGGAGGATTTGGATATTGGGTATAACTGCAGCCCAGCTCAATCATATCTAGACATGATCTGTCTGCAGCTCTGGAAAAGATACTGAATCAACTCCTGCTTTGCATAAATAGTGCACTTTTTTGGTTTTTTTGTCTGTGCAAACAAGCCAAGACGCCCCTTTTATATCGAACATCTCGGTGGCAGGCCTGTACACGAAAGAGACAGCAGGGAGTAACCACAGTAGAAAAGAACAGATACAACACACACACACACACACACACACACGATCAATGCAGTCCTTCTCTGTTAACGTTGGCACTAATAAAGACAAAGCGTCGAGACCTAAAAATGACAGTTGGGCTGGGAACCGCTCGGCCCCGCTCTCAGCGAGGAAGACGAGACGGTTAAAAGTCGGATCGTCAATGGCAGCTCTACTTGTGTGTGTCAGTATTTCGACGGGACGCCCGCCCGTTGAGCTGAATTGTTGCGAACGTGTGGGAATGTGCGGCTCGGGGTTGTTGTTTTGGTTTGTTTTTGTTCGCCTTCTGTGACCAGTCGCAGAAAGTTGAGGATTTCAGACTTTTTTTTTTTCACGCCGAGAGCAAAATTAGACGAGAGACGACGACTCCCCTGACGAAGGTGCAGTTGAAAAATGTAGTCTGTTGATTTTTCTCGACTGAACAAAAACTGTTCTCCGCGTGTTTGGAAAAAGCTGGGATGTCGAAAATGAGTGTGTTTTCACGGGTGGGGGTTGGGTGGGGTGGGTTCGGGTCGTTTCGTGTTGTCTCCGAGGATGCGCTTCAGTTCCGTGTCATCTTAATGAATGATTGTCAATTCTGCTGTGCCTGTGTGTGTTCTTTGTCTGTTTGTACTTGCACTCTGAATTTTTTTATTTTTTTTTTGGGGGGGGGGGGGGCGGGATTACTTGCATACATGCTGTTTTCTCTCTGCTTGTACACAACACACACACACACACACACACACAACCCTGGCTGATGAAACGCTGATCACAAAGTCTGTATAGTAGCTGTTTTTAGCACAAATGTACACACTCATGCGCACATGCTACGTCGGCTCGTACCCGCTGCAGAGATGCAGCACATGCCGATACTCCGTAGGCTCAGTTTTTCACACACACGTATGCACAAGCACATCCTGAACGTACTCACTAATACACACACTCTTATTCTCCGTTCCGCTTGTGTGTTTTTCAGCGTGTTTTTTTATTTATTTTTTTACCTTTTTTTTTTCTTGTCTTTTTTTATGCCACCTTGTGAGAGGCAGACATTCAGACTGCAGCTCTTGCTCGCAGCAGACAAGAGGGAGGGGGTGAAGGAAACACGTATTACTATGTGTGGCACCACCTGTGTTTTCACCAGGTCTGAATTCAAAATCAAACGCACCCCCTTTTTCTACCAGCACTCCCCCATCGCTTCCCACCTCCCCCCCTCCCTTCCTTCCATTTTCTCGGATATGATCCCTTTCAACTCCCCTCCTCTGTCCGACCCCCCAACCCCCACCCCCACCACCACCACCTCCACCTCTCCTACCTTTTTCCTCCGTTGTCTTTTCTCCTTTTCTTTCGCTGTACAAAGTGTTTCAAATTTATCATTTGTATATTATGACGTATGGGTACGATAATGTTCTTTATTATGGAAAAATGAGAAAGATTTATTTTTGTTACCGGTTTGTTTCATAATTCCTTTTTTAAATTGGTATTGTAATATCTCTATGCAAGGAACTGTTCGGTGAATCGTTTTTATTTAAGAATGTAATTATGTGTAATAAATGGTAGACGCAGTTTGGCATGGAGTATTCATGGTTCTTGGCTGGTCTGTTAATGGTGGTTTCATCCCGCAACAATATGCACCTAATCATCCATCTTCTCATAGAATATTTTCTGATTTCTTATCAAGTCTCAATCACAGAGCCATTCAGCGCGCTAATAACGAGCGCTCCGAGCACATTCACATTCACCCTTTTGCGTTTTATTCACTGACCGCAGCACTTCCAGGGACCCGCTCGGTTTTGGTTTGCTGCGTTTTTTTTGGACTCTGCAAACCAGCTGGGTAAAAATGTGGGCAGGATAATTAATTTACACCATCCCTTTTTTAAGGCTATTTGCAGAAAACCACCCCTGGATGAAGAAAGGGGGTGGGGGGGTGGGGGGCTCTTAAGATTTATCGCCTCTTTTGATCAAACACAGGAAATGAGGCAGAATACCTTCACTTTGCCTCAACGCACTTGTGGTCGTCTCCCTCGGAGGGAGCTACGGCACGTTAATTACATCTGTTACCAAGCAAGGTGATGACTTATCCACTCTTGCTGCCTTTTGACCATGACTAGCTGATAAAAGGGTAATCGAATAACTAATGGATAATTAGGGAGTAATTACACCCTGTTAAATGGCCTATGCAGTGTATTAATTCTCCTCGGGTCTGGCAGTGAGAAACTCCCATAAGGTTTTTTGTTTCATTTAATGCTCCCTAATTGAAATGGGCACCCTCATCAAGAAGCTTACATGTATCTGTCGAACTTAATGTTCTTTTATCTGTAATTACAGATGGCCACGTATTATCTACCTAACTACAGCGGCTACGTCAATCCCAGAGACACCTCCTGAAATTGGAAACGATGGAGTCATTTCTCCATAAAGGTCACACGTCCCGCGAGCACTTACCACTCGTCATTTTCGTTCCACGTGATGGAAATGAGTTTGTATGTGAGTTCACAGCAGAGCCTGACGGCGATTAAGTGACTCAACAGAGGAAGGGCCACGTATTCATGAAGGTTACCGCACACACACACACACACACACACACACACACACACACACACACATACTGTAAGTGCATCATCCTGTACTTGAGTTTGGCTCAGGACTACAGTTTACGTCCACATCAGTCCAGACTCGTATTCCAATTCGCCCATCCATGAGTCCTGGTGGACATTTTGTGTCGTTCAAGTAGAAAGGGAAAGACACGAGGTCGCGCTGACCTTTGACCTCCGATTACCAACATCTAATCGGTTCATTCTCCAGGAAGCCAGGTGGATGGACAATGTCCCCATCTGTTAGCATTTGCTAACCAGTTAATAGGAACGTGGGCTAATGAGTTTCGCTCCAAGTTTGTGGACATATCAAAATATTCTTACCTGAATTATTCACCCGAAGCAATCAGCAAAACCAACATCAATCTCACATTATCACAGAATCTGATGAAGCATAGGAAAAATAATTAAACCAAGTCACAAAATAAACCTTATTTGCTCTCTCCTCTTTTCTAACGGCACTTGCCTGCCGGTGAAAAACACAGAATGCCGTCACAGCGTGGAAATAGGTGGATTTGTTATACAGCTAATTACACCTGGGATCCCGAGCAGAATAATCGGAATAATAGAAAAGCAGACTTGATAAACACAGTGGTTGAACACTTGTTTTTGTGTACTCAGTCACCCGGTCGATGTGCGTCAAACGATTGCATCTACGTAAATCTGCTAGGACAACAGGATTAAAACGTCCCATTACGTGATGTTGTTTCGAATGCGTGTGTTTGGATTAACGCGCTTGACCTCAATATGTGCACGGGTGTCCGCAAACTTCTGTCAGAGAGTGTGTTCTATCCGGGCACCTGTAGACGTACAAAAGCTAATTCGGCAGCATTCTGCAACCTTGAATCCAATTCCAAAGTAAAACGGAGGGTTTCGCATCCTGCGGGCTTATCGGCTCGCCCTCGACTCCCTACTGTCTCGGCTCGGCTATTCATCCGCTGAAACACCTGAGCACTTTTCAGAAATGTTGCCTTTGTTTTACGTGCGGCGACTCAGCCGCAGCGCGCACCATTCAGGGAAGGGCATAAATGGTGTGACGGCGCTGAAATGAAGCGACTTTAATGAAAGAAAGGCCCATTCTTCTGGCGAGGCAGTGATTCACTTAAGCGGCAGAACATAAAGACCCTCTTTTTTTTCATGTGGTTGTGCAACAGAAGATTTCACTAAGGGAGCTGCCAATGCCTGTGGGTGTCTTGTAGGCGTTTGGCAGCCGTATAGGGATGTTATTGTCACATCTGGCAACGTGGAGATGCCAGCACGCCGGGAAGCGGCTACAAGTTTAAAGCCTCCCTCAGAATATCTTATTCCATGCTCACTCCGGCTCTAACAGCTCCTCACTAGCGATCAGCGCAGGGACGGGCGTCAATGCGGAATGCCTCGAAATCTCCTGTCGCGGCGCCCACGCAGGGGCGAGTTCGTTTCAAGCCAGACAGGAAGCGTCTACAAAAGCTCGTGAGCCACGGATCCTTTGGTTTTAATGCCATGAGCATGAGCATGCCAAGTGCTTAGGTATTTCCAATTACAGGGAATATGTCAAGGTGGCCCTTGGTAATTAAAGCCTAATCATGCAGGTGGATTCAGAGAAGCGTCCTCATCAAGCTTTCATTAGTCTCCCTCCTTGTGATGCCCAGCAGCAACCCAGCCCCCCTTCAGGGATGCTCCATTGGTCCGTTCCCGCTTTCAGAGGCGTAAGAAAAAGTGTGTGATTAAAAGTTATTTTTCAAATTTACCTCTTTAAAATGCAAATACAAACTGGCTAAATGCAAATTCTCCTCAGAAACCGATGCGTCAGCATCTCGAGGAAGGCAGAATTTGGTACAAGAGTAAAGAGAAATTACATTTAATTGTTTAAAGGAAAGGAAAAGCGAACAGAATAGAACACGCTGCAGGTTCCTAAATCTGGCTCCTGCCTGCTCCTCCAGCTAGAGGCGAGATCTGGCGTTTGGATCCGCTGGATCGGCTGGTGGCCCCCTTCGCTCTCGCAGAGATCAAGCGGAGCGTATACGTGCTGTGTGCTATATGCTGCCTGCTTGACAGACAGCTCCGACACCTGGAGGCCCAGTGAGTGTAGGAGCCACTGCTGCTCTACGGGGCCATGCATTATGCAGAGGCCTCTCTCTCTCTCTCTCTCTCTGTCTTTCTCTCTTGCTCTCTCTCCCCCCACTCTGCCCCCTGCTCTGCAGTAAAAATAGATCAACAGACCCGAGCGTTCAGCTCTTTTTCATGCTTCTCACTTTCACTTGGATCTCACCAGGTGCACCAGGCTGCTGGCTCCTGCCTCGCATTTCTTTGCCTCAGTGTTTGTATATCTGTGTGTGAGTTAAGTCGTGTGTGTGTTTGCACACGTTTTTTTTTTTGAGGGTGTGTGTATTCGCACGTGTGTGATGAGGCGTGTACGTGTCAGCCAGGGCAAGGCTGTTGTTATGTCAGTTTGCCGCTGTACTATTTATTAAACGTGGGATATTAGTGTCACAGTGGCGTCTCCTGCTGTTATGCACACCGAGCGACTGGGACATACTAACGCATCAGTTTACAGGAAATATGATATATTTTTTAACATGAGCATAATGCTAGCTCCACTGTCAAATGGAAAAGTTCACGGGCACCCACGGTTATGATATGAACTCCAATCCACCAGGTGTTGGATAAACTGGAACACGCATTTTTGTAACATCAGGGGCCAAACTCATTACAATTCATGTAGCTCCATGAACTTGTGAAAAGCTGTCTCACCATAAGCATTTTTATTCTATTAGTATTAAAAGTCAGACACTCGGCGACATTTACAATACATGATTATATTGTGAGGTGTCCACATACTTTAGGCCACACATTGCACCATGCTGAAGTACAGGTATCAATGGAAACAGTCTTAAAGGGCAACGTCACCGATTTTTAACCCTGTACCTCTGACGTCACTATATTAAGATTTTTCTCTGTTCCTTGGGAAAAATTCCTCCAGACGACATCACCCGGAGGAGCTTCTTCGTCGTTAGAAGTTCAGACGATGTCATCTGGAGGAGCCGTGGAAAGGCAGGTTGACCATAGTTAACTCCATTGTGTGAGCAACGAGACGACATTGTAAAGGTTCCTCCAAGTGATGTCATCTGGAGGACATTTTTGTCTTAGAGAGTGAAAGGGAAGTATAATAATGGGGTTCGTTCACATTTACTGCAAAAACCGAAAAGAAGCAAGTTTAAAATCAGTAAAGGCCTCCTTTAAAAGCGAAATAATTTGATTTGTTTGAAAAATATATAGTTTTACACCCTCGTTATCTTGATACGGATTCTTAAATCAAATCAAAAGCCAAATATTGAGACAAAATTAAAGTGGAACGTCCTGGGCGTGTAATTGCATGCGTAAGTATGCATGCACACACATGCACGTAAAGTTGCCCTGTTGCTGTGTGCACAAGCTCCCCGAAGACCATTGATCCATGTCTAAGAGCGCCGAGGTCTCTGACTCCTCCCTGATTGCAATTCCACTGCTAATTAAACAGTCCTGCTTAACGAGTTCACGTCGATAACAAGGTTGGAAGGAAAGGTCACCCCATCACGCTCACTTCAACTGGACACCGTCAATAATGAGCCTGCCTGAGAGGACAGGTACACACACACACACACACACACACACACACACAAAGAGGTAATCAGCGGAAAGATGAAGAAAGAAGCAAGGCATTTTTGTAACGAGAAAGACGCCACGAGTCAGAATGTGCCGGCGCGGAGCCGACTTCTTTTGTGCCCGGCCGCTCTTACATAAGCTTTCACAATGTGCTTTTCTACAGTTTTTTTTGGAGCGTCACTCTCGAGAGTGAGGGAGAGCGGCAGCACACTGTGCACTCAACTGTATTTTATCTCTTCTTGCCATAAAGTTACAAGTTTTCTGTGTCTCTCTTTGAATTTTGTGCCTTTGAGTTTTCCCCCTTTGAAACGGCGTACAGTGAAACTCTACAACCAATGAAATTCACTTTTCGCTCCTCTTTTCTGTTTAGTAACTCTGTGGAGAGCTGGCTTTTAATAACTCCGACAAGTCTTGCTTTGAGCGTTAGACACACGACAAAGAAGCTATGGACATGTCTGTTTTGTTTTTTCCAAAAGCCCCTGAATGCACCATCAGAATGATGGATGATGCAGGTCGCATCAGCCTTTTATGAACATTTTATGAAGGTAAGCTCATATATTGGTAAGTGCTCCTTTTATTCCATCTTCAATAAACTTTCTTCAATAACCGTTTTCTTTCCTCCGCAGAGGAAACACTGAGCCGGACGCAGGAAAACACAACCTGTCCGCACTATCTGGCTTTCTCATCATTTATCTTACAGCAGCAGAATCAGGATAGATCGGTTCAATTAGACTGGCCTTTAATGTAATCTGTTTAATCCATTTCTATCATCAAAGCCAATACCTACCTCTCTCCTCTGAGAGCGGGATTAGCGCTCCGAGTGCATCTCGGAGCCAGTGTCTCGGCTGTGAAGACGCAGCCTCTGAGTCACTCACATCTCCTCGCTATTTGTTCTTTACAACGGGCTGCAGAGAGAGAACACGGTATCGTGAGTGAAGTTTTAACGGCTAAAGATTTAAGATCTTCATATCCTACCAGAGATTGAAAATGCTGCTTGGCACAATGCACAATGCCATAGTAAAAAAAAAAAAAAAAAAAAAAAAAAAAAGGATTTTACCTTCTTTGTCTCTTCCAGGATCGACTTCATTTCACCGAGAAGAAAACACGATTGCGTCGTTAAAATCTCTCAGTTGTAAACATTTTAGTGCGTAAATGAGCTGACAAACGTTCAAAATCGGCTGTTACGAGGCCAAACTAGATATTGACAGTGAAGTGGAATGTAGCTTTTATATTTCTACATTTGGATTCATATGCACACCCTGGGAAATATGTGTGTTATATGCATTTTGGATCATTAAAAACAAAATTCTGATTGAGAGACGTGTTCAGCTGAGCTAACCAAATATGGCCAATAGTTACCAAGTTGAACATTAATTTTGAAGTATTCTTACTTCATTTATATGGACTTTATTATAATTAGAAAAACAGCTACACTGTATTTTTGTCCCTTAGCCTGTTAGGCCGCTACATTGTAAGCATGTGCACTCCCTGGCCACTTTATTAGGTACACCTTACAATTCAATGCAATTCATGCCGTGATTTCTATTATAATTGCATTACAAGCAGTCTTGCCCACTTTGACCTCAGTAAGAAACACAGAATAGAATTATTATTAATAATTTGCTGCTGCTCTGGATGCATAACGTGTATGTTTGTGAGCAGCTAATTTCTCAAACTGCAACATTTCACACTTCGTTTTTTGTGGATTTCGATCACTTAACGTTGTAACTAATGCAAGTTTCATAAACTCTAGCATAGTGATAAAGGGTCCACAAGGGCCCCAGGGTCTGCCCAGGACCCTGGACCCTGTGAAGCTTTTCCAAATGCCATGACTAAATTTGTATCGCTCTCGTGGCTGGTTACTAAATTCACAGCTGCAATCTGCTTTTACCTGCTGAGATTCCGGTAAGGAAGTGGGATTTTGCATCTTTTACTTACTGAAAAAATGGAAGAGCAGCACCAAACATACAGGAAGGAAATGTATTTAGAATATCTAGTCTCTGCACACTCTTTACAGGCCCTACACCAGGTCTGATCCTTTTATTCCACCATTCTGGCTCGTTGCACATTAAACCTTCCACATGTTTAGCCACACGCAACAGTTTTTGTTGTACCAGGTAAAGTCTAATATTTTCTCCTCCGGCTGTGGATTACCTGTGTGATTGCCTTTTGCAGCATTGGCAGCTTCCATTTCTTTGCAGATATTAAAGCGACACACGCGGCTGCTGTTCGGACTCCATTGACTTTATGTGTTTAATGGCGTCTGCGCCGAAATGTGTGAGGACGCCGCAATGAGACGTGGCGGTACAGGTGCTGTGATAAATTGATTATGTCTGGGTAGACACATGTATGTGGATGACAACATTGTCCTCTGAAGCGTGTTTGTCATGCTCGAGCTGCACACACACACACACACACACACACACACACACACACACAGAGCAGTGGGCAGTGGTGCGACTTGAGCTCAGCTGACAGGTTTGATCAAAGCTGATTGATTGGACGACACAAGGCAGGGCTGCACATAGCAACACGGTGGGGTTAAAGGGGTTGGGGCTCCTGTGGCTTCCCCCGCCTCCCGCCCCGTCTTTGTTAACACAAGCCCCACTGCAAACCATATCTGACAATGGGTATTGATCAGGTGAACGGGAACGATCGATGCTTGTTGACTGGGCAGAAAATACAGGGCCGGATTCAGTTTCCGAGGAGTCCAACAGGAATGATTTTGCATTACTTAAATACTAAAGTCATTATTTTATTATTTTGTCAAATTTGAGGAAAACTGCTTTGCTCTAAGACTTCAACGTTCGGATCTAATGCACACACACTCCACACACTTTCTATACCAGACGTGTCGCACAAAGTCATTATGTTAATATATTGCACATAATGAGACTGACTTTGTGAAGAGGAATTACAATAAGCTACTGTGAAACCTTTGCAAGAATCTTCCACTTCCAGTTTCCGTCATGGAGCTAAACGTGATACATGTGCATTCACTGCCATCTGCTGCTCTTTGCAAGTAAGTGCAAACGCACGTTATACACCGTTTATTTATCACAAAAATGTGACAAAGTCTCACAAAATCACAGTTTGCTGCTATGAATGTGTGTTTTTTTTATGTGCTGGTTCGTTTTGTGACCTTGAGGGTTTAACAGGTCCACGTAACAGCTGCTTTGAAGCTCTCACCCACAACACATGGAAGTCGTCATGTCACAAGTCGTCATGGAAACAAGCACAATTCACCTTTTATCCAAACCCATTTCTCTGATTCAATCAAACTTTGCAAACAATCGAACAGATGCTTTAAGTATGTCAACATCCACGGTTGTCATATTTCTGAGCTGTGCACGATGTCATTGTTTTTCATAAAATGACCCCGCTGGGCCGGAGCTCTCACCCCATTCCACCTGCCACCTTTCTCCTCACGCCACCTAATTTCATTTATCAATATCAAAAAAAGTGCTGACACTTGTCTTTGAATACTGTCAGTCTCGGGCATTAATCAGAAAAGCCAAACACTGCTTGACTAAGCTTAACTGTTGAAGGCTTTTCACTGCTTTGATAACGTGGCCACCATTAATTCCCCTGCCACTGACAGGACAGAACAGCCCAGCAAGCAAAATATATGAAGGGGGGGTGGAAGTGCTGAGCCGTAAGTTTTACATGGATTAAAAAAAAGTTTGACATTGCGTTTAATTACTGCTTTGGAAACACTTTGACCTTTGTTTTGACGTTGGGTCCTTCATATTTCACCGACTGCATCACGTACACGTTTAAACTAAACTTGTCTTGTGATTGGTTGGGTTTCCCCATTTTAATAATTCAGAGTTAAAGAATTTTCTTTAAGCTCAGTCTGAACTGTACACAAATACTGGAGATGCTGCTTCGGTTTTCTTTCAACTCACCTGGAACCTGAACTCATCCCAGAGTGAACACTAGATGGAGCCGTGTCACACACTGATGGATGGGGGTCCAAAGGAAGACCACTGTCAGCCTTTCGACTTTCAACTGTACTGAAAACATGTTTTCTGCTTGTTACTGCAGATTTGTATTTTTCTTAGGTCTTTGAGTCTTTTATTTTAATTTGTGTGTGAATATTCATAGTTACTAACAACTGCAATATGATGGAGTAAAAGTTTTATGAAACTAATATTATATTGTCAGCTATTCTCATTAATTTTGCGTAAACACTGAAAATAATAAGTCGTTAAAAGTTCACATGTTTTTTAATTTTTATTTTGAAGATGCACAATAAAACACTGGGATTTCCCTGGTCACATGTCCTCATTCCTGTCCTGTTTGGGTCACAGGGGGAGCCGGAGCCTATCGCAGCTGTCGCAGGGCGAGAGGCAGCTAACACCCTGGCCAGGTCGCCAACGCAAAGACACAGACATCCATTCCTTTTAACATGACATGCGTGTCTTTGGACTGTGGGAGGAACCCAGAGAAAACCCACGCAAGCAGGGGGAGAACACAGAAAGGCCAGGGTCGGCTGCGGTGGCCAACTCGAAACCTTCTACCTACCACGCCACCACCGTGCTAAAGGCAGAAGACAACAAGCCCCGGCGACATTGTCCGCCAACAGAACCAGGCTCCAGGTGGGCGGCCATCTGCCTCGACCGGTTGGGGTGAGAACAAAAACACTGAGGAGGTCTGAGGTGCATCCACCAAGCCAACGTGAACACCTGAATCCACAGCTGCCTGCGGATTTGCATTTAAATCTTCAGACTTACTTCTACGAACGTAAACAATAAAATCCCCCCCGAATTGATCCCACAAGGACCCTCCACTGGAACCTCGATGTTCAACTAAATCTCAGACACGGGAAAAGCGTGACCAGCCAGCTTTGTCTCTTTTCCAATTTCTTCTCCAACGTTTCAGACATTCTTTCTTCCAGGTCTTTCACCCTCAAGACCATGTGTCTCTCCTGCTTTGACAATTCCGGCTGCTTCCTGTTCAGCAGTTCATGGAGTTCTTGGATGGCCGTGACGAGGGAGGTCTTCTCCTCCTGCCACTGCTTAAAATGAACCTGCAGCTGCTCCTCTGCTTTCCTTCTCTGAGCTGAGATTGCTTTGTTGACTTTTTTCAGGTGGTCCACCTGGACCACCTGTGCTTGAACCTCCTTTTTATTCCTTAGCAGTTCTTTTTGCAGCAGATATGCTTTTAACTCTGCCTGCTTCACAGCCTTGTTCTTTGTCTTGTTATTTGCCTCTTCAGCGGTGAGTCTCTCTTTGAGCTCATGTATTTCAGACAGCAGAGCTTCTTTCTTTTGCTTGTTTTCTTCCTGACGTCGTTCAACCCGCCTCACTGCTACCGGCTTCAGCCGCTCGGTTTGCTGCTCCTGGTCTTTGTAAAATTTGATCCAGTGTTGTTTTGGTGGAGCCTTCTTCTGATAATGTCCACTTTGCAGACACAGGGCTTGCTGCAGCAGCTCCAGATTGATTTTCTGGATTTGGAAGTTGACCTTCTCCAAATCTTCAGCCTGTGCAGACCAGTTCTTGTTGCCTTGGCCCTCAGTGTTGCAGGGAACAAGTGTAATGGCTTTCTTTAGTAAAGTGACTTTCTCCTGCTGCAGCTTTACACCGAGGTTCATGATGCCGTTCTTCAGGACCTGGACCTTCTCGCTATATTCCTGGTCACAATCTTCAGTACTAGCAGCACTGGACTGGAGTTTGGCTGTACAGACCTCCAGGTTTCTGTGAGCTTTCTGCAGCTGCTGGACCAGTGTGGGTAGGTCCATTTCCACTGCTTGACAAGGTTTTATGAACTCAACAGTGCTCAAATCTGCAGTAGCTTTGGCCCTGGTGAGGTTCTTATCTGAGTTCCGGCGTGCCTCTTCCAACTGGCTCCTCAGCTCGCAGATTGTCCTCTTTGCAGCCTCAAGTTGACAATCAGACTGAAGTAGCTTGCGTTGGCTTGCTTCCAACTCGTCTCTCAGACGATCATTTGATCTAATTAGCGTACTCAGGTAGTCCTCGTAGGTGAAAACGTACACGGTGTTGCCGGTTGAAGGCCGTAGTCGGGCCTGGTTGTGGGACTCCATCGTTGTTCTCTCTAGTTAATAACCATTTGCCATCAAAAACAAAGTGCACTGTGCGATGGTTTGAGTAAAGTGGTGAGTGAAGTGAAATTTCCCACTAGCTGATGAACTTTGATCACTATTGACATCATCATAGAATGTGATGTAGACACCTGTGACATCATCAAAGCGCGTGATGTCACAAATCTGTTGACTTTGACTTTCATGTCAGATTCCAGTGTTTGTTTTTTGAAATCTCAGCCCTGATTATAGCTTGGTTTACCTTTTAAATAAGTATTTGCTTATTGGAGGCTTTTATATGTAGCCTAGATGTTACACGAGGCAAATATTTCAAAACAAATCAGTCACATGCCACAAACATTGTGTATTTGAACATAATGCAACTGATAGTTTACTACTATGCACTTTTAGACTCCCTTCATAAAAATGGATGTTTGGTGAATATTTAGTCCAGGAACTATTAGGCACAGATCAGAGCCTCTGTAAGTTATGTTTCATATTTCCTTCTTTCAAAGTCACAAAATGAGCATAAAGAGGTGCACAACAACCACATCGAGAAGCGAAATAAAATGTAAGAAATCATAAACAGCATGAACAGAGGTGCAGAATGACAAAAATATAAGCGTGAAATACCACGAAATAGACACCGAAGGACAGGAAAAACACACAAATCTCCCACAGGAATATGAAAATGCCCTGATATCCCGAATCAAAACAACCCAAATAAAAGGCTCTGCAGCCAGCCATTTTTCTAATAATCTATCCATTTCAGTACAAATTGATTTGCATCTGCTTTCTGCTCTCTCCTCAGCTCGCCTCCAATCATTTATCCAAGTCATTTGTTTCTCCCTGATTGTCCTCCGCTCCGTTGTTATTTATGTGTTCACAGATTGTTTAAGGCCACGGGAACAGATGGTAATTAATATGCATGGCCTCCAAATCCCCTGAATCTTAAAGAACTTTATTACCTTCGCCTGCCAAACTTTGACACCGGCATATGTTATGACTATAAACGACTACACAGATCAGTTCTATTTTTACACTAAATGTAGTATTTATTATGTATTATTGTATTAAGGTCAACATCTGCTGCTGTCACACATTTTTCACGACACATGCTTCGCTTCACCGCACCGCCCATAAGCTGGTATTCATACACACAGGGATTATAAATGCACACAACTTCTCACATTACACAGCGGTGCATCGCAGCTGTTCTCATAGTACTCCCTCCGTGCGTTTGCTCCTCCACACCACCAGCGCAGTCATGAGCAGGGTGATCAGAACTGGCACCGTGATGAACGGGGCCAGGATGCCGACGGGCGGGTCGCGGACCAGCCGGCCGTTGAGAGCGCAGTCGTGAAAGTAGGTGCGGTGAATCTGCATGAAGAAGTGGTCGACAACGTGATTTGGCCAGTAGCAGTCCATCCTCTGGGCCGCCTGATAGGTGCAGTTTGTCAGTCCCTCGTACGTCCTGCAGAGGACGGCAAAAGACAGCCACACAGGGACAAGGTGGAAAATTAGCTAACAAGCATTCAGTGTAATTACAGGTAGAGCCGAGCTGATCCACACTTTGCCCTGATCGGGTTGAATGACTGAAATCACACTGTCCTTACAATGTCCTTTAAGTGGGACAGGAGCGGGGGACTCGGGTTGGCGAGGGGGGAAAAAGGCAAAGCGGGCTCTAGAATTACCACTGGGCTTAACACAGCTAAATATAACTGCTAGATGGTGGAGGGCGAGGGGGGAATGGACGTGCAGACCAGCAGGGCAACACTCAGTGCGGCATGGCACCACAGCGGAAAAAAATTCTGCTTCTGCTGGACTATGTTTGATTGTGTAGCTGAGGCCGGAATTCCTGTGTTTTACCGCATGTGGTTCCTCGTTGATAAGACCTCGGTGTAGACCTGTTGGGAGCTCCTGTCTCCAGCAAGGCCCACAAAGAACCTGGGGCTCTGCTGGTCATTGAGGGGCATGAAAATGGTTAAGACCTGGGATCCAGATTGGGTTTAAAGGTCAAAGGCTTTCATCGCATGCATTCGATTAATTAAACAGTTTAAGGGGCGACATCACCAAATTTAAACCACCTTCTGCCTTTGTGTATTAAAATATCTATCTGCTTCTAGCTGAAAAACGTCACCTTTTTTCCGTTGTAGATGATAGTCTCGGTGGACCTGCCCCCCCTCCAGGATCTCCTCCAGTTTACATCATCACAGGTAAAAATCTATTTAAAATGACAAATTAAAATCGTCCTCCAGATGACATCATCCAGAGAAACTTTTTAGCCAAATGTTAAATATCATTTGTATACATGTTTTTCTCAAACTAGATCCATGATGGAAGATAAAAATCTGTGATGTTTATGACTTCAAAAGTCATAAATATAGATTATTGACCCCTTAGCAAAACATAACAACTAAAGTTCCTGCAGCCGTCTCAGTTTTTGAGATATGTCCTGTCGAAGAGTTTTTCCTCAGTCATCTTTAAGGACCAACCCACAGGAGCTGTTTATTTTCTCTTGGAGAAGTACATGATCAGCAAAATAACCTGAGTGCACACAGCAGGGACAGCTATATTACTGCGTTCAATTCAAATAACTCTTCTCGTGTCAAAAACTAATAAAAACGACCCGCAATTTGTCTTAAACGCGTCCCAAATGTCCGACAAAGCTAAAGATGAGACGCGCTGTCGTACACTTGGATGCCGACACAGATTTCGGAGCGTTACGCTCCGACGTGGTTAGATGGATGAGAGATTGCAGCAGCACTAAAGCAAAACTCGCATTTTGTGCCAACAGAGTGTAATTAGCTTTGGTGACATTTCATGAAAGGTAACGCTGCCGTGCGGAGGCCTGTTGTTTTGTCTTTCCAGGATGAGTGTTTTATTGGGATGTAACAGATCGGATGTCTAATTAATGGACGTTACGTTACGGGCAGTAAACGTGAAGAATGTTCTTTCTGCTCACAAAAGTTACTTAGCGTCCCCGTAAACCCAGTGTGTCGTCTCCGTATTGAAACAAATCCTCTCGATGGCGTCAAACAGAAGTGATGCAACAGCGAAAAACTCCATGTGCCTGTACACATTTCTTTTTTTTTTTACGATGAGTTACAACTGCTCACTCAGAGACACACACACACACAAACACACACACACTCTTGGATCACTACCACCAATTATGTGCTGGACCAGGAAGGGTCAGTGAGCCTGGAGGGAAATCACACTTTTGACAGTAGCTTCTCCTGTGGGAAGATCCTTCTACTTTCCTGTCTGACTCATCCGCTGATTGGCTGTTTGGAAAAATGGCTGCTCTGAGACACCGACTGACACACACACACACACACACACACAGTAAGACAAAATTTATTTAGTCCAGCCTTCACTACGTGCTGGCATATGGGGGGAAAATTCAGTATTCGTATAGACTGTAGGATGGACAATACAAACGTTCATCTGCGTGTTTGTGTTCATCAGACAGGAAGGAATGAAGCTTTTCATTAGGTCGTCAGCAGTTATGCAATTACATAAAATCATAATTTCGTAGGCAACTTTCCACCTCCTGGTAGGTTGAGCAGGGTCTTATCATGCGTTATGTTGCACCCGACTGCCGTGAGTGTAGCCACAAGTCTTCTTACAAAAATGTACAAAATAAAATGAGTTAGATCTGGTTTGGGAATCGGTCACATCAGGGTCACAACACTACGGCGGTCCTGAATTAAAAACAACTTCATCAATCTGACAACAGGGGACTGCTACATTTGCTAATCCAACGTCTGTCATTGTTTAGTGACCCCCTGGAAACATTGAGTGTTGCATGAGTTGTGATTTTTTATTTTTTTTAACTTTCATGTGTTTTCTCTGGTGCCGTGGCGTGCGCTCTCAGGGCCACCATAGAACCCTGAAGTACAAACGTTCACTGTGCATTTTCAGTCACGGCACCCATCCCTTCCATCCTGCCTCCTTTCTCTGTGGTTACAACCATAACTCGTACTTTTGTCACACTTACTTTCGCCTCTAGCTGTCACCTATGGGCAGAATATAGAAGGACGCAACCGTATTTACGGGCTGATAAGAGCTAATAGATGGACCAGGTAACTCTGGTCCGCTGCAGAATCAAACTCTATCCGTTCAAAATTATCCGACCCATCTGGGCCGCGCGAGCAGACCGTGTGAGGGAACTCACTCCATTATGTCCGGCCAGCTGCACCACAGGCCTCGGTCCAGACCTCCCATGTCGTGTGTGAACGTGGCTAAGCAGAAATCATTGATCGTCTTCTCGAAGACACCCTTGTTGCAGGCAGACGCCGAAGCAAGGATCTGACCTGCAGAGCAAGAAGAAAAAGCAAGAAAAAAAAAAGTGCTTTCATTGAGCTATAAATACAACTTAAGCTGACAGGAACCGAACCTCTGCATCATTGTAGAGGCACAACAGATTTCTGCAGAGGTTATCTGCTGCTCCAGTCAGGATAATTAGGAATACATCTGTGCAACAAACAAGGTCATAAGCTGCCAATGGTTATTCCTGTTGGACCATTTCGTCCCTATTAGGCTGTTACTTTTGCTAAGAAAAGATTTTAATTTGCAGCCCGAGTCCCAATCCCATTTGTTTACTTCAGAGATGCGTGTAAACAGCCTCTTAATGTGGAGGCAGGCCGCAGACGTCCCGCCGGACTTGGAGCTGATTGTAACTACAGCAGGAGAGGGAGCTTAAGCTGGCGGAGAAGGCCCGGTCTGTGGCGGCCTGATAAGGGCCAACTGTGTGCCCATTCTGTTTGCTCTGAAAGACTCAAAGGGAAAAGCCAATGTGTTGACACAGGGGTTTCAAAGGAGATGCTGCTGAAAGGAGGATGTGAAGAACGGCCGTGTCCAACAGGGCGGCTGAGAAATTATAATCAGGTGGAAATGCACGAAATACACACACGGACGTAAATGGCAACTGTGCGAGGATGGAGCGTCTGTCAGCTTGTGTGTCGCCCACAGAGGAGGAAGCAGGATGAGTGTCACCTGTTTGTCTGTTCGCTGGCAACAGCCGCTGAGGGAACCGGACGTTCACGCGGTCGAGGCGACGCGTCCACGTTCCATTAAGCAGGAAAGGTCTGCTGGAGGTCTGGAGGTTTGATGGGAGCCATGCGTTCTGCTCGTTCTGCTCGTTCTGCGTTTATGGATTTGAAACCAGTGACGTATGAGACGAGGCATTACGCTCGTGCGTGACGCACGACCTTTGACCTCCTCCCTTTTATGCGGGCGTCAAAGTGGAGCCCGTTAATCGTGGGACACTTCGAAAAGATGCGATGTCTGTCAAACGGACAGAATCAGGACACGTCCATGTCTCTGGGTTAAACGTATGTTGTGCGTCCGCGCGCTTCGGAGCCTTTCCAACCACCTGAGTGATGCGCCGGGCCGAACCGAGCTCAGTGCACAAGTCATTCAGAGCTTCTTGGACTTTCTGCTTGACTATCCGCCTTCTATTTCGAGCTTCTGGTCCACTTCGTTTAAATGTGGAAAACTCCACATTATAACTTTGTAATAACAGTATGGGAATATTATAATATATAACACTGTTTACTTTTGTACAGTGAGGGAGCGGAATGATTCCCAAACACCATCCTACTTCCTTCTTAAGGTCACTGTGCACAAAAACATATGGAATATCCAAGTATCATTCCCCTGACTGAAGAACTTTTCGACCCACTCACCTGTCACCAGCAGCACACACCACGCTGTCACCGGGGACACGCTCCCCACGGCCATGGCCCGGTCCAAGACGCAGGTCCAAACGCTCCGCTCACTCCCTGGAGTTCGGCTGCACGCGTCTCATTCCTCCAGGACAAAATCCAGCCCGGGACACGCGGCCTCACGATGCGCGACGCCGCGTCACGAACGCACGGAACAGAACAGCAGCTCGCTCCAGAGGGGCGCGCACTCAACAAGACGGTGCCAGCTGATTGCGCCTTCAGCCCCTTGACCTTCCTCCCCCCGCCGCCCCCCACCCCGGCACAGCCCTAATCATAGAAGCTCTGTCTGTCATCCGATCCTCTTGTCCCAGCGCTCGCAGCGCGGAGCTGTCCACAGGGGACAAAACAAAGTCAGGCACCAGAATTAGTACCTGTCCTAATGAACCACAGGGAGCAAGTGAAGCTCATCTTGCTTTGATTCACAGGAACGTCGAGCCGTGTGGGACTGGTCGAGATAAAGGAATCGAACCCGGAGCGGTGAGAGGTGCCAGGGTGCCCGTAAATCCCCCCCCACGCGACGGCCTGCGGGGAAATCACCCTGCGGGGAACCACGATAAGGTCACTGCATTCAAGCAGAGTCTGCGTGTATTCATCTGTCACGGTATGAATATGCATTCATATTGGAAATTATGAATTGTCCTTTCAGTGCGCACGTGTCCCCTCCAGACTTGCGCCATGACATCAAGTCGAACCCCGATCTTTACACTGATCCACTGTGGACTTCAGGGGGGTCGTTTTCAGGGGGGGTTCCTGTCACACTCAGATCAGCACGAATCCCCTGCAGCTCCGTAATGCCACAAATTGAATGTTTGATTTGAGGATCTTTGTGGTGGAACGGAGCGACGCTCATTAGTATTCTCAAGACCGCTCTGCATTGTGCTGTCACCCAGTGTGACTGTCTGTGTGTGTGTGTGTGTGTGTGAGTGTGTGTGTGTGTGTGTGAGTGTAATCCCATAACTCAAAAGAGTGTTTTTGTCCCTTGTGTTGTACCTCTTTTAAAGCAGGGCGCAGACCGAGGTTCTTTCTCTAAATCTTGTATATTTCTTAGACTTCAGCATCATAAACTACAGACATGTTTCAATAAAGATGCCCTTCAAATCATAATGTAGGGACAAAAATGACTGCACATGGAAGAAGAGCCCAAACTTATATTCTGTTTTAAAAAAAGCTCCAGCATTAACATTAACAATTTGACATTTGTATTAAATGTTGACGATTTTTGCACAGTCACCTAATTTTAATCTCACGCTGTTCCTTCCTATCTGCCATGTCTTTAATTTGTGCACTGTATGAATCTGTTTATTCAGCAAAAAAAAAAAAAAAAAAATAACGTGACAGTAAATAAAACCATAAATCAGAGATGGGATAAAGCTGAAAGATGCTCACCTGCTCTGCAAAGACAAATAAAAGTCACAATAATACACAAGACTGAGGCTTTTATTCACATCACAAATAACGTTCACACACTGTCTGTGGTCTTATAGACGTGCGTTGGGGTGATGAAGCGTTTTGAATTTGCCGTAATTATGACCACGTGTGTGTGTGTGTGTGTGTTTGCCTGCTGCACAAAGACACGCTCGGACTTGAGCAGTTCTCCGTGAAGTCCCCTAGAGAGCAGCAGAGGACACGGAATGAGGCTCCTCCTGGACACTCCGGGGACGGAAGACGGATCACTTTGCAGCCGCGCTGCCGGAGCCGTGGAGCAATTGCGTAATGGAGCCACTTACGGCCGAGCCTTCGCCTTACATGGATCACAAATCACCAGTCTCTTCTGTCCTTCCGGACTCTCAGACCGGTCCACACTTGTAAAATGAGGGGCCCCCTGAAAATGGTTTACTGCTGGAGTCACTCTGTTCACTGCTGCCCCTTTAGGCTGGCACCATCAAATTTAATGGGCTGTGCCTTCTAGTGCGGGGTGTTTGCAGACCGTCTCTCTGCTGACAGGACACTTTTCCCAACCAACAAGGGCTGGAAATGACTCTGACTACCGCCAAAAGTTCTTATCCCCGTTAAAAAGCCTATAGCCTGTATAGAAATATTCAATTTTGGTCATTGTGTGGTCACAAATATTTGTTAATTTCCGAAAACGCCCGCAGGTAGCCACCCAGCGGGGAGCCAAAACAAAATCTGCTCCTGACAGGTGCATTGACAGCAGCGCCGTGGCCCACCAGCCAATCAGGAGTGGTCATGAGAGAGGTGGGCGGGAATCCAAGGGAGACACAATCGCCCTAATCTTTATTAGATCACCGCTTTAATAGGCTGAAGGAGATGTCAGTCACACCAAGGAGGCGTGTTCAGACCCCCTTTCCCTCACCCAGCCCGTCTCAACACTCTCAGCCACCCCCCCACCCCCTCCGCCCCCCGAGCCACCGGCGCTATGACAGCGTGAGGAGTAAATGGCTCAGAGTATCCGCGCTGGAAACCGACCTAAACACTGGTCCGGGAGGCGATAAACAAGCAGCCGAGCGCGGTGCGTAAAAGCTCTCCACGGCGCTGCGTCTGGGTGCGCACGGAAACTGTCAGTTGTCCAAGAAGCCAGCAAGACTCGGACGCCTTTCTGCTTGTGTATTTGTGCTTCTCTCTCTCTTTCTCGCTCTCTCTCTCTGCCTCCTCTCTCTCTCTGTGTGCGTGTGTGTGTGCGTGTGTGTGAACAACGAGGATATTTCAATTGGACATGTGAGTTACGGGAGTTAACAAGACACGCAGCCTTTTCAAAGATGAAGTTCCCCGCTTGCGTCCTCTTCTCTTTGCTGATGATCCGATCGAGTGCAGCACAGTCAGGTGAGTGCTTGAATGCGCCTGGGTCAGACTCCAAAAGCCTGGATGAAGTGAGGGTTCAGACACCACCCCCCCAAAAAAAAAAAAACAAAAAAAAACCCAACGCACCTTTCAGTGTGTCACAAACCGGGCGGATTGTCATGACAAACACAGAGTTTTACGGCTCCGTCCGCAGCGCTGCACAAGTGACACAAAGTTGATGCAACTTCACGTCCAGCCACGTTGACGCTGGTTCCGGTCGTCGCTCTGAGACCCGCTCAAACCTGCAGTTAAACCGGGAGTCTCAGCCTCAGCCTCGGGGAAGCGGGTCGGGCTTTGCGTAAAAGCCTCTCCAAAGTACCGTCCACACGTTCGCCGCTTTTGTCCCCGAATGCGCGTTCGAAGCCTTTCGGGGACAAAGAAAACGTGCTTTTGGTTTTCATGGTACAGAAACGGCAGCGAACGTGTCGTGCCAGCGCTGCTCTTGTGGTCTCAGTGTTTTCACGCTGTCCCCCCCCCAAATATGAATGAATGCGCCACGGCTCTAATTTCATTCCCACAAGCGGACACTGGTGGACTGAAGACCGCGGCTGTTTGCGCAAATCCACACGAACTGAGCTCTGGTTGCACCAGTGGCTCAGTTTTTTTTTTATTCCTCACGGTCTTTGAATAATTTAGATGTAGCAGAGATACTGAGGGCGATACAAGGAGTGAGAAAACAAGAGGACCCCTGCGGTGTCAGTCTCTGGACAAAGAAATGTCCCTTTAATGTGTCTGCAGCATTCCCACAAACTGCTTCTCATGGGTCCATGACATGCAGTAGTCATGTAAATGGCAGTGTGTGTGTGTGTGTGTGTGTGTGTGTGTGTGTTGATGCTGATTTCCCTTTTGGCATCTCTGCAGGAGATGTGCTGATACTTCTTGCTGTGGTAGTTGTGTGTGATGTTTTGTTCATGAAGCAGTGGTTGCCACAAAATCTTAACTGCACTTTTATTTATTTTATTATCAGAGCAAATAATTATTAGAGGCTTTGAAGTTGAGGGGAGAAGGTGCTGGTGAACTTTTTTTCATTCAGCTTTTGTTCTCAGATCAATGAGGACTAATGGGATCCAGTGTTTGGTTTGGAGTTGGGTCTGAGGGCTGCTCTGCTCCCTGTTTATTTGCGCAGTCATATTTTATGTTTCATTCTGGGTGGAGACGCAGTCCATGATGCCAGAATGTGCTTTCCTAATAGATAATTAAGCTTTGGCAAGGAGCCTGAACAACATAAACAGAACCACAGTCCAGTGCGAGCGTGCTGGTGGTGGTTGGGGGGGTGGGCTTGATGCGTTTTCCTCTCGCCTTCGAGGACAGGTTAAATTTTGGCTTGATCCCTGGTGTCTCTCAGTGACACACACACACACACACACACTCTGGCTGGCTCGGGTGTGGGTCTTGGATGCAAGGCGTGAATGCTTGTTATTAGGCAGCAGTGGATGGATGGGTGACAGGCGGGATGAATAGGGAAGCGAAGTGGCACCCTCACTGCACACACTCCCATCCAAGATATTTGTGATGCAGATTCTGCCCAAGAATCTCAGCTACGCCTCGTGGGGGGGGGGAGTTCACTGAGTGCCGGCGTTAGTGGGCGTACGCTCAGCTGATGTGTGTAGTCTGTCGTTCACTTAACCTCCTCACCGTTGTTTTTAAAAGAAAGCCAGCAGCCGTGCGTCAATCATATTTAAAGCTACTTCGCGCTGAACTAAGTCAAGGTTGGCGATGTTCACTTCAGCTGTCTTTTTACACGCTGATTGAATCTGTCTGCTCCTGCTGGGAGACTAATGCCTGCAGCCGTGCTGCCAGTCGGCCGAGCCGCGTCCACTAGAAGTCTGCGCGTTGGCACGGCGATGTGCACGACTACATGCGTGTCAGACTCGGAGGTGTTCGCGTCGGGAGCGACTTGATGGATGCTTCGCCCGGTTCTGACTGACTGTTGGCAGTTTGTGTAGAGGCCTGGCTTTCTGCAAACTCACATTAATCTTAATTTTCTTTAAAAAAAACAACAGAAGCAGACGTGAGGAGTAGCACCGCACATTCACTGGGAGACACAATTCAAAGAGGCTGATGAACCTTCTTCTTCTTCCTCTTGCCAGGCAGGATTAGGAAGACAGAAAATTACTGAAATTGTGCAAGACAGTTCAAAGTGACTGACATGACTGAGGGTGCAGCTGATGATTATTGTCATTTTTGATGAACATAGTGGGAAAAAAGGCCAGTTTGTGTGTCTCACTGGTTTCAAAGTTAACAAATTGTAGTTTAACGCACAGAGTCTCAACTTCTAGCAGCTCACACATCAACACAGCCGCCGTTCATTTGCACTTTCTCTTCAGTTGTTTGACAGGCTGTCAACTTTTTTGGGAATTTTCCATCTGTTTTCTGTCTATTTGTGTGTTGTTTTTTTGTTATTGTCTGTTTTGTGGTTAATTTGTGTCTGTTTCTGGTCTTCTTGTGTCAACTTTTGGTCATTTTATGATTTTGAAAATCAATAAATTCAGGTCGTGTTTATCATTTTTGTGTTTCTTTTTTGGCCTGGTTGTATCTTTTAAATGAGCCTTTTCAAAAATCTGAGGCTGTCCTCCATGGACACCCTGACCCCGTGGGTCCATTCAGTCACCTGTCCCCGACTGTCCTCAAATACATTTGGCAACAAGACATATTATTTTGATGAGATTTAGAAATTGTTTAGTTCTTGTAATTGGACGTCAAGTTCAGGATTTTTTAAATCTTTATTAGTGTTTCCGAGCTCTGGAATGATGTAATTGTGGCGGCTTTTGGTCAACTTCAATGGAGTTTAGTCAGTTCTCTGTAACTTCCTTGTATTCAGGAGTCAGTTTGAATTGCATTAATTTTTTTAGCTCTCAAGGTTCAAAGTCCTGCTTCCTGTGTTTGGAGAAGATGTCCATTATTGTGCCCCTTGAATAGCCTGGTGTCTGTGGGAGAATATTTGGCTACGTAAATTGTGGAGATACAACTGTCCTCTTGCCCCCAAGATTCCCACCTTTTCCACCTGTTAAATGAACCGGTCATTTCCTCGTCCTCTGTTTGTCTGCTGAAACAAATCGGCGCAAACATTTTAATTGTCCCCAGTTCTTGAGTGTGTGTTTGGGTGACATTTAAAGACGAGCTCTCCTGTGAAATGGTTGGGGGGGGGGGTGCTGGAAGAGAACCTGCTGAATGCCAGTATCAAATTACTGGGCGTCCGTCAGCTGGCACGCACGGAGCTGCGGAGCTGGCCGAAGCTTTGTGGAGGACTGGCGGAAATGAGAATTTATTACCAGCTAATTAAGGTTTTTTTTTTCTTGATAGGATCAGTCTAGACTGCGAGCCCTTTATTTGACAGCATGAGAAATGGAGGAGGGGGGGTGAAGGAATTCAATCTTGCTCTAAATTAGTCAACATGGTTATCATAACTTGGTATCTGCCAGCTACTTGCTGGATGTTAGTCAAATATGCCGTGATCGTTTCTGTGAAGCTGATGGAGATCGGCGAGGTGGCGGCATCTCTCAGTAATGGAGACCAAACCAGAAAGAGCAGAAGTGTGTGTGTGTGTGTGTGTGTGTGTGTGGGGGGTTGTAAAATATGGACATTTGAACAAAAGACTAGTAATTGCATTTCAGTCAGGGTGACATTGAGGTGGGGGCTGTTATTCCTCTGTCATGGCTGGACCGTCTCAGCCCGCCTGTAAGGGAAGCCTTGACTCATGCGGTGGGAGTGTGTGTGTGCGTGCGTGGGGGGGCGGTGGAATGCTCTTCCGAGGTCTGAGACAGCGGTACAGTGCCTCTCGTGGCACTCCTCATCTGAATCAGAGCCGTGATGATTATCTGCACGGGCCGGCCGAAACAAAGCCGACGCTGTTCTCGCTGTCGGCCGCTTTTCTCTTTCCCAGGCTTCCGAAAGTTGCACGACGTCACAAGCCTGTTTGCTTGACATTTAGTGTACCCGCCTGAGCCGCACACAGGGGGCCTCTGTTCTTCCGCTTTGTGAACCTCCCAAATATTTACATGCAGAGTCACAACTGCACGGCAGGGGGGCTGCAAGATTCTGGGTTTTAAAAAAGCCGCTTCATTGGCCTTTGTAATCGTCCCGAAGCTTCCCGCTTGTGTTTGCGACAGACTTTTGAACCTGCCGTGCCTTCGCCGCCTAATGATGAGCAGCGTTGGCACCGGTTGTGCCGAGACGTCGGGTGCCAACTCCTAGTGTGAGTTAGGCTGACCATTCGGAGGCTGGAAGCCTGGCACAGATGTCCCTCTTTTTTTGCAGGAGGACTGAGATCTTGGCCCACAGGAAGTAGAGTTGACCAATTCACAGGGATTTACTGTAAACACGCTCTGCTTTGCCGTGTTCTCCTCTGCGTCTTGCTTCCTTTTTCAGTCGTGCACACACTCTCGGGCATGCAAGTCCATGAAGGTGAGGGCCTGCACATAGTGGTTCTGAACACACACACACACACACACACGCTTGTACCTCAACACTTGTGAGGACACTCCATGACATAAATCCATCCCTGACCCCTAAACAAAACCTAATTCTAAGCCTGACCCTAAAACACAGTGTTGACCCTCAAAGAGCCTTTTGAAGTTGTGTGTCCCAGCTAAAATGTCCTCACAACAACAGGACTGAAACAAAATTTGTCCACAGAAGACTATAAAGACACACACACACACACACACACACACACTTACTCAGCAAAAGAAAGGACAGGAAAGACAGAGGAATCTTTTTTTTCCTTTTTCCTCTTCAGTTTCTTCTAGACCACTGGAGGGTTTGTTCGGCCGCCACTTGTAATTCCACTCAGAGACAAATGCCTCCATCCTGTGTCTGAGGAGCTTCCTACACACACACACACACACACACACACACACACACACACACACACACATAGGCATGCATTGAAAACACACACAGATCCTGTGTGGGTTAGACTTCGAGAACCCCCTTCTCCTACTTTTATTTTATTAACTCTCTTCTTCTTTCTTTCTCACATTTATCATCGCGTTTCCTTTTGCATCATCTATTTCCTGCTTATCTCTACCTCCACAAACACACACACACCTCGTCTCCCTCCCGTTCTCATCCATTAACATCCCTCATTGTGTTCCCTTTTTATTTTCTTTCGCTGCCTCTGCGTTTCTTTCCCCCCTTTTTAACAGCTTTTTCTTTTCTTCTCTATTGGCATTCCCTCTTTCTCTTCCGCCCTCCTCCACACACACACACACACACACACACACACACACTCCCCTTGTCTTTCATTAGCTCTTTCTCTGTGTGTGTGTGTGTGTGTGTGTGTGAGGCTGTCACTGAGCGCACACGGAGAATTGAAAACAGCTCATTTCTCCCCCCCTTTAATTACGACACCCAATTTGTTTCGTGGACAACACGCTGTCGGCAGCCGCTTCACACACCACTCAAACTGTCATTTACATGCCTGCATGCATGTGTTTCTCTCTTTGTGTGTGTCTGTGTGTGTGTGTGTGTGTGTGTGTGTGTGTGTGTGCTGCTGCATCCAAAAGCTCAACGGGGACGATTTGGATACAGCAAAGCCACATGGGTCACCTCGGCTTTTGGAGAAAACTCTTAATTATCCGGTGATGTTTCATTTCTGTTGAGTTCAGTGTGTTCAACGTATTGTGCGAACGCTGGTTTTGCAGCAGCTGCGTGTGTTTAATAAAGTGCCAGCTGATTGAACAGTGTGTGTGTGTGTGTTGCCCGTCTTCACTGTGGGCTGGAGTGAGGCTCATAGTTTATAGGGTTAAGGCTTACGGGGAATCAGTGCATCATCTGCCTCGTAATCCCACCGTGTATGTGCACACATGCATCCGTTTGTGCGTGTCTGCGTTTGCGCATACAAGTGTTGGCTTTAGATTTACATTTGCACTGTTGTGCTCAGGCACGAGGCCAACGCAGGAAGTGGGACGGTGTTCAGCATCCTTTGATTGGCAGCAGTGCTTTGGCAAAGCGGGATCAAGTGCCATCGACTCCGTCTTTCGCGGCGAGTCGGGCCGTTTTCTTTCAAGTTCCTTTGCTGTCTTTCACCCGCTCCCTGTTCTGGCTCTCAGCGCGGGACAAAAGCGAGCATTAGAATCACAATGGATTTTAGCCTCCTTTTCGTCCTGTAACCTTGACAAAGGCTGGCATTTTAATCAAAGTCCATGAAAGGAGAAATGATCACTGCTCTCTAATCCCTCATCTGTGCGCGCGTCAATCCGCCGATTCAGCCGGGGCCCCGAGATTTGTGTCGTCCCCCTTTTTTTTGTCGCATTGTCTCTTCCTCTCTCGTGTGATGTCACGAGACACAATCGTTCACACACCTGACACGCACCGACTCGTCTGTCTCGCAGTTGCATTTGCTGATAGCTATTTTGGATGTTTTCTACTAGTTACTCCCTCTCTCTGTGTGTGTGTGTGTGTGTGTGTGTGTGAGCTAATCCCTGCTAAGATATTCACGGCAGCTAATCTGTTTAATTACACTACAAATTAAGGATATTTACTGTTCCAAGACTTTTATGCAACACCCGCCTTAATCAGGGCCTTAATCTGTCTGGCACCGTGTGAGTGTGTATTACTTCAGTGTGTGTGTGTGTGTGTGTGTGTGTGTGTGTGTGTGTGTTTATTGATACTCTGTATGCTTCGGCATGTGCAGCTTTGTGTCTATCAGGCTATTTCTGCCAGTCTGTGTCTCTCTGCTTTAATTCTTTGTCTGAATATTTGCCCGCACAAAACAAAACCAAAAAAAAAAAAGAGAGAGAAGGAAAAACTAGAGATTATTGCTCTTTTGCAGTTGTCGCCGCGGCAGAGAAAGGCATCATTTAGAAGGATTAAACTGTAATATCATTGGGGTGTTGCTGCTGCATTCAAAGGACACAAACCCGGATCCTCAGGAGCATCGCTCAGTTCAACTCCGATTCATGTTCAGCTAATTATACAAGATTAAAACTGTGTTGAGAACATGGAAACACGCTGTGTTCTTTGTCAAGGGCAAAATAATGAAAGCAGACTGCAATAAGCAAGTGTGTTTTTGGGGACGTGCACGTGAATTGCAACGTCTCGACATTTGTCGGCCCCTTCAGGAGGTTTTTAGTGTCTCTGTTATGGCCCAAAAATACCTTTTTGTTCTAAATACATTTAAGAACTTATTGAAAGTGCAAATATGTTTCAAGTTCAGATGGTTGTTGGGACTATTTAAAATCTCTGTAGATTTTTTTGACATGAGCTGAATTGCTTCTGTAAGATTTTGGCTCATAAAGTAAGTTAGCACGTGCATCCGGTAAAAGCACGTGGCTGTTAGCAGGTGTGCAGGTGCATGTGGGCGTGGAACGTTGTAATTTGCACGTCTGCAAATCGTTCATTTGAATCCATTTATATATTTGCTGTTAGTGATTATTGCATAGGGAACGAGGTTCAGGTAACGCGTGTGTGTGTGTGTGTGTGTGTGTGTTCAGGTGGGACACGTTGTCCTTTTTAAACAGCCCCTCCTGTGATGGTGACCTGTAATAAATGAGTGGGCGCGAGAAAGTGGCAGCCGTGACAGCTGACTGGGGAGGGAGGGAATAGAGAGAGAGTGTGTGTGTGTGTGTGTGTGTTAGAGAGCAAGACAAGACAAAACGAGACAAAGCCGAGGTAAAAGAGATGGAAAGTCTCTGAGGGCAGATAAGGAGGCAGCATGAGAGGATGAGGAGAAGACAATGGAAGCAGAGACGAGGGTGATAGTGTCTGTGTGGAATAACACCTTGACCAACAGTGGAGACACTTCCTGTGCTGCTACTTGTTCTTCGTATCCTCGTTACCCCCTCCCTCCATCCCTCCCTCTTTTTTAATTTTTTTTCCTGTCTCTCTGAAGTCACCTTGCAGTCCGGCAGAAATATGGCCGCTCCCACAGCCAGTTTAAGACAACATAAAACCCGAGGAGGACAAAGTCTCGGCCACTCGTTTCTTTGTAGTTGTTTGTGTGAAGGTGAGTCACCTTCAGCAGCAAGAAAGATGAGAGATCGAGCGCGAGAATCAGTTTGTGCATTTCTACGGTTTTTGTGCATGGGACCACACACACACACACACACACCTGAGCGCTCCCCTGCGTTGCACCTTAACCAGTTGCTCCGCGGCGAAAACGGCATCGCTCCCGGCAAGGTGAAAGCGAGCTGATGGTGGGTGATTTGCAAGATGGGAGACGTTGCGACAGAGATGGAGAAATAAAGCAAGAGAGGCGGTCTAATTTCAGCTGAGAAAGAAAGAGACGTTAAAAGAGAGAGTGTGTGTGTGTGTGCAGTTACAGTATGTGTGTGTGTGTTTGTCCAGCAGAGGTTAAGGTGGAGTGAGAGAAACGGTGTGTTCTCTCTGAGGAGTACAGCTATCACTGTTGCTGAATGCTCCAATTAATCAGCCTGGGCCACACAGGCACTTAGTGTGTGTGTGTGTGTGTGTGTGTGTGGGCAGAGGTTTTGTGTTTGTCAAGTATCTATTGTGTGATTGTGAAGTGTGTCAAGATCTATATTTGCATCAGTGGGATGCACACACACACACACACACACACAGCCTTGTTTTGTCTTGTCTCCATGGATAATGCTAATGGGGTCACAGGTGTTGGTTGTAACCGAACAGAAACAAAAGACGCAGAACAAATACTGTGTGTGTGTGTGTGTGTGTGTGTGTGTGTGTGTGTGGTTGGAGTTGTTGTACATGTTCCGTTACAGTACTTTTTAGAAAACTCTATTTTCACTTGACAAAAGAAATTTAAACCCAAGAAAACGAAAGTTACCATCAGTTTGACAGCAGCTTTCCGTGCAAATACAACGGTGCTAGTTCGAACTTCATTTCTTCGCAGTTTTACCCCCCAATAAAACCGAAGGCTTCCTCAAGCTGCCGTGGGCAGTCGGTCTTTAGCAGGTTCAGAAGTGACGTTGTGGGCGGCGGAGACGTCGGCCTCTCACGTGCGATTGATTTTTCGGAAGATTCTTCGACCCTCCTTCCGTTATTTGTACGTTTCTGCTGCATTAAAGTTACAGTGTGCAACGTTTTTCGCAAGATGTAAAGCACCGATAATATCTATATAACTTTATATTTAACATTTGACATTAAACTCAACCAACAGTCAACAAACACCAGTTTACCATCATAAAGGAAAGAGGTTTTAAGCATTAAGTGCATGATTGATATTTTCCCGTGTTTGTCTCTGTCCTCACTAATTATTGTTAATAGACATAAATGTTGGTTAAAGGTCTGATGAGTTTTCAGTTCTATTTCTAAACTCGGTGAGAGGAAGTTCAAGTTCAGGAAGCCAAAGAGTAAAATTACTGCACACCAGCAGGACTCTGAGTCCTGCTACTATGTCCATAAGTATCTTAAATAAAGACCAGGGAAGGAGAAAATGGAAACAATTGTTTATTATGAAATGTGTAAAGTGATGTGACTGTAGCACAACTAGAATTATTGGAAACTTTTAATTAGTCGCCAGCGTTTGTGGCTGTAATTGTTTCAGCACGTGAAGACGTGAACATTTGGCAAAAGACGCAACAGACATCAAAGCAACATTAATGCCCACGAAACCAAACCGATTTCTTGATGTTGCTTCATTCCAGGTTCATTGTGAGTCCATTAGATTCCGGAGCGGCTGCGTGTATTCATGTGTTTTCCTGCAGATAAGGGCTGTGAGAAAATCCTGACAGAAGAAGCACGAAAGACAGACAGAGAGACATTTAAAAAAAGGCTTGAGATAAATACAAGGGCAGATAGAGTTGAAACGCACGTGGCCGCGTCGTCCGGCATTTCAGACGCCGCCTCGTCCCGTCACGCTGCTGCCCTCCGTGAGCCCGTGTTCCGCTTGAAAATGAAATTCTCGCAAAGGCTTTCACTGCCTCGAAATCATGTCTCAACAACGGGGGCGGCGGGGCATACAAACAGGTTCCCTCACAAAACCCATTGTTGGGGCCGGACGTAGCTTCTGCGCTACATTACAGACTTCTTTTAGAGTGAGATACATAGAGCGGAGAGAGATTTTTTTAGCAGACTGATCAGTCCAAGAGGGCAACAAACATGGTTTAAGAAAAGTCTGATTTTGTTATTTTGCATCAGTATTTTCATATTTGCCCGTGAATAACTGCAGGCAGCACAAGGTTTAGTCACAAATGCAGACACTGCGTTCGTTGTGACCTTTTTTCAAAATAAAAGCCACAGTGTTTAATGCTTTTAATGTGAAGCAGCAGCAGCAGGAACTTTCCTTTTAATCCACTGGGGTTCCTAACTAGTTTTCGTCTTGGTAGTTTGGTAAGATTGTAACGTACAAATTGCAATCATATGTCTATGTTTGATTGTCTTTTGCCTCTTTAGGATAATCGTGTCTCTTTTTGGTCATTTTTCTCTGCTGGTCTTTTAGTTTTGCTTTTTGTAGTAAGTTTTGTTTTTTTGGGATAATTTTTGGTAAATTTTTGTCATTTTATGTCTTTCTTCTTTGTCGAGTCTGGGTCAATTTAGGTAATTTTGTGCAAATTCACAATTGTTTTAAAACTTTTAAAACTAAATTTATGTCCCTAGATTAAAATATTTCTCTGCTTCTAGCTGCAAAGCTCCTCCCATTGACATCACCTGAGATTTTCCATCATTAGGAGTTTAGATGATGTCATCTGGAGGAGGTGTGGAGAAGCGGATTGACCGTGATTACAAACTTTGTAGTGTGAGCATCAATATGACATAATCTGACCTGAAGGTTCCTCCAAGTGATGTCACCTGGAGGCATTTTTCAGCTAGCAGTAGAGATATTTTATTAAATGTAAGTCAGAGGGAATATTATTGGCATTCATGTGCATGCACTACCCACACTAGATCCAGAAGAAGCAAGTTCATGGGTAGTGGGGGGCCTTGGGCCCTGTGGATGAGGCCAAAATCAGAGTAAACCCGTCCAGGGTGGGAGGAGTCGGCCGTGATCTACCTCGTCTGCACTCGTCAAGGTCCTGAAGACGTAGGTCAGCCACAACATTAATACCACGTGGTGGTTTTTCGCCGGATAGAGTCTATATTTCAGTCGTTTGGGATGTTTTGCTGGCCGTCAGGATTCCCGCAGCACCGATGCTGGCGAGAGATTCTATCACAGCTCCTTTACTCCGACTAAATGTCATGGTTTGTCTGAACCAGCAAGCAGAGAGTTCCTGCGGAAAAACATTTCTTTTGTGTGAAGATAAGACAGCGAGGGAGACGGAGAGGGAGTTGTTTGTAGCCAAAGTGTCAGACACAGAATATGCACACACACACCTCGAGATGCAACACAACACACTGACCCGAAATAGAGGAAGTGGAGACGTGTAGCTGCACACGCTACATATCCGAAACGCGGCCGCTCGCACGAGCAGTCGCATCTCATTCCCCTCCACACCGAGGGTTTTCACCTGCAGTTGTTGACAACGATGTCTACCTGCAGCAGGACACGTGACACGAGTGTACGGCGAGCAAACACGCACCGAGGCAGGCGGAGAAGCGGCGAGGCGCCGCGGACGAGAGAGATGTCGACAGCGAGAAAGCAAGCCTGACGTGTGAAGTGAATTACCAGGAAAAGGCAAGCAAGCGGAAGAAGCGCAGGGGGGAGAGAAAAGGGAGGCCGGGGTGAGAGGACGGGGAACAGCACAGACAGAGGAGAACGGCTATTTGCCTTTTCTTCTTCTCCCACCATCTGCTTCCAACGTTCTCTCATGCTCCCGTGTGTGTGTGTGTGTGTGTGTGTGTGTGTGTGTGTGTGTGTGTGTGGACCGACCTAAGGCAGGTGTTGTTCAGCGTGGAACTAGCAGCTGATCGCGGCGCCGTCTCCCATCAACAAAGTCTGTTAGCGTGACGTGTGTTTTGGCTCAGACACGCGCCCTTCCGACTTTCCTCCAAGTCTCTTTGTGCCGCTCACTCCCGTAAAAAGGCCTTAAGCTCATTTAAGCTTCCGTTATTAATTCTTGTGAGCTGCTCTAATCTCGGCTTGCCACTGATTTTAAAGTAATGGCTGATAGCGGGCAACAATGCGGGTTGGGAGCTAACGCTGTTAGCAAACACCCACACACGTGTCCACATGCCTTTGTGCACTTTTGGTCCTGAGCCGCTTTTCGTGGCTGATTCGTTTTCATGGATTATGAAAAACAAGTGTACGTAGTGGAAGTACCAACGCCCCCCCAAACCAATATTGTGTCATGTATTTGGCATTTTTTTTGTGTTTAATGGAAAGTCATTCATTATTCTGAGTGATTTGCTCTCAGTACGTCCGATTGTTGGTTTTGTCCATTTTGTTTCTATTTTTGTGGAATTTTTGTTTTGTTTTTCTTTCTTTTTACGTTTATTTGTAAAGTTTTTGTGTCTGTTTTTGATGTCTTCTCTTTGTTTTTATTTTGTAGTTGTTTTTAAGCAGTTCAGCGTCTGTTTTTGAATGTTTTGTTTGTTTTTGTCTTTGTGTGTTATATTTTTGATGGTTTTGTCTGTTTTCAGTCATTTTGTGTTCATTTTTGTTAATGTTTTATCTGTTTTGAGCAGTTTAATAACAGTATTAAACCATTTTGCGTCTATCTTTTGTATATTTTCTTTTTGTCTCCATTTGTGGATGTTTTTGTCTGATTGTGGTCTTTTTATGTTTATTTTTGTACGTTTTGTGTGTTCCATTTTTTTTTTTACTGCGTAGGCCTGTTAAGTACATCATGCTTAGTTCCAGTGAAAGGAAAACTCTATTCTCAACAGCTTTGTGGTAAGTTCACGTGTGCCTGTGCTGCCAGTTAATAGAAGCAACATGTGATGCATGTTTAAACGTCATTTTTCGAGCATTTTTGCACTTCATTACATCTCTGATAAAAGTCTATATTCGGTTTTGCCTGATTACCTGCTTCGAGCGTTTGACAACACGTCTTGTTTTATTGTGAGGGAACTTGAGCAGAGTCAATAAAGAAGTGGAAACGTCAGTGTTGGAAAGTCTTAAAAACTGTGTGGGTATTCTTTTATTAGCTTTTAAATTGCATTTTCCCCAAACTAAAAGCAATCTGTGGCTAAATTGAAGTAATAAATCATGCAGTCTTGTCTGCTTTGCCAAATACTGGTCGCACTCTGTAGATAAGTATATATTTAGACAGTAGGCGATGACTTTCAGCATCTTCGACGGTGACAGTGGGTGGAAAATCCTCAAAAAATAATTTGCACCCTTGTACACCTCTTCATCTCAACCTGAGCTAATGACTTTCTGTTTGATAGCTTATCCGCTCCTTCAGTCAAGGTGACCCACTGCACCTGCCTTTAAAGGGAGAGTTAATGAACAAAAATATAGACAGTTAAACTGATATGAACTGACAATGAAAATAAACCCGCACTGGAGACGTTTTTTTTTTAATACAGCTGTAGTTGGGGAAGAACATCAATCATATCTGTGACGGAGGACACAGACTGGCTGATATCTGGTATTTAATAAAAGGCCAATGTCTGCTAGACAAAATGGCAAACCAGTATATCCAGCCTCACAGCGAATGACTTTTTCATATGCTGCCTTTGCAAAAAAAAAAAAAACGTTCCTGACTCACTTGGTGTAATTTGATATAGTAATCAATGATATCAACAATAAAAGCTCGTAAGCTTTATGGTAATGATGTAAATCAGTTATGACCAAGCAGTCACAAAGCTTGTCGTAAATTGCTGATTGTGTGCTGATTGTTGGTCCCCGTTGGGTTTCTGCACTTGAACCAGCAGCGAAAGCAGCACATTTGCATTGCGACTAACCGCACAGTCCTCGCCGCTACGTTCAAGTGATTTCTCAAGTGCCACGAGGAAAACAGACATAATCAATTGTTGTCTTTAAGTGTCGCCGCCACTTTTCAGATTGTAATCAAGCTCTCGCTGCTTGTTTCGGTGGAGCGATCGAAGTGCTAACGCACGGTTTGTGTACGGCACGCGTGGCGGCGCGTGCAGACATGCTCGGGCTGGCGTGGGACGGACGGACTGAAAGCCGTCACTCACTCTTCCCCTGCTTTCCTTTTGCTTTTTTTTCCCCCTGCATCCTGTCTTCGCCAGATATCAACTCCCGCATCTCTCCGTCTCATTTTCTCTGCCTGCGAGTTTCTGACTGGCATGAGAGAGGAACTAGGAAAGGAGGGAAAGTCAGCAATGCTGAAAGCTGACACGGCATCCTGAGTTTGTAACTGTGCTGTGTTGCCGTTTGGCAGCGCGGCGCTTCCAGGCTCGATGCTCTTTGTTGTGCGACATCAAACATTTAAGAAACCACATTCATTCCCCTCGCGAGCAAGTTCAACTCTGCAGCTCCTTGAACCAAATACGTGCCACGGGAGGCCACAAATTGGGAATAAGGGAGCATGTCAAAAGCAGCTTTTCTAGGGGAGAGTTACGATGGCGTTCAGTTTGTGCCACACATCCAAACTGTTAAACATTTGCGCTTAATGAAGACCTTTTATCACCTTTATTTCCTTGCTGATGGATATTCCTGCAAAAGAAGCACCTTCCTCACCAAAGTTCCCATCAGAGTTGCCTTTCTGAAGCAGTGCAATATCCTGAAAGTAAATCAACTTAAAAGGAAGAAGGGATGGGGCGGGCTAACGGAGCTCTGTACGGAGAGCTGGGGAAGCAAGGACCCAGTTTTATCAGTGGGAGGCCTGCGGTAATCTGCCATCTATGGGAGGGAGGCGGCGGGGAGTCGCCAGTTACCGAGACAGCTTCGGAGATTCACGGAGAACCCGCAACAATGGGGGCGGGCAGGGGGACTGTGCGTATGTGAATGTGGCATCATAAAAGTTCAGCTCCAAAGTGAGATAACCTCCATTTTTAAACTTCTGCACTGACTTGTTCAAAAGTGGTGGAAAGTAATTAATTATTCTGAGTGTTTTGCTCTCGGTACGTCCGATTCTTCTATGTTAATTTTTCACTGATGGAAGCTCTTTTTTTTTTTTTTTCTCCTCCCCCCTTATGAAAAAAAGACAGCGTTTTAAGAGCTTTCACTGGAGTGTAAAAATGCAAAGAAACTTTGTGCACTTTAAACGTCTTGCAGTGATTCAACTCGACGTCGTAAATGCAGACGTAAAAGAGGCTCTTGTTCATTTTGTGGTTTCTTACAAAAAGGCTGATCTATTTGATGGGCTTTTGTTTAATGATGTGAAAGGAAAAGAAAAGCTGAAGAATTTGCAGCAGTTATATTGAACTCGCAGAGAATAGAGAATTGACCCAGAGAATAGAAGTTTTACTGCTAGTTTTATTATTGGTTGATCTCTCCCTGGGGCTATTTTCACCAAATTTGATCTATGCATCAGGAAAATGGGCCCAGAGATGATATATTTCACCTAAAAGCAAAAATATGTCCAATATGATACAAAGGAACGCAGCAAATCTTCACCTTTGCGAAACCAGCTATGGATTTATTTCTTAATGTGGCTCAAAAGATGCTCACTTTCTGTTCACTAATGGGATATTTGAATAATATAGATTTTTTTTTTATATGCAAATGAATTCAGTGGATTGTTCCTTTAAAAGACATCACCTATGCACCATGTGATAAGTTAGCATGAAGGCAAAAACTTTATATTGGATTGTCGTTTGCTGCCCTTTATCTTAATGATTATGCGCTCGTGTTTATACACTTGGCATTTGAAGGCTGGTCGTACATGCAGTGCATATTGCAAACTCATAATTTACTACACGGAGGCACAAATTAACTGCATTCAGTAACGGACTGCAGCTGCGTTCATATCAGCGCGCAGACACAAACGCACTCGGAGGCGATGAGAACACAACGCTGAAATAAAACTATACTGGCACATAAAACACGTTATGCTCATTTTGCTCGTGTGTGCCTGTATAATGAGCATCTGTGCTTTTTTTATGTAACGTTATTACCTTTAACAGCGCACCTGTCTGTTCCGCGCCTCAGATGAAGAACAGAGATTTTCTTTCTTTCCTCCTTTTTTTTCTTTTCTTTTTTGGGAGCCCTTTCAAATGCCAGCCGGCAATTGGCTTGGTGGGTAGTTAGCAAAAGCAGGACTGGCGCATTAATACACACACACACACACACACACACGGACACACTTGCACAGCATAAAAAAATTCTGTTGGGAAAATAGTGCTGCTAATTAGTGGAATTAGCCACAGATCAAAAGGTTCAGTTAAAAAGTGGTGTTGCAGCGTGGAGGCAGCGAGCCTCATTTGCATCACAACACATGTTCGGTGCGGACAGACAGACGGATGGATGGATGGATGGGTGGATGGAGGGATGCTCCAATACGCCATGGAGCTCAAAGGAAGTACAATGAGTGCCGAAACAGCAGCGAATATTCTTCAAGTTACCTGCCACGTTATCAAAGAATACAAGCTTATCATTTAAAAACATAAAAGTTTGAAAGTTTGAATGGAACTAGTCCAGCTGCATGAAGGAGCAGTTAGTGCGTTGAGTGAACTCGCCCTTTAAGTTTAATGCGGCGCTAACGAACGTACACGCATGCAGGCTGGCGTGCAAAGTAATAGATTCATGTTTGCAAACACGCTCGTGGATCAGGAGATGAGCAACGGCATTAATTTGCTCACACGCAGTAAACAAACAAATGAAATATGGACATTAATTTGCTCGGAAACAAACACGCAAAGACACATATGTGCGCGCACACACACACACACACACACACCAGCGAACCAAAGGCACATCAAGAGGCCTGCCATGTGCTTGCCTGTCAGTGCGCGTTGTTGGCCTTTTGAGTTCCAGCCTTAATTAAGAGGATAATTATGTGTGTGCTGTTATGGCTTCGCTCGGTGGGGCGTGTGCACGTGTGCGTGTTCATTTTTGCACGTTTGCATGTGTGGACATCCCCCGAGCTGCTAAACATGCTCCCTGTCACAGCTTGGACCAACACGGCCAATTCACAGCATCCCTAATTTACCATTTAAACAGCACATGTTTGACTCCTAATTAAATACAGCGGAGGCGCCAGCACTACGAATATTCCTCTTTCTTCTCTTGATGTTTTTGTTTATTTCAGCGAAAGGAATTTCACAGTCTAAATGTCACGCCATGCGAAATGTGACACCCTGTGTAGTTATCTTATGATGGTTTAATCTATCCTGTGTTGTGCATTTTCACCTTCTAGTTAAATCTATAACTGTCTCGCTTTCGTGTTTTTTTTTTTTCCCCCGACTAGATTTTTTTTTTCTCGAGCTTGAAATGTGATCTCATGTTTGCTCTACCTGCACCTGCTTCACAAAAATAACTCAATACAGTAAATATTTTCTGATCTGCCGTCACCATGGTGAAGGTAAGATTCATTTGAGTCAGCTGTAACTCAGCATTCTTGACTTAATAAATCAGATCTTGACTACTGATAGAAGTGGGGGCCATGATGAAAGCACTCATAATTTGTGTGGTAGGTTGTCAGATAATAAGTGAGCTTTTTTAGGCACTGGAAGGAATTGACATTTTACACATCTAATATTGTGTAGCCATTTTAGCATCGGTTGGAGTCATGTCAAATTGTGAATAACCCTTAGGAGTCAAGTCACTCGCTCTATTCAAGATGAAGTAGCAGGAAGATGAAGTGCTTGATCAAAAGTGCAGATGTCAAACTGTACGACCATGTAGCTATTGTTTTTGAATGGGTTCGATAGGCCAAGTAAAACCAGAGTTATGATAAATGGATCACGTGTGTTCAATTGCGCAAAATAGGATGCATCTAGAGATGTTTTGTCTCGAATATTCTCAACTTTAAAACGATTTTTGTGCTGGAACAGCTGATGTCAAACTTGGCACGAAGAACGTTTGTTGTGTGGCTGTCGATCTACTGTGTTATTACAGTATGGAATAAAATGGAAAAATAACCGTCACACAGACGAGCTGAGCTGAAAAAATCCAAATACTGGCATGGTCACAAATAAAGGTAAAATGAAAAATATTCAGAAACGCCCACATATGCCTTTTGGTCTACCAGGCTCCTGGCTCTTTAGCTTCAAAATGCACAAACCACTTTGGTACCTTTTCTATTTCTTTTCAGACGGGTGGGGATGTAGGCATAGTCAATACAGCGTCATCTGCTGAAGTAGATTTAAACGGCTGGCCACTAGGTGAGAGACTAGACAGCAGAAACTAGAATCTTTTCCTGTTTTTGAACACAACAGGGGACATAGATTTTGTGGAGGTCGCGGTCGTGTTGCTGAGATTTAAAAAAAATGTTGTGCTGCTGATATGACACTACAGGTTTTGTTAATTTCTGGTGACATACACAGGCCCAGCTTGTTTTGCTGTCGGATGCTTGTACAGTGAGTTTTGCTTGTGAACTGTTGGTGCTCAACAAAACGAAGTGAAACGAACGATATACAGTAAATGTATGATGCAGATGATGTAAAACCAAAACAATGGGCTGAAAGACCTGAAGCCACATGGTAGTCCTATGAATAAACATATGTTGTCTTGTTTTTCTCTTTACATACTAAAATGACCTGCTGCAGGCATTATTGGGCCGATACCGTGTAGGCTTAGCTCAACATACAGTGATGGTGTCTTTCCTCGATGTCACTTTTTGCATGACAGCCGGAGGTCACCTTCCAGGAAGCTACTAACATACCGCAGGTCACTTTCAGCATTTGCACGACCAGCCACTGCTGTCGTTTTTTTGTACAGTCTTGTTTTGTCAGTTTGAGGGTGCAGCCATGCCAGCGCCTATTCTGTGTGTGCGTATTCCCATGCTGCTACTGTCTGCAACAGTGGCAGTTTGTAGCTCCATGCTGTGTTAAATGGGAGTGTCCAGGCTGCTACCGGGCCTCATTCATCAGACTCACCCAGGAACAGACCTGGCTGTCGGGAAAACTGCCTGGGACACACACACACACACACAGACACACTCCGACATACAAATGTTTGGCAAGCAGCTACTACGTGTACCTCAGATGAATACTTGAATACTGACAGTACATATTTGAAATTGCTCGTGTTGATGTAGGTGAGCTTCACAGCGGCGACGGCTGTGACGTGACTGACACCTTCTCCCCGACCCCTCCGCATCCTCCTCTCGGGCATTTTTTTCTTTTACCCCCCCACCGTTCACTATTTTGCAGCTGACTCTTTCTCGCCTGACTCCATCTGCTGCTTGGCTGCTACTGTCGTACCCGTCCACACTGCAGCTCCTGCTCGAGCCAAGCTCGTACTGCCCAGCATTGGTATGCGTCCGGCACATTTCCTTCACCACCATCCACAGCAGTAGAAAAAAAAAGAGATTTTTTTTTCTTCTAAGGTCCAGGTTTAGCATTTCCCAGAAGGTGCCTCACTTCCATCTAGGTGCTAAATGCTTTTAAGAATTGCTCTTTTTTTGTGCGATATCTGTGTTTTTAAAAGGATTTACCGGTGGTTTGTAAAGCCACACTTGTCTGTGTGGTTTGGTGAGCTTAATATCCCCTTTTGCTTGCAGCCTTATTTAAATCGAGCGCCTTGAGACCAGCACATTTTAAGGGTTTTTTCCTTCGTCAGAGGACTTTAGTGTTGAACTACTTTAAAAGTACCAGAGGGAATACAGTGTTTTAACAATATCTGATTCAAACTGTGTTGATTTTTGCCCCTATTTAATGTCAAAAATGATTTGGAAAACAAAGAAATATTCTTTTCATAGTGGGCCAAGCTTCTCAGGCTCCAGGATTGTTTCTAAGTGAAGCTGATTTTTACCTAAGAATACTTAGCTGTTACTTTGCAGCACGTTTCTCTCCTGATATGCAGCTATTCCTAAGTTTTACTTAGGTCTTCCTTTGGTTTTCTTCCCTTTGTGATGAGGAAAGGACCTGCTGAGACTCGTGGCTCACATCAAGTCCTGGAAAGTCTTGAGAAACAGTTTCTGAGCTGCTCTCATCAGCGTTGAGACTCTTTTTCACTCCCGTGAACCGAAAGGGAGATTTGTACAGCTTCACTTGACCTTGAATTTCCTGTTTCCCCCCTTTTTTCGTTTTAATTTTACACCATTAGTGTTCTGCTTCTCTGAAGACTTAGGCCTTTGTAGTCGGGATTCACTATTCCCTGTGTTGAGCCACGGTAAAGGAAGCCGGCAGAAAAGCAGTCTAGGAAGATGGAAGGAATTCAAGAGAGTCTTTTTGTCTTCTGGTGAAATCCGGCAGGACTTCACGAGGTGCTTTCGGCGTCCACGTGAGCTCAAGCAGTGGTGCGGACATTGTGATCAGTCCTTCAACCTCCACGACAAGTGACAAGTTGATGAAAAAATAAAGCAAAATAGTCGCGTCAGCATCATTGAAGTGGCCACGTTTTGAGCCTTGATCGTTCAGTCAGACCCTCAGTGGTGGCGCTGGTGTGATTTTTATTTATTCGTTTACCAACACTGTTCATTTTCTAATGAGGTTCACCTCAATCAGTCACCTCCGTATTACACATGAGATCAAAGCCTGTGTTTCCTGCAGCTGAAGCTTGTTTCCTACTCCCGCATGACCTTCCTTCTCCTGCAGAGTGACACGTGATGCCCGACTTCCCTCGCTTCATTTTCACTCTGTGTGCAGAGTGGGAAATGGTGCTAAAATATATGTTTACCTTCGGCTAATGTGTCCGATGGAGATATCATATTGTCCTAATTCTGACCTGTGCCAGGCCGATCTCACCCTGGATCTTTCTCCATGTGTCCACTCTCCTCCTCTCCCCTTTTGTGAGCTTGCTAATTGGCCATCTGTGACTTCCCTCGGGGTGGGCGGGGCATGTGATTGACAGGGGTGATAATCAGCGTAATGGCAGCTTAGCAGTAGTGGCGGCGAGGCCAGCTGCCTGCCAAGGTGTGGGGAAAGCCTGCGGCGGAGAGGGTGAGAAAGGTGGGAGGCAGCTTCTTCCTCTTGTATGAAATTTGCCGCTGGTGTTGTGCGACGATGTGTGAGGATGGGTGTAGAGGGACGCCAGCTCAGCCACTGTGAACCCAGCTCGCAGTTCACCCTCCTCTGAAGTGGCGCCTGTGCTGAGACATGCTTCTTTTCTCCTTAATTTCTCTCATTTCCGCTCCCCTCCCTCACTTCTGCTGTCACCTCACTGCTTCTCCATGGTGCTCGTCTCTGTACCCGTGCAGCCATTAGCGCCGCGTCCTAATTAGTCCAGTGCCAGCTAATTGTGCTTCTGACGCTGCGTCTCAGGGGAGGCAGGCCTTGCTAATTTCAATAAGAGTAAACAAGCAAACCGCTCCCCACTGACGGCTATGGATTAATTAGAGACCATCCACTAAAGGAAAGGGAGGGAGCGGCGAAGACGTAGCAGCGTGAGCAGCAGACGAGCGAGGCGAGGTGAACGAGAGTTCGCTTTCACTGTAGTCCCGCAACGCGCTCGGAGAGTGCCGCTCATTTTGGGAAATTACCATCGCTTTCATTTGGCGCCGCCTTTCCAAGAAGCGATCCTCTAGGGCGGCAGCTCCCCGCGGAGGAACAGCGGCCCGAATGTGTTGTTTTTCTCAAGTTTCATTTAAAAGGTTGAAATGAAGCAAACAAGTCGGTTTTCTTTTCCTTGAGAGAGACTCATTTGTGTACACTCAGGGCCTGGATCGCTGCAGTGGAAGCGGCCTTCTTTAAAAGCATTCTTTTGGCTTTTCTCCAGCACATGTTCATGCAGTTACAGTTACGCCCGAGAGCTCCTTCAGCACAAGTTCTGTTCGCTGAGCAGCTCTACTTGACTGGTTCTAGTTCCTGTGGCGTGTTGAGGGAGCCTCAGTGGCGCTTCATGTCACAGATGGAAATGTGGGAAAATGTAATAGAACTGTTGAGTTTTACAGCACAATTTTCTGTGGCTCGTGATTGTACATGCTACAGGAATAAAGGTGCAAACATAATGAAAGAAATAGCCGAAGAATATCCCAAGTATAATTGTTCCTTCGAATGTCTCTGATTAGCTGACGAATCACAAATGTCCAAATGAAGAATTTTATCATATTTCATCCCTCTGCTTGTGGTCATCTTGTTTTGGATAGTTGTAGATTTAGAACAACTTCAAACAGTAATTCGAGAGGCTCTGGAATACCCCCCCCCCCTCCCAGTGACCATGCATGCACACATGTTTGACGCAGTGGCCTTCACTTCTTGACTGACGCACCCTGTTTTTTGGGGGGATTTTAAAAACCTTCTTCTCTTGACTGTTCCGGTGGCGGATGAGCTGATGTGAGCGGTGAGCAGGTGCAGCGCTCACTTCCACCCCCATATGAGAAACTCACAGTAGTCAGCAGTGAATGGATGAACTGCTGCCTATCTGCGACTCTGGCTTCGTTTCCCTCTATCTGTGAAATGCGGCAGACCGCATCACACTCTCCCTTCTCACCTAATTAATCACTCTATTGAACCTAATGCCACTCAACAAAAACCAGCTGGCACAGAGAGTACAGTGATTTCCCCCCCGTTTTTTTCTTCGTCTTTTCTTACCCCCTTTTTCTTCCCGCCGTGATTGCTACATGCTAACGGGATCGTTTTTCATGGTCCGCATATTTGCAACGCACGTTGTCTAATCAGGATCACGAAGGCTCCTCGTTTATTACCGTTAGGTCAAGAATTAAGAAGGGAGGCCCACATCGGCTAGCGATGGAGCAGACTTGTAAATCTGCGGCTGCTGAAGGGCGCGTCACCGTCTCGGGAGATGAATGGACTTTCATTACAGTAGCACATCCCCACACTCAATATTAAACACAAATATAGGCACTCTTTTGGTGTTGGTGGTGCTGGGGGGGGGGGCGGAGAAAGTGTGAAAATGTTAAGAAACACATCCTCAAACTCAAGTACACAGGCAGCACATATCCTCTCACACTCTTTAATGACAGCAGTTAGAGTTGCCTCGAGGGAGCGGAGGTGTTGGCGCTGACGTGACGGAGAGTTATTTTTTAAGAAGACGTTAACACTCTCGAGTGTGTTTGCATGTTGAGTTTTGCCATGGAAATGCGCCTGGTTCATACACTGCAAAGAGAAGAAGAGAGGGAGGAAAGGAAGGAGGCAGGAGAGATGGGGGCTTGGGAAGGATTTATGGGTGTAATAATAGAAAATCAGCGCCTGGGCCATTGACGCTGAGGCATTTTCTCTCATCCTCCTCCCATTATTAGATGGATGGAACAGGGGGGAGGAAGCACAGCAACATATAGGCGGGAGAGAATGGCTCGCTGTTGTGTCGGAGAGCAAATCCCACGCCGTGGCAATCACTCTGCCTGTATGCCATCCGAGCGTCTATATGTCACGCTTTATTAATGGCTTCTTGAATCTATTTCATCGAGTGCAATTGTTTGATTTTGGAAACGTTAATCTGTGTCTTTTATTGCACTTTAGAAATGTCGCTTATCATTGGATATTTTGGTGCGTCCCAACTCGTTTTCTTCACAATTTCCAAGTGATTTGAGGTGATGAAGGCCCTTGCTGAATAAAACCCAGAGCACCTGTAAAATTTACCACAGCAGCTGGGTGTCATCCATTTGCTGGCTCATAACAGTATGAGCCAGCAAAGGTAGGAGGCGACCTACTAAATCATAGTAATGGCCTGATAACTGGTCGCTCGAGTTGGCTGTGTTGAAAGACCCAAATGTTCAACGCTCAGTGCAACAGACGAGGCCGAAAGGGTATAACAATTGTAGCTTGTTTTGGAGCAAACTTTTTGTAGTTTGCGTTCAGGTCTCAGTGCCACCACTCAAGGTTAATTCTCTCCATGCATTACTTCGGTAACCATGGTCGTCTTTTGGAGCTTAATAGGCTGCTGCCGCCGCTGCTTCTGACGTAAATTATGTTTAGATTCGCTCTCCTTCCGGTGCCTTTGTAACTTCACACTGTTATTATGGTCGCATATTACAACCCACTGATTCATCCATAGTCGTTGCTTTCTTAAATCTCAGAGGCCATTATGTCGCCACTTCCTTATTATCTACGCTGTTGTAAACATCGGCAGGGATGACTGTTTACAGTAATGTGATTTGTTCTTATTATCTGTCCTTAAGGTCATTGCTGCATTAAGCAAAATGGCTCATGTACTCTTGCCTGTGTTCAGCTGACTGCAAATAAATTAAAGCTGTGAAATCTGGCTCGTCATGGTTCAGACTAAAGTGTTAATGAAGGATCTCGTGGTAAACTCAATTAGGGAGATCAGGCTTCTGTTTGCAGCTTTAATATTGAAACACTGCACAAACTTTGCTTGCACTTTCAACTTCTTTATCTGCAACTTTCTTGCTTTCCGTCCCGTTGAGGGCAAATAAAGATCCTCTGGAGAAAGCTGGCTGTGGAAAGATCCATCCATCCGTCTTTGTATCTTTTGCGATTCCAATAAACTCCAGTATGTTGCACAAATTGCCACAAACGCTTATTGGCTGTGCCTGAGCAACAAACACCTGCCATTTTGTAATTAAGGCCTGCTGTGTGATAACAGACACCTGCTACTGCCTGCATTGATTATTTTATGGTGACAGAATTGGAAGTAATGAATGGCTAAACACTTTGTGATTTACATCGAAGTAGCGTCCTCAGCACTCATCACTCAGCAAATTTCCAGCTACGCAGCTCTTCATTAGCATAAGGACAATTAGGTTTGTTATGAGGACAGTGATGAGAACCCACGAACCATATGTAATGTAAGAAAAACACCAGCCGCACCAGAAAAAGCTTTGTATTTCTGGGTTATAATCAGAGAGTGTTTATAAAACCCTATGCTTTTTACAAAATAAATCTTGATTAATAAGCTTATACGGTCAGATAACCTGAGTCAGATGGATTAAAGGATTTTAACACTTCATTTTCACTGCCAAAATCAGGCTACATTGTATTATGTCTGATTCAGAAACCTTGCAAATTACCATGAGATCTGCGCTGATGAAATCTTGCAGTCATTTTATTTTAACACATGGTTTTGGCACTTTTATTCCCTTCTGTCGTGACGTGTGTTTCCTCCAATGTCTTCGTTTTCCTACTGCTCCACACTACAATGCTACTACACTAACGAGGATCACAGAATCCATGAATCAGATAGAATTTTGTTTGGTCACAGCTTATGTCATCTTGCGGATTAGAATAAGAGTGAACTATCTAGGCCATTGGTTCCCCAACCCTTGTCCCAGATGAGGTGTGTTTAGTCAGTCAGAAGTTAGAAGATACAAATTGCTCTGTCTTCCCCCACCCTCATCAAAGATGGTGTCTAGCACCTTCTGATTGACTAAACACACCTGAGACAGGTAATATCGGCGCAAGGATAGGTTGAACACAAGCAGGGCAGGGCCTTCTGAGGACCAAGGTTGGGAATTCCTGCTCCGTGAACTGAAGTTTCAGGACAGTGATGTAGAACCTTTGCATGAGAAGTAAGCATTGTAGCATTTTTATTTATTTGAATTTAATTATGGTGAATATCTGAAGGGCTGTGAAGGAGGAAATGGGAAGATTGGACAGGGTACAGTGGCTTTCCATTTTTTTCTAGGTTGTGGGTCAGCCATCTGCCTAGCTTTTGCAGTTTTTGGCACCTTTTAACCAATTCTGCATGTTTAAATGGTGGCAGTTCCATTGTTGAGAGAGACCACTCTGATTGGTTGTTCACCTCAGCGAATCGGTGCACGAGAAGAGATCAAGTGCTACTAATATATAACTTCTTATCAGACAAACCTTTGATTAGAAGTAGTTATAAACCCTTCATCTCATCATGCATATGCAGAATGTATGTGCTAGTTGGTCATTGGTGAGTTCAAATGCCAGACGAAGGCGACATGAAACTTTGCTACTGTTGCTTTGTTGCCATGGAATTCCCAGGTGGCCAGAATTAAAAGCGGTCGTATTATATTCTTTAGCACAGTGTGACTTGTTGTAAGGCCTTTTCTTAAATCACGGGGGTCGACTGGGTGAAGGTTGGCGTTCATGTGATCTGCCGAGCTGCAGTGGCATTTAAATAAAATGTCAGCATTTATTAGATAGTTTTACATTTTTCAAGCTCCTTCAAGTTTCTGCTGTGCGTGTGTGTAGTTGAATGGTGATGTCTGTTTTCAATTACGAGACTGAAAAGTTTTCGCCTGAATTGCCGCTGACAGCGAGCGGAAAAGCTGTCGAGACGTAACACGGCATATTCGACATGCTCACACTTGTTAGCAGGCGTTTAACAAGGCTGACAAAAGGAGCATGTTTCAGATTTGGCTAAGTTGAATAAGTGCTGAAAGTGAATTCATTCATCCTCTTCTCTGATGCGCATCTTTGCCCTCGCTGGACTTGGTTAAGCGGCGTTTGGTGTTTGCAGGAGAAAACAAGTGTAAACATCCTTCTAATGGATAAAAAAACACGTTCAAAAAAAATCTGAAGCTCAGCATCTAACAAGAGGAAATTGCATGCACGCCATAGGGAAAAGAAGTCAATCACAAACTTAAGATTTGGAAATAAGATGCAAGTGTGCTCACATCAGTGGAGCCAAATGCTCCGTGTTTCACTGTATTCTGACTTCCACACTCAAGATCACTGCTTCGTCTCTCAACTCTGCATCAAACGATGAAAGCGAGTTGAAGAAGCGGCGCAGAGTTCAGCCTCTGTTGTATTTCAAACAAGAGAGCAATTGAAATGTATGTTAATCCTCTGCTCATTTTCACCGCTATCCCACAGTGCGGGCCAGCACAATATTTCCATAGCGATTTGGAACCTTCTTGAGGGTGGGGTTGGTGGGTGGGGGGGTTAGATGGTGTCCAGGAAACCCCAGGCAGCTCCACACACACAGACACACTGCATCAGCTGACAGCGAGCGTGGTAAAGGGCATGTGTTTAAGTGTGATTGATGCACTGTCAGTAATGTAGAAGTCAGTGGGAATCCAGATTAGAGAAAATGACCCATGGGAGTGCAATGAGAGACGGGTGGGGGGAGAAGAGAGACAGACGAAAGATCGTCTCTGTGAACGTCTGATAACTCGTTTTCTCACTGCAACACATTTCGCTTTGAAGCCTGCAGCCTAGTGCTGTGTCGGCCCAGACGCTAAGATATGCACAAGTTTCCTTTTTGCTCCCTGCTGTTTCCTTTTTCATGCGCGTCTCTTGTTTTGTAGAGACGGCTTAATTTCAGTCGGACACTGTCCAAGTCTAGAACAGTTTCCATCCTGCGTATAAAATAAAGTGGCACGGGCAGGTTGAAGGAGTTTAAGAATTTATGCTAATATGATAAACAGCTTAAGGCATTTGTTTGATTTTTAGGGAACATCTTGTCATTTGCTCTTTGAGCGAGTCATAATGGTGGGAACTGCTGTCATTGATTGGGATTTCTCTCTAAAACCCCTTTTTCCCCCTCTGGGAATGACACCTAAAGCAGGATTTGCAGTGTTTTTGTGTGTGTCTCTATGGGCCTGTGTATTTGTGCACACAAAATGGACTGAAACGCGGACGCAATCTTCAGACCTCATTAACTCTGCGTGCAACTGTAAATGCAAGTGTGACCTTGAGTTTTCGCCGTAATGGTAAAATAACTGCGTCACCTTTTTCAGCTACGGTGGACTCTTCCCGTGACTCTTCGTGCTAAAATTGGAGCTTAAAATATTCCTCTGCATGCAACTCATGTGTACTCAACAATGCACTCCAGAACATTATAACACTGTAAAAATAGAATTAATGACAGTATTGGATTGTACAGGTGTCCCTAATATACTGCACAGTGCTTTATTCTGCTTATTCACCCAATCAAGATGCCCACCTGATCCTCTGAGAGCAACTTAAGATTCAGTGTCTTGGCCAATGAAGCTTCGACTAGTGGGAGGGGCAGGGAGTCGAACCACCGACCCTGTGGTCCTTTCCCACTGACCTACAATCGCTGGTCATCATGGCGACACCTCATGACACCACAGTTACATTTCATTGTGGTGCACACACAAACGATCAATGGAATTTCTTTTTCAGTAGTCTTTGTCTATTTTGACATCACCTGCTAGTGTCACCTTTGCTCGTTTTGAGGCTCAGAGCCACGGTACCAACTCTTTCCAAAAAAGGTCAAGAAAGTCGGTGCCAAGTGCTAAAAGACACCTATATGAGGACCAGTTTGTCTGCTTAAATGTGGATATCTCTCTAAGAGCTTGAGAGAAAACAGAGACTAAGACAAAACATCATCTTGGTCACTGAAAGACAAACTGAAAGACAAACTTTAGGTTCACAGTTTTATTCTGCAGCTTCATAAAGGCCAAAATCAACAATCGCCCACCCCTGCACCCCAGGATTAAATGCATTTCATTGCCTAAAAGGATAGAAACAGTGGGTAGTAGGCCCAGAATGTGGCGATTCACCAGCAAGGGGCGTTTGCGTTGCTTATTGATGGGTTTGGCAGTTTATCAGGCCCAGTTGGCTTAGAGACCACCACACTAGAGACTTTAGCAAAAAAAGTTTGAGCCTGAGTGTGAGCATTTAGGAATTAAATAAAAGATGATATATGAAAGGTGATATTGCGCAAGTATTTATATGACTGGGAGCTTGTATGATTGTATTGTAGATGGATTTTTCTGTGGGTACAAAGGAGCAAAAAGTACCCAGCCAGCCCATCCATTGTGGCTGTAACATGGCCCCGACAGAAGGTAATGGTCCTTATTCTAATCCTCTGAAAGATGAGGGGTGCAAGAGGTTCAAATGCACAGAGACGAGAGGCAGGAAGAGACAGAAAAAAGAAGCAGCAGAGGGATGGAGAGGCCCCATTCCACGCCTCATTGAGTCCTCATTCAGAACGGCCGGCACTTCATTAAAAATCGACAGCGTCTTCCGTGGAAACAAAAATAAAAGGCCGCTTGTTGTTCGTACTCCATCACGTCACGGAGAAAACCCACACGGTGCATTTGTATTATCGCAACCACAGAGCAGCCGAGCATATCTGTGGAGAAAAAAAAAAAAAAGGTGGGCCGCAAATTTGTAATTTATGATAATTGTTTTCTCCACAAGTGTAAATATATTATGACGATTCTTTTTCGGAGGAGCGCGCGCCAGCTGATGCAACATTTCATCAGACGAGGGCTGAAAAATTACTCAAGCGAAATGCGTTTGACACTGGTGAAGCGAGCGAGCGAGGTGGAACGTAGTGTCAAAACAGTTGTACTTTTACACATGAGTGCGCGCAGACACGGTAACACATGCGAGCCCCACTGGCTTCAAATAACTCACTGGCGTTTTGTGTTTTCGCCTTCACCTTTTATCACCCAGAGAGGTTTGATCAAGCGAAGCCCGTCATAGTTCCACAATCGTCAAGTTCAAATTATTGAATGAATATATTGAAGTGTGTGCAGTATAGTGTATATCGCAGTAGTGGGGTTTTTGTCAAGATCTTATCGTGGTCGGGTGAAAACGTTCTTAGATGCAGTATGAGTTTTATACCAAAGTGCCTACTTATTCTGCTGATTTGGGGGCCAACACGAATAAAGTTCTTGTTGCCACCAGTCCTGCCCCTTGGTGAACAAGAATACATGCAGCCAAGCCTCAATCTGAAGGCCAAAGAAGACGGTGGCCATGTTTTAAAACCTCCAGTAAAGGAATTTGTTTTCCCCATTTAATCTTTTCTTCAGTGTCCCGTCTTCTGTGGAGTTACTTGACATGGCTTTGTACCCTACCACTAGAGATTCTTTAGTTGGGCTCAAGTACATGAATAACAAGTAGCAATAGGACACGACCAGGAACCACAGGGTCAGTGGTTTGAATCCAGACCCTGATCCCCAACATTGCCTTTATAGTGTCTGCTACTTACTTGTAAGTCGCTTTGGTCAAAATATACAAATAATACATGAAAAACAACCTTCTAGTCTAGAGAAACCAACGGCAGCTCTGCTTTGGTCCAAATGCCGAATGTCACGCCACCTTTAATACGTTGGCGTATGACCTAAACGTGCCTTAATCATCAGGTGTTTCTGTCACTGCATCTACCTAGTTCACGGCTACGTCTCCCAAACCCCTTTTGTGACAGTGTCAAGACCTTCTCTGTGTCTCCGTCCCATCAGGAATTGATCACCACCTGACCTTTGATCCCCAGTGTGTGTAATGGAATTGAAAGTTGCGGACACGAGGCCTCGTCAGGGTCTTGTAAACATGCGCCGGCCATTTGCGCAGACTCGTCGATCGATGCCTTTCCCGCTCCCTCGTGAGGGCGAATAAAGCCTTCCGTCTTTTATTTCCATCAAAGTCCTTATCTCCGTTTCTTAAACGTCCTTGAAATTCAGCTGAAACCCACCAGTTTGCCGAGCAGAACGTCTGTATGTAACAGCGACGCGCTTCTCTTTGACTCAAAGTGCTCAAGCTTTCAAAAACTATACATCATGTTTTTTGATGCTGGGAGCACATTTTGAAATGTGTCCTGTGTTGCCTGACATTGTTCAGGCAGGTGCAACAGCTTGTAAAGATTATTCCCGATGTATTTTTAAAGCTTTTACTTCTAAATAAGAAGCATTTGAACACGGTGGACACAGGATCCTGCAGAATGATTGCTGGCATGAAAGGGAGCCGAAATCTTGATGTTGTGAGTCATCTTCAGGTTCTTGCTTGCAAAACACTTCTTTAAAGAGTGACTCATGCTCACCTTTGAAGTACAGGCAGATACATTTCAGGTTTGTTCCCTTTTTATTTTGAAAAATTAATTTCTCCCACAAAATCAGCCTCACACAGTGGCAGAGCATTCTGACCCACGGCAGAGGCGGCGGCTCAGAGGTCGCTCCGGGAGAATTGCTGGACTGAGATGAAATGACACACCAGTCAAGAGTGTGTCAGATATGATTCCGACAGATGGGACCAGTGTGGTGAATGTGCCGCCTGGTGATGGGAAAAGATGGTGGTAGAAAATAGCGCGCGGTGGTTTACGGAAAGGTGTGAGCTGGGGAGTGCCGTGACCACTCTTACAGCAATGTTTGTGGTGTTTCCAAAGAGATGGACAGTGTGTGTTTGTGTGGCTATTTATGGGAACAGGCTGGAGAGGTTTGAAGCTCCTGAACTGCATCTTAAAGCCCGTCGAGTGTGTGTGCATCCTTTAGATAGAAGCAGCTGCCAAACGATTAAATGTATGTGAGCACCGTTTAGCCTCTGTTTGGACTTTACCCTTAAAACTAAGTTCACAGCTTAATGTAAAAATGTATTGATTGATAACTACATGTGTAACTAACAGTTTGCTAATACATGCTCATGTTCTTAAAATCGCAGAGCCAATATTTGTGAAGTAGTATTTACTATTTTCTGCATCTCAGCCTTGTTAGTTAATTATCCATCTATCCATTAATCTGTATTCACTTATCGTGATCAGGGTCACAGGCAGCTGTTGCCTGTCCCAGCTGTTATTGGGTGAGGGGCGGAGTCGACCCTCAACAGGTCTCCATTCTAACCTAAGTCACCAGTTAACCTAACATGTGTTTGTTTGGACTGTGGGAGGAAATCCACACAAAGTGTAGGTGGAATCGAACTGTGGACTGTGGATGCAAAGAGCTAACCAGTCCTCCACCGTGCTGCATTAACATCCACAGACTTTCATGGCAATCCTTCCGAATTTAGTTAAATGAATTTAGTGATAATGTGAATTAATGTCATCTTCTAGTTATTATAATACAACAAATATTTTTTTCTTTTTAACATATTTGTGCGTAATTGCGAAAGAAATGACAACTTGCATCATAATTTTTGCTCCGGGGGCGGTTTTACGTGACTCTAACTTTAACTGTCACCCAACACACATGGAAAAATCTCTTGCACACATGCACACACACTCATACCAGGAATCTGGACCCCCGCCTCCTCCCCCTTGAAATAGCTGAAGCTCCTGTGCTATGCTGATGACACACACGCATACACACACTGGGGGAAAGCACCCAGAATAGCAGCACTGCCGCATCCATTGCATTCCACTACCCGGCTGGCTGCCCTGTGGACACACACACACACACACACATACTGCCACTGTCTTACACACACACACGCGCCACATACATATTTTTCTGCACACACTCGGACACACGGGGATAATCTCTCTCCTTGTCAAAAAACCCACCGCTACCACTTTTCTCCCCACTTTTCTCCCATTACTCCGATTCGGCGCTCGCCGCCCGCCTCGCCCCTTCGGTGAACAATAAAGTTCGGCCTCAGAGAGCCCCCCCGGCTAATCCCTCAGCTGTTTGGAGTTGGCAGTGGACAGCCCAAACACTGGAATAGTGCGCGCCCCCGCCAATTGCAGCACAGATCAGATATCAATTTGTCAACAGCGCTGGCCGGTTGGTCGGCTGGATGGCTGCTTGGTACAGAGCCTGGAGGCAGAGGTGAGTCAGCAACTCAAGACAGCCAAGAGCGGGGAGGCAGCCAAGCAGCCAGCCGGTGGATTCAGCTGCACAAAGTCCAAACTCTGCCTTTTGTGAAAAAGTTCGGAAAGTTAGAAATTGTCCACTCTGGAAAAAAAAAGACATCTAACTGCCTCTCTCTGTGGATTCATGGGATTTTTTAGCCCAACACTTCCTGGCCACATATTCCCTTCAGATACAGTCACGTTTCTGTAGCATTCGTGGGTGTTTATGGCGGATTTTGAGCCGTCACAGCCCCACGGGTGCAGATCTGCGCAAGATGAAAATGTTTTACTGCTTGTTTTCCCCTCTAATATCCGCGCTCACCTCGATACCGAGCGCACTGAATAATTCCTCTGACACGACATCTCTGGACGCTTAGAGGATTGTAAATTACTTTAGTTTTTCCTCGTTTAGGCAATAATACTTCATAAATGATTGTGTAATCGTTGTCTGATTAAACAATCTTAACTGGTCGTGGTGGTTCCTACTGTGCCAAGTGAAAACTAAATTCATTGGGTCATTGGGTCTGACTGTTCAGGGTGGGATAACCCCTCCGTAACCAACATCATGTTTACATCTAGTCATTTGAACACAAAGTCAGACTGAACAATGAAGTGAAAATTCAGTCACACCATCCCAGAGCTCAATTAGACACATTTGACGTGTTCGATGTCGTTTTTCTTGTTGAATTTCGCCATCTATCTGTCGTTTTCCATCCAGACTGAGCCCGATGGGTTTTGCGCTATGACACAAATACGCTAATTGTAGCTCTAAATCCTTTATAATGGATAAATGTGTGACTTAAGTCTCTAGTCACCAAACATTTACCAGAAACTACCAACCAACAGAATTCAGAGTTTTAAAACGCTCATCAAGTTTTCTTTTTTTGTGTTTTGCTCAAGTTTTAATAAATAGAACCACTTGTGAAAATTGTTGTAGATGGACAAAAAAAAGTTTGATTAAAAAAGATTACAATGAAAAAACCTTCATTTGAACTCAAATAGACTCAAGACTTTTAGTCCAGATACCAACTTGAGTTCAGAATGAGCTGTGTGGGTGATGCACAGACAGGCTGCTGTTTAGTCTATGATTTTACATACTGGGCTGGCAGCAGATGCTGTGAGCCTCAGGGCTGGTGTTGACCCAATGGAGTGGAGCAACTTAGATCTCTTAGAACTAAATTCACAAAATAACTGGGTTTAATCGTCATTCCAGCCGAAATGGAAACGTTTTTTCAACATGAACACAGGACCACCCGAAGCCCAGCTCATGTGCGCCACTTGCCCCCTCCTTCTCATCTAGCCCTCTGTTTCTGGACTCGGACCACGTCCTGCAGTTTGGGCCGGCGTCAGACCATAAAGGCCTCGTTTTCCCCTTGCGTGGCACATAGCTGAATTAAAATCTATTATGAAATGTGACAGGGCCATTAAGAAGATGGATGGTCAGAGCCCTCTGTGGGTTTGCCTCAGTCTTTGTCCACCTCCCCGACAAAAGCTTGGCCCCTGGCAGCTCCTGCCGGGCATGGGGCTTTAACCTGGGACTGAGTGGGTTTTTTTTTGTTTTTATGTGTGTGTTTGTGTGTGTGTGTTTGTGTGTGTGTGTGTGTGTGTGTGTGTGTAGTGAGGAGGATTTATGTCCCGGCAGCTCCACATGGGGGTTCAAAGGAGAAACATTCAGGCTTGAGTTAACTGAGCTGGGCTGTGAGAAGAGTGTGTGGGCATGTAACACCAGTAGGACGGTGACCAGGTTAGGACACGCACACACTGTACACACTCTGGAGGACGAGAGGTGAGGGACAAATGGAGGTGGGGACATGATGGATGACAGGGAAGTGCACGGAGGCAGGAGCGCTCACAGCTCAGTGGGAGGAAAACATAGACTGAGCGGCACAGTCCATACTGGCCCGTGACATCTCCTGGAAAGCGCGTGTAGTTGGACGCGCGTGTTTTCCCGCCGTCTTCCGAGATGTCTGGTCGCCATGGTTATCCACCTGTGTTTTGTCTGCGAGCGCTTATTGTTCAGTATTCGGCCGTATTGTGGAATAGTTGTGCTTTTGTGTCTGCTCCCACTTATGACGCTCTGCTTGTTATTCCGCTTGGACTCAGGTGTGTTTGAGGGAACGTGTTGCCGTCCAAGGTTTTCACATTGATTTTCACTGCGGCATTTTCTACTACTACTACTACAGCGTACAAAGTCATCGACCCTGCTGAGACATATGGGCTTGGACAATGCAAAGGAAGGCGAGTCTGAATTCGAATCACCCTGTCAATATAATTCCTGACGCTCCTGGAAGGAATTGTGCAGGGAAAAATTGCTCGCATAATAAATGAGGCTGCAGAGGGAGTTATTCTCTCACACTGTCTCTCGCGCACAGGGATTTCAGGAGCGCGTGCATGCCGGTCATCTATCACCCCTATTGACCAATTACTGTGCCAAGCCAGCCGGCTTCTAATGAGCTCCAGAAAAAAAAAAAAACACAATGGAATAAGAGTCGATATCGGGCAAATAAATTATTAAAAGCTGTCTGAGATTTTTATTTGCTCGCATGCAGTTGAAAGGAATAGAGGTAAAAAAGAAGGCGGTGAGGCTGTGGCTTTTCAATTATCTGATTTTTATGAACTCCAGTTTGTTTTGTACCTGCTGCCAGACTGGATGGATTATCCTCTGTACTTAATATGTTTGAGGGGAGATTTCTCCGAAAAAACGGAAGGGCACTAATTCTATAGTAACATAACTATAGCCAATATGGCTGACACACATTGTTATGTATGATCATTTTGGCTTGTATGAACGGTCGGATGTGTGTTCTGTTTTTTGGAACTGAAATGAGCATTTTTAGCATTTCAAATTCATTTTAATTATAATAATGAAAGAACATTTGTAATAGTTAAATGTGGAGTTTTAGTTTTAGTTTGCATGGTCCGACATGCAAATTAATTGCTGTGAGATGCAAACTTAACCCTCAACTTTTAGTCATTTGATGGACAGAAATCGGTGTTTTACATTTGTTGGCCTTTCACAATAAAATGCAGCGGAGCTGTAGATCCAGTTTTGTTACAAATGACTACATATGTCTTTTGCCACAAACATAAAATGCCCATTGTGTTTTTCAAAAAGCCATCATATTCCAGGTGATTTGCGGCCCAAATGTTGCGCTGTTGGTCCAAACGTCCAATATTTACCCCCATATGTTTCTCACCAGCAGTTCTGTTTTCATAAAATATGGATCTGCAGTAAGTAATCAAAGGGGGTGCAACGCTTTAGCATCATTTGACTCGAGAACATTTATGCAGAATTCATCAGTTTTTGCTCTCGTTTGTCTGTTGTTGATAATTATAGGCTCATTAACGTCTTTATTGTTGTCTAACCCACCAGGGGAAATCAAGATGCAGTCTGGTCTCACATGTCACGCATTTGGTCAAATCAAGAATATTTCTTCACCCTTACTCCCGATATAAATAACCTGTACAGGACTTGTCTCCATGTAAGGTGGTGTGGTTGAAAACTGCGGAAAAAAACGGAGACGGATTACCATCCAAAAGCGCCGTGACCTCTGGCGGTGCGCCTCTCTCACTATCTAACTGCTTTTAACTTTATTTGGCTGTCGGCTTGAAAGAGTCATGCTGGGTTGGCTGCCGCGAGTGTAGAAGCGCACACACACACACACACACACACTCACACACTCGTACACCCACACTCTGAGATATCCTCCCCCATATGGCATCATTTAAAACTCCTGGCAACTAACGTTTGTGTTTATCAGGACAACAAAGCCTCACTCCATGGATCACAATGGAAAGGAGCTAAAAAGGTTCCCGCTTAATTTAGCAAACATGCTAACAAATCATTCCGCGGCTATTATTGCAGTGATAGGGGTCGCGATAGGTCACGGTTGGACTGGGCACTGACTTATATTTAGCCCACATTGTGAACACTTGTCTCTGTCCAAAGCCTTGATAGCGAACCAGCCATGGCTCCCGTTTGATACATGCATAGTGTTAGGTGCTTCAAGTTAATCCTCTGATAAGGAATCCCTGCTCCTATTATGAATTAATAAGTGGATTAGTCTTGTAAAAAGCCTGTAAATAGTCCGGCTGCCTGCACAGGAGCATGGGTACAGCATTATCCCCGCTAGGTGTAAAATTAGATGCTCATATTTCTTTTTGAGCTTATTTAACTCGTGCTGGGTCATTTTGAAAGAGAAGAACGTTGCAAATATTAAGTGTTTCTTTGGCCCACGTTTCGCATCCGAAGAGCCCAACGTGAATCAAAAAGTGCTTTAAATTTGTAAAATTGTCGTCGCTTCCATTGGATTTGTTGCTACAAAATAATTTCATGTATAATTAAAAACCCCTGGAGTTTTTGCCGCTGCTTCCTGCCGGACCTCTTGTTAGTGCACTATGTGAAGACCTCGCCGTGTTCTATCTATAGTGTGAGCGTGGAGAGTGCATAACACTGACCCTTCCTGGACTTAGTATTCTCTGCAATTTCTGTTATTCACGCTGCCTGCCAATGAGTCCACACTTCTGGCACTCGCTTCTGACCTGCAGAACAACAAGCTGTGTGTGTGTGTGTGTGTGTGTGTGTGTGTGTGTGTGAGAGAGAGAGATTCTTGGGTGGTGTGGAGTTGAAGGGGGCAGTCATGGAGGAGGTAATGTTGATGCTGATGCTAATGACTGTGAGCAGAAATAGCAGGGCTGCTGTCTTTGCTTCTCTTCTCCGGGGCAGACGGATGAGTTATTGGATGCAGACACACAACATCACACACACTTGTTCCCCTCTGTAACGGTGACCTGCTGTAGAGGTCGGCCGTGCTAACGTTCAACTCTCTGGGCCAACAATGAAAAATGGCCTCATGGCACGTGGCCTCTTACCTTTTTGTTTGTCTCAGGGCAACTCTCGTTTTGTGCTTCATCGCCTGTGTGTGTGCGTGAGTGTGTGTTGCATTTAACCACCTTCGTTTCCCTCCCTGCACCCACTTCCTCCCGGTCTGCATCTGAGCCCGAAGTCGCCGAGGGAAAATGGGAAACAATCAGAAGCAAATTGCCGCGCTGCCGCTGCCCGCCACACACAAGTGGAAAGGGAAGTGCTGCGTGCTCTCGCAGGGCGCTCGCTGGCAGTTAGCAAACGGCGGCTCGCTGATGGATGTGAAGCAGAAATGATACACGCTGATAGCGCTGGGCCTGTTTCAGTCCCCCGGAAAGATAGATTGAGAGCGAGCGCCTGTGCGCGAGTCGGGGACGACGCCTTTTGCAAAGCATCTGGCAGCCCGGCCCTTGAAGTGCATCCGTGGTACCATTGGTGTTGACTGGAGAACAGTTTAAAGTACTTCTCGAAATAGCCTGGGAAGACAAGCAGTCACAACAATGCATGACTGCTGCCAACTCACTTGTAGCAGTGCTGCATTGTGAAAAGCAGGCGCACCACACACTGTTGTTTTCTATTTGCAACGTAATGGAGTGAGAAAATAACTGTGGCTCCCAGGTTAAGAGCGGCCTCGTGTGAAATCTGTTAGCAGCCGCGATCAGTGTCGGCGCTGCTTTTCGGGCCCGCGAGTTGCCGTGTCAGCACCCATCTAATGGGGAGGCGCCGCACAGTCTGACAGACAGACGGGGCCAAAGGTTTGACGAGTCGGCGTACAGGTGTGCAAGGGAGAAAGAGAGGGATTTTTTATTTTTTTTTGCAGATTGGCAATTTAGCGTCCAGTTTTGATGAGCTCCGCTGTTCCGCACCACGTGGGTTTGCGGCGGGCTTACCAAACCTTTGCTAATGACTCTCACTGTCTGCCTCTTTCCATCATCTCTGCGGATAATGGAGCAGATTTGCCCACTTGACAGTGACAAAGCAACGAGGTAAATTGTGCGAGTGTGTCTCTGTTGGGCGAATTTGTGGCCGTGCACGCAGCAGCTTGTGTTGATTTGCTTGCATGTGCCAGTGCAGTAGGAGAGAGGATTATATACATAAGCACATAAGACTACACACCTTTGCATTGTGTCCTCTGAGGAATTCAGCTTCAACTCAATTATACCTCGCGTCGCTGATCTCCGACACTGTTTCCACTCTGTGTCTCTCCGCTGACAGGTAGCACCTGTCCTGCCCACTATGGCCAGATGGACAATGCCCCAGTGCACCTGTCTCTCTTGGTGGCACTGTCTGCTTTGTGCCAAGTCTCAGTGCTGGCACCTGAACATGCGCATGCACACAGTTGGAGCCCACGGATACCCCCTTTCCGAACTTGGCAGAAGTCAGTCGAGATAGTGCAGTAGCACGCACAGGATACAGTAAGTCAAGGGTCGGCCACCACTTACTGTCCTTTTTTTAAGTGTCAAACAAAAAATGAGAACGAAACGTTAATTCCCTCAACTGTCCTTAATTTAAGTTGCGCATGCAGACTTCCTCCCACCAATCAGATGGTCCAGACAGCTTGTGTGTAACCTGAGAGTCGAAAGCCAGGGCCAAGAAAACCTTCACTCAACAGTCGTCTTTGTTGTGAGTGGAACAGCTGAAGGCGGCCGCAAGAATCTCTCCCTTAGATTATGACAGCTGGACAGTAAAAGACATTTAATCACTCAAACTGTAGAATTGTTAAAGTGTGTGTGTGTGTGTGTGTGTGTGTGTGTGTGGTGGGTGGGGGGCATATGGTCCGAAAATGGCCCTTTTGCAGACAGGTGGCGAGCAAACACAGCGATGGTAAAACAAAACGGGGAAGTTTGCAGGAGTAATTCCAACATCCCAGCGAGAGCAGGGTGCCCCTGGAGTAAAGGCACCTGTGTTTGCTGCGGCTTCAAAGACGAGAGGGAGGGAGCCGGAGATAAAGGGTGGGTGGGGGGGGAGACAAACTTGGCACCGAAGAGGTAGAAAGCTGGTGACACAAACCTCTCTCTCCCCGTCGTTTCCTCCTCTTCCTTCGCTGCGATTCGTCTCTCCCATGAGTGAACCTTTGATACCCTTTTCCTTCGCCCCCCCTCGGCGCTCCTGGGGGATCCGGCTCGATGCGGCAGGGTCTATATGTGATGTGATGTGAGCTGATGTGGCTCCTGTCTTTATCTGCTGCACCGTTGAGCTCAGAGTTCAGTGCTTCTCATCTCTTGAGATGATTTTTTTTGTGGTATCCAAAAGTATAAAAATTATATACAAATTTAATTATAAATTATACTTATATTATATTTCTAATTATTACTTTTTTCTTGTTGTTCCGTCACAGGAAACTCAAAAATGGTAAAAGCATAGGGGTGAAAAACACAGGAAAGATGCATCCTCCAGACAGCTTATGTGAAAAAGGCTATTTTAAATAAAAAATTATGTTTTTCCTTCCTGAGTGAGTCACCGCCACTGCCACCCCCACCCCCGGCACCCCCTCCCCACTGTGCCTCAGACAGAGGTCAGGGAGGTGTTGTGTTTTCCTTGAGCAGAAGAGGTGGGCAGCCTTGCACCTGCTCCAACAGTTTCTCACTAGCTGTCTCCATTTCCATTTCTTTTTTCCGCCAATGCACTGTATTATGTGATTGCTTTGGCGTCGCTGCCTGTGCAACAAACACACGGCGGCAAAGTTTATTTTGTGCATTAATGCTATTATGAAATGGTGGCGTGGGGGAGTCGGTTCATCCTAAGTTTGTTAGAGACGTCTTCCTAATTTGTCTGGTTATATTGCTGTCCCAATGCTGCCCGGGGGAATATACATTTACACTCTTTGATGATGATGAACGTTACCTTTCCAGCTTTTCCAGCTCTTTCCCCTCACGACAAACACAACAAGTAGTAGCAAAGGAGCTGGGGATGAAAACACGGGCAGCAAAGGAGCGTTTGTTATGTCATGTGTGCGGCGGGCGACAGCTTCCCCCGAACGAGCCCCCTCCTCGTACCGGTGACAAGAGACAAAAAGAGCCTCCACACTTTGGGGTGGATGGCTGCGCCGATTGCTTTTTGTCCTGTGACAGATACACTCCAAATGTGTCACAAGCGCGGACCCGTCACCTCGGCGGAGTGGAGAAGATGAGATAGGGTGGAGGGACGGGGAAGAGGAAGGCGACAAGGGCGCCGAGGCCGCCCATGCTGTCAGCCTGTCCGTCATCGCGCATTAAAATAGACATCAGCCGCCCCTCTCCCTTTCTCTTCCCCGCGAGCCTCCATTGTTTCTGGAGGAGGTAGATGTCTGGGACCTGCTTTGCTAAGTGCTTATAGAGCAGCACTCACTGTCACTGCAAAGTGCCTCCGCTGCAGCAAGAACAGCCGTCGTAATAGTGATTTTTACGTAGCTACAGTGGGGTTGAGGGGTTTTTATCCGGGAGAAAACATGAAAAAATGAAAGTCGATGCTTTGACAATGTTGTATTTGCACGTTTTTGCGTCTTTGTCATTCCACTCATCAAACATCTGTAACTCTTAACAAGCACGTGAATGGATGAAAAGTGGGTGTCGCCGTAACGGGCAGGTCACTTTGGTTCAGCTCGTTATTTAAATTACGTCCAACTCGCACTTTCTCGTGCCCCCCGAGGAGGATTTTGCTTTTGGATTTTGTTGCACGGCCTAAACAGAACTCTTCAAAGTGCACCTGTCCAGGAAAGAAAATCAAAAAGTAGAGGGCGGGATGCCAAATGTGGAGTTGGGAGCAGCCTGTAGGGTCAGTTATGAAAGCGGAGGTTATTTTGTGTCGAGTATGGATTCCGCCTCCTCTGTTTCATCTTTAGTTGCTGCTTCTAACAACTCTCTGCACCTTTATCTTTAGATAGACGACCATTGCACAACTGCTGATTTGAAAAGATTTCACCTTGTTGCCATTAAGTTTGTTGTCAGTCAAACTGGGAGACAGAAGTTGCGCAACTCGTCCAGTATATTGTGTTTCATTATGTAACACGCGACGATATTGTTCATTTTGGCACACGAGGCATCTCTTTATACTGCAGCTACAAATGCGGGGCTTGGTTCCAGGAGGCACAGATTGAAGTATTGCTGAGGAGAATTATTTTGCTGGGTGAAAGTAAAAGACTAATAATTTGTGTAAGACGCGTCAGTCTTTTGAGACTCCATTTAGCAGCAAACTGGTAAAATGTGGCAGCATTTTAAAATCAGAGCGAGCCTTAATAATGCACAGGGCTCGTGTGAACGGTTCATACCCCCACTTTTGAATCTCATCAAAGCCTCCCTGCTTTTCTCAGCCTTTTCACCTTTTCACAGAATGAGAACGTAACAAAAAAACTTTATTTTTTTTCAACTTTAAATTAAAGACGAAGGAAGAGAATTTTAACGGAGCAAGCTTACATATCAAAATGATTCAATTTGAAGGAGCAACTCTGCCCTGTGGCTGGTTTACAGTTCTGCTTGCACTGAATGCGTTGCACTGCGGGTTAATTGGACTTGGAGGGTCTGTCCTTCAGAAAATTTGAAATAACCTCCCGAAACAGTCCAAACACACGCATGAATGTTGTGCTGGAATGGAGGAGGGCACCGGGGAAACTATCTCTGCTATGCGAGGAGCATTCAGACCAATGTCAGGGTCAAGGTATTTTTAAGCCCGCGTGCACACACACGCAAGCCCTCACACCATGTGCCACCTGCTGGACCGTGTCAGCTGTTGAATAACTGGAGGCAGGGAGGGAGGGCAGAGACCAAGGTATGTTTCATGTGTCCTTTTATACTATTGTGTCTGTTTTATATCAACTCGCAAATCTCTCCGGAATTGAAGCCCGGCCTGCTGTTCAGCCGGGAAAAAAAAAAAAAAAAATCCACCAAGCGCACACAAAATTCACATATAACTAGACGAATATACCTGCAGTTTACAGGGAAGGAGTGGAGCTTGCTTGTTTATTCCACCCCAGAGAGCCAGAGGTGGTGGTAGATCGATACTTAGCAGATATCGATGGTGCTATAGTGGTTATTTGTTCTTGAACCCTTCGGCTGTGGATTCCTTCAATAGGTCAAGGCAGGGTGGGAGTCGCTCAGTATTCCTTCCCCATTCTGGCCACAGCTGCTCTCATAAGCCCAGGTTCATATTGCAGCAGCTGGGCTAATTGTAACACGATTTCACCCTCTGCGCCGCGGCCAATTTGAGGAGCCACAGGAGAGGCCACGTAATCAGTTTTCCAAATGTTTAAGTGAAGATGCTGATTTGATTTGTGCTCCATCACGTTTTTTTTTTTCTTTTCTTCTGAGCTCTCCTTCAAAGCTTTTCAGGGGATTTAAGTTCAGGACGTCTCACAGCACTAAGTCGTTTTCACTCCACGACTCTGCGAGAGAAAGGATGCAACCTGAGATGGCCCAAGCTCTTGTCCTTGCGGCTTTTACGACAATAGAACTGCCGGCGCATCCAAGGACTGTGAGAAAACGAGTTTTGGTGTACCAACACAAGCGAGAGAACAATAAAAACACGCCAAGGTCGGGCCCGTCTGTCTGTGAGCGCTGTGCACACGCTCGTCCGCGCCTAATGATCCGCAGCAGCTTTCGCCCGTTGTGAAGGTGCGCGGCATCGTTGGTTGCTCGGCAACTGCACCAGAAAGTACAGTAAACAAGGGGTGAAGGGGGATTTGCGCAGTTGTGTGTGTCAGCTCCCTTTTTAAACTTTCCACTGAGCACTTATGGCCTGGACGTGGCAGGCCATTTTGAAATCCACTCCACACTCTAATTTTAGACGGGTGGCGGGGGTCCGGTCTGCTGATAAGCAGTGTGTGGCCCGTGTGCGGCCCGTGCGCGGCGCTGCTTTAAAGAGGTTGCTGGCAGAGACCATGATGAGCTTCATAGTCATTTGCAGCGACACTCTACTAATTTGCCTGCAAATGTCTAATAAATAATTCAGAGTGATAAGCCCTCCACATAATAGCCTCCACCCTCGATGCACTTTGGCCATCTGTGGATTTCTTTTTTTCACTGCTGTTTTTATCAATCCTTGTGCCATTTCCACGCACATTAGCGAGTGGCGACCTGTCTCAGATCATCTTTTGTGCCCAATTGAGTAGTTTGAAAGTGGACAAACCACCTTTCGACAGTTTTCAGTGTTGGTGTTTGGGCTCTGAGATGAGCTTCCTGCGGCCCAAAATGGACACGCACCACATTTCCACTCTACTTTCTTGTATATTCGATTGGCTTTAAACGTAAAAATTCATGTCTATTAAAGCTAATGGAGTATGGAACTCCCCTCATGTTGTCCGCATTGCATTGGTGTGTACTGCAGACTCCTTTGGTGTAATTTTACCTCTTTACATAATTAATAATATATAGCTGCCGGTGTTGGAGAGAGCACCCACAAGCTCGGATGCTGTCCCATCCATGCCATCGCTCATCCTTAAATGTAAGCCCCCCCAAAAAAAGTGTGTCTTTCTCTGCACAGCCAAACTGACGGCGCTGATGTGATGTGACAAGGACAAACAAAACGCGGCTGTTTCATTGTCTCTGATCGTCTGTTGTTTCAGTCGATTACAGATATCAAGTCTGGCAGGGATCGGACTGTGTTCCGGGCACCTGCGTCCCATTGAAAACAAACATAGGGGCTGGTCTGATTTACTGGATCATTTCCAATCCAGCTGTTGTTCTGAATGCTCGTGGGAGGAAAGGTGGCGAAAGGGCTGACAGTTAAAACCATCGCTATTACAGCTGTGGACTTTCATATTCCACTCAGCGAGAACAACGAACCTGAATGAGCATTTTTATTTTGACTGACCGGGCGATTGTTAGTTTCCATTGGACATTCTGACTGCGTTTCTGCCACTCAAAAGATTTGTCCAACTTGTTTTTCAGCTGTTGAATGCGTCGTATCAAAGAAGACAGGGCCGGTTTTTGTTATCTTTCCCCATCCAGTCCATCTCCCCCTCCCAGTAACGTTGCCTTTTATGATATTGTTTGTTGATGGAGCAGGTTTGTGTCGGCTTGGCATTTTTCCTGCCACTGGCTTTATGGAGCCAACATTTTCCACTGCTTCGGGCTGTTTACTTGGCTGTTTTTTTCTCTTTCTTTATATCAAAAGCCCCTCCACATTTCTCATCCAAAGCACTCTTCTAGGATTTCCAGCAACAGTGTCCCGCTTATTGTACAGAATTACAAATCGCAGGTTGTTCTGCTGTGCACAATTAATGTAGAGTAGGTGAAGAGTGAAACATAAAGTGTGCACTGCCAAACATCTTTGATTCAAAATGATTTAATGAACCTATGAAACATTTCTGCAAACATAATCTGCTATGTCTGTCAAAAACAGAGCCAAATTGTCACAGCTAAATTAGGCAATCGTTCAAAGTTAATCCAGCTGTTCTGTGCATGAAACATCCCGTAGTTGCTTTACCCTTTGACATCTTCTCTGATTGTTATCCGAGTTGGTGTCCACGCCTAACGTTTGTTTTAGTCATTTTGATTGTTTTCGTTTCTTGCTTTTTTCATATAACCTGGTCCAAAGATTATTACACCATTCAGTTGCTCTCATAAGTTATTTCAGGGACCACACGTGTAACTTGGTAGGACCTTACAACTTCCCCCAGTTGGCTCCGTCCACTGGACTTTTGTCGCAGATGTCACAATAGTAATGACACATCATAACCGATTTATATACATAAACAGTTTAAACAGGAAACAGCTGCCTCCTGCTGTGTATAAGTATCTAGTGCTGTGGCAGGTACATTTCGTTTCTTCTCATGCATAATTCTGGGTGTGAGAACAACTGATAACGTCCATTTAATGGGGTGGTAACATATTAATGAATCTGAATTCACGTAGGACTTGTGGACGCCCTGCCACTGCTCTGTACAGCTTTTGCCTCTTGCAGCTGAAGTTGCAGTGAGACTCCAAGCTCCTTTTGTTATCCCCACAGGAAAATGAGCAGACATCACTCACACTGAGAAGGTTGCGGCCCGGGCTTGCCAAGATGCTATCACCAAATTGCTACTGTCTATGCTTGCGGCGCTCGGTGCGAGATTGTGTCTTTGTGTTTTTGCCGATCAGGTGAGCCCGGGGATCGACTGATGGGCACATGCTTTAGCAGAGTACTTGGCTGTTATTAAGAGCAGATCAGCTCCGATGCGAGAGGAGATATCCCGTCGTGCACGTGTGCTAGGCGGCGAGCGGCTTAATCCTTTCGGCGCGTTTTTGCATGGGATCGAAGAAAACAAAAGACGTGATAGGTGTTTGTGCTTTGTGCATTTGTCTGAGAAGAGTCATGGGTGCATGCTGCTATTTGGGTTGTTTGTTTTGCAGCACGTTGAGAGCAGAGGTGGGGTACGCTGCGAGGACAGGCGCCAGCTCATTTTTTATCCCTCTCCCGTGTGCCTCAGTCAGACGGGGCTTTGTCACCAGCTATCTGCCTGCCAGCACTCGGTATTGTTATTCCAAAGTACAGAACAGTTAACATTTCTCTTGTCACTGGTACATCTCCCCCACAACATACCGGGAGAGGGGGGGGGCTGAACTTTCTCTCCATCCCTGTCTCACTTCATCCCCCTGAGCCTCGGATGCACAACGATGAAAAAGATAAATAAATTACCGGTCTATTTTTATCTTGTTCTACAATGATATCTGCTTAATAAAACACAGCTGCGCTTTTAATAAAACAGAGCTGATGTGCTTTGTAAAAAATTGATGCCGCGTCTTAGTTTTCTGGGTTGTAATGCTCGACTCCGCCCTCGGCGAGTGCTAATGGCGTTACACGGGCGTGTTTGATTGTTTGGCTGCGTGTGGGTTGCAGATTAACCGTCATGACACAGACAGTCACGTTTTAGCATGTGTCGTCGAAGCGCGTACCGCACCCCCGCTGAGAGATTCTCCTTTAAGCAGGGTGCGACATAAAAAGAGCTTGTATCAGCTCAAGTCAGGTGGGACACGTGATAAATACCTGTGCTCATCAGCAATCGTGGTATTTACAAATATCATTTGTAGCAATGATGAATGCCGTTGATGAGCAGGATTTGTGCTGAGTGATTAGGCCATTACCCCGTGGCAATTAGCTCTAACTCTTGGGCACCGGCGAAGCTGTAGGCGTACGCCGGATGCAAGTGTCCCCTTGGACCTTTTTTCTAGTTGATGACAGCGCTTTTTGAGCCCATATTCCCGAGATTTATTTACCCTGCGACAGGCTGGCAGGCTCAATCGCCCCGCAGTAAAGTCTTTTACGCGGTATGCTGTTCGATTGGGAGCAGCTCGTAACTCAGGCAGTCTATCAAATCAATGGGTAGCGTGTTGAACGCTGATTTAAAGCGGTAATTAGAGATGTTAATTGTTTTCATTAGTCAGGGCTGGGGGAGGGTAGCTCCAAAGAGAGAGCTGGAATGGGCACTTCTGGAGCTGATTGGGGGGTTCCATCACTCCGAGAGACGTGGAACGGCCTCCCATCACACGCAGATAGTATCTCCGTCCGTACACGCTCACACCGTCCGAGTGACCTCCGTTGATCGAGATGCCGCTCACTCTTTGACCTGAGAATGACCTTTGTGTATCTGGCACAGAACCAAGAAGGTTACACGCTGATATATTGGCCCCTGTTAAATAATTAGCTCCGGGCTTAAACATGATTTGCAGCAGAAGGAGAAAGTATTAGCAGTTAAGGTTGAGCATGGTATATCACAGCCGCTGACAGTTTCCTCTGCTCATTCAAACATTATTCACGGGGGCACATCAAAACTAAATTGTATTTACAAGCTCAAACCTTATAGTTTGAAACTGCCGTCAAAGGCAGAATATTCAGCATGAAATCATTCAGGCACATCTGTGCTGTAACTGTGTTTAAAGGCTGAATAAATGGAATGAACAGTAGTGAATAAGTATCGATTCGCACTCGGCAGGGGTTGTGGTGCTCTAATTGAAAGGCGGCATGGAGTTTTAGTGTTGTCTGTGGTCTATTCAGATGATAAAACCTGAAGAGGTTCATTTTAAATGAGGCCTAATTTGAACAGTGTGTCCACTCAGACGCACGAGTGTCACCACAAAACCGATACAAATGATTTCGCCTTGTAAAATGAATAGCACAAGGCTAACGTGGCTGAATTGTAGCGAATGCTTTCTAGACTCGGAGAATCGTCGGGTTTCAGGGTTGTGGTGCTAATGAAACGTGCATTTTTGAGCTCCTCCGTTATTTTATATTTGGAGAATCCAGCTTGGCCATTGATGTGAATGTGAGCGTGAATTGAAGTCCTATTTGAATTTGAGTGGTTGTGTTTACCCCATAATTGACTGGTGGTGTGTCCGGGTTGGACCCCACATATCACCCACTGCATGTTATTCATTTTAGGGTTCTTCATTTAAAGTTACAAAACTTAAAAATTAATTTCAAACCTAAGAACTCAAAAACTAGACAATTAGACCTTGTTACTCAAAGTCAGTGTCATTTTAAACACCAATAAACTGCAGAGATGCTCAAAAAAAAAAACATAATCCTGAAAATAATTCTAACCATATTGTGGTTTCTGTACACTTTTTTGACTAAACCGTTGCTTTTAAAATGCATATTTTGAGTTTGCTCAACTTGTTTTCACAGGTACAGAGGAAACAAGTTGACTCAGCTTGTTATATTTTTGCTAGTAACACAAGTCCTGAGACGTCTTCCAGTCAACCCTCGCATAAGTTAAGCCTTAAGTTGTTGAGCTGTGACTGTATATGATGGATCGATAAATATGTCTTCAGCGGACCCAATTTAAAAAGTTTACTTTGCCATTAACCCCCCACCAAAACAATGTGGTTTAATGGACAAAAAAATCGTCCAACTGTTAGGACAGTGATGTAGAAATTGGGCCAAACTAGGCACACACACTTTTAATTATTTGTTTAGTATCGTGTATTTTTGAGAGTGTCGCCTTTAAGGTCTTTAGGTGTACAGTTTGGCCGGCAGTTTACTGTCCACCCGCCTCTGGTGTCAGTGTTGAAATTTCACACTTGACTGCCGCCACCTTCTTATCCTTTCAGAATAGTGAGTACGCAGCTCATAGCACTTATCTGTAAGTGACGTTTTTATTGGCTGAATTAGTCTCAGATGTTACTATCTTTGGACAGGGGGAGTAGGACCTCCGTGACCCCTCATGGAGAAAATCCTCCTCACTTTAGCTGAATGTGATTAAGATGTCTTCCCCCCCCCAAACACCCCACCCCCCAACCTTTTTCTGCCTTCTCCTTTTTCCACTCTTCACAGTTTTTCCTTCATGTGAGAAAAGCTGCTCTGCGGCCTTAAAAAGGAAATTATCTGCAATCTGTCCATTTTAAATGAGGTTTTTGAGACTGAATGTTCTCTTGCTTTAGAAAGATGTTGATTTGTGTTTGTGATCTCCTTCCCTTTCCCCCTACCCTATGCAGCTATGTGAACTAGTTTATATGCAATCACTCGCTCTCTGCTCCTTACATGATCAGACCACTCTTATTCCACTTTGATGATTAGATTAAATGGGGTTAGACACTATGGAAGGCATGTATATTTCTGTAGGGGCGCTCCCTCCCTCTCTCCGTGCATGAGACAGACTCTTCTTGGGAAAAAAGGCATCACACAATGTTTGAGTTTTTCTACTGAAATCATGCAGCAATGATGGGAAATTGGAGGCAGGAGAGAGGCAGACATTTGACCCTGGGCATAATGGGGTAATGTCTGTAATTAGGACGGCTGAGGATGGACATGGAGTTAACACAGCCACTACATCAAAACGCACACAAACACTTGAGCCACCTCATCCAACTCAAGCCAGTTGCCAGAAATAGCCCTGATTGGGCCCTGAATAATTCAATGTCATTTTTTCCCCTCCTCTTCCTTCTCCAAAAAGGACTGGGGGAGCAATTGATGAGAGCGGATGAATATTTAATAGCCCAGAGTCTCTCGGAACAGGCCGGGGCCTGGGATGACGAGCTTCGAGAAATCAAACAGAAGAGGACAATGAGGGGAAGAAACAGGTTGCACAGTGAGTGGTAGCGCAAACGCTTTAGCATAAGCATCCAGAGCTACCTCTTGGTCTCAAGCGTTGAACTCGCCACATTGCACTGTCTTTGCAGTTTTACAGTGACGCGGAGGTCGTTGGAGGTCCTGGGGCGACATGACCCCAACTGATTAAAGTGTGGTTCTGTTCGTGAGGTCAGATCTGCAGTGTTTTAATTCCTCTGTTTGTAGGTCATGCCAGCAGACAGGTGTGCTGCATTTGGAGGTTCTGGTTTAAAATCAATGCAAAGTTTCTCTTGATCATTAATCTTTAGCTCATTCTCCCAAGTACATATAAAGGCCTTTTGAAATATGTTATTTTCTGTGCATAAATGTTAGACATTGATCTGAAAAGAGACCTGTTGCCCCAGTCCTGTGACTCAGATTGTTTTGTAGACCGACATTAAAACCTTGCCATGCTATCTTAAATGCCACATTCAGCAGTACAGGCCTGTAGCACAGAGGGTTACGTAAGCAATCGATGCATTATAACAAGATTTTTCCTCTGGCATCATTGAAAGTTCGAAGCTTTAGTTTGTTAGTGACTCTCAGGCCCAGTTTGGCATCTTGTAACTGAAAGGTTTTTGCTGTCAATATGATTATGGATTTTTTTAAAATGTTGTTATTAAGGTCTATGAGGAAGCATAAGTATGTCAAAAGTGCTACAGAATGTCAGAAGAGTATGTTATTTTAATAAGTAGAGCTATTCATGAGTGAGTTTGTTTCTATCGATTTTTTTCCCAAGTATTTATAAGACTAAACAACATGAGTTCCATTTAAAAGTACTATCACAGAAAAGTTTTCATCAATATTTGATGTGTATTATATACTTGGTCTTGGCTACATTTAGAGTCTATGATCAAGAAGTCAAATTTGAAAAGTCCGCAGACGAACAAAAGCGTAAATTAGGGTTAAAATACTGATCAGGGTAAGACGGTGTATTTTATGTGTATTGTAAACCGTAATGGCTCAAGGATAGACCCCTGTGGTACACCGTCACAAGTTGATGTGATTCAGCCCCATAAGATAGCTCAGGTTTGCATAGTTACATTATGGTAAGTTAGGATGTTGCTGTTGTAGAGTTGGACCAATGGTGTGGACCACAATTTAGTCAAGCCTCTCTCCAAAGTCTCCAGGACCCCGTTAAATTTCCTTTATGACCTGAAATTGTTCCATGTAATGTAACAAATGTATTGTATTTGCAGTGTTGTATCACTGGCCAGTAAATGAACTGAAATGTAATTATTTAACCTATAAATTACATATGAAATATAATATTTAACAGTGGTGGCCATTACTGGTGTTCAGTCCGTCCACAGAATCCATGGTTTTTTGATTTCAGAGAGACTGGAATTAGTTTCATTACCTTCTCTGCACACAGAAAAGGCAAGAGGTGTGATTAAATATTCTGTCCTCAGAGTGTTGATATTCATGTATATTCACCACGGAGAACACTTTTTGAAAATGAACAATCACAGACGGAAAGGTCACCGTTGTGCTGAAGTAGTGCATTATGGGAGTGGAATAATTGCTTTTCTCACATTAGTTCCTATTGTAATGAAATCTTGGCAGTGCCCGACACTGAATGACAGATTACGCCACGGTTCAATCACGCAAGTGCGGGTGTGTGGGGGGGGTCGGTGGTGGCGTTGCGGGAGGCGGGGGTGGGGGTGGGGTAGGCGGTTGGGGTGTCAATTGGCTTTTGTTGAAAAGTGTGGCTCTCCCAAGTCGCCACATAAATCATTTGTATCATTTTCAGTCCTTTTAACTAACGGCACCACTTTCATCAAGGGTTTGTGTCATTGCACTCTAATTGTTTTGAAGTGAGAGCTATTGTCTGCAGAGAGAGAATGAATAGAGCATAATGATTTGTAATATGGCATATTTAAAGACACGTGGTATGGCTGTGGAGCAGTAATTTAGTGGTCCTTTTTCCCTTCTCCCTGTCTGTCACGCTTTGTCTCCGAATGTGGGTGTACTTTTGTGTTTGTGCGCATTGTGTGCGTGCTCCTGTGCACGCCAGTGTGTACTTGCAATGAGTGCAGTTAAGCACTATTTCTTGGCGGCGCTCAGATCTTTGAAATCCAACTGTGTTAATCATGGTTTATGTGTGGGAGACATCAAACCTTCCTCTACTTCGCCCGCCTCACCCGCTGGGTTATACACACACTGTACACAGCAAAACAGACAAATCTCTCAAGGGCACCTTCACCATAGCCCCCTTCATTTACAAGGCTGACCATGGGCGATCAGTTATCTACTGTGGCTTCTCTCTGTTGGAAAGATGAATCACTTGATAGACTGTATCCTCACACTGACTGTCAACTTGCATATTTAGAGCTGGATAAACTAATATCAGCTGAGCGTCAAAATGAGCATCTTTGCACGTGGTGTCTAAAAGCCAACCCTTCTCGGAGACTTCCCTTCACCAGAGCTCCACTATTTCAACCGCGAGGGCAAACGCTCTGTGCTGCCACGCTTCAGCCCAGTCTAAAATGAGCAGTCAAGTCGAGGTGGTCTCCAGACAGAACAAAAGAGACAGCGTAGCACAATGACAGTATGAAAAATGAGGTGAAATAAATACCTAATTACGTTTGTTTACCAGCGGCATCCCCGCTGGAAATGATATCTATCCGGTGTGTCTTTCATTTTGCGCTAAAATTTAGGGTGATAGTGTTGCTGTAGCAAAGGAAAAGGGTATATGACATGCCTTGTTCAATGCTGAGAAGTTTTGTTAAAGCTGACATCTACCCTTTATGGTGATGGGTGGAAAGCATGTGTGTGTGGCGGGGTGTTAAGTGCTGGCCAGGAAGTGTGAAGGTGATTCCCTGGTGTATTTTTATGATAGAGGAAGTGTGTGGGATGAATATTTAAACATCCACAGTGTGTGTGTGTGTGTGTGTGTTTCTCTGCAAAGTTCTATGTATAACTATAGCACTGAATACATTAAATGCCTACACTGGGGAGGTACTTTACCTCCAAAAGAGGAAGAAAAACATGGAATCATGGTTGCATGTTAACAATAAACTGTACAACGTCCGGCCTTGACCTTCACCTGTTGGACCTGATCCGACTGAGGAGACCAAAACCTGCCCCCAGACTAAGGCAATAATCTTATTTCTCTTTGAAAAACAGGTACAGTACATGCTAAATTTGGAAAGGCTTCCTCGTACATAAAAAATAGTCAAACACAGAAAACAGCCCACCTCCGTAAAACAAACATACATTACCTTCGACTATTCTGTAAACCAGAGGTTTGGTGACAATCCGCAGACTTCGGTGCACTGACTGACTGGTAAAACACCATTTCCAGACAGCTGAATGCACCATAGATCCTTTCACTTCCCCAATCAACTGCAATGTCTGCCCTGTCTGTCACTCCATGGTTGAGTATCTCCTTGCGGCAGCGAGCACGTATAGGTGCAGGAAGTCGAAATGCCAGCGAGAAAGCCAATTTACATTACATTTACATTAAGTTAGATTTGAAATGCACCATTTAACTCCAAAGCTTGAAGAGCGACTTTGCTGATTCTCAACCCGTTTCTTAGGCCTCCTTCATCAGGAGGAGTGTCCTTCAGATGTTGTCATCTGTTGAACTTTTTCAACTAAAAGCATATAGATATGCTAAGATATCTTTGTGGGGAAGACGGAACCACAGAATGCAAGTTGAAATTCATGAAGTCACCCTTTAATGCAACAAAATGGCTCAAACCTCAGCTACTTCCCCCACACTCAGCATTCTAGTTCATTCCAAGGTATCTGTGCAGACCAGTCAGGCACTATCAGAGACTTGGCTTTGAGCAAAGGGAGATTGTAATGCAGAGGTGCCTCCCAGCCCACTGCCACTGTTTACCCAAACCCAACCTTTATGCTAATTACTTTTATGATGATAAAGAGACCAAAGCAATGTGAGGAGAAGGGAGAACGGCTTTCCCCGCCCTTGCAAACAAACCTCCACACATGCAGGCTCCTCCTTTCTCTATGCTGATCACAGCTTTCACAATTAGACAAACTGTGACAACACCGTTTATGCAACAGGGTAGATCCATAGCAATTATGCTTGGAGGGCATTCTCCTCCGGTGCAAGGGTGGCGGGATGTTGCTTCCCCTTCACACAGACGTCTAATAACTAGGGGCACACGCTGTTTAGAAGTACACAGCTCCTCTTGGGAGGCTTGCAGGGCAAGGATGTGTCCTTGATTTCCCGTTGGGTTGCATTTACTAATCAAGGGGGGATTGAGGCAAGGGAATTTATCAAATACTAAAGAAAGAAAACAGCAAAAAAAAAAATCCCATGTTAGAAAAAAAAATCTTCCTGAAGTGTCAAAGAGATTTTGAAGAGAAACTCAGCGTTTAAGCCGAACATCTGCTGTCAGATTGCTACAGGAAGCAAAGCTGATAGGCAAGCGTGTTACTGAGGAAAGAGTGATTGCTGCTGTATTATTTTCTCCAGTTCTCTGGTCTGGGGTTGCACATTACCTTCTTATTCACACCAGAGCTGCTTCACAATTTGAGGAAAACAAACACTGTGGCTTCGGAAAACAACATCATTTTTATTTTATGACTGTGCGGTGCCAGCTATTCCCAGACTGAGGTAAACTTTCAGCCGTGTCACACTTGGTAAGGTGAGGCACACTCCTTGCCCCCCCCTTCACTTCCAAATGCAAGTGCGACTCACTGTTCCGTCTGTGGTTTCCAAATGCCAGGATCAAATAACCGATTTCATAATCACGAAGCAGGACACTAGTTAGTGTTTCCAGCGCTTGCGTCCACTAATCCCCATCCCTCAGGACCCCTCTTGATGAAGACCGATGCATCTCGTCAGCCTCCACCCCTCAACACACTCGTATGCACACAAAGCCCCCTCGCTCTGCTCTTCATCCACTGCCTCGGTGCACAGTCACGCCCGGTGCAGCGTGAGCTTCTGTTTCTCCTGGAGCCGAGAGAAGAAGAAGAAGATAAAAGATAGTCTTTTGATCACAGGATGCGTTCTACCCGCTGTTCTCCTGCACCCCACTTCCACAGCTTTTTGTCTGAAGGACACAAGATTATTAGTTTGTGTGGAAATGTTGGGGGCCTAAAGGAGCAGCGTTGTCTTCAGGGTGACGGGGAGACGAATTATTTGCTTACAGATGATCAGCAACAGAGCTGGGTGTTACATCTTTGACACAGCTTCATTCACAAAATGTGTCTGCATGCAGTGGATTAACTGTACAGATCAATAACCAGACAATTACAAATTCGCAATTTCACCCTGATCTTATCTATAATTGCACAATTTGCAGAGCAACGACCAATTATTACAGGCATTTTGCAAAAAACGAATGAGGCTTTTTTGATGGGTGAGCTGGATACTGTTGGAAAATGATCACTGTAGGGGACGTGGGCAGCTGGCACAAGATCTGACCACTACCTTCAGAATGCACGGCTTCATAAGAGGGAGGATAGCCGGACGACCACAAATGACAAACCTGGCTCTTTTTGTCCGTATGTGTCCTTAGGCGGGAAACTGCCGTCATGGGTGTCGGCAGCACATGTGTGAACGAGAAGCAACACTGCAAGGTACAGAATATGCCACGTAGCTGCGTGGCATTTACCTGCGCTTACTTTTAGTTTCAGAACAGTGATACTCACTGTAGGGGCACAGACGCCTTAGGGGGTTTTGCAATTGTAAAACGGAGACAAAATCTGGATTTCTGTTGCACGTGTTCCCTTGTTAAGCGCTGGATAAATTGACCCTTCCAGACCACTTCAAATCCTTTCAGTGAAACTTTAGCATCTAAAAATTCAAAACTGGTCTTTGGTCAAAGCATGTTTACAGATTATGTCCAAAGGCCATAACTTGTGCAAATGGGTCTTGAGAAGTTTCAAAGGGTCGTATGCTAAAAATGTTATCTGAATGTGAGCACAAGAAATGTGTGTTACAAGAAATAAGATCAGTTTATAATAAGCCAGAATTCACGGCATTTTCTTCCACATCAACAATCCATCATCTTGGTTTCGAGACTCACAGTTGGTCGTATTTCTGCAGCCACGTGTCCGCTCCGTCTCTTCTGCTGTGGCGTTTGGCAGCTGCTTGCTTGGCCCGTACCCCCCCTCCGCCCCTCTCTCCCATTATTCTCGGGCCGGCTGTCGCCCACTGATGCTGAGTGCACCACTCCCAGATGTGGTTATCCGTGTCTCTGCAGTTATTTTGCTTGGGAAACTGAATTAATTAGAGGTGGCAACAGCAGTAGCGTGTGTGTGTGTGTGTGTGTGTGTGTGTGTTTGTGTGGATGTGGCTCCATCTGTATGCTGCCTATTAAATGCATGCGACTGTGGAGGGAGTGTATCTGTCTGTGTTTGCATCTGCGTCTGTCAAAATAACACCAGAGATGGACGTTCTGTGTTTTGATAAAATCAATGGCGACCTCTTCCATGTCTCCCCACTTATCTGACTGTAAAACACACACACACATCTTCCTTTTGAGTTGTCTTCTCTTTCCCCCTCGCATTCTTTCTTTCATTGCCATCCAGCGCATTGATGTTATAGATATGAAAACCTATCCAGCAACAATCCGCCTGATCTTCTGGCTGATATATCAGAGGCAATGTCTCTCTTGTCTGATTCCGGCAGCAATAAAGCACAGTATTCTTTTTAACATCCCTGCAGATACTGCCGTTTCTCTGCCTTCATATGTTATTTGACAGATAAAACCAATCTTTATTCTCATAAAGCATACACTTTTTTCATATCAATTCCTCCTCGGCGGATGCAGAGTACACAGTGCCACCTAATGAGGGTTCTGTATATTTTCTGGAATGAATGGCTCTGATTAACTGCACACTCTTAAATCTTGAGTTGCCCTGTTCAATTTGCTCGACGATACCCACCTAACTAACCGTTCAGTGCACATTACGGTCCAACGTGGCGGCTGTGCGTGCACCTGACCGGCGTTTTCTCCGCTTTTCCGAGGCGAGATCAGGCAAAATCTAATACCCGGTGTCTCTGTAAGTCCTCGTAGCTCACCAGGATCTCCTCTCCAGTGCCTTTGTGTGCGGGAGCAATGCTCGATAACTAACGAAGCATCAATCTCTCCAGAAAACTGTGCTCCAGGATATTCTGGTTTTGTGGGAACTGGCTAATTGGGCAGAGACCGCTGGTCAAAAGCCTTTGCAGTGGGTTTTTTTATTCCAGAGACGGACTGAAGGCTCCGTGACTGAATCCAGATCCTCCTCCCGTCCTAATAACCAGCTAAAGGAAAGTGGAAATTTGCCCTCTGGCGGGAAATAAGACCAAAGTAGCTGCCATGCCTTCATTAGCTGTCTCGCTTTGTCGATGAAATCTGATGCAATCGAGCTCTGAATTTTCTAATGAGAAATCAATGGCTGCACAGCAAGAACCCCGAGGCTCCCCTGCTCCTGCAGTGTCATTCTTTTATCACCCCCCCGTCCAACACACACACCCTATCTGTTCCTGTCTTGCTCACTTAATCCCACCTTCTCTCTCACTTTCACCTTCACTGTGCGGTGGCTTTTTTTTTACCGCGTTCCTCAGACTTTATTTTATTACGATAAACATCATATGTCTTCCTTTGAAATAAAGATCACAGTGGCTTATTTACTTTACTGGCCCATTTTTGCAGCAGAAATCTTTGACGGAGTGTGTGTGTGTGTGTGCGTGCATGTGTGTGTGTGTTCTGAAAGTGCTGTTTCAAACCATGCGTAAATGCTCTGAGTATCTGAGCAGAGCTGTAATGGTGATCCTGCTATCTGCACCCTGCACTGTATCTGTAAACTAACAGATATATTTTTTTGGAAAGAAAATTGCTTTTAGCGAAACAAATCACCCGACTGACAGGAGGCGACTGTCAAAAGAAAACACCTTTTGAAATGCTGTTATTTAGCGCGGGAGGCCCGAATGTGTTGTGCACTGTCGCGAACCGGAGCCAACTTCCAAGATTTGTGCCTCTCTTGTTATCAGAATGTGCAAAAAAACGCTCCGGAAAGCAGTTGTCTGATTGATTTTAGTTGCTTTCTGCAGTAATTGTGAAGGAAAGGGGTAAAATAGCCGCAGGTTGACTAACAAATTTGATACCTGCTCGGTATTTACACCTCGTGCTGCAACACCATCTGCATGTTTCACCCTTGAGGGATATTAATTATGAATACTATGACACTGACATGATGATCATTCTCTCCCCCCCCCTTTCTTCTCTCCTTTAGGTAAGCCATGCATCCTCCCTTCCCTCCTCTGAAAACATGGCTGCAGAAGAGCCCCCAATAGTCATGAGTAATGTAAGGCTTGTTTGTCGTGATTCATCCTAATTATGTATGAGCATCATATGGTGAATCTGGTTTGTGCCATAATTCATGAGGCACCGTGGCTTATTCATTGTGTTTATGGTCTCACGCAGTTGATTGGAATGCAAATTCAATCATTATTTGCTGAGTGAGAGATAAAAGAGAAAAAAATAAAGAGGGAGATGTGTGTGTGTGTGTGTGTGTTTGTGTGTGTGTTTGTGTAGTACAATCGCCTTGCATGCTTAAATACTGTTTATTTGCACATTGTGGTGCATTAGCATAGTTGATATCTTGCTCTGTTTTTTTTAAAATAAGTCACCAGTTTCTGTGCTGCCTCAGTTTGGCACACTGATTGCATTTTAAAACCCTCAGACACCTACAGTAGAAACCAACCCCCAAAACAATAGGAAGAAGCTTTTTCCAGTGGTGCAAAGTTTTACTTATTTCATGCTGTGTTACACTTCCTCTCATGCAAACCCTACCCAAAGTTTAAGATTAAAGGTCGCAGTTCCCAATCGCTTTGGTGCATGATCCCTTTTCCAAAAGGCGGTTTGTCGTTATGGCTCAATGTGGAGTTTAAAGTCTAAATATTCCCCCTCAAATGACCTCCTAGACAACAAATACAAAGCCACTAATCCTCTTGAAATTCCAGGATTTAGCAAATGTTGTGGTTTTCAGTTATTATCAGCCCACAATTATGTTTTGGCACTTCACCTCCTACCTACCAGCGTATGTATTGTGAGCCAGATGTGGGAAATGTCTAGTAAATGCAGTAAAAATAGTATGAAAATAAGTGTTTAAGTTAACGTCTAACCCTTTATGTTCTGTTTGATATTACTACTCAATATTATTTATTCAGAGCTCCCTAACCCTAACCTTTTAATTTTTACGCAAAAATACGGTGCCCTATATGGTGCTGATGAAGGCTCAATTAGTTTGTCACCCGTTGGAGGGATCGCAGCCTTTAAGCTGGCTGGACTATGACTAGACCTAAGTGTATAAAAAGTAGGTAAAAGCAGCTCCACGTTGTCGAGGATGAGCTGGTAAACGCGTTAGTGCAAATGCATACACATTGTCGTACTTGTACATCGACGTAAGGATCTGACTGCTTCTTCATCTCTGCTCTATGATGAACAAAGCCAATCGGCTGTCAAAATCATGACAGACAGTGATAAACTTACAAGTTGTCCCAAAAGAACTTGTGTCTTGTGCGCCTCTCAGAGACACACACTTTCCACGACAACTGCTAGATAAGAGGGAGGAAATGAACTGACCCCCATCCTCCCTGTGTTTCCATCAACACTTAATTAATACCTGCCAAATATTTGAACCTGGTTGCTGCTTTTCAGTTTTGGCTAATTACGGTCCCTCAATGGATGTTTGCATGCGCACACACGCACTAACACACAATTTAGCGTCATCTTTTTCCTCTCTCTTCCATAAACACACACTCGCAGGCACTCTGTGGTCGATTTTTGAGGTGATTAGCTACGCGGCATTAAGCGGTAGCCTTGGCTGGCCCTCCTGATGTCGCCGGCAAAGTGGGGTCACTACGGCCCGGGTCACTCAGAGGCCGCCATCAATACACTATTAAACCCATTTTCTCCTCTTCGATCTATTTCGATGTGAAGTTAATTGGACTTGGCCTGCTCGCCATAACAGTAAAGATCATACCCACAAGCGTCAAGTCTTCGGCGGGGACAGTCGTTTACATATTTCTTTTGAAAGGTGGAATCTCGCTGCACCATTTGTGGAGTTAATGAGGCTCTAAGTTGCTGTCAAAGTAGAATTTTCAGTCGGACTTTCTGCTCTCACACTGAGCTTTTTATATTTGCGAGGGATCACCAGAACGAGGCCTTGAGGAGAGTCGGATTCCATTTAACATCTTCCTGTATGATTTTCTCCAACACCATGTACAACTATAAAATCCTGATGTTTATTATTTAAAAATTTAAGAAGAGAGTTCAAGCCAGGCCAAGCAGACATGCTTACTTAAAAAAATCAGTTAACATCAGCATGGCGTGGAGTCGAAAACCAAGAGAAAAGCTAAACAGAATATTTAATTCCTATGCCGACTTCAAAACCGTGTTGCTCTCTGGTACATGGCTGGAAAACGCAGTAACCTCAAGTATTCCTCACAGTACAGTGATTTCCTCTGCTGGCGTCTGTACTGATGCACACCTGGAAGAGCACATCGTGTTTGCGTTTTGCGTCTGGACTCTCAGGGCCAAACTCTGTTCACGTCGGCAGACTTTCTATGTCTTATTTTAGTGGGATGCATTGGTACTGGCGAGCATTGGAATCAAATATGTCAGTGTGGAATCCCATCAAATTCTCTAGAGTAACAAATGCTTTTAGTTTTTTAGTCCCAGCATGAGGTTGACATTTGAGTGAAATGTTTCAGCGATATTGTAATTAGTCTTTTTTAATTCAATAGCCATTTGTTTAGCTTTTAAACAAATTTCTTTGTAGTTTGTCTTTGAAAAATGCAGCTTTTATTTTGTCAGGTTTTATTTAAAACTCACATATGCGGTTTTGAGTTGCCTGATATGAACCTTCACAATGTTGAACCACGGTAAAGTCTCCCATCGTTATGTCTTCTACAACCTAACTGAGGCAATAGCGCAGCCGGCGTCTTGTTGAAATGAGAAATAAACAGATTTCTATAACCTCCGTCTCTTTCTCCAGTTCACGTTGTCTATCTCCAATCTTTTTTTAAATAGATGAGTTATAGTAGCTGTATTATTAAAAGTAAGTCACTCCTAATGAACGTTTGACTCCAAAGCAGATCAAGACTGTTATGTGATGACAGTAAAATTATCTCGTGTTCAAGGATAATTTCACTTTTACTTTTTGATTTCTGTTGAATAATTTTTCTTTCTTTTTCTCTCTGGCTGTGGGAAACCGCCAGAAAGCATTTAGTAATACAGACTGAACTACAAAGGTCATTGGAGTTGTTATTTCAAACCATAAATCCAATAATAGCCCCTTTTTTTTTTAAATGTGGCCAGAAAATATTCCAGACAGCTTCCCTACAAACTTCAAATCCCAGAGTGAACTTCAATGCTTCACAAACAGTTCAGAGAAGCAGGCAGAGGATTCAGCCGAGGAGAAAGAATATCAAAAAAAGGCCCGAACGGAGAAAATTGATTTCAAGTCCATGCTGCAGGTGTAGCTCGGGATGGTGAGATAGTATTTTTGTGCTCAGTAGCAGTTTCCAGTGAAGCTGATGATGGACCGGCTTTTAAAAGTAGATCTTTATGCTTTGGTGTAAAGTGAAATATTTCTGAGAAGTTGCTTTCATCGGACATTTCGCCAATCTGACAATGGGATATGGTTCTAAATAGATCATTTCAGGCCAACAATGACTGTGATTTAGAAAAGAGTAAATCAGCACTTGTTTAGGCTCAATGTTCCACAAAAAATACACATTTTGAACAAACGGATTTGAAAATTGACCTATTAGTTTATATATTTATAGTATATTTAGGGTTAGTCTTGTATAAACTACTTAAAACAACTATTACCACTGCCCCTGTTCAAATACTTATGTCCTAACGTCCCAGTCATGGGTTTCACGTGTATGGGTTTGGGCTGAGCAGGAACAGGAAGCTGCCTTTGAGCTGACTGTGGATCGTGACCCCAGCTGAAGCGGTCACATGTTCCGTTCTGGGTCAGTGTACGTGATTCCGGGGCATCGTTCTAACCGCGCTGGGATTTGAATGATGGGTTATTTCTCCTGGCCTGCCAGATGTGGGCCAGTGTCCGTCTTGGTCTTAGGTCGTTTGTGCAGGTTGTTTTTGCTCCTGTAAGTCTTGGTGAGTAGCGTGTCGACCAGGCATCAGCGATTGACACCTGTTGGGGTAGAAGTCATTTGAAACTCGCATATCCCGTGTTGAGTTGGCTGATATGATCCTTGGTGTAACCACGGTAAAGTTTCCCTTCATTATCTCCTCCACAGCCTCGCTGAGGCTGCAGCTGTGATCCTGTTGAAATAAGCCCAACAGATCAATATTTTATCTGATTTGTGTAATTTCAATAACCTCCATCTCTTTCATCCATTCATATTTTCTATCTCCGATCTCTTAAAATAATTTAAATGAGTTACTGCAGCAGTATTATTAAAAGTAATAAAAAGAGCAACTTCTTAGATTAATGTGACAGTGACTTCTACCCCGACAGGTGGTAGAAGTCATTGTCACATCAGTCGTAGAATGAATTTGGCAGGCTAAAATATGAAGGGGCACTGTTTGCTCTGCGTGCTTTCCTTATCAGACAAATAGAAAATAATAAAAATGCAGTTTGATTAGACTCGAGTACATTTGGCAGAAATATCTTAGACATAACTGTTTGCAGATTCTCTTTGAGCCCGGATTGACCCCTTCGTGAAGTTTGAAAACTAGAAACATAAGTGGGTGTTTTCACAGTGAGTTACCCCTTAGCTACCATGTAAAATATAAGAGACGTCCCCTGTGACACTGCAACTTCAAGCCATGTGTAGAAATCAAACACGTCGGGGAGCGAGCTCACATGTTCTGCCATCCGGCAGTCTGACAAAAAATCAAGAGCGGCAGAGGTTCAGAGCCAGGGAAAAATACTTCCTGTCTTTGTAAGTTTCAGCATGGTGTACATTAATTCAAAGTCAAAGAGGGGAAGCAGCGGAATTAAAGTGCCGCCCCCCCCAAGGACAATAAAGAATTAAGGTGTAAGGAAGAGACGGAGAGGAGAGAGAACAAGGAAGACGGAGAAAAAGGGAGTTAAAAGTAATACAGAGGTGGAAATCTTTCACCGTGCTCATTCTCTCCTAATGTAAGGCTCCCACGGCAGGGAGACGGAGAGGGCATGTGTGGAATGGCTGATGAGCCCCCCGCTGCTGTCGCGCAGACAGACGATGATTCCTCCATATTGGCCCTCAAGGTTGTAAAAAAAAAAAAAAAAACTGTTAGCCATCAGTTCCGAGCTGACCGTGGTGAACTTTTGGCCCGGCTTTGACCAATGGGCTCGAGAGGCCCCACGGTGAGCCGAGATGGACCCCGTTAATCAACTTCCCGGGAGTAAAAGACACACAATGATTGTGCCCGTGGCTTCGAAGCTGTGTGTGCAAAGATAGTGGCGGGTTGGGGTTTGGAGACTGTCGCTGAAATCCCACTCAAGTTGGCCTATATTTCTGTGAATTTCAGTGCTATTTGCTTAGAGAGAAATTAAATAAAAGTCAATATCACACTTTTGTTTTCAATATTAAATTTTGCTTTAAATAACATTTCTCCAGTGAATCCATCAGTGGCTCACTTTCAGTTTTTCAACTTCAGTCCAAGAGTCTTTGCAAAAGGTTTTCATAAGTGGAACTTTTACGACCGGACGCAACTACGTGGACCTGAGCTGACGCGTTAATGTTGTGCGTTATAAAGCAAAAGAACTTGCCGAAACTTGGGGACGTCACCTCCAAATGCGGCTAAAGCTCTGCAGCGTGGTGGTCCGCAGAGCGTGAAATGCAGCGTGGCCTGACGTAAGAGCCTCAGCTTCCACGGCTGGAGTCTGACACCTGCATTTCTCTGTCCTCCCTGCAATAAATGACCAGTTTCACAACATTTACACATGTCTGCTACTCGGTGCCAATTTATTTGACCTGCTGACAGCCAGCGCGCGCGCATCACTGATCATTTGTTCAGCTGATGACTCATTGTTGGGTTATTAGTTCTAAATAAATTTGCCTTTCAGCAGTGCTTGGAGGCTTTTATCCTGCAACATTTAAAAAGATAAGTGTGCCGGCCAGTTAGAGTGAGATAAAGGCGTCGTAGTAATGGCTTCCTCTCCTCTCGGTTTGACACCACGTCCCAGCGGAGCTCCACCAGGTCCACTCATAAAAGCACAAGTGTGGCTGTCCACATCTTGGAAAGCCACACACACACACACACACACTCGGCATCACATTTGTCACAGTTGCTACAGTCCCTGGGTGTAACCACCCACAGATACTCATCAAAAATGTTTACCCATCCTCCTAAAACACACCTGACACACACTCCCTTACAGGAAAACCAGGCGGCTCTGCGGAGTCCAATCCACTTGAGGATATGCGAGTGAAAGTCGGAGAGGTGCCAGGAAGCTGAGTCTCTTCGTACAACAGTGCAGTGTGCAGGCCTGTGCATCGCTAGTTAAAATGCTTGGCTGTGGACCAGTAATGATGAGTGACCGCCGAGTGGCTTCCGGCTGTGTCGGCGCGGTAACTTCACATCTCCAGTCCTGGGAGAGCGGAGGAGGAGGAGGGAATAAGGGAATGCGGCGTCGCCATCCGTGCCTGTCCACTTTCCTTTCGTCTCATCCCTCCTTCGGTGTTTCCCTCCGTCTCCACAGGCGGGCTGCAGATTGATGATCTCCTTTTTGTTTTGTTTGAAGAAAAAAATCCGAGCCATTCACGCGCCACGTAATTGATGCCTTTCTCTCCCTGCCCCTCTGCAAGGTCACTCCTCTCCCATTGTGTTGCGTCCCAAGTCACTCTCAAAAGGCTCATTCATAACAGTTACGAGGCTTTTGTAAATATTTAGTGCGGGCATTGCCGCCATCGTTTCCACTCGCTCCATAAGTCGCCGGAGGTTTCCCATGCAGTCGGATCTCGTCCTTGACGTAGAGACGCAGCAGGGGCTGAATGTCCAACACCTCAGTCACGATAAGCCATTGCTCTCTGGTGGGTACACAGAACTAAAATTAGACACATTTTGGCTCGAGCGCATTTTTCTGCATTGTCACTGCTATTTTTCACATAAGTGTATTTCCAATCACACCTGGTCAGTTGGTCAGTGCCGTGCAGAGGAAAGTGCAGCATGTATGACACGAGCTTGTTTAAAATATTGTGTATTAGCGTTGGCATACATGCTTACTCATGACTTTTATTTCACGCGGCTTTGTTGTCCTCTTGTATTTAGTTTTTGCATATATCATGAAGAAAGCTGCTAATGTATGCCAACTGCAATTCAGAAGTGCCAAGTATTTGCTGGTTCCAGCTTCTCATAGGTGAGAATTTGCTGTTTTTTAAGAAGCCAAATGTATGTCTGGCTTTGGTTTTAACTTTATTTAACACTGTTTGTCATTTATTGTGCTTCATTAAGCAAGAAATGCTTATTATTTTCAATTCAAATGTAAAAAACGCTAAATTTTGGCTTGCTCCCCCTATTTATTATATTTGGGGGTTTGACCCATGTCACATTCAAAGAAAGAATGTGAAATTTTCATTTATTCTACCAGTTTGAACATTGTTCGGTGGGCTAAACAAAGTCAAACACATTATTTCAGTCTATTAGAGCAGTTTAAATATTTTGCCATTTTGTTGGCTTTAAAAAGTTATTCACAAGCACATACGACGTTGGTATAACAATCATCATCTAGCAGCACGATTAAACCAACTCCTATACGTGTGAAAACGTTAGCTCTGCTGCACTAATGATGTGTTTCTCTAACAGCACAGTTAAAACGTCATTTAATGCGGATTGTGAATAGAAAGCTTTTGCCCTCCTTTGTGTGTCCATGCGAGCGCTTTAATGTGCGCACTTTGCCACTGGCTTGTTGCGAGTTCACCGAGGCTCGATAAATGCCGTGGCAAACTGCGTCGAACGGATCGCTCTCGGCGACTGGGTGAGATTGCATGATAGATAGATTTCACACTCTGGTGGCTCCCTCTTCACGTTGGCCTCACACCAGCTTTGGTGTTTTGTCAGGGAGCGTAACAGGTGATTATTCCACTCGGTTTACACGGGGAGAGAGAAGGATGGGGGGGGCGGTACAGGCCCCTGACCACAGACAGCAGAATGCCCCCCATGCCGCACACACTCTTCCTGTGTTTATTTGAGTCTATCTGTTGAAATTCAACATTTGTTCGTAATTGATGTTGCTTTGTGTGTTTTGGTCAGTTGATGTGTTCCATTTTGGACCTCTTGGGACGAATTTTTGTCATTGGGATCATTTTAGAACTTTTACTGAGCTCCACTAAACCAGAATTATAAACAGCAGCCTCACAAGTTCTGGCCCTTGAGCCCACGAGTGCCAGGAACTTCAACCAGCTGCCAGTACAGCAGAGAAGTGAAATCACAAGTTTTGCGGAGCTCAAATGACAGTTTAGTAAAACTTCTTCCAATGCTGACGAGTGATTCTCTTTCTGCGTTTAATTAACTAAACATTTGCCAGGGAATTTGCACCACGAGATAATAGATCTTTCAGAGGGCTCCAGTGTCAATATATAATTATAGGGGCTCCAATTTCTTTGCGTACTGTAATGACTATTTGTTGTTTTTCAGACATTTGTTGCACTGTCGATTTGTTGTCTAATGAATTGATGATTAAACTCGCTGCCAACCATAGGTGGATCCCGTAGTAGCGCCAGTGCGATGAAGCACCCTCTAAAGAGCCCCCATAACAGAGCAAACACCCATGTAATTCCTCAATCAATCGTTGCTTTACGCTAAAATCAGGGGCCCCTTGGATTCTTTTCGGTCCAGTCCCACCTTTGAATTATTTGTCATTATTCATCCATTCACAAATGTAGCTACCATACCTTGACAAAGCATCAAAGCAACATTTTGCCTTTGTCCTGCCATCGTAACCTCACATCCTGTGAAGCCTTTCGTCTTCTCACCTTCCCTTTAACATGTCTGACCTTCCTGCTCAGTTCTTCAAATTCCTTCTGAGGGAAACTGTGACCACAAAGCAATTAGCCAGAGAAGTCTAACTAGCCCCTGAAAAACCTCTCTGACTCCACTTGGGCTTGATGGATTATGAGATGGGGGCACCCGGCAGTACGAGTGCCTGGTTATTTGATTGACAGCTGGCACGTGGAGCGTCTCACCTGTATCATCGGTTTATCTCGCAAACAGGACGAAGGCATGTGCTCAACCCCTCTGTCTCTTTTAGTCCCAGTCCTTCCCTGTTCCTGTATTGGCACTGTATTTCAGCTCCCCACACACAAGCGCCGCACAACGTATGGGTGCAAGGAGGCGCTTCCATATGCGAGAGCGGTTTTTCACATCGATTTTTTGCTCTGTGCTGTGTGCAGTCGAGCGTGCCGGCTTTAGAAAAGCTAAAAGGTAGCGACGCAGTTCGAGGCTGCACAGCTTTTGGCTTCATTCAAATACGTCAAATCTGAATAGGTGGAATTCAGACATGACACTAATCAACGTGTGAGCTCGAACAAAGGGGCGACGGGCCAGGCCGTGTAATGTGGACGTGATACAACCACAGGCGAAGACAAAATGTGACTTTGCAAACCCACTGATCACACGCGTGTGACTTAACGTGCTTCTGCTTGACTAGTTTTAAACACTGCAGCGACTAGAGGCGAAGCCCCCACCCTACTTTATGACCAAGACCGATCAATCAGGCACTGTTTTCACTTAAATCCTTTGGTAGGATGTACACCCCTGAATCTCGTCTGAGAGGCTGCGCAAAAGCAAATGTCAGCCTGCGAAGGGAAGGCAAGTCTGTTGGTGCCTTTTTTTAAAGTACTGGAAGCTGCATGACACACTGCCTTAGCCGTGAATGTTCAGTTCTCCTCAGTTTATTACATAAAATAGTATTTTGGCAGCGTCAGTGCGGTGAGCAGACATCACTCCTCGCTGCTCCCCATCTACTCGCAGCCTCTTTTTCCCGCTACGTTTCCAGCGCAGATGGCTGCTGCAGACGGCAGCGCTAGTGTGTGTTCGTGCGTGTGTGTGCAAGCGCTTTGCAAGGCCCAACATAGATCAACTGTGCTGTAGTACACACGTTCACCCCCAACGCTTAAAGTAAAAAATACATGCATGTGTAAAGCACACACACACACGGGCAAACACACAGATCTTCTTACGCCGGTAGGAAAAACCTGTGTTTTTCCGTCCTAACAGTTTGGTGATCACACAGGCAAACACAGAGAAACACATTCTGCGACATATAAAAAAGATTGAGTAATGTACAGTGATGACGTCAGGTGTGTAGAGGGAGACAAAGCCAGAGACAAAGTCCAAACGTGCAGCGTGTTGGATGTGATGTGTTTTATTTGAATGCAAGTTTCTAGCAGCCAACCGTTTTCATTGTGCTGAGAGTGTCGGGGTTTGGTCCCACTGGCAGCGTTGTCGACTTCCCTCGCTCCCCAGCTGCTGCACACACAGCGTCACCTCGGGGATGCTCTCACAAAGAGAGCGCCTAATGAATGTGGAAAATGAGAATACCAGTTTGATGAACTCTGCTACTCAATTAGTGCAATTAATTTTCCTGTGGCGCCGCCGAGTAAAATGGAGTCACGGATGATTGAGCCACTGTTTCGCTATCTTATTTTATTTTTAGGCAGCTGTGTGTGGGTCTGCATGTGTGCGTATGTGTGTGTATCAGAGAGGCAGTGAGGGAGAGAGATTTTCAGAGGAGTCTCATTTTGTTTGTGAACGGAAAAAGAAATTGTGTTCTCGCTTGTTCACTGCACAAGACTAGTTTTCGCCTTATCTCCTCTAAGCTAATACTATTCACGTCTGATTTAGCCTGAACTGAATTACAAATCCGTGTGCGTTGAAGAGATGTGGAGTCTCCGTGAAAGGTTGATTCACTGTGATATTCCAGAAAAGAAGTGATATGAAGGAATGGAAGAGAATAAAACTTATTTAATGCGATCCGGGGGGAATTTGTCTCAAAGTCGACAAAATAACACATTATTTTCTTGTTTTCTGTTCTGTTTTGTGTTTTTGTCTTTGGTGTCTCTAAGCTGCCAGATGCCTACAATTTCCTCCTGGATTAATATCTATCTTCAGCACCTGCCTCACATGAGCCTTGCAATAGCAGCGTCTATTACAATTCAGAAAACAACGTTTACATTGCATTCATATTCATGTGCATGGAGCTACTGCTGGCAAATGTCTATGGACCTTAAAGTAGAAAGAAAATGTGCAAAGGAAGCCATCGATGCTTCTGTCCATGGGCGGATAATGAGAATACGGGGCCGTGGGCACAGTTGGGTAAAAGGCCCCTCATCCATAAGGGGGGCACCCAGGTGTAATTCAATTCAATTCAATTCAACTTTATTTATATAGCGCCAATTTACAACAAGGTCATCTCGGGGCACTTTACATAATAAAGTCAAGACTATACAAACAGGTAGAGTTGAGCAAGTAGGCAACAGTGGAGAGGAAAAACTCCCTTTAACGGAAGAAACCTCCAGCAGAACCAGGCTCAGGGAGGACGGCCATCTGCCTTGACCGGTTGGGCAGAGTGGAAAGTGGAGAGAGAAAAGAACAGAGCAACAAAAGCAACAACAAAACATTGAGCAGGTTAATAGGACCAGTAGCTGCACACTGGAGGACACACAGCGCCAAATCCGGGGACACCTGTGGACAGGGAGAGAGAGAGGGGGAAAGAGAGGGAGAGAGACAAATATTAAATTGAAAACATCATTATGTTTTGTTTTTTTTTGTCAGTTTCTTTCTTTCTTTTTTGGTTAGTTTTTCATGTGTCTTATTGTGGTAGTTTTTACAGATTGTAGAGGGGTTTTTTGGCTTGTATTTTTAGTAGATGTGTTTATTTTTATCTCATCGTGCAATTAACTTTTTTGTTGTCATTCTGCACAGTAACATTTGCTGAACATTTGCACATTTTGCTGCTGTAACATGGAAGTTTTCCCGCTGTGGGGCGATTGAAGGTATATCTTATCTTATGTCATTTTTGGGTTCACCTTGTGCATCCTTATAGATCATTTTATGACAATTATTTCATGCAGAAGCTATGGCCCATGGCCCCCCTCGACCTCTCGAGCTCCTGGGCCTGCCCGGTAGGCCCATTCCGTAGTCCATTGATGCTTTTATCCCACATTTATACATTTCAGTCAGCTTGGCGCAAAACTGAGTGTAATTTTATTAAATTCCTGATGTTCTAATTAACAAATTTGAAGAGTTTGATATACTTTTATTAAGCTTAGATATTTAGGTATGGAGCTATTTCTTGATTTAAAAATAGTACAGTTTTAATACAGTAGCTGCTGCAGTGCTGCTGTGGGTGCGACAATCTAATAACATATTTGCCCATAAAATGATGACTAATTTGAATAAACGTGAGATAATTAGCTAATTATCGGGGAGCCAGTTTGATAAGTGGTACATCTAAAGTTACCTACATGCCAATGCACGGTTGGTGTTTGGGATCATGTTCCCCCACATAAAATGTTAAGTTCGAAACATGAAAATAAATGTTTTTGTTACTACCTAACAGCCCCCGCAGTGTAAGGCCCGATCTGTGTCGAAGTCAGTGTGTTTTGCTGAAGCCATTTGGCCAGACCAGCTTCTAGCCGCCCTCTCAGACCTGTTACCATGCAACCACGTCAAAAGTGCCTGGCACTGGAGGGCCAACAGGCGGGCACCCGGCATGCCCGCAGATGGAAGGGCGGTCAGGACAGGCTGCGAGAATGGTACCCCTTGCTATTCACACACACGCAGACACACACACATTCACACGCACACAGAGCCGTCGACTGTTGCTTTGTGTGCTAACAGCCAGGCTCGACTCCCACTCTGCTCTCCGACAGGCTAATTATTGTGACTCGTGTTGTAGCAGTTGGAAGGCGTTGTTCTCTGGTTAGTGAGTTGTTCTGCAGGTAGATACAACATCGGGTGACAGGAGGGCTCATTGTGTTTCTTCTTTCTTTTTTTTTTTTTTGTTATTCTGAGGGGAAGCACAAGTTGGGTTATTTATTTTGGGTTATTTTAAAATATTCTTAAAAAAACAGCCGAAGAAAGAAATCAACAGACGTTATGTAATCCACCTGTGAGCCAGTCAGTAGCGGCAGCGCCCCCACCTGGCGCACATCGTCCAGCCTCCAGTTCACTGAGTGTTTCGTGGGCACGTCTCCACCTCCTTCCTCGAGTGGCGATAACAATCGGCCTGGGACGACCTAAAACAAACACAGCTTTGAGTGACAGGTGGATGCTTTGCGGCACCAGCGTGGCCACGGTTGGCAGGCGGCAGTGACAGTCGTCCTGCTGCCACACAAGCTGCTCCTACTGGTGAAACAACAGGCCAGTCCACGCTGGTCACTGCTTCCTGTCCCTTACTCTCCCCATCCATCCATCCATTGATGCATCCACCCTTCCTCCTCTTTGTTGGCATTTCTTGACAGCTTTTTTTTTTATTATCTGCCTTTTTCTGATGTTTTATTTTCAAATTCTTTCATATGCAGTTCAACCCTCCAATTTACTCAAATCTTGTCTCTTTTCTCCTTTTCATTTACAGTCGTTCCACACCTTTCTCAAACGCCTTTCTTTCCAGCTTTGGTGCCTGGTCACTCAAGCATTTATGATTTTGAGGGGGACTTCTGGTGCTTGAAAAAGTTGAGTTGACTTGCAAATTTGAACTATTAAGACATTGTCTTAACATGTAACTACAAAATCTTCTTCTTTTAATTCATTCAGTAGCAGTCGAGTAGCAATAAAAATTATTTACCAAGGGAACAGAGACTAAAATAAACACCCTCCTACCTTTTGAGGCACTAGTCATTAACGGATTAAAGGATTTTCACCATCTTCGCTCTTGAATAAAATAACGTTGTACTGTCCCACACATCCAGTTATGGCTTAACATCAATCTAAATCCGTGGGAGGATCCTGGGGAGGGTTCACACCAGATTTTGGACTCTGGACTTTGGATTTTGGACTTTGTTTTATATTTGGGTCTGTTAAGATTTTCAGAAGACAAGTCATCTTTTTCTAAATGTATTCTACATATGAACCACATTATTATTTAATCCCTCCAGGCAGTCGCAATGTCACAATCGCAACAATTCAGTTATTCGACTGCCCGTAAATTCTGCAGAATCTCGTAATTTAAAACATTAGAAAAACACTGCACAACATGCATCACGTTTTTTTTTTATAAGAAAAAGTGGCACATTTTATTCAACCTTAAACATAATAATCCTGGATTATTTACGATAATATCATGGCAAATATTTAATTTGTATGTAATGGGAATTCAAATTGATTTAGTTAGTTAGTTAGTGGAAAAAATGCAAAAGTGGGGGAAAAAGTACAGAAAGTATTTAAAGTAAGTTCCTTTAAAGCCATCCACAGTGAATCATACAGGAAACGTATGTGTGTTTCTGTGGGTGGCAGCCGTTTATGTGCCAGAAAGTAACAGTTTAACTCATTTATGGCATCTCTCCTGCCACTGCTAATACAATAAAACTTTAATTATGTTAGAGACACTTTCTGCAATATTGCTGTGTTGCCTGCTTTGTTGTCTGCTGTTAAATATTTAACCATTATTGGAAATTCATAGTCATTCAATCATGTCCTGTATGTGCATGCGTGTGTGTCAGTGTTGATTCCAAGCATGGAGATGAATGTTGCAGGTATTTTTTTCCTCCTCTTCTGTTCTTTCACTGCCCCTGCTCCTTTTGGCAAGCCATCTATCCAGTGTGTGTGTGTGTGTGTGTGTGTGTGTGTGTGTGTGTGTGTGTGTGTGTGTGTGCGGGCGCTCAAGAGGCCTTCAGGTCCTGTACTTTATAGGTTTGGGCTTATCTGTGTGATTTACAGTCCGGCACTGTGAGCAAAAGAGTGGCAGACAAGGCACGCTATCGATCGACAGCCACCACACGGGGGAGGAGATGTGTGTTTGTCTGTGTGTGTGTGTACATGTGTGTGTCAGACAGAATATTGCATTAGGGCAAACTTGGCTTCTGCTGCTCAGACTGTGTCCTAATTGTCAGGCTGGAAAACAGATGGCAATGAATGCTATGTCTCCTCTTGGTTCCCTGGGTGTCCCTGACTCATACACACACGAGCGAACACACACAAGAACACAAACTTTCATATGTATATAACAATTCTACTCCCCTACCTCACATGAAATGATTTATGCTACGTTATTGCATTGGGCCATTGTTTTTGAATGCAGGCGGTCACATTCAGAACCTTGTCATGGTTTTGTTTGGCGGAGCGCGTGTGTGTATAAGTAAACTGAGTGTGTGTGTGTGTGTGACTGTATGTCATACTCACTGAGGACCAATGATTTTTAACAGAGCGAGGACATTTTTGTAAAGTGAGGACATTTTGGCTGGTCCTCACGTTTTTTGACCCTAAAAATGGGATTTTTGAGGGTCGAGACCGGGTTTTAGGGTCAGGGTTAGAATTAGTTTTGGTTAGGGTTAGGAATGCATTTGTGACGATTAGAGTACGGGGCTGGGGATTGCATTATGTCAATGAGTGTCCTCACAAGTAAACCCTGTACAAACGCCTGTGAGTCTGTGTGTGTGTGTGTGTGTGTGTGTGTGTGTGTGTGTGTGTGAAGGTCGGATGAGGGACGTAGCACTTGCGGGTGGTGTTTTTGCTCAGCATGTGCACTACATCTTCACATCACTGCATCACCACAGGGTTGCAGCTGAACGCATCAACCACTACATACAGTATCTCTCTCTGTCAGACACACACACACACAGGAAACCCATCTTCCAGACTTTCTTTATTATTTTTTTATGAAAGTGCATTTCTGGTGCTGGACCACTTGTTGCGGCTAAATACAGTAGTTGGGACAGCAGCAGATGACAAAGTGAAGTAAATGTGGCATTTCTATACCACGGAATCTGCATGTGTTTGGGTGAGCTGTGCGACCGTCCATCCAACAACGTGTGTGTTAGAAATGCTGATTGTAGCTCACATCTTTACCCTTTGACACTCCGTTTTCACACTGACAGTGATTAGTTGTTTGTCAAATGTCACATGTTGTTGCACTTGTGAACTAATTTGTCCATGTACACAAGTGTGTCATGTTTACACACGGTATAGGATGTTGAAGTGTGTGCACATGTGTGTTTTTTAGAACTTATGGGATGTTTGTACAGGTGTGTGTGTGCGTCCCTGTGTGTGTGTGCATGCTTATTGTTATTGTATTTTAACTCTTGGTGTGTGTGTGTGTGTGTTTTGGCAGCCAGCTTCTGCCTTTAGTTTCAAAAGTGTTTCATTCAGCGCCAGATGACATCCCTCCTGCCTCCACGACAGCGATCAGACACCGTATCGTGCAGTCATCGCTGCAGGCTAACACACACACACACACACACACACACGCAGACATACACAGGTGGATAACATGGCTGAGGAGCTCATTACACATCCCCAGTTCCCCCAACATTCATAATTCTCGTCATGAGCTTGTGGAAAGGACACAAACACACACACACACACAAAATGCACAGATAAACAGAGGGGAAAATACACAAGAAATGAGAGGGAATAATTGATGGTAACACTGGATAACAACAGGCAAAGCAGAGGGACAGTCCAGAAATAAACACAAGTATTATCGGTTTGAAGGATGTATTGATGATTTGAGCAGAGGAGTGTGTTTTGAGCTGATCTATATTATGTTAAGTTAGCTATTATCCTGTTGGGAGGATACAACTTGAATAAAGAAAACAGTCATTGAAGAATATCCATGTGACATCTGCTGCATATTTATCTCAATAAAAAGTTTAATCTACGTACTGAACATGGAAAACTCAACAGGAAGCTGTTGTCCTCGAAGGAACTACTGTATAAACTTGACAGTGTTTGTACCTTTAACCAAATTGCATGTAGGATATTTTATATGCGAGTGAGTATTTTACCTTCTGAATGTTTTGTTAAATTATCGAGCCTTGTGAATGTGCATAATTACAATATAAAGCTTGTGAGCATATGTCTGACCTTAATATGGAAGGAGCAACCTGGTAATTTTTCCTAATTAGTTTGTTTATCATCAGCTTTCAGGACCTTGTCTCTCTTTCACACAGCTCGCTGCAAATACACACTCCGCCAGCATGTCGAGGAGGGTGTATATGTGTAGATAAACCTCAGTTTGTGGCAGGTGTGTGTGTGTGTGTGTGTGTGTGTGTGTGTGTGAGTGGCTCATGAGTAATGGCCAGTGGCAGGTAGAGAGGTGATGGATTGCCTGATTAGTGGTCTGGCAGGGCTCTCCTCACAGATGGGCTTTTAGATTGTGGGCATCTGGCCCTGACAAACACACACACACACACACACACACACACACACACACTCACAAACTGTATAGATAGAGTTTATGTATGTATGACACCCACAGGCCTCCATACCTGCACACGTGGACTCTACAGACAAAAGTGCTCGCATAAAAAACTTTTCTTCCACCATCTGTCTGTCTTCATCTCTTCCTCGATACCTGTCTCCTGTCCCCCTCCTCCTCTGTCTCCTTCTCTTTCTGTCTCCCTCTCAGTGTTTGTGTCCCAATGCTTTGCTCGTTAGTCAGTGTAATTACCAGGGAAGGGGAACAGATTAGGGCGTTTACACGCCAGGATGTTTACATGCACGGACACACATGCTGCCCGCATCTCCGTGCGAGGGATTAAGCACACACACACACACACACACACACACACACACGGGCACAGGGACAGAACACATGGATGCAGTGAGAAGAATGTACATGCATATCCCATGGGCTGTGAGCGTGCAAACACAAACTTGGCGTAAAAACACACATGTGCTCACACTAATGAAAAGGTGCACGCATTTACAAACGGAAAACACGAAGCACAAATAGCGTTGGTGTTTGTATGTTCTGTGAGAAACTTTAGTTCGATATAGCAAACACCTCTTAAAATCCTGGCGCACATTTCTTATTAACCTTGAGAAATTGAAAAAAACCAAAAGTTAAAGGGCGACTTCACCGATTGTCAACTTGCTTCCTGTGGCTTTCGTTTAGCGTGTAATGCTTTTAAACTTCCCTCTGAATTCCTCACATCAAAATATTTTTTTGGCTTTTCGTTGAAAAAACCCTCCGGATGACATCAACTGAAGGTTCCTCCAAGTGATGTCACCTGGAGGCGTTTTTCAGCTAGAAGTGGAGAGATATTTTTTAATGTAGTGAGTTCAAAGGGCATTTATTTACATCTACTGCCCAAACTAGAACCATAAGAAGATTAAAATCAGCTTATGTTAACAAAGTTTAGCATAAAGAGTCGGGGAAAACCTTTATATGTGCAATAACTGTTTCTTAGCTCTGCAAAAGTTTCAAATATACAGCTGCTAGATGTTGCCTCTGTCAGACAGAAGGCTGCCTCCTAAACCATAAGTATGGGCTAATAAGTATTTGAAAACACCTCATTAAATGGTGTGATGAGCAGTGGTCAGTGGGCCGTGGCTCCTGCTTCCAGGCCTCATGTGATGCTAAGCCGACCATATTATTACCACACAGCGAAATGGACAGAAATGTAACTTTTCTCATCCAACTCCCGCAAAGGAAATACGCACAAAAATGACTGCTTTAATGAAAAGAAAATTGCATTTTAAAGCAGTTAAAATTAATTACAGTTGCTATTAAGAACCATGTAGAAGCAGCGGTAACAAACAATGCAGTTCGTCCTCAGTTGCTCTTTTCATGTGACAAGCACAATCAACGTCACTGTCAGAAAGGATCCCGCATGCTAGATGAGGGCCAAATTTCTGACAGGACCTGGATAATTTCTCCACTGAAATGACAAACCCGAAGGTCGTTTCAAGGTTTAACTGCTCCTGGCTCTGCTCAGCTCAAGCGGTTGCACCAGAGGGGACGGGCGCCTCCGTCCCGCGCAAATGGCCGACATGTAATTTAAATTCACGTGTGTTTCTCATCCAAACCTGCAGGTTCTCCCTCAGTGAACCGAACTGCTGACGTGACACTAAGAGAACCTCTTTTACTGTGGCCCCCTATCAGTAAATTTCCCACCAGGGCTTGAGACAGCCCACCCGCCCCCTACCTCCTTCAGGGTAGGGCTCATCTAATGCTTTTCAACGCGGATCCCAGCATTTGATAGGCTTCCTAGTCTTTCCGTCCCGCGTGATGATAATGTCATGTGTCGTATGCTTATTCAGGCTCAAAGTAATATCATTTGTAGCGTTTTCCTCTCTGCCTTCAGCCTTCGCTCCATAAAGCTAATCACAGTGCTCCGCTTCGGATCGGGAAGGGCAAAGAGGGGAGAGAAGCGGGAGGTGGAGGGGCACAAGCAGGGGCTAATAGCATTTTAAGGGTGGGGAAACCACTCCCATTACTTATTATAATGAAAAGCTAATGCACACACCTTCACCCTCAAGGCACGTGTGTGCACGAGTGTATGTAACATGTGCACGTACAGTAAAGATGCATGGATGGAGCCTGGGAGTGTGAAATTCTTCCTCCGGGTGATATCATCCAGAGGACAGTGAGCCCTCATTGAGTTAATTAAACCTCAGCAAAAAGGATGTAAAACAATAAAGCATGTGACTCATCGAGTGATGGTGCTGTTAAAATGCAGTTTTCAAGTTATGAAATTGTTTCGTGTGCTGAAAGGGGTTTCACAGGAATTCAAATAAAAGAAATTATAACAAGGCAGACATCTAATAAACTGAAGAGCTTCACAAAAGCCAAAACAGGGGAGTCATTATGCCCAGTGTAAGGACAAAACCACGGGATTGGAAATGCAATTGCGATTTGAAGACACTTGGCCTTGCAAGTGTCAGGTTTTCCTTAAGTGCTTCTGTTCGGGCATTAAGATTTGGAGAAATGTGCCATAATTGGGTTTCGTTTCATAAGACTGTTTTCATGATGATAGATTCAGATAACGTGGCTTAGTTTGGAATGAAACTGCTCTGCAGTTATTGCACATGTAAAGCATTCGCATTGACAAGCTCGTGTAATTATCTAATTCCTCCCCACGTGCACGCACACGCACACGAGCTGTTGTGGTCCTGCTTTGCTTCCTCTGGCTCAGGCGAGCGAGCGGGTTTTGCGCGAGCGGTGCGTCGGTAAAGTGGGTGAAGTGTCCAGAGAGATAAAGGAGTGCACTGTCTCCTCTTCATCTGCCTGTCACAGTTCTTCTCTTTGACAAATAATGCATCTGTGTCACTTGGTTTCCGTCTTGATATCCTCTGACGGCACTCCTGCGCTGTTGTGGTGTGTGTTTGCGGGAAGTGACCTCACATGAGCCTCAGGTTTACTTTCCCTCCTTGGACCACGTGCCCTTTTAAAATTTGTGCTTTCGCCGTATGTTTCTTCTTAAGGGGGTGATGAATGTGTCTGTGCAGCATGATGTAACGACAACACTTGCCTAGCGTGTGTAGTAAATAATTGATGCATTATTGGTTTATTTACTGTACACCGATGGTTCGGTGCTATGTTCCGAGGCATCTGCTGCAAAAAGAAACGCATACAAAGGTCTTCAAAAGGAAACGGGTAACCTTCTGGTTCATATTGTGACAACAAACACACCACACAAGATGCCACCTACGTTTGAAAGAAGGGTGTGTATGTATGGAAGGAGATAATGACACACTTTGAAGATATACAATTGCTGCAACTGCTCTACCACCACCCTCCACCCTGTTTGTCCTCTCAAGGTCGGGGAGTACGCGGCGAAGATAGGGAAGGCAAGGTGGTCTTTACACACTCGGCAGAACACGCCTATCCCCCTCGCACTGCCTTACCGTCCTTTCTTCCTTATCGTAATCCCCCATCCTGCTCCTCTTTTTACCCCTCCTCTCGCTTGCTGCTCTTGTCGCTCCTCTCCGCCCCTCTTTGCCCATCCCTCTCTCCAGCTCCAGGCTTGAAAATACTCCACCTCTGTTGGGTTTAAATATGCATGCTCGCCACTTGATTCAAGGCTGACCCTGAGCACATTATGCTGCGTCGATTGTACTGGAGCCCAAGGACGAGAATGAGTGAGCTGTTGGCTGCTTACAGTCGCAGAGACCGAGCTGTTTAATAATAGTTTTGTATTATACAGAAAAATGTGGCTGCTCGTGCTGTAATGGGATTGAGGGTCAAGGCTGTCGTATTTGGCCTCATTGAATTTCAAGAGCCTTTACAACACTGATTGCAACATGTTTAGATTTGGTTTCCTGAGTTGTTTTTCTGTCAGATCCAAAGTTGTTATGCTTGCTACTTGTTAATGCTATGAAGGTTATGAAGAGATTCAGCAATTCTTGGCTCTGGAAAAGGAGTGTTCAAGTTTTGTTTAGGAGACAGATTCATAGTTTGACCCTGAGGTTTTATTTGTTCTTCCTCTGCACTGACAAACTCTGGATAGATAACAAACAAAACACAATACAGCCAAATGTCAGTCAATGCCCAGTTGTTTGAATCCAAAGAACAATAAAAGAGAACTGACTATTCTTTAGTTGGGCAGTATGAATCTGCATCAGTGAAATGAATGGTAGTCAGTCATTATTAGGGAAATCTCCTTCTGGGAACACAATAGCTGAGCAAAGCTGGACTGATCAGAGCAGTCAGGATTTGGCAGGCGGAAAGGAAAGGATGGCACAACAGACAGCAGACAGTTGGAAGGTAAAGGTAGGAAAATGAAAGATCTACGAAGCAGGTGAAAGGATCTGTGCAGCCATGGATTGATATGTCCACTAATCCCCGACTGTGTTGACAGGTGGGTCCAGTCAACCCTACAGTGTGGCTTTGCCAAGCAAGGCCCTCGGCCCACAGTGGACTAGCCATTCCAGGTTTCAGCTGTGTCCATTGGGTTCAGCGAGAGAGCATTGTTTACTGGTCAAGACTCCCGGTGAAATGTTATTGTGTGGACATGTCCCTCAGGCCTACTTTGACTTTCATACTCTGCCATAAGTGCACACATCTCAACACACCTTAAGGTGCTGTGTAGTCTCTCAAACCCTCAACTGACTTTGGCATCAAAAAGGGGGCAAACACAGAAACGATTCAGTTTAATTTGGATATTCAACTTTCAAGTTCTTTGGCACAGTTCTTCAATCAGCTGAAGAGTTTCTCTCCAGACTCAGATATTCCGTGTTTACAATAAAACAAGGTACCAAACAAAGAACAAAGTGACTCTTGGCCTGATGGTCAGAGGTTACTGGTGAAGCTTTGGGAACTTTGAACAGTTAAGGGTCCCTGGCCAAAAGCAAGTAGAGATGCCAAGAAAGTGTGTACAAACAATAAACACACAGTTGTGTGGGACCTGGAGCCCTTGTTCCCCGAGTAAGAGCACCGATACTGCTCCAGCAGCCTCCACTCTCCTGAGCAGACTTACCACCAGATTTTGGAGTCTGGCTGCTCCCATCCCGATTTTTTAATGGGGCCCTTGACCGTGGCTCTAGACAGCTCTGCAGAGCCATCAAATTCTTCTACATAGAGGATGGAACAATCATTCATCTTTTTCATCATCTTGTTCTCTTAAATCTCATTTTCAAAATGAGAGACACTCTCAATAGTTGTTCAACAGACAAAAGTGAGCTAAAGTGACAAGTTTAGACTCCACAGAGGGTCAGTTCTGGTGTTAAGTGGGTTTGGTAGTTGAACCAGAAAGTTACAGCAGTGATTGTTTACAACCCTCTCAGTTCAATGATGGGAACCTGTGGGTTAAAGGAGTTCTCAAGCTATGCAACCAGGTAACAATTAATACTGATAGAGTACAGTGGCCCCTTAGGGGTTCCCTTAATTGGAAGTAGGGGCCTACCCTCTGTAGAGGGTTACATTCCCACCTCTGTGATTCGTGTAGAATCATACAAACTCCTTGTGCCATCCCCACTGAGCCTTTCCTTGAAAAATGTCCCACCACTGATAAAGGTTTTGCATGCTTGACTTCTGTGCATCCTTTACCACTGCAGGCTTTGCGCAGTGAGAAACCAAATAGCTGATTGGGCCGCCCGTCTTTCCAAAAACCATTTTATCTTTTTGTGGGTTTAAGTGATCCTTTCAGGAAGCTGCTGGGGCCTCTGTGACTCCCTAAGTATCACAGCCCTGCCTTGATCTTGTTTACTTAGTATTCCACCAGAGCCTAGAATTGAGTAGGAAGAACGAACAAGTAGGCAAAAAAGGTGAAGAAGAAGAAGAGGGTGGCTACCTCACCCTTTTGCAACCTCTCCACTCTGCTCTCTGACACCAGAAAGAACTTCCACCCTCTGGTAACTTTTCAAAGGCACCAGTAATGGTCTTTGAAGAAGCCATCAAAAATAAGTGTTTTTCATCCTCCTCTTTTTTGTCAGGCTGAATGCTCTGAGGGGCTGGATGACTTTTCGTCTCTGAGTTGTATCTATGAGAGGAAGAGAAAGGGAAACATAAGAGACTGGAGAGGTCTCACTAGCAGAAACCACGGAAGTACGTTTTTTTTTTTCTTCTGTACCTTTAGACCTTGGTCTATTTCACTCCATTCTTTTACTTTTTTTTGTTTCAAGAACCACGTGAATGAAGAAAGAAATGTTTCCATGCTACAATCAGTCCTAAGTGATAAAACTAATATTAGACTGGGAGAATTAAGAAAAGTACATGTCTGAAATCCAAGTAGATATTTACCGGGGTGTTTTTTTGTTAAACTTATCTGGCTCACAACAAACTATGGATTTTACAAGAGGCACAGACAGTGAGCAGCATCAACAGAAAATATAACTTCCTGAACAGGAAATCCGAGAAAAAGTCCTCTGGAAAGTGTGGAACAAAACACCGCAGTGGCAAACTCCAAAAATCAAACATCCATTTGACAGTTGGAGAAAAACGCGGTTCCTGTTTGTGTCTCTGTTTCCCTCCCAAAGTCATGGGTGAAAGAGCATGTATCAGTCCCACATGTGTTTAGGTTTGAGTTGCAGTCCACCTCGAGTGCATGGCCCATACTGGATGATGCTTCACTTGGTCTGCGACTTTTAATGTGTTTGTGTGTGTGTGTTGTGTTAGAAGGTAATCCCTTCAGAATAAAAGCCCTTTGTCAAAGTGAGTATATATTCTCTGGAGTTCTGCTCTTCTGCAACTTAAACTTAAAGATGAGAAGAAGCTTCATTAGAGCTTTTAGCTCATGAATAGCTGCTTCTGTTCTCATCACACAATAAGTACCACTCTTGTCATGTCAAGCAGGAAGAATAAAGGTCAAGGAGGTCAATGTGGACAGAAAAAACAAATTCAACAAACCAATGTTCTGCAAATGCCCTTGACAATAACACCTTTTCCAAACCTCAACAATGGATTGTTACTTCAGTACTACCAGGCAAGAACGGCCATGTTATAGAATTTTACAAATGTTGCATCTATAACTAAGGGGAACTGTTTGCAAGTGGATTTTGATCATGGATGTATCATTTCAGCCGCTTTTAAGGCCCAACTATGACACATTTGCAGGTTTTTAGCTTTGCAAACGTGATAATCTGCTGCTTTATTTGGTCATAAATAAGGGTTTATGCAATATATGTGAGTTTTGAACCAACAGGCAGACAATTAGTCATTTGAAGACGTCACCTTTGACTACGAGAATTTTGAAGGGGCTCTGATGACATTTCATAGCCTAAACAGGTAAACGATTAAATGTGACATTATGGGAGCATTCATTGATAACAAACATAATCGTCGCCTAAAAGCCAGAACAGAAAACTGCCATTTCACGTGTGCGCTGGAATAATTTAACCAACATCTGCTATAGCACCAACATCGTTTGTAAAACCATTTCTTCCCTTTCTTGTACTTGTTTCTTCTTTCTTCTGGGTTCAAGGTTTCAGAAATAAGTAGCAATTTGCATGTAATGAAGTCAGAGTTCATGTTTAGTTTTACAAGAGTTTAGTGACGTAACAACAGAAGGAATCTGACCCTGTGTAACTGCAGTATGTCTGTATCTTATAATTGTGCAATTTAACTCCTTTTAATAACTTTGCAGCTCTGCATCACTGCTTCATTTAATCACCTTTTCTCGAATAACTGTGATTATCAGATGGGATGTTTTTTTCCCAGCAGGAGGTAATAGCCCATAGCTGCCCATTATTGCTGTTTTTATTTTTTCTCTCTCTCTCGTACCAGGGAATTTGGTGCATTGTTGTTGTTCTTCTAATACTGTTATGCTGATTAATATCTTAGAGGGAGGGATGATAAGAAACTAGATTTCCACTCCTATCTACTGCTGCCCTCGCAGCCCTCGTACCTGTACTCCCGTCCCCCAAGATACCCAAGAAAGAGGCGGAAACAAGCGTGGGAGATGGTACATATTTCTCTTTTGAACTTCACAGGAGTTAGGTGCTTTCAAAACGCTCCCAGGTGTGGATTTTTCTTAGATGTGAGGAGGAAGGGCAGGCGGTTCAGAGAAAGAGAAAGAAAGGGACAGGAGATGGAGTGAAGGAGGGAAAGGAGAAAAAAAGGTGCTGGCGAAAGAGATAGACAGAGAGAGCACAACAGAAAGACTAGGAATGGATTTGTGTATCCCGCTGGGGGTGAAACGGTAAGCCACTTTCTATGTTTTGGAGGAAGTGGATTGATTTCCCCTTCTGTGACCTCTGTCTCTATCGCTGCTGTTGCCAAGTGTGATACACAAGTCTTTTTAACTGGAGGTGGAAATACACTGGCTGCTGCATTTGGAAACAGCCGATACTGTACCCAGTCCAAAACGTCTCAGGCGTGATGCAGAACAAAGTCAGCGAGGTAGGCTTACAGGTGGAGCCTTTGTGGAAGCGCCAGCTTTTTTATTACGTCCCTACTGAGCCCTATGCCCAACCAAATAAGAAGATTTTGGTGTGTTAGCAAACTGTTACAACAAATTGTTCTGTGCTTATCTACAATCTGCTGCCTTAAATGGACCTTTTCTTTATCAGACCTTTACTTTCGTTTGCCTTTTAAATGATGCCATTAGCATCTGAGTCACTTTCCTCTGTTCGCTCATTTCCATTCATGCTCCCTAGGACAGGTCATGTCCACACGTCGGATCATTGAAACATAAAATTAAAAAGACTCTTAGCTCCATTTGACGTCGCCTCGCAGGGCTTCAAAAGTTAATCTGTCCTCACTTGACCTTCCCTGTTACAGCCTGAACCTTTTTAAATGGCACCGGATGGACCAGTTGCTGTTTGGCTCAATGATACAAGCGTGCACACCCCTCCGGGCTTGATTGCAAACACAGATTACCTTTAAGAAAAGAGGTGTGATGGGGGGCATTGCAGGTGAAGGTCGAGGTGGCCGCAGGCATCCGATCACTCACGCTATCCGTCCAAAAAACAAGAAGAAGCCGACTGAATGCCGCGCCTGGGCTTGGTGTAAATCACCGAGCTGTAAAAGCGATTCTGTCTACACTGGCCACCCTCATAAATTGGCATCTCCCTGCCACTCCCCGCCCCACCACCGGCTCCACACATGCTTTATGACAAGAAGATCAGACCACTAAATGGGTGGGGGGGGGACATAAATCCAAGTCCAGGTGAGGATGGAGATACAGACCGAGGGAGGTTGTTGCTGTTGACTCCTTGACCAAAGGCGAAAGTAAGTAAAGCTCGACGAAAGCAGGACAAAAGAGGCAGAGCTGAGTGCAGAAAAGTTTCTGCAGCATTATCACACCTCAGGTACTTCCTGTAGAGTAGATGAATTTCCTTTTCAACTAGCAATTTGCATAATAATGAAGAAAAATTGATTTAGTCCAAACCCCTACAACTCCTTTGTTGTAAGATGCAGAATTCACATTAATACCATCCATATATTACGTCAAGACATAGAAGCATTTGCTAATTATACATTAATTTACTTAAATAATGGCATCATTAGTATAAAAGGTTGTCTGTGATTCCGTGTGTGTGTGTGTGTGTGTGTGTGTGTGGCTGTGGCGTGCGGATTTCATTTCAGCATTGTTTTAATCATTTAAAAACTTATTGAAATCATATCGACCGCTTTAATTTTCAGATTACAGGAGGATATAATGAAAGATGCTTTCAAAACAACATGCCACAGCGGTGCAATAGATGTCTGGCATGCTAATCAAATTCCACTATTATGAGATAAACTTCAATTTAATTCAGCTCCCGAAGGAGTCGGTGCTTTGCTATTGATTTATGTCACAGAGAAGCTTCATATTTTCTCTCACCAGCTGCATTCTAGCGCTTGTTCACCAAGATAAATGAAATTCTTTTACATGTGTTAAATGACACGCCTGCTCCGGCATTTTTCTGTTAGCGATGTTCAAAGGTTGGAAGTCGGTCTGGTGTTGAGACGCCAGAGCCGTTTGACTTCCTGTGCTCCTGCTTTCCTGCGCAAAGGAGGCAATTAATTTACCTACGGGGGCAATTGTGCACACGCAGACTGTTTTGAGGAGGCCTTTGTCATCTTTATGGGACCATTTCATCAGAATCGCCGTTTGAAAGTAGACAAACTCTCACATTCGTTTTAGAGTTATGACACCGTGGCGCGCAGAAAAGCTGCTATTTCCACTTCTCCAGCCTTGTGTTCAGGGTCAGCTTTGCAGCCACGGAGGCAGTTTTAGGGGGCATTTGTTGCTCATGCGATTGAGATGGAAGAGCGCTTACAGCAACCCGTCTCATGAACCGTGTCAGCCTTCCCAATAGACTTTGAAATCCTTGAAATGTCCTTAAAAAGGATGGCAAATAATTGAACGGCACGGAAAGTTTTGATTAAAAAATAAAAAAACACACATCTTTGATTTTTTTTTCTTTTCAACTTGGCAGAAATGGGCTTTTGTTGATCACAAGTGGAGAAAATGAGGCGATGTCCCGCTGATCCGTGAATGAACTCCGACACGAACATTATCCACTGGCAGTTTGAGGTGTATGACATCTAACTTTAAGCAATTATCGCGCATCTCACCCTGTTCGACTAGTTTCATCAGACAGCGCTTTGGAAGTCAGTACAAACGCCTTGAATTTGCTCACAAAGAATCGCTGTTAGAAAACCGCTGCACAGATTAACCCTTTAAAAACGACCATAGAAGAAATCCGCTGCAGTGTAACTATTTTGACATGCCCTCGTTTTAGTTTTTCCACATGCCAAACATCAATTAAATCCTTACAACCCCAATTCTAAGGCTATATAGGTTTTTTCCAAAAATGAAGAAAATCAGATTTTTATATATTTACTCCTTAAATATAGAAATACCACAAACTTATTACTGTATAAAACTTGTAGAAAATACAAATGGGAGAGCCAAATATTGTTGTCGCGATGACATGAAATGTCCCATTTTGATGACATCACCATACGCGCACATAACGTGACGATATACAAGCATTGTATTAGGAAGTAGAAGACGAAAAACTGCCCGTCAGTGAGTTTTGGGGGATTTTCGTTACCGCGCGTTTATGCAGTACGTCCAGATGAATTACAGGGCGATGACGGCGCCAAAGGAGGCATGTAATCGTGATTCGTAAGTGGGAGCGCTGCTGAGAACCTCACTCAACTATTGTATCGCTGCCTCTTTTTGAAAGCAAATTATTCTTAGAGCATCTGACGGCTGAGATTCCTCTGCCAGTTCATCTAGGACTATAACATTCTGTTCTGACGTTTTCTTGTTCTTGTGTGTGTGTGTGTGTGTGTTGTGCTAGTTTGCAAAATCATCTTGCTTCCATGCTGGACGCTGCAAATAATCATAATCCTACCGCAGAAAACTGTTTTTTTGTTTCGTCTTTGTGTGTGTGTGTGTGTGTGTTGTTTGTGATCACATCAGCTGATTCTTTATGAATGGAGCAGTCTGGGATTTGCTGACCTATGGCATCGACCCGGGGACTGAGGCATCACACACACACACACACAGCAGTTACACATATGTTCTTACAGTCCCGTCTATTTCAGTTACTACACTTTTTAGTCCATTTTTAGTCCGGTGTTCTCCCACCTCTGACATTTATTAAACATAATATTTGTGGGCCCTTCTCCCTCCTCCGTGCTTCCTTATTTTGCTGTATTTACATTTCACTAAAGCTGTATAACACCTGCCGAATGTATAAATTCTATATTTTCTGCCTATTTCCCCTGTGGATGTGTGCTTCAGTTTGTGCGCAGCATCACGCAGATTTGCACTTCTCCTGGGTTTCCCTAATTAAAACATCTCCTGTCTTAATTTCCCTCAGATTAACATCACACACAAGCAGCAGCTGAGGCAGGACGACTTGCCTGACTCGGGTACGACTGCTGTAGTTTGACACAGTTTGTGTGGGCCTCTGTGCTTTGGTGCTGGCTTTTGGAAGCTCGCAGACATTAGCTCAGTGAAACCAGCTCTCCCGCAAACAGATTTCATAATTACAGGAATAACCCAGATACTTGGAAATAGCATCTCATTAGTTTTCCATCAAATCTGCGAAACAATGAACTTTTCGCGTGATGTTCTGGCAAAGTGCAAACGTCAGCCACGCTTGCACACAAAGTCATCTGAAGACTTCCGAGGCGCACGTACGCAGGTGACGTGTTGTCTCTCAATGGCGAAACCCCATCAAAGGTGTTCCTGTTACCGCACGAGGGTCTTCATTAGACGGGTGCGGGCGTGCCGATGTAACGCCGCGTCATTAGCGCCGTGTTCTCCCTCGTCCATCAGCGTTCCTTTATGGCACATTTCACTCCCAACTAGGTCATTCAGGTTTGCCTGGCAGATGGAATATCCTGAACAGCACGGAGACGCCAAGCGAGCAGGCGAGTAATGATGGCGCGCGCACACGCATGCTTCTGTGCGCAGATGCTTAATCACATGTTTCTTCTTCTTCTTTCATCCGCCCTATGCACGATCTCAAACTAACTCACACAGAAAGAAGGAAATCAGCCGCACATGGACACTCTCCTATTCGTCCCCCTCCATCCACTCTCACACTCCCTCCTCCCTGGACGCTGCCTGTGAAACGCAAACACACACCCGTTGTGGCAGACATTCTCCCAGGGTGGAGCAGAGTAATCATGCCGCAGCACCTCTGGCAAGGCTAATTAAACCAGCACATCTGTGCCTTATTGCACGTCAGGAGCAGGTGGCGGCGTCGCCTGCGGAACCTTCCCTCGCTTCCCCTCCTGCCGCTGCCGCCTCGTGACTGCACTGCTAAACAGTGATGACTGCAAGGGCACGCACATATCTCCATCTCTGGTTTTTATGGGGTTAAAATCTTTATATGATCAGTGAAAGTGTTTTTTGGGCGACAGGGGCAACGAGGGCAAAGGCAAAGTGGCCTGAGCTCCCGAGTGCTGCAGCCAAGAGGGGAATATGTGAACTCAACAGATTTAATCATCCCCGCACTTAACTCGCTGCGCTTAGTCTAAACAGTTATAAAGTTCATTACTTGATCAACAAACTTTTCATAAAAATCTTGCCTCCTCTGGTGCTTGGCTTCCCTCTGCCGAATTCCGACACACAAAAGTGAACCTCTCACACGGATTTCCCTTTACGGGCACGCTCAAAGTCTCAAATCGGGCCGTCGGGGATAGGCGAGGGTTTGTCCAAGCTAAATCAAGTCAGACATGGGAGACGCGGTGGCAGGAATCGGCAGCGTTGTGTGCTGAATCAAAGCCAGCAGGAACCTCGGGAGGCTTCAGTTAGTCTGCTCTCTTGGGCAAACAAAAAAAAGGCTATTTGCATACCCTCGTGGTTAGGATGAAAATAAGCATCATTTAAAGCAGGAAGGTCACTCCTATAATCTTTTAGTGTCTTTCATCCCCAATCTGATTCAGAGATTCACACTTCCGCTGCATCACAACGTATCATCTCCTCTCTCTGTTTAATTGTTGGAGGATTTTTTATTCAAATTACTCCTCATTTGGCTGGTTCTTGGTGACCCTCCAGCCTCCTCAGCATGTCCCTTGAGGCTGGATGACATGCCTGTAACAAGGAGCTTATTGCAGCGTTATTGCCCAAGCATCTAGAAGGTTCCAAGGGCCTCGGGGCATTTGTGATGGCGCTGACAGGTCCCGAGGACTCGGCTGTCACTGTCAGGTTGCCAGCGGGCCGGCGCGATGCAGTTGTCAGGCCCAGGCGAGGAGACGCGGTCGGCGCAAACGCCCGGGCGTTTGTTAATAGATGCATATCGGTTCCCACGCTCGCGCATATGCAAACACTCGACGAAGTCGTGCGTGGGAGCGCGATGGCGTCCTGTGCATGCACGTGCAGAATGGAAACATAATGTTATTCTTTCTGAGGTGTGACAGGAGCACGCACACACACACACACACACACAAACACACACACACACATAATGCGGTGAGTCCTACGGGAGCCCCTGACAGCTCTGCCCTGAGCTTCCAATCCGTCTCAGGGAGCTCCAAACACCCAGTGCAATTACTCTTTCTTGCTGACTGCACCTGCACAACATAATTGAGAAGGCTACTGGGGCTTTGTCACTTAAGGTAAAGATGTAAAAGAAAAAAAAAGTGCCCCGGCTAAGCTGCAGAACTGCAGCACGGGGCTATTACACCTCAAATAACGAGTGTGTCTGGACACACATGTCTGTCCGTGCTTGTTTGTGCGCGGGCCTGCATGCTCTTGGACGTGTGTGTGGTGTCTGCTGAAGGACACTGTGTTGGAACTGTGCTGCAAAGTGAATCAGGATCCTTCAAAATGACTTTTGCATTGAATATTCCGTGATGAATTTTCAGGATTTATAGTCTGCAGGCAATTCTGTTGAGATGGTGCGTCAGCCAGACCAAGACTATCAAATATGTATGCATTGTCCGCCATTTGAGTCTGACATTAGTGGTTAAAAGAGACATTTAATTAAGCTCTGGTGATGCAGGCAGGGTGGATGTCTTGAGACCAGGGGACCCAGAGAATCCCCCAATCCTACTTTAATGAAACCAGCAGCAGGTCACTGTCTGTGAAAAGGAAGTTCACTTGAAACTCATTATATGTGTTTGTCACGAGTGTTTAACTCTCTCACCAAAGCCATTGTCCCCAGTGAATGGTCTGGAAACAAATTGCCACTGTTGCCATTTCACTTATCTGGCAACCACTTAGAAAGCCCAAGCTTTGAAATGAAGGTGACTGGTTGAAATGGCAACCGTGCAGTTTGCTTATTTTTCCCTTCATGTCAATTGGGAGCCAAATATAAGATTCTTTTTTTCTCCCCCCTGCTTTTAGGGAAAAAGCTGATTGGCCCTGCAATCGATTTTAAGCTAGAGCCATGAAAAACGCTCACGTAGCTTCAAACAGGTGGACGCGGTTTTCTGTTCATAACTAAACGTGTCACGTGCTGGACTGTTTCTCGGATGGATGACCTCAGGTCTCCTATATTCATACATCATTTTTTGGTTCGATGTGTGTAGATTTTTAGCTGGACTTTCCAAACCCCCAACTTACTGTCCTGGATTTACACACACACATGTAAGTCCGCTGAATATTTAAGCTGATCAATTTATGAGCCAAAATGGGAATTATTCGGTGGCTGCGTTTATGTTTTTCGATACCTCCATCCACTCCTGCCTCTGTCAAACGTTGCACCTCTAGTCAAAAACGACTTTCCTCCACTCCTCCATCTCTTTGCTTAACCTCCTCCTCCTCCTCCTCCTCCTCGCTCCAGCCCACCTGTGAAAATATCTCCCTTTCATCCCACTCACTTAGGTATTCCCCCTGAAGGCAGACTAAGCTCCCTGCCTATCTCCCCCTGCTCCCTCTTTGCCCTCTCCGTCAGTCCCCGTCTTTCTTGTTCCCTCTATCACTTGGGCGCTTACTCGCACGCCAAAAAAAACCCCCGACACACCCGCCTCAGACACGCTCCTCTGTCATTTGTCAACACTGTCAGCTCGGATGGAAAGAAACTCCCCTACCTACCGACCGCCCACTCCTGCTTCTTTATGTCAAATCCAACCACAGCGGAGCAGGCAGCGCCTCGGTCCTTCCTATCACCTCCAATATCAAGTAGCACAGCCAGACACAGAATATCAGAACAGTTATGGTGGAGCGATAAGGAACCTTGGCAGTTCCCTTAAATTCCTTGTGTGTAGATCCCGATCACCGGAATAGGTTGTGAATAAAAAACTTGACTAATTGAATGTAAGTGCACTTACACTTTGAAGAATAAGAGCTAAAAAATACGACTTTGAAGCCTTGCGGCTTACGCTGTCACAAAAGAAATCAAACTAATCCTTAAAAAGTCAACTGGAGCGCGGCGCGTTGTGATTTGTTTGCATGTTGAGGCGTCTCGAAGCGTTTGTTTGATCTTAGCATATGACGAACTTACTGTAGATTTTCTTGGTCCAGTTCCAATTACTGGATGAGTTAAGGCGTTTTTTTTAAAGCACATAAAGAAGAAAGTAATACCCGAAACTCATGATACTGTGGCATGTGGACATAATTACTGCGAAAATCTAACATCAGTCAGTTCAGGAATTAATTTGAGGCCACAACCAGAAAGCTGTACCATATTTGTTTCATTAGAGAGCTCTCAGTTTTTTTTTTTCAGAAGTTCACAACCTCTTATTTCTTCTAACTCAAACATTGTCTTTAAGCTAAATCTCAGCTTCTCAGCGTCTCAGTGTTGCGTTCAAAGAAAAAGTTTAATTGATTTTTATTTTCTTTCCAGTCGTGTCTGAAAATTGGCTCATCTGAGAGCCAACTTGAACTGCTTGTGGTGAGGTCAGCTGGGCTTTTTGGGAAAATATATTTGAGCTCCACCCTGACAAGGACAATAAATGTGTCTCGCTGAAATTGCAGGTTTTACTGTGGGACAAATAAAAGTAGAAACCACTAGGATCTGAAGCTGCACTTCATTCACCCTCCTACCACATGTAAAACAGTGCTGACTTTGTTAAATTATTCATACTGTACATTTTATTCCCCTCATCACACGGCGATGCCTCCTTTTCAACCTGATTGCCTTTACATCGTCACTTGCCTAAGGAAAGGTTGCAGCTCATTTCCCGACTTTGTCACCAAAGCGTCAGAAACAATTAGGCTTCAGCATTTGAGGTCCGGCTTTCAAGTCAAATGAGGCAAAACAAAAGCGTAGTGTAGTGACGTACAAACACACAAAAGGCTCAATATTTAAAACATATACAGCATTTTACAGGCTAAACCACCGGACCAGTCAGTGAGTATGTTCTGATGCTAAAAAGGAAGTGAAAGCATGACTCCAGATTCACTCAGGTGCTTGGGTTTAGACAACAAAAGCCATTTGGTTAAGGTTGGAAAGTGGTGAAGTGGTCAGCTCTTAAAATTTCGTCTAAATTTAAAGCTAAACCCAAATTTTTGCCTAACTTTAACCACCCGCTTTAGGTGCCTAAACCCAACCATAAAATATGATGTACTGCATGTTTGCATGACGTTTTGGCTGACAAGAAAAATTATTGAAATTTTCATTATCAACATATCACAACTTGCCATTTATGAGAATTGTAAACATATCGATGATCTGTAAAGAAACACGACCTACTAAAGTTGTACCTACTGTAGAAGCAGCACTGTCACATCCGAGCAGGAAGAGTCACTTTTGTCAGCTGCAGCTCCCACAACACCCTTCCACGAGCGATGCAGGCCTAACTAATGGATCGGATCGACTAAGTGCCATCACCGGTGATTCTCGTCCAAGTCCTGCATAATATCGCTTGAAAAACAACACCACTATCTGTTGGTTCCGCTTTTGTTAAAAGTGTAGTGTACACAAAGCGTGTCATCTTTGGATAATTTGTTAAAGCGTGCTCCACCGGCGCGGCCATTTTAAAATCAAATCTTCATCGACTTGTGGTTTTCCGTGCCTTTTGTCAATAAGCAGATTATAGCCTTTTGTATGGAGGCACTGCAAACACTGCGTGATGCGTTCAAGTGCAACCTAGTCACATCTTTCTCCATTATGCTGTCAGTTAGAGCGGCTGTATTTCAGGCAGAAGTGAAGGAAAAAGCAACCGGTTGGGAAGGCGAATAAAATGGATTCATAAAAGCTCTGGAATGGAATAAATGGAAATATGCTTGTAGTCAAGTGAGCACAACAGGTGGTTTTGCAAATGTAATAACAACTGGGGATGTTTGAGTTAGAATAGACGAGTGCTGCTGTACTTTGTCATGTAGCTGAGTCTGGAAAAGCCCCTTCTCTTTATTTTTCACCTGGCCACCACGTCAGATGAGTTAAGCAGAAAATCTTGCTTTTGTCTGATCACATACTACAATATATATATATATATATATATATATATTTTCCTCTGGGGAGGAAGACAGGAGGGAGGATGGGGGCAATTACTCACAAGCTCTTGAGTTCATTACTACCCCAATGAGCAATAACCATCCCTCAGTTAGCACGGAGCCCAATAACCCGTTTAATTTCATAATTATCGATCGCTTTGGATGGCCACGCCGAAAGGTCACGACACTTTTTTTTTTTTTTCTCCTCCTCAGCCGGAGAAAGTGAAAGCAGGTTGAGTTGAGAGAAGAGGCAGCGAGGAAAAGACTGACTCACACAAGACAGACTCTCCCGCTGAGCGTCTGACAACTGGCTGGCTGATTGGCGATGGAGACACACAAAACACACACACTCGCACACAATTGCACTTTTTTTTTTTTTTTGTGGCGTACACATGTAGCAAACACACACACAACTGTCCGAGAACACCACGTACACACTTCTCCACGAACTGAGCGCTCGAGAACATTTTCTCACCCGGATTTTTGCAAGGTTACAAACACGTATGTGACACATTTAGACACCCACCCACACACACACACACACACACACACACACGATTGAGCATAATAATGACTTTGCTTGACGCTGCACGCACAAGTCATGTACGAACAATGCACATAAACACATGACAAATATCCACAAATCGTTTTGTGGTTGCCAAAACAAATCACATCATTTGACTTTTTGTACGTCTGCATTCAGACTCTTTCCTCACTTCTCTCTGTCCGCTGTCTGATGGAGAAATGTTGAAGTAAACTCTGTTGATGATTTTATCTTTGCTCTTCTCTACGGCGCCTCCATTCATGAGCAAATAATCCAATAACACAAATTGCGTCCATTTCCTTTTTTTTTTTACTTACACACAAGCAAAAAAGGAGCACGGAGCAGCACATAAACCTAAAATGAGCAGTTCTGAAAGATGCCTCTGTAAAAATGAATACAAATCATGGTGTCCTCACCCTCAATCACGCCGTCCCATTCCCTCCTCACCCTGTCATATCCACAATTCCTGACTCATCAGACGCTATTGTCATGCACCCTCCATCGGCGGCACACGGGGCTAAGTTATTGGCCTCTTTTTAATAAGGCTATGGATTGTTTGAGCAATGGCACCGGCACTGCTGTTGATTATATCGAAAGCCTGTTGTTTTATATCCTGCGAGTGTCAGATTTCGGCTATTTACATCCCTCAAGATCTGCGTGCCAGAGAATGGTTATTGATTTTTGCCAAAGATGAATGGGAGTGGACGCGCCGAATTAAAAGCAAAAAAAGGCAGGAAGGTGGTGAGAGCAGGGGAGAAGGAACAAGAAGAGGAGATGGAAGTGGAATATTCGATTATTCCCACTGTCACAAACTAGAGCTCGGCTGTTTTTAAGGGTTTCGCTGCATCGGTTGGACATTCATTTTGGCCTGACATGTAAACAAAATAGCTCCATATTTCACTGCAGGCGTTGGTTTTTCTGACTGGGATTCGGTTCAAGATGTGTCGGACTGTTTGATGCTGCTGCCATGTTTTCGGCCGATTGTCTCCATTGAATTCGGTGCCTACAGCTACAGTCCGTGGTCAAGAGCCAGACTGGAGACTCTGTCTGTTCCAAGCCTTTATCTTATTCTTTTAAAGTGAAAAAGAAAATAAAAAAATCCCTACTCACACATTCTGTTACAACAGTCTGTGAAGTTCCCAGGAGTTATTTTTCAATGAAATGATGTTGTAATATACGTTTTAAAAAGAGGACTCTGCTGTTTTGTCTTCTTTGAATTATGTTTTGAGGTTTTTCCGTCTGTGCCAGAATAAACTCCAGAGCCATTCATTGTTTTTTTTGTTTTTTTGTTTTTTTGTTTGGCTCCACCACCAGGTTCAGTCGTGGTTGTTTCAGTCTTGTCAGCTGAGCAGTGTTTGCCTAGAAGATCACGTTTCCATTTTTTGCGCAAAGTCAGGATGTGTCAACAAAAAATTATTAACCTTTTGAGCAAATATGTGGAAACAAGTTTCATAATGCTAAAAGCTCAATACAAATCTACAGTACGGAAATGTTTCAGACATCTTTTGGTAGCAGTATGTTCCCTGACGTCACCAGCGTGTTTGAATGAGGCTCGTCTAACCGGTCAGACAATTCGCAATAAGCAATGAGTTATGCATTATTAGTAATGATTTGCAGCCCTCTTCCTTCCATCCCTCCATTTTCTGCTGCTCCTTTAAACTCTGGTTTCAGTGTTGGCAGCTGACTCAGGGTAATTCACACTAATTTGAGCAGTTAAAGGCGCCATATTGTGCCCAATTTTGAGGTTGTATTTTTACTTTGGGGCTCAACTAAAACGTTATTTTGGATGATTTACAATTCTAAGAACGGACCTCTTTGTTCATATAAATAAATGATGCATAAATATAACGTCAGAGCAGGTGGATATGCAGAGCTGAACTCAACTAACACTTTTGTTGACTTTAATTTCTAAGTTAGTCAGCATGAAAATACGAAAAAGCATAATGACTCCCTTAAAGACGGCACAAGGGAACGAAATGAATAGAAAATAATATATTACAAGTAAAGCTCCTCGAGTTAGACAGATGAGCTTTTAACGGTGGCAGCTGACAAGCGAAGGAGGGAGTGGTAGAAGAGCAGGAGGAGGACAGGGAGTGGAGACAGACCTTGAACGCAACAGACAAGGACTAAGTCAAGAGAAAGAGCAGCGTCAAAAAAACTGACACGGGAGTAATATTGGGAAAAATGGGAGATGGAAGAGGAAGAGCATAAAAAAGATGACAGGAGTGGAATGAGGTGGTGGGGAGACAGTGATGGAGGGGGGGGGGGTGGGGGTGAGGGGGTGACCGAGTACAGAGAGATGAATGACATTTTGGATTCTCTCAGCAATAAAGCGTCTCCCTAGACACAGGCTGTCTGGGTTTAGATAGAGGCCGTTCACACTGAAGGGCTCATTTGCCTTTCAGTTGCTCATTACATCCAACCCAAACTTATTTCCTCCTCCGGGAGGCCAGTTTTCCCCCCGGTCCTCTGACTCTGTGTGTGTGTGTGTGTGTGTGTGTTTACATGGGCAGCCGTGCTTGTGTGTTGAGGACATTTTTGCATTTGTGCCGGTGCTTTTGTGTGTCTTTGTGTGTGTGTGTTTCAATTCGGGCGCAGAATGACAGCGAAGACAGCCTCTGCTTTGTATCGTATAAGTGTGTGTGTGTGTGTGTGTGTGTTTCATTATCTCTATAGCATGTTGTGTTTGTGACACGCCACTTCACTTTGTACACAATTTGAAGGCAACTGCTGTGTTTGGAATAACTCAAGCTAGTGAATCTTGTGCAACACAGACACACACACACACACACACACATACACACACTATAATGTGATTTATAAAAGGAGAATGAAACTAAACACACTTGAACAAGCACGAATATGCACACACACACACACACACACACACACACACACACACACACACACACACACACAGGCATATTTACACCAAAGGCACATCTTTCCCAGCACCAACACACAGGCCTCACAGCATAAATGTTCTCGAACCTTCTCCGTAATGATTCCTTCCATATGGTTCCTACTAATATTCTGCTTGGAGCCAACTCACTGGGACTGACGCACACACGCACACACACACACTCACACACACACACACACGGAAACCTACACATGATCACAGGCCCTTCTGTGCTGCATTAACTACAAACCTCATTTCCCCACAAACAGAAGCCACCGGCTGAAAATGGGCTGGGATGGGTCATTAAACCTGTGTCTAAAACACACACACACACACACACACACACACACACATCTGTTATACAAATGACACCCCCACCTTCATCCACCTGTGTCCGTGTCGCAGGCAGATATCCCGACGCCTGTTGAGGAATTGTTGCTCGTTTGATGGAGGTGGTCCTTGACGCCCGTGGCTTCAGGTGAATTTCCTGAAGTGTGTGTGTGTGTGTGTGTGTGATAAGTGGTGGGGACTGCTAGTGTGGACAAATAAGATACATGGGAATGCCCCACGGTTAGAGGTAAACCAAGAAAAGGATGGGGGGGCTGTAGATGTGGAGAACAGAGAGGAGGACAAGTTAAAGTTAAAATGGCTCCAGAAAAAATCAGACAAGGACAAAGAAGTACAGGGGGTGAGAGGAAGAGCTATGGGGGGGCGGAGGGTGGGCTTGAAGAAGAGGAGGCCCTGCTGAGAGATGATTGATGGCTCTGAGCCCCCACTGGCCCTATATCAGCCACCCAGGGCTGTCAGGGACAATTTAATGCTAAAGTCGCAGGGAAGTGGGCGCGTTCTTATAAACAAGAATATTTTACACGAGACACAGAAAGTCGCAGAGGTCAGCGTCCGGTTACCAGGCTTCACATTTATTCTGTGAACACCGAATAAGATTTAAAATGCTTCATTTCCACTGGGTGTGGAGGATTGTAACCTGTGCACGGGGCGTTTGCAGGCAGAGTTTAGGAGTAGAAAAGGTCTTCTTGGACCCTGGGTTTTGCCTGTCAGGCTGCAGGAGTCTATCCAAAGTCTGACTAGAACTAAAACTCCACTTCAGCATTTCTGAAATAGTCCATTTTGAACAAGGTTAAAACTAAAACACTCGTGCCTGCAAGTTTTTTTTTTTTTTTGCTCGTAATCCGTGAATCGAATGACTCACCGAATGAACTGCATGAGCTAAATTCTTAAAATATGATTAGAATCGCTTCACTTCAGCACATGGAAAAGCATACAAGGGGTTACAATAAGCCTTTATGTGGATTAAAATGTGCTCAGAAATGTCACACATTTCCGAGTCGCTACGACCGTCTGTAAAAGTTTTATCATTCTATTAACCAAGGGCAACTTGCTCACCTCTAGAAAACGTTTAATTTGTGCTATCAGTCATTTCCTCTTTTTCCTCTAATGTTGGGAATCTGCGTTTGGGTTGAAACTCCTCATTTCCTATACTGTGAGCCCCATATGAGCTCATAAGATGTGGGAGCTGCCTCGTCAGCACCACCTCGGGACTGTGTGTCTGAGGAGGATGAAGAGCCAGGATGGGCCCAGTAATAACGGTCCGGTACTGATGTGGTCCAGGCTCCTGCGCCCTTTGAAGCCAGGTGTGTGGGAGTGTGTCTGCTCCAGCATGGGATGTGCTGAAGGGAAGGATAGTGGCCCAGAGATGAGAAGTTGTCAGTGAGGAAGATTGTGTTACACGATTTCACAGGAGTTGTCCTCTTCATTTGCAGATTCCCCCATTAAAGTTCACATTTTTGTCAAATTATGAATATTTACACTTACCTGTCACCCACATTTTATTCGGTAAAGGTGTTTTTTTTTTTTTTTTTTTTGTTGCAAGAAGACACAGCCGACAATTCTTAAAATACTCCCACAGATGAAAAGGGAAAAATGACACAAACGTGTGTCTTTCTTTTCATCTTTTAAAAATGTATTTGCAGCTACAGAGAATAAAGCGATCATGTCCTACTGCCTTCTCACAATCACAATACTTGTTTAGCTCAATTAATAAACAAATGCAGAAAAGCCAAAAAATAAAAGTAGCAAATATTGGTCTAAATGCAGAAGAAAAAAAAGAAATGTGAATTTGTGCTTTAACCTGGTAAATTATTTAGTGCAGAAACAAACATTGACTTTAGCAGAAAGAAGATTCACCACAAATTTTCATAGAAACACAAAGAATTTTTGTATCACTTTGTGATTGTTTTCATGATCGATTAATCGTTTCAGGTCTTTATCAAATCACCAAGGACATGTTTCACGTTTAAAAGACATCGATTGATCAAGCGCGCAAACCAACTACCTACAGGACAGACGCCCGTATTTGGGTTTGGGAAAAATGGGCATAAAGAGACTCGCTCCGTGTCGTCGTCAAATTCAGTTTAAGGGATGAGCATCAGTGCTTGAGCATTTAATAAAGTGGGAATCAATAGTGAGAAGATACTGAAGGTGAATACTGTTTTCGAATCAGCCTGCCGAAGCACCACAAACTTCTTTTGTCTTAGTCAAGGCTCCACATTAATGCGCCTTTGGTTCACTTTTCTCCGATGGACACTTTAAAGAGAGACAAGAGCCTCATTTAATAAATGTCCTTTGTTATTTCTCGGGTGTAGAGCCAGTCTAATCAATAATTATGAACGATGAATTTCAAATGATCACAAACGGTGACTGGCAATGCAGCAAGCGGATTTCACAGTGTGGGGCCGTATTTTATTCCTCAGCACTGAGCACCAGGCTGGAAAAAAATGTCGCTATGCAGTAAAAAAAAAAAAACAACAAACTGTACCTTGGGAGAAGTTGTTTATTTTTGACCTTTTATTGATCACGGCGTCCTGCAGCTGTAGGAGTAGAGACGAATAAAAATTGAGTGGCAGTCCACTTCAGAGGCGTAAGGGATCACGCTGTTAGGTGTGTCCTTGCCGTGCGCTTTTAAGCTGTGTGCTGGGTTTGACCGTGACCTGCGTTTTGTCCTGGAAAACACTCCAGTGCTGTAGAGATTTGTGCCATTATTCATGATTTTGGCCCTTAAACCCCCCTCAACCCGCTCACACACCAATCCAGGAGGTGCATAATTCAAACTTAGTGTCTGCTACTTGCCACCACACATACAAACTTGGACACCATGCACAATTTATCAGGTGGAAGCCTGAGGTGTGTTTCTTGCAGCGTGAGCGGCAAACGGTCTTACGTAATGTGTTTACTTCGCTGACACATTCAAAGGAACCAGCAGACGCCGTGCGTTTGAGCAAACCTCTTCTGCGCTGGAAAGGCGCCACTATTCAGAGAGCAGAGCTGTGACCTCGCGCTACAGCTTTGACCCTGCTCTGCTTTACTTGTGTCGTGCTCGTGTCGCTGCGCTGACCTCTGCAGCTGCCGTGCCAGCCACTCAGTCAGCCATTACGGCTCAAAAGCCGGCACTTAAGGCCGTTTCTGTCCGCTGTTCAAATGCGGGCCCTCCCTTTCTCGGCTCCTTATTAGCTCATAAACCAAATTTTTCCCACAGAAATTTAGTGCTGATTTTCACACTCACTTTTCCGAAATAAAAACATAAATTTACTGATTTCATTTTTAATTTAAAAAGTTACTTTCATGAGTTGTGTTGGAATATCAATGTTGGTAATTGAGGCAACTCATTTTCGTGTGTCATCTGGACTCAAATTTCTGCATTCCTTGAGGTAAAATAAAAGTTTATGTTGTAGAAACTTAATAAAAATGACTTGGTAACTCAGTTTAGTTCCCCTCCTCCATCCACTTACAAAAACAGGACTTGTGTCGCAGGATCTGCTGAACACAGCACAGAGATATACAAGACATTTTCAAGGAGAGAATAATTTGGTGCACAAAGAAATTCGATTATTCAAAGGTCTTATAGTGCTAGTGGGCCGGACGACACTCGCTAACAAACTTGATAGCATCTTTTGTCCTGCTCCAGATAGTGCTGGTTGTATTAAGTCATGTAAGTTGACCATCTTTGACTTGTGTCAGTGAAAAAATAAAGTGTCCTTGGTGAAATTTTCTAAGGTAGAGAAGCTTTTTTGATCGTGCCAGGGCAATGGAAGGCATGTTGGTTTTCCTCTATGAAAAAACTAATTCGAGCAACTTAATAGTTATGAGTGGTCGACCTAAAAACATTTCTTCAAACATTTCCCAGTAATTAAGTTGACCGTGAATAAGAATGCATTTATTTGTTGCAGAAATTGCTTCCACTTAATTTTCAGCAGACGCTGTCATTACTGAAACATCTTGATGTTAACTGCTGCGTTCATTTTTTGTTGTTGTTGAGCCGACGCATAATTTTTTAGAGTGCAGAAAATGTCTCCAAATGGCAACATTTCCTGACATTAAAGTAAGAATGCTGTTATAATTCGTAAGGTCAAACTATGATTTTATAGTTGTTTATGACTCCACGGCCGTTGCATTAATGTGAATGCAGCAATTAAAATGGAGTCACAAGATTAGCATGACGTCATTAAAGCTAAAGTATGTAAATAGATTTTTACTTTTTGCAGAAGTGCAGATTTTTTCAGGAGGTTCACCTTTCTAACCAATCAGAGAAAACCTTGTATACTTATTTATAGGGCTGCGCGGAGCCTAGCAGAGCAGGAAGAAGACCAGCGTGGATTCAATTTGAGTCTCGTGCTAACGCTAATTTAGGTTGCATATTGTAGCTTTAAGGCGCTGTACAACAAAAGGAGCATGAAGTCGATTGGGAAGGTCTGGACCAAAGCAGGACAGAGGCATGATAGGAGAGCAGAATGTAAAGAAGAGGTAGGAAATGAGAAGTAGCACGGCTCCGTACGTCGGTGAGAATAAGCGAAAAGGTAACTGTCGACCTTCGTCTCGCACTTCATGGATGAACCAGACATGAGACATTTACCTCACGCCCGTCCTGCGTCACTCACTCCAGCGTCTCGGGAAAAGCAAGGAGGCTCCACCCTTGCTGCTAAACCCCTTTGTTTGTCCCAAGGAAGAACGGCGTGAGACAGGATTAAGTTGTAATTCAATTTAGGAAGATTAAATTGAGGAGGTTTTCGGCTACACAAACCAACTTAAAGGGACACACCGGCAGCAAAAACGGGACCGTGCAGCTGAGAAGTTAGTTCGTTTAAATTCAGTGGATAAATGTACGTGCACAAAAGAGTCCATAAAGGAAGTGCTACAGAATTGTACTGCGCAGCGTCTTTGCCCACACGTTCTTTTCTTTCTATTGTTCTCTTTCTCTGCCGTCGGTGTCTTTTTTTTCCCCACATTTCTTTGTCGCGTCCCGGCCATTTTTGTTCCCATTTTTGTATTTGTTTGCTCGTTTTCCTTGCACTTGCTCACCTTGGTCGGTAGACTCCCTGCTTTTCTACCCAGAGATCAATACTAGACGGTGGATCACGAGTCCAATTTAAAAGACTCCCCTGAATAGTGTTAGTTCTTTGGTGCTAATAAGTTTTGGCTTTCAGAATCAAAAGCAGAAGATGTTGTAGTCCATACCAAACAACACATGCATTCCTGACAGACAGGTGTTGGTTGTTGTTTGTTCTAGAACTTTTTAAAATGTACTTTGCAAATCATCAATGCGTCATCAATTTGTGCCAATGTTGTCTTTTTGTTTTTGTGGTTGTTTCACATCTAATCTTGATATTTTTATTCTTTACTTTTTAGATATTTTATTTCTCTGTATAGAAGGCATCTTGTCGTAGTTGTTTAGTGTCTATTTTAATGATTATCCTGTGATTCTCAATCTTCTTTCAGTTGTTAGTGAATCTTGTCAAGTAATTTTCGGCCCCCTGACCCCTTTAGCCTCTGGGCCTAGACAGGAAACCAGTTGTGCGACCAATCGAAAGTTTGTTCATCTTTAAACGTTTTGTGGGAAAGCTTCATTTTCTCGAGATCACCTTGTTAATTGACCAACAGTGGCTTTCTACCATCACCTGTCGTGCAGTTTTACTCGAAATGTCCAGGCAGGTGAAACTTTCCACCCGTGTTTACTACGATGTTGTGTTTCCTCTTCACCTTGAGCTGATGCAACGGGGCTGCCTCACCTGTCTCGGTCTCTGCAAAGACACAAGTGTAGAGATATTGTACCCACTGTCCTGATTGGCAGATACCTGCTCCCCCGCCACACGTACTTTCCAGAGCTGTCAAGTGAACATGGCCCTGTGTCACTCGATGCATTAACGGTGGAGGGGGGAAAAAAAGGCAACGGCTCAATACTTACATTGTCCAGCCCTGAGCCTGGCAGAAAGTGGAATGGAGGGAGCGAGAACGAGGGAAGAGACAGAGAAATGGATGGCTAAAGGCAGAAAAAAGAAATTAGGGAAAGAGAGAGGTAGAGCAGATGGATCTAGACACTTTTGAAATGAGCCAAGAGAAAAGAGCATTTACAGTAGAGCGTGTCGATGTGAATGCTAATGTCATTCCCGTCATTCCCACTTTCACAAGTCCAACGTTGTGTCTCTCTTTCTCTGTCTCCCCCCTTTCTTTCTTTCAATTCTATTTTCTTTACCGGCCTTTACCTTGCTTACTCACCCCGAATGAGATCTATTTCTTTCTTTGTCTGTGTGTGTCTGTGTGTGTGTTCTGCCGGCTGATATTGGCTTTTGAGAGTTGTTTTCCCCTCACTTTTCACCTCCCCTCCGATCTTTTATCACCACGCACGGACATAAAGTCCACACACAAACACCTGCAAGTAGGTTGCGGTAACAGAGGATTGCAGATGCCCGCTAACCTCTCATCTCCGCACACACACAAAACAATCCTCGCACATATGCCCCCCATCGATCGGACCAATTTTAGATCCTCGCGCGGACTTCCTTTGAGTTTGTAGCCGCTCTTAAATCATTTCATCTAATAACTCATCTGTGTGTGGTCAGCAAATCTCATTTATCACCACGGCTCAGGTCCCGTCGCTGCCATTCTGTCCCACAAAGTCTGTACCCACAGCAATATGGAGCATCACAAAGGAGAGGAAGTGCGCTCATCTTTGCAGAGCCAACGATCCATAAAGCAATATGGGAGTTTATGAGCTCTCAGTGTTGTTCAATAGAAGGGCAAGTTCAACTATGCAATAGTGCTTCTTTTGTTCGTTTCTGGAATTCTTGTACTTGGGTGTAAAGAATATGAACTTTAGCTTATGAAAACTGTACGGCTGGTGATCTTGAAAGGACGTCACAAAAGGTTAATAGACACTGTTCAAAGTGGGTGTCCCCGCAACATCGTATCCATGGTGACTCCCTTTTTAAAACACAATTGTCGCTGTCGACTGTCCGACTAAGAAACTACACCATTTATTGTGACATTAGCATCCTGTAAATGCTGCTCAGTAGGCCCATACCTCCTGGCAGGTTTAGTCTGATAAAGGAGACGGCCTACATGAGCACTTTCGCTAAACCTAACCTGTTTTCGTGTTCTTTGTGCCCAAACGTAACTACAAAACACATTTATTCCTGTAACCACGACAACAACAGTCAAGAGCACCATAGCTGTTGTTTGACAACAACCTACTAGGATGTAATTGGCTGTCCAGTGACGTTACCTACACTATTGATTAATTATCCATTATATATATTCATTATAAAGATCGAAAGTTTTTCTGGTAACGTTTTAGATTACAGCCAGCAACTTACAGGATAAGTACAGCAAACGTGCTGCGTACCAGTTATTAATAACGGCGTACCTACACAGTACCTGTGGATACATAGTTGTAGGTTACATAACAGGTACAATACTTGTGGTGAAACTACTGTGCAGATCAGAAGAACTTACAGCATTCTAAACAACATACTGGTAAATTATTAAATATCACATCATAGGCGTGATAGGTTTAAAGTCTTATCTGTAGTTACCCTGTAAGTATTCATACCTATCATGTAATATTTAATAAGAACGCTTAACTTTTCTTATTACCATCTTGTTACCCTGTTATTCCCCAAAGTTTGCTTATGGTTATGAAGTAACAACAAATATGTGTCCATAGTTACCTACTAATACGTACATAGTAAGTATTAAGGATTGTTGTAATCTAAAGCGTTATTGTTTTTCTTAGTCCTTCAACTCATTGTCAGTTAGTCATCTTATTATTGAATCTTTAATTTATTGAAGGTGATACAAACCTGAATGTTTTATTGTAATGTTTGTAGGGGACATGCCACATATCCAACATATCCAACAGAAGTGTAATATCCGACACTCAATGAAAGAGTAGAAAGTAAAGAAAAACCCAGAACACGGTTTATCCCAAGTGTGATATGTGCAGGGAGATTTGACAGTGCATTGGCTTGATGCTGGAGATGCAACAAAGGCTTTGGTGAAGCTGTTGAGAGACATCCTAATAAAGAACTTGTAAACTCGTTATTTGAATTGTTCACCCTACGATGACCAGAACACTTTTTGATACGGAACAAAGTGATTTGATATAAGCATTACAGTCCACAATAAGCGGAACCCGACTCCCAGCATGTAGTATAGAGCACATCCCTATAATTTAATACTAAAGAAGAAGTGGCAGCTCCCTCCGAAGCTTCAAAATAGGAGCCTAAAGCCGAGCTTCGCAGTCAATGAAGGTGAAGTAGCTCAAAGTTAGTATACCCTTGGGAGGATAATTACACCGCTCTGTCTGGGGGCTCACTAAGAACTGGAGTCAATATCAAGTAACTCTCAGTCATGACAAAATAAGACTTTTCTCGGGATTTCAGAATAACAGTTATGAGCCATTTATGGTTTTCTGAGCCCAGCTGCTTTGGTCATATGTAGAATAATGTAGGTGCATGCGGAGAACAAAAGGAAATCTTGGGATCACAGTACACGATCCCAAATCTGGCTGTTGCCAGGAAGACAGGAGCGAGTCACCGCAAGCTTTGTTGTTGGCTCCAGGAAATGTCTTTATGGGTTGTTTTAAGTGTTTAAACCAAATGACTAATGCTGTTTATTTCCTTTCTGCAACATTTCCTTTTGACTTCTTATTCGAGACGTTCACTGCGCTGAATAAAGAAGACACCTGTTTGCCAGAAATGAGTCAGGCCGGGCTCTTCGTAGCAGATAGGGAAGGTAACATTTCTGCTGCGTGTCATCCTGAAGTCACTAAATAACAAGGCTAAGGAATAATGAAATGATAATATTTACTATGTCTGACAGACCGCTGTAGTTGACAGTAGCAGTTTCTGGCAAAACATGATACTCAAAGTTGAACCGCCGACAAACTTTAATGAGCATTTTAATTACATTCAGCCAAACTCCATTACAGTGGCTGCCACACACACACACACACACCAACACACACCAACACACACAAACCTCAGTTCGTGCCTCTGGTAATGTGGCACCGGTGCCAGCTGAGTGGAGCAGATGGTCGCGGGGCTGAGGCTGGGGAGGCTGACTGACTGGTGGAAAGGCTGGCAGGGATGGAAAGAGCACTCGATGGGTGGAAGTGGTAGGAATTAATTGCGGCGAGAGTCGCGACTGGATCGAATGTTGTGCATTTTCAGCAATCTGGATAAACACAACCATTAAAATCTATAGGTGTGTTTGCCGTGTTTGTAGAGAAGGCCACCGATGACCTTTTGTTAGTAAAAATAAAGGTACCGTCTCTATCTGTGCGCTCAGTCGATGATTTCCATTCTCTACTGGTAATTTCTCAGATGCTCTGTAACACATTAAAATGGCGGATGAAATGTTTCTCATTTCTTATGACCTTAACATATGCAGCAATTTCTAACTTGACGTCTGCAGTCCACGTTCTCTTATTTGGCTTCAGAGAGCAACGTTATGAGTGCTTTGCGTCATTTCCTGTAGTAGGTATCAGTGTCATTTGGATGGATTTCATTTAAAAATATCTCAGTTTGTGTGTGTGTGTGTGTGTGTGTGTGTGTGTGTGTGGCTAAAACCACAGGAAAACCCTGTCCCTTTATGTCCCCACTAATTTCAGCTCACTATAATAACTTCAAAAGTCTTGTAATCACGTCAGCCAAGTAAAGTCTCCAAGTGAAACCCTCTGTAAAGGTCAACCAATGCAATTTGAATATCTTTGATTAAACTGTGTGCCGGTGCCAGACCCAGACTGTAGGTCACTGCCTCAGAGAAATGATATCCAGCCCTTTCACCCCACTTGTCCCTCCCCAAGTCTCAACTCTTGGAGCTCCCTCGTTGTCAAGGGTCACGTCTGCCGCACTCTGCGCTCTCTTCAGCAATTTATGTAATCTCGCAACCCTCTTTCACTGCCTCCGTTCCCTCTGCCCTTCAATCACCGACATTTTCCAGAGGCTCTGCAGCCGTCTCAACCCAGTCGAAACCCAGTTTTTTTTAAATGCATCCCTGCATTTTAATGTGCTAAATCACTTCCATCGTCAAATTGCTGCTAAAATGACACTTTTTATGTCCTGTGTCTCTTTGTAGTTTGCCCTGGCACGGAGAACAAGCTGAGCACTCTGTCTGACCTGGACCAGCAGTATCGCACCCTAAAGAAGCTCTACGAGAATTGCGAAGTTGTCATGGGCAATTTGGAGATTACCAGCATCGATCGAAACCGCAACCTCTCCTTCCTCAAGGTATGAATATTCAAATATCTGTGATTTGTTTTTTTCAAATAATCATAGCGTAGCTGTACCTGAATGAGGAGACTGGGACAGACTTTTAAGAGTTTGAATGTTTATAACTTTGCAGAGGACAATGAGTCGATTTCAGCACCACGGACAGAGAAAGACGAAAAGACTGAAATTGGATGATGAAGTTCTTTCTCAATTTCTTCTTGAGTAAAAACTCGATAGTTTAAACAAACTCTGCTGAGCAATAAATCAACAATTTGGATCAGATAACAACATCACTGGTGAAAAAAACAGTTTGGACCTTCAGTAAAAAAAATCCAAACAGTAAATATCGTAAATAGGGAGGGATTTTGTGCCAAAGAGATCGGCTTGGGATGATTTGGCAACGTGGTTAGAGGTGCACAGTGTGTATCCAGAGGCTCTTATTCCTATAGTTCTCACATAGTATAGTTTGATATTTTATGTACTCATAAATTTGGAAGTGCAAGGTGTCAACACCGCGGACAGTAACACATGGAGACAGAGTTTGAGAGTTTCAGGACCAAGGATAGTGACAGGGGGAGACAGGAGATGTCAAGTGTTTCACTATCACAGATGGAGACACAAACATTTTCTTCCTATTCCGACGTTCGAGTTGCTGACTTTGCAACTTCCCTGACTCCCAGCACCAAGCCGAAGAGAAACTTAAATGTACCGGGCTCGGACTGATCTGCTTTCCCCGGTCTCCGCGGACGGTATTCTTACCCTGAGCTAAGCACATTGCACGGCGGTTGTGTTTTTAAATGCACAGTGATCCGGGTGATTCCGATGTTTTATTCTCATTTTCGCTACTGCAGCAGAGCGTCCGAGGTGTGCACTCACTGGACAGTTTATTAGACTTATGACACCTATTACACCAGCCACACCTCTGTGCAATCAGCTGCAGACGGCAAAATGCCCATAATATCTGGATAGTGATTTACTAGTTTACTGTATGGAATTGTGCCGTTTGCCTCATTCACGTCTTTGGATCATACTAACGACCTACAGTCAGCAGCAAATCTCGCTTTATCTCACTTTTACATTTGCATTCAAGGTGTGAATCTCTTGTCTGGAGTGTGTACCCGTGTGTAAGTGATGCGTTCAACAGCAGTACAAAACAATGCCAATACTTTCCCAGCACAGTACAATAGCACGCATGACAATGGGACTAATGAGAAGAGGCGCCGTTAGGAATTACTGTGGAGGAAATCTCTGTGAGACGGAGACGCTGCTGGCAAACGAGCAGCACGCTCAGTGTAAAGTGCCAACGCTGTGCCCATTGAAGACCGAGGTCTCTGTGTCTCCCTCTGCGTGCGTCTTCAAAGAAGTTTCGTTAACAAATTTTAGTTGTTGTGAGGACGTTTTGGCCTTGTCACGGCACTTTTGGCCATTCCTCAGCCGCTCAAAGACCCGTGTGCGGGTTGTTTTTTGAAGGAGTGATGCTTGGTGAATTTCTGCTTGTGTGTCGTTGGTGAGCTCTGCTTTAAAATCCACTCGTACTTTTGCGTGTGCATATGGTTTACTGTACGTGCCACCAGGCGACATCTCTCCCCCCCCCCCCCCCCCCCCGCTGTTTAATGAAGTGAGGTGTAGTCTAATTACTGGGCCATCGCTATCAAATGAATACCATAAACAGTCCCATTAGGCCTGGCATCATTAGGGAAACAATTAGGCATCTGGGGGATTGTTAAGTGGATGTGAGCGGGGAGGTGGAGGGGGGGTCAACATTCAGGAGTTTTGTGGTTGCCATGGCAGCCCTGTAGCAGTCACCCGGTTGGATGAGAAATCCGAGCGTGAGGATAGCACTAATGTGGTGTTTTACTTTTTGCACTGAAACTTTTTAAAAATGTGTTGTAATTAATTTTACCTTTAATTAAAGAATAACCTGTCCCACTTAGAGCCTAATTTAAAAAAAAATTGCTTTGCACTTTCCAATTAGTGCTGTTAATATATTATTTGCTGCAGCTCACCACTGTTGCACGTCCACCGCACAGACTTGGACATTCTACAGGCAGAGTGGAGGTGGCTATGAATAACGGATGTGCTTGGACTCTATATGCCGAGTTTAAAGCCGCAGCCTGGGCGGTAAATACACTGCGTGCGGACAAATGGTTGGACACAGGGTGGATACAGGGGATGAGACAGGATGGAGAGAGGGAAGAGAAAGGCTAGAGGGGTGTCACTTTTATTGCAGGCAAAAACAGCTGCTCTGCTAAATTTACAGCGCTCAGCTACCAAGCCGCGGGGTGTGTGTGTGTGTGTGTGTGTGTGTGTGTGTGTGTGAGAGAGAGAGCAGGGGGGATGTACAGGGCAGAGATGGAGAGAGGGGGGGTGGGAGCAGGGACAGACAGGAAAAGTTGGTGATTTTTGCCTGGTGAGATGGTGACAGTTAGATGGATGAGACGGCTCTGCAGACTCTTCAGGTCCAGCTCTCCTGCAAACCACAGCTCTCTGCCTCGCCGTCATTCTCCGTCTCCCTTTAGAAGGAATTGCAGGAGGAACAGAAATGTGATAACGCTTTTCGGCCGTGTCTCTGTAGCATCCGTCTTGGATCCACATGGGTGCATCTTAATCATGCACGACCATATTATGAATAATTTCCTTGTTTAAGTAAATTGTTCTTCCTGTTACCACCTAAAAGCATATGCTGTATGTCCTGACCTGAGTTGACCTTTGATTCCAACAGCACAAACCAGGATCATTTCAAGCACATATAGAGAACATTCATAACTATTGTAAACCCAACATTACTGCCATTTACTTTAGATTGATTGTCTCAAAAGACATTAACAATACCTTTACTTTAATTAATACAATCTGCTACCATCTGCTAAGTTATGAGAATGTAATTTTTAGATAGAAAATACTTAGGATTTTAGCTTAAATTGACATTATTTTGACATTTTGCCTAAACAGAGGTGGGTCTAGGGGCCCATTAACACAGTAGTGTCCCCAGTCTGTCCCCCACTCTGGGTCCGCCCCTGTAACCGTGAAGCAGCAGGGACAACAATCGATTGCGTGTTGTAATGTGAGCTCACTGAATCTGGCTCAAGAGTTGTAATTTCGGTGAAAGCTCCTCACTAAAGCAGTTCAGAGCTCCTCGGAAGCAATTCTGTTTGGGAGATAAAATCTTTTAGGAGTCACCGAGCTGCCGTTTGGAGTAACCCCTCTGTGGGGTGTGCCGGCCAGCTCCCCTGGCCACTGTCTGCTTGTCACTCACAATGACCCATTTTCCCAGAAGTGAAGTCGCGGAGCGGCGCCAAGTGGCCCACAGTGGCCCACAAGCAGCTAATGATGTCACCTAGGCTGAAGGACTCTTCATTAAAGGTGGATCAATCCGGCGGCAAACACGGGGCACGATGCCAGGGCTACAGCTGAGAGTGCCGCGATTGGAGGGAGCCGGGTGTCCGTCCATAACGCCTGGAAGTGAAAGCGAGTGTTTGAAAGTCTCAAACTTCTCTTCAGAGGACTGAATATATCACAAGCGAACACACATGCACACACACGGCAATAAAGAGAGATGAATGACACGGCCGCCGAGGTGTGTACTCGATGTCGACATGCTGACAAAGACACTCTTTTACCGGGTTTATCTCTTGAAAACACCGGCCGGGGGAGACAGGGAGGACAGAAAGATACAGCGTCTCTCCACCAACGCTCATTTCCAAACTTTGTTTTTTTTTTCCTTTTCCTCACGAGTGTAACGAGGTAACGAGGGTGTAACGTGGCTCGGCTCTGCGAGTTCAGCTCGGCGGCGCAGCCAGGCAACAACAGAGGAGGCGAGAAAATGAAAAGAGATGAGAGGGGAGAGAAAAGAGAGTCCTCACACCAAAGGATTCCCGTTTTCCGAGGGCTGTATTTCGGCTGCAAATGAAAGCGCTCGGTGATTCTGCAGCTCAGCTTTTCTCAAAGCGAACATGCTCAGAAATCTATTGTGGAGACGCTCTGCTTTCTGCTTCTGCTGCCTCATATGCTTAGCACCCCGCGAGTGTGTGTGTGTGTGTGTGTGTGTGTGTGTGCATTTACTTGTAGCATGCTGTGCAGGGAACAGTGCAGAGACTCGAGTCGAAATGAGGTTAGAAGCTGGGGTAAATGTTTATCTCAGAGCGCTCCTACGTTCACACTTTCCTCTGTTGCATCACGACTCTGTCAGCTACTTGCAGATCTATTTCGCGGCCTTGGCCCAACCTGCGTGGATCAATGTGCTGGTCGCTCATTATCCATCACTCATCTGATCGTTCACCTTTAAATTAGCGTGAGGCAATACTTCACACATGTTTTACTGTGTCAGTATTCGGCTGTATAGACGTTTCCTGCTGAGAATAACAAATATTCCTGGTAGTTTGATTCTCCAACAAGGCGATACCTTCGGTTTTGTCTCAGCTGTCTTTTGCAGGACTGAGAAAACACTGGAGTCAAACGTGTATGAAAGTGTTCATAGATGATATAGGCTTATCCTGTCAGCACCTATATGAAGCATATGGATCTGAATCCAAGATGAAACCAACTCTCTCAGTTACACTTGTAGTGCCTCTAATAAATTATTAGGACTCCAGTTTCTTTGTCCTTACTGCACCATGCAGCTTTGAAATGTCAAAGTCAGAATGGAAGATCAATCCTCATAGAGAGTTTCTTGTTTCCAGTTGTTTGCCCCATATTCAGAATGGCCAATGGGGTTTTAGGCCCGTGTCTCACTAACCGGGTTAATTAAGTGCAAAGTTTGAATGCATTTCCTGAATATGAGCAAAAACAAATGTTCTGTCCCTTTTAACAATTAGTTGCACGGGACAGTTTGCGTCCTTCTGCAGCCTTTCGGTGGAGACTGAGACTGAGAGGGATGTTATTTACATGAGAGACACAGAGAGGTAGAGGACAAGGCCAACGAGGAGGTCAAGTGCTCCTCTGTCTCGATAGATATTTCACGCCGCCGCGCTGCGCGCGGCACAATGACTGTCACAGGGCCTCTTCACCCAATAATGACACGAGCCCAAGTGACGGTTGGAGAGGGGCGTGCACGCCCGGAGAATCGTATAGTTTCATTAGCCTCTGAACCAGCTGAGGAGCTCATAAAAGGTTGGGACCGTCGCCTGGAACGGGAAGCCGTTCGCGCCTCACGGGCACCCGGCAGCGTCTCCGTAATTACAGCTTTTAACGCCGGGAAAATTAGCACCCTGCTCGCGCCAACCAGCACCCTGCCAGATCACGGTGGCACTACTCTGTTGTATGTTAAGGCCCGTTAATTGTGGGGTAATGAAAGCCTGCAAGTCCGAGGGAAAGAAAGTATAATCTTTTACTCTTTAGTTTATTCGACTTTATTTTTTCTTAAATATGTATAGGTTTAGCCATTTTCTTATGCAGAAGAATTTAAACTGAATTAAGGTGAAAAAGGATAAAAGATAAACACAAAATAACTAGAAATGGAAATGAATCTCAACTCAAGCAAATCACTGTCAAAAAATGTGTGTTTATGCTTATTTCCTAATGGCTGTGCAGCCTTCAACGAAACCAGACGATAGACAGGTCCCTCCTTCCCATCTCCTGCCTTTCTCCAAAGCACAAACAACTGACCCTTTGGTCGGTTGACAGCTGCCTTACCAACTGATTTAGATCGTCCCTCTGATCTGTATGTCGCCACAGATGAGTTTAAACCCCAGTATATTGTAATATTAGCCGAATCGTCCTGACTGACTTTAAGATATGACTAAAATATAATAAAACTGACTGCAACTGCAAATTTACCATTTTAGGTAATTCGCAGATATGACCCGAGGCCAAAGTGAAGGACAAATTCATCAAGTCATCATCAACACGATTCGTTACTTTACCTAAGTTGTAGTCATTTATGTTAATATCTGCATCCTTACACCTCCGATGACACTTGGACGGGATGTTCAGCTATAAAAATACAAACTTTCTCTTTATGATAGATATTACTACAGTGTAACTAATGTTTAATAGTTAGTAGTTGGTAGTTGTTATGATTTACCTTACTAGCCATAAAAAAAAGATAAATACAGTTACGACCATTTGCTAGTCTTTTATTTTGTCACACTTACACACCAAAGAAGCACACAGTTCTTTTATCACATCATAAGTATAGAACTGGTGCATTAAATTTTTGGATGTGACAGTTCATGATTTAAAACCAAATAAACCGTCTCCGTCTTTTTCATACAGTTTTTTTCTTCAATGCACATTGCACAGATTGCCGACTACCGGTCAGTGTACAGCAGCCAGGTGGCGCTCGGCCGTGTGTTAGGATTTTAAAAACCAAAAATAATGAAATAAATAAAAACAAAAAAACAACATGCATAAGTGTTGTTTAGAGAGTTTCTAACTTTTTAGAAAACTCTGAAGACGACAAGTCCAAAATAAGAATTTGGAGCTCCTACTCCTGGACTTGACTCCTGAGAGAGATGCAGCTCCTCACTTTGGATGTTTGGGTGTCTTGTGCCCCCAGGGGGGCTTGGTGGTGGTGGTTCGGCCCGAGACACTGCTCCTGCTCATTACTGGGCTCCCGGTTGTCTAGCCTGCAGCGCTGGAGGAGAGCTGTTGTTTCACTGCAGACAGATGCACACACAAACACACAAATTCACACACAGCGCAAAGCCTGAGCACATATGCATGTAGCTCACGCTCAGGTTTTCGGGCCCGTCGTCCACTTCACCCATACGTCTCTGCACGTGTGCAAACGTGAACGGCTGCTTTTTTGTCAGCCTGATCAAAGCCGACACGGCACAGAGCAGAGGCCTCCGAGGTGAAATTAAAGTCTTGCTGCTTGCACGGCGTGGAGGGCCAAAGTGATTACCGTTAAATTAAAAGGTGCGATCATAAAAGCGCGCCACAACCGAACCCTTGCCATTCATCAAAGTGATCCCACGGCGCGTCTTTTGCTTATCAAATTGTAAAATATTGTCCATGACACCGCCGTAACAGGGGCGTAATTAATGCACTAAATCAATTCGGAATCACTCCGCGCAGAGTGGCCCTGCTGGGATGTCGTCATTATCACAAATTATGGTGGCAGATGCATGGGAGCAAGAGGAATGCATAAAGCCTTAGCGTCGTCAACCCCCTCCTTCCGCAGCCAATCCCCTTCAGTCCCCCACTCGCTTTAACTCGCCGAGTGTCAAACTCTGTCACATTTTTCTTCATTCACACCTCTGCGATCTTATTTCCAGGTGCAAATAGTTTTTATTAGTGAGCCCTGTTTTGAATGTCACATTCTGAAATTATCCCCCGGCTGACGCTTACGCGCGTGTTTTCGTGACAACATCCGTGTCTTAATCTTCAAAGAGGCAAATCGGCGAGATGCACGCATTAATAGTGGGAATTTCTTTTATATGATGATGAATACGGAGAGGCTCAGAACAGAGTTTCCATTAAAATACAACAGTTTTATCGCTCTGTAGAGGTTATTTACTCCCACACAACTGAAAGCCTTCGCTCATTAACTGCTGTTAAAGTGCAGTTGTGGAAGTTCAAATCTCAGCACACACCAGCTCCTATAAGTTTCTGGGTTTTTTTTTTTTTTTTTTTGCATGAGCTATGGATATGCTCTTTTGCTCTCTCCCTCCCCCAAATAAACTCTCTTTTGGAAAGAAAGGGAAACTATAAGAAATCTGGCGTGTGGTGACATATGAACTCTTACAACAATATTTAACACATTGGTTTTAGCACAACAGAATATTCATAGTTTCTGGGCAAATTGTCTGTCTGAATATCTCCATCTTCATTCCCACTCATTAATGGACCATTTTTTTAAAGCTCAAATATGAACGCGTAAACCTTGATTCAAACGTTCCTAGACTGAGTACAAGTACTGACATTTGAGTACTCACAGATACTGAGTACTGATACAAGTACTAAATTATTTTACTCCTACTATTAGCAGTTAGTAGTTGCAGTTAAGCAAACCTTATGAAAACGCAGAAATTTAAAAGTAAAAATAACTCTAGAAAGTACAGCGACCTTCAGGCAAAGTTGCTTTATAACCCCCGTTGTCAGTTGCACAAGTATCGGCATCAGGTCATCCCTAGTTCAAAGTTGATGCTGGTGTGAACGAGAAGTTCTGAAAGTGCTCAGATATAATGGAAATAAGCTCCACCCCCCCTTGCATCAACATCTGGAAAGTTGAGGCAAACAGTGAGCAGCTTCATCTTTTTGCAGTCAAAAGTGAAGACAGGCCAAGCAATAACCCCTCAGTGCAACACTCAAATGAATAATGGAGCTTCTCTTGTCCCAGTCTTGTCTCCCACAGCTTCCCACGGTCGCCTGAAATCCTCAGATCTTAGCTGCAAACACATGAACGGTTACATTATGAGAGCAGGCCAGATGCCTTTTTTCAAGGCTGCACATCATCGCCGCATGATATATTATGTATGCATATTGCATTTTAATGGCATTTCCTAAAGATTTTGTGACTTGCAATGATTTATGCAATTTTCACAATTGTGTATTCCGCACAGTGAGCCCAAGAGCAGTTGACTTGTGTGGCGGAGTTCCAGTTATGATTAAAGTGTTGTGTCTGCATATGAACTCGAAGTCCCACGTTATGTGCACGCGAGGCATCTTTGATAGTCTCAGATTGCACGTGTTTGTATTATTCCTAGGGAAGTGACGGGGCCACAAGATGGGAATTAGACACAAAGTTTGAAGGAAACATAGTTTGTTGACTGACTTTTTCAAAAACCGTGGCAGTTGGGACGTCCCAACTTTTTCCCTCTGCAGTGGAGAGTAACTGAACAGCTCTTTAACCATGCAAATGTCTTTTTCTATCTAATTTTGGAGCAGCAGTTTCTTTTATGTAGCTACTTATCTAAGATAAAGTAAAAACACAAAATATAGTGCATATAATAATGAAACAATGCTGTTTTTCCTTCAGTCATTTGTTGATCAAATTACTTTGTGGTTGTTAAATTAATCATGAGAACACAGCATGGCCCATGTGGTTACTATAGTCAGCGGTCTGTATGTGTTGCTGTCTAACTTTTGTTTTTATAGAATTTTTATTGTTTTCGAAGTTGCTTTCTTTATTAATTTTTGTGTGCACATAAAGTTGTTCCTATGGCGTCAAAAGGCAAGTATTCTGTAGTGTCCAATGGTAACGCCAAAGGATGTACAAAGCTGCAAAAATGTCGCCCTGTTATTACCAGGCCGCAGAAGTATTGCCCGAAAGGCTTGGCTCTTAAACTGGTTAATATTGCTGCTCTTAGGTTTGTCAAATGGGTCGTCTCTCTGTGTGCTGAGCGTTGGCGGTTTTGCACGACTGGGACACATTTGCTTCCGATACCAGGTGGCACCTGAATGCACACTTAGGCACTAAAGACCCCTAATGTGGGCACTGGGACAGACCCAGCCTGTTTTCGCTGGTGTCGTACCTTCACACCAGTGGAACATTGTTGTCCTCCTGACACTTGTTCGGCTTGGCTCAGCTTAGCGTGTCGTAGCTAAGTGGGATTTACACGGCGTCCCCGCGAAGCCTTGAGGAACACCTCGAACGTGCGTCACATCAATCCCATCATGAAGCGCACACAGTCCTCCGTCAGGTATTAAAAGCACAACTTAGACGCAGGTTAATTTATGGGCGTGTTCGTGTAAATTGTTTCTCTTGGTGCCTTTTTTAATATCTGCCTCTCACAGCTGGCTTTGGGAAAAATACGCCCTGCATCATGCTGCTCCTGCTATGCTGAGTGGAAGGAACAGATTGTGTTTCCTCCGTGACATTTACAGTGTGTATGTGCGAGCGTGAGCATGATGTCTTTGTGTGCCTGTCTCCGGTTCCAGCGAGTTAGCATGCGTCTCTTTGTGTCACTTTGGGGTGAAAACCCGGCGTCGCCCTTCACTCCCAGCGCAGTGTCATCATCACAACACATTCACGGACTTTATTTTTAATCTTAATAATAAAAAACGGCACTAAATGCCTGATGCTGTGAGGGTGCATTGCACACGGCAACATTAATGTGTGCTGCGTGCCTTTCAAAATAAAGGTCTTGCCTATTATTGTTTAGTAGCACAAAAATTTTACAACAGCGTGGCTCAGTAGTAAAAGAGTGCGGGTGCGAAACCTGACCAGCCTGCATTTCACACCTGTTGAAAACATTTGGTGTTAAAAATCGGATCAGTAAAGATCTTGTTTGACATATGTTGAGGTAATCAAATTCAAAATTAAGCCTGTATGTGAAAAAATATTTCCTATTTCAAATGATTTGCAAATCATATATTTTGTTGCCACTTATCTAGAAATTGACTTTTTACTTTGGCTTGGGCCAAAATCGCTGCAAACTAACAACACTTTGGCGCTCATGAGCAAATAATAACACACCAAATTAAGGCGATGATGGCGACCATTTTTGAATTAAATTTTAGAGACACGCCATCTGATTACTATTTGCGGGCTACTGCCCAACAATGTGATGGTTTAGGAGGCGAGAAAACAAGCACACAGGTTCAGCCAGAGCCTCTCACACCATCACGCCACACTTAGTCACAGAGCAACACTTCAACCAAGATGGAGTGTGAACGTTTCTTACTTGTCTACTCCCTTACTGCCGCTGCTCCCGTGTCCTTACATGACCCATTTATTATCTCAGTGGGGATTGATTTTTTTGTTGTTGTTGTTTTAGAGAAAGTATAAAAGCGTGATTTTGTTTTTTTTTATGCAGTCGCGTGGCTCGTGTGGGTGATAAATATTGAGCGGACTGATCACAAATTATAAACAGGATGTGAAAGCTGCAGCGCGTGTGCTCTCGTCCGTCTACAGCCTGTTACTGTAATTCTGCACGAAACATCACGTTCTGTTTGCTGGTGCACATGAGTTGGAGCAAGGTAAAGTCTGATGCGTGAGTTTGCAACAAAGCTGCAAACCCATTTTTAAATGTGGTGGCTCGTGTACAGTAAGTGTGACTTCATACTACGTCCACCACAAATGTCTTTATTTCACGCCATCTCAGCAGCTTACCTGTCAGGGAAAGAGCACTGCTGCTGCTGCTGCTGCTGTGTTGAGGTGATGACGCTCTCCTGTTCTTGCCCATTTTAATCTTTATTCTTTTGTCCTCTTTGTCTAGTGAAATGTAAATTTGAGAGAGAGTGAGAGCGAGGTGTCCAAACACCACCGCGACCCTTTATGAATGAGGGAAAACACCAGGCACAGATGAGCTTTTTCCTCCTACAGAGAAAGAAAATCACTTTTTGCAAACGCTGATTGGATGATATACTGTACGGACATGCACACACATACAAACGTACACGTCTATATCATGCCAGCTCGTGAAAACCACCTGATACCGGCTGTGAAGTACTTCCCGTTCAACTCTTCTGAAGGTTTGACCATCGCTACATGCTGCGCGTCATAAATTAGATCAAGTTTGTTTAATTTCACATTCCATCATGGGGTCCGGGTGATTTACGCTGCCAGTCCACTTCCTGTGCAAACACATGCATGTTGAAGGATGCTCATAACATGCACACACACACACAGAGTGTGGTGCCATACATCAGGACATCCATCTATGATTAGACCACTTTGGATCCAGCGTAATAAGGTAGTTTAGCCCTAAAACGTGATGTTCCTCACAAACGCTGCCATCGTTTTCCACTGAGGATAACACACACACACACACACACACACACACACACATTATAGAGACACATAACAGATCAAAGCTGACATGGCTGTAATCAGGCCCCCATCTGTCTGCATACCTGGCCGGAATATAGTGTTTTTGAGCAAGGAGAAAAGAAGTAAACGTGTTTTTATCCTGCATAAATGTTCCATGCACTATTGTACTCATCTGTGCACCGATTGACTTTGATATTAGTATTTTATAATACTCTAGTTGACTTTTTTGTAGTGTTTTGCATCCCTCTGTGTGTTTTATATGATTAGAATTAATAAACCTGATGTACAGACTGACACCAGCAGTAATAAGTTAGTTTGGAATAACAGGAAACAAATCTTGTTTTTTTTTTTTTTTTTTGTGCACATCCGTGGTCAGCCGCTGTCAAAACGATACAGTTTTGATCGAACAGTGACGGGGAATGTGAAGCGCGTGATGTGCATGTAAGTGGATCCAGTGAAAATATGTGAAATGATGGCGTCCCCTCCGTGATGTGAGAGTAAGTTTGATTTATGTCCTCAATGGCTCCTCATAACACAATCATTACCTGTAACTTCTGTTTTATTTCCGCACACTCACCCCCTTTCACATTGGGAATTGGCGCTTTTTCGTCTTCTTTCCCAATGACATAAATTGATTATCCGAGCAAAGTTGCATTGTCTACTTACGGCCGCATCCTGCCTCTGCGCAGGGCTCAGCCATCAATCACTTGGAAGGGCCGTTAAGCGCTTTTCTCACCCAGAGGAGTGAACTGGCGCTGGGCCCCGGAGGCCACTCAGCTCTGGACTCGTCGCCGCCACCCACACGTGCGGCACGTTGGCCCCCTTCCCTTGGGGATCCTGCCAGCTTTCAAAAACTCTTTCCTAAGCTGGGATGACCATGAATAATAAGGGACTTAAATATGAGCTACAGGAGCTGAGGCCACAGTATAGAAAACAACGTGCTTCTCACTTTCTGCCTCCATGGCTGCTGTCAAGCGAGCAGCCAGTGGCTGACGTGCACTAGCTTTGTCACATAACTGCATTATGTAGGGTCCCCAAAGGCTACAGCATAATGCGATACGCCGCGCGACTGTTGCCGGGTCGCTACAACAGCCTCGCCTCATGACTTATGTATTAGTGTTTTCACTGTGGCTTAAGAGTCAGATACTGTACAGCGGCGTCACTCCTCTAGTGGTGCCTGCTAATGCTCGGCAAACTTCCGCCCTTTGGTAATTTTAATTTGGGAGGCAGGGTCTTTACTGTAAATGCGTCTTGACAACACAGACGCCTCACGGACGCCGCCCATAAAACAGGCTCATGTGAGATTGTCGAGCTGTCCGAGTCGATAAATATCAGCGTCCAAAGCCAGTAGCACAGCTGCTGCCGAAGATGCACCCCTGGAAATCACACACACACACACGCACACACACACGCACCACTGTGTGTCATCCCAAAGTCATTTTCAGCACTAGCTGGCAGTGTTGAAACTGCAACATGTGCATATTTGAGTCTGAAAACTTGACTTTTTCTAAGTTTAGTGGCACAATGGGCAGATTCACAGGAAATGGGCTCCACGGGCACAGATGGAGGAACCCCCCCAATTTCTTCTTGGTCATTTTGAGCCTCATTATTAGCTTTTCTCTTTCAAATTTGCGCCCACCTCGCTCTGTGTCCAACTAAATTTAAACCAGATACGAATCCCGATGAACCTTTTTCTGATTGAAACTGCGTCTTTGCTCAACTTCGAGTTCCTGGTATTTGATCACAGTTACAGTGCAGCTTGATTCAGGACAGTGTGTGAGAGCAGATCCTCTTTCACTCAAAGCTCGTCCAATTAAAGTCTTTTGATTGAGCTGAGCAAGAAATTGACTTTCCTTTTCCCTCATGTGCCGGTGGAGGAGCTAAAACACCTTGAAGGGAGGGGATTTCAAGCCGCTCATCGACATGAAAAGTGGTGTGTGGGTTCAAAACGCTCGCCCCCTCCATGTTTGATGTGGTTCCCATTTGAAGTGAGCCCCTCCCTCCACACTCTTCACCCTGTTGATTCATCTCGCCGGAGTTCCTCAGGGTACTATCAACAAACTCGAGACGCTCTTACAAGTCCTTTAAAAGAAAACTCCCAAACTCGGCACAAATACCTGCGCTGAGTGACTCAGTCATTTCCACGGTGACATTTCATGCGGCTGGATTTTCATTTATTTCAAAGTCAATGGCCCTCTTCTCAAAGGCCTTGATTTTTTTTCCTTTTTTTCAAACAGGATTTCTCAAAATCTTGAATGTCACACCCGAGTGCTCTCGGCATACTTAGCTGCCAAACAGTCGCATAAGGTGAAGGAGTGCATACTTCTCCTACAGAGCTCATTGAAGCGAATTGGTAAACAGTTCCCTGCCCGCCCATTGACTTTGGCGCCGTGTGGAGGAGTCAGATTGCGCCGGCGCTCCGCTCGGATCAAACCGTTGAGAGTCGGCAGTCTCGCCGCTGACATGCGCTGCTGCACTCTCCTTGACTCACTGGCAGAGTGCTCTATATGTATGGAAATGAGCCATAATCACCATAATATGTGTCCCATCTCTTGTATTTTATAATAGTGTCATTACTTGGTGTCATACTTTTTCCCCGGCGTGATGCCTTTCCCCTCTTCCTCCATATATCTCTCCCCTCCCGTCCCCTCCTCATGCCCTCCACCCCTTCCGGCTTCTCCTCCTCCCTCGCCAAACCCTGCCTCCGTCTATCACTCCTCCCTCTCGTGCCATCTACCTCATTTACACTCTCGCTCATCCAGATGACAGGAACAGGTGCACTATTAATTATGCTTTAAGATATATCTCCTCTGTGCTCCGTTTGCTTTCTGCAAACGCTTTACGGCGCAGCACCTCCTCGCCCGCAACTTGTTCTTCCTCCGTTTAGATCCCTCAACATTTTTTATTCATGCTGTGCAATATTTGTGTAGAAACAAGAGCAAATTGTACTTTTCAGGCATGTTAATTATCTCATTATCTCCACGTATCAAACTGCTTTTACATGATCTTGTCTCGCTATCTCACTGTTACAGTAAATTGTGATTTTGTGGGGCTCATGTTTGCCACCCTGAGATAACAATTGAATTACATCGTTATCTCGTCGTGTCAAACGTTGTTTTCTCACGAGCGGGACTTAAACATCTCATTATTTCTGAGATAAGAAAGCTGTGGTTTCGTGGACCTCCAGCTGCTTCGCCCCCAACTCGTGTTTGTCATTGAGGGAGTCTTTCCAAATCAGCTTAGCCCCGACAAAAGCGACACTGTCACAGGCAGAGACCTGAGTAGATTAATTCTTTAAAAAGGAAAAAAAAAAACCTGAGAATTAACCCCGTGTTGGAAAAATGAGCCCACTTGGACGGCACAGTCAGTAAGTCATCAGTCGGTTCGCTGAGCCTTGTATCATCTACTTTTAGTATGTCTCTCCATTCAGTTCTTCAACTGCTTCCTTTGTTACGGACGTACATAACATCGGGGCTAAATTAACTGGTATTTAGTGGGACTTTTGTCTGCTTCAGTTACTTTAGGAGCGAAATAATGAAACACTCATGATAAATTTGCTTGACAGCTGTAGTTGTATCCGAAACTGATTAGAAAAGGGCAGAATCCAGATTACATCAGTGTTTCCCGACATTTCTGCAAAGAAGCAGTGTCACAGGGACTTACAAAAAGCAAAACTTCCATCCTAAGTTTCAAAAAACTGAATACATATTCAGCCGAGATTTTCTTCTTTAGAGGAAGCCTCAGTTGAACTATTCATAACTACAGTGTGTAAATTAATAAAGTGTAAACAGTAAATCGTCTAAACAGTAAAGTGCATTTACATGCAGTGCACGAAAAATTCATAACGCGCTTTATTACAACATATTTGCATATTATTTATCAGTTTTCTAACTTGACAGACTCTTGTAAGGGTCAAATTTTGTTCACCGCTTTTTATTAATTTTGAATTCTCTCTGATTACTTTGACCTTCATCTCCGGGTGTTAAACAAGAAATGTGAATACTCTCACGTGTAAAAGGTCCCCGGTTGAGATCCGCAGCCTTTCTGTGCTGTGCCCGGGTGGGTCTTCTCTGGGTTCTCAACTTTCCCACAGTCCAAAGACATGCATGTCAGGTTAATCACCTCCATCACCCCCCACACACCTTTACATGATAAGCACCAAAGATAATGGATCAAATGCTTTTAAATCTCCCTCGGAAGCGGCACTTTCACTGAAACTGGACAATTGTTTGTGCAGATCCATGGACTGTGTTGGTGAGGCTTTCTGCAAAGTACTTTAGTGAGGAAATAACGATTGTAGGCATATCCTATTAGCCGAGGAACAGCTTGCATTTCGGTAGATTAGCTCACACAAGTGTCACTTCTTGTGCCTTTTGTTTCTCTTTATCAACCGTCGCTGAATTTAGACGCACAACACACAAGTGTGCCAGCCAAGCAGTTCTCAGCGCACCCAGGTGCCATTTGAGCTAAATGTCTCCACATCGCAGGCCACATGTCTGGAAGGGGTACGGCATCTGTGCCTCGTTTCGGTTTCCGAGGCGCCTTCCATCATGATTACGTTGCGAGGAGTAAATAAAGCACTTTTGACTCGCCTGCCTCAGCTTCAATGCACTGTATCCAGAAGATGCAATAAGCAATTTACCAACATGTGAAATTCACATTTTGCCAGGAGGTAAACTGAGAGAAGAGAGGAAGCGAAACTGCTGGGACCACATCGAGTTCTGTTTGAGCGAGCGCTCCACACTGGGCCGCTAATTGCTCGAGATTGATGGAGAAAAGTGCCAGAGGAAACATTAAACTTGCGATGGATCGCGGGTTGGTTGACCTGTGTGAGCCGAGTCTGGTGTGTGCCTCGTGGCAGTGTTTGTTTGTGCGTAGGTTGGGGGTTATCGTAGGATGTGCGGCCTGTACGTGCGCGCAGATGGGAAACCACAACAGGCAAACACTGTGATCCGTCAGAGCCGAGCTGGAAACAAAGATGCAGCTGAAATGTCGAAAATAATGACCCGGATTTTAAGCAATTTTTTCCGTGCTTTAATCGCTCGCTAAGGGTCGTTTTAAAGGAGGAGGAAGAGATGAGGGGTGTGTGTGTGTGTGTGTGAACTATCAAGGGTTCATGCTCCTTGTTGGTACAAATTAGCCGTCCCACTCACCTTGTTAAGGGTATATTTTGTGAGAAAATACAAAGGGAAAACATCACTTTATCTGCCCACCGTCCACCTTGTTAAGTCTGAGCACATCGCCCACGAGGCAGCGGTGGGCAGCTTCTCCGACTCGCATCATTCAGCTTCTGTGTTTGTGTTTCTGAAACAGAGCGCGGTTGATGCAGCAGGAGGGGGAAATGCAGGTGCTTGTGTTTACTTCCCTCCGGACCTCCCTCCCTCCCCGACTCCCTGCTTCCTCCCTCCGCTGGCACAAAGGAATGCAGATAAATATTGATCCAGAAGGGAAAAGAATTATTGCAACGGAAGGAAATAAGTCGCGTCTAAGCGAAAGAAAATGACTAAGAAAGGGCAGAGTAATCCTTTAATTAAATTAGGTGAATTACCCCCCAAAATAAAAACCCTTTCTGAGTCAGTTTATTTCTTTCTTCTGCCTGCTCCCTCCCTCTTTGCTCTCCCTCGCTCCCGCTGGAAGGCTTTCCTGCGGTTGCTAAGCAACAGGGAAACAGTTTTTCTTTGGTTTTACCAGCAGGTCCCGGAGGCTGGCAGGGAGAAGGGGGCACAGTGGAAGCACTGTGGAGTCAGCCAGCAGCTGAGTGCATGCCTACAGCTGGGTCGGGTTGCTGAGCAGCCTCCACACACCGCCCCCCACCCCCACCCCCATTCCCGGTTGTAGTGCCGCTGGCAGACACCTGAGGGTTTCGGTACAGTTAATGATAGCAGGGCGAGCTTGTGAGGCACCCCAGCCCCCAGTGGTAGACATGAGTTCACGGCGGGGTCAAAGTGATGAACTGGCATGACTTCCAAGCACGTGGCCGGACCATCGAGGCCCCCGGAGGAAAAACAGCCTTTTCTGTGCACTTTGTTGTTAGAGGCTGAGTCACAAGTTGCATCGAGTTGCATAAAGTTGCACAAACTCTTGAAAAAAAAAACCCAAATCACAAAACATATTTGACACAATATGATTTCACCAAGGGGTTTCTGACAGGCATTGGAGTACCTCACAATAGAAATCCTTTTTTGCAATAAGTATGCTAATCAAAGCCTCAGCTGAAATGGATTCTACTGCTCTTTTATTATGTTGTTCTTTCTCTCTTCAGGTGATTGACACATTGTAATCTTGCTAATAAGCACCTCCACTCTCTGTTTCCTTCCCATTGTGTTAGTGTTACAATAGGCCAACTTGGCAGGTGCGCCACTGTTTGCTGGGTGCTCAATATAGAAGCTAATCTGCCATTATCCTCAAATGCAGGCACTCCACATGCTGTGTCCTAACTGTCAGTCTCCACTAGCGTCCCCCAGGGGTCAGCAGCCAATCAAACCTCGCATTACTCATTTCCTCCCTCTCTCCGAACCAATCGCCCACATCATTACTGGCCTGTCTGTGGTCATTAGGATGTCTCTGTAGTTGCCAGTTGCTTCAGAACCTTTCCCTGTCGTGGCCTGTCGTCGGATATTTAAAATGCCCCTAAGTGAGCGGCAAGTATTTAATGAGAATTTCCTACAGGGCGTGAAGGCACGTCAGTGTTGCTTGGTGCTGCCATGAGCCCGTATAGGAGAATTAAATATATCCAATTAAAGAAATCGTATCTCTTCAGTTGCTCTAGTGACTCCTACTGGTTGATATCTGCAGCGGCACCAGGGGTTACGCCATCTTAAATGGACCCCTGGCTTACAAGTGACAAGACGTGGTTGTTTACAATGTGTATATCAAAATAATTGTGCTAAATGCCGAAAGAGAATGTGGTATGGGTAACAAAAAATAAAAATTGTAATAAATAACAGCGGAATATATTTGGTGCTGCAAACAATGCCTGCATTGTACCAGCCAGCGCTGAAACTTTCAAATGTAGTCTTCCAATTAGGATTGTCAGTGGTGATCGGTTAAATGTGTTAGTGTGGCACTCGCCAGCTGTTGTGTGAGTACCTCTCCCCGTGTTTGTGTAAGTACGCTCGTGCTTCTGTTTGTAGTAACTCGGATGAATATTGCATGGCCACAGAAAAAGGAGATGTAGCAACAAAGGGAATAAGTTGTGTTTTAGAAGGCACACACAAACAGGCACGAATCACAGCAGAAAATCTGTGGATCTGGTAATGATACTCTATAACCAAATGAATTGATAGGGCTTTCATAACGTGACATTTTACCCTTATCAGGTATTATCAGACATTCCCTGTGTGAGGACTGTTCTGGAGGATTATGTATATATATATATTCAAAGCAATAGTCTTGGCCCCATTCTTCAATCTGTCTGCAATGTGCCTCATTGAGTGCATAACACACAGCTACTCAGTCTGATTTTAGTGACTTTTAAAGAAGGTCAGTTGGTGCATTATGGGACACCATAATCGAGGCACTCTGCATACTGGAGCTCTCGATTCTCACAAATTACATAGGTGTGACTCAACCTGAGCCAACACCAAATCTCAAGTCATCAATCAAAGCTCACTGAGAGTTTCTATATGATGCCTTCAACATATTGAACGCCAGTAAATACACTAAATATGTGGTTGTAATGTTGGAAGGCTTGGAGCGCCACAGTACAGCTCAGGGGGCTCTAATCAGAGGAGAGAACGTAATCAATCTGCAGATGAGCTGACATTTTAATCATATTTGAGTGTATGTCCAACATTTTCCATGAGCTTGACATTTCAAAATGATGGGGAAAATTCCATGCTCCGTGCAATGAGCATGTTATAAAAAGCAGATTGCATTTCCGCCGTATGTATTTCATGAGGTGGACGTAGTGTGAAAAGCATTATTAGTATTCATTTTATAGCGTGAATCTAATCCACCTAAATAATTCAAAGTGGATTTTTTCTTTGCAGTCCATCAGGGAGGTGACTGGGTATGTGTTGGTGGCGCTCAACCAGTTCGAGCATCTACCCCTTGAGAACCTACGCATCATCAGAGGGACCAAGCTGTATGAAGGCCGCTACGCCCTGGCCATTTTCCTGAACTACAGGCGGGACGGTTACTACGGCCTGAGGCAGCTGGGCCTGCGAAACCTCACAGGTAAGGATGGAGGCTTGAGTTTTAATCAACATGTCAGCATAACAATTTGTCACTTTTTGTACTTTTGTTCTACTTACGGTTTGGAGGTAAACAGACTAAAGGAATTACTGTAAATGGCAAGTTGCGAATATGTCAATGGTGAGCGAACCACAATCATTTCACTGAACTCAGGTTGAAAAGTTTTTTCAACTTCTAACCTTTTAGTTTTAAATGTGTAAAACTGTTGTAGATGAGTTGCAGAATAGTAGATAAGCAGAACTTGAGACAATTTGTTCCATAAACTCGAGACTTCCATGACTTGACTCAACTATTTGGTCACGTGAACGACTGCTGCAGTTGGTGAAGTCAAAAATGCCTCAGTAACCTTTTCAATTACTTTTAAATACTTTTTAAATTTGAAACTGGAAGTTTTTATTTCTTCACAAACTTCATTTAATGACTTGAGTGTCTCGTGATTTCAAACTAAAAGGCCAGAACAGTTCATATTAGTAAGTAGTAAAGTAATGTGAACGATATAAAAGTTGAATTATCTGGATAAAAAGGAAAACGCTTCGATGATTCCATTGAATTACTGGCCGATTTTTGTTCCTTTTCACAATCTAGAAAACATTATGATCCTGTACTACTAGATCCAACTTTTTATGGTCGTGTGTATGTTTTAATAACCCAAATGCATTAGTTACCTAACAACCCAATAACCAGCCCAAGCACCACGTAGAAATTCTTCTAATGAATGCTGAGTTTGTTTCATTAAAAAAAAGAAAAACATTGCAATTTCCTATAAAAATGGAATAATGTTTAGTTGTGTAGTAATAAGGCGGTTTGTTTTTTGATGAGACAGTATATTGCAAATCATGGCTATAGCATCATGTGTGACTTGTTTTGACACCCACATGCTCTGATTTAATAGGGCCCCTTTTAATTAAGTCACAAAACTGGAACTCAGCGTTTGAAGCTCCAACCCCAGTAAATTAATGCTATGAGTTGTTATATGGAGGCATCACATATCTGGGAAAAGTTCCCAATAATTGCATTTCTGTTTGCGCTCTCAAAAACATCCCATTCGTGCACGTTTTTAGAAGTGGATGTGAGAGGGCTTGAGTGGAAGTGGATTGCATTTGTTCGTGCTAGTTTTATCGTGACCTCCACACCAGATAGTCTCAGATAGTCCATTGTCTTCCTGCTGAATCATGTTTCCTGCTGTTGCCATTTTCCAAATGTTGTCAAATACGTAATGCCCTCATTATTTGTATAGATCAGACATGCAGTCCCCACAGGCTGAGTTGCCTTTTTCTTCCGTCTTACCATCGCTCCGGGTAAAGAGGTACAAGCCGTCCAATGAGGACTACTTGCTGACGGACAACTGTCACATACAGTCTTATGAGGGGTGCTGTGGAAAGGGGGGTGCACTTTGGCTCTATTTGGTGCTTCGCTGTCTAGAGTGACACGGGGGAAGGTAAACAGAGAGAGGCTGTGATTGATCCAAGGCTGAATAAAGCAACGTTCGCTCTTAAGGGCTAAATGTCTGAACTCGGCATCTCCTTTTCTGCTGTAGAATAGTCCTCCACCTTGCTCATTAAAAATCTCGCCAAATATGTTTGTTTACAACTTGTAGACAAGGCCGTGATGGAGACAACCGAGCATGTTTTTGAGTCTCTACATGGCATTGTCTTTGTCTTTCATCTTGTCGGATTTTGAAAGGAAATTTGCTGGATTTCTTCATGGCAGCGAAACAGGAGGGAAAAAAAAGCGGTGTTCTTCCAACACGAATGGAGCGAAAATCTTTTAGAGCATCAGACCAAGGCCAGTGGGAGAAATCACGTCCAACACGTATGTCCTCCAAAGAACAGCCAAAGAACAAAGACAAACGAGGAGCCGCCAACTCTCCGAATGATTTGTTCATACCAGGAGAACTCATTTGTTGGGCTTGTAATTATTTTAAAATGTAGACATGTAGCACCTGTTGGGAAAAAAACGATCTAAGAGTTACCAAATGACCACGTGGTATGTGTCCTAAACTGCCCAAGACACCAGGACGCCTCTGCTGAATTACCCCTCTGTTGTATTTTGCCTCAGGCTTCTTCCCTGGCATCGATCTGCCCGCTTTACACTGCTCCGGTGGGCATTGGAATTTATCCTGCATCTATCCTGTTTTCCTTCCTTCGGGCAATTGCTGTGTCAAATGTTGCGAAGAGGAGCTCAAATTAATTTCAGCGTGTGACAGAAGTCATGTGTGCAGCAAGTGTTCAACACACGCATCAGCATACAGAAAGTTGGACAGCAGAAATTCATCCAGGGCACTTGTGGTTTTGCAGGAGATTTTTGAGTGATTGATTGCAGGTGGGGGGGGGTCAAACTGTGATCCATATTAAAGCACATGACAGATTTAGTAGTAATAAGCAGTGTTTTATGGAGTCTGAACGCAGCGATAAAGGACCCGTGAGAATTTTAAGGGCACTCTGAGACCCTAAGCCGGTAAAGCAGTAGGGTGCCCTCCATTTTGACCACCCAATGAAGAATGGCACACCTAAGTGGACCTTTTATGCCTGCATGACTCATAATGTTGCTCTTTTCTATTTGGCTTTATTTTCCATTCTCAGACTTTCTCTTCAGCGCTTTGTTCATGCGTCAGCCGCCTTAATGAATCCTTTTTTTCTATGCTACCACATAAATTTGGACAGAATAGATCATGCACAAAGCCAAACAGTACAGGGAATATCACCTTTATTGGCTGGCTTGGGTTTGATTTAGCTCTTGGGCGAATGTGTTCATCTGTGCTTCAAGTTCCAATCGGAAACGTGGGAAAGACGCAGTTAGTGGGCCACCACTACGAGGACTAGAATAGCACACTGGGAAATTAACTGTGGTATCATCAAATAGTCCTTTCAGGGTGCTTTACTTGCATTATTTAAAACCACAATGCATAATCTACATCTTTGGCTTTACCTCTGGTTCACCAGCCCCCTGCCTGACTGGCACGCCACACAGCTCCTACTTTAGCACATACTTAGAATGGGTGCCTTATATCACTAGCCTTTGGTCCATACCATCTGATCCCACTGCACCCCGGTGCTGCAATTAAGGCAGATCCGGGCCATGCATATGGATCAGTGCTGCTCTCTTGGATTCCCAGCACTCCCCCTGTCTGGGACAAAGACAGAAAGAAAATCACTATTCTGTCTTTTGAGGTCACGGACTCCCTTCGCAATGATGATATGGAAGCTATTGTGCACATCTGCTTCGAGATTCATGTATGATGAAATGTGCTTATTTGTTATGCACTTTCAGGAAACCCCACTTCCGCTATTTCTGGAGGGGGAATATATGCACGCGATGCATTAATCAACAGCCTCAGTGCTACTTTATCTGCTTTGCGGGTTCAGCTCACAGAAACGAGGACCTTAATTTGGCCGCGGTATGCACAGTAGCGGGGATACTGTGTATTCAGTAGTAATCAGCGTTAAAGAAACACCTCTGATATCAACTCGTTCAGCCTCAGCCCGCGATGCCCCCACAGCTTTAATGAATAACCTGTAATGCACTTACACAATTCATGCCTCGACGGCCCCACGAGCTGTGTGCATACACTGAACACGCCTCGCTAACACGCCGCCGTGCTAATTAACTACTGTACTATTAACTGCTATAAGTACTATAAGAGTGTCTGCACTCGTGAAATTGCTTCCGTGTCGAGTCTCCCTCTTTCTTTGACTTAGTTTTGCTTTGGTTTGGACCTTTATTTTGCATTTTATTTTTACCCTGTGAAATTACTCATTTGGACGGGATCCAAATGGCTCAGTGAGCCCGAAAGCGAGCTCTGACTCCGACTTCCCATCTGGCAGCAGTGCCACCAGCCCGTGCTCGTGCGCATAAAGCACACGATCCGCTCACCATCTATAACAAGCCTCGTCCTCTTTCTCACCTGTTGTCCCTCCATCAAGCCTGGCCGGGACTGTAGTGACACTCCTACGGCTTCACAACCTGGCAACAACCCAGTCATCTCCTAGTTTAAAGCAAACAGCTCTCACACTAATTGCTGCATTTTTTTGTGAGTATTTTGAATGCATTAAGGGCAAATTACCAAAAAGCGGTTGCTGCTGAGATGAACCGATGAGCAGACTTCTTATAATTAACCCCATGTGCATCTTCATTTTTAGACCATGACTATTGATTTATCGGTCCACGAGCATTTTTTTCACTGTCATAGTCACTCTGCTCAGCTAAATCAGCAAACGAAGGTTTCTCTGCATGTTTAAGGAAGTCATGTGGTACACTGTTAAAAAAACGACATAAAAAAACTGTGCAAAACCCATAAAGTTGTAGAAATTTCTTTAATATAAATTTACAGAACTTTAAAAACATTATTCTGATCAAACACCCTCAATAAAGTGGTAGTACTAAAATTTTAGTAGTTATTCTACAGCTTTTTCCCAAATTATTCTGAACAATCAGTAGTAAAACACAGTTATTCTACAAATTTTTCCTAAATTGTTACAATCAGTCACCTTCTTAAACATGTTTAGTACTAAAAGACTGTTATTTTACAGATTTTGTTCTAAATTACGAATACGAAACACCTTCAACAAAGCGGCAGAGTTTAAAGGTTAGTAGTAAAGACCTATTATTTAAAACATTTTTCTAAAATTATTCTGATCCAACACCTTGAATAAAGCGGAAGTTCTAAAAGTTAAGTGGTAAATCATTATTATTTTACAGATTTCCTTATGCAGTTAAAAAACTGAAAACTACAGAAAAAAATGTGTCCATAGTTATTTCAATAGAGATAAATGTAGCGTGATTGTATTTAGCTGTCGAAAAGTTTCTTCAGCGGTTGAGATCTTTCCTTTTTGTAAACAGCAAAATGGGATTGTAATTGTGTTTGGAAGTTGTGTAGTAAAAAAAAACACGTCCGAGGACTCTTTACTTAACATAAAGCTGGTGGTGTGATCTCCAGAAAGTGGTGTAATTACAGAAAGATCAAATAGAGCAAAAGCGGCTAATGCTAAAACCCAGTCTCGCTCTGGACTCTTAAGAGGAAGAGGGAGTGTAGAGGGACGGGGCCCATTAATAATGAATCCAGTGTCATCATTAAGGCGCCGAATGATTAAAACATATCTCCCAGCTTCAAACGCTGCTTTGCTACCCCAGAAAATGCTGCAGTCGTAGATCTGCAAAGCGAGAGAGCCCCTCGGTCTGCGTGTGAAATAAAGTTTCGCTTTTTTTTCGCCTTTCATCTTCACCCCGCTTTTTTTCTGAGAGCGCTCAAACACCAAAGCAGCAGAATTCCTTTTTGAAAACCAAACAACAAAAACAAAAATCACCCCAGTGTTATGTAATATAATGTAACCCGTAGATGTGCGCTCGCATTCTTTCAGATGTGAACTTTAAAGCGAAGCCAGGTGAGAAATCGTCCGCGCCGCACGTCGCCGAGCCCTCTCAGTTGTGTTGTTACCTGGAGAAAATGCAGCCGAGAGAACCACAAGAACCTGCTGCCTATTGCTGCTCATTGTCTCTCTCTGAAGAGCAGACGAGATAACACGGCGAAGGCGACGTTCATTGACACACACACACACACACACACACACACACACACACACAGTGGGATGCCACGTCTGACTCCACGGTTTATTTTCTCATCTCTTTATTTCCAATTTGCCATTTTTTCCACACTCTTGCACCCAGAAGTCATTATAATTTCATGCCCGTGCTCAGTTTTATCCGTGTTGTGCTGTCAGCAACGTGCCGCCGTCGGTGTTTTATGTTGAACCCCTTTGACGAGGAGACCCAGGGGGCCTCAGGTTTGTCTCTATTAGTAGGTGTGGGACATCTGGAAGAAGGTGAAATGATGCCTAATGGAATGGTAATAGCCCTCTGGGCAGCGTGGCTGCTGCCCTGTGCACCTTTCTTTGATGTGAGTGTTCGCTTCCAGCAGCAGGTCGATATCAGCCGTCTAACTGAGATACCCACACGTGTGACACAAGCCCTGGTGAGCGATAATGGCTCTCACTCCCTAATACCATATAGCACCGGCAATGAAAAGCTTCCTCCTCAACCTCAACTAAAGCTCGATTTGCCAGCCCTGTGTTAAATGTTCCCTCGCGCCGCGGGGGGAGTGAGCGCAGGGCAGCTGGGAAGAGTGATATGTGATATAAATCTGAAGCAATCGCACGTCACGCACTGTCAGCAACTTACGTTGACGCTGTGCCTTCACTGCAGACGTTGGGGAGCGACAGTCACTGGGCCCGGTGGCTCACTGAGGGGCATCAGGAGCACCCGGTGGATTCCACATGGCTTTGAGATGTCTTCATTTGCTCTGGTGGGGGCACAAAGGAGAGAACTTGATCCCGTTCGCTCTAATTTGGCATAACCCTAACCCTGGATAGCAGCATGGACAGAATGTGGGATGGGTTCAAATACAGAAATGCTGATTCACGTTATCGATGAGACATAAACTGGTGTCTGTCGTAGTCGTCCCCACCACGAGTATCATCACCAACTGCACTATGACCACTTATAAATATGCCAGTGGGTAGTAGGTGACCTGCCAGAACATTACGATAGGCTGATAATGACTTATGATTAGTATTAATAAATGCCCTTTTCCCCTCCTTTGTTTCATTTGGCTGAGTATCATAAAAAAAGATTCAAAAGATTAGAAGAAAACCGTGTGTGATTCTGGTCAAGGAGGGAAAACGGTTCAAACATATGTTGAACACAACAAATGCTCGGTTGACTTTTGTGGCACGTACACTGCACGTTCACTGAGGTAGTGGCAGTCGGACCAGTTTGCATCAGTGAGGCAGAACGTTTGATTTATTTAACCCAAAATGTCTCAAAATCTACTGTACGATGTCATCCCGAGGAGTTTTAGGAAAAAAGTGTCACTTTAAATATCCTGCAAGTGAAGCAATTAATGGCAATAATTTTAAAAGTTATGTGGTAAACAAGGCAATATTTAAATGAATGTATCAGAAATGCACAGATGCACAAGTAAAACGGAAAACTCTATTCACACAAGTCCCCAAAAGCCCCAAAATACAGACAGCGACATAGTGAATGAAACGATGGCAGTGACAAAGCTGCAGCATGTTCCTAAGAAACAACTGTTTTCTTCCTGCCTAAACTGTCTCAAAGTCCCCAGTTGTGTTCCGAGCGAAAGCGGTGGGCGGCGAGGCTGAATGAGTCAGCATCGGCACCCAGCAGTCCTCGGAAAATCCCACCTAATCAAACCAAACAACCGTGACTTGATCAAACTAGCTCATTGGATCTGAATTCATTTTTTTGTGGCCGGACACTGAAACGTGCGGCGTTTGTGTTTGTCGACTCTGAGTTCGTGGCGTTTGCTTCGCACTGCGAGTGTGCAGTTCTGTCCCAGGCACCTATAACCTGCTTGACTTTGGCAAGCTTTAATGACACTTGTGGGTCCATTTTTTTAAGTGCCCCACCTCCATCCAACCCCCACCACCACTTGAGGTCTGTTGTGCAACTTACACTCCAAACCTGCGAATCCATTAGGGTGTGAAGCACGGCCCGTCATTAGCGCTGATGAATATGCGCGTGCAGCTCATCATGCTGAAGAAGTCACGTAAGCCGAAGTTGGAGTCAGGAACAGGGAGGAGTGGGAGTCGCGCTGGACCTACTCACAGAACCTCACACTAAATATACTGTAGAACCAGATGGAGGCAATTTACTGGTCATAGTTGATTTGCTGGTGTGTATGTGTGTCTGTGTCAGTGTTTCCCAAATTACCCAAGCGGAGGGATGAGTGCTGCAGCTCGGCGCCAGAAAATGACAAATTGCCCATTTAGCCCATTGTAAGTGTCAATTTTAATGTAGAGGGTTAGCTGTGTTTCCGACACTTCTTAACCATTTTGCTCCGCGAGTCCAATTTGAATTATGAAATTTATGTCACACAAGCAGCATGTGTTTGTATGTGTGTGTGTGTGTGTGTGTGACACTCAAGAGTGGACATTTAATAATAGTCCACATCTCAAGTTATGAGCTAAGCTGCTCAGTGGTTTTACAGCGTTGATGGCTCCCCCGTGGTCCATCCATCGCGGCCTCTAAATTTTAGTTTGATGTTCCTACTTGGGCCAGTCGTCCCATATCGCTAATTCCAGCACAATGGCAGAGCACATAGTGGACCGGGTGGGGCGAGTCCGCTGTAGAAAAGCAGTTCTGGGGATGTTTGAACCAGGAACAGTGAACTCGAGTAAAGGCTCCGTTTAAAACTTTAAAAACATTGTTTCTTTTGGCGATGAACTTGCTTCCTTTGGTTCTAGTTTGATCAGTACGTGTATCGGAACGCCTTGGAACCCTCTGATTATGTAAAAATATCTCTTTACTTCTACCTAACATCACTTGGAGTTCATTAGCCTAAGTTGGTTGAGATTATGCTCAGCTCCTCAAAGTCAAATGAAAAGCTCCTCCGGGTGATGCCAGCTAGAACCATTGTGAACATGGTTGAAAGCCAGGTGAACATGGTTGAAGTCGACATTGAATCTCAACAATATGAATAAACCAAATTTTTTAAGCAACTTTTTTTTAAAACTAAGTGCTAATAGATTCCACACACACACACACAAACATCAGCGTTGATCGCCGTTCGTTACCTTGATTAGCATTCAGCAGCGCTCTCATCTCTTTGGCTGCCTCTTTTGTTTGCCCGTGCTGATTGGAGGACCTCTGGTTAATTTAGATGCAGGGAAGCGGTGACAGAAGAGGGCTTATTAGGGCCGTGAGCCCATCCCGCCTTAAGTGCAGAGTCTCCAGTTCCATTTTCATTTGCCTCCATTATTGAATTTGCTGGCTTCTCATTCGCCCTGATTGCATTTTGTGTCACCTCTAAAAAAAAAAAAAAAAGGCCTTCTCCCCCGAGATACTATGACGCTCAGTAGGAAGACTTACATTAGATTGCAAAGTAATGAGACAGCCACAAGTATGGAGTGTTTTCTTTTCTTTTTGAATTTTTTGATTTTTTTTTTTAAATATTAAGTCTGAGCAACATGTATGTAGATATTTTCCCAATCGCGATTGCTGTGCAAGTTGTTTGCCTGGGCAGGAGACACATCGAGGAACCTTGGTTTACTGTTTGCGCCTGTGCTTGTTGCCTGACAGACAGGTGGAGCATTAGTGGGTGGAGGAAAAGAAGAAGAGTGATGGCAGGGATTCATTTAGCGTCCATTGAAGCTTTAGACCTAAAATGAGAGGGGAAAAAAAGTGTCATCTCCGCCTCCGCACATCTTCCGTAATCTCCTAACGTGAAGCATTTTTCATAAGGATTCATCGCAAAACAATATCATTCGAGACTGCGAAATTTAATCAGGGGCTTTAAAACACAATTATGGTTATCGGGGAGGACACGAGAGCTGCAGCGCCGCCGATCGCAGAGGAGGGGAGGGAGATGGAGGGGACCTCCCCCGCACTGTCTGCGCCCTAGCACTCCTTTCCCATTTGTCACTAAGCACAATATCTTTTTGGCTGGCAGAGCTAATAATGGAGAAGTGGGGAAAACGGGGCTCTGGAGACCCACCTCCGCCTTTTCTGTGAGGATCAGATAAGTTCCTGCTCAAGTCAGAGGCCCCCGAGCCGCTGTGCGATTTGCTTGTGAGCATTGTATCATTAATAAAACACAGCGCACCCCATTTGACAGCTTTTTAGGGGTGTGAATAATGCAGCTCTTTGTAAAATGTGCAACCGCAGGAGCATCATGTTTCCCCTACTGGAAAAAGACCATCCCCACTTTGCACTTTCCAGAAGTTCATTTCATATTGGTCACTCGTACCACGGAACCCTCTTTTTTTTTTGCTGATACTTTGCTTTTTTTTGCTTTTTTTTGTGCCTCCAGGCAAAACTAGTTGCCGTTTTCTGTCTCTATTATCTTGGCGATCTGCAGCCATTTATCTACGACGGCTTGTTTGCAGTCTGGAGACTTAACGGTTATTCATGGGATTTGAGAAGTCGTTTTCACTTAAGGAGCTACTTCCTCAACGGCCGCCGTTTTTTCTTTACTTTTGCCTCTTTCTCCCCCCGTCTATAGAGTAAACATGCTTGGAGGCACTGTACAGTCGAGAGCTTCACAATTACACACACACACACGGGGTTTCCTCAGGGACTGGCTGCTTGTTTTCCAGTCAAGCCATATATTTACCTGAAATCACGGGTTTTCTCGGTCTCACTGTAAATTGGCTAAGGAGGCCGACTTTGGTGAGACTCAGCAGGTGGAGACACGGCCATGCACGCACGGACCCCAGCACGCCCACGTACGCACCAATTAAGCATCTCTCATCACGCATACACAAACTTTGTCGTCAGAGTTGCGCAAACACTTGTGTGTGTGTGCCTTAGTTCGCCTTCCTCTGGAGTGTAGTTTATTCAAACCTGCATATTGCGAGCGAGTCATAAGATAAAAGAGATTTTCACACTACTGTGGGGGGAACTGAAGGCTTTATTGTTCCCCTGGTTCTGCTGAACCTTTTGCAGCCCGCTCATTCACATATGTGTGTGTTCACAGTTCAAAGTGGTTCTTAAAAACCTTGAGACAGATGCTTGTTGTCCCATAGCAAAAGGATGTTAGTGCCTGGGCTGTTTTTTTCTGCAAGATTGTGCCGTTTGTTTGTTTCTTTGCCTGCAAGAATGGCCCCGTCTACAGAGGTTTCACCTTAAAACATTATTGCGGTTGAAATTTTGAACTTAGGAAAGAATTTGAACAATCACGCTCCTCTTCCCTCCGCCTCATACTTCATTTGCTCTCAAGCGAGTCATTATTTTTCTCCGGAGTCGCAGATTTGTTGCCGTTTCAGTTGTGTAATGTTCATCGGCGTTCCCCGAGGAGGCTGCACTCTAAGAAAATGAAGGCAATTTGTTTCGTTCCCCAGTTCAGCACCTTCTGTCATGCCAGCTGTCGGCGCTGTGTCAGAGGCCACACAGAGCACCAGGAACTGATGGATGTAAATGACAACACACACACACACACACACACACACACACACACCGTGAATTGTCAGGTTGCTTTGCTAGGTGCTGAAATCGCTGTAAGGGTCTTTGTAAAGATCCTGGCGTCTGTGTGTGTTAGCCCCTCATGCCCTACTGTGTAGGCTTGGAAAACAAACAAAAGCGTAGCAGTTTTACATCTTAAGCTCTTAATGTGAAACAACCACACAGGAAGTGACTCATTGATTCAGCCTCAACAAAGAGAGAAAACAAGAAAGTAGAACGTATGTGTGAAAGTGTTTGTACCATGAGCCGATCAGACAACAAGAAGGAAATGGATGTTTTTAATGGCACAAAATTAAACTTTTTAAAATATCTATAGAAACAGGTGGATTCTATTTCATCGTTTGTAAAAAAAAAAAACAAATGTATACGTGTATGATAATAATCAAAAGGTTTTTCCGTTGGGGATTTGAGCAGTTAAACATTCAAGTGATTAACTGGAGTTTACAGGGCAAAGCCTCGGCTTAACTCTTCAGCTTTTCCTATAAACGCAAAGCTTCGCCGACGTGATGCAACCGCTCTCCAAGATGCTTTCTCCTGTTGGACAGCGGCTGTTTATCACGGGGATTTTGGTTTTTGTTTTTGAATTTTAGAGAAAGAGCATGTGACTAAATGAGCAGTGGTTTTTATTTTTGCAGGGACATTCCTCTGTTTGTGTTCGAGTGTGTGTGTGTGTGTGAGAGGGAGAGAGAGAGGGGGAGAGAGAGAGGGCATCCAACTGTGGAGAGAAAGAGTGATCATCTCCATTTCTCTGTTCCCCGTGCTCAGCAAGTAAGCCCATAAGCGGAGTGAGAAAGCACATTTCATGCAGGAGGGGATGGGTGGGTCTGAGGGTGGAGGATGGAGAGATGATCCTAATAAAAAAAAAAGAGAGAGAGACAGAGCTGAGCCGAGCGGATGCACTCACACCGCTTTGGCTGCGTGATACATGACGGACCCGCCCTCGAGACAAGACAATAACGGCAAACTCGAGAACTCATCAGTCGAGGACGGATCACTATTACGGCCTTATTCATCAGCATAATTAGGGAGAGAAAGAGATGTGGGACAAGTGGCTAGCAGCATTGATGAAAGCTCATCAGCAGGCTCCCTATAGAGCTATGGCCACTGATTGGTGCTGAGGCTATCATCAGCCAGAAAATACTTCAAAACAGGGGCTCTTTGCTCTGCTGAACGACAGGAAAATGAACTTAATTGGCTTGCTAAGGCAGCTTGGCACAGGGATCATTTTTACTTCCTTAACAATCTGCGCACCGGTTGCCCCGTTCTCCGGCGCGAGTGGCTGTGCAATTTACTGCAACTTACTGAGCAAATCGTTGCACCTAAAACTCTGCAGGCGTTTCACAGGGACAGACGGTTTCAGAGGGTCACTTCCTTATCTGCTGAGACCAAAATGATCAGGTTTGGTCAGACCAGTGTTTTGCCCTTTAATCACTTAATTCATCCACGTGTAAGTCAGTGAATCATCAGGGTTCTTAGGTGTAGATCAGTAAATATATGTGCACACAACAGGCATACAGTTACATGGTAGGGGTCTAAAGGAGTAACCTTGTTTTAAAGGGTTGTAAAAAAAGAATAAAGCTGGTTCAAACATGTTAAGTGTTTTTAATAATGGAAGTAAAACAGGTAAAATAAAATTAGTAAATTGAAACTTGTCATGTAATTACATGTTTTATGTTTACTGTGATAATGAACACGAGGGGTCAGGCCCGGAGAATTAAATTATGTCACATCCAAACAAAATACAAGCTGCCAAGTAGGACAAAGACGCCAACTCAGTCTTTGACTTGTAATTCTGACTTATATTGGGACCGTAAACCCGGTAAAAATTCATCTGTAGACTTGATAAAAAGCTGAAGAAATCGTTTTACAGCATTAGAGCAACTATCACCACAAAGTCAGAATATTTGGTTGTTTGTCATATTTTTTAATTGTGCTGCAGCTGATTGGCCGACTGTGAAGTCGGGGGGAGAAACCATTTCGCTGCATAACTCTGATTTGCTTGTGTGTGATCATCAGTCGATTTAAAACCTATATCTATAATCATCACATGTAATTTCACTGCTGTTGTGCAGTATTTTTAATGCTTTCCCGTTCCAATGTAGTTGACATTGACAAAGTGAAATTGTAAGTGGATTCTTTTTATTAATTTCACTTTTCCTTTAGCTTGTTTTCAGTGAATTCATTTAGTGTTTAAGACCATAAATCCCCACCTTTTTAGGCGTTTAATGTCTCTTTTCAAGTTCCACAGCGCCAAGCAACATAAACCTAAAAAAATGTAAAAAATGTAAAATTGCAGCTCTTACATGAGCTGTTTAATTCACCAACTTATGATAAACCTGCTCTAGATCACCTCATATCCCTCTGCACAGTTCCACATCAAAAGTAATCTCTGATTTAACATGACACTTTCACTTTTGCGTGACACTTTCTTTTTTCTCCTCCTCTGTCACGGCGAGACACTTTCTTTCACTGCCAAGAGAAATGCAGCAAAACGCTGCAGCAGAAACAGTCTTGAACCAAACGTGACCCGAGCATATGGCGCCAGAGCCTTCAGCGGACGCACGCATCACACATGAAACGGCATCGCTGGGAACTATGTCACCCAGCGGAACTGACCGCTCACGATGTGAGAAGGAAGGACTGCAGCTCTTTGGTGCGGTGTCGGTCCGTTTTAGGACTACAAAGTCCGTCAAAGTCCATCTGCTGTGAGCCCGTGAGCTACACGACGACGTTCATGCGCACGTGCTCCCCAAACTAGAACCAACTGAAATCAGAGGAGTTGCAGTTGTAGTTGCTTCCTTTTTATATATTATATATTATATTTTTACATATTAAAATAATCTCTCCTTCTAGCTTAAAAAAACTCCAGAGCTCACAAACTCATTAGGAGTTCAGCTGATGTGTGAGCTGACAAAAAGACATAACAAAGACATAACCTGAACTGACGGTTCCTCCAAGTGATGTCACCTGGAGGCGTTTCTCACATAGACGTAGAGAGATATTTTCATATAGGGAGGTCAAAGGGAATTTATTTACATCTACTACCCAAACTAGAACCAAAAGGCGTCCTTTAACGCGCAGTTCGTCTCAGATCACGTGAAGTCCGCCTAAAGTCCTTGTGCACTTTGTATTTCACTTTAGTCGCTCTTTAAGTCCGCATTTCTGCAAGTGCTTTGGAAACTCTTGACACTTAAAGCAGTTCTGGCTGGTCGTGAATAACGAGCACAATAAACGCACCACTTCCAGTTAAGCACGGAGCCTTTACCAGGAAGCAGAAGCTTTGTTTTTAAGGCTTCGGCTCGAAAAGCTTTTATGAACTCCAGTAATCACCAGCACATTCCTTCTGCATTACGGGTAGAATTCTGTGTAATCTATTTATTTAAAAGCTTTGGAAATTATTCCTCTAAATAACATCCTTTTTATCAGAATAAATTTTGCCTCAACAATAACCTCTCCTCTCCCTCTCACCGCTCCACCAGCTTCCTCTGATGCAGGACAATAGCTTTTATGAGTACCTCGTGAATCACGGCAGTGTGGAGGCTGAAGGGGCAGGGCGGTGGGAGGGTTCTGTAGGTGCGGCGGGGATGGCCGGCTGTAGATCTCCCAACCTGATGGAAAGATCGAAGCGTGGAGAGGGGAGTAGCAAAGTGGAGAGGAGAAGAGGGGAGGGGTTGGCGGTGGCGCAGGACCGTCGCCCGTTAACGAATGACCACCCGGTACAGGCCTGTCAACCCACTGGAAGAGTTAGTGCCCTTTGCCTGGGTGGACAGTGGTGGAGGCGATTTGTCTCACGTCGACCAGGGGTAGGGAGAGTTTGTGGGGGGGGGGAATCTGGACACAGGCACTTAAAAGAGCATTTGGGACTGTGCTGGGCGGGTTCAACGGGAAGACAGGTTCTCATAAAATAGCAAAATGGATTCGATCTGTCATCCCTCAAACGCCTCAGATATAGAAATTATTGCCTAAAACTTTTCGGTGAGAAAAAAAGAGCTTTCTTGTTTTGTCATTTGTAAAAGTTTTTAAAGGCCAGTGTCTCATGGCCGGAGAGAATGGGACAAGCATGAGGTTTGGACATAATGCCGTAATTTAACAAAAAAGCATCTCCAAGGGAACTTGGGCTTTGGAATTGAGAACACACTTGTGAACAGACATAACGCACATCTTTTTCCATATCCTCCTTCCATGGTCTTATTTTAAAGACTTGTTTGACTAGTACTCGAGTGAGCTGGTATGTAGTAGTGTCCATGACCATTAATGAGTTAATGTCCCCAAACATGAAGCAGCACTGGTCCACATAAAAACATAGTACTTTTACTTGTAATACTTAATATAAAACTGGTCACTTTTACTAAAGTGGATTTATGTTTGTTTGATTGTAAAGCAGAGCTCTATCATCAAGTGTCCAGCCTGGTTAAAAACACGCTTGTTCCTGGTCTGAGTGTTGGCCGGGCCACGGTGAGTTCTGTAAACGACTGGCTCTGTGAGACCGCGACTGTGTAAACCTCGTGGTCTTGACTCCATCTTTGTTGCTGTGCGTAGTCTACAGTGAGTTGTGTATCAGAAAAACGGTTGTCTGTAGGAGGGTAATTTAAGGGCAACAGAAATGCTCCGGAGTGTGTTGAGGTGCCTTGAGGGAAACCAGGTAATTAGCTGGTGGTGGGAGACGTGTGGTTAAAGGAAAAGCACACATCCACCGCGGGTAATTACCTGCTTGTTCCATATATCGCTATAGTTCACGTCATAAATCTGTAAAATCTGGCATATCTGTTGCTTAATGCATCGCTGCATATTTTTAACGACATCGAAGCGTGCTGACAGTGCGGTCCGCATGTTATTCGAATAAAGCAGAGCCCCCCGTCCCCTTCTCCCCACCCCCCGCCACCCCATGAATGTAAAACACCCGCAGATAAATCGTCCATTGTGACGGGAACATGATTACATGAAGCCGCGGCTGTAGGCCGTTCAGCGGGCAGACGGAGCGCTGTGTCACCTCTAAGAGAGCTTTGGATAAATGTCCCCGTCTCCACCAAGGCCCACTTCCTTAATCAGGGTGTCGGATGGTAATGATTAGCTTCCTGTATTTGCTTCCCGGCAGCTGAATCGTCCACATAATTCATACAGTGTTAATAATCTGCCTGGAGAGATAATACTCTTCTTTACCTTCAGATAATCCAGCCCTAATCTGATCCACTTTTTTTTCTTCTTTTTGTAAATTAAGTTTAATTTATTATGACAAGTGCTTTTTGTGGAATCCAGCTTTACTCGATGTTCAAGGAGAAGGGGATGCAAGGTGATTGAATCTAAATCCCTCAAATAGGTTGCGATGCACTGATGCTGGCTGCTGTTTTTAGTCTTCCTCGGGTCATGGCATGGGATGGAGGGGGGGATTACTGCAGCGTAATTTCAATCTGTGTCCATATCCAAAACCTGGATTAGTAAGCCTGACGTGGATTAGAATTTATCATTGTGCTCCAAGGGCTCCGGTCCTTGAAAAGAAACATATTTTTTGCTATTAAGCGAACGCTGACTGCGAAGGACGCCTTTGTCTTTGGCGCGTCCGTCTCTCCCTTTGATAGATGGATGCAGGTAGGTCAAGAGAGGCCACGCAATGTAGAACGCTATCCAAGATTTATATGCACCTAAACCCTTCTCTCCGAAAGTCCGTTCACAAAAAAACCCATGTAATAAACAGTATCCCTCAATCACGATTTGAGTACAGTACTGCTCCCATTTCAGCTCTAATTAAATCAGTGGCATTCACTCCATTAACTTGCACTCTCAAGCTAAATGAATTGCAATGCGTAATTAGGAAATCCTACCGGCGTGCAGTTTGGAGTTCTTCTTCGGAGCCCGGCTGTTTCATTTAACGTGCAAAAATCCTTTTCCTTACTGTTTATCAGTCATCGACGTCTTTGAACGCTGCATTGATTTACTCTGTGCATTTGTCAATAGCATTTATTATCGCGCTCAGATGCACGTCAGGGAACACTGTATGCGTTACGCCGCTTATGGGACTTAACCTTGACGTATTGATTTCCTGCCATCCTTTACTACATATCCATGACTACGTGCTCATTTCTCTTTTTCTCCCTCTCTCTCTCTCTTCTTTTTTTATCTTCATGTGCAGAGATACTGAACGGGGGTGTGTATGTTGACCAGAACAAATTCCTGTGCCATGCGGACACCATCCATTGGCGTGACATTATCAAGAACCCCCAGGCTGAGCTGCTGGTGGTGCCGTCCAACAACAGCAACGGATGTGAGTACAGTGCACGCGAGCGAAGACCAGCGAAAGCGGCACTTTTGCATTAAAATCAGTCTTTTGAGGTGTCCTCTGTGAGCTGTGGAGGCGAACCACATGCCAAGATACCGTGCGCGCATGCACCCACACCCCCATCAGCAGGAGTCGAGCCCGATCCCTTTTTGTGTTCGCTCTGTTTGCCCGGCAGTCATTTGGAAGCTAAATCACATAGTGTTAGATCAACGCGTGAACCTTTCCATTGTAGTGGTACGGCTGTGGCTCCGCAGCGAGGCCCATGGAGCTGCTGTCTGCTGTGCTCTTTTTTAAATCTCAGTGAATCTGACAGCTGGTTTGAAGCTGCCCACTTCCCCCGGTGCACCCCGCTCCTCCTCCGTCCCCTTTGTGGCACTCGCAGTCCCTCAGCTCCCTCTGCTTTGGACATAAGAGGCACCGCTATCCGGAGGACATTCTGTGTCAGAAGAACTGGCTGTTAAACACAGGCGCTCTCAAACTTTTCATCACATTTTCGAGCGAGCCTCTTGCTCATTTTCCTGGCGAGACAGAGAAGGCATTGAAGTTTCTTCATGGCCTCCATCAAAACATGTGAGGGTGAACAATAGGGACAGTGGAGGCGCCAAATAGTGAGCGACGAAATGCACAATGGGGGAAATGTTGGAAGTTTTCTTTGGTGAAATGGCATCATGACCTTTCTTTGCTTCCACACTGAGTAAAACAAAATCCGCACAGCGTCGTTGACATCATGCAAGGCGCGCGGCTCTAAAATAACGGTTTGGGAAGACACTTCCAAGGAGAATTTGTGCAAAACATTGCTATTTTGTTGATTAGATGGCACTGATGGAGGAGGAGGAGGATGAAAAGCAACAAAGAACAGAGGAGGTGGGCTCAAAAATGACAAGGGAGTGAGTGGGAGTCGAGGTTGCCAAATTGGGGCCCTTTGCCAAGTCGTAGTTAGTATTTAACATTAACAACCCCACAGTGGGAGTGGTTGAAGGGGCAGGGTGACAATCTGCTGCACTATTTCACTTACTCTGTAATTAACCCATAGTCAATTAAGTCTTGATGATGGGCCACCGGCAGATGAAGGCTGCGACTGCTCTGTCAGGTCCCACTTTGCCTGTGCAAGCGCTTGACGGAAGGGAGTAGAAGCCTGTCTTTCACGCTCCTGCTGTCTGCAGGGCCGCAGCATCGGATCCGATCTGTCACTGTCACTAGTAGGGGACGTTTTAAGGGACGGCGTGCAAGGAGGGGGGCGGCCGAGTCTCGATGTGCGTTTTGTGTCAAAGCAACACGCGAGGTTCGCTGAGGAGCTGCGTGATGCACCAAAGCCCCGTGTGTTTGAGTGTTTGTGTGTTTGTGTGTTTGTGCAGGCAAACGCTGTCATCGCTCCTGTAACGGACGCTGCTGGGCCCAACAGGAAGACCAGTGTCAAACGTGTGAGTACGCACACGCACACACACAAACACGTACCGTGTCTTTTGATTTGTGATTTGTCCTTCACCATTAGAGAAAATTCTACCACTGAGCCAAGAATGAACAGAGCTGGGACACGGTTAGCCTAGCCTAGCTGGGAAAAGGGGGTAAAACCACGAGGTAGGAAAGAAATAAAAAGAAATAAAGAAATAAAAATACGGGTAATTTGTGAGTTTTAAGGCTTTAGAAGTGCACTTTTAGCACTGGTAAACGCTAAGCTAGCTGCTTCACTACAGAATGTAATTTTACGTAGCTCTAGCACAGAACTAAATGCATAGACATACTTCATATAAACGTTAATATCGCACACAACAAAGGTGTTAATTTGTGGGTTGAAGAGGTGCTGGTAGGTGCTAATTTTTTAGAGTTATGCCAAGTGTGTAACTCTCATTCTGCTCTGTGTTAATCCTGTGCTTGCGCTAATTAAGCAGGCTAACTGTGTAGCTAATGGTTAGCCAGCTCTAACATTATCGTTATAGTTATTGCACTGATATCAGCCTTATCTTATCATTTATCAAAGAAAGCACAGAATATAATCAATTAGGGCAGCATTTTAGTTTAGTAGTTGTTTTTTTAATTAGCTACCAGCAGGATACGGCTGTGACTTTCTGCTAAGCTAGGCTAACAATTTCTCTTAAGCTTTTCAGGTAATATTAACATTTTACGTCCATCTCAGAAAAAAGGAATAAGTGTATTTAAACTATTGAAATAACCAAACCTAAATAATAACAGACAGAAGGCAAACGATTCCCTGAATTTATATATTCCCAGTATTTATATCGCAGAGAATCATTCACTGAAATCCAGGCTAATGAAATTCTGTTCGTTTAAGGCCGAGTGACCCACTGCAGCGCCCGGGACAATTGGGGATGCTGTTCAGTCTCCTTTTAAACTAATCCATAATCTGCTATAATCTGTTTGACGTGGATTATTTTTGTCCCTGCGGGGCCTTCATTCACATCTGTTTTTAGCTTTGTCAGATTTGATTGAACTTAACGACAACAGTGACAAAAAGGAAATGACTTTTCCCCTGCGCGCCTCAGTATGGGATGTAGCTGTGCGAGCAGAGGGTTTTTAACAAACTCATACAGTGGCGTGGAAGTTGCGATAAATGAAATAAACCTAAATTGGCGGCGCCACGCGAATGCGAGCGAGAAGAATAAAACGGCAGAGCGGGACGACTAGGAAAAAAGTGAGGTGTCGGTTTAATTACGGGATGTTCTGCTCATGTTGTAATGACCTAGAGAGGGACTGCTCGCCTTTGCTCAGTCTAACACAGTCCTGTGGACTACAGAGCCTTGTCTTTGCACTACTGCATCATTATGTTCCCAACACAGCAGAGACTGAGCACAGCAGTTTTTAATGCCTCAAGCTCCTGCTGACTCTCTCTGGCTTGTGTATATCTCCTACTGTACCAGCAACGTGTGGGAGGCTGTTCTTTAGCACAAGTATTGCACAACTTTGATGCATTAGGCACTATCCGCGTTCGAGTATTACTGCGCTAATAATACGGATAAATCAGGTGTCCTATAAAATTGTTTTGCAATAAAACACGGGAGCAAACAGGAAAAGCAGAAAATATTTCCCCAGTTACAACGAGAGTTGGCATAGCAACTAATAAAGCCAGGCTTTCGGAGAATTATCAGCACAGTTGGACGGTGTCCTTTTGCCAATTGGTCTGCCTGGCTGAGAACATGCATTGTACAAACATAGATATGGTGAATCAGTGGGGTTTCCAGGCTTTATTTATCTAGCGAGGAGAAAACCTACTGAGCTCACTCCAGCAACATCCCATTTCATACCTGGGACCTTCCGAGCACAACTGTCATTTTCTGTTGCCGGTCAGCGAGACAAAGCTGGAGCAGCTGGCAGATAAGAGGCTTCTTCAAGGGCACTTCCACAGCAGTTGTTGAAAGAGGAGACGCTGCTCCGTGCTTTTAAAGTCCGCCTAAGCGTTCAAGCCAGAGACCTTGCGGTCACAAACCCGCTTGTCCGACCTTTACCTTGCTGCAAACCCTAATTTGTTCTTGCCTGAGCTCCGTATCAGACAAAGTTTGTGTGCAGCTATAACCTGAGAGGAAGGTTGAGGGTGGTGGTATTGTCTTCTTTTATGAGAGCAATTGTGTGTGCCAGGCCTTTAAAATTCAGTCTTTTCACTTTCTGGGCAGTGACAAAGACGGTGTGTGCAGAACAGTGTGACGGTCGATGCTTCGGGCCTTACGTCAGTGACTGCTGCCATCGCGAGTGCGCCGGAGGCTGCTCGGGCCCCAAGGACACGGACTGCTTCGTACGTCACATTCCACACCGGCACACTCTGTCTCTCTCTTCATCACTCCCTTCTTTACTCCTTTAACTTACTTTCACGCTCTCTTTTTCCTTGCCTTCATATTTATGCCTCATTTATCCGCGAAGAGCGAAAGAAACAAAACACGTTCACCATTCATTATTCACTGTGTCCACATGTTTTGTGCAACATCTGTTTGTCATCCCCTGCACCCAAATATCATCCACTTTGTTTACTGGTTGATAAATTGTCATTTTACGCGGCTGTAAAATGTGCCTCAGCGACGCTCTTAAAAAAACAAATTGGTGATTCAGTGTTCCAATTAATTTGCCTTTTTATCACCCCAAGTTCTTTCTGTTTCACAAACTTGTACACAACACATGCGCATGCACTAACAGAGATGATATTGTAGTTGTAATTCATAGAAAGGCTCATCCAATTCAATTACGGTTCTTTCAGCCTCTGGCCCGCAGACGACAAAACACTTAAGAGGTTTATGGGAAAACATTTCACCATTTATATCATGGCCGTGGATCAATGGCTCCAATTTTTCTCCCATTTGGCTTTCAGAGAGAAAAGGAAAGCCTGCGTAGTCCGCATGTCGCAATCCGATGTAAAAATGAAATGCTGCTGTAATACTCCAACTCACAGTGCTCCTCTTTTATCACCGCGTTTCCCTCCATGCACCTCGATGGGAAGCCTAGCTGGTATCTTCTGTTGTGCTTTCTGCAGGCTTGCACCAATTTCAACGACAGCGGAGCATGTGTGACCCAGTGCCCTCAGCCGTTTGTCTACAACCCCACGTCTTTTCAATTAGAGCACAACCCCAGAGCCAAGTACACCTATGGAGCCTTTTGCGTCAAGAAATGTCCACGTAAGTCTGCTTAAAGCTGTAAGCGAACACATTGCCCTGTTGCATGGACGTCCAGTCATTTGCAATAATATTTAGGTAGTGTGACGGTACACTGTACTAACATGGAACCTCATAATGACGGCTTGTCTACCGAAGAAGCATTATCCTCAATCTATCCTGAAATAACACTCCCAACAATTATTTTAAGTCAAGATAAATTACTCCAACATAAATAAATTGTGTATCTCAATCTTATTGGTGCGACACCATCTGCTTCAGTTGCTGGCAGCTGAAAAGAAAGCGGGTCTTTCTTTCACAGACATAATACAGCGAGCATGTATTAACACTCAAGCTACGCAAACAGACTGTGTATTCAAGATCCACTGATCATCAAATGAGTGTACACCACAGCACCGCCACCAATTTGATTGATTACTTTTTCAGAGCAATATGGGTCTAGACCATTAGTTTTAAACAGTACACAAATGTGATGAAAAAAGGTTTCTCACAATTAAAGTGTCTTTGTTTTTGTACGATTAAATGTAGGACTTCTAAATCGTTTTGTAGGTATCAGGACAAAAACCGTCACAGCAATTATTGGCTACTAATAAATTATCTGTGTGGTTTTGTCAGATAACTTTGTGGTGGACCACAGCTCCTGTGTTAGAGCCTGTCCCAGCAACAAGATGGAAGTAGAGGAGAACCGAATTAAAATGTGCATCCCTTGTACCGACATATGCCCCAAAGGTAAGCCACAGTTGATCTGCACTAAGGAGAAAATCAGTATGGACCATACAGATCATTACAGACAGGAACTGTCTGAATTTTAAGGGTAACCTATTGTTTAAATCTGGAGGTGTTTTGAAGATATTTTGATATGCAAAAGGCAGAGAGATATATTTTTTTCCATTCATATCCACATTTTCCACAAATTACAACCATTAGCAGCGAGTTAAATTGCCCTTTAATGTAGCCTCATAACAGCACTGAACTGTCATTTGTCTCACATGTAGTCTCAGGAGTGATGTGTCAAAGTCATTTTCAATTTTAAAAACAAAAAAATCACTGGGTAACTTTTGCTGAATAGTATTAAAATTTAGTAGAGAAAGTGGGGAAGGCTAAAAAGTCGTGCGGCGGAATTCTAACGTTTGGAAACCATCTCAGTCATGCGCTATTGTCCGGCCGAACATACAGCGGACGAGTGGTTACTCTTACCCTTAAGTCTGCATGACACTCTGAGTGACTCCCAGCTGCCATTACCAGTCCAATTTTGATGAAACTAGGTACGACCGTGCATTTTATTGCCCGTCGGCCCGCGGAGAGCTTGCATCACTCATAACTGGCGACTGTTGCCTTGCGAGATTGTCAAATTTGTCTTCAAGAGACACAGACAACAGACAGGTTTAAACGCTACGCCCCGCCACTCCGGGTGCAGTGTCGGTTGGAGAGGAAAGTTTGGGAGATACTGATGCCGACAGAGGGCGGCCATCTGCTCAGAGAAGAATGTGGAAGTTATCCTCAACGCTATGAAAATGAGCTTCTTATTTCCCTTCCACCCCCACTTCCTGGCCCGCTGCACTGCATTTACTGTATGTACAAGAGCTTATGCAGTTAAACCATTTTAATCTAATAGCTTCATGCAAACAGTGATGATACTGGATCAACAGTAGCCCACAGGAATTACTTTAAAAGCTTTGTAGGAAATGTAGTTTATTCTTTTTTTTTACAGAACCGGCTTAGCTTTCTTTATATTACACACAATACACTTATGGCTGATTTATTGATTCTAAACCCGGAAAATCGTTCTTTTTTGAGGGGGGAGATGCCATGCAGTGACCACTTCTGTGATAACATCCACATCACTGTCTAAACAATCTACAACCGATCTGTGCAGTTAACACAGAATATCCATAATACACGCTGTGGATGTATATGTATTTATAAATGAATTGTGACTGCAAGCTGTTCATCTTGCTACTCCGTTTTTTGCGTGACTGCTGTGCTTGTCCGGTGTGCTCTCGTTCCGTCCTGGAGGATGAAATGAAAAATATGGCACGAGTGAAGGTCGCAGTTTTGATTCCCCACAACAGTCGACGCGTTAATTAACACGAAATGGTCCAATAACGATAAAATGCTCTCACCTGCTCGCTCATTACGGCTCATTTTGCACAGGAACATCAGCTGAACGCCTAAAATGTCTACTGTGAAATTAGACAGCGTCACTTCAGAGGCTTAGCTTCGTCATCGCGGCGCTCTGGCGTCGGTAACTGATCTGCCCTTTTTCTCCGGGGGGGAGACAGTGCTATTTTTCTCCATGGGCTGTGTATAGGCTGTGGCATCCATTGATTGGCTAATCTCTTGATTACATCGTCACGCAGCAGGGAGGGGTTAATGAGGGATAGCCCAAGGAACTGTGGGAAATGATAACAAATTAACATTTCAGATATGGAACTGGCTGGTATAAATCACTATCAAAAACTGGTTACACTGCTTAATGCCAGCCGTATTCATCATCCCCTCCATTTCTGTCAGAAATACTTGGCTCACACTAGACTGCAAGTGTAATTAATGCAGATGTAATGAAATCATTAAAGGGAGGAATTGGCCGAGGATTGGCCTGTGCTTTCATCAAAAGAATCCAGTGCGTGGAAAGGGGCCGTGGCCTTGCCTGTGCCCCAGTGGCAGGGGCATATATTTCATAAAAGGCGATAAAGAAATAAAGTGACAAAAAGCTAATAATAGATCCTCAGAATTAGGTCTCTGCTGCACAAGGACACCTTGAATATATAGAACAGGAGGCAGCTGTGTGTTCATATATGCTTTATTTTATATTATTGTGTGATAATATCATGATTGTGTATTTGCTTTTGTTTTGTCAGTGTGTGATGGTATAGGGACAGGCAGCCTGCAGACAGCTCAAACAGTGGATGCCAGTAATATTCATAAATTTGTCAACTGCACCAAAATCAACGGAAACCTCATCTTCCTGATTACCGGCATTAAAGGGTAAGTGACACGTGGCAACCCTACACCGAGAGCTTCGATGCACGCTTACGACATACGCGCTTTTTACAGATACCTGCAGCTGCTCTCCAACGTAGGGAAATACTTTAAAACAGATCAAATGGAAATCATGTAACCGCTAATTTGTTAATTTGCATGTCAAAAGATCTCAAATTAATTACGTTTTACTTTGGGGAAGCGGCAAAGTGTAAATACACGACAGATATAGTGATTTGTATGATAATATGCCGCAGTAAGTTGCTTTTTTAGATTACAATTCATATGCAATCGTGTCTGTGTGCAGCTGCTGACAATAAATCTAGTGTTTACTCTAATTTTAACTCTGTTTTGGCTTCCACCAAATTCTCAGAGAACAGTTTAACTGCTGAATGCTGATGGCACATCATCACGAGCTTTGTCTGTTTGCGCTCACTGTGGGTGATGATTGTGTGTGTTCACCACTAACAGTGAACCCTTTTACATTATATTATAGTTGTTTTTACTTAAATTTCAAGGCTTAAAAAACTAATTAGAGCAGCTTTAAATATCTACACGCCAGTGTGTAACAATTGCACATTGAATCATAATTATGTAATTATAAGTTCCTATTGACTTCAGTAGTCTACAGCCAACCACATAGAGTAGCCAAAATGTAGATGTTGAAATTCCATTAAGGAAAATGACTTATAGCACTAAGATGCTTGCGCACATATAATTCAAAGGAATAGTAACTGTAGACCCAACAAAAAGCATTCATGTCTGAGTCTTGACAGGTCAGTCATGAATTGTATTAGAAGAAAGAGGATTCTCAGTGTGGCTTGAAGAACGTATTTTATCTGTGCTGTACTTTTATGTTGATATATGTAAAGCCATAGAAAAGACTTTTCTCTCTTTTTCTGTTAGCGACATGTATCATGGCATTGGACCTTTGGACCCTGAGCGTCTGAACGCGTTTCGCACGGTGAAGGAGATCACAGGTGAGACAGCAGCAGAGTCTTTTTGGGAAAAAAAGTGACTGAACTAAACATTATTATTGTGTAACGCGTGTGTTTTTTTTTTTTTTTACTCTTTGTCTTCTAAGATTGTAAAAGACAAATTTACGAGGAGAGCTGAATTTCATCAGTAAACTAAAAAAAAGTTGTTCTGGTGGATTTGTGTGTGTGTGTATGATAGTGGAACCCGCTTGCAGTGTGAGCAGCAGTGTGTGTGTGTGTGTGTGAGTGTATTTATTCATTAGCTATTACAGGCCTTAAGGGATGAGCAATACCTTGTATACAAACCCTTTTGTCATATTAAACTGCAACTTGCGTTTGAGCCAAACAGCTAATGGAGTGAAACTGCATTTTCATAATGAAAACCCAAGCAATAAGGAAGAGCAATGGCCATTCTATCCCAGCCATTTCCTGCTCGATCCCTATAATGTCATTTCCACAGATGCTGATTTGATATAATCTGTCATTAAATGCAAGTGCAACCAGACAAATTGCGCCGAATATTAAATCCATTCTTTTAATTAGCGAATACTGTCTTCACCGAGCACATTTCCTACAAAAAAAAGGATTCTTCCTTGAACTTCAGAGGCAGTGCAGCTCCAGGACCAAAAATTGCAGTAATGTTTTATTTCTATTTTTAATTTGGGCTTAGGCAAAAAAAAAGGGGTTTTATTTTTTATTTCCCTAATTATGATGGTTTTGTTACTGTCAACTACACTCGTTCCCCTTTTTCTTCCCACTGTTTGTGGGAATAAATAACGCACTGTTAGGAAAATGAGGATAAATGAATATACATTTTCATAATTATAAAGTTTGATTAACCATTTTGCCTGCTTTGTCTTAAGGTTACCTCAACATTCAGTCTTGGCCTGAGAACATGACAGACCTCAGTGTTTTTTCGAACCTGGCAACCATCGGAGGCAGATCCCTTTACAGGTACGAGCACAGATCACATACTGTTACAGACAGGCTTCCTTCTGGGTTAGATGGCACAGATCTACACATACAGACATGGATACATCTCTGTAAATGATCAAGATACATTTTCGGCTGACCTGCTGGGCATTATTCTTTTGTGGTGCGTGTACGTGATTGGCTAAATCCTGACATAAAACGTTAAAAGACAATAGCAGCGCTTACTTTTCATTAATTTCAAAGGGTAAGATTCACGTTCCAACTCGCATGTTTGACGTAAATCGCATTACACGCGATTCTGCTTCTTTGCAGATGACATGCTCATTTTATAAGCTCTCTTTTTTTTTACGAAATATCCTCATCCCTCTCTGCCTCTTGCTGTTTCCTCGTGTTTGCATGGTTCCTGTTGGCGCTAATGAGCTGCTGGCCTGCGTTGCTCTGCACAGAAGCTCTTTGAAGCGTCGCTGTCACGTAGCTTTGATTAGCCCTGTTTTGATAACAGATTCTGTGTTTGCTTACAAGTGGCAGATCCCGGGGATAGCGCTGTCACAGTGAAAGGGGATCCAGCCTTGTTTTCTAAATGCCAGTGATGAAGCTGTAACTAAACAATGTTTTATTCAGAGTTGGAGCAACCTCCTTTGTCATCAGCTTTGTCTGTGCTGGATTTCCTTCTTTCTTGCTCCTCTTTTTTTTTCATTTTTTGTTCTTTTTTTTACTTGTCATTCAACCTGCCACGTCCTTCTCTATCTCCTCTCCCCGTTATCTTATTTCTCTCTATATATAATGCACCTCAACATCTCTTTGTCTGCTTTCTCCTCTTGTTTTTCTTCTGTCCCGTCTGTCCCACCTTTCACACCGTACATTCGTGATCTTTCACCTTTTCTCTCTTTACCTCCACCCCTCCTTTCATAACTCTCTGTCATCTTTTTTTCATTCTGTCTAACAGTCTACCTTTGACTGTTCCTCTGGCCTTTTCCCTTTTTTGTCTTCTGCTGTACCTCTTCGCTCACAGTTTTTTATTTTTCCCTTTCCTTTGTTTTATCCTCATTTCTTTTCCTATTTCTTGTTTTCCTCTAATCTCTCTCCCTATACTCATGTCTACGTCATGTTTCTTTTTCAATTCTAGCGTCTTCATCTTTTCTCTTGCAGTGGAAGCGGTATTTCCTTGTTGATCCTAAAGCAGCGTTGGATCTCCTCCCTCCAGTTCCAGTCACTGAACGAGATCAGTGCCGGTAACGTTTACATTTTCAACAATAGCCGCCTGTGCTTCTACAACACCGTCAACTGGACATCCCTCTTCAGGACGTCAAGTCAAAAAGTCCTTGTGCGCAACAACCGAGATCCAAAAGAATGCAGTGAGTAGCAGTGGTGCCGTAGGGATGCATTCCATGTCCTCAGACTGCACAGTTAGTTTTCTCTGCCTTTTGCAGTGACAGTTACAGTGAAGAAAACACTGTCTTTTAGTTTTAATCAGGATTTTACACATATGTAATTCTGATGCAGATGCCGATGTTGGCTAGTCACTCGGGGGAAATAAGTGCCAGAGGAAACATTCAACATGCACACAAGCTTTTCTCTTACTACATACGGTGGTAACCAAACACTTATTAAGTCCTCTTGTTTCCTCTCCCTTTAACCCTGTAATTAATTCCAAACTACAAGTCCAGCACCACCCCAGACACTGACATACCCGTTTCCACGGCGACGCCATCATGGGCGTCTCTGGCTTCTTGGCCATGAATGCCCCCTATTCAGCTCCCTGTTAGGGAAGTGCTTGAAGTATCATGCACAGTGGCGCTGTAAGCACTCTTCTACGCACGTGAACGGCAACACTTCACAGAGCGATGTGTAGTCATTATGTGGCTTAGGAAACTGATCGTGATGTGGAAGTCTGACATAGTGGAAATGGTATAATAATAGAAAGATACTTAAAAAAAAATATATATATATATATACATATATTTACATCAGTAAACAGGTTTTTGATTTTATTTGAATATGTTAACGCTTGCTGTGGACAAGACAGAGATACCTAAAAAACAAGCACACGGGCCACCATAGTTTTTTGGGCCCTGCCAGGTGCAGTTGATATCATTAGCCAGTTAATGAGCTGTGTGTGTGTATGTGTGTGTGTGTGTGCAGTAATCGATCAATGGGGCTTTACACAGGCCTCTTCATTAGGCTCAACACCCCATCTACCGCTGACTGTTCGACTGTTGACAAAGGGCTTGGCCCCCATCGGGAGCAGCATTGGGACATGGTTGTCACTCACAGGATTGAGGGCATCAAGTCCAGTGAACAGCATTAATTATTGTGGTTCAACTGAAAAAGGCTTAGGGTTCTGGTTGAGGTGTTCTTTAATCACAGTGTTTACGTGCACAAAGTGCAAAAATATACAGTAACTTATCTAGTAGGTAAAAACTAATCTGTAACTTTAGATGTTTATCACTTTATACCACGGTACCGGTCAATCCCGAGTGTGCTTGTGTATCTACAGGCTACGCTAATATAGGTTGAATCTACGCCTGACTTTACTTTAAGCATGTGTGTGAGTATATGTCCTTGTTGTTTTCATCGTGATTTATTCACTTCCTGTCTCCTCACAGCTCAGCAGCGAATGGTGTGCGACCGAATGTGCTCAGATGATGGTTGCTGGGGCCCAGGTCCCAACCAGTGTCTTTCTTGCAGATATTTTAGACGAGGCCGCACCTGCGTGGAGTCCTGCAACCTCTTTGATGGGTGAGCGGTCCCTTCACAAAGTTGTTTTCACATGTGTCCTGACACCGTGGTGGCTGACACAGATCTTCGCAAAGAGCCCAAAAATGAGAACTTTCCTGAATGTCACATCATTAGGGTTGCTGGAGACGGCATCAATTCCCTTGTGAACAGCCACACATGACAAGCAAAGGAAATAAAATCAATTTAAACAGCTTTGATGCATGGAAATTAAGTCAAAGCATCCTCAGGGGCTCTGGAGGAGGAGAGTCTAATTGCCATTTGGAATGAATGTAATGAGAGGAACCAATAAGCAATGTCACATTCTGAACAGTTAACATGAATAGTTAGAAGAACATTTGGCTGTGTGTAACATCCATTGTCCAGAATTCAATTTGAATATATTGTTGGGAGTGTGGTATTTTATTACAAATTGCCAATCAAGGCTGATGGACACGATTGTTTACTGCTGCGAGCTGGAAAATGACTGACGTTTGCCAAAAAGTCCTTTTGAGTGTCCACGCAATCCACTGAAGCACTAATTGCGCTCAGGTCACGGCTTTGTACTGCCGAAAGGCACATCAAAACGCTCACCGGGAGCTCACCTGGGGAGAAACATTGCTTTGTAGATGTAGTTTTCGGCCTTGTGTGCTTCTCTTGAATGAACAAGCAGATGTTGTGAATCACAGCACTTGAAAGCATCCATCCATCGAAAATAAGACTGTTCTGGCAGCGTCTGCCACAAGATAAATATGACTTTCTCTCAAACAGTGATGTCAAGCTAGTGTTTTCCCCAGGGGGAGAGGAGAAGACTGCATGTACTGTATGTGCGCGAGAGACGGTGTATTTGAGCGAGCAACCCTTGGTCATGTTGACTCGTTGCTGGTACTTTCCCGGCAACATTTGTGGGAGGGAAGCTTTGAAGTTGCCGGGAAAAACAGCTCACAGCGAAGGCTTTGAAGAAGATTTGCGAGGGAAGGCGCGTGGTAGCGTGCTGCCGAAGCACACTTTTTTTTTTCTCCTTTACTGTAAATACAGTACAGTCACCTTGATGCATCGTAACGTTCGACAGAGCCTCTCCTCGCTTTGTGTCATTGGTCTGAACTGTGAATTAAAAAGCCAATAACCTGAGGGTTTCTCTTGTGTAAAAAGTCCCCACCTGCCAAGCACGATCGCTTGAAATATTTATCTGAAAAGGGTTTTTTGAGCAGCCTTGGGTGTTTTGAAAGGTGATACACAAAAGAAATGTATTGTGTTAGTATAATTATTATTTTTGACATAGCAACCTCGGGTAGCTTGCATTTCCCCCCAGTTCTCATGTCTGTCTGACAAATGAAGATTTACAAAATTTGTCATATTAAATTGCTGCCCACTGATTGGACTCAACTTGGTTTAGTAGCACTGTGACATATATACTAATTATGTAAAGATGACTGGGGAATCAGGTCTTGACGAGGTTCGGTGCTGATGGTCAGTGTACACAACAGGCGATTTATCGGAACTAGTCTGTTTGTATATGGTGCCACGCGTGCAGGTGGCATGACATGATACAAAAGGTATATGCTGTAAAAATCCCAGTGTTTTGTTTTCAGCACTTACAGCACTAGTTGCATGATTAGAACAAAGAGGTTATGTGTATTTAACCTCAGTTTCCTGAGGAAGTGCAAAGTGACATACAACACCAAAACGTACGGGGAATGTTTCTGATTCTTTGTAGGCCCATCGTTCGTCGTAAATTTCCCAGACGCTTACCTGCTATATTAACCCTTGGGCTTAACCGGACATTAGAAAACTTTGGTGGTTGGGTAAAGTCCATTTAACGTTCTCACATTTGAATTCTCACGTGCAGGTCCTTTGGAAATATCGACTTTAGTTCAGAGTTTCAGTGCATGTCATTTAAAGGAGCTAAGAGAAGATAGCTGAGGTTTTTTAGATGGATTCGCTGTTTTGACTGTCACCAGTGATAAAATGGTAAACTCTATCACTTAGACATGCTGCTGCATGTCTAAATATAACATTACCTTAATCTAGTACAGAGAGTCAGTGGAAAACAGACAGCCCAGTTTCAGCTGCCACTTCTGTTACTATGAACTTTAAAAGCAATTCTTTCTTCAGTCCAGATGCCCTGATATTTATAGTTTGAACTTCTTGAATAACGCTGCCATTTAAATGTGTCAAAGCCTAGTTTGGTCAATTGCCATCAGTTTTGAGCGTGACAATTTTTTTTTCATGTTGGCATTTAAACTGAATGTGGTGTACAATGAGAATAGTTTACCTATTTGTGCCTCTTTCTTTCTATGGGCCACAAATTAATTGCCCAAAAGCACCGAGAACAGGCAGAACAAGTGCAGGGAATAAAGCGTTTTACAAAACCAGCCCTCAGCTTTTGTGAAGAATGCAGGGGAAAAGTAAAAGCCACCACTACTGTCATGTAGCCTTTCGTGAGCCTCGTATGCCAGGTTTGACAAAATTATCAAGTCTTTGACTCAGAAATATTTGCAAATCATGCTAGGAAGTACTTTTTATTGTAAGATTCTGAATGTTGAGGTTTACACTACAGTGAAATGATGGTGTCATCTGCATAGAGGAAAGGATTTTATAAATAGAAGGTAGACACTAAAAATGGTATTGGGTACTTCCCCCTCTGATTAGCAGAGTTATTTATTATACAGTAGCTCCTAATTTATTGTCTGCTCATAAATAAGCTGCTATTTCCACAATCTTAAGTTTACTGATTGTGTGTGGGTTTATGCTGTATGCAGCCTAGATTGACTCAATATCTGTCTTTGTTCTGAATCTATGTGTTTTGTTTTGGACTGCATATCTCCAAAGAATTTTTGTGTTTGCTCATTAAATATGTTTTCGGGTTGGCGATTTTAAACATTAAGATTCTTCAGCTCGCCCTCATTATATGTCTCCATTCTTAATGAGGAAAGGCACTAATTCCCTTTAGTTTTATATGTCTGTTGAATAAAACAAAGGAAGAGCAAAGGAGAGCAAGAGGGGAAAAGAAAGCATCTGAGAAGGTGTCCACTGGGGTTGGCGTAGGAAGAAGGAAGCGGATTAAGCAGGCGTTGAAAGTGTTTAATTAAAAAAAAGTTGCTCTGCAGGGCTTGCCACGCTCTGGCTTGCTTGAGGTTTGGAAGTCTGAATGGTGGCCACAGTCCTTCTTAAATTCCTGCTAAAACAGGGCTAATCCCCCATCAGGCCATCCCTGATGGGGCCTTGGCGCACACTTCCAGCCGTGAAGGGGGCCAATCAGGAGGAACGGCTTTGACGGAATGGAAATGACCCCAGGGAGCACCGCTGCCGAGGTCTTTGTCTCTCACCGATTCTCCTCTGTGTATTTTTTTTTCCTCACGTAACAAAAAAGACATCTCTCCGCTGCCTGGGGTCTTTTCTAAAGGATTTTCCTGGACAAAGGTTCCAGGAGAGAAATCTAATTTATTTTGGAACAAGGAAAAGAAAGACGACACAGAAATGTAAAGGGAGCAATGGGAGTTTCCTTTATGTCCACCAAAACCATTATGGGTAAAGGGGTAGTCTGCGTTACTGTATGTTTGTTGAGACAACTGCAATGAACTAGATGAACCATTAAGACTATTTAAAAAGAAGTCCCCAACGTCGTGGCTCGGCAAAAGAGAAATCTCCGATTCGCTTTTGGAACTTTTAGAATGCGACTTCTCGTTTTTCGACCAAGCCTTAAAAGATTTCCATCCAATATTCACCCCGTGGAAATGCATAACACACAAATACCTGCAAAAGAGAGGCAACTTTCCCAGCACTGGATCACATGAAACCCACTAGCAAAGAGAAATCTGTTGAACCTTCACTGCACGCAAGAACAACGAAACCACACGCGGAGAGAATAAGTCTCGTCATCCTACCACTGAGCCAATCCTCCTCTGTGGGCATCTGTCATCTGCATCGGCTCATCGATCCTCCTGGTGTGAAGTGTTTTTGATCGGCGGCAGTTATTGACAGCTGCTAGCCTCCGCTCGCCGCACTTGAAAAGCGAGGATAATGTACTGATTTGGACACAAACAAGGGAGACGTTTATGGATCGGATGAAAGCGCACAAACACTCGCATACAGTACACATATAATGAATCAGAAATGGCCCGAGGCACAGTGCAGCTCCTGCCAGTGTAATTGCACTGTACAAACCCAATACTGAGCGCTGCTATTTACGTCCATCCCTTCAGATGCGTAAGCGGAAAAACAAACCCGTCACTAGTTACATGCATCTCTGGCTAAATGGCCTAGTAGAAGTTTTACCAGTTAAACTGCAATGATTATCCGTATGAAAAGCAAATTTTCTGGACTTTTTTATTCTCTGGCCCCTTATTTACTTTTCCTCCTACCATTTTCTTACTCCTTCATACCACCTCCTCCTCCTTGCATCTTTTTGTGATTGACCTTCATTTAAAAAGCTGTTCATTATTCACGGACCCTCTCTGTTGACCATACTATGCCTTTAATGGGATCCAATTTTCTTATGCAGTTCATTGCCCTGTGTGGGTCTTTACCAGTGGGCACTCTAGCAAGTCAGGGCAAGTGGGACACTTGGAGATGGGCATGAGTAAATCAAGGTTTAACCTTGCTTTCATGATGCTGTATCACACATTGGTTTGAAATCAAAAGGCATTTATACGGAGCTCGTGCTCATATGCACACAGCATACTTCAAAATCCTCCCTCAGAAAGCTCTTAATCAATATTTCAATGTGGGTACGTTCTCAAATCTATAATACATGCATCTTATCTGGATTTCCCTATCTCTTACAGGGAGGTTCGTGAATTTGCCAACGGATCCGTGTGTTTGGAGTGCGATAGCCAGTGTGAGAAGATGGATGGGAACACCGTGACATGTCTTGGCCAGGTAAGATCCCCTGAAGCCACTCCAGAAGTCCTCAAGCTCAGCTACAGTTTTAATCAACAAGCCCTTCTGGAGGTGGACTTTTAGATTTTTCGATTAAAACCTCTCCTCTCATTTTTTATTTTTTTTGGAAAGCGTAGTCGCACATTGTGTGTGCAAAAGTGGATTTTATAAATCTATTTCGTGGGAGTCCATCTGTTTCGTGCAAAGGATTTTGGAAGATATAGATGCTGTGTTTGCGAAGGTGAAATGGTAGGTTAATTGGAGGAATGATAAAGTACTGTAGCTACCTTAGGAGGTTTGCTTTCGCCAGGCACCCTCAAAACAGCAAAAAGAGATCAGAAAAAGAGTTTCTGACCTTCCTTCAAAGTTACTTCTAGAATGCGCTTCTAATCAATCTCTCATAATTCTGAATTGAAGCGTCTTAGAAATTGTTCCTTAAATATCAATACTAAAATATTTACAATAATTAGGCACACTTCAGAAAGGTGAATCATTAGTCATTCATTCACTCCCTATTCACTCATTTAAACATCGTCCTAAAGTTGCTCTTTTTCTCACCACATATCATTTCAAATGTTTATTAATTTTAGGACTAATCACGTGGGTTGAAGCCCAAGTTCTTTCTTGGAGCTATATCTTTCTTTTAATGTCACACATTAACTTAAAGGACGTCTTCACCGATTTCAAACTTGCTCCTTTTGGTTCCAGTTTCAGTAGTACATGAACATAAATGCCTTTAAACTTCCCCCTGACTTTCCTACATTAAAATATCTCTGCACCTCTAACTGAATCACACTCCGAGTGACATCACTTGGAGGAACCTTCAGTTCAGATTATGGTTTCTCCTTGCTCACGCCATGGAGTTGCCAATCTTGCTTTTTCAAAATTCCACCAGATCACATCATCTGAACTCCTAATCATGAAAAATGGAGGAGTTTTACAGCTAGAAGCAGAGAAATATTTGAACATAGGGAAGTCAGTATTAACGTACATTTTCATCCTAAACTTAAGCCATAGAAAGCAAGTTATAAATTGTTGAAGTCGCCCATTAACTAAATTTCTCTGGTACGTCTCAATTTCGACTCAGCGCTTCTCTAATAATCCTAATGCAGCGTTTGAAGGGAAACCTTAAAATAGAATGTGATTTACTTCTTATGAGATAAAAGAGAGACAGTTGTGAGAAGCACAGTTTTCCTCTGGGTGGTACCAAAGACAAGGTAAGGATGTTACAGTGTACTGAGGCTGCTGGTTCTGGTCTTTCAGGTTGTGAGTCAAAAAGAGGCTTGAAGCAACGTCTTTACACCGTAAACAAAAGCCAATCTTACATTTGTAGTGTTGCATTAGAAAAATTGTGTTTATTGCAGTGAATGACTTACTTTGTGGAACATAGTAGTTGTGTGTGTAGGTTTTTATGACTCAAAATAACAGAGCTGAAGAAAAAGAGAGAGACTCCTCAAGGATGCACAGAGGCTTCTGAGTTTGAGATGCCGGTCACAGTTGAGGAGCAAATAACACGAGAGCCACAGACGCTCTCGCACACAAACACACACTGATCTTAATTGAATGCATTCAGACATCTGTATGCGCCCGCAATTGTGCGCACACGCGCAAACATGCAAAGCGAGAATAATGTTTATTGATGGCGTGTGACTGGATGTGTCAAGCTGCTAGAAGCTGTCCATCAGGTCACCGCGGTGGTCATTAGCAACGGAGCGCCCAGAGCACCCAGAATGCAACAGCGCCCCCCCCCTTCTGCATGCGTGCACACACACACGCGCAAACACGCCGCTATCCGTTTTACTTATTCATGACTCCGCTGCAGTTGCCCCTTGTCATCCCCTCCATCACATTTGATGCGCTGTACTTTGACATGACCTGATTCCTTATGCGTTCTACCGGTTTTAAAAGGGGTCCACATTAGAAGCCCGTGAATGGAACTCGTGTGGGTCCTTCCAGCCACATCAGCTGTGGTAGGAAGTGAGCGAAATGACATCATTTGGCAGGTTTAAATTGGATTGTGTTCAATTCTCTGTTCTGCTCATGTATTTTTCCACATTTCTATTCTTCCTTTATCTCATTCCACTTTCTGTAACTTCATTTCTTCCGTGCGGCTTTCTTTCACCTCTTCACTGATCATTTTGTTCTACATTTTTGTCTCTCTGCTCACTTGCCCTTTCCCCTTCTACTAATCCCTTCACTGCAAACTCTACCTCTTTTTCTTTATTCACCTCTTGTCCACCGCCTCTTCCTAACCCGTCCTCTCATCTCCGTCGTACTTGTTCTGCTCCTCTCTCAGGGCCCGGACCAGTGTGTAAAATGCCTCCACTTCAAAGATGGACCCAACTGCGTGGAGAAGTGCCCTGATGGGTTGCAAGGAGCCAACAGTTTCATCTTCAAATACGCCAAGGCCAACAACGAGTGTCATCCCTGCCATGCCAACTGCACCCAGGGGTAAGAGCAAGGATGATACATAAAGATGCGCCTCTGTGTAAAAGTTAATGCATTTCTTTTTAAGTGTTTGCTCACCTTCATACTTGCTCAAGTGTCCTCTAACTTAGGTGCTTTTAGGCTCTTAAAAGCATCGTGAAGACATGCTGCATTGCACCCAGGTGGGCTCACAGACATGCAACACCGCCCCTCCGAAAGGAGAGAAAAGATGACTATATTTTGCAGAAAATAGATTCACAGGCTTGCGGCCGGCGTCTTGGGTGTTGGGGGTAGAATGCGTTGACCCCAAAGGCCACGTGGAATGCAGTGCAGATGAACTCTGAATGAAGGGATGGGATGAGATGAGACAGCGGAGAGATATGAAGTCAGTGGGAAAATGTAAGATAAGGACGACAGAGAGGAAATATTGCAAGTGAAGAATAGGTGGTTAAGGCGATTAAAGAGCTACATTAAAATATAATTCTATTAAAAAGTTATACTGGAAGTCACAAAATCAAATTTCAGCATCTCCAGTGGGGGTAAACCTATCATTATCATATGGTTGTATAAACGGTTTGGAGCTTTGCACAACCACAAACAATAGGCTTCTCCTGAAATAATTAATCATCTATTGGATTAGCCTGTCACAAATATAAATAACCGCAGATTTGATGAGCAATAAATTGGTTGGGGATAATTGCCAAACTTCTCAAGTATGAGCATTTAATGTTTTTATTTCGCCGTACGTCATTGTAATTTGAATTCACAAACTGTTATCTGACAGAACTAGGCTACGGGAATATTTTTTTTTTGTTTTTAATATTTGCTGTCATTTTATAGACTACATATAGACATTGAATTGATTATTGGAAAAAAGAACCGTTGACGGCTTTGTTGCAGCCAACGCTGGACTCGTCTTCAGTCTATTTACGCTTGTGTATCTTAGGGGGTATCACTGAGTTTCCATTTTGGATTTTTAATGACATTTTAAAAAGCTTTCTTCAATCTTCTCATCTAACTCATTGTAAAGAAGCAAATAATAATTCTTTTGATGATTTAAAAGGCAACAGAGATGACAGATTTCTCTTTAAAATTACCTAATCTCTCTACTAGACTTCTGACTGTGAAAGTTCAGAGCGCGGGGCCACAGAGACAGCAAACAAATGTGTAAATAAACCCAGAGTTTAGCCACTGCCAATCTTTCTGTGCACATCTTTCTCCAAACAGATTAATACTTTAATACAAATGCCAAAGCAGCACCGCTCTTCAAAAGCATCGAGGCTACGGATGTTAAGAAAATGTGCCTTCCTATCTTACCAGTATTTAGGTCTTCATCCTCTCAAGCCTGTCTTTTAAAGTCAGCGTGCCTGTGACTTTGAACTTTAGTCTTGGCCTTTTTACATTTTCTCAAAAACTGGGAGCATGTTATTAAGGAAGCAGCTGTGGAGGCAGGGAACAGAGAGAAAAACCGATATGTGAGGAGCTGAAAGATGCGTTCTAAGCAAACAAAGTTTGAGCTCTGAAACCTAGCAACAGAGACATGGCTGGAGAGACGATGTGAGGTGGAAAAGGACTCGATGTACTGTCTTTCACATAGCAGGAGGTCATTTTCTTCTGCCGCAGCTGCCCAGTAAATGTTGATAACATCGGTGCTGCCATAAAGCACCAAAGTCAATGAGGAGTAAGAAAACAGGGATAAAGTGATTTAGAAGTGAGGGAGTGGAGGTAGGAAGCCGAGGAAAGGATAAAATTCAGGTTATAATTCTTCTCATGACAGAATTTCTGAACACTAGTGTGTCGTGACAACACCTCCATCGTGCCTTGTCATCTTATCCTGCCCTCTAACGGCACCGTGCTCTGGATTAGCATCAAGGTAGAAAGTAAAGATGGGTATTTGAGGGCGCGAGACGGAGATCATTGTGGGGAACGAAACAGCGACCTCGGAGCTCGTAAAAGGTCAGCGTCGTGCCAAAAGACGCTTTAACGGGGGGAAGATGATTAAAGCACAAACCTCATTCCCACAAAACAAAGCGAGTAAGCAACGTTTACGACAAGAGAAGCCTATAAACTGGACCTGCTTTGGGATGTTCATTGTCAGATCACTCTTTTGTTCCCTTGTTGATCCTGTGACCAAGCCATGGCTGGTGCACACACACACACACACACAACACACACACAACACTGGATGCAGACACAGACAGATTGCTCGCTAATTAGGTATTTGGTGCACCGTTTAATTGACAAGGAAGCGGCGTTGGAGAAGGCACAGTTGTCACCAATTTAATTCCAAAGTTAGCCTGCTCTCCTAATTTGCTGTGTAATTTGTGTTTTGTGTGCCCATGCAACTTAAACACACACACACACCTACACACACACAGGGAAGCATTCAAAAACTGTTCTCCTGTGTCTATCCTGCTGTTCAAAGTCCTCCACTCAAGGAGCGAGAATTAATGAGCGGCTAAGACTCTGCTCTAATCACTTCCTGCTTACTAATGTTAAAAACCGCACTCCTCACTGATCAGTGTGTTATCAGCGCAACATTCAAGTGCTTTGATTGTGGAGATAGTGAGCAAAAAAAAAAGATGTCGTTGAAAGGAAGGTAAATGTGATTTGGTAAAAGATGCTGAATCAGAGAGAGAGAAGCCCTGAATCAGGGATATGGAAATAAAGACATCGTGCATCAGAACAGTTATTTTGGGCTGCTCATGGGGAGCAGAAACAATATATTAAAATATATATTTTATTTTTAGCTGCTTTCACAAGCACATTAGTAAGAGGGAAGAGCTAATATTGTTTTGGAGCCTTGTCTTGACCATCTGACGAACAATAGCTCTTTTTTGGTCTCCACCAACTACCAACAAAAAATATCCCATATGCAGGGTGGAATTTTATAAAGCTATGCCTTCTGCTGCCAGATATATTTGTATTTGTAGATTGTAGATATTTTTTTGTCTACATGCCACTTATACTCACCTGACACTGCATCTACACCTAGTCCACAACATCATACCCTCCCTTCCTGTTCCAGCTTTAAAGGGAACAAAGATTAATTGGGAAAACAAATAGACTCACTCTGCTTTGTTCCTAAAGTCACTTTCCATACAAGACCTAAAATTATAATGGATAGTGAAACGGTTTTCTTTGATTGCTGCTTGACTTTTTTTTAATTTCCCCAAGGGTTTAACACAGCGCCTTGGTCAGAAAATGCTCAGAGAACCAAATGAGTCAGGAATGTTTTCTCAGTGCAAAAAAAGCACAAAAAAAGGAAGAAAAAAATCAATTAAAATGTCACGTGAAACAAACAAGAACAATGCTTTCCCACCCAGATGCTTCTTCGTGTCACACTGACGAGTGGTCAGCCGTGCTCGGGATTCAATTTTCCACAGGTCCCCGCTCCGTGACAGCTGATTGACGTGGGAGAAAGACAACATGAGGTTTACTCATAACCTGTCCCCGATTTAATGGATGATCTTTCTGGTTTGTCTGCCCTGCAGGTGCGCCGGGCCAAGACTCCAAGATTGTGTTGGGATGATGGACAGGTAAGGGATCTCAGGATACATTTGTAATGTGGGACGGGGAGACCACCATCAGATCCTGCCACTACTCATTAAAGTCTCTATTAAAACCTGTCTCATCACACTCACCTACAACTTCTACAGCGTAGCTGTGCTGCTTTGCCATTTTTGAACAGGTTTTTTTTTTCTTGTTTATTATTAACCTGATAAGAAATGATAGCAGTTGCTGGTTAAAGCGCCATACTCCTTATAATATCTGTCACTTCATATGATACTACCAGCGCTTATTGAAATGCATTTTTTTCTTTGATTTCTTTCCTGCTTGAGTTGTAAGTCCCGTCTTTTTCATCTGTTATAAATCCGCTGTAGCTCAACATTTACTCAACATCTCCTCTAGTGAAAATTTATGCAATGTCGATTTACAAAACCACATATAATCTGGCAACCAACGCAAGCCTGCTGCAGCTTTTTTTAAATAAATGTGATTGTTGCACTGATCATTGCTAACGGTTCCACTTCACTTAGCTAATTAGCACCAGTTTATCATACCACAGGTAACAGAATATTCCTAAATGTAAAGATCTGTGTTATGCAGGATGATCAGATCAGCTGGAGAGGTGTGCTGACCTGCAAAATGATGTAAAAAAAAACTAACCCTAAAATTTTTGAAAAAGACATCATAGATATCAGTTGAAGACCTATTTTAGGGTTTTAACTAACTTCATTTGTTTTATTTTTAATAATCTTATGGTAAAACTAGCAAGAATTGCTTTGTCCTGGGGTCATTACAGTCGGTGGTGTGTCTGGCTAATGGGTTTGTGTATCACTTTTTGAACCGAGGTCTATTTACGGACGAACAAGCTAATCAAGGCCGCAACCTGACGCACACTGAACATAAGTAGAAAAGTTTTATTATTGGTTTTTAGAATCTGTATGTGGAATTTTAAAACGTTGCCTCTTTTAAGATCGGGGCTCTAGTCAGCCCTAAATCAGCTACATTGCAGTTTCTAGTACTGATGCCACTGATGCTTGTAGAAACCGACATGTAAAACAAAAGCCACCAACGCAACCGACAGTAAATGGCCTGACGACAGAAGACCAATAAAAACAAGTGATCTTTTCAATTAAAGCAAATTCCAAAGACTGACAAATTCATTTGGAATTTAAGCGATCCACTGAACCCAATAAAAAAAGGGGAGGCGGGGAGGGGGTCCTGGGCTGCTTCAAAATGGAGGGAACAGAAATGAGACCTTTTAGCTTTCCTCGGGGAGTCTTCTAGTCCTTCGTTGGCTCTTACAATGGCATTATTTCCCTTTCTCATTTGCTGACCCTGTGTTGCCTGTTCTGCCATAAACCCTTTCCTCCTAATTAGAGAAGTCCTTTCTCTTGTCTCTCTCCTAGGTGCCGTCTCGCTCTGTTATTTGTTTCCTCGCTCCTCTGTTTCCTCCCGTATCCCTCATCTCCTGGTTTTTATGTAAATGTCTTTTTTTTTTGTTCCATTTTTGATGTCCTTTTTTGCCTCAGTGTTTTTCATATTTCCCCCAATAAGGCTCTTTCCACTGTCGTCTCTCTTTGTCTTTCCGCCCGCCCCCCGACCTTATCATTCCAAACTGCCGCATTACTATTCACCACATAGCTGTATATCTCATTATGTCGAAACCCACAGCCTCTTTGTAAATTTCAAGCTCCCCCTTCTTTAGGTCCACCACAATCGATACGGCAAACGCCGCGGCACCTTGTTCCACCGTAACTCCATGGTACATGAATCTTCCATTAGCTGCTAATGGTCTCGACAACTAATAGAGTTTTGAACTTCAAGTATCAGGTAGAAGTGGGTGTTATTTGTGTTACGTGGTTGTGTTTTCAAGAAAAAAAAAACGGGGGGGGGGGGACGCAGAAGACTTTGACACTAGGGTGAAAATGGAATGCAGATGTGGGGAAAAGAGAAAGGATAAAGAGAGAGTAATGAAAGGAAAGAATTGAGTGTTAGCAAAACAGTAGACACAAGGTGCCAAAGGTATGTAAATGGCAAATGCATTAGTGTCATCATTAGTGAAGAAAAAGAGCTTTTAACTTTCAACCTTTAGGCCTGCCTTAAGCAGATTTTTCCTCCTGGAAAACTCGGAAGCAATTTGTGAAGGATAGACACTTTTAATTTCCCATTTGTTTGAAGTTTTACATTCTGATAAAGCTCCTGTATCCATTCGAGAGACGACTGCCTGAAAAGTAAGGCTCCACTTTCTGCATCCAACCCAAGTAAAAGTGGCACATCTACCCTCAAAGACTTTTTTTTCTTCTTCTTCTGACCTGTGAAAATGGAAATAACTCTCACCTGGAAATAGCTGTGGGCTCCTAGTGTGGGCCTATTGGGGAACGTAGCAGTAGAAATGGACCCCCTTTTTTTCTCCCTCTCTCTCTGAAAAGCAGCTACATACTCGTGTGTCTGACCTCGTTTTTGAGCTTAAAGTGAAGCTACTAAATGAGAGGAGGGAGATAGAAGCTTTGGAGAAGGTGTGTAAACTATTCAAGGAGGATACAGTGAAAAACATGGGACTGATGTTGATCTACAATGCTACTATCCATGACGGATCAGACAGCGAAATGCTTATACTTATTTGTAGAGATGTAGATGTTAAGTAAAGTCTGTGCAACGTACAAAACACAGCAGGCTGGAGAATTCATCAGCATTTGCTGAGGTTTGCACGTTCTTTGCAAAGTGCTTTTTAGTTTCTTAATGTTTCAGCAATGTTAATTTTGTGTGTGTGTGTGTTGCTGTTCCTCCGTCTCTACAGGACGCCCCTAATAGCAGCTGGCATTATCGGCGGCCTGTTTATCATTGTCATCCTGGCGCTCAGCGTGGCTGTGTACGTTCGACGCAAAAGCATCAAGAAGAAGAGGGCTTTGAGGCGATTCCTCGAGACTGAGGTGAGAGGATGGGGGTTGAAAGGGCGCTCATCAAACGCTACATGGAAGTGCTTGATGAAGCGGCCGAATTTCATCGTTTATGTTTCCAAAAATAGAATCGTTTAGTGCAAAACAATCGTTTATTGTTTCCTAAATGTCCTGGGAACATGTGTTTTTTTACTAATTACAGGAATATTAGTAGCTGCTATTCAATTCAATTCAACTTTATTTATATATTTACAACAAGGTCATCTCAGGGCACTTTACATAATAAAGTCAAGACTATACAAACATGTAGAGAAAACCCAACAAATCCCCCTTGAGCAAGCCATAGGCAACACTGGAGAGGAAAAACTCCCTTTAATGGAAGAAACCTCCAGCAGAACCAGGCTCAGGGTGGACGGCCATCTGCCTTGACCGGTTGGGCAGAGTGGAAAGTGGAGAGAGAAAAGAACAGAGCAACAAAAGCAACAACAAAACATTGAGCAGGTTAGTAGGACCAGTAGCTGTGCACTGGAGGACACACAGCGCCAAATCCGGGGACACCTGAGGACAGGGAGAGAGAGGGGGACAGAGAGGGAGAAAGATGACTACGGGACAAAGAAGACACAGAGTTAATGTCATACAGTGGTGACATTATAGATGTGGGGTGAGAGGAGAGAATGAAGAGAAGAGTGAAGTGGCAAAGTGCAGAGTCCCCCAGCAGTCTAAGCCTATAGCAGCATGACTATAACCAACTATAAGCTTTATCAAAAAGGAAGGTTTTGAGCCTAGTCTTAAAAATAGGGAGGGTGTCTGCTTCCCGAATCTGGACTGGGAGGTGGTTCCACAGGAGAGGAGCTTGATAGCTAAACGCTCTGCCTCCCATTCTATTTTTGGAAATTCAGCATTTTGGGACCGAAGTGGTCTAGTAGGATGATATGGTAATAGGAGATCTTTTAGATATGATGGGGCTTGACCATTTAGGTAAGGAGGTATAGGTAAGAAGAAGGGTTTTAAATTCTATTCTGCATTTAATTGGAAGTCAATGGAGAGAAGCTAATGAAGGTGAAATATGATCTCTCTTACCAATCCCAGTCAGTAATCTTGCTGCAGCATTTTGGATTAATTGGAGGCTTTTTAGAGAGTTACTGGGGCAGCCTGAAAGTAGAGAATTACAGTAGTCCAATCTAGAAGTAACAAATGCATGAACCAGTTTTTTAGCATCGGTTTGAGACAGGATGCTCCTAATTTTGGCAATGTTTCTTAGGTGGAAGAAGGCTGTTCTAGAGATTTGTTTTATGTGTGAGGTAAATGACAAATCCTGGTCAAAAATGACTCCGAGATTCCTTGCAGTACTACTGGGGGCAAGAGTTATGTCATCTAAAGTAGCAATATGGTTAGAAAACATGTTTCTTAGACTTTTAGGCCCAAACCTTCAGTTTTATCTGATTTTAGAAGAAGGAAATTATACGTCATCCAGTCCCTTATGTCTTTTAGACATGCTTATAGTTTGATTAATTTATTTGTTTCATCAGGTTTCACAGATAGATATAACTGCGTGTCATCAGCGTAGCAGTGAAAAGTTGAGTGTTTTCTAATAATGTTGCCAAGGGGAGACATATATAGAGTAAAGAGTATTGGTCCGAACACAGAGCCTTGTGGAACTCCATAACTAACTTTTGTGTATGTCGAAGATTCATCATTAACACAAACAAATTGTAATCTATCTGATAGATATGATTTAAACAAATTTAGTGCAGTTCCTTTAATTCCAATAACATGTTCTAGTCTCTGTAATAATATTCTGTGATCAATGGTGTCAAATGCAGCACTAAGATCTAACAGAACTAGTATAGAGAAAAGTCTGTTATCTGAAGCCAGAAGAAGATCGTTGGTGACTTTAATCAGTGCAGTTTCTGTGCTATGATGAACTCTAAATCCTGACTGAAATTCTTCAAACAAGTCGTTTCTGCGCAGGTGGTCACATAATTGCTTTACAACTACTTTTTCAAGTATTTTAGAAATAAAGGGGAGATTGGATATTGGTCTGTAATTGGCTAAGACACCTGGATCCAGACTAGGTTTTTTAAGTAGAGGTTTGATTACAGCTACCTTATAGGCCTTTGGTACATATCCTGTTTGTAAAGATAGATTAATGATATCTAATACGAACGTGTATAATAAGTGTAGAGCATCTTTGAGCAGTCTAACTGGAATAGGGTCTAGCAGACATGTTGTTGGTTTAGATGCCATAATAGTTGAAGTTAACTCAGCATGCTTTATGGGCACAAAGCAGTCTAAAAGGGACTGAGGACTTACTGGTGATTCTAATTCTGTTGTATTTGTTGTATCTGTTCTTGTCCTTTTAATTAAACTAGACAAACGCGTCTTTAATAAGAAGTTCTTACAGATGCAGAATCTGTGACTTTTTGGTCAAACTAACACTACAGTTTTGCACTCGATGCCAGTCCAACAAACCTTGAGACGTTACACCTTGACTATGGTGCCAAGCCAAACTGTGCAGAAGGTTTTAAATTTATGCATGGCTGCTGTTGCCCATCGATCCGGCCTTGAAGAAGGTTCATTAGATAGAAAGCACTGACTTGATATTCACAGGAGAAAGCCAAAGATTGAGGCGTAGGTGAGTGTAGGCTTCGTGCGGACATGTGTGCGGTCTCGCCGCAGTCGATCACCTTTGTCCTGCTACTGTACGCTCGCTTCCCCGTGTGCCCTGTGTGTGGCCCAGCACTTATGTTACCAGCGCAGGTCTGCTGAGGAGACGCTTTGCCTATAGGAGCGGAGCAGGTTGCTTGTCAGTCTGCATTAGTATAATTTACAGGTAGAGGCAGCAGTGTATAGACAGCTGTCAGGCCAGAGACGGGAATTGGAGTAGGGCGGCCACGGGCATCCCGGCCGCACACATCCATCTTAATAAAGCGGGTCGCGTTTCGACAGCCTCTTGACCGGGAGGGAAGTCTTCAGTCTAGGCAGATTCACTAATGTAGTGTCACAGAGGGAAGGAAGGGATGGGGAAACATGTGGCCTCCTTTGTATCTCCCTTTACAAAGTTCTCCTGCCAACTTTAACTCTATGTAATATGAAAAAAAGATGAAATATATCCCATCGATGAAATTTGTCCCGTCCTCCAAGAAAAACTAAATAAATTTGCAAAGTTTGAAAGTAATTAGACATAATATAGTGTTTAAGGCCTGTGGCGTGTTGCCCTGCAAACATACCACAGCCGTGGTTCCTGAGCATGACCCTGAGCTGCCCGGTCTGTTTTAGGTCGTCGTGTGTAAGCGTGTGGGCTAGAAGGTGAATACGCCACCTGTCTGAGCGACAAGATGATGAAGGGCACCAATCACAAACGCTCATGTGTGTAGATCCAGCTACAGAGCATCAGTTTCCCAGCGTTGAGTTGACATCCTTCAGTTCAGGGATTCACACTGCGTGCACACTTACTTTGTGCGCACACGTACACCGATATTCCTCTTCTCCTCTGTTCTCTTTCCATCTGAATGCTGTTTTCCACTCTCACCTGGCATACTAAAGAACCTGCACTCCTTGCAGTCTGTATCACACTTTCCAGAGGCTCTTCTTTGGCTGATGAAACCGCGCGATAGGCTTTGGGACGGCTGGTGAATGTGGAATTCTCTATTCAAACGAACAACGGAGCCGAGGCTGTGAATGGAGATCAAGCTTGTCTGGATGAGGGATTTGGGGACAGCCTAGGCTCAGGGACTCCCCCTCTCTCTCTCCCTATCTGCCGTGGTGTTTTAAACAGAGAGCTCACCTCTTGTGTCAGACAGGAAAAAGATGCCTCCAGTATATGCTGTCAAATCATGATCTGAGCACTGAGCCAGCATTTCCATATCAAGGACACGCGTGATGCTTCTCGCACTGTGTTGACTTGCAAAACACACACTGCTATTTTATTTCTTTATTCTTTGTTTTACTCTTTCTCCGTCTCGTTTTCTGTTTTGATCTCTGTTTCTGTATTTTTCTGCCTCCCGTGCGAGCAGACTTTGTCCTCTATCTTTTAACTCTTTCCTCCTCTCCCTTTCTCTCTCTTTAACCTTTAAAAAATACAGGCAGCGTTGTCTAAATAAACAAGTCTCGCACTGTGGTCCCGTCTGAAGAAGCCCCTGAAAGCAAACGGAGTTTCGTAGGAAGAGGCAGCACGAACCGCGGAATCGCCGTCGCTGTTGCAACATAACCCCAGGCCTTGAACTTTGACCCCAGCGCAATGGAGCAGGACTAATACGCTTGGAATCTCCCTCTCCCTTCCTTCCTTCCTTCTCGCCTTCCGTCCTCTCCCAAGGTCCTTTTCCAGCTGCTTTGTACAGACACGGGCCGTGTGAGAGTTTCAGCACCGCAGGCTGCGGACAGCTCTCACGCTAGTTACACGCTCTCCCCCTGTTCGCTCGCAAGAAGCATTTTAGCATTCGGGGGAGCTAGACAGCTCCTGTTGTTCACCCCAGGGCAAGCTGACTGAACGGAGGCACGGGACATCATTGCAAATGCATGCAGCGCACCCAAGCATCTCTCCAACAAACTCAAGCCAATGTTATATTTAAGCGAAGATCGCAGTGATTTAAAATAAACCGTGTTGTGGCGAGGAATGAAATGGATACGTGTCAGTATGAGATGCCACTTCAGCCGTATAAAACGCGCAGCGGTTATTAACTCGGGGAATCATTTGCACCTATGGCTGAACATTATCTTATTTCATATCGGGAACCATGCAGGTAGTAAAGGAGAAGCAAGTTCCTCGATGCATGGCCAAGCTCACTGATGCTAAGGAAGAATGTCCTTGCAAACTGATTGGCATTATCTCCCGGGTTCATGCAAAAATTGTCTTAATAAACCTGCTTATGCATGAGAAGGGTTAATAATCCAGGCAGAATTAGGGGCTTGATTAATGGATGAAACCGTATGAGGGAGCAGATGGTCCGCTGTGTGACCTTCCGTGTTTTCGGATCATTCCGTGCTCAAATTGTTGTTGCAATATTAAATTCGTCATTTGATTACTTCAGAAACTTCATGCATTTATCCCATAACTGCGCTGTGCTGTTTATTTAATAGTAAAACCTCGAGAGACTGTTCAACCACTATTAGGCCGTTCTGACTAATCTCGGGTTAACCTTCATTATTCCCCCAAATAATTCATCGTCGGCCCTTTAATTAAGTGCGTCGTTTGTGGAGTAGTCCAAAATACTGCAGACTACTGCAATAAATTCCAGATACGAGTAATGCGATTGCTGTTAGGCATAAGGTTGTGCCATGACAATCTTGTTTCTCCTAAATTTCAATTACACAGCACAGCGGATGTAGCGTTTTAGGCTTGAAATGTGAACATTAAAGCATACACCCAAGGGTTCACAGAGCAAGTTTATGTTTGAGGACACTGTTTGCTTATTCAATCCACAATAATTCTGTGAATGTATTCTAGCCCGAGGCTCGAACATACTGCTTATTTGTCCAATGAAGCGGCCGAATCCTCTCCATCGCGCGACCAGCGAAGCTCATTTGGCAAAGGCACGGCGCATTATTAGCTGGTAAATAAAGTGGCGTGGTGAGTGTGTGAGCGCAAACGAGCTCGAGAGAGTTGTGGAGGCCATGGCTCTGCATCTTATTTAATAGACCTCTCCTCTCGTTGCTCCCCCCCTCTCCCTTCTCCCCTCCTCTCGTCTCTTCCCCTCTTCTCCTGGCTCCTCGTCCCTTCTCCCCTCTCCTCTGTTCCGTCCAGCCTCGTCCTAATGGAACAATAACCGCAACAGCCTGTCACCATCTGCTCTTATTACTACTCCGTCACCACCTCCCCGTGCCTCGTCTCCGCTCGCTCTTCACCAACCGCTCTATTTCTGTCCGGCTACAGCGTCACTTGTTTTCTTGGTATTCACATATTGCATGCACAAACACAGCGATGCAAATAGTGCTCTTTGCCCAAATACCAGGCTGATATGATGGATGTGACGCCCTTCCTGTTTTGGTAAATAAAGTCGGGCAGCCAGTGATGCCGTTTCATTGAATGGTTCCTCTGACAGTCTAATTCTGTACCTCTGCAACTTAACCTGGATCACTGGGGTCCCCCTCGGCTCAAACAGTTGCTAGACCCATCGAACTGAATGCAGATGGACGTTTTTAGTCATTTTCAGTCTGTGGTAGTTTTACATTTGATTTCGGTCATTTTGTTCCTCTCTGTGACAGTTCTAGGTCTTTGATCTGTATTTCTGAGCCATTTGCCATCATTATTTGGTTCCTATCTGCAATCATTTTGTGTCCTTTAACTGAGCTGTTCCAAACAAGCAATATGAAAACATAATTTTAAATGCTCTTATCATTGGGCCTCAGCCCAGCAGTACAATCAATAATCCACTGATGTATTTTAGTATCAAAAGGTATTCTGAATGCTATCTGCCTCCATGAAAATAGAAAAGAAGGTTGTCTGCAAGCAACAAGTTTGGATGTGATGCAATCTCTGCCATCGGCGTAGTTTTCCCAAATGGATTCAGTAGTTTCTGAATGTTAATAGATGGTAAAACAGCGGCTAACACTGTCTGAATAAAGTCAAAATAAAAGCGGAATATTCATAAGCTATTTTTGTTGATACTGCTAATTATTCCAACTGGAGTTTCCCATCTTTTAGGAATTTCTTTAAAAATTATTGTATGGAATCTATTTGACGTGAGTCAAATATTTCGTATGTTAAATCACAGCGCGTGGTCTTTATCAGGAGATATTGTGGGATCATAGGTGTGAAAGTCTTTTTGCGCGCAGCATATCCGAACAAATGAACGCAAGATTTTCAACAGCGTGTCGCTATTCAACAATCGCTCAGTCATTGTTTCACTGCTATTCGTGTCACCTCAGCTCACTGGCTCTCGCATTTATCCCTCATCACCCCCCACACCGTCTGCTTACTCACTTCCTGCGGTGACATCGCAGCAGGCTTACACTCCGCCTTCAGGCCCAGCCATAACAATAACCATTAAATGATATGTCATTGCCGAGCTGCAGGCAATGTCATCCATCCTGCAGGACCGGCCTGGCCGTGCCAGTCCTATTGTGCTGATGGTTTTATATCACATTGAGTAAGTGCTCGTATGGCTGACCGACTGATATATGGTCTCATTATATTGTTTGATGGCCGTGGTTGAGCTGGGTGATTATGCTGCTGATAAACCGCAGCGAACGAGAGCCCTGATAGGCTGATTATAGGCTGTTCAAGACATGTATTGATCAGGGGCATTGATTGGGCATTGTGCGTGTCTGTGTGTGTGTGTGTGTGTGTGTTTGTGGGGGGGGGGGTCTCACATATGTTCTGTGTGTGTGAACATCAATTTGAAACCCTTCACATCAGCGTACATTTGCACGCGTTCTGAGATGTGCGCTGCTAAATGCCGTCGGCTTCCGTTTGTGTAGTGTGTGTTTAGCTATATGACTCTGTGTGTGTGTGTGTGTGTGTGTGTGTGTGTGTGTGTGGCTCTTCCTCGCCTCTGGCTCAGATCTTTTCACAGCTCAGTCACAGGTGCCAGCTCCTGCTCTTTATATTTAGTAGCCGAGGCTTTGTTGAGCGGCTAGTGGTGAGGCGGGTGGCCGGCCAGCTGCTGGGATTCTGTTCAGTGTCAGCTGTTACTGGCAGCCAGGCAGTGCGGAGGAGGCTTGTCCTAACCTCGAATTGGAATTGTTTTGTATGTGCACAGCTGGTGAGCTGCTACTCTTTGTCGGCTGTGATAGCAGCTGACACCAGACTGTGATTTGTTTAGTGGTGGGCACGCTGTGGTCCACATTGGTAACTGCCAGTTCTGACAGAACTTCACGTTCACACCCCTGAATTATTTGTATTTCATAAACGTGCGCGCGTGTGTGTATTGCAAAATCATGACTATCAGGACGGGACAGTCGTTGTTTTTTGGCTGCTTATTTATTTGCTGCAAATAAACCTTGGTGTTCACCTTGTTATTCTCTTTCCAAGACTCGCTTTTTACTTATTATTTTAAATAGAGCGGTCTCGCCCTGCTGCACGCACCCAACAGCTCTTAAGATGTGTTTTTAGCACTCCGAGTGCCAAGAGCAAGAGGTTAAAAATATTTTGACTCGGAGCCAGAGAAAGGCACGCTTCGGATTTTTAGTACTTTCACAACAAAAGCAGTAGCCGTGAGGAATGCTTCTCATGTTTTTGGCACTAGTTGCTCTGAGACGGAGGTGGCAAGTCGAATACATATTTAAAATTTTTTGTGTGTGTGTGTGTGTGTACGCATTGTCAGCTGGTGGAGCCCCTGACTCCGAGTGGAACGGCCCCTAACCAGGCTCAGCTGCGGATCCTGAAAGAGACGGAGCTAAAGAGGGTCAAGATTCTGGGTTCGGGAGCTTTTGGAACAGTCTACAAGGTCAGTGTACGTCTGCATTTACAAGCGTGTGTTTCCGTTTGAGTGCCTACATAATTCACGATGGGCGGCCGCCAGATTAGAAATCAAACCTCAGTGAGTCGGACGAATGGGGAAGGAGACACTTAAAGCATAAAGTCTCAATATGATCTGCCTTTTCACTAATAGAACTCTGCCTGACAACCTAAACAATAAGCATAAAAATTCCCATTTGTAACAGTGTTCCCTGACAGACATGAGCCTAGGGCGGCTCAAGGACCTGGAACGAAAACCGCTCTTTGCTTGCCAACTCCGCTGCCCTTGGCGAAATTATTCATACCGCCCCAAAAGTCAGCAAACCCACTGAATAAACACTGCATTTCCGACCAGTGTGGATGGGCCTGTTTATTTTACAGTACACGTTTAATCTACAATCAAGTTCTGGCATTAATATGATCTGCACTTCCTAACTTGTAGCAGGTGACGTAAATAAATAAGCTGTAGTTTTTGTTGGTCGTTCACTTTTCTCATACTTAATTAAAAGTGTTCCAGCTCAGCTGAGCCTAGATACTCATGGGATACGAGAACCTACACGCTTTCATCACACATTTACATCCATCCACACTGTTTACTTCTTGTTATCATGAACTATTTCCAGGTCACGAGAGCACAGAGTTCAGCTCATGGGTGTAAAGGAATGAAGGCAGAACCGTAGACGTCAGCGAACACAGGCAGCACCAACCAGGACTTGTATTTATGGTTGTCGCTTGTATGTTCCAGGGCATTTGGGTCCCAGAAGGTGAGACAGTGAAGATCCCTGTGGCTATTAAAATCCTCAATGAGACCACCGGCCCTAAAGCCAACGTGGAGTTCATGGACGTGAGTATTTATAAGGCAACGGTTTGTGTCGGTTTCCCTCTGTGTGTGTTACGGCTGCAAAGCCTCAGCCGTGTCAGAGAGGTGGCCGAGCCTGTCACTTTGCGGGATTGTGCATTCGGCGGTAAATTCTTACGAGACCGGCATCTCAGTCAGAAGCAGTAATAAAGTGAACTGCACTATGCCGTACAGCCAAGGCATGTATTGAACCAGACTCTATTAAAAAACAGCACTTGTTTATGAGATATGGTTTTATTGGAATCCAGAAATGATAGAGCGGAGAAAGAGAGTAAGCTGGGGAGTTTACGATTCCTCACACCTTATCTCTGTCGCCGTTCTCCTTCTTCTCTTCTTTCCATCTCCCACTCTACATTTTTTACACACTCTGGCTTTCACAACTGTTATTTTTCTTCCTCTTTATTCTTTGAAAAAAAAAAGGAAAGTACTTCATCTTCATATCATTGTGCAGGTCAAAAATACGCCTGCCTGTATAAATCTTCTGCACATCTTCTTTTATTCCGCTTTCTTCACAGCTTTGACACTATCTAAACTGATCTCTTGGTGGCATACAGTAGTCGTATGCCTAATACGATGATTATTATAGACTTTTAGGAGATTATTTCGATGACCTTTAATAGGTTAGTGTAATGTCACGTGCAGGCAGTGATAACGTCCAATCATCAGTTTCATTACCGCGGATGTATTAAGATATGATGCTGGGGGAAACCCTTGCTGCTAATTAGCTCCAGTGGCATAAAAAAAAACCCTGCATTTCCTCATGGACCGACTATGCTGAATAATAAAGACGTGTTTAAAAGCATTAAAAGGCACTGAAGCATAATGACTGAGAAAAGGGTGATTTGCTAATTTTGACACGGATAATTGCTGTTGGTTATTTGCGGGACGTGTTTCGTCCATTACTTTACTCTGTACATCTCCTTGTGCTGGTTTTGGGTCTTGCAGCTGAGCTCTTTAAATAAAAAAACAGGAACAGGAACTTCAGAGCATCTGGCCCCTGGGCACCGTGACCTCTGGGGCCCGTTCAGTCGTCCATCTGTGTTGACAGGTCACCCTTGAAGTTTTCTCTCTGTACTCCATTATGAATTTTTTAAGATCTTGTACGCGTGGAACTGATGTTATCCGCCACTCGTCGACTTCTCCCCGCAGTGCTGACTAACAGTTTAAATATTTTCTCCTTCCAGATTCCCTTTTTATAGATAAAAGCCGTCCTATCCTGCAGAATTTCTTCCTCTCCGCTCCTGTCCTCGCATCTTCCTCTCTTCCCTCTCTTCCTTTCCCCCTTCTTTTTCCCAGTGGGGGTCTCTGTGTCCATCCAGAGCCAATATGCTCTGTCTGCTGGCTTGTTAAACAGCAATCTAAAGGCAGGCTCACGCTTCGCCACTGGGAGACTAGCCACTGGAGTGCCAGCTCCAAACACACTCGGAAAATCCACACATAAATGCGCACACACTCGCACACACGTTACAACAAAAGGCTCCCCAGGTGGCGGTGGCGGCCTCACATGTGAGGGATGCAGGTAATTTGCTTGTGTTGGCAAATAAGTGGATTTGAGCAAGTTGATTATTTGATTTGTGGAATGCAAAGGCCTGATGCCACACTAATTTAATGTGTTTTCATACGCATGCACGGGCACACACAGACACACAGACCGTGTGATAGACTGCTGGGTAAACTGGTGCATGTTCCAGCGCCTGTGTGTGTGTGTGTGTGTGTGTGTGTCAGAGTAAGTGAGCAAGTAAGCTCGATGGGAAGGGAGGGTCAGCCGGCAGTAATGGAGGTCAGCGCTCAGGGAGATGAGAGAGAAACCAAAACACACACCCACATGTTTGTGCATGCACACACAAGTCCTCGTATCATTTGCCCCGAGAGCAGAAAAAAGAAAGAGCGAGACTTTAGCCTGACATAGTTTACGACTCCGGGGTCTTTGGGGATCACAGAGGCAGAATAAAGCCACTCTCTCCTCTCTGTCACACGTTTGGACGTCCTCCTTCCGCTTTCCTCCTTCTTTTTTCCCCGTCTCTTCATCTCGAGCTGTGAGGTACACACACTGTAGAGGCGGCTTTGGTCGTGTAAAGTCGAGCGGTCGGGGGAAGCAGGTGGTTTTGTGAAGCGGAGATGTAGTGTCGCTACTTTACGCTGGTAGGCTCTGTTTAAATCAGGCCACTGATGGTGCCAAATGCCTCTCCATGGCCTATGGCCCCCCTCCTGTTTAGAATTAATCTACTCCCACCCACCACCACTCTCCCTTTAAGCTCATTCTTTAGCATCTAAATTTAAAAAGGCACCTCATCTATCTATCAGCTGCCCTGGGGCCAAGCCTGAATATACTCCTCCACGACCATTTGCAGTATGCAGAGACAGTGAGCGAGTGTGTGTGTGTGTGTGTGTGTGTGTGTGTGTGTGTCCTTGAGTGTGTGAGTGTTTCAGAGAGCTGCCAAGAGAGCGCGTGTGCATGTGAGAGTGTATGAATGAGAGAGAGCGAGCGCAAGAGAGGCACTAGGAGACGAGGGGAGCGACTGAAGTGAGTGTTTTTAAGCAATGACTGAGCGCAGCTTCTGCTCGGCTGTGATGCGCACACACGCCGGCCCTCGCCATCATCACACTTCATCACCGCCGCACATCTCTGCGCTCGCAGCTCCGCAATAACAATTACCCGACGTTGAGTCCCAACTGCTCAAACCTCTACGTCCATCTGCTGCGGAGAGAGATGAGAGGGATGAGAGGGAGACCAGAAAATGCATTTTACACGCCAAATCAAACACGAGAGACGAATTCCAAGACGCTCGTGGAATCAGACACACTGAGGCTTTGCATCGGAAAGCCCGGAGTTAGTCGACTTAGGAGCATTTGTGTTTTATACGTACTAAAATATAGATTAAAATGTCTGCCTTTGTGCAAGGTTAGAAGGGGTTTTCGGTGCCGGGTTTTCACTCACAGCGAGGAACACTCTGTGGACAGAGGCTGTGCATGCAGATACAGCTCTCAGCCCCTAAATCTTACTTTATGCATATGACTCTGGTAGAAAGTCTTTGGGATACAGTGTATTAATATCCATGTATAATACACGGATAGGCTAATACAGTTCATTTCACTGTGCTGAATCTTATTTTCCAGGAATAAGGTTGACGTTTTTAAGCTGCAGCCATACTGTCGCCACGTGTTTATCGCATTATGTGCTCGATCCCCCTGTTTCTATATTCTAAGTAACGTGAAGAAAACGTTAAAATTATTCAGGCAGATCAGCATTCAGCTTTGGTGGATTCCACATGGGGTTGAACTGATTCCGGTTCTCACAATGTTTCACTCTAACATTTGCCATTCTTATTAACGAGCCTAATCCACGGTAGGTCTGCGGGGAAGAGTTCGTGCATGGAAGTTCCTCAGAAGAAAGATTTCAATATGTCAGTCAGCAGAGCCGTGTTTGTTGGTGTGAACAGAAAAGGAGCGGCACGGGAGACGGGAAATGCGACAGTCCTCTAAGTCCCTTTTTGTTCTTCCTCCGCTTCTCACCCAGGAGGCCCTGATCATGGCCAGCATGGAGCACCCCACCTGGTGCGTCTGCTGGGCGTCTGCCTGAGCCCCACCATCCAGCTGGTCACTCAGCTCATGCCCCACGGCTGCCTCCTGGACTACGTGCACGAGCACAAGGACAACATCGGATCGCAGCTGCTGCTGAACTGGTGTGTCCAAATCGCCAAGGTAAGTGGCAAACGGCCGCGGCGGCGGCGCTGCAGGTGTGAGGGTTGTATTGTGCTTTTGTGGGTTTGTGTTCACGTCGTGCGAGGCAACCTGCTGCCAGCATATTTGCAGATGATGACACGTGCGTTGCCAAGTCTAGTGTCGACCCGAACAAGCCGAAAAATTACTACACATGCCACGCGCTCATTGAAACACCTTCCACGCCAGTTTCGAACTGCTTCCACAAATGATTTGTGTGACCTTGCAGGTTTCACTTACTCACATTTCCATTGTTTTTCCACTTCTTTGTTCTGTCATTTTGAGAACAAACACAAAGATATTTTTGGTCAATTGGTGTTGAAGTGTGAGTGTAAATGTCTCCCAATTGGCCCCCGTTGATCCAAATTATTCTCACGGCTTGACACGCTAATCATTTCCACAGCGATGGGCCGCTGACGTTGTTAAGCAGCAGACCGCCTTAGTTTGCCGCAGCTCTGCGTTAGAGGCCGAGAAACACACATTAATCTTTCAGGAAATGAGTGACAGCGCAGGAAATTATCAAATCATAGAGCCATTCTTTGCTACCCAAACAAAATCTGCACTCAAATCACTGAAAGAGCAGCAAAGCTGGAAATGCTGTGTGTACTTTTGCTTACCCAAAGAACATTTGTGTTTTGTTTGCAAATGAAGTCGCCTGCTCGATCGCGGTGAGATTTAACTGCTCTGAGTTATAACTCTGGGACGGCGGTAGGGTGCTAAGCTGCTATTACATGCTGTGCAGGCAGACATCTGCTGTGATACAGAGGCATCGCTCATCAGCTCCGGGAGCAGCCGAAGCAAGAATATGAAAAATAAAAAATGGCTGATTCACTGCTGCTGTTGATCAACCTAACAAAAACTGAGGTTTAAATCAGGCAGATACTTTCCTGTTTCGAGTGCAACTATTAACTACTCCAATAAACGCACAGTTCGGTCATTTGACTAATCGTTGGCGTTCACGAAATGCAACAAAGAAAGCAACAGGACAAATGTGGCTCCCGGGATTTAACCTCATGTGGCCACAGACTCAAAGCATTCATCTCGTCCTTAATCCTGTGAAACTGTGTTTTTTTTTAACACTCAATTCACGTGAATCATCCCTTGTGTTTGTAAGTTTATGGAGAGTTTTTAGCTGCCCGTGCAAAACTGTACTTGTTGCAACTACAATGCTAAAACTGTAAAAGCTGTTCCTCTTTTAAACCAAACAGCTTCGAATGTGCTACCGCCATCTGGACCGTGTGTGCGAGGAAATCCACCGTGACACAGTGCTGCATTTTAATTGTTAAGAATATTTATATATTTGTTTTTGAGGCGATGCTGTGACAATAGCGTGTTTGATTACACTCGGATAAGTAATAGGCTGTCGTTTGAAATAGAGGCCCGGTATTCAGCCATAAGGCATCAACAGCTGTTCACAACACATAGCATGGCAACGCGCTAATGTTGCCATTAGCTCCCTCACAAATTAGCATGTTCCTATGAAAACAGTCAACGTATGAAGTTCTTTGTGCGTGCAGGCTGCTGCGAATGCATCATGCTAACACACATTAATGGCGTGTTGATGATTATAATGATGTGTGATTTAAATGTTCTTAGACTACGTGCGTGTTTTTCGGACAAAATATCTAATCTTGCAGTTCAGCATCAAGCACGGCACCGTTGAGCTTTTTTTATGCTCGTGTTCAGGGTTTTGGTTTGATGGAGCACAGGTGTTGATCCCCTTATTGCCCCATGATGGATGGTAATCAAGAGCTTGAGGAACACGTTACTTAAACAGCTAGTTTTTGCTGTAATTGGATTCGATTTCACCAGTGGCGGCAGAAGGGAAACTGTCAGTTTCTTTGCGACTGTGAAAGCGACAGAGAGCAAGAGAGGGAGAAGATTAGTCACCTCTGTCCTTGAACCACACGGCACCATGGCGTTCGGCGTGGCGAATAGATTGTGATTGATGGCAGTGATTCGCGTGACTTTTTGACGCTGAGCACGAGTGACGCCGCTTGATTGACGGGCGGGAAATCACAGGCGGACCATTTGTTTCTGCTGAGTGAATTAAGGAGTCGGTTTGGTGTAATTTACAGTGTTTGTCACGAGCTATGCAAATTTTACTTCAGCCCACAAATATCAAACTGAAATTATGGTGCTAGTGGACCAACGAGCAAAATATCAATGTGATTCTGAGATGCTGTGGAGAAAGTGGCGGATGGACTGAAGGAACAGCATTTTTTATCCCCAGAGTCGTGTCACTTGCACTATAACTTACAGCAAAGCTAAACTTTGAGCACGAATCAGTTTGTAATTACTTGATTCCGCTCTTTACTCATAGCAGGTGCGTGTTCCCACTTGCAGCAGGGAGTGTGTTTTTAAGACCACACAGTCATAGCTCACGACGTTAAAATGTTCAGAGCATTAACCGCAGATGCGTTGGGTCTTCTCGGGGATAGTGGCCGCCTCACAGGTCTTTCGTCACAGCGCCCAAAGGTGTTTTCCACGCCGCTGACGGCACACATTCTGGACAGAGTTCGTGCATTTATGTGAGCACATGCCCGTGAGTGCTTGGGCATGTGAGTCGTATAAATAACAACTGCGCGCCCTCTTCTCTGAGTGATCTTTGCGCTCTCAAGGTAATGACGGGGAACCTCTCCTCCCGGAGAAAGAGCATCTTTCGGGGAAAGACACAATTTTCCGGCAAAGGGGAGAATAATTTTCCCTCGCTCTTCAGTTATGTTTGAAAAGGGTGTTGCTAAGATGGAGGACGGAGGAGAGGAAAGGAGTAAAAGAAGGTATTAAAAGATCAGAGAGAGTGCAGAATAAGATCTTTACAGCACAACGAAGCCCATAGGAAGTGTGAACTTCCTGACGGTGTATGTTTGGTGAACACAGTGTACAGACGCCAGCAGCGGAAGCACCATCCTTCACTTTTCTGTCTTCTTCAGTTACGAGCTACGATGAGAAAATTGCTGCAATTCCCGGATCTGTCTGTCCAACGTAAAGCTGAAGACGAAACCGGAGAAAACACAATTGGACACATTAAACAAACGAGATAAGCAGTGCTGGGGTAATGCATTGAGTTTTAATATGACTTTTCACGTTAACGCAGCGATACAATGATGTTCCACAAGTCAGACTCTGATGATGGACAACAACACTTCGAAGTTAGAGTTGGAAAAGTGATATTCTAATGAGCAGTAATAACCATGATGTAATCTATTACTTTTACAAATATTCTTCCCAGCACTGTTCATGTGAGCTGGAGTGATGCTGACAGGTGGAGTGTGTGACCTTCAGCCAGAGCCAATAGAGGAACAGCTCAATAATCCAGTTTTTTTTGTAACACTGGACTGTAAACACACACACACACACACACACACACACACACCATGATCATTGCTCTCCATCACAATGAGAGTCAACACTGTTACTTGCTATTACTGCTAGGCTAAGACATGGGAAACCTTCCCATGATCACGTCACAGAGACAGTAAACGATTGTACAGGGACGTCACTCAGCGACTCTCCAGGACGAACGTGTACATATTTGTCCGTTTTCATGCGTTTGGCTAGAAAGCGATGATAAAAAATGAGGCGGCCGGAGAGAAACTCTTTGTTTTCCCTTTTCACCATAATGTCATGGCAACTTGCCAGCCCCCCACCGCGGCCGCCGCTGCCGACGCCGCTGCCACAACAACAGCGCAAACAGCGGCCGTATGTGGGCTCTGACCTGGGCAGGTGACCGCTGTGCTGCAAATTGATTGGCCAAGGCCTGTCGCCAGGCAGTGACTCTTCATCACTGAGTGTTTTGGGCATTGAGATAATGGCCCCCATTAATCTACAGCCACACTCAGGACTGCCACACACACACACACACACACACACACACACATTGACTGACTCGCACACAGAGGTCTCTTTAGATCTGTGTGAATGGCCTCTAATTTATTAGTCTCGTTCTTTACCATGTGCCTTTCTTTACCTCTTTTCACTGTACTTTCTGAAGATGAATTTCTTTCTTTGTCCTCCATTGTTTCCATTCCCATTCCTCATTTTGCTTCCATTTCTCTCTTTTGCTTCCTGTCCTTCCTTTCCTTCCCTTGCCCCTTTATTTCTGTCTGTATTTTTCCTTTTCCTTAGTTGTTCATGTCCCGGCCATCATTTTATTTCCTTCCCTTTCGCCTGTACCTGTGCACCTCGTTTCTTTTTCTCTGTTTGGCTTGGGCTAACACGGTTAAGGGTTCGCCTCATATCTCCTAGTCCTCGCATATCCTCAGCTGACCAGTCAAGGTCACATGCTCTCAGGTGAGCATTTGTTTTTGGAGACGACTCGGAAATGACCTCCTCCTCCTCCTCTTTGTGTCTCTTTCTGCGTCTCCCTCTTCCTGGCTGAGCCTCCTCCCCAACCCCAACCGCTGTGTCTCTCCCTCTCTTGCGTTTTTTTTCATTCGGTTTTGGATTATTAATGGAATAATTAGGTTTGGGATGTATTTTAATGAACAAATCAATCACTGAATTAAATATGGGTTTGGAACTGAGTGGATGCAGGGCTAAGGGAGTCTTTTAATTTGGCTCTCCTCTGCTTCTCTCTCCTCTCCATTCTCCTCTACTTTCTCTTTTCGGTCTCCCTTTCACAGTGTCTCCTCAGGCTCCGTATAATGAAAGCAGAATAGATTCACCAAGTAGCTGTCCCGTCGTTGAAATGATTGGCTTTGGCACTGAAAGCCCAGCCTGGATGAGGGTCTTGATTGGCTTTTGGGGCAATGGAAGTTGGATGAGGGGGGCTTGTATCTAGGCCACATTCGGGCCTTCGGTGAAGAAGCAGAGTGATTCGTATAAACACGCCCGGTGGCGAACTGGTGGACTGACATTAGCACAACGTGCCCTGCAGGAAAAACCCTCCAGTCGGAGTCGGGCTCGGCTGTCGCGGCTGCTCTGGGTGGCGCTGTGTAGATTGACGAGGCTAATGACGCGGCCGCATGTTGACCTTAAATCATTTCTCTAGGACGAACTCGACTCTGCTGCTTTGTTTATGAAAATGTGCAGCGGCATGGCCATTTCCACACACGTTTCATACTTTGAGCTGTGTGTACAGAAAACTAGGCACACGCAGAGTCGAGAAAAACACTTTTTTTTTTCTCGTTAAATCTGCAGACATCACCCAGCGCTGCTTAGTCAGGGAAAGGCAAAGTAAAATCTCTGAACTTTTAAATTCGGCTTCTGATCTTTGCTCCCATATGTGTGTGCATTCATGTGTTGATATTCTTGTGTGGGGCGCCGCTGTGTGCACTTTCGCGCCGGCGGAAGTGTGTTTGTGCGTGTGTTTGGATTTGCATCCTGCTGTGGCTCCCCCGGAGATGCCGCCCGATAGCAGGGGATCCAGTGCGGTCAAGCTTGGTGTGGCGCCCTCTGTGTCACTCGCTTCGCCGCGAACGCCGCCCTGTGCTGAGCAAACACATATCGCCTGTACTCATTAGCCAAGTCGTAGCACTTCTTCCTCCTCCTGCTCTTTCCCTCTTTTCTCCCTCGATCCTTCATCCTTCCCTCCCCTCCCCTCGCTGGGAGACAGATTCCAGTCTTTGCTTGGAATCAAATCACCTTCACTCCTGTGCTCCTCTGTCATCTCAATGAGAGGAAGCACTTCATTGATTCTGGCTCACAGGAGTTTCCTTTTTTGTCATCATATATTTAATTTTTTTCATGGCACCAAAACACATAGCACCATCCTGCAGAAACGTGTGGTTTAACAGGCTTTTAAAGTCTTACTAGCCCAACGACATTGGGATCCACACAACACTCCTCTATCAAGAGGAATATCTGATGTTGTTGATTTCACCAGTACAAGTAACCCACTTATTAAAAGCTAATGTCATAATAATATAAAATGTAGATCAATAACAAACTCAGCCCTGGCATGTGACATGTGGCAAGAAGTGGTGAGCCTCGCTCAGAAACCTTTAGTCGTAAATATCCCTGTGAGTCAGTATGTGTCGACTAAAACAACATTTGAATAAAGCGACATTCTGTAGCTTCAACGTTCAAACATGCAGATGTATAAGAGTTCAAAGAATATTACAACAAAACTTTATTTCAGAGCCGATATTGGTGTTTGTTGCCATCCTGTAGCTATGAATAAGTGGCGCTACAGCAAGAGCAATTAACTGTAGGCTGATGAAAACATTGTGCTCCGCACTGAAAGGCAATTAAGATTATGAATTGAAGAGCAACATGACTCCTGACAACAATGTCTGTTTAAATTCCCGTTAACAGCCACAGCACAAAGGTGATGTAGCCTGGGGGTGAAACGTTTTTGGGCTTTTTTTTATTCCCTTTCCCACTCGAGACTATTTATCTTTGTCATGTCGAAGTCTGATGTGCGTCAGAGAACATCAGAAGGATAGTTTCGGATCAAAGCGGATTCGAGTGTGGCAGTGAAGCGCTCTGCAGCACCGTGAGCTCGAATTTCAGGTCTATTACAGTTTGGTGGAGATTAAGTGAAAGTTTTCCACTAGCTTTAATTTTAGCCGCGAAAGTCCACTTACTGTCTTTGTTTGACATATTCGTGACATGGCATTTATCTGAAGACTGGGTTTGAGATGCATCTCTAACCACATTTTACACACAGAAAAAGAAATGGCAACTTTAACAGCCTTTTTAATATTTTTCATACATTTAAAATTTTTAATCGTAACTGAGGCTAAACATTTAATTCAGCGGAGATGAGATGTTCGTGAGCGCTCTCGATTTCATGATGAATGGATGATTCGAGTGAAACTGACCAGAAAAATCTTGTAAATGTTTTAATTTTAGATTTTTTTACTGTATATCATCAGATATGATGAGCTGCTTTTGCAACTGTGAATGTAAACTGGCAGATATAGACATCGCTGACATATAATGAAAGACTGATGTGTTCACTGTCACTCTGTATATTTCATTCATTGTAGTTCAGTCTGTACGATTTACTAAAACACATTATCTACACATAAGTTATAGTGAGTTTAATTCTGCCGGCGGGCTGCACGGTGGTGATTCATGCTCAGCACTTCATTTCCCCAGGGCTCTTTTAATAATGCACTCCCAAATTTCTTTGCATCTCTTTGCAAGCTTTTCACCTCACGCTATGATTACCAAACAGCGCGACCCTCACTCTCCTACATTATAAAGAACAACAACACGGAAACAATTAATGTGCGCCCCGAGCAGTTTCCCACTTCCTCCGAGGCAAACGCACATAAAAACACACACGCATGCGGTCCAGTCCCCAGAGGGGGGTTTCCTGCTGATGCAACAAAATGAAGAAACGGGGCTCAGGCCGAGGAGGAAGAAGCGATGAGGGGACCGGGCGATAGACGCTATAAGCCCCCCGGGTCTTTCTAATTATCTGTAAGGATCAGCAGTGCTCAAGGATGCACGAGGGGAGGGATTTGACGGCCAGATCCAGCAGGTAGCAGAGCCTGATTGGATCGGTCACCTCTCCCCACACACATCTATTGCTCATTAGACCCAGGCGTATGCACGTGGGAATGTGGCGGAAATTCACGGGGATTCTCCCACATCTCTTCACGACCACTGCGCAAAAAAAAACACATTTTATTTCTTTCTTGTCAAATTCAGCGAGGTGCCGATACGAATCGGTTTTGTGCAATCAAGTCTTCATTCATTGCATTTCACGCCTCTTATAAACAAACAGGATGCGGAGAGGGAGAAGGATAATAGCGTTTTGTTGGCGTGCAATCATACGTCCTCTTGCTTCGTTCTGTCTGTAATCACTAATGTACGTTCACATATGTACGTTTACACGTGTGCATCGTGTGTTGACATCACGAGAACAATGTCTCTTTCCAAAGCAGATGTCACCGGTGGGAAGGTCCCATCAGGACAAGTCTGACAGCTTCTCACCATTGTAATTATCCACTGCGATTAAAAATTATAACTTCTCAGTGTCACAGCGAGTAGCAGATAAATTATAGGCATTATTGTGAAGGTTGAATGAGTGCACGCTGTAGCTTGGCGCTCGTTTGATTCAGGATCAGACGTCCTTCCTCGTTTTTTTTTTTTCCTTCCTTCCTCACCTGGCGAGCTCAGAGGCTTAAGAGCTGTCGACTGAAACCCGTCATTACCGTCCTCACGGCTGCCCATAGCATATCTTCGCCGAATCCAGACTCGAGCTCTGCTAATTGACGCGCGGCGGCGGGCGTCGTCACCAAGCGCAGACGTTTAACTACATAGCTGCAAATGTCATCTTTTTGTCGCGGCTAATTATGGATTTGATGGCAAAGAGCGTTTTCTTTTCTTCCTGCAGCTGCGTCGACGTTGCTGTTTCTGCTCAAATGTATCTCACTGATCTAAAAGTTGCTGTTTCCCCTTTTTCTAATTCCTCTGCAGCAGAAAAAAATATTGACATTTGCTCATGTAAATTTGCCAGCAGCGGTCTTTTATTGCCTGCACAGTGACATTTTGGAAGGATCTTTCCGGCCCACAGGGGAGTTGAGATCATGGCAACAGAGCTCAGATAATTTTACATTTGCTTCTCTCTCTGGAGATGGATATGATTAAGAATGGAAGCAGGAAGATATCAAGCACCGATAAGTTCCAACATTGTTTTTGAAATCCACTCCCGCTGAGGGAATTTCACCCTCTCTGGCTGCGACACGCTTCGTCTCACCCCTTCAAATCCCACGGCGTGTGCGCACCTTGGCTACACGGAAAGACTCGCACGTCCTCATAAACACACCCCGCTCAGATCCGGTTGATAGATGGGCGCGCTGTGGTTCCACAATGGCTGACTGCAGAGGAAATGGGCCAACACCCCGGCTGCTGTGCTGTGGCTGAGCTGCCGTTATATATGTCACATTATGCCACATCCAGCTAGAACGCTCATTAACCACACAAACCGTCCGCCGATGCAGTCTGCAGCTTATTGGCCTCAAACAGCACACTGTCTTAGCGCATTATCGGAACCCTCCTTTTCCCCGCATCTTGTGCGTCTAACCGGGTTGTGCAAAGTGCTTTGGAAATCTATTCGGCTAACCGTGTTTCAGAGGGACGTTTGTGAATTGATGTGCTCGCGTGAATATACGAATGATTAAAGAGAGGCACATGTGGACACTGACTGGCTCGTTCTCGCTCCTATTTCTCCCTTTCTCCCACACAGAGGCTTTTTCGCGCACGTGCTTTGGAGAGTGCCAGCTCGGTGGGATTGCCTTCCGTTCTATCTTCCGCGCAGCACACATCCCATGACAGACGACCACCTGCGCCACCTGAGCATTCCCATTGTGCGCGCTCCTTATCGCACTGGTCCCAGTTCCCAGCGTGCGGACAGTCCCTGCGTTGCTTACATTGTCGCTGCCTCTTCAGCCATTAGCTGGGCCGGCAGGGTTTGCAGCGGGGGTGCCGGTGGATGACAGTGACTGGGGCGCGCCGCACGTGGCGCTCTTATCACTCCCTCCCCAAACAGGCCCCTCACCTTTAGTCCCTTCATAAAAATGACTCTCCCGCCTCTTTTCCAGCTTTTCTTGACACGAATTCCAAAATATAGTGCAGCTTGTGGTTACTGTGCAAGTGTTTGCACCTAAGAGTTGTATCATTAAAACATTTAGCCAGAGACGGTTCCCACAGCTTCTTGAAAGAACATGTTGCCTGGCAACAAATACGAAAAAGTCACACTGGATAAATTCTGCAAGTATTTCATGTTAGTGCACGGCTCATGTTGGTAGTTTTTCAGACAAATATTGTATGTACTAAAGACCCGAGTTGAATTTATTACCTGCTGCAGTCCATTATGTCCATCCTCATCCTCCACTTACATTCCAACTGCTCGCCTTTATGTCCGGCATCTTTTATTCCGCAGCATTTTTCTCTCCCGCTGAGGTGTGCTGCTCCCTGCAGTTCCTCACTACTCCACTCCCCTTTTTCATGCCTGGTTTCATCCTCTTGTTTTCTCTCCATTACTGAAGACTCAGATCTTTACTCTTCTTTTCTTCCCGCTAGAGTGAAGGTGCAAATGGGTCGCCGACCAGCCCTGACCTCGTCTGCTGCGTGCTTTAGAAAACTTTATATCTCTGTAAACAATTCAGGACTCTGCAGAGATGAAAACGGACCTTCGGTGTTGTTAAAAATGAGATTTTATCCTGCCGAGGAGCCATCGTTGAGTCAGAGGAGGATAAACTTTAAAGAACACTCGCTACACACCACATCCTTGCAGAGGAAATGAACCATTAAAAGCCGTATTTCTTACATATTATTCCCACTTCAGGTTTCTAATGAGACGGTGTGGGAACAAAGGGGGTCAGTGCAGAATGTGTAATGTAAAGTGAACTTTTGAGCTGGATGTGGCAACAATGAGGGTAAAGGTTTTTCCAGTGTGTTCAAATTATTATCCAGGTTATAATTTTCTCTTTGCATTCAGTGTAACTCGTGGTTTTGCTGTCCCTAATAGTTTAATCGAGTATGAATGATGGTGTTTCGTCTGCACATTTACAGCTGTTTTGCGCGTTGCCCTTAAGCGCACTCTGACTCCTCCAGAGGCCTCGGCTAAACAGCTCTTAAAAACATTCATGACGTATCATGTTTTGGCAAAAGAAGAAAATCCAATATTTCCACCCACTATAGAAGCACTTGATATTTTGAGGGCTTGAAGCGTACCCCCAGTGTCATTTGGAATTTGCAGCCGAGCTGCTGGGTCCTTGACCTCAGTGTTCCAGTGTAGCATGTGGTTCGCAGAGCCGTGTGTGTGCAGTGAGAGCCGGGAAACGCTGCTGGGCGAAAAACGCTTCGCGGGACCTTTCGTATAAGGGTCAAGTGCATGTTGTCTGGAAACGGAGGCCTTCTCTGAGCTGGCCGAATGTATTTAGGCTGTTGCTGTTGTTGACTGTGACATTTGTCTGCTTTCGACCCCGTGTCGACATAAACACTGAAGTTTTGCTTTGTCAGTGTGACAGAAGTTAAATATAAACCGCTGAGGCTTTTTTAGAGCTGATGATTCCATTAGGTGCAGAACAAAATCAAGCCCTGACCGTATTCCCATGTCCTGTTTTCCTGTACATAAAGGAAAACGTCGAAAACTTTCTGAGCGATTGTAACTGGATGAATTCTGTGCGTGGTCACTGTCGTCTTCTTTTTTTTTTCCCTTTCCAAGTCACCTTCCATATGTTACACTCTCATTGTTGAGTCTCACGGTGTCACAGACTTTAAGATGCACTTCTGCTAAGTCCACAAGGGCTTAGATGTGTCTCGCTGCAAATTCAGCAAGTGCTTAAAGGCTCTGATATGAACTTTAAGAGCCTTTCATGGGGATTGTTATTGTCTGCAAACCAGCAGAGTTTTCAAAAGGATTTGGACACAAGTCAGCATCAGACATGCCAATAAATGATATTACTCATGCGTACATTTATAATTTTTAAACATGAATGTGAGTTTTTAGTGTGTTATTATAAAGGAATATCATGGAAACACCTTGAGGGGATTTCTCAAACTTAAATATCAGAAATTTTAATTTGTCTAGAATCCACATAAAAATCAGTAGGAAATCAGTCGCAAGGGACCATCTTGAATCACTGAATTCTAGTGGAATTATGGCAACTCATGTAACTTTGGGCAATATTTGTAGTGATTACAATTTCTGGAATAAAGAAATACGTCACCAAGTGGGCGTGGTTTCGGGTCTGCGGCAAAGACGAACAAGCTAATCCAGGCTGCTGGCTGAAAATCAACAAAGAGAAGACTCGGTTTAGGTATCTGTGATCGTGATGGGCAATACAGTTCATTTCGAAAATGACAAAATTCATCCATTAGTATTGTCCATTGTTGTAAAGGCTTCAGAGGATATAACACAGAGCAGTGTGCTCTGTCAGCATGTTCTCATAAAAATGTAACCTTGGGGGATTTAATAGCATCCTCTGTAAGTTCTTTTATGATCTTTTATGGAATAACAAATTATCCAATAGCACTTCAATTTTTACGGATCTCAAGACTCTGGGGATCGTAACTCTTGAACAATGTTAAAGCAAAACAATCAGTGGCACCCTCTCCACCTCAGAACCCAACCTGGCCCTACATCCTCCGCTGGGACGCTGATGTTTACCGCCCGGAGTGGCTGAAAATTAATTGGCTCCTTGAGCTGTTGTACATTCCCCGCTGTCAGTGCAATGGCCTCCCCTCATTGCCCCGTCACTTTAAGTCGAAGTGTATTAATGGACTGTGTGGGCCATTGATTCCTAATTCGTCTCGACGTCGACATAGGGGATAAATATCGCGTGGCGCGGCCGTCTTCGGGCTTATTGTAATCAGCATTGTTATTGATTGCCTGCCTCAAGCCCCCAGAAGTAATCTATTTTAAATACACTTTTAGCGAAAGGGGGTGTTCTGGGCCTCGTCCGGGCACGGGCGGTCTTCATATCAGTGAGGAAAGTAGAAAGAACAGCACAGAATAAGGAAGCAGGAAGTGTCCTGAACTGTTAGATAAAAGAGAACAAGGTTGAGAGACAAGCAAACAGACTGACAGATAGAAATATTGCAAAAGTCACAAAGTATGCTCGGTGAAATATGTCTTGCTACTGCGTATAGGTGGTCTCTGGGTGGTCCCTGTCAGGGGGGGGGCGCGATACGCGTGTGTCTATGCATCTGTCTGCACAAGGCCAGCAGATGATGGATGAGGGCTCAGCCAGCGGCACTATCGATTTATCCTCACATTCATCTGGGATGAGGCGGGATGCGAGGCGGCTCGCCGTGACGAGCAGCCCGACACAGCGTGCCTCGACACGTGGCCCCGACACGCGCACAGTCGCCCGTGTACAGCACTTTTAGGCATTTCAAATGGACAATGATCATCTCGCGTAACAGAGGCACAGGCCTTGGTTGAACATTTTCATTGTCTGCCGAGTCCGTCTGCCTCCCGCCTCACTGAGGTGTTTTTATTGATCCACCTGCAAAGTGGCATCCACTTGTTTAACATCCAATCTAATACACTTCAAGTGGGCCCAGCCTTGCCTGTCTGCCTGCTCATCTGGCTATTTTCTTTTTTAACCACGAGCCACGGACGACAGCGACGAGTGCGCTCGCGCTCACGCCAGCATGACGAACGGTGTGTTTGTGCCTCGGTGAAAGAAAAGATGACGTGTGTTTGTGTGCCCGTAAGTGTGTTGCTGCTCCTTGCAGGATGATGTAAGTCGTGTGTGTGTCACACGCACGTGATGTGAGAATTTGCCGGCGGTGTGTGTGTGTGTGTGTGTGTGTGTGTGTGTGCAGCTGTGTAGAGTCCCTGCTCCATCCAGCCCATTGAGCAACAAATTAAGGCTGTAAAGCAAAGTTGCCATTGTCTCCGTTCAAGGCTTTGTTGTTTTTGTCCCTCTAACTTGCTTTGCCCGTCGGGTGTTCATAATCAACGTTAACAAACTGGAAGGACGTCCATTGTTCCCCCCGCCCAGCCTCCTTCAAAATGGCCCTAATTATCGGGGACATAGAGGAGACGCGTCAGAGAGACAGTCCCTGTTATGACTGAACACGATTACAGTTGAGTTGGACACTTTACAAGAAGCAGATATTGATGTTGCTCACATTAAGACGCGGTGCCAACACAGCTTCTACCTGTTTTATCTGTCCGCCAGCTGCTTGGGCCAGCTTTTCAAAAGCAGCAGAGCTCCATTTCAAATACGTGTGTGTTAACACTTACCATGCATAAATGTGGGGAGATTGAAAGATCAAACGTGGCAAAAATGTGAAGACTTCTTTCATTTTGTCTCATGTTTACTGGATCCTCTGAATGCGCCTCGATGTGATGTGCGGTAAGTGCATCTCAAAAAACCCTGGAAGCAGAGAAATGTTGAGTTTTGTTCTTGGAATTCTGATTCAGGAGGCTGTTCTCCTGTATGTGTCACTCATCAAATGTCTGACTTTCCGACACCTCTGCAATGCTGTAAAAGTTGCAGAGTCTTTCGGAGTCACATAGAGTCCACACGCTGTAGATATTTGGACATTTCCACATCTCCCGCACTGTTCTTTCTATGCGAGCCCCGTCATTTATGATTGCAGTATCCGTTTCATTTCAAGCCGAATGTGCTGAAGCGCTGCAGAACTATCCACACACTTATGTTCTAGTGTAAATGAGGTATGATAATGATGAAAGATTGCCTAAATGTGTGTGTACGTGGCGTGTAAGATGATGACAGTTCAAACAATAATTTAATGTTAGTGCTGACATTTACTGCACCGGAGTGGGTTGACCGTGGAATCTAAAATGCTAAACAGCTTCCTTCTAACTCTCTCAGGGGATGATGTACCTGGAGGAAAGGAGGCTTGTCCACAGGGACCTGGCAGCCCGGAACGTGCTGGTGAAGTCCCCCAATCACATCAAAATAACCGACTTCGGCCTGGCACGGCTGCTGGACGCTGATGAAAAGGAGTACAACGCAGATGGGGGAAAGGTTGGTGTAAGTGGAGACGCGCATGTTTCTTAAAAAGAAAAAAAATAAAATCATGAGTCAGACACACGAGTGACATTTTGACTTTTTCGCTTGGCGCGGACACGGCGTCACACTGAAATTTGACGGTGAATAATTTAGGAGAAACTAAAGGGACGTGTTTGTGATAAAATATTCTGTAAGAAACACATCGGGAAATGTATTAGCTGTGTCATGGGGAACGTTTCTACAATCCAGAGCGAAACTGCCTTTGTCAGGCAAAGTCTGCTGAACTTTGTTTGAGGAAAACACAATTTAGAACCACTTCATCCGCACAAATAACAAAGCCACACTTTCCATCAGTGTGTTTTGTTTGGGGATCCAGACTACATTAATCAGGAGCCCCTTCTCTTTCGCCCGCTCGAGACTTACTATGCAAATTGTCCTGATCAACTCCCTTTATTAAATTGGCTCGTTCGTTGCCGCATCTATTCAGCTGGAGGCCTGAAGGTGGCCACTGCATCTTGAGTTGGAGTTGTTATTTCTCAAAAGCATTTTCATAAACCGGGCGAGTTTGATGCCGCCGTCTGAGTGATTGACTCCATGTTGGTATTCACTGATGCTTTGATAAATGAGAGCTGTTGTCAGCACATCTACATGTGTGCCATAAAAATAGACGCGCCATGGGAGATAAATCAGCAGAGATGAAAGTGGAGGCGCTGTAACACATTTCCAACCTGAAGCATTTCATTTCCCGTCTTCCTGTTCATTTCCCCGAAGAGTGTTTGTGTGTGTCGGCACCCACGCACAGGAAAGGGGCTGTATTTTAAACGACTGGTGCGAGTGCACGTGCGCGGCCAAGGCCGGATAATTGCCTCGACGGCGAAGAATCCCCCTCCGTAGTCAATGTGGAAATGATATGACGGTTAGGATGTGTCCGTGTGTGGCATCGTCCTTGTTAGGTATGTCAGAGGGCTCGCTCCTACCTCTGTTACTGCTGTCGTTACTGTTAGAGCCAATGCAATCTCACGCAGTATCTGAAAAAGCCACTTTCTCTCTATTGATGATCCCCGAGTTAGACCGAAGCGAATCAATCGCAGCGCTTTAGTAGGATTAAGCAAAGCAAAACTCTGGTTGAAGGAGCTGTCCATATTTCAATATCTCACAAATACAGGATTAAACGAGAGCAGCTTTTTAGCAAAAAATCATACTGGAAAACCGCCTGCAATTGAGGTGTGATAGGTAAATATGATATTAAATAAGTCTGATTAAGTTGTGAGGCTAATAATTCAGATGTGATCCATCTCTGCAGATGCCTATTAAATGGATGGCTCTGGAGTGCATTCACTACAGGAAGTTCACTCATCAGAGTGACGTGTGGAGTTACGGTGGGTGTTGAACGTATCATAGCCTCCCTGTTTCTTGTGCAAACTTAATGGCCTGAATTCCTGTTGCCTTTATTTGAATTCATGCCCCCTTAACTAGCTGCTCGTTGTCTTCCCTGTTGCTGTCTGACTCTTTGTCTCCCTTTTTTTATTTTTTCCATCCAACATACTTCAGGAGTGACCATCTGGGAGCTGATGACATTCGGAGGCAAGCCGTACGACGGCATCCCCACACGAGAAATCCCAGACATCCTGGAGAAGGGGGAACGCCTGCCACAGCCACCCATCTGCACCATAGACGTCTACATGGTCATGGTCAAATGTGAGACAACACCGCTGAATAAACTCACTTTCACATGCTCGGAGCAAAACTCCTGCATACTGCACACACACATTTCCCTTAACAATGTCCACGAGAAGTTTAATTATCTCTTATCTAACTTTAACAAGAAAGCCAAAAAAAGCTGTACTATTCTTTTGCGAGGTTATTTTATATTAATAGCTCAAATTTACATATGTTAATGCTGACTTTTGATTAATCCAGTTAAATATTTGATAACCATGAATAGTACCGACCAGGCTTACTGGGCAATGACCCGGGGGCCCAAGGGACTTTGGATCCATGTGAAGCATGTGACAATCACAGACTGACTCCAAAGAATGAATAATCACAGCTGAAAGATGACCAACAGCAGATAATAGGTAGACACAGTATGTCAATAGACACAACATTTATGTGTCACCAGTTTCCTACAGTGGTGACACATAAATGTGAGGTGAGAGGAGGAAAGTGGCTCAGTGCATCAGGGGTTGGTTCCCCAGCAGTCTAAGCCTATAGCAGCAGGACTAGAACCAACTATAGGGTTTTGAACCCAGTCTTAAAAGTAAAGAGGGTGTTTGCTTCCAGAATCTGGACTGGGAGCTCCACAGGAGAGGAGCTTGATAGCTAAAGGCTCTGCCTCCCACGAGTAGGCCTGCAGTCTAAGACTGAAGTAGTCTGTTAGAATGATCTGGTACTAGGAGATCTTTGAGGTGGGATCGAGCATTATAGGTAAGAAGAAGGGTTTTAAATATTGTTCTACATTTAATGTGAAGCCAATGGAGAGAAGTCTAGAAAAGGTGAAATATGATCTCTCTTACCAATCCCAGACATCTTGCTGCAGCATTTTGGATTTTTAGAGAGTTACTGGGGCTCTGACTAATCGAAGCAATGTTTTCTTGTGATGTGCATACACTGATGATAGAGGTGACAACATTAAAGATAATCTTACAGAGCCAGTTTAAAACAGTGAATGTTATTGAGCACACAATCATATTAATTTTTTAAATCATGTTTATGCACCGCTGCAGCAGTCACAGGTGAGTTGTAGTTTAATAAAAGGGCTCCGATTTTTAATATTCATGCGGTGAGGTTATTTGAGCTCTTGGGCTTTGATTCAAAGCTGGAAGCGAAGCTGTTAGGTAAAGAAGATGAAGAGAGATGAAAACAACAAGACAGAGAAAATCGTGCTGTCATGAAATTGTGTTGAGATGCTGGTTTATGGTCTGCAACATGCAGACCCATCCTCACCAGGGACTCTGCCCACATCCTTGTTTGTGCCATCTTCCATCTGGACTACTAGTGCCACCCTCCAGCCTGTCCAAAATCCCGCCTTCTCTTTATCCTCCCCAAATTCTCCCGTCTTTTCCATCTTGCACTCCTTCCCTTGGCCTCATTCAGACCCTAGTGCTGGTGTACATGGGTGCACAGGGATTCACCCTCCCAGATTTCCAGGAAACGCTCCAGATATAGATGCCAATCAGTGCTCTGAGCTCCGCCAGCTAACGGCTGCTTGGCCATCCTTTCCCCGTGCCGGTCTGGTCATCGCTACACCCCGTCTGAACTCAGCTACGATTTAGTGACTTTTCCTCCACTCCCCGTTCTCTGCTATTGGCTGAGACTCTCATAAAAATTTCATCACATCAACTTCTCCATACTGATATTTCTTCTGCAGCTGCAGTTCCCCCATTTTAATTATCAAGTCTTTTTGTTGTACAAATATTTTCTCTGCTCTATGAATATACTTCTTATTACTTGCTGCTGGTGGCGATGTGAATTGAAACTTCTTCTGCTTTGCATTCATTGTGATTCGCTCTAGATGAGGACAACAGCGGTGCTTGAAATGCCAAACGTGTTGAAAGAGAATGATGTGATCCAGCTCGGAGCTTGATATCAAAACATGTCCCCTTCACACAAATGTTAATCCACTCAAAATGTCATAATATCTAATTGTTTTTTGCCAAAAAAAAAAACAAAACCTACCGCCAATGGCTTATAATAGTAAAGAAGCAAACTGTGAAAGCCCCACAGCTGTGTAGCCTAATAACGAGGGGAAGAAAATACATTTTATGTGCTATGTAAAATGTGTCAAGACAATAACTTTCTAAATAATGAGGTCAAAGGGGTTCCCTTATCAGAACAAGCAGCAACAATGCCCGGGAGTTCCCACGCACGGCTGATTTATACTGCATGTCATAAGCTCCATTTCCCATAAAGCTGTCACTTTCATCCAGCGTTAATGCCAAGGAGCCAATGCTGCCTGCGGGTTGTTTTAATATCGCTCAGCGTTCGCTGTAACACTCACGACAGAAACACACAAGGATCGAGGGAGGTCACAAATAGCCAGAGCAGGTCAGTCACAAAGTCAAAACAGCCATCGGGTCACGGTGCCCCACTGAAAGCCAGAGGGAAGCTCAGCAATTGGCCGCATTAATTGTAATTACACGCCGACTGAAGGCCGCTGTTTGTTATTTGGTGTGCCGTCACGTGGCGCGCCCCGCCGCCTCGGCGCCACCCCGGTAAAGATGAAATAGCGTTTGATTGCCGAAGTAATTGCTCCTCATTTAGGTAATGTGCCTGCGTGGGGCGCTAGATGTGGAAATGAGATCAGCTGAGCGAAGACTGAGAGGCGAAGTGACAACAGAAAGGATGAGGGATGGGGAGAATTTCACACTGCAAAGTGGTGTTGACACTGGGAAAATGCTTCTGTACCGTGGAGCAGAGATTGTACCGCTGCAGTTGTAGAAGTTATTTTTCGTCACCGTGTTAACACAAAATTCGAACTAAAGTGAAATTAAACAAGTATATTTTGCTGGTGATCCGCTGAACCCCCTCCAGGGCTGCTGGAGGCACCCAGGCCCTACGTTATCCATCACTGCTGCAGAATATGTAATGGGCTGCAGACAGCTCCGTTTGCTTACAGTCTAATCATAAGCTGAGACGCCACCTGGCACTTTGCATCAACGTTCGGGGGAGTCGCTGTGTTTCCTGCAGACACGTCCTCGGGGAGAGAAACGTGGGCTTCAGACCAAAGGGGAAAACGTTTTCCGATTCCTTAATAACTACTTCCAAGCTGCCCTTGAGCAAGGCACTTAGCACTCAGAATGTATGGAGCTTTATGAACGCGGCGTTTCCTCGTTTCGTGTCCTCTAGAAAATGAAGGTTGAAATTGCGAATGTTCCGTTTAATACGATTTTACGTGTGTGTTCTTTTAGTGCATTTTCCACATCTTTTCAAAAGGGAAAATATTTTAATAAACCCCACACATTTTTGTAACCTTCTGAGGAGAAATATAATACACATATTTACCGAAACATTTGTCTATTAATTCTGGCTCAGAAAACATATGTTCGTCTAGAAATCATGCATAAATGTTGTCTGAGAGATTCATTAATATGGAATCCACATATTTATCAATGTCAGCTTTATATTTCTCTTCTTCTTTTTCCTTCTTTCCCCACAAGGCTGGATGATCGACGCCGACAGCAGGCCAAAGTTCAAGGAGCTAGCTGCAGAGTTCTGCAGAATGGCCCGAGACCCTCAGCGATACCTGGTGATCCAGGTGGGTTTGCCTCAGCTGGCTAATTCTGGGGATGTAGTTTTTAATAACTGACACCACTTTGCATTGTTGTTGCTTCCGTTCAATGAAATCAATCAGACAAAATCAAATTTCGATTATGTCGCGTGTGTAAATTGCTCAGGGAGATGACCGTATGAAGCTGCCCAGCCCCAACGACAGCAAGTTCTTCCAGAGCCTTCTGGACGAAGAGGATCTGGATGACCTGATGGACGCTGAGGAGTATCTGGTGCCTCGAGGTTTCAATGTGGCGACTTCATCATACACAACCAGGTCTCGAGTCGACCCCAACCGAGTAAGGACACATCATGTTGGGATATTTTTAAAAAAAGCCTGTATTGCACATTTCCTGAAAAAAACACACCCTAATCCACCCCGGGTTTTGCGTGCATTTGATCGCTTGCTTGTTTTTGAGGCTTAGTCTTGATGAATGTCTCAAAATGCTTAAAAATTTTCCGCGTAAACAAGGACTTTTCAAAATGCTGCGTTCCCTAGGGTTCAAGTTTGGATAGTACATGTCCACCTTCTCTGACTTTCAATATATTAAAATGTCTCTCTGCGTCTAGCTGAACACTGATAGCTGCTCATAATATAGAGGTTTTAGTATTGGTCAATATACTCCAAAACTCATTCAGGTGATAAAACTCCTCCATATTCTCATTTGATTTGCTGTGACAAAAAGTCCTCTGGATGATGTTAGCTGAACTGCTATCTGACATTTCTTGAGAATCCAGAGATATTATAACAGAGGTGTGAATGTACTCACCAAGCGGGATCCATAGGAAACCACTTGTATTGTGGTGAAATCAGCCTTTGAGCATCAAATGTCTGCCGATTTCAAACGTATTGTGTTCTCTTCTCTCTGGTCAAAACTGCCCAAATCACTGTCCTCTGTAAAGACTCGAGGTGCTTACGAACTGCCCATGCACTGATGATTTTCCTCTGCTAATGGCCCACCTCCATCATTTCCACCCCAGTGTGTGTGGCTTAAACCAGGACTCTTTTTATTTTTTTTTGTGCTAGCTCCCCAGGCCCCAGGTTTCATTACTCAGTGCACCATAAGCAAATACCAGACACTCTCTTAAAATGCTGGAGCCGTTTACTAAGAGACAATGAGTGCAGGCTATGCTGTGTGCTCTGCATCATGCACCACGTGCCGCTGGCCCACAGCTCTGCATCTTTTGCACCTTTTATTGACCTACGCATTTGCCAGCAGCTCAAAAACACGCACATTTCCTGAAAAAAACACACCCTAATCCACCCCGGGTTTTGCTTGCTCAAGGTCAGCAACCCTATCGTGAATTGAAACTCGTTTGATTATGGAGTGAAAAGGCCTAGAAAAGCCTAGATGCTCAGAAAGGGGGAAGGAACTCATTTGAATCCGCTGGCTGGCTGACTTTGCCAGGGGAAGTTAGTTATTCAGGTTGTGCTGCCGCAGACGCAGTCCAATACAGACGGTTATCTAATCTGGGCTGATTTGCTCTCACGCTCATACTTGAAAAGAGGAGCGGATAATGACTGGCTTTGAAGAAGGGATGAACGGAGAAGTTTGGAGGAGGGGGTAGCTGATTGCAGTGGAGGGAAGACGGTGGGAGTAGGTGGACAGATATAACCCCAGGATGTTTCCTTTTTGTTCTTTCTGCGTTTTGTGTCTCTGCTTCCTGTAATTGCTGCTGTAGCACTGGCACTTGGCAGTAGTGCAGAGGAGTAGGCCTGGGTTAAATAGCCTACGGCAAGCCAACACAGCACGGCAAGAAGACCTATGCTTCACGTGTCATGTTTTGTATTTTCTTGTGGGGATTTTTGTTCTCTTTTGAGGATCAGGTGTTTGAATGGAAGCTTCGCCTGACTGCCCCTCACAGTCCCTTAAGGCTGATAACTACACGGGCAGAACTTTATCGGAGAATTTTACCTTCCACAGGCAGCTGCGCGGGTTAAAAGTCTCACTTCTTCCGCTGCAGGTTGCATACAACTGCAACAAATTGACTCAGACTTTATTAGTTTTGGCATCTAATCAGGTTTGTTGTTGTTCAACTGAACTAAAGATGTGTTTAGTTTAGTTTGCTCATCAATTTTGTTTGAGATCTTCTGTCACAAGATGGTTGACAGTTTCCAGAGCAGTTCTGAACATTTTTCTGTCTCTATCCACAACCCACCATTTCTCTCAGAACCAGTTCGGCTATCGAGATGGTGTTCCTAACCCTGCAGAGGGTTCAGTTGCGGGTGCCCAAGCCTGCGTGAACCAGGAGGCAGCGGGTAGCCCGAGTCCAGTCCAGGAGGACCAGCGTTGTAACGGGAGCCTGCATAAAAAGAGCCTGAGCCAAAGTGGCGCAGATGACAACGGGGGACAAAGGTACAGCGCTGATCCCACCATCTTTCTGGGGGAGAGGACGTCCAGAGGGGACACTGATGAGGATGGATACATGACTCCCATGAAGGACAAGAGCTCTTCAGGTACTCTAAAAGAAATAGCAAAAGTGCTCAACAGTAAATGCTGTAGCCTCTGGACTGGAGTGGAAAGTTGAGACAGGTTAATTGTAACGGGGCACCTGTAACAAGCAGAATTCTTGCTTTACAGGCGATAAAATAAGCCCCTGTAGAAATTCTGCAGCCCTGCAGGCAAATATGTAGTTAAGATTCATAAGCGCCTTTTAGGAGTAGCATTTAACCTACACCACCATGTAGACAATATTAGACTTAATAATTTCTCATACATCTACAAAATTCAAGTAGCACAGTGCCATAGAAAAGAAAGCTGCAGACGAACAACACCCCGACCATCCAGGCAAAGACAGAAACACGAGTTAAAGTCAAAGTACGGTACAGTAAGCGCATACCGTGTGTGCTAAAAACTGTACTACACCTTTTCCCATTTCATCTCGCTGCTCACTCACAGAGTAAATACAAGGATAAATACATGCATTCCATCTGTCATTTTGCCTGTTCATACCATTTTATCCCATTGATTAAAATTCTGACCGGGTTTCCGTTGACGCCGCTGTATGTCAGCTACTACTACAGAGTCATGTTTTGCCTTTGATCATAATTCAGTCCATCAGCTCTGCTCTTGCACTAGCGTCTTTGATTTTTGAGCAGCTCAAAATATAACAAAGCCTGCAGCAAAATGCATCTGATGCAATGTCAAGGAATGGAAGAGTGGGCAAAATCAATAGGTTTCGCACCCCACTATTATAGCGCTTGGAAGCAGTGAAGAGGGGTCATTTGCTGGCATTTTCACCCCCGGCAGATGGAGTTTCCAGTGCCAAAGAAGTGCTGGCAAGTTGCCCGTCTGGTCCTGAGTGGCTGCCATTATCACCATTATCATCTCCATCGCAATCTTTTCTCCTCATTAGCGAGTGATCTTTCTTACTCCCTTCAATTTCCATTTCTTTTCTTTCTTTTGAGTTACTTTCTATGAATCTTTTGTTTGTCTGTCCTGTTCGCTCACAAACTCCGTTTCGCTTGTTCTCCCCATCCCTGCCCCACTTCCCTTTTCTGCTCTGTGCTACAGAATACCTGAATCCCATTGAGGAAAACCCGTTTGTTTCACGGCGTAAAAACGGGGAGATCCACGCCTTGGACAACCCGGGGTACCACAGCACACCCAACAGCCAGCCAAAAGGGGAGGATGAGTATATCAATGAACCACTGTACCTCAACACTTTCCACAGCCCTGCTGAGCTGGGACTGGAAGCCCTGAGGAGAAATGGTCTGCCCCTTCCCACCCAGCCTCCTTCTTCCATCTCAGCAACGACCGCAGGCTCCCACCTCCCACTTACCATCCAGACCAGCCTGCCACACTACCCACTTCCCACAGCCCAGCCCTCTCCATCTGGCATGCCTTGCCACCACGGCCCACCAACCCACATCCTTCACACCCATCACACTGTCAAACCTGCAGGACAACCTGGCAATCCAGGTGGTGGCTCTGCCACTCAGGGCCATACAGGAACTACTGCCCAAGTCCAGGTGTGCCAGTCGGGTGGCCTGTCCACCTCGGCTACCATCGGGCATGGGAGCCTTCCAGCCTACCAGAGCCACGCCATCACGCACCCTGCCAGCATGTTGAAGCACGGAGGACAAATGTCAGGTAAAGCCAGTGGGAAGAAGTTGAAGGTGACCTTTGACAATCCAGAATACTGGCAGCACAGCTTGCCTCCAAAATCATCCAACCAAACAGCCCTTGATGGCATCCAGGGTGGGTCCACCAATGCCAAGCTCTTCTATAAACAGAACGGACACATACGGCCAGCAGTAGCTGAAAACCCTGAATACATGTCAGAGTTTTCCCTGAAATCTGGCACTGTCTTGCCACCTCCACCCTATCGGCAGAGGAACACTGTGGTTTAGATCGTTCCACTTGACAAACTTTCCTCGCTTAACTCCAACATCCTCTCCGGTTCCACTGTCCCTCACAGAGGTGAGCAGCCACAATCAGAGCCACCCCAACGTTTTCCAAATAATGTGCCATCTGCTGTAGACTGTAGCGACAAATCGGAAGGAGGTGGACTGAGCCGACCAAGCAGACCCAACAGACTGAGGCACCGTACCTTTATTCAACCCAGTCCATTACTGTTCTGTAGATAGAGACTGTGCTCCAAGTCATTGGGAATGTGAAGGTTCTGGTAGTTTTCAGCATACAACAGGCACACGACTGTCAAATTGCAGTGGACATACTTTATTGTGTTGTCTCAGAGAGGTAGACCACAATGGATGGCGTCAAACAAGAGGGATTCAACTAGGGACCGGATATCTCACTGCCAGCCTCTGCGGTGTCAGACTCATGAGATGAACAAGATGTTTTATTATAGTTTGCTTTCTGGTACAAAGGTCTGTTCTGCTAAGGGTGGCTGAAATAAGCCAACAGATGGAGCAGATACAGTGCAACGTTTTACGTGTTCGGATGTCTAGTTCCGTTAATCCGCTGATCTTGCAGTGTGAGGCCAAACAGCAAAATATGGAGTTAAAAGACTAAAATATTTAGTCAGCAAAGCTTCCAGAACATAAAGGACAGAGCGATGAAAGCCAATTAATCCTATTAAATATTTTTGCCTATATGATTACACTTACATTCTTAAGTTTCCCATCAAATAAGTGAAATTCATCTCATTTTTCTACTGTAACTGTGATACTGTGACGGCCAAAATCAACGGTGATTCTGTCAAACACATTTATAGTTCAGCCATGGAGTTGTTCAGCAACACACGAGCTGTTTTGCTGTTTTTGCTTGACTGCTGTCTTCTCAGAAAAACTGATCAAAAACATTTCCAAGGGTATAAGGGAAAAACACACTGTAAACATTTTTATTAACACTGGTTGCAGTTCTGAAAAGATGGATTTTTTTATGTTTTTTTACGGTTTTCACACTGGCACCATTAAGCTGACTTAGATGAGTAAGGAGTGTCTTGCCATGACACTGGGGGAGCAAATAAGGAAATCGCTGCGCTTGCTGAACAACGTGATTCCACCACAAAGCAGCGAAATTCAAAATGGTGGCCGAAAAGAAAGATAAAGTGAGGGTGAGAGCAACGTAGACGAAAAAAAAAACCCACAGAGAGGGGGAGTAAGGTTTATACAAGCTGCCTAATGAAGACCTCAAGGAATGAACAAGACAGCACCAGCGGAGCACAGGAAAAACTATTTGTGTGTGTGTGTGTGTGTGTGTGTGTGCTAGTGTTTATGTCGGCGTGATTAGGACGAGTGTGCGCGTTCACATGTTAGCGAGCCAGTTTGTCCCCGTGGGGGAACAGCGAGCCGGGGTGGACAGCCAAAAGCCTTCAGTAAGCATCAGTAGACTCAGTAGTGGTCTGACCTGAGACAAGACTTCCACCTCATCACTGGGGTCAAGTAAAAGTCACCACATCTCCAAAGCCACGTGATTCGACTGATTCAAGTCAGCACATTTAGGAAGGACCTATGAATTGACGCATATCGCCATGGAGTTTATTTAAACGCGACGTGACCATTTCGTTAGATGAAGGCAGGACTTCGTGCAAATGTTCGCCAGAGGTTTTGTCGCAGCAAGGGCAGATACTGTTATAGAGAGGATGGTTTTTCAGTTCTTTGCCTTCATCGTGTTACAGTGCTACGTTTTTACCGCCGCAACTGTGAAGTCACAGTCGTTTTTATGTCATTTTGTGTTGATTTATCTGTGGCTCCTGCACATCAGGGCTTATTAAGAGCCTTACCATCCTTTGGTAATATGGTAAAACATGATATAAGTTTTAAATGATAACATTTTATAAATTACATGCTAAATGTTGTCGATCAGTGTTCAGTAAAGCATTAACAACAATGTTACATAGTGTCCGGTTTTGCGAGCCTCTAAACTGCGATATGGTTAAACTTAAGCTAATTCCAACAAAAAAGTTGGAAAGTCTTGATTTAAAACAGAGCAACAATGAAGTCACACAGAAGTTGAAATATAATATTTCGTCTAAACATGGGGTCTCCAGTGGCAAAGCTTTGAACATAATCGGCACAAGATAGTGTAGCAGTTACATTTCGTGCTACAGAATAACTGGAAAAACAAAGAAACAAAGATATAAGAAAGACGTTCTCACTGTCTGCAGGGTTGTTAGAGCTTCATTGACTGTAGAATGAAACGCTCATTTTATTCTGCCAATTTCTAGCCAATCGGGGGGAGTCTTCTTTTTTATTCAATCACAGCAGTAAGTTTTTCATTTGCACTTTTCCCAACGCTTGATATAATTAGCAGCAGCCCATCGACTGCGCTTCTTATCTATCGAGACATACAGCGGCTTTTACTCTTCAGGTCACCAGTCGAGCACTAATTGCCCCTTTACTCTCAAGATAGTAGTTCTCACCCTCACTACTGATGACTCAGTGCAGCTAAAGGTGTTGGCGTTACAGCTACTATTCGTTCTGCCAAGCCACACAACACACACAGAAGCTCACCAAACTCGGCTTGGCAACATGTCGCTGGAATCCTAGTCCTAATCGCGGTTCGCTGAAGATGAGGACAATCGCATCTCTCCTGAGCCTTTAGAAAGTCATTATCTATGACACCGTAACATCGCTGCGACAAAGCTTCCCGTCATTCTGCGGCGGCGAACCTCCGTCCGAGCTCGTTTCACGCGTCGGTTATTTATTTAGTGCATTTTAGTGTGTGAGTGTGTGTTTTCGCCTATGCACTTCCAAAGCTGTACGTGCTTGTCCTCCCCATAGAGCAGTTTGATCAAACTTGCGGGTAGAAAGAAAGGATTTCCACCCTTCGTTGCTGAAATATTCAACTTGTTTATCTTTTTCATTTACCACATCAAACAGCGAAAGCTTTAGCAACGTGTTGGAAGAAGCTACTGTGACCAGGAGTTCACGAGGAAAACCCATTTTAGGTGGTATCGACCAGCTTCAAGGATGTCCTTGTTTCCGTATTTGTGTTGCCTTCAAATTATTGATGCTGCTGCTTTGGTGATATCATGACTTTGATGAAGGAGTATTTTGTAGTCTCTTTTGGAGGTCTAATTCAATGAAACAGATACAACATTTAATATTAATATGAAATATTTATAGGGTGTTTGAGCTTGTTTATACTGAGCAATGGATGCGACTGCCAAATCTGGGTTTCAAGAAGAAAAAGGCAGCGGTGGTGAAATGAAAAACACATGCTTTGGTTTCTCTCTCATTTGCCCTAAATTATTCTGCAGACCCTGGCAAACTATGTGTTTGAATCGAGAAGAGATCGGAACACTGAGACGATTCACCTCACGTGTTCTCGAGAGCACGTCAGCGTGTACGAGACACTTTCATTTTTGATATCGCAAGTTCATAGCCAGAGAGGCGGGGAAAAAAAAACCCCACATCTGTCTTGTTTTGTCATCCCAAAGCCTTGGTTTTTCGAGTAGCACAATCGTTTTCTGTTTTCGAAGGCAATCATTTTTGCCGTCTCGACTAATGTCTCGTTTCTTGTTTCAAACACATTTCGCCTTGATGCTGGGCTTTGTTACCTGCTGCTATTCGTCTCAGCCCTAAACGCTCTTGTGGCTCGTGGCAGCTGAACGCCACGCCATGGCGACCGGTGTTAAAGACTGATCCTTTTTTCTTTTTTACTTTCTACTGTTTCCTCCAAGCCAAGGTGCAGAGGCGAGTAGCCATGTTGTACTGAAGTCAGTCATTCAATATTTCACCCTCGGCTACCACAGAGTCTAATGTATAGTGCAATATCACCTTGCATGGTACCAAATGTGAGTGTTTTACTGCCCTCCACCTTTGTATCTCTTCATAATGACAATATTATATTTGAATTTCTTTCCAAGCGGTGGACAGCGTGAGAGGAATCAACCACATATTTTTACTGAATTCAGTAGCACAAACTGGGAATCTTTCATGCGATGACTTGTGTATACTTCCCTATATAGTCTTTTTAATACTGAGTTTTGTTGTATGTTTTCCACATTATAAGAATCTTCAAGGAGAAACACTTGAATCTATTTGACTTTGTTTTTTTTTTTTCCACTATCGTGTTGGTTACTGTACATTATTTGTCATTCTAGCCGCAATTTGTAGTTGTTTGCATCTTAATTGCGTGGAAGTCATTCATTTTCTTTAAGTTATCAAACCTGTACAGAATCTCTGGGGTTTCCTCCAAATTGATCTAACACACTTCAACAACAAATGTGAATAGTATTTTTATAAAGCGCTGAAATGGGCGACATGGAGAATTTGTAAATAAGGAGGCGATGCTTTGAATTTATATGGTCTTCTCCCCTACTGCTGTTTTTTTTCCTGCTTATAACAACTTGTACACAAAAAACTGACAAAAAAGCAAAAAAACAAAAAACCAAGAGCCGTACATATTTGCTTTATGTGAGTGTACCTTTTGACTAATGGGACTTTGATTTTGAAAGTGCTTGTTGACCCTTTCTCATGTGAATCTCTGTTCGGTGGCCCCTTTACCAGAGCTTTGTGGCTGTCCTCGTGTGCCGTTTCCGTTCAGGGTGGTGGGCGCGGGAAAGTCCCTTCATTTTTACCTACTGTGTCTGTTTCGCTTGCCCATCCCTGCCAAATTCAGTACATCCCACTCGAGAATGACACCTGGTGTTCCTCTTTCTAATGCTCATACAACTGAAACCAGTGCTGCCAACCAACCCAGAAAAAGTGGGAGTCCGCGGTACCTTCTCTGCTTACCTTCCACCGGAAGTATTACTGAGCCAAGTCCTCCTCCTCCTCCTCCTCGTTCCTGCAAGGCAGAGCACAGCAGTCACGTTATGACCTGTTTTCACCTTCATCTCTTATGATTGCATGCTTTTCGGAGAGCTCAGGCGTCGTCAGACACTCCTGCTACGTTCGCTCTCCACACGTTCCCCACTATCTCTCTGAGTTCTTTGGAAACCACACCCAAAGCTTTATATCATAGAAATGCCGTTCCTCATGTTTGTTACATGAATCTGTCAAAAGTATATTTTTAATTTAATATAAATAAAGATTGATTCAGTACATGTTGTGGTACTTTGGTGGTGATTGGGTCCATTTTGTGTCGCGCGGCTACAAAAGTCGGAGCGAAGCTGTGGATGTTCTTTTAGCCCACTTGCAAACAGTCACATGAGGGGCTTTGGAACCCTGGCGGGGATTCTGTTTCTCGCTCAAAAACACCTCAGCGGGGAAGCTCTCAACTCCCGAACCCACATCCCGTCTTTCTTTGCTTGACACGCCACCCCTGCTGCCCCTAAGTAGAGCAGAAAATGAAAGGCCCATCCGCTTGCTCCGGCGCTCGCACTAATAGCTTTAATAATAAAACTTAACAGATGGCGTCTTTAATTAAGACGAGGAAGCTCTCGGGTTACGGCGTGCCGTTCTTTTGACCCGACTTCTTAGCATCAGCGTTACAGAAGTTGCACTGGAGGCGAGCGTCGGCGCCGCACTACGCTTTCATGCTCAAAAGGACTGGCAGATGAAGACCAGCTGCATCAAAAAGGTCCACAGTGTTCTCCCAGCCTCCTCCAAAAGCGCGCCTCACGTCGGTAACGTGTGGATATAACATTTTGCTCTCGTTTTTCTCCCGCCCCGTGCTGCACTTAATCCGCTGTTTACCCAAGTGGTGGTTATGTAAACGGGCATAGGCAACATCGTTTGCTATGCAGCGCTCCACCGCGGCTGCTCCACTCCCAGGCTTTCATTTCAATCATAAATAATACAAAACTGTCCAATGGCAGAATATGAGCTTTCTGAAGTCACGGCTATTAATACTAATAAGGCGATGGGGTGCTTTAAGTAAACACTGTTTATGAACAGAAATCCCCCTCCTTTTTCACTCCCCCCTCCCCCCTTTTTTCCTTCTCTCCTCTCTATTAGTTTCCTCAGAGCACAGACTCAATTAGTAAGCACATCTAGTTCCAGCATAGTAATTTAGAGAGGAGGCCTCTGCTGCACAGTAAGCGCGTTTTAACTATTTCCAGCTATTTTCACATTCAAAAACCTATATTGAATCACTGTCAAAAAAAATTACGCTCCCTATTTGCTGCCGTAAAGCAAATTTAATTGATACTCACTCAGTGCTAATGTCGAGCTCACATAATAGGCAGATTATGGTGCACATTAAGCACACTTCCCGACAGGACTTTGCACATTATCATCCACAGCAGACAGCAAAGTGGAGAGGTCACTGTTAATTTGGCCACTACTGTATAACAATTTGTCAACGTATTACAAGTCGGCTTTGCAGAGGAGCTTTCAGTGAAGCGGCTGTCACCTCCAGGAGATGGGGTTCGGTTGCAATTATAGTCACGGCTGCCCCGTGCACCTGTGACACGGCTCTGTGACGGCGGCTCGTCACAGGCAGCACGCCGCTGGTTAATTGCAGCGCGTCACCTTGATGGCGTGTTTTACACACGAGATGGCAAAACCGAAACAGCTCCACGAGCTTGATTATTCTTTCATCCTATGGGTTTGATTGGTGTGTCTGTGTTTTTTTCTTCTATTTAGGATGAATTTACATGCGAGGAAACTACAGGGGGAATTTTTGCTCGATGCAACAAAAAAAATACAGGCCCAACAGTGTAATATATGCACAGCGTTCAATAACATCATTTGCATAATTTGCAGCCACATTTAATTGTAATTCTATCTATTTATCAGCTAAAGCTAATAATTTAAAGTGATAACAATTGAGCCAAAAATGTAGCGACCTCACTTGAAAATGTGTATAAATAACATGCATGTGAGCCAGACAACCATTCACACTCATATTCGCCCATTTAAAGTCACCTCTTAACGCCGTTATGCGTGTGCAAAGCACGATGTAGAGTTAAGGAAGAAGGCATGAAGACTGCTTTGCATTTAAAACCGGGAGGATAGTACAGCTAAAACGAGGTCATTAGCATGATTTAGCCACGACAAGCATTTTCCAAGATTATGACGAATCTCCATAGGGCTGTAAATATATTGACAGTTCATGGTGGTGTTGAATTTTAATCTGATCTCCTCCGTTTAACCCCAGACTCCCATCCATTATGATCATATTGCTTAATAGACATGTATACATTTAGTGTGGCATATCACAGTTATTAAAGATCATAAAAGACTTTTTATGTCTTTAGATAACAAGCCCAGATAATCGCAGTCATTCATCATCGCTGTAAATGCCAGCCAGACGCAGCAAGAGCTCATTTTGTACTGTCAGCGAGATCTAAACTTATTGCACGTTCTAGTCTATTGAAAAGTCAGTCAGTTTCAACATCAATGTGCTAAAAATGTGTCGCTAATATAAGCTTTATGAAACTTCTAAAAGCAAATTATTGACTGAGTCTAAACTTGGGAATCTTAGGTAATTATTTTTAGCATATTAAAAATAAATATAAGCTGCCCATTTATTCTAAGAAGACACTTTTCTTTAACGTTTCGAGCATTTTTTTCTTGACTGACTAGTCAAAACTTGTGGGATATTCTAGATCCACGCCTGAGGCTCATGCAAAAGTCTGGAGGAAGGACACGTTCAAGCAGAGCTACATCCACAAAGACACCAGTCGAGGATCACCGCGGAGAAGGCGAGAAAGACGAAAACGAGACAAGAAGGCGACTTCTCGTGAGGCCGCCGCTACCCACAGCAAACACCAGGGCAGAGACGGCAGCTGATGAGACGGCAAAGTCAGAATGCGAGAGAGAGGAGAAGCCGAACGAAGGGCAAAAATTGGGCACAACAGCCGGAGGCAGACGGTGGAGGGCAGGGACCTGCACAAACCCTCCTCCGAGCACCGAGAAGCAGAGCGGATGGGAGCCGGAGCTGCTATGGACTAAAGAAGTCGACACAATATTGGTTGGTGCTCGACTTTATGAAACAATACATTTATTATCACAGCAAAAACCTATTTTCCACTGGAAAATAAAAAAGCGTCCGCAGTTCAGTCGACACTTGGCACTCGCGTTTAGCAGAGTCACGCCACAAGCTGTTTGCGCAGATGATTCACGAGGCAAACGTGACATAGATGCACAAATATGTAGTTCAGGTCTGAAAACTGAAAGATGCAAACCTTAAAACTTTAAAAGAGTTTGCACAAAAGCGTTTGTGGCACACGTTCAGTTCTCTGCTGGTGTGAGGTTGTTGGGGGTCACAAAATATTTGTATGTTACTGTTGAATCAATTTAAAATGTCATTTGCCGTGAAACCAACTGTAAAGCATAATTACTGGCGAATTTAAAATGAAAACATCACAACATTCAACGTTATGAGCTTGCGTCTAATAGAAATTGATTAGGAGTGGCCTTTTTTAGTCTTTATTTATGTAAGAATATGAGAGAGAAGAAGCCGAACGAACATCTTTAACATCCTGCTCGCAAACTCGGTTCGATTTGTTGAAATGCATCAGTTCGAAAACCGTTCAAATGTTCTGTTTTTACTTACTAAAGTTCATTTCAAGCTTTGTACCAACCCGACTTAAACTGATTTCATTTGAATGTTGTCAGCGCTGGACTCCCGTGGAAACCAGTGACTCTCTTCCCTGAGCTTTGCGGAGACATATTAATAAAATATGTCACATAACAGTAGGTTGAAGTTATGCAGGTTTCTCCTCGCTCTCTGTGGCTTTCAGCTTCCTGTGTCTTTCACTGTGTGTTGTATATCAAACACACTACACACCCAAAGGTGCAGGTACACACACCTGCCTACACACACACACACACACACACACACACAAACACTATAACACACCGCCACAGTTTAGACAGCTGCAACTTTCCTCTGTCATAGTTCTGCGAGGATTTTTGGTGAGATGGTTGTGACTTCTCTCTTTCTCTTTATTCTTGCAACACACACACAATTACACACATTTACCGCACTACGCCACACACACACACACACACACACACACACACACACACACACACACACACAGACTGGCCTAAGGACAGAGATGGAGAGCTCTAATTTCCTCGAGGCCGACAATGTCTTTCTGTCCTTAAATCCAATCTCCTCTATTCTTCTCACACACAGCAGCAAATACTTTTAGAGTTATTAGTCACACATACAACAATGCACACAGTCATTTCCAAACTGTGCATACAGTCATGTAAAGGAAACAATATATTAATATAATGTAGAGGATGAAAACGTTACCCTACAATTTGTATAACAATGCACCTATAGTTGGGACAAATGTTCTAACAAAATAACGTAGGATGTGCATTAAGCAATTTACTAGACATTATTATGGTCGAGGAATGAAAATTATATCCGTGCAAAAACTTTGCCTTCCCAGCGATAAATAAATTTTAACATTTGTACCCAGCTAATTGTGCATTTAATAAAATGTGGATTAAGAATTATTCATAGATTTACTCTTTGGGTCTTTTCAAAATAAGAGCGTGCAAACTTTTTGGATCCAACTGTACAAGTATCTATAATTTGTCAAACAAAATTATCTTTGAAAGTGTAAGAAATTATGTGTCGGCATAAAGCTTTTCTTCCCTCTAGGCAATATTATTTTGGAGGAAAAAATTGCAAGATTTTATTTACCCTAAATGCTGTTTAACCCCTGAAAAATCGAGGCCTGTCCTCTGCTGTTGTTTTGAAAGGGACCAATCAGAATGCAGGGTTGACTCAAACCTGAAGCTGTTACCTACTAGATTTGAGCGTATCAAGGAAAAATATAACTTTATTGTGTATTTATTGTCACAATTTGCGTTCATCTATTAAAAATAATAATAATATAGACTAAATTAAAATAATAGATGCATCTTTGCCAGTTTACTGTTGGTGTTGCTAACTGATGTAGGTTTTTCTTAAAGACTAGACATAGACTCTTACCTACATATATTTAGATGGTAATTTTTTATTGATTTTATGTATTTATAATGGCCTGTTTCTAGTAGCACTGCAGCCATATTTGCTTTTTGTTATATGGCCCACTTTGCACATGTAGTTGGGCTAAATTATTAATGGCTCACATGTGCTTTGTCAACATCTGGGCCATGTCCAGTTTACTTACACTTACAGCCACTTTGGGCTGTAAGTGGTCCAGCCGAGCCGCATCTTGGCCTGAAGCGGCCCACATCTGTGATATTTATACGGGGCTTTGCCAGCAGTTTTGCCGCCAGCGTTTGTGTCAACCTAAACGAATCACCTGCTAGTTTCTTTATACACAGATACAACAGAGGTGATGATCATTCTGTCACTGAGAAATGTAGCAATGAACGTATGATTCTATGTGACTGCAAAGATTTCCAGTCCTCCAGGTTATCGTCACCCCAAAGGCCTTTCACCTCGGGTCCAAACCTCACCACTGACACTGATGTCTGTTAAGACTTAAAAAGCTCGTACTAACACCAGGAATGTGAAATAATTGATGTTTCCACGCAGCATTGTTTTAAAGTATCCTCGTTACGCTGGATGGAAAGCCCGACTTAATTTCACCTCTTTTTATTGCCGCTCGTTTATTTCTGCTTAACCAGGTCCAACTGTGGCGTGGATTTTGTCTCCATGTGTCTAACTTAAACCTTTAAGCCGAATCGCTTTTAAGAAATACGAGACAGGTCGACGCTGCGCTTAGATGCAGATGAATGGAGGGACAAGGGGCATCCATCCGCCACCTGCAGCGACCGTCATCCACGTTCATCCAGGAATGATGTTGGCCTGCGGACCGAGTTCGCCTCGGAAAGGCACTGTAAGCAGAAGACACTTCATGTCCTGGAAAGCGCTGTTTTAATTAAGGAAACCACCGACGGCTGTGCAGGGCCTGTCGCCGCGATGAATCAAGATGAGCGTGTGTCTTTTTGATCATTTTTTCCTATCATACCATATAGTCTCCAGCTGCCTCATATGTATGTGTGTCTTTGCAAATATGTCAGTGTGTTTGTCCTACCGGCTCCTGCAGTGACTGAGTGTCTCTAATTGAGTGTGCTGCTCACTCAGACAGGAGGTCTCAGACAGTGTTGACATTCAGGCGGTGGAAGGCCACCATTGGGGATGACAGCTGATCATTCTTCCAGCCAGCGCCCTAATTACGCGGAGAGGGAGAGAGCGGCGAGGAGAGGGAGAGAGGGGCTTTTTAGACAACAAACGGCTTCCGGTTGCTTCCAATCAAGCCTCCCGTCCTGCTGTTTCATCCATTCATAATAGGTGCCCTCCCTCTCCCAACACCCCACTGGCTTCCTGCTCTCTGAGCTCCTACATCCACGCCGCCTCCCCCCAACCATTCCCGACCTAGCATCTTTCACAGCATTTTCCCAATTATACCAGAGTCACGAGCTCCTGTGTGTGTGATTTCGTTGCCGCCTGAAAGGACGCAGAGTCGTCAGGCGTTCCCGCCGTTCTCTGTGGGACACACACGTACAGAGACGCGCAGATGTGCGCACACGCCTTTTGATGTATGGAGTCAATCAGACTTCACTGGACAGTGTTGTGATACACTCAGGATATTAGCGAGCTCGCTCTCTGCTCGCCCAAATAATAAAACTTATTGTGTCCACAGGCTTTCTGTGGTGCAATAACAGCATCTCTGGCCTCCTGCACCCTTCGCCATCCATTCTTTGTAGCTCCAAATTTGAGCAGCCGCTGCACAGACTGGCATCAACATCTTCCAGGCAACAGCGATGGAGTAGGCAGATTGCAAATATACAAGTTCAGGTAAGAATCTTTTTTTTATTTCTGTAACAAGGTTTATCAAAATGTCATATTCTTTAGCATAAGTTGGCTCCCAAATATCCAGTCTGCTTTTCTTTCTACGGTAAAGTTAAGATACAAATGCTTGTCTTAAAAAACATAAACCAAAACAACATCAAATGGATTTTTTTGGCATCACAGGTGTCACCTGTTCAATAATATATGTCCAAAAAAGTCACAGTTTCAACCTCACGTTGCAGGAGGCTCCAGGCTTCAAGTCGTCGTTACAAACTTCACTTCACCAGGATCAAAGATGCAGATGAAGACCAGCGTCCGTCCTCACTCGGCCTCCACATCTGATCGTTCGATAGCGTTCACCTCCACACGCCTGTGCAGCTGTTATTATGAGGTCTCACTCATAGCATGTGGCGTCAGCCAGAGGTGGCACATGTTCTGCTGTAATGTCACTACAGCACACGACAATTATTCAAGGCTTAACAAATCTGCCACTATATCACTGATATGAAAAAATGTGGAATTAGCACAGGGCTACAAGGGTTTCCAGTACCTGGAACGAGCGTTTGTTTTGCACTTTAGCAGAAGTTGGGCAAAGATAAACTTTTTTTTCGCCCAAGAAAAATTTGCTTCTTGTTTTTCCCACTTTTGCTTTTGTCTCTTGTCCTTCTGAACGCGGCCAGATGCACATTTTCTGCAGCCTTTGCTCAAGGGAATACTTTCACTTTTCATTGTGTTGTATGGTATAAAAAAAAGGGATGAAAGCCTAGAAGTGTTGTCTGGATAGTGTTCCAGCATTGTTACAATTTGCTTAAAAAATGAGACAGAAAAACAAAATCCCATTGTCTAAACTACGCACAAAAATGAGCGTTTTTTTTGTTTTTGTTTATTTTTCCACACATGCAGCATATCACACATTTTTCTTTTGTACATTCAAGGATGCTCGAAAACACTGACACAAAAAAAACAATGTCTTATTTATCAAATCATAGAGCATCTGCAGGACTCCACTTGACATTCATAAGCTTTTAACCTCACGGGTGCCCCCCCCCTCTTATTATCATACATCAGTAACCGTAGCATGACAACTGGGTTTGTCACCTCTGTGTGTGTCTGTCCACACATGAATTAAATCGGAACACACACACACACACACACTTGTAGCATAGAGGTACATGCCTCTGATGAAGTCGGTGTCTGAAATGTCGGCGGACGTGTGCACGCCTGTTTCCCCCGTGCGCGTGTGGGCGCTCAGCATGGTTGTCAAGTGCCTGAACGGGCCAATCTCTCATCTGCCATCGGCTCAGATGAACTGACATGCAGCCAAACCGAACAGACATAAAGACGGAGCGGAAGCCATCACTATGCAGCTCAGCCGCGCTGTTTGTCCTGACCCTGTCTGGGGCCCTCTCCTCCCCTCTGATTCTAATGAGCTCCCACGAGATTAGACTTAGGCGGCCAGCGTCCTAGTGCGGTGGACGGCGGGGGGGGGAGGGGGCTGCGGAGAAGGGTGCGGGCGACATCAATACACCCACACAAACACAAACATTGCACTTACCTCAGCGTGCGGACACAAACTTGTTTGAGCAGGAGGGTGTCAGAAAATATATTGAATACTGCTATGAAAAACAAAGAGCGAAAATACATTTCGCCACGTAGCTCAGTTATAAGTTGGTAAGGCGGTCGTGCGTGGACCACAGGGTCAGCGTCGCAACACTGTCAATTTAAGCAATGAGACCAGAGCTGTGATGATGTCACACACTCCCATTTCCCCTCTGAGCTCAGAAGAAAAGTGACAAAAATGACTGACCTTGTTTTTTAGTCCCCCCCAAAAAATAACAAATGACATATGGAAAAAATTGTGTTTTTGTTACGTGTTAATTAAAACTTTTTCACCAAGCCTTAATCATTAAACACACATGTACCAGTCAATTCTAGTTTTGATCTCTCTAATGGTTTTTCTTCATTGTCCCATCAAGGCAAGAAATTCCACGAATGAATCCTGACAAGTCATAGCTGTGAAGTGAAAACGACCTCGTGAAGCTCATCGGGAGAACGCCAAGAGTGTGCAAAGCTGTAACCAAAGCAAAGGGCGATTAACTCTGAAGAATCGAAAACATAAAAATATGTTTTGAATTAATGAACACTTTTTTTCTTCACTAAATCATTCCATATGTGTTCATTCATAGTTTTGATGCCTTCAGTGAGAATCTGCAATGTAAATAGGAAACCCATTACATGAGAAGGTGTGTCCAAACCTTTGACTGGTGGTGCACATGTTACAGATCAATACGTAAGAAACAAACCAGATAGACGAGTACAAATAAATTTATTTAGATTTATTTAAATCAGGACTTAAAGCTGGAATCTTTGGATGTTTCACCCTTTTATTGACATTATAAATCAATTGTGGTCAATATACGTTGGTGACAGAAAAATACCTCATTAATGTCAAAGTGAAAACAGGTTTAGTCAGTATTGATTTATAATGTCAAATAAAGGGTGAAACATCCAAGGGGTTAAATACTTGATAGGCATCGTGTTTTATATATATATGTATATGTAAATCATTCCGAGAGTCCATCTTGAAGGCTTTAGGAAACATCATCATACACATGCGTAGGTGAAAAAGATTTTGTAAAAGATTTAGGTCTGGAACTAGAGGACGACTGAATTGAAATATTTGATATTTGGTGTTTTATGAACTGACATGAATTACATTGCAGTCATTCTTTGTGCTTGTCCAGCAAATGTTAATACGCAGTAGCTGAATCTGCAAAAGTATCCCACAACCTTTTTCTGTCGCAGACAGTCCTTCAGAAACTAAATCGGACATTTGTTATTTCTCAGTGGAAGTCGGTTTTGGTCTCTTGCAAAAAACATGCTGCCCTTTAGCAGCTAAATGCTTCACTGTGCTCACCAGATACTCGTTAAGCGTTGGGAGTTACTGCTGGTTTTTATAGCGGAAGCAATTAGCTGAAAGATGCTAAAGTGCCTCACAGGGCTAATAACACTTGCGGAGTGGAGTTTGTCGCCTCGCGGGTCGGTTCCATTGTGAACAGACAGCGCGTCAGCTGTGCACAACTCGGTTGTTTTATGTGTGTTTTCAATTCCGTCTGAACATTTGGAACCTATCGATTGATTATGTGCCATTACACTTTACAGATGTGACCTAGATAAACTAAAAGAGAACAGATTTGTCTTTTATTTTGTCAGGGCTAAGCATTTTCCAAGGATGTACCCCTGACTTTCCGGTCTCTCTACTACTAAACATCGGAGAAAAAAAAAAAACAGCCTTATTTTCTGGATGTTATTGTCAGGGCTGTGCTCAGACTGTAATTGAAGGTTGTGTTGCTCCTGCTGAAGGATAAACTTAGTCATCTTGTCCAGTTCCAACCTCTCCTTCAGCTTGAATTGAACTGAGGTAAAATAAGTTTTTTATATTTCGCTCCCATTTTCGTGTCAATAGAACAAAGACCTAAAACAAATGTTGCCAACGTTTAGGTCCACAAACACCATCGAACTCGATCCAGCTAAACTTCCCGACAAATCAGTTACAGCTGCCCATTGCTCTCTTTTTAAAGTCATGTTCTGCCTTTGTGAGTGATGCAAAACCCTTATTTGCCTCCAATTTCCCTCATTGATATCAAAGGTTAGATGGTAAGAGGGCTGATCAGGTATTGTCTGTGCTAGACAAGCTCATTAATCTGTCACAATTCATTATCAGAGCCTTGTCCTCACCTTGTCAGGTGGCTAATGGGAATATCAATCATAGGCTTCCCCATCACGACCCTTCTCACATCTTTCCTTCGCATCTCGCCTTTGTTGACTTCTCATCCCGAAATACCACCGGGTCCAAACAGATCTGTCTGGAACAAATGTCAAACACAATTCAGCTCCGGAGTAAACACCCACAAACATGGCTGACATACAGAGCGCGACTGTTTCGTTGAACATAGCCGAGGTGGCCGCACGGCCGTGTTCTTTTGCAGATGTTGCATTCAGATAGTGTGTGTGTTGTGACAAGGTGATGGGCTGATGAACTTTTATTGTTGCCCGTGGGGAAGACAAAGTGCTCGCGGCATTCGGAAATATCTAACGGGGGATTAAAAAGTGCCAAGAGTATGACAGATATCAGCAGAACTTGCCTTATGAAAAGTAATTATGTATTATTGTATTATTATTCAGCAGCAAGTAACAAGTCACATGTCGTCATTTAACCAATCAGTGAATTGAAACAAACCGTGACACTTTAACAACAGCTAACCATGTTTAGGTCCTAACCCTAAACTGACCTCGAACCCAGGTAAACTCCTTGTAATCCTGCATTTGTTTGGGTGCATCCATCACTGTGGTGCAATTCAAACACACTTTGTCATCTGACAGCATCAGATGATCACGTCCCCAAAGCCTCAATTTGCACCGCGTTTTTCGTCCATCATACTGACACTACAGGTAAACTGCCGGACAGTCCAGGAACATGGGACCGACTTTGCATACACACAAAAAACCACATTAAAGTTATAAAACGTTAGGATTGAGGGTTAGGGTTCCAGTGCCTCCATACACTGGGGAACTATTTCAACAAACTGACAAACGACCTGTAATGGGCGATGAGGTCGGAGGACTTGTTGAGCAGGTGAAAGATGAGGAATTAAAGCCAAGTGCACAGAGAGAGAGAGCTGAGGTGGTAAAACCCAATGAGGAACAGATGTAGTAGGACTTTTGTGTGTTGCGGCGCTACAGTTTGACACCGCAGTGTTGCTTAGTCTGTGTTAGTCGGAACCCAAAACCCAAAGTGTCAAAATCGTCAAATAACCACTGAATTTCTTGATTATCTTCAGATTTTTCCTTTTCTTTTCATTTAGGGTAAATGTTTCCGAGGTGGCTATTTCATCTGAATGAGTCACTGTAATGAGTTACGGTGGGTAATTACAACAGTGTATTCATTCCATTTTTGCATCAGAGGAGTCGGTTAAAACATGTCATTTCCCCGTATTAACAGGCAGACACATACAGAGCTGCCAGCTTATTGCAACAAGCTGAGAAGCTTCTCGTCCATGATGTGAACACCGATGAAAGCACGGGAAGAAGAAAACGAGTAAGAATGATATGCAGCTGATTGGGAAGTCAATACACGACTCCCTCAGCGTCTCTTGTTTGTTTCCCCCTCCTCTACTTTTTCTCACAAGTTGATATAGAGCAAAGGGTGAGAGGAGTTCATCGACTCGGACAGCTCGATGGCAGGCGTTGCCACCAAAGCTCCTGCTCTCAAATTGCCTGTAATTTCATTTTGGAGTGTAAATATGTGTTTGTTGTCAGGTGCGTGGCGGCGAGAAGAAGACGAAGAAGAAGAAAAAAACTGGCACGCAGTCAGTTCTGACAAGTAATTACACTGCAGCTTTTGTGGGAGGCGGGTTTGGATGAGCTCTGCTGGCAGGACAGAGGACTGAATATTCCAAAAATGGCTTCAAACAAAAAATGACCAGGGGGACGGCACGTGCGGAACACCGGATTTTATTTTGTTGATCCAACACATCTGGAGCGGTGGAAACGAGTGATTTACTGCAACAACACCTCGTTTGTTTCAGGCCTTTTGGTCAGGCGGCATGACACAAAGACCCCGGGGTTCAACCATGCTGTGGCCTTCTCATCTAGTCGAGTCAGCGTTTGATTGGAAAGCAAAAGGTCTTGAGTAGATTCAGCATCTCCTGCATTAATCCAACATTGTGGAACAGGAGGTTGAAACTCAACATTTACCATTAAACTTAAAGTTATTGGGCAACAATCTACAATGAACATGGCGAGCCACGCTCTGATGACCGATCGCCATCTTTGCGAAGTTCTGTTTAGTCTGTTAGTTGTGTTCCCACGCCGACTCCAATCAGCTAACTCTCTGCACTTGTGTAGGATTTTTCGTTTATCTTGCCCAAGGACACTGACGTATGGACCGGAGGAGCTGGGGATCAAATCGCCGGCCCCGGGGATCCAAAGCCAGACATTCACGTAGAGCTTCAAGGAATATTCAGACACGAGACGACACATTTTTTTGGTGTTGCATCATTTAGGCCAGTTTGATCTCGTTCATTTGCCTCAGACACTTGTAGCTTTAAGCCATCTTGCTATCAAGCCACTTATTATTGATCACGTTTGCATGAGTTATTTTCATGCCGACTTTTCTTTTTTTTTTTATTCCCGTTTAGAAAGTTTAATGAAAGCCCAAGGTATGTGCGCATTTCTGCTCAAATGGAAAGAAATCACCTGCATAGATTTGCCAGGGGCAGATTTCCATTTATTCATGTTATTCCAGTGAACTTAAAAACAGTTGCGTCAGAAAATTTGTCTCAAAATGCCATGTCAAGAAAAAAAATACATGTGTAACCCACATTTAACTAAACTACACGAGCTGTTTCGGACACTCTCCATAAAGAGGCACCAAAAATTGAATTTTTCAATATCCATATAAAGTTGCTTTTATTAAAGAGTAAAATGTATGTGCTAAAGAAAAACACATTTATATTTAATGCCCTTTAAACAAGCTGCCATTAATACTGCTGCTGCTCTGAGAAACACACACTCACAGGATTTGACAGGATTGTTGATTTACTACCAGAAATTATCAATCGGTGACTTTCCAATACACTGACATTTTTGGCATTGACTCTGGCCGCCCGTCAAACACTCCTGGCATCAGATCAGCGAGTGCTGTACAAAGTGTAGAGGATGTTTAATTTGAAAACCGCAGCGATGTTCGATACCGTAAGTGAATGAAATCATTCATACATTTCTTTTTTCTCCACCATTAAAAAATGATAAAGCTGCAGTTTTTTTTTTTTCTTTCCTCAGCACACAACAGCATCCGACACGTAACCTCGCAGGCGTGCGCATGTATTCACGTGCACGTCAGAGTCGGAGGCTGAGGAAGCGGTTTGACAAATGGGTGGGTCGGCTCGGCGCTCCTGGCTTCGAACCAGGAAGTCTGGCCCTCAGGGGGAGTCCCAGGGTGGCATGAGATGGCTCAGTGGAAGAGAGTACAGTTAGTCCACTCGGGGTTGTGCCATTAACTTGATTAATGGCCTAATTACTGGCAGTAAACACTCCTCTGAGATAAGAAGCAGGAAGAAGAAGAAAGGTTGGGGCAGGAGAAGCAAACTGGCTCACGGTCAGTCAATTACATTTGTTCTCGTACTCTTCAATGCCACAAATTGGCCATTTCACTCGGAGCAAAGTTTTTCAGGAAGCCCAAACACGTGTGAAAGTGCCACGTGAACCGCGTGAACAGATCGTGTTTGAAGAAGACGTTTGCTCAAAGACACCTTGAACTTATTTGCCCATCTATCAGTTCAACGACGTCACGTTGGGTCAAGCAAACTGACAAAACCTACATTACCCACAATGCAGCTCGACTGCTGACACTTTGAAGGAGAAGGCTCCACATCCACAATGTTGCTCTCCTTGTAAAACGTCTTCACTGGCTTTCCCCTGTTCATTTCACTGTATGTAGTCATATGTCCAACCTGTGAACAGACTTTCATAAAGAGGGTGTTTATGTTTTTTCATAAATTCAAATTTAATTTTGCACACGGGGAAGTGTTGGGTCTGCTCGCGAAAAGAACAGGGGAAATATTGTAATGTTCAGGAGATTGTCCATTATTCTCAGGCCTCAGGGAGCCACTGTTACTGTGTTGGAGGTGGTTCCCTGACAGCAATCCAACAAATATGCAACGATCACAATGTGGCTATAACTTCATAGGATTTATTATCTTTAATTGGACCTTTTACGGCAGCTCTACAGTCATGTTGGGTAATACCGTATTCATGATTGATAACTTTTTACTTCAAGTCAAAGTCAGGCTGCTAAGGCCAACTTGTTTTCACTCATTCGCACCGAAATAAAGACCCTGAAGGTTTGGTCTTAAAGAATAAATACATTTATACAATTATTGACGCCTTTAAAAAGCATCGTGTTCAATGTAAATTTAGTGAAATCCTCATTGGGACAGTAACTCGACTCGACGAATGCTTTTTTGCCTCTCTGGAAATAGTATCTGATTGTGAAACAAATAGCTCCCACAAACGCTTCGAAGTAGCGTGTCTGGTGCCCCCCCCACCCGCCCCCATCACCGTGTGGGCAGCTCACTTCCTCCGCCCTCATCTCCCTCTACAGATGTGGGTTGCGAGTGTTGCGAGGCCTTTGCTCTTCGCGGAGAGAGGGAATGAAGCGAGCCTTCATCCTCCTACGCACCAGAGTCTGAAAGGCAGCCAAGTTCATTGGGGCTGCGGCAAACCGACCCTCCCCAGCCCCCCCCCCACCCCCTCACGTGCAACACTTAAAAGTAGCTCAAAGGCTGCTCATAAAGCGGATTCATGTGGTAATTAGTTGAATAAGTTAGTGAAACGCGAGGAACTGATTATGCGGTTTATGCAAACACAATAAACTCTGTGCATGGGCAGCGTAACTGAAGACGTCTTTCAATTACCGGCTTGTGTATATTTACTATAGATCCAAATTGTGCAAGACGTCTCGGTTACTGACAGCATGAATGATAATGATGCTTCGCCCAACAGAGGCACTTCTACAAATTAAGACAATATTTTCCAAACACATATATTGAACTTGCGGTTGCTGTTGAACTTTCCTGCTTCACTGACTTCCTGCGTCTGTAACTCCGCATATCGTCGAGCCGTTAGCTCGGGCCTCACGTTGACGCCCTCTCGCAGCATTGTTGTTGACTCGCTCTGCAGTCGTGACATTTTCCCTTACAGTAAGGTCTTTGGCCCCTTCCCCGCCAACACGCGTATGAAACGGGGCTCCCCTATATTGTTTTCATTGATTCTGTCATGGCAACCTTGTAACAGAGTCCTACCTCATAATGGGATTGCTGCGTTATACACGGTAAGCTTCAGCTGCCCAGCAAAAGCTGCAGAGGGTGGAAATCCCCGTCCGTCGACGATTGCGATGCACAAACGGAGGCGTGTGATAGCGGCGTTTAGCAGAGCTGATTCGGTTTGTGTATTTCCTGCATAAGGGCTCGTACCTCGTGTGCAAACATTTATTTAAACCGAGGGAGCCGAGTTAATAATTGTGTGATTAGAGTTTAATGATGAAGGATAAGACCTGTTTTCTTGTATGTTTCCTCAGGCGCTGTGTTATTGAGGAATGTTAACTGCTTCTCTCTCTTTTGGAGTTTTTGCAGTAATTGGGGAAAATTCAGAACCTGCCTGGAAAGAGTCAGTCATAACCAGAGCGAGAAAATGAGGGACATAAAACTGGATAATAACGACACCATCCTGTCAATGCGGCGCCGACAGTTTGTGATTTGGCTTTTTAATGATAGACTCTGTCAGTAGGTTGTCACTGCTTCTCTGGATCCACATCATTTTGTTTGGAGAATTTCCTTTGAGTCACACGGTGCAGCGCCAGCAGACCGGTCTGATTTGGTTTAAGCTCCAGTCACTTGTTTTGAGAGAACATTCAAACCAAGTGTGACAGCGGGGAAAAGAAGTTATCCTACCGGCTGACATTATGCTTGTTAAAAGAAAAATGGGATTTTTAAGCTGAAATCTAGCTTCTCACTTTGTGTTAGCGTCTGCTGCAGAGTGGAGTTAGTCGGGAGGCTTTCCCGTCCGTGGTGTGGTCCACGCTGTTGCCGTGGCACATTTCACGGATCGTCATGGTCCACAAAGGGCGAACGCCACTGACGCCAGTGCCACCACAACATCCCAATTCAAACGTATCTTATTGTTCATTTAAAGCGACAGCAGGTGACGTTATAGCATCTGTTCCAAACTTCTTCTGTTTTGCAGCCAAAGCCTCCCGTGAAGGGAAGAGTGAGCCTCGCCCTTCTGACCAATCAGAGAGCTTCAACGGAAACGAGCCGGAGCAGGAGGGCGGAGGGCGACGCCGAGGGACATATTGTAGCTTTAATCGGCGTGATGATACCGGGCTCCTGTTTGATCCTGATTTCACGCTGACCACGGTGCGAAGCGGTTCGCTGTGAGCGTGTTGGCTCTGCTTTAAACGGACTTTATTGGAACTGTCAGCCAGGACAGGTGGAGCCCAACAAGCCGTGACGAGCCAATTAGGGTTTGAGCAGAGTAGTCCAGCACAGGTACAGTGCCAGTTTGTGTGTCTCATGACCCTCCGCACACACACACACATGCACATTTTAGCTTTGTATTGTTTTTTTAAGTTGCAGTCCAAACATGATTTTAGTGCTTGTTGACTGTTGATGGTTACCACGGTAACAGCAAGGGAGGTTTAATAGCCTGCAGCAGGTTTTTCCTTGAGCTGCTCCGCTGTCAGAAACACAAAAGCAGAGCCACTAATGTACAGTGTCTGTTTACAGGAAAGCAGACAGACTCGGGTTGTTTTAAGTCTCTTCTCATCATCACCACACACGACTGCAATTGGATCTCATGCTCGGGCGGCTTCTTCGCGCCGAAATCATTCAGCGCGTTTCCAGGTGAACGCTATAATGTGGGGAAATGTTTGGTGGAGGTCAGGCGCAAATTTGGGGCCGCACACAAATTAGGTTTACAGCACAGCGACCCTTCGCTGAGCATAATTTAACAGAATCCTAATAAAGTTCTGACAGAATTTAGAGAGAGATAACAATCTGGCTGTTATTAAAAAGATAAAAAAACTTTGATTATGAGCTAAAACTTTTGTTTGATGGGCCTTTTTTAGTCCAGTGGGGGATCTAAGCTAATCCAAACTGGCTTTGTTGGAAAAAAACTCAGATCATTAACACATGGCACATACAGAAATACCTGTAAGTGAGTGAGGTCCAACACCTGCTCTGCACAATAGTTTGTTCATTTTGCAAAATGCATTAATAGGAACTGATGCATTATTAAAATCATCAGCACAGTTTATTTATGACTTTCTTCCAAGGCACATTCAGAATTGCACTTACAAATATCAATATGAGTTATATTTGTTATGACAGATGGAAGGTGAAAATTGCTTGTTTAGAAGTAGAAAAAAAAAACTACCAACCCCCCACACACACACACACAAAATGCAGCTTAACTCCAGCAGGATTAATATTTTAGGGAGACCTTTTGTTTTCACGAGAATGCACAAACAGATAATTTGTGCCGGAGGCTTAACAAGCCACAGACATGACAGACTGAGTCAAAATTAAAATCGCCAGCGAGTGCCTGCAATTATTACGAATGACTGGTGCGTCCACAGCTCGTATTGATCCTTCGTGAAAAGAGGCGTAGTGGGAGTGACAGCTGTAATATGTGCTAAAAGTTTGCAGACGGCTTCCCAACTCTCATGTGAAACTCCAAAAAAGCAGAGGAGGTTTTAAATACCATCTTGTGCAACTTGAGGATGTTTTATTGTAGGTCCCCCCCATCCTGTTGAGTGTGAGCAAAGGGAAATGGCGAGCACAGTGGCACAACAGATGGCATCTAACACCCTCACTGTCCCCTGAGCCCACTCAGTGGCCGGTGCCATGCTGCCACCCGGGGCCTAGACGCTGCTGTGAGGCAGAATTCATTAGCGGGATCAGGCTGGCAATAAGGGGGCCCACGGCACGAGTCACCAGTCAGACTTGAGTCCGACAGTTCCTGTGTCATTTCCCCTCGCGCCGCCACCAGTGACCGATTATCACTTAGCACTTGCGGAGAAGATCCCCGAAAAACGAGCCATTGATTCGGGAAATGAAAGCACCTTGAGCTACGAGCCAGCTGTGCGTAAACACTCTCCGTCGCCACACTGCAAAACAAATCCACACAGGAGACACAGTCCGTCGCGAGGGGATTTCAAACGCCTCACTCTGTCACAGCGTCTGGGCTGTGGTGGCGTTAAATGGATTGAGGCAACCAGTTCACAGCGCAATAACCTTTGCCGGCTCGCTCAAACCTGGTTGCCGGCCACATCTCGGCCTCTTATGTTTGGCCTTTTTCTACAAATCGCATTACAGTCCATTGGCCTTTCGGAGCACGTTCCCAATCCAAGACTTTGAATTCGAATGAAATGGAAACAGACATTTATGCTAAGGCGCAGCTGCATCACCACAACTGGGGTCACTGCAGTTCTTGTGACCCCCTCTTTGAAATACAGTGGTTAACTGAAAAGTTCACGTCCAGGTCAACGGACGTTTAGCTCGTGGAGGAATTTCGAGGCCGTGTTTGAACGCGGTCCAGGTGTCTGCACTTCAGTGAAATGAACTCGCTTTTTGCGCAGACGGCGCCAGGTCGTTCAACACGAAGATTTCATTTTTTTCATTTTTTGTATAAAAGATGTGATGATTCCATTTGCAGGCTGGCAAGAATCAAAAATATTTCTCCGCTCCACATCTGGTATCATCTGCTGTTTTCATATCTGTAATCTTAATTGGCACAGGATGAGCACAGTTGGTCAGTTCTATTTCTGTCCAGTCCAGTCCAGTCTGCCTGTTTATCTGAGTGTCTAGAACAACTTAGTCCCCAGAAAGGAGGAGAGGCTGCAGCTATGTTCCTTATTACATATTCCTCCTGAAGAACTCCGCACTATGTTCACTGAAAACTCTGGCTCCAGAGACAGACTGACTGACTCGCACTCTTATAAACAACATGACTCCTGGATTTCAAACCTGAGCTGAATAGCAAGGAGGGAGGAGATGCACATGATAGAATACGGTTGTATAATTGCACATTTTATGCAGGAAATGTGTCTGACTTTGTGGATGGCTTGCATTCCTGCAACTATTGTAAAAACACCGTTGGGGAAAGTTGAGGCAAGTGTGTAAAAATGAGATCAGTGAGTGTAATAAGTAGTTACGGCCTCGTCTGCATGATCTGATTGAATCTGGCGAAATTAGTCAAATACATCAGACTCTTTTCTTAAATTATATAATGTTTCCATCCCAATAAGCCTCAGAGTAAATAATGATTTTCCCACATGCCTCTGTTTGACTCTCTTAAATTTGCCCTCTCTCTCAGTGAAATGCAATATGCATTATCAAGTCGTGTCTGAGGAGCAGTGTGGGTTTTTTGGAAGTTCAAGTGCAAGAGCACCACTGCCTGACAGTGCACAGGAACTGCAGGGGGTCTCCAGATTCCAGTTTCCATGCATGACTCATAATCCAAATTACGCATCCAGGATGTGTGTCATCTTAGCAATAAAGGGGGGGGGGGGTGGGGGGGGTTCAGTAATATTAAAAACAATACAATGTGTAGAGTGTGTGGAAGCTTTTGTTTGTTCTTCAACATGGTTCAGACTCAAAAACTAAAATAGGACTTGCAGTATTATTCAGATATTTTGAGGTTTGGACAGTGTAACCAGTTGGACGGAGCAAATAAACACCACAGAGGGACTTTTGGAGCTTTGTTTGTTTGCACTTATCGGACTCGTCCGCTCTCGGATCAGCCAGGATCTCGCCTCATGAGAGTGCACAGGGGGCCTGGGACCAGCCCGAAACCCCCAGATATGCTCAGCACACACACACACACACACACATCTTCACACTGCTGTCTGTCTCCGCTCACCACAGACACGTACTGACATCACAATTAAACGGAGGCCTGCAGGTCATCCATCACACGAGCACAGGTTGCACGTGTGCTACCGCGCATGCTAAGGGAGAGGCGCGCATCACCTTTAAGCAGCGCTACAAAGCCGCTCGATTGTGGCGTGAACATAAAATTTCAGCCTCAGCTTTTTTTCCCCTCTCGGTTTTGAATATAAGATTAAAGTAGACTTTTTGATGACACATACAGGGTGATAATATCACTAGCCTACACTTTCCCTGCTAATAACCCCCTAGTGAGAACTCAGTCATGCTACAAAGGTGCGGCTAATTCCCTGAGCGTCGAGGAAGATGCCCTCTTAGGGGCCCCTGGCACTCAGCAGGCGGACGGCCCCGTGATTCCGATCTCATCAAGTGAGCACGTCCGCCTCCATTAGTCTCTGGCATTGTGCTCGAAATTGCTCTGACTTGTCGGGTGATTACCTCAAATGAACAATTAGGCGGCTGGCTGTCACAATAACGTGCTCTCCGTCTGTGAATTGGCTCGCCGCTTTTAACGGCTGCTGCTGCCGCCATCAAGGTGGTCCAAATAAATGATCCATTCTGGAGGGGAAATGTCAGCTCATAGCCCTCATAATGAATTGGCGCGCAACATCTAGTCATACGCTGTAATGGGATGATGAGGAAGATAATGCTGTTATTGGACAATGAAGAAGTTGGCGGAGGAAGTTTGTTGATTGAGCCGTGAAGACGTCGATTTGCGCATTTCTTGGAGGCGTCTGTTTGATTTTGAAGAAGCTAAAAATCCATAAGAGTGGAAAATGTGTGTTCTCACGCACACGACACTTTCGAAGGGTTTGTATGGAAGTCATTAAATTTGATTGATGCATGTGTCACACAGGCTTGTTTCGGAGTGTAGTGATGGACAGTGTAAAAAAAGGAAAGGATAAATTAATAAACCCTTTTGCAATACAGGCGTCATTTTTCTGAGTTGAAGCCTGATTTCAATGCTGTATATGAGCGGTGGAAAACACATACAGTATGCCCAGGGACGTTGCTGATAATTGGTGATTGTTGTGTTAAAATCATCATGTCACTTCGTGGACTGATTCTTTTCATGAGGCGTCCGTAAATCACGTGACAACAAAATCCAACATGTATTGATCGAACGCTCCTTGTGCGCACTGAGGAGTCGCTAAAGCTGTGACAGTGAGCAGGTCAGGTTGAAGCTGCTATAATGCGAATCTCATGTAATCTGGTGTTTTATAGATAAAAATATATGGATAAATTCATCCAGACATGAAGAGGAGGATTCATCTATAATGAAAATATTTATTTACGTCAGACATTTTGCTTTTTGAACGGACATCGGTTCAAACAAAGTTGGTCTCGTGAACGGATTTGCCCTTGAGGCGCAGTTCAAGGATGAACTGATTAGATCTTGGTGGTCAAATGTTGAGCTCCGATCTGTCGCGCTCTCGTCAGCAGAATTTTTCACGAATGCCCAGAGGGAACTGAATCACATCTGGCTGATTAGGCGCTGGGCAGTAATTCTAGCTTGTTTCACTTTAGCTTTTTGTTTTATTTCTAAAGTCCTGCACAAAACAAAAAGTCTTTGGAACATCATTATTTTATCCGACAGTCACGCTCGCTAATAAGAAGCCGGGCTGTTTGTTTGTACTCTTCCCTCTCCATCATAAGTGCAACGCAGCAATTCCACATTCATCACCGTGTCGCCCTAAGCCCTGTCAATCCTCCAGATCAGGACTGGGAGCAAATCTGGTCTGTCATCAGAAGCAGCAGCCATCCGTTCCGGACACATCTCTATAAAACACACATCCACCAGAATGTAATGTAGGTGTGTGTATGCGGGGCTTATGTGAGTGTGTATCTGTCTCTACCTCAACTTGTGGAGAGACCCCGCGAGGAAATCCGGCATCAGTTCCGACCAGATTACCGATCAGAGCGTGACCAATGTCAGAAAGCGCGGAGCGGAGTAATGCGGCCTAATGGCAAGACAAGCCAGGGACTCTTAAATGGTAATGAATATACAATGTGAGCCCAAGGCGGGACGAGAGAAAGGGCGGCAGAGGGTGGGAGGAGGAGTCGTGATCAGACTAGTGAGGAGGGCGAGATAAGCACAGTGTGTGGGAAAAAGAGAGGAAGATGCAGTGTTTACTCTGTGTGTTCAGTGGGGTTTTACAAACTACCAAACAACCTTACACACTGAACGTTCAATTATTGATGCCCAGACTGTTTGGTTTTTACCGGCTTATCCCATCGCTCGCCTGCACCGCAACGTATTGTGATGCACTAGGAAGGAAAAGCATGGCACGATCGGAAAAACCCGGACAAAAACCTTAATACGTTAGAGGAACGGAGGTCGAGTTTAAATCCACACGGACAAACTTTAATATTCTCCGACTTCTTATCAAACACAAAGCAAGGAAACTGCTTGAAACTCGTACCGGAGTTCTCGAAGCCTCTGAAGACAGCAAAGATAACGACTAAACAGTGATAATACACAAACGCAATCTCTCGTTTTAAATGCAGCTTGTAAAGTCCAAGTCCTTCCACTGCGTATTTTAACAGTTTTACTGCAAATGAAATACAGTTCCAGTGTATTATGGTTGTGAAATTTACTTGAGAAAATTACATTAAACTGCTTGTAAGTTGCATCATCGTTGTGTGCGGAAGGTTTTGTACAGAGTGAAAGGCAGGCTGGAAAAAAAGACAATGTTTGCCTGTGGATTTAGTCTCTACAGTTTTCCCAAGTTTGACATATTCAAAGTGTGAAAGTATAACATGTTTCGTAGCAGGAAAATCAGGGTTTGCTAATTTGCTGACGATGGCTGACTTTTCACCTCAGTGTCATTGGCTTATAGCCTGCACCGGTGGATTTCTCTAGGCCCCACAACTCCAATTCATTGACTAGTCTCAACCATCTTTCTTACAAGCTACGTCGGCTACAAAATTTATGGACTAATGAGCATTCGTCCTGCGGAGGTTGGTGGTCGGCCATCTTTGTCTGTTAGAAACTGTAACATTGTTGCTGGGGTGAAGTAGCTCTTATAAATGGAATGTAGACATTCATACAGCGGCGTAATAAGTATTTATCCTCTACCCAGAATCCTGCCCAATGGTTGTATTTCTCCACAAACCAGTCAATTTGCAGTTTTCATGCATGCCTGTGCCCAAAATGATATTCTGATCAGTTCATCCTTGAATCAATATGTGTATTTGTGCCAGATGTACTGATGACGGATTGCAAAAGAATGCCATGGCTGTTAGGTCTCAGTGACCTTGACCTTTGACCATCAAAATCTAATCTGTTCACATACAGCTGTGAGAAAGGGGAGTGAAATTTGATGACTGTAAAAAAAATACATAAAATGGAAGCGCCCATGCGTTGTATGTACAGTAAACAGGCGAACTGAGGGAGGGAGCGGTCGCAGCTGAGTCTGACTCGTAGTATTTCTTCATTTACTCACCCTGTCTGTTGTGTGCACAGCCTTTCTCTGCCCGTGTGATGATTCTCTGCCTGTGTGTAACAAAGGCTTCCTTCAGCGGCAGGGCCAATAAAAACGGGAATTAAACACGATCAGAGGGGCTCTTCGCCTTCCTCGTATGCTCCCGCGACAGCCCATAGAGACGCTGTGCCGGTTGAGTCTCTCTCTACTGCCGACTTTCACAGACTTTTTTTTTTTTTTTTGTCTTGCTGGCTTTCCACTTATCTTCAGGGTTTTTTGGGAACATTTGCTGTTGGTGTTTCTGTTAGTGAGCTTGATTGTGGCTATTGTGCCGGAAAGTCACAGTTGTAGAAACTGGAAGAAGAGGAGAAAATGCAGCAAAGGAACAGGTCAAAACCCATATTTTTGGTGTGTCGGTGTTGAGGTAAAAGGAAGAAATTGTCAAGTCATAATTAAAATTAAGAGGTCGACTCCAGCAATTTCACAGCTACATGAGGAATTGTATTTAGTTTGTTACAATAACTTTTTCCGTGGCTTTAGGTTCTCTAACGTCTGAGAAAGTAACCTCAAAAATGTCATCACGATTACCTCAGCCTGTGCTTGAGTCTTATTTATAAGGGAGGGGACTGAGGTTTGACAGACGTAGATCAGTCCTCCCGACCCGGAGTTAGTGCCACGTCTTTTATGGCCAATCACGTTGCAATGCGTTAGCTTTGTTTCATCAGTCTCTGTAAAAAAAAAAAAGAAAAAGAAAATGTAGATCCCCAGGTCCACATTTGCACTGTGGTTCAGCCGCTGGTAAAATGTCATCAACATAACAACATTCGTTAATGTCACTGAACGTAAAACGTTTGCAGCAAAATACCACAATGTTGCTTTCATGACGCTTTCTGCACGTCAACCACACCACGTCCCACACCCGGTGCCCCAGGGACAATTACCAGCTCGTGCTGCAGCCTCCAAAACAATCATATCAGCATCTTATTACAACAATGTCCGCAAAAAATCAAGCGTATAACTTTCAAAAAAGCAGAATTCATCGCAGCACTATTAGACTACTGTAAACCGTGTTGAACCTAATTCTACAACTGTTAGAATTTTCATTTTTCTTCAAGTAACTAAACATGAAAAACCTTGTGTAATCTTTCTTTAACTTCTCCTGAGAGAGTCCTTACACGTTATTCTACGCTATCATTGTTTTTCTCACCTGTGCAATTTGTAGTGCTGCTGATGGATTGATGTCCACAGTCGGTCGGATCCAATCGGAAGGAGGCGTCTCACGAGCAAATGGACGCGTTGACGACGAGGGCAAAAGAAAAGGTGTCGGCAGACGTTTCCTGTTGTGGGCAGAGTGGAGAAACTGCTCGAACTGACGGGTTTTCGACTGGTTTCAGTAGGTTCAAATTAGAGTTTTTAACTTACAAAGTACAAGAAAGATCTAACTGTGGATAAAAGTGGACTAACAAAACACATAGCGGCAGCGTGACAGTAAAATTACAGTTTCTCTTTCAGTTCATACAATTCCAGGATGAGTTTGTAACTTTTTCCCTTCTGTCTGCACGTACGCCCCATTAGCCAGCATCTCGCTGGCGCCGTCTCCTCCATTTTAGAGCTGTGGTTTACAGCCGGCACGCTCCATCAGGCCTGTGATTCACAGAAAATGATGAGGTGAAGGCTCAGACCTGGCCAAAAACTATATGGCTCTGAAAATGGATGTCCTATAATATTCAAGTCGCTCGGAGAGGGGTGCTTAGCCCATGCCCCCTCCCCCCGTCAACACACACACACACACACACACACACACGTTTACTGCCATCGACCTTCTATTGAGAAAGTCATCAACTTTTCCTGACCTCCTTTTGTATTTTTAAAAGCCGTTTTAATTTGGAGTCATTGCTTGTCTTTTCTTCAACGGGGGGAAGGGAGATAAGTAGAGGAGCATCTGAAATCAATGGCGGAGGATTAAGGAGGACCCCGGGGCTTCCACCTCCACCGTTCTGACGCTCTACGACGAACTCGCTTCTCTTTAGGCCCCCTGAGAACAGGACGCACTGCAGGAAATACCTCTCGGCTACGCCTGCTTAGAGCAAACACGACAGGCCGCTGACCTCTTTCCTTTTCGACGGCTGACGCGTTGATTGCCTGTTTATGATTGAGTTCGGACGTTATTTGGATTAAAAATGTTGCTTTTTCTAATAAGAAAAAGATGACACAGGTGGGACCTTTAAAGCTGACATTTCAGATTCAATTAATAAATGCCATGTATCATCAGAGGACTTAGAAACCGTGGCGTCCTGGAAATGCTGGGGAATTATGGAAACGCAACCTCAGCAAGGAAAGAACTGCCCTCAGCTAAGAAATTACACCGCGACAAAATAATTAAAAGCCATGTCTAATTTAAATACACGACCCCACGCTCTGAAATACCCCCCCCCCTTCAGACGCCTGGTTGCGAGTCTGGAAAATGCCGCTTCCACGGGTTTTGAAGTGAAATCAGCCGCAGGCGCCTGCGCCTAAGCAACAATGATTGAACCTGCCTTGGAGAAGTGTAATGGAGAAGAAAATAAGACGTAACCCCTTTTGCAGCAGAATCAAAACGCTGCCTTGCTCCGAGTGAGTGTGTGTGTGAATCCGAGCAGAGAGAAGGAGCAATAAGGTGAAATAGAGAAGAGATGGAACACGGGGGAAAGACAAGCAACGAAGATTAAATAAAAGGAAGAAGGAGAAAGTGCGAGGGTCCACGTGTAAGCGTGTTTCTCAGCACGCTGCACACGCATTCGCACGGCACGCGGCCGGTTTAGGTAACGGCCCTATTATGAGGCAGTGAAGCGGCCCGGACGCCGTCGCAGGCCGCGCTGACAAAACTCTAACGTATAGGGCCTCGTGCTCCCTGCGCCGGGATTCAATTAGGCTGCCTAACAGCGGAGCCTGCCCGGAGGGGAACGGAGGAGTTAGAGCCCTGTCATATGGGCCCAGTGGGGCGGCAAGCCTCCACTCTGTCTGTCTAATACTGGTGTCACCGCCGCGGGGACGAGCCCAGCGCCCACAACCGGACTCACTGAATTAACTTTATTTGTTTTCCTGGTCGTCCCTGCTTATGGCTGCGGAAGGCAACACTTTTATTTAAAGACGGCCTCTCGTCAGCCGCGGCTTATGAAATTGCATTATTTAGACAGGAGAAAGCGGTTCCTGTGCCAAAGTCTGAAGTTGTTGTTTTGGTGTTTTTTTGCATTTATAGTAGCGTGGACAGTTAACAACTTTATGCGAGGCCAGTGCCATCTGTTTTTTTTTTTTTTAATAACTGAATAAAGTGAGGAATAAGGCCACAGGAAGTACAGGCAAGCGATGGCATTGAAAATGAAATCGGTGCTTTCAGACATATTTTCTTCTGGTTGTGTCTGTCTTTGGTCATTTTTCTTGTTTGTCTGTGCCCATCAGGTCTGTTTGGTTCATCCATCGCACATTTGAGGTGTTTTTTATATCAGTCTCTAGATACAGTCGTTGCATTTGCCTTTGGTCTTTTTGCTGACACTAACAAAAATATAGACTCACAAGGCTTTTTTCCATGAGGTTAAGATATTTATGGATAAATGAGGTGGTTGTTGTTGTTAAGGCTGCTCTGGAATCCGTGATAAGTACAAAGAAAAATCAATTATGAGCAAGATAATTGTGCTAAATTGCCACAGTTGTTGCATTTTCACTTAGCTCTCTGTTCAGTGTTTAACTTCATAAAATTTAAATAAATTATTTTAATCTTTAATTTGGGACTTTTAATTTAATTTCTCCCCTTGTAAAAAAAGTGTGCTCTGTAAATAAATTGGACTTGAGTTGAAGGATTCAGAGGGTAGAGAAACGGGATGAACCAGAGCTGTGGGGAGGCAACTCGTCAACGTGTTAACCCCACTCTGGGTTCGGTTTGCCGCACGGTATTGACGAGCAACAAGTGGGTGTGACCCCGACCCCGACCACAGACGTGAATATTTGGAGCGTCTAGCCACTCCAAAACCATATTGTTCTGTGTGATTAAAAACCTCATTCACACTGTCAAGTACATGCTGGAAATCACTTGTAGCTTCCCCCCATTCCACAGTTAATAAGAGCAATTGAATAATTCAGCTACTTATTTCTCATTTTTTTGTGGCGAGGCATCATAATTCTAAGCTCTTATTAAATTTGCTCATGTCTAGGATATTTGACTCAGAAAAAGCGGTTCCATGCTGCGAACTGCCGTAAAAACAAGGTCCCGAGGACACAATTCATTCGTGCTCGTTTGCTAGATGATGATTTCTCTCCTTCGTCCAAACTCCAAACTCCACGACAGCCTCGTTTAACCCTCCTCTGATTGGTGCAGCTGCTGAACGCCGTAGCTGTACGTCAGTCTCCCTCCTCGACAGGCGGGGTCGTGTCTGCGAGCCCGACCAAACAACTTTCCCCGCATGGAAGCCGGGTCTCCACGTAATCAGCCGCAGAGCTTCAGGAGCACACCTCCACTTCCAAACACTCAACGTGAGCACAAAGACGTAACCAGGTAGAGGTATTCCTTGCCCCGTCCTCACTGTCTGGCGCAGAGGCCACAGCCAGCGGGACGGTGGCCCCGCCGCCGATGACTCAGCGTGGAATCATCAGTGTGAAGCTGTGTCTGGGATTACGGCGGGCCAACCGGAGTGAGGTGGTAGGCTGAGGGCGAGCAAGGTGACAGGGGCTGGGAGGAGGTTCTCTGCCATCAGCGGACCCAGCATGAGACGCGATAATCACCGACCCACCACGGGCCAAAACGCTTGGCCGCTAACCAGCCATTATTGAGTGCAATCACGGAGAAGGCCCGTCACAAATAAAGAGGCAAAAAGACACAGCGGTGCCTGCCTTTCTGTGTGGGAGACACACCCAGGACAAGAGAAGTAAAAACTGAAACGCTTTCCACATATGGAGGCACAGCGTTTAATATCACATAAATAAACACATTATGAGATTGTTGTATGAATGCACAATTTTAAAAACAAATCAATGATTTAGTTTATCGTTTCATTTCCTCTTAAAGGGCAACTTCAACACGTTAACGGAATAAAAGTCAAGGCAACTTGTTGTTGAGGTGGTGCACAGGTCTCACAGTTTGTCCACATTCATATTAAAGTATGACCAATTTTTAATCGCTTTTGGCTTTAGTTTAAAGTGTACATGCATATTAATGCTTTAAACTTTCTTCTGACTTTCGTACATTAACATGTTTCTCCGCTTCTAAACTCCCCCAGGTGACATCCACCAGGAGGAGTTTTTCATCATTAGGAGTTCAGATGATGTCATCTGGAGGAGCTCTGGAAAAGCAGGTTGATAGTGAGCAACAAGATGACATCTGAACATCTGAAGGTTCCTCCACATGATGTCATGTGAGCAACAAGATGACTTCTGAACATCTGAAGGTTCATCCACATGATGTCATCAGTCAGAGGGAAGTTTAATGGTTTTTCATTCCATTAAACTAGAACCCAAGGAAGCCGGTTCAATATCAGTGAAGTCGTCCTTCAACGTTTACTGTTTTCAGACATGCACTGCAACGCTGAACGTCTCCGGGCGTCATCCAGAGGAGCCGCATGTCAAACATCCAAGTCAGTCAGACTTTATCCACAAAGTCCAGGTAATGTCCGAGAAAGACCACTTGCAAACGGAGCAGCGAATTGCGGGTTTGTTGGCGACGTTTCTGTCGCAGCATTAGCTCGGCTTTGATGCGCCTTGTGTCGCATCGCACCTGCTCCTGCACAATCCACCCGCCCCTCGCCAAAATAGACATAAAAGACATAACTTCATTTATAAATAATAAAAAAAGTTGTTTTATTTATTTAATATTGAACACTTTGAGCCTCCATACAAACACTTACACGTTGGCCCTTTTACCACTTTGCTAAATTTGGAGTTTGACCAAACCCACCACACATTCTTTTTCCTCTGGAGATATGTATTGGGATCGTTAACACAAGAGCTTTTTCTTCTCTTAATGTACCTAATTGCATTGCTCTTCACAGATGAATGCGCACAATGAGAGCGGTTTTGTTATTATAACTGCCAAACGTACAATTACAAGTCCCATTAACATCCCTTTGAAAAGAACCCGCATACACAAAGGAGATGGACTGGATACATGAGACAAAATTACCGGCAGTCAATACCCCTGCTCATTGATTGTCACAGACGCACAATGGAGCCTTTAGTGGTTTTATGGGCGAGACGGAGGTTTCTATCTCTGACCGGGTAGGAAAGGGTGGCCGGGTCACTTCAGATCACACTTTAATTCAACGGATGATGACAGTTATTGTCTGCGCGCTGCACATCGAGTTTAATCCCTGAAAGGGAAAGTAATTTAGTTTGCTTGTTTTTCTTAGTGGGTGGGTGGTGGGCGACGCTTTAAGTGTGTGTGAGTGTGCCACAGGTAACCCTCAGTGTCTTCCTGGATTTTGTTTTGTTGCATTTTAGTGTGAAAACGGTGCAAAATGTAGGGGAGACCAGGGTTGTGTTGTTAAGACCGGGTCAGTTGTGAACGTAGGGCACGGATATATGAAGAGCCCCCCACCCTGTCTTGTTTTTGATCATTTTTTTATGATTTTTTTTAATTTTGAACATCTTTTTGATAGTCTGACATCATTTTTGTTATTCCTCATGGTTCTGCGTCGTTTTGTGGTTGTCGTATCGTCCTTTTTGTCCTTTTTGTGCATGTTAACTTGAGAAAGGCCAACATTTCCGGGAGTCTGGCCCCTAGGCCTGGGCCCAGTTCAGGTCTGTGGAGGTAACGCTGGTCAGTCTGACCAATCAGGAAAATGATGATGTCGTCTTTTGTAAACTCAATTTTTGAAGGAAAGTTAGATGTTGTACCAAACCTTCATTGCACTGCCGACATCACTGTTTAACTAACGTAACCTAAAGTAGCAGCTTGTCCATTTTAAATGGTTTCCATATTCAGAAGGATGTATTCTGCATTCTTCCATGCAGACATTATGGTGTGTGAATCATATTTAAGAAGCATTACTGATGTTACAGCTCACTCCAGCGCACTTTGTCTTACACTTTAACTCACATAATGTGTGATTGTGTAGGAGAGTTTCATTTGTAGACAAATATGGCTTCCATTAATTAAGACCGACAGATTTAGCACAGAGATGTTACCATCCCCAGTCTCTCCTAATTAATCGCACTTTTGCAATGATGACTGATGTTTTTTTTGTTTTTTTTTCGTCTCCTCCGCTGTGGCTGGAATAGTTTCTGAATAACTTAGAGGACATAACAAAGCGCCCGTAGGATTTATGGTGTTGTCTGTGAGAAATACTGCAGCGTTGTGAGCTGAAATTTAATACGCAGTATCGGGTCTGCGAGCAGGTATAGACGAGGGTGGTTCTGTTGTGCCGGACTTTAGTGTTGAGCCGCGAAACGCTGTGGGTTTTAGTCAGTGAACCATCTGCGAGCCTCACATCAAAGACGTCTGTGGAGGAAGAAATGCAGTCTTTGACAGCGGAGAAACCGTGTCCTGAAATGTCCTCAATTAGACAAGCAGGAACACTGATTGCGTCAGGGTCGGAGTGCCCCGTCCAAAAGCAGATTAGACCTTGAGGAGGATGCTTTGTCTGTCACTCTTAGATATTTGTTATTTTCTGCTCTTTGTGTGTGTGCGTTTTAGTGCGAGCAGCCGGAAACACACTCTACACCCACAGAAATCTTTAAAATTCCATGTTTATTCTTCTGCAACAACCTGAGGTTTTGTTTTGTCCTTCGTGGCAAATAACACTGAAATTGATTATTATCATGTCTGGCAGCATCGATATGTCTGAGTGAAAAAACACATAATCAGAATTCTGTGTGTGTGTGTGTGTGTGTGTGTGTGTGTCTGCAAGGACATTTGTCCTGTGCAACAGATGCTCTTACATACTTCAGGAAACAATTAAGACTGACCTTTTTCAAGTTGCTGTCAACATATCTTGGCCACATCTAAGGTTTTGCAGTCGCTCCATTTAGAATCTCTACTGATTTGATTCCTGAAAATGATTGGGAAGACGACAGAAGAAGGCTAAGCGCTGACAGCGAGTCCTTGCGTGTGATCTACGAAATATGACAGCTCGGACTCGCTCTGAACATGTGCAGTTTGGTGGGAGACGACACGCATGCCACTGGATTTAAGTCAAACTAAACGATCAGTTTAATGACCGTGGCTCACTTCGTCCTCAGGTGGGATCCCGTTTCAGAAAGTCGCAGCTTGGTCATAATCCTTTTTGGCCACATTTCTCTACCTGATAATCACTTTGGAACATGTGGTGTCACTTTTTTATTTGTGGGGATACACTGTGCGTCAGCCGTGCCGCACGTCTGTGAAGTACATCCTCGGACAATGGCTCCGTCTGACACCGGAGATAAGGCCCGTCGAGGCCCAGTCGCTTTTGCATCAGCACGCGTCACTTCAGTGACTGTGTTCTCAAAAGACAGATGGGATAATCTCCATCCGGACAAAAGACACGAGGAGAGGCGCGGCCGCAGTCCCCTGTGTGGTTACAATCTGCCAAATAAAACCCTCTGTGGACATTATCCCGCCTCTGCACAATAAATGTGAAGCAGCAGCATTTGCTTCACAAATAAACCGGGGGACAACTCACCTGTCTCTGTCCAAATGCTGGACGTCCAAACCCGTCCCTAGCTCCTCTTATTCGTGTTCATACCGGTGTTCAACAGCAACAGCGTGAGATGCCTACTGAGATATAACTAAACAGTTCCTGTTTCTAGGACTAAAAGGCCCATTTCCACTTCCGGAACCTTTCCTGGGGACCAGGAACCTTTTAAAGACATTAGTTCCTCTACTAGCATGGTTGCATTTTTAGCATAGCATCAATCATGTCAGCTGTGAAGCAAATGTCTTTTTTCACCTGATAACAATGATTATGATTTTTTTTCATACCATCTAATCCTTTCACACGCTCTCAGGATGATGCTGGACCTCGGCCGTGCGTTTGATCATCACGACTCATTTCAGCATTTCTAGAACCACTTAGCAACGAGCTTACACACAAACGAGAGAACAACAGGAAGGCACCTCGTCCTCGCTCATCAGTAACGACGGGGTCGGGTTGGACAGAAGCGTGGAGCGAAAAAACTGGACGGAACAGGAAACAGCAGCTGCAGCAGGCGACAGTGAGACACTCGGACTGATGAGGAGCTCATCGCTGTTTAACGCTCTAAACTTGGATTTGGGTTTGACAAGCACGACACCTTGCAGTTACTTCAAGCTGCCATTTTTCGGCAGGATTTGACCAAAATCTTGAAGCATGTTGCGGTTTTACACTTTGGTTATATTTACCTGTCACACGTTGTTCACTTCCTTCTGCCAAACAAATGTCCAAGCTCGAAGCACATGCCAACATGCATATTTTTACAATATTCCTAAATAGCCCTAGTTGATAACAAGTCACTGTGCGTTTGCAAAGAGTTTTTTTTCTCTCTTAAACGCTTGTGCCGGTAGTTTCCAACTAAAGAGAAAGTCCAGATGTCGACGTACTGGATGTACTGTGCCCAGCACAGTTCTTGCAATACGGAAGGTCAACAAGTTTTTTTTTTTTTACAGACTTGTAAAAACTTTTTGTGTCGGCTTTGTAAAGGATTCTTTTTGGACTTTTAAAATTGATTCTTGTCTCAGCCCTCAAAGATCTATACTTTGCTAGGCCCTTTGTTTAGTGGGCCCATGAAAAGAAATCCTCTCTTTGCAACTCCTCAGTGGCTGCGGGTCCTAAATACGCTGCAATATACTGTATAACAAATATATATTGTGCAATACTTTTATTGATCACACGACTGTTCCGATTAACACCTTGTTGCCCCTTTTGTTCTGCGCACGCCCACATTTTCTGCTGGTGGCATCACTTTACTGTAAGTGGGTCACTGGCTTCTAGGTTCTGGGGCAGTTTGAAGAAGAAGAAGTTTCTGCGGCTGAAGTCTGGACTGCTAGCGGGGGTCCGTCTCCCTGCAGGGGAGAAGTTGTGGGGAGCCGAGGCAGAGAGTAAAGTGCCAACATTATGATTCCCTCCACGTTCGTCTGATTCCCAGCCACTCGCAGATCAATAGCAGTCTTTGAGCAAAGAAGAGGCCCTATTGTGGCTGCATTCACCGGGAAAAAGCTACGTCTGCCATTGGTACAGCTAAACCATGACAGATTCATCCAAGCCTGGTTCTCCCATTAGTCAGCCACCACGGGTGAAAACACAGACCTAAGGTCACCTAATGGGAATTTAATGCACTTCGATGTACCTGCAGCCAACTAGAAAGCAAACGGCCACTGTTTTTCCCCCCGCAGATGATGACTCACAGTGGATATTAGATCTCCGCAGTCGGCGAGGCCGACATGTATCATAAGCAGAGTCTTTGTGTCCAGAAGCGGCTCCAAATTGGAATCGGGGCAGTGAGTGCACTCGTGCGCTGCCGCCGCCGCCGCCGTTGGGTATACGGCTTATTCGACGGATCGTTTCTTTTACTGAGAAGGAAGCGTGTTCTTAATGTGGAGTGTCTGTGTGTGTTGGAGCGTGTGTGTGAACGGTTTCCTTACGTTTACAGGTTCCCTGTCACTGCGCGGAGAATTTCACGTTACCTGACGAGACGTTTTCACACGTTTCTCTGATCGTTTTACTCTTTAGGTAAATTTGCAGAAAATTCCAATTTCTACTTTTTGACCAGCTTCCACTTTCTTTCTCTCGATGAATTATGCATATGGATAAATGCATCTTCCCAAATAACCCATTCTGTAGTATCTCCACTTTTGCTTTTATTTATTTATTTTAATTCTGTTTGGCTGAGGATTTAATTGATCTAATTACTTGCTCAGTTGAACTATCCAATCTCAGCCTCTCCCAAAGACATTTACTTCTTAGTTCCAGCAGTGCGTGAATGGCTAAATAATTTAATGGTGCCCATGTCCTGGCAAAAGTAAACACTGTTTGTAAAGCTCAGTCCTTTGCCGAGCAGATCAGCTTACAGGGCGTTTTGTGCACATTTCTGTGTGACACACCGAACGCTCGCTTGTTTGGAGCAACCCGTTGGGTGATTGGGATTTGGGTTGCGAGTCTCAACAGACCACCGAAATCACGCCCTTCCAAGTGTTTCATTTTGTCTTCTGTTTGTAGTTGCTTTTACCGGATCAGTTGCACTTTTACATTGCTGCCACTTTCTCTGCTTTACCAGCTCTTCCAGTTAACTTTTATTGCTTCTCCGACTGTGATTTCGGCTGCGCAGTCAGCCAAAACATCACTGGGAAGCACAAAGGCCGTGCTCTGTCTGTGAACCGTGCCGCGGCCCTTTTGTGCTGTTTATACCAAGGGCCACGACACTGACCTCGCAGCCATCCAGAGAGCAAAGTGCCGGGCCCGGCTATCTGGTGGCCATAACCCCGTGAACCCTCCTTTGGTCACAAAATGCGCACAAACTCTGAGTGGAGGACGAGTATGAAACATGACAGCATTGGCAGGTCCCGGGGGGTGGCCAAGCCTCGTCCGCTCCTCCAAGGTGTTGGGATTCATAATGACCCCGCACGCTTCTGTCCGATGTGTATTGAGCGCTTGTGACACATAAAACTGTCTCGGCGCGATGAGAAATAACCACTGTCAGTCCACATCTGCGCTTCAAAAGATTTAAGCATGAACGGAGGAGAGGGGAGAAAAAAAAGAGAGGCCAGAGATGCGGGGGAGGATCGACCTGAGAGGCACGAAATAGAGGGTTGGGTCGGGGGGGGGGGGGCACAAGGGCAGTCCGCATGGCCACGCTGCACGATTCATGTGTTCAAAAACACGCTTCGGTTATAATGGCTTAGTCACTGACTCAAGCTACAGAGCTGGATGTTCAGTTCATGGAAACTTCATGTTCTTAATGTTAGTGACGTTTTGTTTTTGCTCCTATGGTCGTCAGATGGACTGAACGATTAGATGATTGACTCCACATGAAATGATGAAGTGACGATTGGATGGAGGTTTGTTTGGGATGTTGGATGGACCGATACAGAAAGAGGTTCATGTGCAGACAACGAGTGGATTTTAGGCCATGAAGTAGATGGATGCTGGGCGAATGGATCTATTGATGATTATACTTGTGCTGTTTTTTATGTTTGCAAAGTATCGAATCGAATCACATTTTATTGTATCATATTCAATCATATCAGATTGAATTGTGTTGTGCTGTACCTAATTTAATTACATTGTACTGTAGTTGTATAAGTACTTGTGGATTGAAATTACAATGACGTGTGGCGAAATAAAAACATTAAATGCTCATACTTGAGAAGTTTGGCAATTATCCTCGACCAATTCATTGCTCATCAAATCTGCAGTTATCTATATTTGTGACAGCTAATCCAATAGATGATTAATTATTTAGTTTGTGGTTGTGCAAAGCTCCAAACTGTTTATACAACCTTATGATAATGAGAAGCGCTTTGTATCATATTGTATTGAATCACATTATCGTATCGTATTGTATCATATTGAATCACAACATGAACGTTTCGTATCGTATTGTGTTGTATTGCACTGTAATGAATCCAATAACACTGAATCCGTCATAATATGAACTGCATCATATCATGTTGATCATTATTTTCATTTTAGGATATCATATTGTACGTTATCATGTAGTTTCACCGATAAATCGCAGGTTCGTGGGGAGGCTCGTGGACGTACTGTCTGAAAGCACGTTAGGCGAAAAGCAAATTTACTTGCACAAAAAACTAAATACATTTAAAGACAAGTCCTCAAATCTTCTGCTGACAGCAGAACTGGATCCGTGTGCAGCTGAACAGACAAAGAAACGAGTGACATGTGCAGAAAATTACACACAATTAGCTTTAACAACAAGTTCAACTTGTCACTATTAGCTGGTGACAAGTGTGTGTTGACAGGTGGTCTTTTGGGAGAGTCAGTCCAACAACATCAGAGAAACCCGAGGTTTGAAAAGATGAAAAAGCCGGATTTTCCTCTCAGCGGGACCAAATCAAAGCCACATTAATATTTCCACTGTGGCTATTAGGTATAAAAACCCGTTTGCCATTTAACCCCGAGTAAAACACAAGTAAACAGCCGTTGGTGCTTCTGTGTCCCCTCACTCTGGTGTTTTCAGCGGCGGTGGACTTAAAGTGATATTGAATGATGAGACGCGCCCAGCGTGTCTCCGGACTCACAGAGGGGTTCCAGGTAGATCCACCTGTTCGCCGCCGGTTAGCCTAAGTGTCTGAGCGGGCTTCCCTGCGGCGAGGCAAGAACCTCAGCTTGGCAGGTGGGGGGGCAGCGGGGGGGCCGGCGGGGGGCCGGCAGCAATTACAACCGTGTGCTGCTTTTCAATCGTGTCATCAGGCGTTTGAGACGAGGGAAGTTTGTTAGTGCGTGTGACTCTGCACAAATCAGACCAACTATCCCCACGTACAGTAGACAGGGTCACTGTGCGTGTGAATTTACCCAAAACGCCGGTTTCCTGTCACTAACGAAGTGCTGACCACCATTTCCATTCCAGGGGAATTCTGGAGGAAATCTGACTAATTAGTGTTGAAGATTTAGAACGAAGAGAGTTGATCGTATGTCTGTGGCTTGTTCCTCACACCGAACATAAATTAATGTCTGGTTATGCTTCGCTGCAAATATACATTATTCCCGGACTTTGAATTTGTAATTTCACCTGGAAATACTTAGGAGGCCTTCCGGTGCACACAAGAAGCCATGTTGTTCTGCATTATTTTGGGTGTTACTTCGATTTTGGGGATATTCGTTAGCACTTCTGCCTCAAGCCAGAAGGTCCCAGGTTCGATTCCTGGACTGGACAGGTCCTTTCTGAGTGGACTTCATGTTCTCTCCGTGTTTCCAAAGGTTTCGTCCGGCTGCTCTGGTCTCCCCCTACGTGCTAGGGCCCCGGTCCGGTCGGCCATCTGACGGAATTTCATTGTACATCTTGTATGTATAGTGACAAATAAAGGACTTTATTAATTGTTCACACTTCCTGTCTCTTTCGTGAGGCTCGCGTCCTTGTCTGCACACTGAAATACACAATCAGTGCACGTTTGGTGACTACTCGCAGCTTTTAGCGTCATCCACTGTTGCTTTTACTACCTCACTTTGCTCTGCAAGCTTAGGTTTTGTCCAACTGTCTCACAGTGTGTCTCGCTGTGTATCGTCTTTTATGTTTCCAGCTCTGAACTCCAACAGGTTGGCTTCAAACCAGGACTGTGGAGCCACTTCAGCTCCTCTCCCACCTCACCCCCTCTTGCTCCCCTCTTTTTTTTTGTCCATGCACATTAGCCTCCACATCCTTGCATGACTCTTTGATTTCATTCTCTTCTCGCCTTCAGCTGGACTATGAGCCGGCTTTTGTGCGTCTGTTTGTGTGTTGTGGGGGGTGTTTGCCGCAGTGGGAGGTCTCCAAACAGAGCAGAATCTTAATTCCAAGCCCTCCTTGAGCTTTGTTGAAACCTTTTTATCCGCGCCGCCTCCACGTCATCGACCTTCCCGGGTGCTGAGTGCGCGAGGAAAAGAATGGAGGACAGGTGGCGGGGTGGTGGTGGGATAGGTGTTAATGGGGAGGGGGTGAGAACGGGAGGGGGAGGGGGTCTCATGGCTCTGCACAATCGGAGTGGTGCCTGGCTTTAATGAGGAGCCTGTTTATTAAGTCCACTCAGGGAGACTGTGCAAGTGCTTAGCATTTGCTCTCTAATTAGGAAAGCTAAACAGTCCCTATTGCTGAGGATCAACCATTAGGAGGAAGAGGAGGCACCGAGCGTGGCTGTGCTTGGGGTGCAGATTGCCGGGCAAATACTGGAGGGGAAGGAGAACAAACAACCAAATGTAGAGTTATTGTCATCGCAAACAAAAGGCTGATTTTTTTTTTTTTTTTTTAAGAATTGATTTCTACAGACACAGCAAAGATGAAGAAACCCAGAGCAGCAGCAGGTACCTCGGTGTGAGTCGTTACAAGGAGTCCACCCAGTGGTTTCCTGCAGGATTGCAGCAAAGTCTCACTTTCTTCCCGGCTTTTTCCCAACTTGATCATCACCAGCACATGCAGTTTTCCAAACGCTTCTACCTTTGCTAAGTGTGTGTAGGCCTGTGTTGACCTTTCTGCCACGGCTCCTTCTATCCACACAATAAATGTCTCGCTCATTCCCCTGTTCCCGTCTCGCAGGTTGCAGTTAAAGTACGAGAAGAGATGAGCTCTCTTTAGATTAAGAGTTGGTAACTGAGTTTCGTGGAGAGAGGGGCTGCTGTGGGAGGAAGTGGTAAAAGTGTGTGTGTTCATCTCCTTTTGTCTGCGTCCATTTCACTTTGAGGAAAACTGTCACTGCAGATGGCGTTAGTGGAATTCATAGCTTTCAAATATCAATTTCATGGAGTCACAGCTGATTGTTGTGTTGGTCTTGTTATTAAAGTTGCCAACAGCGGCTGCTCGTGTGATGGTTTTAATGTGCGCGTCTGACCGTTTCTGTAGAGGCTTTATCAAGAATCATTAGTCAGAGTAAGACAGAAAATATTTTATCTGAGCTTTTTACGACAAGATATTGTTTTTCTAGCCTTGTATTTGCAACGTGTACTAAATACCATAATCTGGCACTCGGGGTATAGCACAGCGGTGAAAATAGCAGTCTGCCACTCGGGCTTTTCCAGAGCTTTCAGCCCAAATTCATGACCATTATCGTCAGTCTCCCAAACTGCTGATGATGGCCATCTTGTCTAAAATATCTCAGCGCCACAGTCATGTGGCAACATAGTCACATGTTCCATGACAAGTGAACACACTGTGTGTGTGTGTGTGTGTGTGTGTGTGTGTGTGTGTCTGTACATTTTTCCTCAGGTGTAACCTATAATCTTGAATGCATGAAGATAACTTCTGAGTCTGTTTTGCAAAGTGCAGACTTACGGCTCATAAAATGGTCCGATTTATTGCGTAATAAATACTCTGATAGAAATACATTTTGATGTAGTGTAGTTTTTAAAACAAGCTCCTGGATGAATGAGAACTAGTGTTTAAAAGTTATATAAACCTCAAAACCTCAAGAGTTTCAGTGTTGTTGCTTTTTGTACTTTTCATTGTTCGTCTTTCTAAGTCCTGTGATGTTATGGAATTTATGTTATAATTTATGTAATTATGGCTACTTTGACTTTTACTGCGTTTCTAATCAAAGTTGCATTACAATCAAGTTTCATTGATTTGTCATAGAGAGTATTTTTGAAATAATACTGAAATAAGCGTTAATGCCCCCAGACACGAAGCAGCACTGGACCACGGAAAAATTATTAGAAGTCCTTTTACTATTAATACAAGCAAAACTTGAATCCTACTGTTACTTAAGCAGAAATGTCAGTGGGTACTTTTACTTTTCCTATGACATGGTGACATTACTCATTCATTCATGATCCACACAGCTGCTGGTTCTGACGGTAACGACATCCCGTACGGCGTCGCCGTATCACTTTAAGTTCAACTTCTGCATCTATTTGACGTGTGTTCGTCTGCCAGTTTACAGGGGAAACCCGGACAAATCCAGATTTATAGGCGTGTTTGATAGTGAACCTCCCGGCTGCTCGTCGTGTCCTGGATGAGCTGAGAAGGTTCAGTGCCACTGGTCTAACTCGTGTCTCATGTCTCTTTCCTGTGATAGAACATTACCCCCCCTCCTCCCCCTTGTGCCTCCCTTATCTTCCCTTTTCTTCTCTATTACTTTCACTCATCCTCTATCTTTTGCTCCTTGTTTCACTCTCCTCTCTGTCTGCTCTGTATTAAATGCTTCAACTTGAATCTGTCTGTGTGTCTGTCACCCCTCTCCCCCCCTCCCTTTCCTAGACAGTTGACTGCTATGGTGACACCAGACTGTGTGTATTTTTAGCGCTGCCACAGATGGGACCATGGCAGCATGTCACAGACCAGAATGTTCTTTATCTCAGTTGTCAGGCTGTTCCCCAGGACCAAAATGGATCCTGTCCACTTGGGAGGAAGGTGGGGAAATGATGGGGGGGGGGGCTTTTGCTCCTCCTAAAAATCGAGGTTTTAATTGTTCTTCTCCTTGTGATGCAGCAAGTGGAATATGTACGATGCTCCAAAGGTGTCAACAGGAAATGCCCGGGCTTGCTGTGTCAGCTTTACCCAAACCTGTGATCAAGTGGCGGTGAAATTAGAGTCATATGCCTGCACAGAAAAACAGATTCATGCCAAACACGGGCTGACTGAAAGGACGGGCAGAAATCAGCAGGTATGACCTGCTTATTCATACGCATGTTCACAGCAACACAAGAGCAGGTCAGTCCGTGAAAACAACCCCGGTACGATACCGATTAGGTTTTTATTTTTGCATTAGTGGAAGTAGAGTTTGCTGTGGTCTTCAACTCGGGCGGGGGGGGGTCAGGTTGTCATCTTTGTGCACCGCAGCGTGGAGCAGGCTGGCTGTCCACATGAATATAAAGGAGACGCGGGAGAGCGGCCGCTGACAGACAGGGCGGAGAGGGAGTGACAGAGGAAGGTGATGGGTGGAGATGATCCCAAGTTCAGTTTGTCAGGCTGTCAGCCTGGGTTCAGGTGACTATTCAACAGGTGAGCGTGTGAGTTTTTTAAAGAGCTTCTCTACGTCTCCATTAGCTTGACAAGTGTTAGGTTCCAGGCTGTGAAAAGGCCGTAAATTCTCTCTGACTTCCCTGACAGTCACCTCCAGGCTGGCTAGACTTTTTAGAAAATACACGGAGCCCGTTGGGCTGAACATGAGTATCTGCGGAGTTACACACATTTTTTTAGTAGGTTGAGGATGGCTGGATCGCGAATGTGGCTCGTTTATGTGGTTTTAGTTAACGACAATTAACAGAGTCAACTTTACGTTTGTTGGGATATTTGTGGTAATCAGAGGTTTTATCGTACCAGCTTTGACATGTGACCTCTTGACTTGCTCATATTTAGGTGACAGGATAGAAGCATGTGAAACTAAGATGAATTGTTGTGTTGCTTTTGGTCTTTGACATTTGTGAACTATACAAAACCATACAGAATATTAGCACGTGTTTCCTACGCGGGCCAGGCTCACAACTGCTTTGTGAGCGTTCTACTCAGGGAAAAAAGTGAAAATGCGAGATTGTGCAATCTGCACACCTGGTCCCAGATTGGTTGTTGTCCTCGATCAATATTGCCTTTAATTAATATTTTTCCTCCATGAAGCTGGTTTTCCCACAGGCGCTGGGGGAAAGGAGACTCGGGTCAATAATGTGTCTTTCAATGAGGAGCTCTAATCAAGTCCGAAGGTCTCCTTCTGAATCTTGTCACATTCTGAGCCTCATTTCCATTCCCTGTCCCTCAAGGCAAGGTAAAACAGTCCCGGGGTATATGAGCAAAGGCGCCACAGTTTGCATCACGTGACCAGCCTTCACCTGCAGCCCAGTCAATTGATATGGAAATAATGGGCAGCCAAGTAAATGAAGGCAAAAAGAGCACACACACACACACACACACACACACACACACAGAAAGCAGAGAGGTAATCACAAAAACAAAAGCGTGACAGTGATGACTGTAGCAAATCTGGTGCTTTGGCTAATCTAATTGTCAGCGTAATTTGCAATTTTCAAAGACAAGGTTGCACAAGTCATCAGGATGGGGAACAAAGTAAAAAAAAAAGAAGCAATCCTGCATATTTTACATGCACACACACACACACACGCACAATGAGTGTCAAAAATAATGTGTTTAAATTAAAGTAGAAATGTAAGAAAAAAAAATGATGATTAACGTCTGTCACATGTTCATGTCTTAATTGATTGTTGGCCGATGGAGTCTTGAATGAAACATGCAGAGCCACAATGAAACATGGAAACAAGAGGTCACAGGAAGAGAACACAAGTCAAAGCCCAGCCGGTGTCTCATTGCACTCTCTCTTTTATCTGCGCATCATCTTCCTTTTGCTGCAACAACACTTTCTGTCATTCAGAGGGGCGATTGCAGGCCTGGTGCACCTTCCATCTCTGCAATAAGTGGAAATGTGGAGCAGCAGCAGTGAGACTCAGCAGCGTGCCAATCAATACCAGTCTCTCTCTGCGACTACAGTAATTATCATCACCATCCACAGGAATGACACGTTATTTGAGCTCCGCAGAAGGTCAAGTGCAGATCGGTGGCATATGATGTTTCCATGGAAGCGGTGCGCGTGGAAAAACTGCTTCACCCCGTGATCGTGAATTTAGGACCCGTGTGTTTGTTTTGGAAGTCATTAGCAATCGTCATTGGAGAATTGTTAAAGAAGTGAGAGGGAGGAAGGTGGCAGCGATTGTTGAATTAAGTTGCAAGAACATCTGTGTGCTGATGGAGAAATGTCTGAGATTAGATGCAGAGTCATTCAGAGCTCCACGGGGAACGTTATAGTCGCAAGCTGATATCTGTTTGCACACAAAACAACTGCCTTACGTTTATTTTTAAATTCATTCTTTGACTCGGCCATCTGAGAGACAAGTGAAGGAAACACACGAGCTGAGTCACTTTAGGCCGTGTATGTTTCATAGCTGGTGGACCTATTTGTGTGACCTTTATGAATTAGCTTATTTTAAATCTTGGAAATATGCAGACAGCGTTTTGATGGTTGTAATGGGACAGCAAGTCCACATTCGAAGCTTAACTTTTAAGCTTTAAAGCTGAAAATATCAACGAGGAAGCTGACCACCTATGATAGGTTTCTTGAGATAAATTTGTATTTTTGTGGTTTAAAATACAGATTGTATTTGTCAGTGTGACTTCTTTTTTAATTTTAAATATTTGTATGAATATTTGCATGGTTGGGAACACTGGGTGGGGCAGACACTTATTTATTTAAATTAATTACAGTTTTTTTAATAATGGGGCTGTAGTACCGTTTCCACTGCAGCAGGGGGCGGTGGCGCGCAGGCTGACGCTCAATTCCCCTCAGGATTAAACCGGCGACGAAGAAGAAACAACAACAGTGCAGGACGTGCAGCGGAACCTGTTTTTGTACGAGTCATAAACATATTTCCACTGTGCATGAATATTACGATATTATAATATGCTTATGGTGCAGCTTCACGACGTAATCCCGCGTGTTAGCCATTAGCTTTAGTGGCGAAGCTAAGTTAGCTAGAAGAGCTAAACGGCCATTAGCTTCAGGTGTGGGTGTGTGTGTGTGCGTGTGTTGAGCTGCGTGTCTTTATATGACGTGATGCGACGTCGATCCTTCGTTATTTGAGCCTCGTGTCTCTGCAGATCTGACCCAGGTGTCCAACTCGAAGCCTGTGGACATGGACACGAGAGCCTTGAAGAATCCGTATCCCGACTACGATGGGAGTCCGGCGTGCACACAGGCGCTGTTTGACTCCCAGGGGAAGGTAAAGGCCCCGGGACCGTGTGTGTGTGTGTCCGGGGCCTTCACGTCACACTCATGCGTTTGCTCCGTCTCTGTCTCCAGCTCACGCCAGAGTTTGCAATGCGACTGAGCTCCAGGGTTCGTGAGCTGTTGGCTGCCATGGAGACTGGGCTGAAGTCCGCCGACGCACGAGACTGCAGCACCTACACGGGCTGGGCAGGTGACGAGCGGCGGGATAAGTGAGAAAATTGCACTGATGCGACCGATGAGGACACACACATGGTTTTGTGTTTGTGGTTCCGTCTTTACATATCCCGTTTTGTCCAATCAACAGCCCAAAATCCAAATGATGAGTTGCTGTTACCAGCGAAGAAGAACAGATCAAGAAGCTGTCCACGTTTGGGGCTGGAACTAGATTATTTAACAGAAAAGTTGAACAGTTTAGGTTTTAGTCTGTGCCGTGATGCGGATGTTTGTTCTGTAGCGTTTCTAACCTGCAGCCCTGCACCACTAACGCTTTTCTTGCGTCCACGTTTACAACAGTAACACGTATCGGTTTGTCCACAGGCATTGCTCTGCTCCACCTCCACCTCCACGATGTGTTTAAGGACTCCTCCTTCCTCCACAAAGCGTTAGAGTACGCCAGCCGCAGCCTGAAGTGTTTGACCCGTCGCCATGACGTCACCTTCCTGTGCGGGGATGCGGGTCCCCTGGCCGTGGCTGCTGTGGTCTACCATCGGCTGCAGAGAGGACAGGAGTCCGACGAGTGCATCGACAGGTCAGTCTGATAAGGACAGTTGTCGTTGTGATTTGTGTTTCCACAGATTTGTTCAGATAATGACAATTCTTGAAAATTTACTTTTTCTCTTTATACTTCTTCTGTTTATCCTTAAAGCCCCTGTAAGCCACATTTGACTACTGTCAGTACTTAAATAAACTGTGCACTTTGTGTTTTAGGAAATTATTTTCATTGATTGATGCAGTAGATCTTTAGTAGAAGTAATTACATTCATTATAAAAATGAATTACAAATATTCATTGGACATATTGTTTACTGTAGCTCTGACCACTTTATGACCACGGTTTACTTTAATTACAGTCAGTCAATAAAACTCCTGTTTCAGTTCATCCTGACTCTTGCATGTTGTGTTTCCTGTGTCTGTCTTTCAGATTGCTGCAGTATCATAAGACAGTAGTGAAAGGTTCAGGCGGGCTGCCAGATGAGCTGCTTTACGGGCGGATGGGCTACCTCTACTCCCTCATCTTCATCAATCAGCAGCTGGGGCAAGACAGGATCCCATTGTCGTGCATCCAACAGGTGAGTCTCCTGGATGTGTGTGAAAAAAGAAAAATAAAGCAGATTAAACAAAAAGAATATTAGACATAGATTTTCTGACTATTATCTTGCTTCCTTAACTTATAGCTCACTTCCCCCATCATTCATGGTTAGCCGATTTTACTGTCATTTGTTCCATCTAACACATATCGAGGCCCAGTTGCCCCAGTTTACTTCCATTGATTTGTGTCGATTGTACAGATTAGGCCTGTTTGTGAGCCGGGATATGTTGTGTCCTCCCTCAGATCAGCGAGGCTGTGCTGGCGTCAGGCGAGCACCTCAGCAGAAAGTTCAGGTTCCAGAACCAGAGCCCCTTAATGTATGAATGGTACCAGGAGCAGTATGTTGGTGCCGCCCACGGCCTGGCTGGCATCTACTACTTCCTCATGCAGGTAAAACTGGCTTCTGACCAATGTAAATCTGTACTTAAAGAATTTAGAGCAATTTCCTAGAAAAATACGGTCAGACTTTGCTTAAAGCAGCAGAAATAAAGAAACCACCTGTTACTTCTTCATCGTCTGTTAAACGCAGTCTGATCTGTATGTCACAGCCAGGCTGCGTCTCTGTGGAGGAGCACGTGCACAGGCTGGTGAAGCCCAGCGTCGACCACGTCTGCAGTCTCAAGTTCCCCTCGGGAAACTACCCGCCCTGCATCGGAGACGACCGAGACCTGCTGGTGCACTGGTGCCATGGATCTCCAGGTGTGATCTACATGCTCCTGCAAGCTCACAAGGTGAAGACGTTGTTCTCTCACAGAGTCACAGCGACATCTTGTGGTGACATTTAGACATTAGTTGTGAATTCAGTACTTGCCTGTGTCCACAGGCACAGCACATTTAAAAGAAAACATATCTTTCCCAATTAGGATCTACATTAACAGCGATTTCCTTCCCCCCTTGTCCCAGGCCTTCCGAGTTCCTCAGTACCTGCAGGACGCCCTGCAGTGTGGAGAGGTGGTGTGGCGGTGGGGCTTGCTGAAAAAGGGCTACGGGCTGTGTCACGGCGCCGCAGGAAACGCCTACGCCTTCCTGGCTCTCTACCGGCAAACGCAGGACCCCAAGCACCTTTACAGAGCGTGCATGGTGAGAGCGACAAAAAGAGATTCCGTAATACAATCGTCATTCCCACAGCACAGGAGCCACTTGAGCGATCAAACAAGTGGAAATTGAAATTGTGGCGCTTTAGCATTGCATCCATCTTAATTAGCGTCTGAATATTTGATTAATACCTCAGCAGTTTGACAGTGAGGCATTGTGACCAGGAGGCGGGAGTGGAGAATTACTTATCCATGACGTTTCATTAAGCTTGAATTATTATATAAAGCATTTCACACTGACCTACAAAATGTGTCTAATGGTCAAAGGATTTGACTGTTTCTTCAACCATTACACAAATTATACGCAGGCTAATACGCGCCGGTCTGTGCTGCCTCTGCAGTGTAGCAGCGTATAAAGCAGCCGTCACCCGCACACCAGGTCATTCTGTCCTTGGCTTCTCTCTAACTTTGATGTGAGATGTGAAAGTCAAATTAATTACACATCTAATCATAGCACACTTGGCCGCTCGCCAGCCTAAAAATCCAAATTTTATTCCAGAAACTGGGGGCCTGTGAGAGGCAGGGCCTCTTATGTTTATTGACAATAGGTCGGTTAGCTGTCGGTGCGAGTTGGTGTCAAAACGCCTCGGTTTTGGATTTACTCCAGGTGGCATGAGTCCCACGTGTACTTTCATTAATATCCTGCTATTCGTAGACGATGGAAATAGACTCTTCAGATGTCACATGCTCCCAGGGCAGCAGAGTGACACGGCGGTCGTAATCGGAAGCCTCGACAGATGCTATAATTTCGCTGAGAGGAGCACGATTTGTAGAACTTGTTGACATTGCTCGCTAATCTCCCGAGGCGCTTGGGCTACGGCGCGCTGTCGTGATAGACAAGGAGCGTTCTCATGACGCTGACTGTCTCTCTTTCTCCTTGTCTCTGCAGTTTGCAGACTGGTGTATGAACTATGGCAAACATGGATGCCGAACGCCAGACACTCCCTTCTCACTTTTTGAAGGTAACGTGGTTTGTCTCACTTGCCAGACGTGTCTGGTAATTCTAATGCTTGGCTTATTACAGGTGCCTTTCAGTGCGACGGTAGCTGGATTAAGGAACAGGCCCATGAGCTCTGAGGGCCTGTATGCAAGATCATATGAAGTTATTCTTCATGTGTCGTATTTGAAAGACTCAAAATAACCACGAAAAGATGCACAACAGTTACAATAAGATGCCTGAAAGATGTAAACTCACTCAGACACAACATTACCTTAATAAGAAGTTGAGACATATGCCTCATTAAAAAAGTAAAGGTGAGTGCAGCTTGTATTGATTCTTATAATTGGACCATGATTTTAATTCTTTTGGCAAATTGGATGAATTTTGAGACCCATTTTTTTGTTGTTGTTTTGCTGAGAATATATCTCGCTGAGTTTGTCTTTCGGTGTTGGCGAGCGTTTCTCTTTGCTGAAGCCGTCTTCCTGTGTTTGACACTCAGTACGTCAGCGTGATATGTGAGACCTTCATATTTGCCCCGTTACATAATGTGTTTCTTAATGTTTAATGTTTCTTGCAAACTCTGCACCAGCAATTCATTAACAGCTACTGTCGATCACATTTTAAAAAACAGTCGTGTGAATTTGATCAGACTTATGAAGCAGTTTAAAGTTTTGAAGTTAAGTCTTATTTTGTATCATTTTTACAGCAAACTTATGGAACTCTGCTGTACACCCTCAGTTAGGCTGAAGTATTTATCAAATTTGAGTTCATTTACCTCATATTTACACATAAACATAAATGATGAAATATTCCATAAATATGGAATTGTATTAGTTTTTTAGTTTTTTTTATTTATCTGTCGGAATTTTTACAATTGTAGCAGAGCAGATTTACTGGCCGTGTTTGGCGTGTTGTGCGGCACAGAAAAGTATTTGTGTGAGTCGACTGAATTATGAACATCCACCGGTTTCTCTCCGTCGCTGCACCTCAGGTTTGCAGTTCGCGTTAGATTGTGACGCTTGGGGAATTAATTGTCGGGGGAGTAAAATTCCTTCGCTCTCTCTTATTGAGACTTTTTCCGACCCTAACCAGTTGCTGCTGCCCGCTTCTGAGTGTTGGGATGTAGAACTGCTAGACAGATCTGATGACTGACTGGATAAGAAGCAGCTGCACATATTTCTGTTGTGTAATGTTGTCATTGTCATACTCCAGTGGACAAACGTTTTATCAGTCGTGTTCTAACCCAGATCTAAAGGGAGTTAACGCAGACATAAAGATGTTTAGATGCAGCGTCTGTCATTGGTGCAAATGCACTTCAATAATATCTAACTGCCTCCGTGTAACACTGCTCACTATCGCTCACAGTGTCACCTTCTGTTTGCAGGCATGGCAGGGACCATCTACTTCCTGGCCGACCTGCTGCAGCCGATGAAAGCGAGGTTCCCGGCCTTCGAGGTTTAAACGCTCCCCCAGCTGCTCGTCGCCACCCACGCTGCGAAGAATACCACATGAAGGCAACGTCCGTCCTTCGGCGCTCTCACTGCATGGAAACCCTGCGTTTATGTCGATAAAATAATCTTCCTCTGGGACTTTACACGTGGCGCACAGTCCTGATGGTTGACTCCTGCTTCACACGTTGTGCCATAGTTTTCCTGCTCTGCTCTACTGGGAACTTAACGTGTCATTAACTGGATAATTCCTGAAAGTATATAAAGGGTGAGACAGTCTCCAACTTTGTGTTCCAGTTTCGTGTATAATCTGTCCTGCTTTCGTGGCTGCATTGTGATGCATCTCAGGTTTCCGCATAAATAAAGGAAGCAGGTTTTCAGTTAATATGAAATACAAAATGCTTTAGTTTAACTGGTTGTTTCCCTTTTATTGCACTAAATATAAAACAGAACAAGCTGTGTCATGTGTGGAGGACATAGCTCTGGAGTGTAAGCTGTTGTGTCCTTTTCGCTGTCTGAGCAATAAACCCGCCCGTCTTTTTAAAGCTGTTGCTGCGTTGTGAACTTCAGCCGCCCCTGTTCTCGCTTTGACCTTAATGTGGAAGGAAACAACAACTGAGGAGCCACAAGATGGCAACGAGGAGGCACGTGAGAAGCTCGCCCCCGCCTGACCAACCCCAACGAGTGGCGTTCACCTCGACAAGTTGGTTGCGTCATGAATAGCTCAAATGTTCTGATAATCAGGTTGAATGTTTTCATATTTTCGATTATTGTGTTGACTTTATTATGCAAGAACTTTGTGAGGCACGTGACAACACAAGAACACAGGAGACAGACACTTCTGACACGTTTCGGTGATAATACTGATAAATGTGTATAATCCTCCGTCCCTTCCTCCTTTGTCGCTTGGCTCAGCTGGTCTAGTCTCTATACCAAATAAGGCTCACGTAATCCCCCTCGAAACCAACGGCGACACAATGCCATCGCTCTTTTTTAAGCCCCCCGGCTCTGCTTCTTTACGACCTGCCTAGCTCGGGGTTTTGCACCAGAGAGTTTTGAGAAGCCGTAGTGCTCATTTCCTTCTCCTCCCCCACCCTCCCAGAGTTGGCCCAGTCGAAGGGGAGAAACCCAACACCTCCGGGCAGCAGTGGGAGTAAAAATAGTGCTCATCTGTCCATGGGTGCGGCCCCTCAGACGTGTCTTTCACTTTGGTTCCCTCGTCCCTGCAAATGTTTGCAGCTTCTCTGCTTGTGACGGTAGCAAGTAGAAGGCTCTGGATCACAAAGCCGATGACGAGTTCGACTAAATGCAGTCTGACAGCACAGACACAGCAGCAGCTCACACTGTTGGTGAACTGTCTAATCCCACGTCCGTGGACGAGCACGTGTATTGTTCTCAGCTGTCTTACGAATTCAGACAGAAAAAGAAGAAATGCGGCTTTTACTTGTTGACGGAGGCTTCGTAGGGCAAGGGTCACAAACTAACACTAATAACAGAGTCTATAATGACACGTAGGGAATCAGATTTCCTCTGGACATGAAAGTCCTGAAACAGGTAAACAATGCACAAATGATTTTTATATTGTTTCCTATGGGAGATATATGCATATTAATCAGATTAAACTTAGTCTGCTGCTGGCGTCTTTCTGTGGTGAGTTTCCTCCTCAACGTGACGGCTGGAATTTAATATTTGTACCTTTTTTTTTTCAAAAAATTAAAATTTGAAGGTTATCATTGGGTCAACCTGCTCCTCCTGATGATGTCACCTGCAGGTGTTTTTCAGCTGGAAGCAGAGAGAGATAATAACACGTAACAGTGTAAAGGCAGATGGATAATCACCCGGATAAACCATGTTCACCTGCATTAAAGACAAAATTATTTTTAATCAGTTGCACTAAAGAAACAATGTGAGCAAAAACATGCAGGAGCTTTTGGCAAGTAACCAGTTTTTCTCCAATATATTAGTGATTCTGTTAATTTATTCATGGGCGTCTAGGTTTGAATGAGTTTAATAAATACCTGCAGATGCACAAACTGAACTGTACCATACAGTATAATATTTCCTTTCATAAAAGACGGTGGAAGAAACCATGCAGAATTATAATAGGATAAATGACCCACTCACCGCAGCGGCTTTTTCCGGAGTCTTGGAACTAAAGGGGAGGACGCCTGTTTCAACTTTTCAACTAAAGTCTTTATTATCTATTATAAAAATAAAATTTCTCTCCGGACATCTGACGGCGTCTTGTTGTTCTGGCCTATTTCAGGATAAAAATCATCACAAAATCCATCTCTGGATTATTGTAGTAAATGTTGCTTTTCTCTCACGCAGCTGCTGCATTAATACGCGCTCCTTGTGCTGCTACCATCAGCACCTTGGAGAGCTCTGAGGAGGTGGAAATGAAGCAGCTTTAAACCTCCACAGACGAGGCAGCGAACTCTTCTATTCTGGAAACTCTTCAGACTCTTTTTAAAACTCGTCTTTTATAATTCTCGTCTTTGCATTCGGATGCCGCGTGAACTCGGGCCATTGTGATCAGGGGAAACACAACCAGGCCTTGCATTAAAAATCATGCTGCAAATCATCTGCTGCGTGCATATGTTAGTGTCATAAAACTTTAATATATTCGGTTTAGCTTGTAAAAAATCCACCCAGGTTGACTTTTCTAGCGCCTGCCTGAATATGTTGGACTTTCCAACAGTTTTCTTTGCCCCTGCTGTAATTTCACCATAAGAGGAGGAGCAGCCTGGCTGGTTAAAAATACCACCCTGTAAACGAGCTCTGAGTCTGCAGCGGGGCCTGAAGTCGCTGACTTCTCTGCATTTTCACTGGCACCAGTCGTCCGAACGTCCCCTCCGAACGGGACACGTTCCACGTTAGGACAGTGAGAGCATTCTATCAAAGCAGGAATTAAGTTTTACAAAAAAACTCACAAATCTTGAGACGCAGAGTCTTGAGACAGTTCTCGTGCGTCCTAAAAATAGCCCTGTCCCCTTCTAAAGGCCTTCCTACTCCCACTGCTCCGAGGGTGCTCGGCTCTCCTTTCCGTTTGCCCTAAGAAAGTTAAAGATGTTCCAATGTGTCACCCGATCCGGCCTATTAGCATACGTGACATCACATGCCTGGGATAAATAAGAGGGGGCTTTGACCATGGCTCAGGACCACTCTGTCTTGGGACTTCAGCTTCTCTTCTCCTTTTTCTTTCCGCTCGTCCAGCTCCTGGTCTCCAAAATGGTGTGTAAAATTGTGTTTTGGACATTTTTGGGACGGAGTTACTTTTTCATCAGACCGGTTGTGATTCTCGGTGGCGTGGGTTTGGATACCATCTTTGAGAAATAAGCCAGAGTGGAGACTTTTTTAAAAACTGCTAAAGTTCAAGAGTTGCTGCTTTGTGCTCGGGACCTTAACATGCAGCTACATTTCATAATAATTTCACCATCGCCACATGCATTTAGTGCAGTTTTGGACAATTTATGGAAACAAATTCATGAATCGAGCATTGCTAGGAAATGTGGATTTAGTCTGCGCTGTTGTTACATTGAAATCATTCAATGAGATTCATTTCTCTGTGTTTATGTATTTGTAAATACACCTTTTTTTGTGTGTATTTGTGTTTTCGTGTGACAGGCCGACTTCACAGCAGACCAGATTGAGGGTAAGTGAACCAACATCCACATGCCAAGAACAGTTCAGCGTGAATCCTGCTCTCCCGTCCTCAGTCACGCGGCGAGACATTTACCTCAGCAATACTCGCAGTAAACCAACTCGCACCGATTGAGCCTCAAGCCCAAATTCGGCGCTCGAAGGTGGAAGCGAGGCTGCCATTCCACAGACGCGTCCAGCTGTCGAGGAAGATTTAAGACGTGTCTATTCTAAGCTGACCCAGCTTTGTTTTGCAAGTCGGAGTCACAGGTGTTAATCCCCGGGAAAAAGAGCGTTGAGAAGCTGGCGTCTCCTTGCTTACAAGAAATCCAAACTTTGATCACCTTGGCACCGTTCCCTCACTCATTTGTTCAGTGCTGAACCAAACATGCCCCGTGTGGTTCCCTGTGGTTTAAAGTACTATGTGTGTGACTTAGATTTGTGCTTCCTGTCTGGCAACTTAGTTTAATCAGACGTTGCACCTAAAGCAGAAAAAGTTGCCTGTCCTGGACATTCTGGTACATAAATACCACATGTCTACTGTCAAAGTGTTTGCCAGCGCGGTACATGCACGGCAAGGTGTTCATTACGCTACAGTCAGCATTCTTCTGTTTGACTTGAGCAGGGCCATGCCTGTATATGGCCTGGGCGACTCTGTCAGGGTGTATCAGCTTGCTCCCGACGTCGCCCCCTAAATGCCTCCTGAATGCAAGTTGAGGCAGGAATGAAGGGGGGGAGGGGGGCTGGGGGGCAGGTACAGCTGTTCTTACTGCCGCTGCTGCCATTTGGAAACCGCTCTCAGATTAATCTGTCAAAAACGTGACTTTAATTCGACTTCCTGGTCAGGGCCGTGCAAATTGGTGACCCCCTTTTTTCACTCGGTACCTTCGTCGTCTCTGCTTAGATGCAGCTGTTGTTCCCAATTAGCCGAGAACAATGAGGGACGCGCGTGGCTTCGACCACACTGAGTCACCGGATCAGAGCGACTTTTATCGTTTGATTCATTTTTTCCAAGTGTGTGGCACTTTGAGCCCAGCGAGAGCGAGACTTTGATTGAAAATCCAAAGTATTTTTTCCCACTTTGTGTCTGTGCTTTGTAACTCACACGTCTCTCCTCGCTCTCTCTTCTCCTGGCCAGATTTCAAAGAGGCTTTTGGTCTCTTTGACAGAATTGGTGACAGCCAGGTGGCCTACAACCAGGTGGCCGACATCATGCGCGCCCTGGGCCAGAATCCCACCAACAAGGACGTTGTCAAGATTCTGGGCAACCCAACTGCCGAGGGTAAGACCCCACGGGCCTGCAAACGGCAATTAAACGATCACAAGATCACAGAGATGTGTCTCGTTTCTCTTCTTCGTCTGTAGTCACGGTTCCATCTGTCTGACGTTTGTAAACCAACAGAAATGGCCAACAAGAGGATCAACTTCGACGCTTTCATGCCCATGCTGAAGGCGGTCCACGCCCTCCCCAAGGGTACCTACGATGACTTCGTTGAGGGTCTGCGCGTCTTCGACAAGGAGGGCAACGGCACAGTCATGGGCGCTGAGCTGCGCATCGTGCTGGCCACCCTGGGTGAGTCTCAAGTCCCTTCTCCAAATATAGAAGCGCGCGAATACAGTTACAGTGCGTGTGAAATGGAGAGTGAGCTTCCTGACACGGATGCTTGTGCGACTGCAGGGGAGAAGATGACCGAGCAGGAGATCGATGCTCTTATGGCCGGCCAGGAGGACGAGAACGGCAGTGTGCACTATGAGGGTGAGCCCTGATTTCCCAGCATGCCTTCTCTTTCTGGCTTTTAAGCCTTTTTCCCACGTGGAAACGTTTTGAACGTACGGCTCCTTCTCTCCGTAGCTTTCGTCAAGCACATCATGTCTGTGTAAGAGGCCGGCAGCGGGAGTGCTGAGGAAACTGTAGCTCGCCTACAGACAGCCGACAGTGTTCAGGACATCTACGCTGTTTTAAAGACCAACCAAGGAAAGACAAGGACTTTGTACAAGGGATGTTGAAGCAAACCCATCTTGTTGTTTATTTGTTTTCCTTTGCATTTCGTCTCAAACCCTCCTGTCTCTTTATCTCGGGACATCGCCATGACCTCTCCACTGTAGACCCCCATCACTCGGCCTCTGCTCCCCCACCGGGGTGCGTCTCCACTCGCCGCATGGGGTGAGGAACGGGGGAGAAGGGGTGTGACCGCTCACCAAGTGAGGGTTGATCCCTCCCTTCCCACCGCCACCTCATTCAGTCACGCAATCACTGGCCCAGCAATGCCAAAGGTGCTGGAGAACGCTTGTGGATCGACCGCCAAAAGTCCCCCACTTCCCTGAAAAGTTTTATTTATTTTCACTCTGTTCATTTGAGAATAAACTTTTCCAACGTACATCCCACCTGAGTTGATTCTTGATCTTTCATTGACCCCGCAGCAGTAGACTTCATATGGCAGTGGTGCATTATGCAACTTTTGAGGAGATAAAATATCACATTCATTGTCGCACAAATGAAAAGTTAGTGGCCTTTCCCAACTATTATTCTAAACCATATTTCATCTTTTTCATTTATTTTAGTTGCTACTTCTCTTCATTGGGTAGAACATTTTTTTTAGTACATATACATTAAACTGCAGAAAACAAAAATAAATCATCCCGAAATGAATCCCTTCATATGATTAGGTCAAAATTCAGAATAAATCAATTAAATATTGCTACAATCTGATGGTTTAATCTGTTTTGCTTTCTCTAACATGAGTGAAATATTACAAACGACGTGCAGAAGTGTAACACAGATGAAAAGGTTACCAAGACATTTTTTAAGACAGAGGTGCTAGAAGAATAGATAGAAGACATTTGTTTTTTATAAATACTTTATACTTCTGCTGTTATCATAGTGTTCGTTTTAATTAACGCAGAAATGACTGCAGACCCGTGGGCCATGGAATGAGCACTTGGATGAGTTCCAGAGTGTCATGTTCTAATTTCCATGTAGAGTTTGGACAATCAACTACATATGCAATGTTTACACACTGCTGATCATGTTTGCAGCCTTGTAAAACACAGAGAACTAATCGGCTGAACCGACTTTGGATTTGGTAACTACTTTTTGTCTTATACTTAAACTTCAGCTCTGATCATTTGGAGAAATGCTGCCAAAGTGTTTAGTGACCTGGTTCCGAGTATGAACCATGACAGAGTCTGCCCCACTGTGGTGTGATCAGGACATGGGCAGAGGTTTAATGCACAGCTGCACGTACTGTGGAATAAATACACACTGCTGTGGTGGAAAGTACAGCTCTTCAGTAATGTAAAAACAATCTTCAGGTGGTTACACTTTGCTTGAATATTCAAATTTTCTGCTGCTCCTTCACACTTTGGCTAAACTTCAGTTGCACATTTTCTTTTTCAGATTCAGATTATTAAACTGAATACAGTGTAGTCATAAGATAAAATTTTCCTCTACTATGACATACAAAAACTACCCAACAGTATGTTAATTAATTCAAATTGTAATATTTCAAACATTTTATATTCAAAACAACATAAAAGACAAAAAGTTAAAATGAGTTTCAGTAGTAAAAGCTGCACCAATTGGGTGATGATAATAGAGTAATTATAATATAAGAATAATTAATGTAAAGTTACAAATACTTTTGTGCTTTTACTCAAATACCATTTTGAACGCAGCACTTTTATTCAAATAATGTTAGTTCAGTTTGTGTCCTTTTGTTAAGTAAATAATTGGACTAAATGTTTATTCCACCAATGCATAAAGGTTAAATGGTTTTTTGTATTCTGTTTAATTATTTGTATTCTATAAAAAATATTATTTTTTATTGTTTTAGATTATTTTATTTTTCATGCGGCTGGATGTGATTACAGTTTGTGTTACGACACATAGGGGGCAGAGTTGAGCGAGAATGGACCTGCGTTAATCCGTAGAAGAAGAAATCAGAGATGCCCGAAGTAAGAGCCCTCACTCTGCAGTTTGGTTTGTAAAAACATAAAAACATGTAACATTTTATTAATACGTTCATATAATATAATATTTTTAATAGTCGTATTTTTTTCTCGGTTATTTTTCATGTTTTTCTTAAAGGAATTGAATACAGCATAAAGTTATCATCGCCGCGTAGAGGTTTACATTGCACTTCCGTGAACTTGAAGTCCGGTGAGCCAATGAGGGAGCGGAGTGAGCGATCTTCCCTGCGGGTTATTAACCCCGACGATCTTCGGCTGTCTTCCGTGCGTGTCCTTCTCGTCTTATTTTGTGGCTGTGTTGTTTTTTTGGATCATGTTGGCTCAAAAATCGCTGAAGTCATGTCTCTGTGGACTGAGGAACGTTCTGCTGCGAGGACACGTGCTGTCTGCGTCTCCTGTGAGGTAAAACACGGAGTGTGAAAAATGACTCTTTGAAACTAATTTCTCTAATTGCAACGATCAACAGCTGTAGAGATACATATGCAGCTTTGTTTACGTCGTATTTGTTGTATTTCTACAAACTGCTTCTTCCGTTTTGTCCTGTAGAGGTGGATCATAAAAAGCTGTGACACACTCCCTCACGTTATTGTAGTTTTGGCTTTTATTTTGAAAATCCAAACCGGTCTACTTTAAGGAATTCTTACAAATACATCTTCTAATTCAGCCTTTCCCTAATTTATAGATTGTAGGTACAAATTGGTAACATTTTAGTCAAAAAAGGTTTTTCAAATTGTAACGTCCATCACTTTTTTTTTTTTGTATGTTTTTGTTACAAAACATACTATGATCATGTAAAGATAAATAAAATAACCTTAAAAAAAACCCTGTTAAATTCCATTAACCTTAATTCTAAAATATAAAAACAATTCATAGGCTTCTGTTTCTTCCAAGTCCAAAGTGTAGTTGGACCGGTGTTCCCCATTATAAAGTTAAATGACCTCTGAACACACTGTACAAATACACAAAGTACAAATACTGTTTTATGTTCTTTATTTTTACATACTAACAGCCTCCAGCTATTTGCTTCTAACAATTCAAAACTACAGCTGGAATAAAGAATTTCTTGACACACTATGAACTGAAGGATTCTAAATAGAGAAGACGACTCACTCTGTTTTGAGAGTTTTTTTTTTTAACTACAGATTAATGGTCGACGGGTATAATAAACAAGACAAATAGTAAATGAACATTTGATGAACACTGAAAGTGTTTCAATTATTTACTTGTTCTAAATATTTATTCCACCACTACATAAGGTTAAATGTTTTTGTATTAAAATTTTTTTAACGTCACATCCTAAATAAAAAATGAAGATGTGAAAATTTAAATTAAAATGTGATTAAGATGTTAATTAAGATGTGATTACTCGCCTACATGCACTGTCTGATTTTCCCTGTCAGACTACAGATTAATGGTCGATGGATAGAATAAATATGAAATGAACATTTGATGAACATTGAAAGTGTTTCAATTATTTACTTGTTCTAAATATTTATTCCACCACTACATAAGGTTAAATGTTTTTGTATTCTGTTTTTTTTAACGTTACATCTTAAATAAAAAATTAAGAATAAAGATTAAGATGTGATTACTCACCTACATGCACTGTCTGATTTTCCCCTGTCATACAGATTAATGGTCGACGGATAGAATAAATATTAAATGAACATTTGATGAACATTGAAAAGTAATGCAAAGAAAGATACGAGATTAACATTATATGTTAAATTAAAAAATATATGTGTAGACCAGCGACAAGAATGAAGAATAAGTAACAAATAAGATGCGTATCTTGCATTTGCACTTGCTTTGATGACACACACGGAACTGGTGCGTCGCCCTTTTCACTTGACTTCCTGTTGCACTCATTAACCGGTTGCAGCTCTGCTCCCAGACTTTTAATGCCGCAAACAAAGAAAGGTGATATTATACCCTGCCTGCAGCTTTTAGAATTAATATTAAGGTCCTTTTATTAGTTTACAAAACTGTAAATTGCTTTAGCTCAGTCTGTTTAACAGAACTATTCAATCCTCTACGAGCTCATTTGTGGCTAATATGGTTTGTTTTGCCCAGACTGCAGCACAGCCGGGCCCAACAGCCTGGAACGTCTGCCTGCTCCAGCCGTCCAGAGACATCCAGCGCCAAGAGCCTGATGGACATCGGGACCCGACGGATCTTCACGGAGGACCACGATCTGTTCAGACAAAATGTGCGCCGCTTTTTTCAAGAGGAGGTGGTTCCTTACCACAATGAGTAGGTGGACACGTGGATGGGGGAGTGAAGGAGCTAATAGATGAAACGAGACTCACTACAGTCGTCTTTTTTTTTTTCTGGTCCCAGGTGGGAGAAAGCAGGTCAGGTGAGCAGGGAGGTGTGGGAGAAAGCTGGCGAGCAAGGCCTCCTGGGAGTATTGATCCCAGAGGAGCACGGTGGCGTCGGGGGAGACGTGCTCTCTTCAGCCATGTGTGGGAGGAGCAGTGAGTTGTTTTCAAAAGTTAAAACACCGCCAGTCACGCCTGACATCAAACATTCACATTTCTTTAATCAGTCGTCGCTTCTCTCGCCCAGAATGTACGCCAACTGCTCGGGTCCGGGTTTTTCCCTGCACTCAGACATCATAATGCCCTACGTTGTCAACTACGGCAGCAAGCAGCAGATCGAGCGCTTCGTTCCCAAGATGGCTGCTGGTAAATGCATCTCTGCTATTGCAATGACAGAGCCGGGAGCAGGCAGGTCAGGGCTTCGAAAGAAACCAGCACGTGCGCTGTAGCTCGAATGCGCTGGAGCTTTGAGCTTTCCCCTCTTTGTTTTCAGTGATCTTCAAGGCGTGAAGACGTACGCCAAGAGGGACGGCAGTGACTGGATCCTCAACGGCAGCAAGGTGTCAAATCTTGACAGCACAAACCATAACTTTAGCACGTGTGAGCGTTAGCTTGAGCTCCATCGTGTCCCGTCTGTCCAGGTGTTTATCTCAAACGGCTGGATGGCCGACCTGGTGGTGGTCGTGGCCGTGACCAACCGTGAGGCAAAATCGGCAGCACATGGCATCAGCCTGTTCCTGGTGGAGAACGGCACCAAGGGGTTCCACAAGGGACGCAAGCTGGACAAGATTGGTCTGAAGGCCCAGGTACCTGATTTCAAATTCTTTCAAAGATCGTTTCCACTAACATCCCATTAATCTCCATCCTCACTGTGTGTGTGTTTTTAAATTTTTCTCTTTCGTTCCAAGGACACGGCCGAACTGTTTTTTGAGGATGTGCGGCTCCCGGCTGACGCCCTCTTGGGGGAGCTCAACAAGGGTTTCTACTACCTGATGAGCGAGCTGCCACAGGTGAGAGGCACATGTACAGAACACCTGTACCTATCTCCGTTTTTTCCCAAAGTCGTAGTAGTTTGGTGGTGAATCATCATCGCGTCTTTGTTGAAAAAGGAGCGCCTGGTCGTTTCTGGCATCGCCATGGCGAGCAGCGAGTTCATGTTTGAGGAAACCAGGAACTATGTGCTGCAGAGGAAGGCGTTTGGCAAGACAATCGCTCACCTGCAGGTCCGTATGACACGTTTACACGTGCAGGTTAATTCTTGAGAAGATGAAATGTCCTTTCATATAATTTCACCCCACAGACTGTGCAGCACAAGCTGGCAGAGCTGAAGACCGACATCTGTGTGGGCAGAGCGTTCGTTGATAACTGCATTCAGCTGCACGCTGAGAAACGCCTGGATGCCGCCACGGCTTCCATGGCCAAGTACTGGTGAGAGTGTTTGTTTTGTGTTTCCAGCCAGCGCCTCGGCCATGTGCCCACCGTGTGCTAACGCCCTTCATCCTTTCACCAGGGCGTCCGACCTCCAGAACAAGGTGGCCACTCAGTGCCTGCAGCTCCACGGAGGCTGGGGCTACATGTGGGAATACCCCATCGCCAAGTCAGTGTTACAGAATCCGAGGAAGGGGGAGGGATGACAGGATCGCCACATGGTTTAAACTTGCCTCTCTGTCCTTGCAGGGCGTTTGTGGACTCGCGCGTTCAGCCCATCTACGGAGGCACCAATGAGATCATGAAGGAGCTCATTGCCCGCACCATCGTTCGGCCAGAAGTGAGACATTCGGAGCTTTTGACGGTGGAGGATCACTGGGGAGAGTGGGGTGGTTGGCACAGATGTGGTCACTTTGTCTGGACGAATGCAATTGATTTTAAATATGTTTTGAACCTGCTTACATGTTGCCAAATCCTTTAGAAAAAAGTTATGTTAACAATAGAATTAACGGGGGACGAATGCTGGCTCAGATTAGCAAATTTAAAGAGACGCTGCTGCGTAATTTCCATCACTGACTGATTTCGTTCTACTTGTTTTACATAGTTTGCCCCTGAAGCCCCTGAACCGTCCAATGCACCACTGCATTTATCAGCTAGACTCTAACTTTGCTGTGGGCTGAACGCCAATCAGCATCAGGTTCATCGCTCGTATCGCCACTTGATACTTTTAAAACCGTTTATTGCAGAAGGAGCACGGGCCTGACACAGACTGTGTAAATTAATTTCAAAAGCTGAGATTTGCCTTAAAATATTAATGTTAATGGACTTGTGTTGTTGCCTTATTGTGACTAATGAAATGAATGAATAACACACCGAATCCAGTTTTGGCCGTAATTATTTGTTCCTGTGTTGTCTTTATTCTGCTTTAACTCACGCCAGCAGAACCACATTGGTGTGGGACCTCATCCATCCCGTGTTGTGTTGCTGCCGCCCATAGATGGCGGCAAACGTAAACGCAAGCTGCTGGTGAAGCGACCGATGGCCTGGCTTCGGTTCGATCCCATGGCAGCACATGCAGCAGACTGTTGAATGTCAGTGCAACGATATTTTTAATCTCACACATCACGATCGAATCCAATGCTCGGCCACTCATTTAAACCCTTTTCTTTTAGATGTAGCTGCATCTCTTTGTGCTCGAAATTCCTCCCTTCATCTCCCCACCACGCCTCACCTTTAGGGCGTAGAAGTGGAGCCACTGTTCTTGTTCTCCCCCTTTTTTTTTCCCTCTTTCTTCCCTTCCCCTGCCTCCCTTTTGCTTCCTGTGCTGGCATCACCACCACATACCTCCCCCCCTACCCTTCCCTACCCTCTCCTCCTCTTCTCCCCCCCTTCTCCATCTTTCCTCAGCAACAGCCACACCCCGGTGCTTCAGCTCTGCAGACACACAGTGCTTCCCCTCTCACCACAGCAGCCAGTTCTGGTGCTGGTGTCGAGATGTAAAGCCCCTTTCACACCTGTTCACTCTGATTTGTTGTTTCATCTTTTTGTCATGCACATCTCTCACAACCAGTGTGTTTGTGCACGTTTGGGTGCATGCATGTAGTGCATTTGTTGCACTGTGAAGGTGCTGCCTATACGTTGCGTCCACACAATCCCCGTGCGCCTCTCTCTCTGCACTTACGGTAGCCTGGTTTGCGGTGGGAGGGATCCGGGGGCCCCGCACCGATCTCATTGTCACCGCGGCTCTCTACCCTTCACACACAACGGGTGTTAGCGCCGCTCAGCATCCTAGACCTGCAGGTAAGACTCTGCTGATCCTTTTCCGGGCATTTTCCAGATTCTCCCGTTTGCGTAAATGGAGAAACACCGGCCGCAGTGGAAGTTCCTGAATGAAAGTCAAAGTGGATTTGGATGGTGCCGCCGCTGCTGGGTCCCTCTGATCCTCAGCCGGTGTCACAATGTTGCAGGGATGTGGCGGATTTTAGGCGTGTGACGCACGAGTTACGTCTCTTACAGTCTCACGGTTGCAGCTTTTCCGTTAAATATAAAGGATTTAAACTGACGCCGGGTTGTGGTTGCGGCTTTTGTCGCTGCCGGGCTGCGTCCTGGTGCTGCGCCGCCGCCGCAGCCTGCGCCCTTTTGTTCTGGTCCACGCCTGCACGGAGCGGAACCCGGCGCGTCTCCGCTGCAGCGCGTGCGGCGGCCTGACGCACGCGTAAAGGCGTGAAGGAGTCCGACAAATGCGGAGCGGTTTTCTGGCTTTCACGTCCTGGTGGGGGCCGCGCTGTGAGGGTGGATGTGGTTTGCATCAGTAAAAAGGTGCAAGAGTACGTCGCTCCTCTACGTCGATCGGCTATAAAGAAAGTGTCTTTGTCATGTAATTTCAACCTTAGATTATCATCTGGAAATGTCCAGACTTCCATTACGCGTGGGTCTGCCCCCCCCCACGGATGTCCATGGATGTCCCATCACATCTGGATGATCAGCCAGCACGTGGCCTCGGTGTGTGACCTGTAACACTGTTACTGTACAGGTGTGTGTTCTCCCGGCGTTAGTGAACAGGTTTGGCATTAAGGTGCATTAAGGGAAGAGTGGAGACGCGTATCAGGTTTCAGCGACGTCCCCCCTCAGGCCACAATGGGTCTGAGTAATAGAAATGACCTTAATCACCACACAGCAGGTTGGGTTTGTGTGTGTGTGTCTGCACAGGCTATGAAAAAAGATCATTTTACAAATTAAACGCTGCTCTGATCCTTCTGTCTAACACAGTGTGTGTGCTGCTTTTTTCCCAACGTTCATTCTGGTTAAAGGCCTGAAAGGAGCTAAATGTGGATCTGGTTTGGAGTCTACAGTCACAGGTGTCTGAGCACTCGGGGTGGGTCTTCTGCTCTGCAGGTGTCTAATGGGAGATGGCAGAACTGGGCTTTAGGACGTGATTAAGTCCTGACTGTCAGAGGGACCTAATCTCATTCGCGTACGTCACAGGAAGCGCTCGGCCCACTGACCTGCTCGTGGAGAAGAAACACACACACTTTTCCTCCTGAGGCGTTCGGCTGCTAACTAGTCACGTGGGAGTTTCCTGTTGGCCACAGAGGAATACAATTATCATAAGGGAGTCAATCAAAAGCTTTGACGGTTTGTGGTGTTGATCTGTGCTTCTTTTTTGTCTTACATGGTAAAAAAAACAGATATTTCATCATTATCTTCAACATTATGAAGTGAAACACACATGCATGTTTCTGATCCCTGTTTCTGCTCTGACGTGTTTAGATAAGTAAATCTAAATGCAAATGAATATCTGCACATGCAGGAGGTGAGTTCATCCGCCCCCGGTCACTTCCTCGGTGCCCTCGTACCCGGGCTCAGTGTTGGGCCGACCGGCATCCAGTCTCCCAAACGAGCCCTGACAGCCAGTGTCACATTTCCTTCCTCATGGATGCCCCTCGACAGAGAGGACGCTCACGCGGGGCCTTCGAGCATCCAGTCCCGTCCCCTCAGATACTGGCATCTGTGATCCTCTCGTGTTGGAACCGTGAGATCCGCGTGATAATGACAGGTTGCGGACTCTTGGCCTCGGACTCGTTCTCCTCCCCGGGAACCGGCTTTATGTGGACCCCTTTGTGCAGACAAATCCCCAATGTGCACATGCCGAGCAAAGAAATGCGCCGCGTGTTCACACGGAGCAATTATGGGACGTTTATGACATGTAGTCCGGCTTGGAGTCGTTTCACACCCCTAATTGGCACGTGAGAACGCGGGCAACTGGGCCGCTGACACGGTCCGGAAGTCTGCGGCTGTATGTAGCCAGCTGGTCTCCCGCATCTGTTGTAATGTTGGTTTGATCTGTTGAAACGGATTAAAACAGGAGGTTGTAAATATATGATTTTTTTTTTTTATGACTGTCATCAGAGGAGTCGGGATCCTTTCAACATTTTGGTGACAGTGTTTAGTGTTACAGATTCACAAAAAGTAGCTCCCGTGTCGTATCTTCAGGTTTCCTAACCTCGTCTCACACAATATGTTCAATTTGTTTCCTTGAAAAAGCTCTAGTGGACAAGTTGTCCATCAAAGCCGGAGCTATTTTGAGATTTAATAGCAGCCTGAGCGATATACTACGGACTCTGAGTATTACATGTGAGCCTGCTGGTCCGATGTTCTCTTTCGGGTGGTGACACGGGCCAACGGTTGGGAGAAACCACTAATGAGCCTTAGCTTCTTCCTGAATGGGCCGCGGACCTCCTGGTAGCCCAGCGCAGAGGCTAAGCTACATAGCACTGAGCCTTTATGGTTTCCAGATGTTGGAGCTAAACAGCGGGATTGTTTCCTCTCCCGTCCGTTTGCACAGTTACGGACTAATGCGATGGGTGCGATGAATGCGTCTCGTTGTCCGCGTCCCTGCGTTGTGAGGACATACTTTTGCTTGTGCATCTTATTCTGAGTGTGTTTTTTCAGTTGTTCCATTAAGATGAAATATGCTGTAATGTAATGGAAATAAGCCTCCGGGGATTCCGAGTAAATTGCTTCTCAAGGCCTGAAGCTTCCTAAACTAAACCAGAACATCTTAACTGTGTTAGCGTGTGCACATTTGTGGACGCTTGTTCAGTGTCCGTCTTTGTGTGCCCCTGCGCATCTGCTTGTCTTGTCAGTGCCGGGCTTTGGATGTCTGGAAACCCCCCCACCCCCCCCACCCCGGGAGTTCATAGGGAAGCCACACACAGCAGCTCTGTGAAGGCAGCGTGAAACGCGGAAACAGATGGAGGCCGTGGACGCAGCGACGGAGCGTCGCGAGTCGGGCGTGAGGTGGATTGTGATATGTTTATGGGTTTTACAGTCAAATCAATTAATCGCTTAACGAGTAAACTCCCCGTCAGATGAAACGATGGCAAAAGTAATAGTTAATGGCACGTCGTCTTTGAGCTTCCCGTGTCCCTGCCCTACACTGTAATGGTCTCTCGTTCACAAATACCCTCTTATTCTCTCACTGTCCCTGTTGCTCATAACTGTTCCTACTGCCCCGTTGGGACCATCAGGGCCCCCCTCACCACAGCAACCCCTGCCATGGAAACCAGCCCCTCAAAGGAATGAGCCCTTTTTGATTATCAGTGAGTGGAGCCTCTGTGTTGCTCAGCCTCTCTCTGCAGTGAGAGCATTCCCACATTTCCAGCTCTCTTTTTGTCTCCTCTCCTTGCTCCGTCCCCAACCTTCGACCCCCCGACACATTATTATCTGTGTGTTTGCAGACGTCAGAGGGTTGGATGAAGTGTGGGGAAATGTAAAAAAACCCGCTCGTTCGCTCGGATTCCTCGTCGGCCGCTCGGAGCACGAAGGGACCGGCCGCGTTGATTCAATAGCAGAGTTGATGTACGACAGGGCACGGACCCCCGAGGCGCTGTTTCATGGCAGTGGGATGGGACACTTGACTGCCTCAGGTCACCGCATTAAATCAACGAGCGTAAATCCTTGTAGGGAAAAAGAGCCAGCGGCTTTATTTTGAAACATCAACAGATGTTTGTGAATAGCCTCTTTATGATTTTATGCTTTTTTTTTTTTTCTTTTGCAAAAGAGATATGTGTGGCTCCTTTAGCCTTTGTAATGCTGACAGCCTCTTACGATAAACAAATCCTATGGTGTGTGTGTGTGTGTGTAGTATAATGTAGTACACACACCTTATTGAAACAGTATTAAAGCACTTTATAATACTTTGGAGAATTTAAGTTGCACATTTTGGTTTTTGTGGGTAACTGTAGATTGGATGGAATCTATAGCACACGCCAGTGCGTAATTATGAATTTTGCAAACTTACTGTAAGACATTTCCTGCGAACGTATGCAGCTCACTGTTGCTACCAGCATGTTTCCGTGACCCCGGGACCAAACGTTTCGGGCGTGACCTTTGAAGCTGCATCCGTGTGGCCCGAGGTTGTCTGTGCCTGATCGTATCTTCACGCAGGCTCGTTTCCCACTTTTCATGCTGCGCAGAAATCTACAGTTCGCAGAGAGAGTGTAGCCGCGTTGCTGAGCGAGAGTCTGTAATTAGCCGTCTCCAAATCCCTGCCGTGTAAAGCCACCAGCTTTACCCACTTCCTTTGTCTGCACGCCGCGGGTCGCCACTTATTGATTTGTCATTCTCGAGCTTTTGTTTCCATGGCTCACCTGTCCCCTGAGGGGCAAAATAAGAGGAGAGGGACAGGCCGCCCCCCCCCGCCCCCCTTTGGATCTGCGTGACCACATTCAGATGCTAATCCCTGCCGCCATCTGCTTTCCGCCTCGGTGGGAGGCCAAACGCGATGCCCCCACGATCTCCTGGTGCCCTGAGGACCTGCCATGCTGACCGCCACCTTTGCACCCTAACGTAGGCACGCTGCAGCCCCTTCCTATCCACAAAGCTGGTTCATAAAGAACCTAAAGGAGTTGCCCCCTTTATTCGGGGGCAATGGAGCCAGCATAATCGGGCTCTTTTTCTGCGTGACCTCTCACACCGCGTGCTTAAAGAGGCTTCTAAGCGGAAGTGTTAATCACCCGCCGGTGTAACGCGGTGGGCTTTTCAAAAGTGACGCTCTCCCAGCTGATCAATGGAGGCAGACTTGATTTACACGGAACTTTGGCGTCGTCGGAGTTCGCCTCCCACCCGTTTGAGTGGGAACGCATTTGAGGTTTTTTTTGTTTTGTTTTGTGTGTTTTTTTTTTTTTTTTTTTGAGTGGCTGCACCTCGACTGGCGTTTGTGTGTGTGGGATTGTGCTCGAATTTGCAGCTCCACAATGACATAATAGAGTGTATTTTGGAAGTTCCTCCGAAAGCTTGCAGCCTGTATTTAGAATTCAGTCCTCTCTTAAATATTATCTACCAGGTTTAGCGCATTGTGAGACTGATCCTCTCGTGGATCTAAGCTGTACTTTGGTTTGCGTGCGTGTAGTTTCCACATTTGTATGGACGGCTTTGTCACGTAGCCAACTGCATCGCTGGGGAAAATGTAGGTCCTTCAGGTCATCATGTCAGGCCTTGTTGGATGCTGCTCTGCTCTACATCTCAGGGACGTCAGCTGTGCGTCTGTTCCGTGGAAACGTCTGGTAGTGATTCACAAGAATCCAGTGTTGATTTAGGTGCTGTAGAAATGTCTTTAAGATGTGAATTTATTCTGCTTTATTTATCCCACAATGGGGAAATTCTAGTCTTTAAAGAGACGGGTTTGTGCAAAGTACCACACGATCAAGTCCAAAGCCAAAAAAGTGTATTGCACGGTTAAACTTTCATACACTATGCCCAGAGATCTCACATTTCCTCTGTTCTTAGGACCCGTGACTTGTCCTTGTGTTTACAAAGTGTCAGCGTGTCTGTTTGGGAGGATTAACTTGAGCTGCCACACTCTGCACTGCGAGGCGTTTAGGGACCGTACAGAGTGCAGGACTTATGGTCTGAAGGAATTATTTTGATCACTGAAGGCTTTAAACGACACAAATTCACTGTCATTGGCTGCATCCGGTTTTCCTGCCTTTTATGCTGTGCAGCGCACATCAGATACAAACAGGAAAGTCAACTCCCGCCGCACTTTATCTCTCCGTGCTCCCACCACTAATACACTGCGGGTCCCTGAGCTTCGAAACCAGGAGACGCGGAGCACATTTTATCTGCAGCAGCTCGTATGTTCTCAAGCCCAGTTATTTCCTGTGCTGGGCGGCGGCGGCATCCCGTCAACAGACACACGAAGCAGTTGTGATCTGCCGCCACAGAGGCACGGCGCTGGAGATTCAAGACGCCTTAATGTGCATCCACGTCTGAGTAAAGAAAACAAAAAGCTCAGCGCGGTGGAGCCTGTCCTGCATCATTCTGTCTGCGTCCACCGCATGTGGCTCTGTTTTTGTGTATGAATTTCTCCATCCGTGGGTGTGTGTTTGCACATGTGTGCGTCCAGCTGTGCAAAGCCAAAGCGACACCCAGTCAGCTGGATTCTAGACGGTGTCGCTCTGCGGCAGAGCTGCCAATGGCGGCAGAGTGATGCTGATGATGCACCGACACCAGTGCCGCTCCGTGTCCCTTTGTGACAGATGAACTTACCGGCGCTGGGGTTCATTTTGTGCGTCTGTCAGCCCGACTGCGTCATCACTTTCACTGGGCATGAATAATAAATCACTAGCTTGATAGAAGAAGTATTTCTTGCTGAGGGAAACATCAGACTTCCGCAAGGTTTAATGCGAAATGCTGAACTTTTGACGTCCTCATCCTTTTTCCTTTATGAATGTTTGGCCATTTCAGCTGTGTGTGTCTCTTCTGTCACTTCTACTCTTTTTCTGTACACACGAACAAAAAGTCCTCCAACAAAAACAGCCATGTACATCGTTAGTCCCCAAAGAAGCTTTTGTTGTGACGAGTTCCTGCAGTTCCAGGCCCTTTGGTGCCAGACTGACCATAAAACCAATATGGTGGCTACTGTACTGCTGTTTTGCTGTTGTGCTATAAACTAAAAAATGCTGAATTACAACCGTGCAAGCATATTGTTTCGTTTCACACATGTGATAATGTCGGGCATCAGCTCTCCTAATGTTAGGACACATACGTCACGTAGTCATCAGTGCCTACATAAGGTCACATCATGTTGCCATGGTCCCAAAAACCAACCCCGACCTCCTCACTGTAAGAGTTTGAGACTATAAACCACGGAAGACTAGAGCAGAGTAGTAACAAATCAAATAAGTAGTTGACGTATCAAGTTTTGAGTTGTCTAGAGAAGACCGTCAAATATTGACCTTACACTCAATGACACTATCAAAAAAATGTGTTTTTAATCAGATTCACTTTTCTTTCCTGATTATTTTGTCATCTGTCATTGAGGTGGAGAGGCACTAGGTGCACGAAGGTGAATCCATAACAGGTTCGTGTAAAACGGTGAAACATTACAGCTTTTAAAAAGTGACTTCACGGCGCCGCAAGCTTTTCATTTCCCACCACGTCTCGTCTCTGCCAATAAACAGTCCTGAGGTCGGGGTTCCTTCAGTTAACTTTGTCTCCCAGTGGAGCTGTAGTCGCTGTGACTCATCTCACCGTCATGGAAACAGAGTACTACTATCCCCGCAGAACCCTCATAGAAACCCGTCGCCCACGCCGCGTACCCCAGCTGTGCGGTGAATTGTTGACTAGATGATGAAGTGGTTGAATTTACTTTTGTAACCAAATGCTTCAGTCGGTGTTCAGATCCGCAGGTGACGCCCAACATTAAGTGGATCCTCTTTCCGCCCGACACAACTGGCACACGTATGACAGACATGCACTAAGTATTACGATGTAGCTGTCAAAAGCTAATGAAGAACGAGCCCACCCTTGAGTCTCTGAAGTGCAGGAAGTCATTATGGCTTAACCCCGCGTCAGTGTATTACACCGGCACTGTGCTCTCTCTTCTCAATAAGTCCTGCTTCGTATCTTCACTCCGACCTTACTCCTTTAATGGAACCTGCCAAGAGATTCCCGGGCAACTAACGCCTCTCCGGCCAACTTCGGAGGCATTAAATCCGGCTCGTACGCGGCTGCCTCTGTCCAAGCTCGGCCCTCTCGCTCTAACCACAATATTGTCCTATCGCTTACACTAATAGGCTGCACTTAGAGCACTTCAAGGCGAAAGCACTCACGAGAAGCTTCCTGCCGAGGGAGGAAACACGCGAGGCGGTTGCACGATGTAGCGTCATGTTTTCTATTAAAATGAGGTTTAGGAGCCAGTCTGTTTGACTTGATTGAATTGTTGTGTTGTGTCCACTCCATTACGGCTTCTTTAGGAACTTTCAGCACCGCTGGTCCGGTTGGTGCTTTCGATTTCTCGCATGCAGCAGTGTGGTCCACTTTTTAATGCAGTTTTTCAGCAGCTGATATTGTTTGTGTGTGACATGAATGTTTAAATGTTTAGAGAAAAAGATGCACAACTATGAAAAAAGAGGTCTGTCTCAAAATGATCAACAACAAAACACAAAAAATGTCTACAAAAAGACCCTAAATATCATTTCTGGTGCTCGTGCCTAAACTATGCAATTGGTCCCTGCAGGGAAAAAAATCAGCTCTTACTCTAAAATGTGACCAGATGAACATACAGTCATTCACTCGTATTGTCTTTTGAACTTCCTTTTGGTAGCACTTGAAGATTTGTTTTCAATTTTAAACAAATAAGACGTTGTTATTCATTTATCACGAGGGCGGTGGTTGCAGTTTTCCCCCAGTCAGCACGGCCAAAAAAAATCCTTTTTACTCCCCAGCCTCCCACCATGACTCATTACTTTTTGATGGATTGGTGGTGGAGGAGGAGGAGGGAAACGAAATCGCTGGCTCGCCTGTTCTGGATGCTTCACTGACAGGGCGGTTTCCCCGCGCTGCGCCGTACGATTTGACAGCTGTTGACTGCGACTCTGAGACGTGTTTGTCTGCGTTCGCCCGTCGTTTATTGGTGTTTACGCTTGGCAGGACGGGCGGTGGATGTGGATGCCAGGCCCGCCGCTCGCCAGACCAGGATGTGGGTCCCTGCTGACGTCTTTATGTGCATTGCGTCGCCACAGAGTGTAACCTTCGTATGTTTGAACGGGTCCCGGACGGGCTGGTGCATGCGTCCTGTGCAGCAGCTGGCTCCCCCCGCCCTGCCGGTCTCTGATGACTTCCAGAAACTTCCGCTGCTCACTCAGCCTTAAGTGACACGTGTGTCCTCTGTCCTCCAAGCCCCGGCACCAGAGCAACTTAACGGAGCTGCTTCTCATAACATCAGCTCCACATCTGGACCGAAATGTCAGCTAATTACACAAAACGCTGCTAATAGTCCACAGGGGACGTGGGGAGGTTTCCAAGAATTGTTGAAGCTTCATAGTCTGTTGACAGAGACAGAAAACAATTAGTTTTCAAAATATCAAAAAAATTTGGACAAAACGAACATTCCGCACGCTCAAAACATGTCTTCAGACGTCTTTTCTTATTGTCCGGCCAACAGTTCACAGCTTTGACGAAGACAGAATGAGAAAATGAAAATCAAAAAACAGCAAGTTGGACGTGAGTTTATCAGCCAAATCCAGATATGGTTTATCATTAATCTGGAACTTTATTATTTATTTTTGGCTGCCAAACACCTGACGTCGAGCAGCTCCTCCACAGCTCCACACGTCTCCGCTGCCTCTCATTTGCATTTTTATTTGCTTAATTGCAAATTAGAAAAAAGAAAGAAAAACACTTTCAAAGTCAGTTGCTTCCTCTGTCAGTCTGTTGTGGCCCCAGCGTTTGGACGGCTGCTGCCCAGGTCCAGCTCCCTGTGTAGGTGCTAATTTAGAGCAGATGGCACGTGGACTCCAGGGCTCCGAACTCCCATCCACAGGGGGAAAAACGGCTCAAACGCAGCGACAAACTGCGACAAATTACAAGCATTTAGCCGTTACTGTCGGTAACCTGCCCTTTCAAAAATGACTTTATTAGAGAGAGACTGGAATTAAATTATTGAGCACTGAGAGGTGCTGTAAGCGACTTTGCTCCATCGTTTTATTCTCGTTTTCCTCCGGCTTGCAGGTCGTGTGCACTCCGTAGGAGTGAGTGCAGCATCTCTGCCCTCGTCCATTTATTGAATTACTCGTTTCGCTGCAGCCCGTGTTAAAAATGAGTCACAAACGGTGAAAAATGAACACACACAGACACATTAGACGCACCGTTTACCCAGAACTGGATTCAGAATAATCACATTTTGTAGCTTTTCCAGGAACAGGAACCACTAACCACTAATGGCTAATTTTGCTTTCCATTTTATCCACTAGATTCAATTTTTAAACCGAAAACGTAAACGACAGTTGGTGCACGTCCACGTTTGTCTACTCGTGCTCCATGCACAACTAGGGGACGTTGTACAGTGTCCCGTGTTTGGTTGTGCTCAGGGACGACTTCAAATGGCACGACTACACCCTGTGGTTAGTGTAAAGCCAGGCGCGTGTGACCTGAACCACACACACACACACACACACACACACACACACCTGGCAGACAGTTACTGTAGTAAGACGAAAACACACACACATATTTAAGTCTATAAAAACAGGTGACTGAGCGTCTCCTTCATTTCTCCCACTTTTAAACACACACATGCACACACACTATCTCCGCTGCCCCCCCTTCTGGTTAAAACAGGCATAATTCACATTTAAGGAATTTCCTGTGTTCTGCTTAAATCAGCACACACACAGGCCGTCTTGAGCCCGCCAGGGAAAGTGGGAAGGTGTGTGTGCGCCCCCCCAGCATGTATACATGGACGTGAGTCACGCTATACGCCCCTGAGAGGAAAGGTTTCCCTCCGTCCTTCAGTTAGATCTGATTTCCAGCGGTTATCCAGCTGTTGCACATAAAGGACACTGGATATTCCCATGTGCGTGTGTGTGTTGTTGGTTGTGTTTTCGGTTGAGCTATGAATGGCAAGCTGCTCACTGAGATGGTGTGACGCTCGCTCTTGGCGAACGTGCAGCCTGCTATTTGCTCTTGGCAGTTGCAAAGGAGAAAAGCTGCACTTTCACAAAAACCACTTGGGGTTTTTTTCTGCACCCAAGTGCCCGGGTTCAGTCGCAGTCTGCGCCGAGTAACGACGAGCGGCCGGCTTGTCCGTGCACGCTCGCCGCCCTAACCGTGTCGAGTTATTTTAGCTGAAACATTTATGGAGCCGAGTTCATCTGACGTGTCAGTCTAGTGTGACTGTAAACATTTTTATCTAGACATATGCTGCCGTTTATCATCTGTTGCTTACGCCTGTTCCCTGCTCATCAGCATCAGCCGCAACGCACTTCGTTGGGGATAAATGAAGCGACGGCAACAAGACGAGGAGCGAAATTAGAGCCCCTGCTCTCTCCCTCCCACACGGTTTGCTTCTTTTGTGCGCAGTTAATGAAAGCTCAGATTCAACAGGAGCTGAAACCAACAGTGTGCAAAGAGCTTTCAGCGGCACTTCACAGCTTGGTGTGTGAGGCAGGAAGTGAATATCACCGGGTGATTAGTCTAATCAGAAGTAACCCCGAGTTTTTGTGCAGCTCTGTGTCGTCATGCATGTTATACAGAAACTAACCAAGTGGTTTTGACTTACTGTCACCTGGATACACACATGACTAAACCCACAACTGGGTTTTTTTACTTTAGTTACTCCAGGACATTTCTTCAAGTTATTATAAAAATAATTTTCCCTTACAACCAAAATGTTACATAAACTGTTTAACCCCCTGTTTTCTCAGTCGCACTTGCTCAGCATCAGTTTATCTTCTATCATAATTTTCCCCTTAAGTCGTTTTCCCTAAAATTAAATCAGGTTTTGTGTCTATATAAAGTTTTTCTCGTAGTGTCCAATAGTAACACCAGTGGGTACCTGCGGCATTAATATGATACGCAGAACAATTTCACACATTAGGACGCCGTGGGATGAGAACATGTTGGATATTAGCCCCCAGTTAAACCCCTCCTGGTTACTTTGGTATACATTCTATAATATATAGAAGCTAGTTACAACAAACACCCTTCCACCTTAAAATTATATTACGTAAGCTCACAGAACAATGCACATGTATTTCATTACAATCTAGGCTTTTACACCATGAGGACAGTTTTGTGGACCGTGATCTGCACAGAGGACAGTGCAGCCCATAATCAATTCCGTTCACAGCATTCCTGGCTGCTCGGCTCCGCGGGAAACAAATCGATTTCTGATGATTTGCTGTGCTGCTCAAAGCGCGATCCCGGCCGTTTGGCGCTGTGACGCGATCGGCAGCAGCTTGAGCCGCGGCCTGTGCTCGGTGCATCAGGACTCTGGCTTCAGCGTGAGTCATGTCGCTGCGTCTAAAGCCGGAGAGGATCTGGTCTCGCCTCCCCGAACAGACTCACCTTTGGCCTTTTGATCTGAATCAGCTCGCGATCAGACAAATATGGGGGCGACTGCCCTGAAAGTGTCAGACGTTGTTAGAAATTATAATTGCATGGTTGTTGAGCTCGCCTGTGACAGAGGAGTGACTGCTCACCTTTAAGCCCCATTCCAGGTCCGCGCAGATTTAGCTAATTAGATTCCACACTCTTAAATCTAATTCACCGAAAGCAAACAAGAAAACAAGCAGATGATTCCCAAGTTTTCACACGGCAAAGGCCAAATGGAGCGGCCGGCGTTGTGATGATGCCAGTGGACATCCAGTCCTCAGACGTTAATGCTCGTCTGCCAGTACAAGTGATTACCAGGTCCATGTCTGGGTGAAAGTATTAACGCGGTGCTGACCGTAAGGCTTTCAGTTACAGCGTGTGCAGAAGTTTGCTGTGGCTGATGAATCTTATTTGAGAATTGTCTTTATCCAATAATTTTATCTGTGGCAAGACTAATGGCTGCACGCGACATAACCATTTATCTGTGAATTTATCTGCAGTTGGGTTTTAGTGAGCACCTGCAGATGATGCTTCATGTGTTTCACACTGCAGTCATTTGCTTCCGAGTATGAGTTCTTTATTTTGCTCATGGGTGACGGGGATGGTCAGGCAGTGGTCACATGCAGGATGTGTTTTATGGCTTTGGTGCAATACAAATAAAAACTAAACGCAGACTCCAGATTCCCTCATCAGTTATGAAATCAGCCTTTCTAATCTGGATTGGAGAGGTCCGGGCGCCGATGATCTATCGAGCAAATCCTGACCAAAGTGAGCTTGACCTACCATATGCTTTTATGGGATTAAACAGGGAATAAAAGGAACAATAAAAGCTTTGTTATGACAATTGTGTTGACATATTTCAGGTAAAGCTGTTAAATATTAAACCAACACACTCGCTCCTGCACTCCGGCGTAGCCTGTTTGCACTTATTTAACAAAGGCGTGTCCGTGTTGGATTCTCCATATGATCCGACGCTGGGTCCGTCCAGCCTGCCGCTGTGGCAGATTGGCTTTCGGGGAGATTAGTTGTTACCGGCCTTGCCAGCCTGGCTCTGCTGCTCTGGTTTAGGCCTCAGCCTGTAATCAGTGCTGGCAAAACGCCTCCCTAAAGCCGTCCGGCGTTGACAGGCCTGTCTGCGCCTCTCCGAGTTTTGATTCCCTCCACAAGTCGTTCTCTCTCAACATGCCACCCACCCTAACCTCCCTCCCTCCCTCCCTCCCGCTCCTCATCTTATCTCCCATCTCCTCCCCTTTAACCGACAGCAGTGACGTGCCGCTTGGTTCATTGCGAGCGCACGACCCTCGCGACAAAGGTGAAAATAAATCAGGTCGACGGCAGGACTATTTGTCCGCTGCCGTTTTTAATGTCTCACGCGACTCCTTTAAACCTGATCCAGGTTGATTACAGCCTCTCCGTGAGGAAACAGGACAAACTAGGACGTGATGTGGGATGAAAGGTGCAGGCCTGGCTTCCTATAATTTATTCAAGTGGTTTTGGGAACCGCATGACTGTAAGCCTTTATGATTCATCCTTACAACAGCCTCAGTGGTCTCTCTGAGGTTTGGACACCATGTTTGGGAGTGTCTCCTCGCATCAGCCCGGTTTGCTGTAATAGCTTAATTTATTTACTCCGTAAATGATACGTTCAAGTCTGCGTTAATAAAACACTGGCATGTCAGATTTGATCACGCTGGCTTTAAAGGATGCCTCCTCTGATTTAGAACTTGTTCCTTTTGGTTCTAGTTTGGGTAGTAGATGTACATAAATGCCATGAACTTCACTCCCGTAACTCAAAATATCTTCTATCTGAAAAACGCCTCCAGATGACATCACATGGAGGAACCTTTAGTTCAGATTAGTTCCTCTTGTTGCTCACACTATTGAGGTTGTAATCGTGGTAAACCTGTTTTTACGAGCTCCCCCAGAAGACGACATCTAAACTCCTAATGCTAAAAAAACTCCCCCTTGCGATGTCATCTGGAGGAGTTTTTCAGCCAAAAGCAGAGAAATATTTACATTTACAATTATTTACAAGTTTAATATTTTAAGTTTAAAAGCATTAATGAACATTTACACCCTAAATTGAAGCTGTAGAAAGCGAGTTCAAAATTGGTGAATCTGCCCTTGAAGGTGCATATTTATGGTGTTGGGATTTTGCATTAAAAATGTCACACGTTTGATTCCCCACTTCATGGCCAGTATGGTTAGGACGAATGCAACCAAGATGTCATGGGAGTATTATACTGAGACGTCAATGCATTTATCCGATTCCAGCTCTTTCTGCATTTCTTCCCATCTTTGACATCTCTAGTAGTTCTGCGGAGGACTGGGACCTTCGTGAGCCTCCTGACTAGAAATACGTTTCATTTCATGTGGTTTTGGGCCGGGGTAGTGAGCCGGGAATTAGGCTTTCGGCAGTCAGTGTTTGGTGCTACCGGGTAGTATGCTTTCCCTCTGCTCGTCTGCCGGCTGCAGTCTCTCACCCCCCCCCACCCACCCCTCCAGTTCTGTTCTGCCTTTGTTTCGGTGCTGCTGCTGCAGTTGGCCATGCCTGCAAATGAGCACAGGGACAGAGCAATTATTCAGCACGGGGCAAGCCCAGCACCCCTCCTTTAAAATGCACACTCGTGCCGCTCTCGCTGTCACGTTTCGTTCTGAATCGCACAGATGAGCGAAACAAACTAAAGATGCTTCTGCAAATGTCTCCGATTGACAGCATCTTTTATCTTGCAGCTCGGTCTCCTGGGCTTCAGATCCATTTCAAACATGAGTTAATATCACTGACAGACGCACGTTGCTTGCATCCTGAGCCCCTCCCATCCCCCCTTCATCTCTACCTCTCCTTCATGCAGTGCAGAAACTGGCTTGGTTGCAGAGTGGTGAAGTGTGTGTGTGTGTGTGTGTGTGTGTGTGTGTGTGTGTGTGTGTGAAGGTGTGTGTGTGTGTGTGAAGGAGTGTGTGGCTGCAGCAGTGTGTTCGCCAGCGCAAAAGCATCAACTGTGTCTGTCAGTATGGTGCTGCCCCAGTGACTCCTCCATCCTGTGTTTTTCTCTTCCTCTCTCTGCAGAAGCCATTGCTCCCCCCCCTCCCTGAACTCGTGCCCTCTGTGCAGACAAAAGGCTGGGATACCTGCCCCACCCCAACCAGGTAAGACGTCATGTTTTGTCTTTGAGAATTTAGTTGCTTCAGAGATGATGCACCAGCTTCTATAGCAGATTCTAAGACCATGTTAGAACGAAGATAGATCCGAATCTTTAAGGACGGAAACCGGGTTCAAAGGGTCTTTGCTGTCGCTTTCTGAAGCCTGTGTTTGCATGGATTCTTGTCATCAAGGAGATTTGCTGCTGACATATTGAAACAACAGAGGGAGAGAGCTGACGTTGGGATAGAGCCAGGGGCCTTCTTTGCGTGTTTTGATGACCTTTAGTCTCTGTGACGGGCCTCGTCTAGACGGCGGGAAGCAGGACAGAGCAGAGCTCGCTGCTGCCGCACGTGTGCGTTAAAGCCAGTGTTTATAAGGAAATGAAAAAGGCAGGATCTCCACTTTTGTTTTTTATGCCCATTGTGAATTGTTTAGCGGCCGGGACTGTGACGGCATGTGTGGCTGTCGGCGGTTAGCGACTCACAGGCAACAGATTGTTGGTGGTTTTTTCGTGGGAGTGACACCAAGGCGAGCGAAACTGTGGGACACGCTGTCGGCGTCGGCAGAGCCGGCTGTCACAGGTTTGCTGACGGCTCGGTCGGGGGGGGGGATGTGACGGAGTGACGGCTCTGACGTCAACTCCGTTTTTTCCCACTTCCCTCTGTGTTTCATCCTTCCAACTCTTCCTGTCCTTCCCTCTGAATGCTCTTGATTTTACATTTTTACACCCACAGTTTTAACTGTAAGCGAGGACACTGCCCTGCTTCAGCTAGTACGACTGGGCACGTTTTGGTCGATAACGTGTGACTGTGATGTTCAAACGACACGATTAAAGGTGGAAACATATTGACTGAGGATGTGTGCAGCTTTTTGTTTTTCCTGCAGCATCTGAGCTAACATTACATTACATTGATGTGCATTATTTATCTAAATGATAGGACACAGGACAGAACAAAGGCTGATAAATTTAGAGATGAAACCATGGTAACGCTTCAGTTTATGTGGCACATGTGCGCACACAGTGAGGACACTCTATGTTTTGAGGGTGACATTAAGTCCCACCCTTTAATAGCACTTCTTTACTCTTCTGCCTCTTGATAATTTAAGTCGGTCCACACACACACACACACACACACACACACACACACACCCTTCGTTCTATCTCTGTCTCCGTCTGCCTGCACGGTTGCTGGGCAGCTCTCAGGCGAGCTGTCTTTCCCTGGGAGCCGATGATATGCCACGGCGTGGGAGACGATGACGACGGGGAAAACGCACGTTTCCCATTTTCCTCCATCCTGCGTCTTTCTTCTGCCAAGGTCATGCCTCCACAGCGAGGTCGTCGCTTGGCGCTGAGGCCGCCGCAGCGGTCGGTTAACCAACTGTTGAGTGCTCAAAGGCCAAGTCCAGTGGGAGAGAGGGACATTGTCTTGGAGTCGACGTCGCCGCCGGTTCCCACAGCAAAGCATTTGAAATGTAATGGAGATAATGTAGGTGGAACAGAGATGCCAAGTTAGAAAGAAGAGCATTGTTGTGAAGCCTCTCCCTCCTTCGCCTCTTCAACAGACAAAAACAAACTGGAAAATTGGTCGTTTTAAAGTCACAAGTTGCTTTTTGGGAAATGTGGGATCCCAGAAACAGAGCTACAGTAGCGGAGGCTTGTCGAGCTCAGAAATGTCTTCCCCCAAAAGCCACATAACATTTTATTACTGCAATATAGTCGCACCAGTATCTAAACGTGTCGGCGCCCTCTCTCCCAGCAGTGTCTTGAGGCCGTTAAAACCAAAGTGAGACGAATGCATGTGCAGAAGCAAACTGCAGGAGGAAAGGACGGAAAGCCCTTAAGTGTCTGCCGACAAGTGATACTTGACGAGTAGGAAGCTGGACGTCAAAGCACAGACAAAGATTCGGGGAGCCAGAGATGGATGTGACTGAGTGAAACAGACAGGCGCGGCGTTCGGGGCCGGACCGCAGCAAACTCGAGGAAGCCGTTACACAAGCTTTTAGGCCGAGCTGTTGAGGAATGTGTGACGAAGAAGCGTAAATAGGAAATACCTGAGAGGAGAAGTAATGAAAGAATCTCATGTAGTTGTGGTGAGGAAGTTGAAGTGGCTGGATTTAGTTGGTTAAAAATGTCATATGCTAATAACTGAAATCCCATCTGTCCCATTTACAAAAACAGACCTATTTCAGGGAAACGACCGTCCTCTCCCACAGCGGGAAAACCTCAGGCCTCCGTTTGGACGGCGTGTCCTCACATGTTGATTGAAAACTGTGCACATCGACTGGACCGTACGTGCACAGACCAGTTGTGCCACCCCGTCTCCGCTCTTACATGCAGCTGTCGCCTTGCGGACACACAGACCTGCACCTGGTCCGGCCTGGTTTTCACGGTGCAGCAAGATGAGACTCACATGTGTTGGAGCTCGTAGATTATATAAAGGGCAGATCTCAGCTTTTGCATTTTTGGTATGACGTTGTCAGATTGTGTCTCATTTTGTAATATGAGAACTGTAACATGTACTGTACTATAGAAGAGACTTGATTGTACGTTTATTCATTTTGATTTTTTGTTTTTGGGAGGGGTCCAAAGCGTCCTCCTCTGGCTGAGCTGGCTGACTCCCACACACATGATTGGCACATAAATAGTTGGAACATGATATAATAGCTTTTGTTGCTTTTGAAGCTTTTTCATGCCTCACTTTAATTGTAAGAAAATAATTGTTTAATTTCTTCCTAGATGCTTGAATTAATTGGAACCCCTTAAGTACAATGTTCAGGTACTTCGGCTCTATTTGAGCGTTTTATTTTTCTGCTCTGTCTCATTTCAGATGCTAATCTTATGATTTTACTACATCTTATTTGATAATTATAGAATTCTGGAGAACCTAATCCCAATTTGACATACTAATAAAAATTCACAAAAAACAAAGGACCCGAGAGACCAGAGCTCCAGTTTCAAACTTATCTGTTGTATTTACAACATTCAGACGTGCAGTGTGAACGGACCGGCGATAAAACGTCAGCAGCCAGCGAGAGCCAGCTGAGCGGGAAGCTTCACCGACCGGATGTTGTGTGCACTTTTAGCTGCAGCTCTTTCGAAGCAGGGCACAAAGGTCACCTTGAACCAGCCCACTTCAGAGGTCGGCACATTTCTCGTCTCTCTCTCCTTCTGGTAGATGGAGCCTCAAACTGAATGGAGGCCTTTCTTAAATGACCTTCTCTTTCCTCGTTTTTCTGCCACAACATAGTTTTGCTCCAGTGTTTCTACCTTGAAGTAAACTGCACTGAAAACAAACCATTGGCCTCTTGCTTTAACAGATTTTTATTTATTTTTTACCGTTATCTTTGACAATTCTCATTAACATTTGTCAAATGTCCTTGTTCATGTTCATGGACGTAAAAAACATTTTCTGTAACGTTTACTTATGTATTTGGGTGACTACCATCCGTTGGAGCCTCGATGTTCATCTGGGTCTCAGACATGGGAAATGCTTGGGCAGCTTCGTCCCTTCTTGGATTTTTTTCTCCAACGTTTCAGACATTCTTTTCTTCCAGGTCTTTCACCCTCGAGACCATGTGTCTCTCCTGCTCTGACAATTCCGGCTGCTTCCTGTTCAGCAGTTCATGGAGTTCTTGGATGGCCGTGACGAGGGAGGTCTTCTCTTCCTGCCACTGCTTAAAACGAACCTGCAGCTGCTCCTCTGCTTTCCTTCTCTGAGCTGAGATTGCTTTGTTGACTTTTTTTGCTTGAACCTCCTTTTTATTCCTTAGCAGTTCTTTTTGCAGCAGATATGCTTTTAACTCTGCCTGCTTCACAGCCTTGTTCTTTTTCTCCAGGTCCTGGGTCTTTGTCTTGTTATTTGCCTCTTCAGCAGTGAGTCTTCAGGTCTTGTTGCCTTGGCCTCAGTGTTGCAGGGAACCAGTGTAATGGCTTTCTTTAGTAAAGTGACTTTCTCCTGCTGCAGCTTTACACCGAGGTTCATGATGCCGTTCTTCAGGACCTGGACCTTCTCGCTATATTCCTGGTCACAATCTTCAGTACTAGCAGCACTGGACTGGAGTTTGGCTGTACAGACCTCCAGGTTTCTGTGAGCTTTCTGCAGCTGCTGGACCAGTGTGGGTAGGTCCATTTCCACAGCTTGACAAGGATTTGTGGACTCAACAGTGCTCAAATCTGCAGTGGCTTTGGCCCGGGTGAGGTTCTTATCTGAGTCCCCGCGTGCCTCTTCCAACTGGTTCCTCAGCTCAATGATGCATCTTTTTGCAGCCTCAAGTTGATAATCAGACAGAAGTAGCTTGCGTTGTCTTTCTTCCAACTCGTCTCTCAGACGATCATTTGATCTAATTAGCGTACTCAGGTAGTCCTCGTAGGTGAAAAAGTACCCGGTGTCGCCGGTTGAAGGCTGTTGTTGGCCCTGGTCCTGGGACTCCATCGTTGTTCTCTCTGGTTAATAACGGTTTACTGTCAAAAAACAAAGTGCACCGTGTGATGGTTTGAGTAAAATGAGTGAAATTCCCCACTAGCTGACCAACTCTGTTCTCTATTGACACCGTAGCAACGGGTCTGTTACAGTGGCCTTCGTGTCAGTATTTATTCAGGTATTTTTTTGTAGCCAATGCCTAAAATATGCAATACTGCGCTACGGCTACTATTACTTAAGTAAATCGTGCAAGTACTTCCTCCCAATTAAACAGTGTTTAACTAGCACTAAAATTGTTTTCTCCACAAATACTCAGGGAATTATTAAGAATTTACACACCCACAGAATGAGTAATTACCATGTCATGGCACTGTCCCCAGCGTTTGCTTCAACACTCACTCACATTTATGTCCCACATTTAGCCCTGCTCCTTAATAAAAAGCTCGCTGGTTCAGCTGCTCACTACCTGTCACAAGGGCCATAGTGGGTTTGTTTCAAGGTCCACGTACCCCTTCATACTTGGGGCTAGAATCATATTTGCACTTTGTCAGCTCATCTGTGCTCGTCACTGCTCTCTTCCTCCTGTGGATTAATTAATGGGCCTCTTTCCCAGCAGAGTTTGGCTCATTAGCCACAAAGACCCTTCTCTGTAAATACACTTTACACCTGCATGGTTGCACTGATTGTACAGTGTGTCCCAACCTGCAGTATCAAGGAGCTTAGGACTACTGGTAATAATGTTATCTTCACTTTTATTTTTGAAATCCTTTGTGTCTTTTGGAAATGTCGTCCCCCTTTGAATGTCCCTCACCCAGCAGTTGCATTACTTACCATAAATCATTCATGACCCTAACACACACCATTGTCATGGTTATTTCTCTCCACCCCCCTCGTGCTGAGATCTTGTTAGGGTGTTCAGTTCTTAATTTAGACCCAGATCCAGTAGGGGAACTGAGTGTCGATGGTGCAAATGTTGTCTCATGCATGCTGAACGCTGCATATGGTTGGGTCTGGATTTCAGATTTGAACAGTTAAGCTCCTGCAGATTCTCTCTCTCTCTCCTCTTCGGGTAGATCGAACCTCAGAAACTAAATTAAGGCTTTTTTTTAACACGACCTTCTCTTTGCCTTTTCCTCCCTACGGCTCGGCCCAATGATTTCACCTCCCCCTGCTTTATCCTCCCTTTTAGTTCCTTACTTGTCAAGGTGGTAAAGTGGCTGTTCTGGGTTTTTTTATCCTTCCACAACATGGATTTGCTTACCAAGTGTCTCTACTTGAAGTAAGCTATACTGCAAACAAGCCATTAGCCCCTTGCTTTAACTGATTTGTATTTATCTTATGTCCTTGACTCATTTTTTATTGTGTGTAAATGTGCATAATTACCAACGACTGCAATGTAGTGGAATAAAAGTCTGTTTAAACCAAAAATAAATTACCAAACATTCTCATTATTTAACTTAAACTTCATATATTCTGCATCGACTGGTTAGAAAAACTGAGGTCTGAGGTGCATCCACCAAAACTCCCTGAACACCCGAATCCACAGCTGTTTCAGCCCCTTTGGAATTCGCTGTAAAATCTTCAGACTTGGTTGAACACTGTTTTTGTTTCCAACTTACTTCTCTGAACATGTACAACAAAATCCCCCCAAAATTGATCCCACAAAGACAGAGCACCCTCCACTGAAGGCTCGATGTTCATCTGTGTCTCAGACATGGGAAATGCCTTACCAGCCAGCTTCGCCTCTTCTTGGATTTTTTCCCCAACCTTTCTGCCATTCTTTTCTCGAGGTGTTCCAATCTAGCGACCATGTCTCTCTCCTGCTTTGACCAGTACAGCTGCTTTCTGTACAGAAGTTCATGGAGTTCTTGGATGGCTGTGATGAGGGAGGACCTCTCTTCCTGCCACTGCTTAAATCGAACCTGCAGCAGCTCCTCTGCTCTCCTTCTCTGAGCTGAGATCGCTTTGTTGACTTTTTTCAGGTGGTCCACCTGGATCATCTGTGCTTGAGCCTCCTCACTAATCCTCAGCAGTTCTTTTTGTAGCAAATGTACTTTTAATCCTACCTCCTTTACAGCGTCGACCTTTTTGAGAAGCTCAGATTTCGGGTCCTGGGTGTTTGTCTGGTTATTTGCCTCTTCAACAGTGAGTCTCTCTTCGAGCAGCTGTATTTCAGACAGCAGAGCTTCTTTGTCTTCCTGTTTTTTGTCAGCCTCCTCACAAGAGTTCCGCTGACCTCTTCCCGCTTTTCTCTCTGTTGTCTCATTGGACTGGTCCACCTGTGGCTCTTGGTCGTCGTGGTGTTTCAGGACCTGGGACTTGGTTTCCTCCAACATCAAGGTCTTTCTGTGGAGCTCAGCCTCCAGTTCCAGCTCTGTTGTCTTCATTTCCACCTTGAGGTCCACTTCAGCATGAAGTTTATCTTTGAGCTGCAGAGCTGCAATCTCCTTCTGATCATCGGTCACTCTCTCATAGACGTTTTCCTGACCTTGTTCAAATTGCCTCTCTGCTGTCGTCTCCAGCTGCTCGGTTTGCTGCTCCTGGTCTTTGTGGACTCTGATCCAATGGTGTTTTGGTGGAGCCTTCTTCTGATAACCTCCACTTTGCAGACAGAGGGCTTGCTGCAGCAGCTCCAGATTGATTTTCTGGATTTGGAGGTTGACCTTCTCCAAATCTTCAGCCTGTGCAGACCAGTTCTTGTTGCCTTGGCCCTCAGTGTTGCAGGGAACAAGTGCAATAGCTTTCTTTAGTAAAGTGACTTTCTCCTGCTGCAGCTTTACACCGAGGTTCATAATGCCATTCTTCAGGACCTGGACCTTCTCGCTATGTTCTTGGTCACAATCTTTAGTATTGTCAGCCCTGGACTGGCGTTTGACTGTACAGACTCCCAGGTTTCTGTGAGCTTTCTGCAGCTGCTGGACCAGTGAGGATAGGTCCATTTCCACAGCTTGACAAGGTTTTGTGGATTCAACAGTGCTCACATCTGCAGCAGCTTTGGCCCTTTGCTCTGCCATGTCCAGTTTAGGGACGAGGCTGGTGAGGTTCCTACCTGAGTCCCCGCGTGTCTCTTCCAACTGGCTTCTCAGCTCGCAGATTGTCCTCTTTGCAGCCACAAGTTGACAATTAGATTGATGTTGCTTGCGTCGGCTTTCTTCCAACTCGTCTCTCAAATGAGCATTTGACCTAATTAGCGTACTCAGGTAGTCCTCGTTAGAAAAGATGTATCCGGTATTGCTGGTCGAGGACTGTGGTTCAGTCTGGTTCTCAGATTCCATCTGTCTTTTCTCTGGTTAGTCACCGTTTACTGTCAAAAAACAAAGTGTACCATTTAATGGTTTGAGTAAAATGAGTAAAGTAAAATTTCCCACCAGGTGACCATCTGTTCTCTATCGACATCACCATAGTAACAGACCTATGACATCATCATAGAATGTAACGTCATAGGTCTATGATGTCACAGGCTTTCATGTTAGATCACATTGTTTATTTTCAAAGCTTAGCCCCGCCAATTGAAACTGGGTCTAAAATATGTCTTCCATAAAGTTTGCTTTGATACATTCATGCATCGGTTTGCCTTAAGTATTTGGTTATTTATTGACACTTTTCTATGTGTGATCATCACTGGATCTAAAATATCCAATGCTGTGGTATTGCTACTTTTACTTAAATAAATAATTTATTATCATTATTAGTATTTGTTCCACCGCTGTTTGAAATCATCTTCACTTCGACGTTGTCACCAGACAAGCCGGGGATCAAACCACCAACTCTAGGACCACTGCACTACCTACTGCGCCACAGTTGCCCAAAGGAGATTAAAAATTTTTGCTTAACGCACACATTTGTCTTTATTATTTCTGTCTATGCCTCTTGAGCTGAGGTGTTGTTGGGGTGTCCAGTTCTTCAGGTCCGATAGTGAAACTTGGTCCCTGTGGTGCAAGTGTTGTCTTATGCAGACTGAGCGCTGATGGATTTGAATTATTTGAATTACGCTCCTGCAGAATGAGCCCTGTTCAATCAACAAGGCAGAATTAACAGATTGCCACTAATGCAGAGAGAGGACGGCTAAATACAATTGAACCAGATAATTCTGGAAATATTTTTGTCCTATCTTATCTCTCCTGTTGGCTTATTTCTGCAGTTCAGCAAGGTTTATCGGTCCTTTTTTGCACGGCGCTGAGATTAGGATTTATATCCTGTTTGCCTCAACTGCAGTGATGAAGTCAAATCTGTGGATTAGGTCGGCTCCTGACCTCCTCTTGCCGACTTCCCTCTTCCCTCGACTTTTCCCTTCTCCATCATCTCCCTCTCTCTTCGCCTTCTGTTTGACCTATTTGGCCTCTCTCCTTCTGGGAAGAACATGCAGGTCAAGCCGAAAGTCACGCAAACAAAACTGTGTTTGTCCTGCCCAAGGATCCGGAGAGCTTGTTTGTTCAACCCTGTAGTCACATGCTGACTATGCCTGTTCTTTAAATTGCCCAACAATATGTGCTCATGGGTTTATGGTCATCTGAGGTGACTGATAAGATTGTGTAGATGTCAAATTATCGGCGTTGCGTCCTGTGAAAGGTTCATGAATTTGCGTTTCAGATACTTTATGTTAATACATCAACAGTGCAATTTCTTTTGCATTGCAGAGATAAAAACATAAAATTTTGTTCAGGAAATTTCACATTTCCCCGCCAATTATATTTAACTTGCATCGTTTTATTGGCTGCCAAAGATCAGGGCTGTGCTTCTGGTAAACTAGACATTTATAGAATCGTGTAGACGTGAAGTGCTAAAGTGAAATGCTTCTATTCCTGTCCTGCTGCTGATATTTTTCGGCCGGGCAGTGACCACACGTCTCTCTATCCTCCTCTCTCTCCCCGGCCCCTTTTCTTTTTCTGGCTGAGCTTCCCCAGCTGGATCTTGGCCATTCAGCCTGTTCCCAGAAGAGACCTCACTTCCTGTGTAACCTCGGTCTCCCTATTCGTTCTCCCTCTCCTTCTTTTAGAAAGTGATGTTCTTTTGGTTTCTTCTCTCTGTATATGTGCAGGTAAGAATAAACTAGTTGAAATCCTGGACGTCATGGTAATGGACATAAATGGGAAGGCATGACAACTGCACATGCTTCTGTTAAAGCTGTTATTGGCTTTGGTTGGAAACATCTTGTTGAACATCTTTAGGTTCTAGTTTGGGTAGTAGATTCAAAGAAATGCCAATAAACTTCCATTTTGACTTCCCTATAAAATCCCTTTAAAAAATTTCTCTAGGTAAGTCAGAGGAAAGTTCAAAAGCATCATTGTACATTTACACCCTAAACTAGTCGCCCTTTAATCATCAGGCATCTTATTCCTTCAAATTAAAACTCCAAATCTGGTTCGTGTGATTTACTCCACTGAAGCCAGGGAACACGTTTTGTAATTTGCAGCATTTTATAAAGATCACAACTTTTTTAGTAGCCTCACATAAACAAGGAAACTGTCCATAAACTGTATGTAAATGTAGTTAATGGGCTTAAACCTGCTAGTGGTGTCCTTAAAAAAACTTTATTGGCAAAAATAAATAAATACAGTTTCATACATGTTGGACCAAAGCATTTCCCAAACCTATTTTTATTTTAGATAATGATACTTTTTCTTTCTCTCCCTCCATTTAATTTGTGATTCAAAGAAACAAAGCCAAAAAATTGAACACACATAACACAAAACACAAATTCTTCTAGCCCTTAAGAGTATCTGTTTTAATTTAACCTAATGGGGGCACAAACTACCACCGACTTTTTATGTATATTCACAAGCAGGCAGTTTGTGCGCTGCTGACCACATCACTGGCAAACCTAGAGTCTGTTGGGGCCCTAGACAAAACTTTATGCATCATAAAACCGATACACTAAAGACATGGAAAATACAATAAAACACACACCACAACACACTGCACATCACAATAATTAAGTTAGAGTAACACACCATATTGATTTATAGTTCACATTTGTAAGTTACCTTGATGGAAGTCATTGCTACTGACGAAAGCTGTGTCTGTCTCAGCTGTAGCGTAGTCGCACACAGCTTCCATCAGTTTACTACAGGTAAATTTTAAATAGAGAAATAAATGAATTAAAACATTTTAACGACCAACCCTCTGATTGTTACAATTAAGAATTAAGTGTTCATTTGTAGCAAAACTCTCAACTCCAAATAATTCCAAATAATTTTGGAAAAAAGATAAATGCGTTGTTTGCTGTGCTCCCCTGTTTCAGCTGTTTCTTTTCTGGTTGCATCATTCTCATAACCAGTGCGGAAAATGAAATGATTGAATGACGCAGCATAAATAGCAATAAAACAACATAATCTTACAACTAAAGCTGCACATAATCCACTTTCTTCCTCTGTGCATTAAACTTCAGGCTTCCTATTCTCCCCTCTCTAATAAATCAGCCTCCTTCCTGTTTGGAGAATCTCGGCTCTGCTCTCCTTGTATCCTACTCCTTCATCTTTTATCTTTTTTTTCTTCACAGTCCAACTGTTTTGGCGCCGGCAGCCCCCAACGGCCCTTTCACACTGTTTTAATGTTAACAGGATGCACGGCGTTGTACCTCTTTACGGTCCCAAAGCAGACTAAACGCGCAAATCTGTCTTTCTTCATGGCTGGCTTAAGCTTTAAGTCATCCCTTGGCTCTCACCCCGCGGACCAATCCAGGAATTTAACAAATCTTAAAAACAGCTCACCACTGGAGTTAGTGGCACTAGGACACATACGCATGTAATTACATGTTTATAAAAACGAATAACTTTGATTTGGGATTTTTATCATCCCTGCAGTTGCCTTGGAAACTGTCCTGGTGACCTCTGTTTCTCTTTTCTTCTCTCGCCAGTGACATTCATTCAATGTCGTTTTACTTTAAATATTTCTCTGATTGCCCTTTTTGTTTAAGCTTTAGTGCACAAGACATCTGATCATGTTTGGCAGAAAAATCCCGGCATTACACGAGACTTTTAACAATGTAAACAATGGCACGCACTAACGTAACTACACCCAATGTTAAACATGCATGTACATCTCTAAAAATCAGTTACAATGAAGTGCATGACACGGTTCACACACACTGAATAGATGAGATTGTCTTTGGATCTATTGTTGTGCGCAGCCCAGCGGCAGCAGCCTAAAAGAGACACAAGGCCACGCTGAGGTTTGGATTAATGTTGCTGGCCGACTGCAGGTGCCGGAGCTAAGCTGCTGGGTGCACGCGCGCCGCCTCACGCACGGCTGAGAATGAAAGCTGCAGTGTACCGAAAAGCTCCTCGTTTGATTCTGGATAAGCTATAGTCTGGAACTTAAAGCTGTCGGTAAATTAAATGGGCTTTAGGTTGTCTTCAACACACTGGCTTCTAAGTGTTTTAAAGAGAAGCGTGGATTGACGGTTAAGTTGCTTCCTGTAGGATTATGCTGACGTGAGTTCTCTTGTTTCGTCCATGCTTCACGCAGGTCGGAGAAGACGCTTGAGCTCAGCACTCGGCACTTGCATCCATCAGCGGAGACAGCTCTTCCAATCAGGTAATGGGAAAAAACACAGACGTGAGGAGTGTACAATGTGGTGCAAGGTCATGGTCACACGTTGGACGAGGTTGAACCTGAGCTTCCTCCGACATTTGGAAATGGTTGGAAATCAGATGTAAATCAAACATCCGGGCATTTGCAAGCTGTGTCACAAACACAAGGAAAAGCTCACGGTGAAATGTTGAAGGAGCATTTGTCTCCTTGCCCGATCTTTAGGTAAAAAATAATTACCTGAATTACATTGTCATATCAGTGTCATACCAAATGTTAATATGAATTACAAGACTGTGAGGATGTGTGACATTATAACATTATAAAACAGTTTTGATTATAAGCAACAACAATCTATTCAATAGTGAGTGAGACACTTCAAATCTCCGTCGCTTGGATGGAGATTGCAGCAGTGCAGCAGCTCCTCTCACATTTAACTGAAAAGCAAAAACGTCCAAGTCTGGCCTGCTGCCAGATGTCATACCACGCACTACTTCTCCTCGAACCCCCGTCCGCGACATTTCACACTGACTTTTCCCATGACTCATGGGGCCCCGGGAGCGAGATCTAAGTGGCTGCACTCAGCCAGATGATTAGCTGGGCTGTTTGTGGGTATATAATACAGGGGGAATTATTGTCAGCAACAGAAGAGAAGAGAGGAGGGGGGGCGCGACTGTTTGGGTTGATGTCATGCGAGATATTTCTGACCGCCAAAAAGCTGTCGTTAGTTTCCATCATTACGTCTGCAGCTTTTTGCTGCTTAAATGTTTTAAAGTTCAGAGAAATCAAATGATATGACATGCAGATAATGCTCGTAAATGTTGATTTAGAACAGTCAACTGTTTGTGTCTATATTTAGTTCCTGTTAACATGCATTTCCGGGGCGTTGATAAAAGGGCGTATTGTGGATTTATATGTGTATATAGAGTATATGAGTGTGCAGGGAGTGTGGGCTGGGACATGTAAGCTGTCCTCACTCATCAATATTCCCTCAGCTGTGAAGGACGCGTGAAGTAGAAAGACAGCTGAGGAGGGAGGGACTGAGTTTTCATGAGCAGAGAGCTCAAGCTGAGAGAAAAAGTCATTTTCTTTTATAATTTTGGTTGATACTTTCAGTCAAAATAACCACTTTTAAATGTGTTTTCACGTTGGTGTCTGGACTTTAACCTAAATATAATTAAATATTGATTAGTTCTAGTTATATGTAAGTAATGAAAATGTCTTTTTTTATTTATTACAAGATTGAAAATATGTTTCAAATAGTGTGGATGCTAGTGTGACATCACCCATATGTTTGGATTGCTGTTTGTACTGTGAGACTGTGAGCTGAATTAGATCCCCATTATTTCCTTTTGGGCTGCAACAGTTTTTATTTTAATCAGTTTGCCAACTATGTTCTCAAGGAACCATTTTTTGTATAAAATAACCAGGATGAAGGTCTTTAGATGCGTAAATTTGTCCAATCAAAATTTTTCATTTTAAAGTGAACAAATAGAAGAAATTACTGTTTGCATCGATCTTTGAAAACTACAGAAATTTCTAGCTTATTTCTGGAATAACAATTAATGAATTTATCGACTGGCTACTACGTTCTCTGTCTCTGTCTGCTTGCTAATTTCCCCTCTTTACACGTGTAACAACACCCAACATTGTTGGAAATAAATTAATATAGAGGTTAAAAAAGATTTTTATAGACTCACAGTTTGTATAATGTTTTGTCATTTTTGACTATGAAATGTGCAAATTGGTTTTGTTTTGTTCTTCTTCTCTGTTAAACCCTGGTACTTGGAGCTGGTTTTAGCTACAGCTTCCATAGAAACAAGGCAGTGATACATTAAGATACCACCTCCATCAGCCCGAGCAGTATAAAGGCCTAAAATTACATCATCAGCCCGTTCAGCAACCAGCTATCAGTGTATCGATGACTTTAAGTGGCTCAGCTCCCATTTGTGCAGTGAAACAGTTTCCCCCCGGGGGCTGTTCCTGCAGGATCTGGTGACCTCTTTCTGCATCTATAACATGGTCAAAGTCCACTCTCTGCAGCCAGCATCCTCTCCTGACCACCACCACCACCACCAACACCCCTGGGTAGCCTGGTTGTTACCATGGGAACTATGACATCAGTGTGGGGCAGGGCTGATTTATGCCGACAAACAAGTAATCTTCTGATGACACTGGAGGCAGAAAGTGAAGAGAGGGAGTTAATCTAAGCTTGAGTTAAAAACAAAAGTAAATTAATTGGTCACAATATGCAGCCAATTAATCAAAAAACCACACAGACTGATTGTGCTCCTGATCCCGACAATGAATAATTTCTACTGTTCCTAAACATTTGTTTTAATATCCAGCATATGCAAAAACAATGACTTACAGCTAAAATTTACTACATACGATTGAGGTTGATAGTGTGCTGGACAAAGAGTCCTAACTAATTGACACTCTTTTCAAAAAATATTATTGACTAAATTCTGACACTAAACTGTAAATCCATATTATTATTATTTATGACACAAGCAAGCTGAAACAGTATTTTTCATAACGTTACTGGAGTTTTTACACCGTCTGACTTCCACTCTCCATGCATCTCTAAAGAATGTGAATTGTAGGATTTTCTGTCTGTACATATTATTTCCAGCCACCACGGCTACATCCAGCTACTCACTGTTCTGGTCTGATTTAGATGTGAAGAAAACGGATGTATTGAAAAATGTGGGATTTTCAGCTTCTGCTATTTTTTTGTTTTAAACAATTCAGATCAAATGATTTGAAGAAGAAGTGAAGACATTCTCCTTCTATATCACCTCTTTTTAAGTCATACTGCCATAAACGTCAGTGTTAAAACGACCAATTTTGATTTTAAATCCAACAGATATAACTTTTCGATTTGATTTGAACAATAAAGCACTTTGCCTGCGTGATGTAGACATAGTCAGATAATCTCGGTGCACTCATACCAGTTGTATTACGGTATTTAATCTCTAAGGGGTGGAATCAGCCCTGCCCTTCTTGAACATGGGAGTGTGTGTGTGTATGCATGTTTTTCCTCGTCATGCTGTTGTTCACAGTATACACAGTTAATTGTATACCCCCCCCCACACACACACACGCATATTTCCTGCTGAGTCAACAAAACATAATCCACGCGTCTGCTGCTGTGGAGGAGGAAGACGTAGGATTCAGGGTTGATTACAGGTCACGTCTGTCTACAAAGTGCTACTGCCATCCTCAGGGTGTTTAGTTAGTGTGACCTGTCACCCACTGGAACACACGGACGACGACCCATTTTAATTGGGCTGTAATATTGACTGCTTAATAACACAGGGCTTTCATTTTAGAATAATCTGCAGCTGAGTTTCCAAATTATCGATGAGCAGTTTGATCCATACAAAGGTAAATGAAAGATACGTGATTTGAAATATTTACTTTAATATTAGTTCTGGAAAGCCAATAAATAAATTATTGGTTGTATTTTTGTATCTCTGTGTTATTGACTCTCAAGTTATAATCTCTTTCTGGTTGAGATAAATCATGTTTACAGCCCAATAATCCATGTAAAACTCATTTATTCTTTTTGTATCATTCTCCACTTATTTGCTTATGTTGATGCAGAACTGATCAGCATACAGCGCCTGGACATATTGTATTTGTAATTAACAGAAGGACATTTGCCAAATGGCCTCATTGGAAATTCTTCCCCTAGTGTAGCACTGCTAGTCAAAACGAGGGCACAGGAGACAAAAGTTATCATTTTCAATAATGTAGGATCACCAGAAGACAAAGGGCAACTCCAAATCCAGTGTTGTTATTACTACAAATGTAGAACACACGGCATTGGTTGGATGTTGTTTATAGGAAGAATATGTGTTTAGGAAAAATAAAAAGCATAAGTAAAACTTTCAGACACACACACACACACGGCTGCTCACACTGGGGATTAAGGCCAGGTTGGCCGACCGAGATTGGCTGCCAGAGATTCCATCCTCCCTCCTAAATGGATGGTGACATTCCGATGTGTGCGGCGCTCCACGGAGCCGTGACGACTGACCCAGATTGGGGGTGGGGTGGGGTTGGGGAAAATAGGAGAAGGGGGGGCAGTAAAGCGCAGACGGAGAGTGAAGTAAGGTCGGATTAGGCGTGGGGCGGGGTGGAGACGGCACAAAAGAGGGAGGATGGGACTGGAAGGTAGAGCAAAGTGTGGCGGTGACAGTGGTGGTGACGGGGGGGTGGGGGGCAACAGTGCTGAAAGACAAAATAAAAAAAGGAAGAGAAGATCCTAGTGGAAGTCAAACCAGCCTCAGGCCTCACGCCACACCTTCTCTACTCCTTCTTCCCTGTAAGAGGTTGTTCTAGCAGCTTCAGTTTAAGACATCAATACCAAGACGTGATGGGATTTGACAGTCCGTCTTTGGCTCCTAGTGCTGTTGATTTAACCCTATCAAGTTGAACACACAGCGATAGTTCACATGCTGAGCAGTTGTGGGCTGTGACTTTCAGGAAATCCAATGAATTGATGGTATTAAATCCTGTAATAAATTCATACTACAATATTACCAACTAATAAAGTTGTAAATGTGCATAGTCGCATAGTATCCCTAAAGTCTTATATGACTTGTGTGGATTTACACAACTTTTAAGTAAAAGACCTGAATATTATTTTGACCATTAATCATATTAAACTTAGCTACTTTTACACCTGGTACCTGTTGTAACTCTGTCAGTTCCTGTTTATATGTGAGTCTACAATTAGGTTTTCCTGCCCCATAAAACAAGATGTTGCTACGTTGTTGTGCCATAGTTATATTGTAGATATGCAATTAAATACTCAGATAGCAGCAATATGGTGACAGCTCTGGGAAAAATGGCATAAAAACAATTTTTCCAATAGTGCAAAATATGTCTCATTACAATCGTCTGCTATTTTTGTCATGTTATGTCTGGGAAGATGCCCACTGTACACTTTATCCTTTTCTCTCTAACACAGTATGACTGGTAAACAGCTATAAGGGCGCAATGAGAGAGGGCAGTGTCGGATCACATTAACCGCACAAGGGTGACAGGGTGTGCCTGGAGAGCAAGGTCTGGAGGGTGGTCTAACCCAAATAACAGGAGAAAAACAATTTAACATGAGTTCATTGCCGGAGCTTTCTAGAACAGTTTGAATTAGTTAGAGAACAAAACAAATCTCCCCACAATAGGTCACATGATACACAAAAAGTTCAAAGACATGAACTTGGATAAAAGTAAAGTCAACTTGTTAATGACTTGTTATTAACACTTTTCATTGCTTGACAGCTTGAAATCATAAGGTACTTAATACCAATCCAAGTTTTCCTTACGCCACTTCCTATTAAAAATACCAGCAGTGTTAGTATTTTGCAGTCTGCTGGCAGGAGAGCGAGACAAATATAAAAATACATAAAAATAGCCAAGAAATAATAGAGGTATTTGCAATTTATCTGCACCCCTGGGACACAACGCACTTGAATTTGTGAGGGAAAAGCTGTGCTCCGCTTGTGTTTTCCCACTGCAATTAATTGCCTGTCTGTCAAACGAGAACACAGAGGGTTTATGCAAGCAGCCAGGGTTTATGACATCCTTTGTAAGGACAATGTGTGAATGCCAAGTGTGGCATAATATTGCCAAAAACAGCAGCTGAAAGCAGGTCAGTGCGATTCCGAACCACCCTCGGCACAATCTGACTGTCGCCGCGCCGGTTTTCTTCCTTAGCAACAGCTGGGCCCAGACTCGCCTCTGACTGAGCCCTGGGATGAGATATTCAGACTCAGACGGTTTGGCCCAGTATCTCTAAGTGTCAGCAGGTCTCCCTCTTCCTCCTCCTCTTCGTCGTTCTTTCTCTCTTCTCTGATCCTCACGTCGCACCACTGCAGCGAGCCTGTCATCATCCAGAGCTGCAGGGATAGAGCGGAGTGATGCTAAGAGGTCGATGAGGAGGGATGAGCAACGACAAGAAAGTAATATTTCACATATCAATGCAAAAACGCAGTGCATCTTTGAATATGTTCGTCCTCAATCAAAACATGTGAGCAGGGTGGAAAAACTTTTTTACCTTCATCGAAAAATGTATAAAGAAACATCATAGTAAAATAATGAAAATTAAATCAGAGCAAAAGTTTGCATTCCCCTTGATGAATTTATTAAAAATGTATTCAATTAATTTATTTAATTAAAATTTTCTTCTAACTAATTGCTCATTGAGGAACACCTGTACTAGCTATTTTTGCAGACAAATGCAAACTTTTGCACCCAGATGAGGAGATTGTTAGCCACCCTCACCCTAGCTTAGCATTAAGACCAAAAATGAGTCCTCTGTGTCCAAAGTTCAAGGAATCTACCTACAAATACTCGCTTGTTAATTAGTCAACTTAGATGAGATGCTAAATTCCTTTTTAAACTCAGACAGAGCCAAGCTGGCTGCTCTGCTTCTAGTCTTTATGCTAAGCTAATTAGCTGCTGGCGCTACATGTTTTGCAGTCACCAGATTAGCTAGTAGGTGATCAATTTACACAGCTAACTCTGCAAAACACTAAAGAAAATAACAAGTTAATAAACTTTAAAAAAGAGTTTGTTTCTTAAAGGCAATTTGTTTAGATAAAAATGGACATGATCAGAGAGGGATGAACCAGTTTCTAGCCTTCATGCTAAGGTAAGCTAACTGGCTCCCGCTACTACCGCGTGTTTCATTCCTTCATGAGACTGGTAGGTTTTCTCAGGTAAATCGATTAGAAGTACAGAAAGAGGCACAAAGAGACCGAAGTGGCGTCAAACAGAAGACAGAGGATACAAACAAGCTACAAATAAAAAGCACCTCAAGCTAGACTGGAAGCTAATGGACAGAGCTCAGACGTCGGTGTATCAAGAAGGTTCCAGCAGAAAAGATGAATGACTTCGTTGAAAAGCAGATGATTAGACATTGGACTGAAGAAGAATGGGCCCCTCAGTTATCATTCGTTATGATGAAATTAACTGCAGCTGCTTGATGCTAATGATGTCATTTAGTTCGGCTTCCAGGCAAGGGAAGGCCCCCCGCTAATCTTGTTTAAAAAGCAACATTATGTGTTTCCTCTTAAGGGAAAATGGCTGCTTGTGTGCCTCTATTTTGAAACACGCTCGATTAGAATGTAGATAGTTTTGCGGCGCGTAATGATTTGGGACGAACCTTCTGTTAGGGAAACGACTGGGAACGAGCTGGTTGCGACCCGGAGAGCGATAGGTGCGGCTGTGTGTGTGTGTGTGTGTGTGTGTGTGTGTGTAAGCATGCAGCCTGTCTGAACGGGGCTAGCCTGTCAAACCCATCTGCTGGACCCCCCTCCCCTAAGACCTGTTCTGGTTGCCACAGTAACAGCCTCCTTATCATTGATGAGGTCACGTAAAGGCTGCGTTCTCTCCATTTCATAAGCTGGCTGCTGCAGTGTGTAACATGTTTCTCTCTTAGGTATCAGTAATATTCCTTCACAGATTAGATGTATTTTGTTTATTATTTGTAATTTCTGTGTACATTTTAATTGTAGACTACAGTGTTGGTTAGATCTAAGTCCTTGTTTTTGGTGGGTGATGCGTAATAGTGTTGTTATGCTCATAAAACCACAAGTATAGATTGAGGAGGGAGAGTAAAAATCTATAAAAAAAATAACCAGTGAGATACAGATATTTTTTCCCTGCTGTCTCAGCATGTGGATCCTGAGACAAAGACCATTTAACTGAGCTGGCAGAGGAACTGTGTGGTTCCTGACTCCCTCTGGTGGATGATTTGCATCACAACATGATGCAGGTTGCATCAAGATTTAGCTCAGATCAGGTCGTTCTTTTGTGGCATACATCACGCTTTATGTTAACTAACATTTTAATTTCTACTCGCTTTACTTTACTCCTATCCCCTGTTTCGGGGTATGTCGCGCTCATCATCATCTTGTCTGCACATGCCCTAACAGGTGACCCGTCCCCTTCCCGGTGTCCCAGCAGGCAGGCATGGCAGACGGTCGGCAGCCAGACGAGCACTGGGCCCCCCACGGCCAAGAGAACGGCGAGAACGGCTACTCTGCCTACAGCTCTGCCTACAGGGAGAATGGATATCACGGCGGAGCAGCTGCACATCCTGGAACGACAGGTAGGGAACATGGACGAGGCGCGTTTGTGCACGTGTTAGTATTCATGTGCATGCAGCACTGAGTCGGTGATAACCATTGGATTTTGTTTCCGTACAGTTCCAGGTGGCTTTATGGTAAATGTAACTGGTTCCACATTGCTGGAAAAGCCGGATTGGCTCCCGAATAGCACATGAGCGGAGCTAAATGTTTCATATTTGAACGAAAAGGGAACATCAGCAGTCTGCACATGTAGTGGTCCGTCAAGATAACTCTGGGTTTAGCTATCCAGGCTCCTCATTATGGCTTTGCAGTTAGATAAGCATAACGAAGACTAAAATAATACAATGTTCATTTTAAATATATGTTGATGCATGTCAGCCTAATGGGATAGAAGAGAAAACAGCAAAGGTGGAAGGATGAGTTGCAGAAATGTACACAGAAAGACGAGAATCGAACCTTTTTATTGTTGCATCTAAATATTTATCGGCTGTAAATGTGTTTTCTGATATTTTCCACACCCGCCAAGGTAAGTTTGTGCTCTTTTTGTGTTTGTAGTCGTCTGCCCTGTGCAGAAAGCAAATGAGCCGCTAATCACATCCCAGAAGTGTAGAGCGTTTGTGCTCTACACCCGCAACCCATCGAACACACACAAGCAGCATTTTTTAATTCAACCGGGGCCACAAATTCAGCAGCCTTATTAGTTTTTCATTTCCCTCCTCCCATCCATGTCTTGTCTTCCCGGCGTGTCTGTCTCTCTCTCTCTCTCTCTCTCTCTCTCTCCCTTCGCAGTGGATGACTCAGCCAATTTGCCTCCCTCCCCTCCCCCCTCTCCATCCGCTGAGCAGATTGGGCCCGTGGCACCAGGTACACACACCTATAACCACTTCAGACGAAATTCAGAATGACAGTGTGAATGATGGTGAGACTGACAAAAGGAAAGCTCCCAAAACACAGTCTTGAGGATTTCAAGACATGACCGACTAATCACACCACAGGACAAACCTTTCTGCTTTCTTGTAGTCCCTTAGTGCGAAACTGGAAGCTTTTCCGTTGCCTTGCATGACACTTTATCTTCATATCACCTTTGAGGAGTCTGCAGCATGAGCCGCACTGCTACGTCCTGTTCACACTTTGCTTCGTGTTGCTGGTATTAGCCTTCTAACACATGCCCGCATGTTCTAAGCGACGTCCCTGGGTTACGAGAGCTACACGACACCACAGACGTCTTCCTCTCTTCAGGCTGTTGCATATACGCTGCCACAGGAGCCCTCCGTCTCGTTACGCTGCTTTCCCCTCTAAACTCGTCTCCTCTGTCGTTCTTTTGCTCATTTTGTGTATTGATTTCCTCCAGGAGTAAATCACAGATTGACTTTCAGCTCTTAGTCACTGAACAGAACACTGCATTTCCTCTTTGCATGTGGCATGCAATCACTAAATTGTAACAGCACATACAGTCGACCCACTGCATGTTTTAAGGCTAATTACTATTTATACACTGGAGATTTAACAAATCCTAAGATTATTGTTTCTCACACTTCAATAGAATATATTTAAACAATAACAAGTTTAAAGGCATTTATTTGCTAAGATGAATTCAATATAAGCTAAGTCAGACTCTTTTAAAGATATAATGTGATGTTTGATACTGATTTGTTCATGAAACGACTCTAGAATTTGTGTTGATTGCATCCCATGCATCTCCATCAGAGCTGAAAGTGTTTATGTAATCCATGTAACCCCAGTTGTGTTCCATGTGCTCCATGTGTCGTGTCTCCCTTACCTGGTCAAAGAAGATAAATTAGAGGTTGTCAGTCAACAACAGGTTGAGGAGGAGGCTCCAGAGGAGCCCGGCACTTGTCAAGAGGAAGTCCCGTATGAGCAGCCAGGAGACTTGCTCTTAGAGCAGACGCATTATTTAACAGAGCCCCAGGCGTCGGGCTGCCAGCAAGCCCAGACACCTGAGGTCCTCAATGGAGGAAGTCATCAAGGTGAACACAGCCCATCACAAAAAGGTGTGTGTGGTTTTATAGGGTTGTGTGGATACAGCTGAGTGAATGCGAGTTTGTCTCTTCCTTATTTTTGCATGATCCTCTCGTGTGCCCCCTGATTACGGGCACACAGTCATTCTGCTCTTGATTTTAAAATTGTGATGCAACTCAGGCTTTGCTGCCAATCTTCCCGCAGCTTTGTTTCTGTTACTCTTTGAGCTTCCGCTTCAACACCTGAAGTTGCCATGTGCCAAATGATGTGACACAGCATTTTGATTTTGTGCTTTATCATGCAAAACATAGCCATTCGCTTTTCATTGGAGTGACACAAGAACATCCAATCAGCCATACTGCAGTTGATCATTTCTGCACTTTCGTATTGCCAGCTACATTGCAAATGCAAATGTCACTGTCTAAACTGTCAAACATTGTAGACCTGAGTGTTGCTAGAATGAGTTGTTTCTATATCTTTATGTAGGTTTTGCTGGAATATTTTGTGCAAGTGAGTGCTTTCTAGAGTTCACTGAACTGTATGGGTGCTTCATCAATCAGTCTTGAATGTACTTTAAGTCTGTTGTACAGTATATGACTTGCTTTGAGTTTCGGTGTTTTCATTTCATCCCAAGGCAAATGATTATCCTGTTTTCCTATTGTTCAAAAAACGCAATTAGAGCATAACAATCCACCCTCATTGGACATACTATCATCACCCTTAATTGAATCAAGACTACATTTTTATTTGCAAAAATAAAGGTTTCGTTCACAGCGTTCTTGTACTCGCAGTAATTCAACAATTAGCTCATTAAAATAAAGTATCTTTGTTTTATCAATGTAATCATTTGGTTGGCCGTTTCAGTCAACCGTTTTGTATTGCAATAGGAACTCAACATTTTTGTGTACATTTGTTTCTTGTCATCTAATGTCATGCAACTCATTCCTTCATTCCAGTTGTGCACGCTAGTTTAGGTGCTGTGACCCCCTCCCCTGTGCTGTAGTGGCCTGCCACAAAATACACTGTGCTGTGTGTTTTGCTTGATGGAGAGCTACTGTATCTATGTGCAGAGGGCCTCGGCTTCACTGTATGGGCTAGCTTTTGTGGATGCTGCAAGCAAAGCTTTTAGCTAATGTGACTCAGCGCAAAGTTGTACAGTATCCTTCAAACTCACAGCCCAGCCAGAAGAATGTATCAGTAAGGCATCGTGTGAGTCTGCAATAAAAGAAGATGAACCTCAAGTGGCGTTTCTACACGGGGAGCAGGTGGTTGCTGAAGTGGTACCACCTGAAGGAGCGGCACTCGCCTCAGCTGAACATCCCCCTCCCATCTCAGTTGATCAAGGTAACCAAGAGAGAAGGGATACAGTAAAAACTGAGTGCCACCTGCTCGCACAGTCTGAGCCAAAAGAGACAACACAGCCAGTAGTCGAGTCTTCAAAACCTGTGACCGAAGAAGTAGGAGGATTCGTCTCACCAAGCAAATCAGGAGTCTCCACAAATGAAAGCAAGGAAAAACTTGGGATGGTAGAAGGGATAAATGCGGAGGAAACCGAAAGTCGCTGTGACATTAAATTGTGTGAATTGCAAGAGACTGAGACTCAAAATGTTGACCAAAGACAAGAAGAAGTCAAATCAAGTCAAGATTTTGCAACAGAGATAAAACCACATTAGATAAGTTGGTGGAAGGTGACCCAGGAGCAAAAACCTACTTTGAGACATCCTCAAAAAGTCAAGGAGAGGAGTTACAGCAAACAGAGAGCTACTATGAACTCAGCACAGCAACAGCAACAGCAACAGAGACAAAGTTAAGTGGGGAAACTGGGAGCGTCATGAAGGAACAAGAGGATGAACAGGATAAGAAAGTCAGGATATCGCCGTGTAAGATGTCCTTGGATCAAAGAAGCATCTCATTGAACATTATTGTTGGGCCCATAGAAGGAAACACAGTGAAAGAAGATAAGTCAAGGAACCTCTCAGAAAGCTTATGTCCCATCAGTGGGAGTTTCGATGAAGCTGAGGTTCACCCTTTGACACCGTCAGTGGAGAGCCATGAAACCAACTTACTTCCAGATGCGCCTGTCAACCCAGCTTCCGGTGAATCACCTGAGGAAATACACCCAAAAACTGAAATTTCCCAACTTTCTGACAAGCACCATTCCAGTTCTGATCAATCCAGCAGCCTTTCCAGCACACTGGACCTGGCTGGGGCCATGCCCCTACCGTCACAAGAGAGAAGGGAGGTTGACCACATGAGACGGAAGTCGGTACCTGTTGATGTATCAGCTCTGATGGGGTGTTCTTTGGCTAAGCTCACCTTACGAGACCAAAACTCACGAGTGGTGGGTGGGGAAAATCAGTTGGAGGAACTGGGCTATTGTGTCTTCAGTGAGTACTCAGGGCCCATGCCTTCTCCTGCTGATGTGCCCAGTCCCGGGGATTCTCCACACCAGCGTTTTCCTTCTATGGAGAGTGAAGTTGATGTTGAGGTTGGGGCCACTGAAACTGAAGGGATTCAAAAGGGAAACAAACAAACAGATGTCAAAGGAAGTCTACCTGACATGACTCAAAAAACAGCAACTGAGAAGAAAGATGCACCATTAAAAACGTCCTTGATTCTTGAAAGAGCTGTGACAAGTGGAGTAAAACCAGATCGCCTAAGAATTCCAATGTCTTCTTCAAAAGATAAACTGACCGGCCTTCCTGGTGACATAAAAATTCAAGTAATCCCTGAGGTGGACATCGAAAAAGACCCCTCCAGAGAAGCTTCTCCCATCCCGCCAGACAATTCATTTACTTTCACTCCTGCAGAAACTGGAAGCCAGACTCCCCTGACTCCTACTACTCCTAAGTCCCCACACGATGCACAGTCAGTAAGCCAAGCTGTGAAAGATGTCTTACCAGAGGTCAGTGCAGACAACGAGCTGAAATCTGAGAGTATTGATTATACACAGCCAGAGTTAGACAAAGAAATTCTGAGGCCTGAACAGAAAGAACCCCAAGAAACTAGTAAAGAATCAGAAAAGGGACCAATAGATATACCTTCAGCATCACCTCAGTCTTCAATTGAGAGCACAGACAAAGATGTTGATAAAATTAAAAGTGGACACGCAACACCTGCAGAATTCAAAGACATAAAAAACCAAGGTACCTCAAAATCTCTCACAGGTTTAAGCACTGAAAAGCCCTTAGACAAGAAAGCTGCCCAAATCGAATTACAGGAGCTGACTTTGGAAAAAGGCTCCGCAAAACCACAAATATCCTCCCCAATAATTATCATACCTCAAGCACAAGTAGAAGAAGAAGCAGAAGATGAGGACGATATTGAAATAGCTGAAGAGCCTCAAGAGATAATGGAGGATGCTGAAGAGCCTTCTCTTTCCAAGACAGCTCAAGGTGAAGTTGGGAAGAAAGGGCAAAAGAAAGAGGAGGACAGACTGACGGTAGGTGATCAGACGTTGGAAGAAGATCCAAAGTCAGGAGCAGAAGAATGGAGTCACAGCGCCATAAACAGTGATGATGGGGAGCCAGCGACAGACAGTTCGCACTTGTCTCCGTGCTCCGACCATGACCTACCGACAGAGGCAACAGATGAAGGAGGTACAGATAGGAAGGAGGACAAAGTGGCAGAACTCCCACAAATAAATAGAGAAGATGGGACAAAAGAGGAGGTAAAGAAGGACCAAACAGCAGAGCAGGATGTGGAAAAAGTTGGTTCTCGTGTGCTGTGCAAAGACAATGAGGAAGACACTGTGAAGGAAAAGAATGAAGGGGAGGACAGGCTGGAAGAGGACCAAGAGAAAGACACTGAAATCAGTCAGGAGGTGACAGAGAAATCTAAAATTGTCTGCCCGACCAGTGAGGCAGCAAACGATGAAACCACTATGGATGCCTCCATCCTAGACACAGACAGTGGCTGGATGGACTCACAAGGTATCTAGATCTTGTAAAATGAATAAATACATCTTGTAAACTAATTGTTTAAGGCTTTAATTGTGTATTTAACCAAGAAGTAACTAGCGTCAGAAGGTTTGTTGCTAGGAAATCTGAATGTATCGTTTGTAATAATCTCCTGGCAATGGGGGGGGGAGAATTAGTCCTCTTTTGATCCTTCTTCACTGCAGATGATGACAAAAGTGTCATGACTGAGCAAATCGAAGCCCTTCCCCAAACCCAGAGTTGTACCAGTACAGCTGTGGTGGTGGTGGACAAACCCGCTAAGCGGACACCTGGCAGAGGAAGGGGTCGTCCTGGCACCACTGACTGCAAAGTGTCTCGCAAAGTGCCCAGCCACCATCCAAGAGAGGAGATAAAGAAGAAAAAAGGTTTCCATTCTGTATTCCTGAAGTTAGATTAAACCATCACATTTGTACTTTTTATACAGTAGCAAATTCAATTCGCTAACTTGATGCTGAACACAGATTTGCCTCACTGTTGTGTATTTCACCGAGGTTTGCATGTCGGTATAATCCTGTCTCTCCTCTCTGCTAGTAGGCATTAGGAGGGCTGACCAGAATAAGGTGTCAGCCCTCCAAACTCGTTCTCCAAATCGAAAGAGCGTAGCCAAAGCGGCGGCCAGGCATCCTAGGCCTGCTCTGCTTCACGGCTCTGCTAGACGCAAGGCCACAGGTGAACACTTTTCACCACGAGTCAGCGCCATGTGTAGAGAGAGTGCAGACTGAGGCTGAATGCTTTAACTTTCAACCCTTCATCAAGATTTACGCCTTTAAAGTTGAATTCTCAGTTTCACATTTAATTACTGACAAAAACATCAGAATGATGGCAAACAAATGATGGCTCTCTCTATCACTGGCTCTTAGCAGGTGCAATGTAGCTGGCAAACATCCTGTGCTGCTGAACCATTTGTAAATCATCACATTTGCTCTGATTTCCTCCATCAACATCTTTTGACCCTTTCCTTTGTCCTTCTCTTTTGTGACTTGATTTTCAGCTGTTTGCCTTCATACGTCCTGTTTTTTTTTTCTGCTAGCCGATGCTGTGTTCTGTGAGTGGTATCTAATGGAAGCGGGTGCTTTTCACAATACTTTGGGTCTCACCTTTATGTTTGCTGAAAACTGCTTCAGAGTGGTTTGTTTGGTCGGTGGGTGTAAAAAGGTGAACGAATGTGAAGAGAGGCCGACGATTCTGCGAGCTGTATTTTGTGCGATTGTCTGGTCTCTTTCATCAGGACGTGTCTGAGGTTAGAACTAATTGCAGGAAACAACCTTTGCTCGTTAGACTTGTGGGTACGTGCGTGAGCTTTTTGTGTGCTGGGTGTGTCCCCCTGCTGGATGACAGTGATCATGACAGCAGGCCTCTGTTTCCTTTGCAGGAGCGGAAAGCCATCAGCCCCTCAGCGTGGCCCACCAGTCCAGGGAGAGGACCACTGTAAGTATTGTAATTTGTGCACAATATTAGGAGGGATTTTTCTTTCTTTTTTTTTATTTTTACACACAATCACGTTGTAAAAGCTTTTTCAATAACTTCTCAAGCTCACTCATCCACTACAGTATATTGTCACAAACATGCATCTTTTTCCTGTCATTGCATCATGGGGCTTATTGTTGCATAACAAATATCCAATATTTTCCTCCTTTACTTCTTTTTCTGCATGTCGCGCTTGTGTCTGTTTGTTTCCCTGTGCGCATTGTCTTGCATGCCTGCCTCTATCCGTGCCCGTACCAGCCTCGACAGAGAAAATCTGTGAGTAAAGAAACACAAGTAGAATAAGGATGCACAGTTATGTGTCTATTTTACCAATAACAAATGATTGTGTGCAGTGTAATGTTAAAGGGGCTTTCCCAAATGATAACACTCCCCTCAAAACTCTGTATCGTTTCCATAATCAAGTTCTTTTCTTCCCATTCTGCTTGATGTTTCATCACATTTAATCTCCTTGAAAATATGAACAGGCTCTCTCACTTCAAGGGCTTAAATTGTGCAATTTAAAATCCAATAATCAATCCTGTATGTTCATCATTCACCACCTGAAAGTAATATTTCTTATTATAGCTGTGTCGGTTTAGATCTTTTTTTGGAAACTCTATATACAACGTGAAATGTCAGTATAGTGAACATCTTTGCCCAAGATGGCACACACATCTCTTTGAACCATAAATATGCCCATTTCATCTCCTTTCTATCCATTCTCACTTCATTACTCCATCTGTTTGTCACATGCACGTCCTCCTCCTCCTATCCTGCATATCTGTCTCCCTCTCGCCGTGGCTGTGATCCAGAGCCCCACAAGGGCCGTTCTGTTAAAGATGGCAATGCAGCGCCGGGCGTCTGATCACCAGCCCCCCCGGCCCGGCTCTGCCTGTAGCCTTAAACGGAGCCCTCTGGTGGAGGCGGAGCTCAACGAGGCCCGCCCCTCCTCTGCATGCTCGGGCTGGTCCCCTCTGTCCAACAAATGGGCAGAGAAGGTAAAGATTGATAGATACATAGGTAGATAAGACGGTAGACCAGGATTTATGCACGTAAAGTTAAAGGACAGCAGGTATGGATGAGTAGCTGGAGCCAGTCTCTATGAACTGCACGTGATGAAGCCTGGGGATTGATTTCTGCTGTGTGTGTGTGTGTGTGTTTCATTCAGGAGAGAGCTTACCGCAGCCCCGAGAAGAGGTCGTCCCTCCCTAGGCCGGCAAAGTCTCTGACGCGCCACATCCCTGCTGCCGAGCAAGATGACAACAGCACCCCCTCCAGGCCCACCTGTACGACTTCACGCACACACACGCCTTTACGATAGAACCTTCCAGCTTGTTTGCCTCTTGCACAATACATTGCCCTTTACGCTGACTTTAATAACGCCGCAAATTAATTTTCTTTTGATCCCTTTGTTTTTTTTACGTTGGGCCTCACACCACCCTTCGCACCGTGCCCTGCTCCTCTGTGCAACCCACTTCCCTTCAATTCCTTGTCCTCTCCTTTTTCTCAAAGCGATCCGTACCGATTCCAGAGGGGACAGCAGGTCTGGAAGAACCCCTAGTATGGCAGGTAGACCACCCAGTAGCTCCTCTTAGACCCTCATCATCAACATATAACTTTTGCCTAGATGTTAGGGAGTTTGTTTCAAAATAACTTCCAGGATTTGATATATATATTCTACATTTGAATGAGCAGAATGCATTGAAGGATTGAATCATAATGGTCACACATTATTTAGAATGGTGTCCGCAGGTTTCATTAAGCCTCTGTGTGTACAGGGTTCACTGAGCAATGGCTAATTTGTCGTATGTTTTCTACTAAATTGTGTGTGTCTCATTGACTACGCACTGCTTATCTACTGCTAAATAATATTTATTGTCCATTCAGAAAGAAGTGCTTTTGCAAGCTTAGTAATTTCCTTTGTTGCCAAAAGTGTCCGAAATCAATACAGATTTCATTGAAATGGATTGAAAGCGCATTAGCTTTGGCAAACCTGCAGTTACCTAATCTAGGGGAGCAGGTGGGATCCATAACAACAGGCTGTTGTCGGCTGAAATCCTATTGGTCCCACTCTAGTATCCCAGCAACAAGCCATCTGCATTAAATTAATTTCACCTGCCTGTGTTTACTTTCATGCTCCTTGTCAAACATTCTTGTTTGACCTTGGTTGTGTGTTCTGTGAAAAACGAGCAAACACTGCAGAGCTTTATGTGTGTAACGTTTCCTCATCGTTATCATCAGTAACAGGTGAAGCATCATATACATCCATCTGTTTATTGCTCTTATGTATATATACGTCTCTGTTCCTGTCTTTCAACGCTTTTTGTAAAGCTTCTACTAGTAGTTCTTTCTTTCTAATTTGCAGAAGGGAGGTTCTCTTGTTCCTCTCTCCCTCGTCCTTTTCTCATCCCACATCAACCTCTCGTCTCTCCTAGGCACAGACTCGGCACGTTCCAGATCGGTCCGCAGCGGTGCCTCCACCCCCGGCTCCTCCGCCGTAACACCTGGCACCCCCCCCAGCTACTCCTGCCGCACACCCGGCTCTCGCACCCCGGGTAGCCACACTCCCAAGTCCTTCAGCGTCCTCCAGGAGAAGAAGGTGGCGGTGATCCGAACCCCGCCCAAGTCGCCGTCCTCCACCCAAAGGCAGCTGAAGGTTGTCAACCAGCCCCTTCCTGATCTGAAGAATGTAAAGTCCAAGATTGGATCCACGTCCAACATTAAGCATCAGCCAAAAGGCGGACAGGTAACAGGATTGCGCTGCAGCCTAATCTCAAGTATGAGATCATAACTGCTGCCAAATATGGATTTAAATTAGCAATTAGTTAATCTCAGTTTCTGGGTAGTAAGGTCATTCAGTTATTTTTACATTTTTAGCATTTACCTCATTCTGCCACATAGGGGCAGCAATGTCAAAGTTTGGTCCATCTGCTTAATGTAAAGCACATTGTTTTAATATCATTTCCCAGTGCTAATCGTGCCATTGTCACAGTAATTTAAAAATAAAATAAACATGGCATTCTTTCATCGTATTGTTTTACTCTATTGACTGCACTTAGAGCATGCTACTGAAGTTGCAAAAATGCACATAAGAACAAGACAGGATCAATAAAAGGATGACTTGTGCTTTACAGAAATTACATTTTAGGTATATTTACTTGAATTATATTTTTATATTTGTAAACAAGTTGCTGTGTCTGGTGGATTTGTGACTCCGCTGCATATTGCTTTATCATAACCCCTGTTGCCGATATGTTTTTTAATTTTATGCTCTCACCATTTACTGCTCCTTCTTATTTTCTCTTTTAGTTGTAATAATGTCACGAAACGCTCACAGAGCTTCCCTCACATCCTCACTTTCACAGTCTGGCCTGCCTCCAAACCCCTGCCGTGCCATCAGTGTGTGTCTGCTTCCCCCGACTGTCCTCTGCCCTCTCCTTGTCTCTTGTTGTCTCCATCAGCCTGAATGAACCATCATCGGCTGCCTCCGGCCTCTTCCTCTGACTCTCCTTATGTCTTCCCTCTTCTTACCTTTCCCCAAATTTCTTCTTCATATTGAAGCGGAACCACGAGCCTTATGTGTTGATCTTTCCTAAAATAGCAACATTTCAAACAGCTGTCCTCTAACGAATTTTCCCAGAATCCTTTCACCACCTCCAAGGAGCAGTCAACCTGCAGAATCATTGCCCATGGGACCTGCTTACGTAGCTACCTTCAGGATTTTCCTTCTGGCCCCGACTATTAATAATTGCAAGCGAAAGGAATTATTTATTAAGAAGTTGTTTCACACCCAGAGTGAAAACAGTTGCTGTTCACTGAACAGTCACCTCAACTAGTGCTCAACCTTATTATTTCTCTAATAAAATCATCATGTACACAATCACAAAATTATGCAAGGATGGCTTTTTTCCCTTTGAAGTAATGTGTGGTCGACTAATAGATTAATTGTGAATTAACCAGAGGAAGACAACGAACAGTGTTAATATTCCAGAGTGTGACTTTTTATTAAGTCTAATGAAATATGGAGGACGAGGCAATTCATTGTCCCTTTGCCTGCTCCCCTTTTCTCTTTGGGGAGAATTGTGACACAGGGGCAGAAATTTTTAATGAGGCTGGGTGACGCACATCTTGGAGGAGTAGCAGCACATCAGGTTTTGTAGAGAAAGTCTGTGGTCTACTGGAGCTCTGCATCACACTGAGCTGAAATATATTTATTTATTTATTTTATAAAAAAGAGGAGGGATAGTTAATCCTGTGTACAAGTATATGCACATCCATATATCAGGATGTTGACCTGGAGCAGGAACGTGTGATATATGTGTATGTTAAAAGGACATTTTGTTATATTGATATAAATGTTGCTTGCTTTGGCCAAAGACTTTGGCATTAGTGATTAAAAAATTATAAAAACAAATATTATTAGTATTTTAACTTTAACTGTTGATTGTTTAAGCTCTTGCTATTAACATCAAACTATGAATATTTTCAGTTTGATGAGATTGTTGTCCGGTTCAGTGCAGGCGCTTTGTCATTGGTTGACCTTGTCAGTGCTGCAACAGCTGAATGGAGGCAGAGGTACAAAATAAGAAAGAACAAAAATCAAATAAACTCTGAAAACGATTGTAGGAACTGTGCACGTTTGGGTGTGCAGGTCTAAAGAATCCAGGTCAGGCCGGTGTAGACCGGAGACGTGGCCTCGTTTGATAGCAGTTTGTTGACTCTTTCTCCTTTTGCCATTTAGTTGAACTCTCCTACTCTAATCTCTGTATAGTTAGAAATGACATAGACGGTATTAAATGTATTTTTGAATTACCCAAAGAGGTCACCATGAAAATCAAACCCCGCCCCTAATTGTTGTAGTGCCGTAGCACAAAGAAAAGGCTCGTAAATGTAAATGCATGTGGAGACACACTGAGTTAATTAAATGAGGCACATATAGTGTTTTCCTTTTTTTTTTTCCAAACTGATTTTGTTTTAGGTTCAAATTTTACACGAGAAGCTGGACTTCACTCATGTTCACTCAAAGTGCGGCTCCAAGGATAATCTGAAGCACACGCCCAAAGGAGGCAATGTATGTATGAGGCCTTTCTCTCTTCTTCCTCGTTCCCCCCCTTCTTCTTCTTCTTCTTCTCTTTCCAGCTGGGGCTGTTGTGCCGCTCTCTCATGCTCCTTTTATGTGTTCGTCTGTTCACCCATCTGTGTGTCTGCCACCGGCTTGTTGCAGTCAAGCTAAAGACGTGTTTGTTATTAATGTGCAGTACATTTATGGTAATACTTCATTAATAAGCAGTAGCCCTCATCCTTTCTCTGTTGTTGTTGTGAGCAGTATTTTTAGGTGTTTTGTGTGTTTAGGACTTTAAAAATAGCCCATTTTCCTCTTAAAATATGTTGGATGCTGCTTAAACAACTTCATTTAAAACAGCGACAAGTTCGAGACTTGATGGATTAAAGCAGGGCAGCTTCTGCGCTCTGATAAAAGCATTTATCCCTGCATACCGTAATGCTTTGGTTTTTAGATCAACGAAAATTGAAATGCCCCAGTGTTAGAGTGAGTGCTGACAGATTGATAGGTCGTGGATTTAAAATTGGGACACTTTTACAGGATTACTTTGGGTGACGGCAGGGGAGGAGACGGGCCTTTCTAAGCTCCCTCCATCCTGTTGTGGGAAAACATGCAGTTTTCTCAGTTTGTATAAAAAAAAAAAAAGTCAACCTGTCATCCCCAGGTCATGATTCCAAGTGTCAAACTGGACTTTAGCCACGTTCAGTCTAAATGTGGCTCCCTGGACAAACTCCAGCACATGGCAGGCGGGGGAAACGTGAGTGACTCCGTGGAAAAGCACATTCACATTCAGTCGAGTGCACCTCTACATTTAGCGGTGTTTTCATCCTTACCGCCTGTGTGTTGGGCCTCACAGTTTCATTTTCTGCAAGTGTTTGCAGCACAAATATCATTTTAATATTTGCCTGAGGCCCAACACACAGCGTCTCTGTGTAGCATATAAAGTCCTAACATTCCCGGGCCCCTTTACAGCATGCAGGACTGTCGCCGTGTTTTTTTTTTTTTTACTGTGTTTGCCTTCCCTCTAATTCATATCACCCATGGACAATAAAGTTTAATTAAAGCACCTGCTCCCCGTAAAGTCACGTCGTGCTCGTGTTCTGTTTGTTTGATGTCTGTGCTGTCAGTGCTCGCTTTCGTGCAAACCTCTCTCCAGGGAAGTGACATCAGCGTCTTTGTGTTTATTGTGCGAACAAACACTGATTGACTGAATCTGCATCCATCCACAGATTCATGTTGTTTCATCTCATTGCTGATTGTTTATTTTTACAATCTCTTCATTGTATTTCATGTCTGTAGCTTCCATCTCACCAATATGTTTGTGAAACATATTGTTTTCCAGCCTGTTTGTGAAACTTTAACCACGGTTAACGTGCGCACTGTGCTGCTGTCTGCAGGTCCAAATCCAGACCAAGAAGATAGACTTAAGCCACATCACAGCTAAATGTGGCTCCATGTCCAACATCCACCACAGACCAGGTACTGTAGATGCACAGAAAACTGCATTCATATAATATACTTATCTATATGTTATCCTTAGTGGCATATCTGACAACCAAATACATTTAATCTGCTTTTAATTGACTCTCGACAAGTCTTGTTTATATCATTTATATTTATCACATTATTGTGACCATTATAATGGTAAGTGATAATTTAAATTTGAATTATATCACTCTTCCCTATAAAATGCCACACGTACGGTATGAGACAGTTGAAGTGGCCCAGCTTTGTAACACAGGAGGCCGGAGCACAGTGTCCTTTCTGTGCTCTGCTGTGTGCAGACAATGATTCTTTGCCGTGAGCGCTGCTCGGGAGAAGTGCAGGCCTGCAGGTGAACGATGTCCCGTGGGTCTGATGCTTTTCTTCTCCTCCTTGCTGTCCTGTTCCCAGGGGGAGGTGGCGTGCGCATTGAGAATGTGAAGCTGGACTTCAAAGAGAAGGCCCAGCCCAAGGTCGGCTCCCTGGGTAATGTCACCCACACTCCTGGAGGGGGCAATGTGATGGTAAAAGCGGCACACAAATACCTTGTCCACACAAAGTCTCTGTCACTGCTGGTTTCTGTAAATGAAAAAAAGAACAGACTCCCCTGACCTGACCTCTCTTTGTGCCAGATTGAGAGCCACAAGTTGACCTTCCGGGAAACAGCCAAAGCTCGGGTGGACCACGGCGCAGAAATCGTTGTCACTCACTCTCCCGGGGTGGAGACGGGAGGCACTTCCCCCCGCCTGTCGTCTGCAGGCAGCATCAACCTCCTGGAGTCACCCCAGCTTTCCACACTGGCCCAGGATGTCACCGCTGCCCTGGCCAAGCAGGGCTTATGAGCTGGTCGGCTCCAATTTGGATCCTCGAAAAAAAAAAATTAAAATACAAAACCATTAGTCTTGTCCACTCATTAACATCCAGTGTCGTCCCAACGTCCATTACTGCAACACAACCCCCACACATTGGACTGTCGTGTCCGTCGATGACCCCTCCAGCCCTTCCAATGGGATTTTAAGAACTGAATAAAAAAATCTTCACCTACGCCCTAAAAAAGGGACACACCTAGTTTCTCTTTGTTTTTGTTCATTTATTCATGTTCACTCAAACCTGGACTTCACCGTTTTATTCTGTTAGAGTGTTAGATCATTAAGCCGAACGCTATAGTTTGGGTGGATGTTTGTCAAAGAAGGCGTTTCACGGTTGTACGGCGATTTTAAAGCATCACATTCCACTTGTTTGGGGTCCATTCAGAATTTCTATGGTACTGAATGCAAAATATAGCTATTAGATCCTAGACACTACAAGTGTGTGAGAGACTGAACTTACAGGAACCAGGTACGTAACTGCGCCTGCAGAAGAATGGCTGATGAGCATGTCTGCTAAAATGTGACATTTGGAGTCATGACATGATTTTTTTTTTTTGCCGTTTGTTGGTTGGTTTGATTTTCTTATTATGATTTCCCGATACGTGCTGATTGTCGGACAAATCGTACTCTCTTGTTACATTTTCTTTTTATATATGTCACCGTAGTGGAAGTTGTTCCGGTTTTGTACGCTCCCTGTGGCTGCACTGCTTATTGAGTGTGGATAACCATTGCAGATATGTCGAGTTAAGCTCAAAGAGGCTCGCTTTCCAATAGATTTTCCTTTTTTCCCCCCACTGTAAACCGACGGGCTGCTCTATTTTATTTTGATTTTTTTGGTTTTACATTAGCTCTGTGCTTTTATTAGGCTACAACAATGCTGTTATGCTGGCATGGCATATAAAAGATAAATAAATTAGATCTATTTGGAGAACTTTTTAGTGTGAGTGCAAATGGCCGAGGTGCATTTAGTGTTTATGCTACAAGGTCAGACCCCCCCAAAAAAAAACCTCCCGATGCTTCTGTGAGTTTCCTCCGTTTGCAGAGACTGGATTGTGTAATATGTAATATGTAATATGTTGGGAAAAGCAAAGGGCCACAACGAGTGTGAAGCGTCGTGTGACAACATTCCGTTTGGCCCTTTTGTGCGACTGAACCAGGACTTTACGGGACATTAAAGCAAAAAATAAAAAAATAAAAGAATGGGAAGAACCCTCAACTTGCAGCTGTTAGAAGTCTTAAAAAAAAAAAGGTTGAAAAACTAAAACTGTTCTTGCATATTCTCTGCGTCCCATTGTGAACCCCCCCCCCCCGTGGTTTTCTGTGCTTCCTGTATTCTTGCCTTCCCGCTCTTTCGCCCAGCTCCTCCTTGCCTGTGTACGTGTATTTAAAAGACCATGTAGATGTGTGCACACTTTCCAGTGTTTGAGACTTACTGATGACAAATGCTCCTACAGGATGACGATGACAACAGAAATAAAGTAAATAAAAACTGCTCCACTGTCTGCGTTTGCCCAATATGTCGACTGATTGTGTGTCCAGTACAGACAAACGCTGGTCTGTGTGACTGGTGTGCAGAGGAGGTGATGGGTTTTTTTTTTTTTATTTATCCTGTGGTGTAAAACATATTTAACATGTTAAACTACATTATGATGGCTTCTAAAGGTCAGTTACTCGCTTCTCTTTAAGCTAACGCAGTCCAAAGCTAACGCTAGCGGAGACACCAGGACGTTCACAGGCGCCATCCAAGACAGTTGAGTTCAGTGTAATTATTTATGAGATTCACAAAAACTAATTTAGGAACTGTGTGACTTTTGTGCAACAGGCTTCCATTATTTTTCAGTCGTTGTATTAAGTTAACCACATTAATTTTTATGGCTAATTTTAACGGTAAAGGCTGCTAGCTTAATTTTGTAGCCAGGCTAACATGGCCTCGGACATGATCAGTGCCAAAGTTCGTGTTGGAATATAAAATATGCAAATGCTTTTGTTAAAAATGTCCAACTTTCACTATAATAATCACTAGAAGAACTTTTTAATGTTTGTGCTGCTAACGTTACAGCATTTCTGTAGTAGTGATCTTACGCTAACACTAGCTAACTGTACTCATTATTTTTGTCACTCATGTTTGCATAATTTTCTTACATTTAATACGCAAATATAAGTCCTGTGGCATGTCTAGCCCTGTGTAACAATAATTCAAATTAAGGCTAACTTTATAGTGGCTGATAAACATTATGTGACTCAAAATAAAACAGTTTATTAAAATTAAACCAATAATAATCCCGATCACGCCAGAATTGTGAACGTCCTTTGACGTTTCACTGAAAACCACTGGGGACGTTTCCGCCGTCCACGAACAACCTGTTGCTCGTCCGCCGGAGGCTTAATGCGCCACCGCCGCCGCCGCCGCCGCCTCCTCCGGCAGCAGCTGGGGCTCCGGTCACGTCCCCCCCCCCCGTTTCCTGCCGCTGAGGACGGAAACATCTGGCCCGGCCGCTCGCTGCGTCTTTAAGCTCCGCCGCCGATCGACTGTCGCGGTCCGGCGAGGGAGGCGCTGAAGCCAGGGAGCGCTCCGTCGGTCTCCGCCGCACGCCCGCCCACCCGGCAGCCCCCCTCCGCGCTCTGCCTCCCTCTCTCTCCCCTTCTCTCTCCGTCTCCGTTGCCTGTGACCGGTCGACAGACACTTGCAGCCATTTTACGCAGGACGAGCCCGATCATGTCGTGAGGGAAGCTCGCCGGTCCCGGTTACCTGGGCAGAGCCAGAGCCAGCAGCCGCCGCGCGTCCCGGTGGTCGCAGGCGGGCAGCTCCGGTCAAAATGGTGAAGAGGAAAAGCTTGGACGACAACGAGCCGGAGTGCGGGAAGGGAATACCGTTCCCGATCCAGACCTTCCTATGGAGGCAGACCAGGTTGGTGTGTGTGTGCATCTGTGGCGATGGATAACAGGTGTTTGTCATTGGCGACGGGAAGGAGGATCCGGGATCTGACAGCAGCCGCGGACGAGACGCTGTCGGACGCACACGCAGTGGGGACACGTTCCAGAAAGATTGTATTGTTTTATGGAAATCCAACACGGCGTGTGTCAGTTATAGATAGAGGTGGACTAGATGGTGAACGGAGACTGATGCAGATCGTGTGATGTCACACCTGTAAAACACGTTTACACAGAAAGTGGGCCAAAGGAAATGAGTGCGAAATGTCAGCTGCAGTGTATTTCCTTCTGTCAAATCATAACCTGCATTTGTAGATTCATTTTTTCGTCTTTATTATATTTTCCAGTGCGTTTCTACGTCCAAAGTTGGGTAAACAGTATGAAGCATCTTGTGTGGTAAGTCATTTCATAATGCCTCGTGTATGATGATGGAAAATAATCACTCTCCCTCCCCGACAGTAATCTGTTTATACCTTAATGCACCTGCAAATCAAGTGGGCTCTTGATTTTACATTTAGAAAATTAGTTTTTCCCTCTGCTTCTTCCTATTAACCGGGAGCCAGACCTTTAGGAAACTCATATCCATAATGGCTCCTCTCCAGATCCCTTTAGATCTAAACAGAGCTGCCACTATCTCTCCCACAGGCATCGCCTTGCTTGGGGCCATAAGCGACATTAAGACAGTCAAAGAAAGAAGCTTTAGTTTCTGGCTGATGTCCTTTCTCTCCTTGTTTTTGGCTGCTTCCCCAGTCTTTCGAGCGGGTACTGGTGGAGAACAAGCTCCACGGGCTGTCGCCGGCCCTGTCAGAGGCCATCCAAAGCATCTCACGCTGGGAGCTCGTCCAGGCAGCCCTGCCTCATGTACTCCACTGCACGTCCATCCTGCTGTCCAACAGGAACAAGCTGGGTGAGGACACGCACGACGCGTATTACCGCCGCTTGAGGCATTGAGCTGACAGCCTTACCCAGGTTATCCTCATTCGACAAAACACCAAGCGGATGCTCGTTCAGACAGACCCAGAACAGCCTGACCTCACAGCGCCTGACGATTCTGGATAATGGGAAGGAAATAACAAAACAATTAACGTGATTATTTGAACAAAATGTCTTTCTGGATCATATCGTCACCTAAACTGATAGAATTAACATACAAGCTAATGTTATAATTAGACAAGAACAAAAATGGGTAAAATGTGATTTGGAGTAATTGTTAATGGGGCTGCAAGAAGCAAATACTATTAATTAGCTCATCCATTAGTTATTGACATTTATTGCATTTGCAATAAATACTTAAAGGAACAAGTGGTAAACAAAGAGTCATGTCATTTTGACAGCAAAATGGTTTTGCTGACATCTTGAATTCTTCAGAATGTCATTAAACACACAAAACTGTCTATAGATAAAAATTTTGGTCGATGAGCAGTATCACATTTCCTCTGCTCCCCGTTCATCAGCTCCCTGAGCAGCACTCAAAATTAACCCGTTGACCTTTGACCTCCAACAGGTCACCAGGACAAGCTGGGGGTAGCTGAGACCAAGCTACTGCACACACTTCACTGGATGTTGCTGGACGCTGCCCAGGAGTGCAACCACGAGCCTAGTCTGGGCCATGGCTGGTCCGCAGGCAGCAGCAGTAGTGCCTTCCTGCAGCCTGTTGGGAATCAGGGTTCCTCCCCGGGAGCCCCGGGCTCCTGTTCCGGTTCCGCCCTAGGGGGGTCGGGGCCCCAGCACAGCAGTTCTCTGCTGGAGGAGGATGAACATGCACGCACCAAGTTGTTCCACAAGAGCATGGCCACGGTGGAGCTGTTTGTGTTCCTGTTTGCTCCGCTTATTCATAGGATCAAGGTGTGTGTGTGTGTGTTTGTGTGTGTGTGTGTGTGTGTGCTGCAGTACAACTCTCTTATAGGAGAATAGCAAGTATTAATAACTCGCTTGGCCCTGATGCAGGAAACTCGAATCTAATCAGAATCAGGTTACAGTAGTCTCAGTATTACACCTAGCTAAACATAAAATCATGCTGTATTAAATTGTAGTAGTTCATTCATGTAAACAATCATACTATCATAATAAACTGAAAGAATCTCACAGCATAATGGACTTTGAATAAACCCCACATAAGACGGGTTGGAGAGACAGATGGGTTTTACACATCGGCTCTAACAATGTCCCTTTTTTAAGGAGTCGGACCTGACCTTCCGATTGGCCAGTGGTTTGGTAATATGGCAACCAATGTGGGAGCATCGCCAGCCGGACATCCCTGCCTTTACAGCTCTCATCAAACCTGTCCGAAACATAGTGACAGGTGAAAATAAATCCTCACCAACAGACCTAAGCGTTGAAGCGCGTTTCCTTTTAATTGCTCGTAATCAAGAAATGTAATTCGCTGTGCCTGTCTTAACAGCAAAGAGGAACTCTCCAGTTAACAACCAGTGCAGCCCCTGTGGATCTGGCAACCCTGGTCCCATGGTGAGTGAGCATTAGATAAGATCTTGTCAGAATTTGCTTCCCATGTCGATTGAATGTGTTCAGGCAAGAGTCTATAAGGCGTCTCCCCTCCCCCTTTCAATCTTCTCTCTGGGGCTGGCTGCTAATATTCATTAGCACCAGCCATCCGGGAGCATTAGCGTGGTTAGCCGGGGTCATGGCAGAAACCTCGCTCGAACCTCAGAGCCTTTAATTATCAGGATCTGTCTCTCTGTCTGTTGGTCTACCTATCTGCAATATCTGTCTCTCTCACCCACAGGGCTTCCAGGTGGTTTGCGAAGCCGCCCAATCCGATTCCTCCTCCCCCGCGTCGGGAGAGCAGAGCTGTCGTCGTGGTAACTCGGTGGAAAAAGGTGGCCCTTCCCAACAGCCCCCGCTGGTCAAAGGCCCTTCGAAGAAAAAGTGAGCACCATTAATACATTTTGCCTCCAAGAAGAAGTGAGATAGTTAGCATGAATAAAGGTGAAGTGGTCGGAGGTGGTCGCGTCCAGATGGGAATAACATAAACAGCGTTGACCCACTTTTATATCCTTAATTTGATTTAGTCATAAAAACAAGGAAAACTTTCATGTGTATGGTTTAGAGTCACACTCCCCAGTTCCACATACATAATTAAATACTCCATTGCTGGCTTTTGGGTTTTGGCAGCCTGTGATTCTGCCATTGAAAGGCTTAGGTGATTTATGGGGATAGGAAAAAAAGTCAAATAACTTGTGTGCGTGTGTGTGTGCGTGTGTGTGTGTGTGTGAAACCTGTGCTGACACTGAGCTGGTTCCATCATCTTGTTGATGGCTAAACACTTTGCCCTGTGGCACGTCTGCTGAACACACTGCACAGCACAGCTCGTTCCACCGGCTTGTGAAGAGCTAGGACGTATGAACAGCTCCTCGTTCCCCCGTGCAACGCGCTGCTCTAAGCTTTCATCAGCACACGTGCTCGCATACATCGCCTTGTCCTGCCCGAACAGTCGCAGACCATCTGACATTTGCCCACATAACTAGGGTAATTATGCTGAAGTAATGTGCTACATGTCTGATGCTGGCAGTGTCCCTGCCCTGGCATAACATGTCCTGGCGTGGTTTGATCTGCCCAAGGCCAGTCTGGCGTTTTTCAGGTTGTGCTGCCAGACTGGGGCTGGATCTGTGGTCACCTTGACTTGGATTAGGCTGGTTTGACTGACTTGGTTGACAGTAACTGGCCTAACTGACATTGTTTATCAAATTTCAAATCATGCAGAGGTTCTGTGTAAAACCCCTTGATTCCGTCTATTACATCCATGTGTCTGTGAGCCTAAAATATCAAGATTAAAATTATTTATATTTTGAATTCAGTGAAAATGTATGAATGCACTGTGTTGCTGCAAAACAAAAATTCCCAAAGCTGCATTGTCACCCATGAACTTTTTACAAATCATTTGCATCCTGCTCACTCTCATGTGGCTATTTTCTGTCTTTAAGTTCATTACATCAGGTCAGTCAGCATCGTGAATCACCCAACGAGTGGGCTGGGAGAATAAAAGTAGTGTGGGAAACGGCGTAGAGACGTTGATAAGCCATCCAATGGTCATGTCAGCTAGCTCAGACAACCAAACAAATCATTCCAACGCTTCTCGCAATCTCTCTGACAGCCAACAACTGACTGGGAATGAAAATAAGTCTAAACCCCCCCCCCCAATGTGCTTATATCCTCACACAGACAAACACCAAGGGTTTTTGAATAATCAAATGGTAATGCACGAAGGCAGAGATTAATTCCTATTCTTCTGCGGCACACACTCAACAAAGACAGATTAATTGCTTTCTGAATGTGTTATTGGTGGGAACGTTGCTCTGTTCTGTGCTAGAATGTGGAAAAGGATACGAGCAGGATTAAGGAGAGAAGTGAGATGAATGTAAATTAGAAATGGACCAGGAAGATGAGGGGCTTTAATTATAAGAGTGAATATATTTCGGGTTTGGTATTTTGCACAGTATGGACCCGCAATGGGGTCATGCTGCACGGTCGGATCACACCAGCCAATTTTAGCCCCAGGGATATTTAGAATAGCCTCCAGACTCAGAGGCCCCCTCAGCGCTTGTGTTTGTGTCTGCTCCTCGGCCTTTTGTACCACAATGCCCAGGTGTAATCATCTCCACCATCCTGTGATTAATGCAGTTTACTCATCTCGCCGTGCCGCATCACGCGCCGCTCAGAGCACTGCTGATGCTGAGGCAGTTTCCATGGCAACCGCCGGTTGCTGCATCTCTCCTGCCGCATGGAGTCGGGGGGCTGGGCCGCTGCCTCTCGTAGGTGCCTGGGGTGGCTGTCGTCACTTGGTTTCCACGGCAACCTGACAACAGCAGTAGGCAAAGTGTGTATGTGTGTTGGCTAGACGGTGAAACGCGATATAGCCTCCTTCTGCTCTCTGTTCTCAAAGTGATTCATGTCGCTATCGACCGCCTCTTCCTGCTTCGTTTATTACGAATGGCAATGATTAAATGCCCTTCTCTGCCTGTCTCTCTCCCTCTGTCGTGGTATCAGTACGTTTCTCCACAGCGTGCAGCGCCCTAAACAGTGCAGCTAACTAACCACTGACCTTCATTCCGGCTTATTTATAGTGGACTCACGTACGCTAAGGTCCATTTCTGTCCTTGCGGCTGTTTCGGCGATGCTGGAGGAGGCCCCTGCCCTTGTTTATCATCCTCCTTTGATTCACTGTTAATGAAGCAAAGTAGTGGCAGTTGACGACGGGGTAATATAAGAGGAAAGGCCATGATGTAGTGTGATTGCTGTGTTTGTTGTTAATTGCGATTAACTAGCGTTCGATAGCTCCCGATTGCATCTGTTTTCTGCTTTAATCCAATGTTCATCTTCCTCCTCTCCACGGTTTCCTCTTCCATGTTAATCCCCCTTCCTGTCATTTTGTTTTTGCTTTTTGTTTCCACCTTTTCCTGATGCAAACACAAGGTGCAACATTCGCGTGCAAATCGCTTAAACTTCATAGCTTTTTTAAAAAATTTGATGTGAAATTTAGTTTTGGACATTAACAAAACTAATTTAATCTTTAAGAGTAAATGTCTGATTATGAGAATGTTGCATTTTTACTTACTGTAAATGCATCAACAACATACTACACACATTTACACAAGTGAAAAGACCCTTGTCTCCTTCTTCTTCCAGGACTTCAGCCCCTGCCGGCCTGCCGGCCTCCCTGGCCCAGCCGGCGCGCTATGCCACCTACTTTGACGTGGCCGTGCTGCGCTGCCTGCTGCAGCCACACTGGACAGAGGAAGGCATACACTGGGCCCTGATGTACTACCTGCACCGCTTGAGGCAGATCCTGGAGGAGAGACCCGAACGCACCCCGGAGCCCCTAATCACGCCCCTGCCCCGTCCACGCAGCAGCTCCATGGTGGCTGCAACACCTTCACTGGTCAATACTCACAAAACTCAGGTACTGACAGGTGAACTGTCTAGAAGAATAGTAATTTTGTAAATAAAAAAAAACGTTTCAGCTGACAGGAAGTTATTTTGCTAGTGTTTTTTTTTTTATTTCTGTTTGGGTCTAATGGACAAAATCTCAAACACATCACTGAAGCATTATGTGTTTTCAAGGATATGAGTCTGAAATGCAACGAAGAGGGCAAATCACTGAGCACGGAGACCTTTGCAAAGGTGTCTCTGACCAACCTCCGTCGACAGGCAGTCCCGGACCTCTCCTCTGACCTCGGCATGAACATATTTAAGAAGGTCAGACATCCAGATGGTGTTTTGTCCGTGCTGACATGCTCACACTTGATCAGAATCTTTTAATATAGGTATCTTTTACTATATTCTTTTTTTAAAATTTAGTTTAAGAACCGGCGTGAGGACCGGGAAAGAAAGGGCTCCATACCTTTCCACCACACAGGAAAGAAGCGTCAGCGTCGTATGGGGGTTCCTTTCCTGCTCCATGACGACCACCTGGACGTCTCACCCACCCGCAGCACTTTTTCCTTTGGGAGTTTCTCTGGCCTGGGTGATGATCGGCGGGGTCTTGACCGCGGGGGCTGGCAGGCCACCATCATGGGTATGCAGAGTGCGCTTCATAATGAACATAGATTGTATGTCCACAGTCGGCTGTTTACATTTCCTCTCCCCTAAGCTCCCATTTGGGGAGTCGAATTAGGTCAGTTCATTAACGCTGGTATTTGATATCAGCTCTCTAGGAGAAGTGCGATTAAGATTCTGTCAAGTTAAAAAGACATTTTTTTCTTATTGTCTCAAATTAGTGACTTTTTGAAGCCCCCAGAAATTGCCCCATTCATCTTTCCATGTCTGCTGTTTTAGTAACTAGTTTTAGCACCGTTTCCAGGGTCATGAAGATGTCACACAAAAAGAACATCTGATGCCCAGCCCTTTTTAGAATATACCCAGCCAGCATGGTTGACCTGTGTTTTTGTTTTGATCCGGCACATGATGAAGTTATCGTTTTGATCCCTTTCCAGGCAAATTCACACGGAGAGGCAGCACAGACACAGCTGCGGACGCAGACAGCCTCAGCGCCAAACACTCCCATTCCCACCACTCTCTGCTCCGAGACATGCCTGACCACTCCAACAGCCACAGCGAAAACATCGTCAAAGAAGGTAAGGAGAAATCATAAGAAATTATACTCTGTACACCAGAAAAACTGGTTGGAATTAATATTGCACACACACTTTTCTTAAATGAACATCAGTGAGTTAAAACGTCTGTATGATGACCACAAACACTGTCATCTATCAGCTTTAATAAAGTCAGGGCAGATACTGCTGGCTCCACTGAGTCCTGCTGAGCAGAACAGAAATAGGACAGGATTATATAACACTAATATTGTTGTGAGTGATAATTTACATGCAAATAAACTATTGCTGGCTACAGAGTCTGCACCACACAATCTCAAATGCTGTTCACAGCATGCAATTATTTACTGGGAACAGAGGACAATAATACAAGAAGTGGAATAAAACCAATGTGCCAATTATTTTCCGAAGGCTTTTAGTAGTTTTTTTTTGGAATAACTCGGTGTTGATTGCAGTTATAGATAGAAAAGACCAACAACATTTAACCAATTACTGTAATCGGATTAAATGATCCTATTCTTCTCTCTGCTGTTTCCAGTTCGGTCTCAGATCTCCACCATCACTATGGCAGCATTCAATACCACAGTGGCGTCCTTCAATGTGGGCTACGCCGACTTTTTTACAGAGCACATGAAGAAGTTGTGCAACCCTGTGGCGGTCCCTGAGATTCCCGTCGAGCCCCTCGCCTGTGCCAACCTGCCGCGCAGCCTCACTGACTCCTGCATCAACTACTCCTGCCTGGAGGAAGGAGAGAACATCGAGGGGACCAATAACTTTGTGCTAAAGAACGGCATGTTGGACCTCACTGTGAGTGTTCAGCCATTTACCGAAACGGACAAAGACTTTTCGGTCATTTCGCCATCAAGTCCTCCCACCTACTCATTCCCTTTATGTACATCCCTTTCAGGCTGTTCTTCGGGCTCTGTATGCTGTTCTCACCCATGACATCAGCTCGAGGATATGCGACGTGGCCCTCAACATCATCGACTGCCTGCTGCAGCTGGGTGTGGTGCCTGGCATGGGCAAGAAGCTGTACAAACCTGACAACAAGGAGAACCAGGAGGCACGAGGCAAAGAGGCAACAGGTCAGGGCCTCGGAGGAGGAGCGCAGGGAGGCGGGGCAGCTCCGGGTTCGGGAGCAGGCGGCGGGGGCGATGGAGGAGGAGGTGGAGGAGGAGGAAGTGGCGGTGGGAGTGGACCTGGGAGCAAGGATGATGTGAAGAATAACAAGGATAATGACAAGAAGGTGTGTTCACACTGCTCATGCATTCGTAAAATCATAAAAGTCATAAATATAGAGGATGTTTTAATGTGTCTAGCTGTCTATCAAAACTCCCGCGTCCTTTTATTTGTGTGAACAGGAAGAAGGATCGAGCCTCAGCACTCACCGCCTGGCTCTGACCATGCTGATAAAGATAGTGAAGTCTCTGGGCTGCGCCTATGGCTGTGGCGAGGGACACCGCGGGCTGTCGGGAGATCGCCTCCGAATGCAGGTCAGGCTCTTCTCTCGGCCTCAGCTGACGCCGCGTTCAGTGCGTGTGTGCAGTTTCCACAAATCAGTACACTTTGTGATGCCCGACTGTCTATTAAATATTAACCACATTGCCCGCTTGAAGTAATAAAAGTTTCATAAAACTGAAATGAATCCTGCAAAGGCGCGGGCATGGGTTTGTAACCTCACTGAGGAGAAGCTGTGGTTCCGTTTGATTTTTTTTTTTTTTTTTAAGTAGCGTTCCTAGCATGGATAAATGACATGCTATCTCTACTAATTGTGTATTTCTTGAGCATCAATGAAAAGTGGTCAAAATACCTCCAAATAACTTCCAAAATATGAATTCATGTCAATGTTTTAATGCGTAGTATCTTTTTTTTTGCCAGTTTCTCTCTAATTAAATTTAATTTATTCTTTTCAGGCCCAGAACTGCCTGACCAACCTGTATAAGCTGGACAAGCTGCAGTTTCGTCAGACAATGCGCGAGTATGTCAACAAAGACTCCCTCAACAACATTGTGGACTTCCTGCATGCGCTGCTGGGCTTCTGCATGGAGCCCATAACTGACAGTAAGTATGGAGAGTGTGTGTGTGTGTGTGTGTGTGTGGGACAGAATGCAGATTGTGACACACAAAAAGCAAAGCAGTGATTAGAGAAAAAAAGATGAAGTATTTTTTTAAAAGCAGATAGAGATTCAGATTCATGCGACAGAATATAAATATTCTGTGCACTAGTAATTACATTTATTATTCATTAACTCCTTAAATCTCTTGTTTTAAAAAATCCAAAGGTCTTTACTTTGCAATGATAGTAAACCAGACAAAGCTAGGCGTGCTTACATTCCTAAAAGACAGAACCTGTGAATATTTGTTTCTCGATAAATAGCTTCCAGCGCACCGTAGTTGTCGATTAGTCAATCAACCATTTCAGCACTGCTTTGCACATATTAACACCCATCCAGACTCTTATGTTTTTGGTACATAATACATCAGATCAATTTAAAAATAAATTGCATCGTGTTTTAGGGTAGTTGACAAAGCTGAATTGCACTACCGCTGTCTCACCCCGCACTTTGACTCTGCATTCCAGCGCTATCTGTGTTTATATGTGTTCTCCCCTTTCTCTGCTTTCCCTTGTCTCGGCTCGTCCGTGTCCCCTGTCGTCACTGTCCGACTGCTTCCATCTTCCCTCTTTTTCTCCATCCACGCTAACGAGTGAACTCCTGCCGCCTTTACTCACTCATCCATTCTGTACACTTGCCAATCCAAAGCTTCCCATTACATCTCGGCTCAATCGGTGGCTTTATTGTCGAGCATTGAGACACATTGCACATGCCAATTCAGTTTTGCACTGAAGAAGTATTTTGCAACTGCAACCAACGCGACCATCTCAAATCGAGTAGTGTGCAATTGGCAAGTTACCGAACTGATGAGTGTTTTAATTTTGGAAGTGAACAGGGCGCCGTGTTTACTTTTCTGGTGTGTGTGTATTATTTTTACACGTGGCAGTCTGTGTTGATGCTTCTTGAGTTCACCTCTATCCCGAGGTGGGGTGCCACGTCCTCTCTGACATCGCATACATGTCTGTGCTGGCCTGATGTCAATCAACTTGTGCCCCGCCTCTTTTCTCTTGCAGAGTACGGCAGTGCAGGTGAGAGGTCCAGGAGGGCGAAAAAAAGAAACATCGGTAGATACACATGATCAATAATCAATAACAATTAATACTATTAGCAATAAGATGCTCACCTGGTCAGACCCTTCCCTAGGCACCGCTTACATTGCTGCACCCCTCACTGTTTCCATGAGTGACAAAACTCGCCTGCAACTTCAACAGTTAGACTAGCATGATTAAATCTGGTCATACTGAAATCTTATTTTTCATAGACTATAATTTCTATCAGCTGGACGCGGGGGGGACAAAAAGCCCCTTACTCTATTTGTTTTTGTAGCAGGCCTTAGTCACTTGCATGTATTCCTTTTCCCCTTCCAGAATCCTTTTCAGTTTGCTTCTTCCCCATATGCTTTATGAACCCTCTTCCGTTGCCCCCCCTCCCCTTCCCCTCCCTGTTGTATGGGCTCACTGTTTATTACTCAAGCTGGTCAGTCGTCAGTAATCTCTTCCCCCGCTGACTAAACCACCCCCCTGTGTGATCCGGGTCTCTCCCGCCTCCCTGTTGCTTCCAGACAAGGCGGGCTTCGGCAACAACTTCACCACGGGGGACAACAAGTCTGTGGCCCAGAATATGGAGGCGGTGGTGGTGGGCTGCATGTTCAAGTCCCTCATAACCCGCTGCGCCTCCACGACACACGAGCTGCACAGCCCCGAAAACCTGGTGGGTGAAGTTTGAAGTCATGTTATCGTCCGCCCCCTCTGTGTTTCACGTCTGTGCTTTATTACTCAGAGTCTCATGCTCGCTCCCTTAAACCAGCCTGTGTTTCGCATATCAGTTGTGCGTCTATAAGACTCGGCGCTTGTATTTCACCTTAAGCTTTAAGCCGCCTTTTAAAAGGCATCGTCGGACATGATGTAAGTGACCTGAGCTTCATTTTTTTCTGTGCATAAAGACAAAATTGTAAGAATGTAATAACTGATTGCTGTTATAGCATAGCCACCAGTGCATCAGGAGTTTTATGTCTTGATCCCCTCTCATATTTTTCTACCACTAAATTAGTTTCATCTGCTTAATTTATTTAATTGTATATAAAAACTTTTCCCCCTGCGTGTACGTGGAAAACTCTTTAAGAGCACTGATGTAACACGGCCACTATACGGTGCCTCAGAAGCCTCGAGGCTGGCATGACTTGTGAACGTTGGCGGGAGATGACACACTTTTCAAGGCAGGCTTTGTTATGGCACAGAATCAGAGGCCACCCACTCACAAGCTGGATCTGGTTGCCTTGACACACTCGAGCTCGCTCTCGCTCACCGCGCATTTATGCATCTATGCATCTATGCATTTGGCAAACGCACGCACTGTTTGATACTAACGGCAAAACAATAACCAGCTCGATTTTAGATTCCAGCCGTGTTAGATCCTTTTCTTTTTCATGGTTTTCATTCTCTGACACACGTTCGCGTTCACACGCCATTTGATTCACACGTTGCTCGACTCTCACTCTGTCACCCTCTCCCTTTCCAGGGTCTGTACTGTGACATCCGCCAGCTGGTGCAGTTTATTAAGGAGGCCCATGGAAATGTGTTCCGCAGAGTGGCGCTGAGTGCTCTCCTGGACAGTGCCGAGAAGGTCACTGCCACCAAGAAACCTGAAGAGAAGGAAGAGACCAAACAACCGGGACCCAGGAGGTACTGGCCAATCGGTGGCTGGCAATGGTCCAAGCCGCATTAAACACGTCAACTAAACTAAAAATGACCATGTGTCCAGTTTTTTAATGCCTTTGAGCATAGATCTTGAAACCGTCCCCTTCACAAGCGATGAAAAAAAATCTAATCACACCAATGTGACTGTGTGATATTTTACTTGACGTCTTTTTTTTTGGCCAATCAGAGCTCTGCTTCTCATCACGGCTTGGCTTTTTTTGTTGTTGCTGTTTTCTATGTTTGTTTTTCGTACTGTCTGCATCTATTTTTCAGCTTGAGTGACTGATTTTATGTTCCTGTTTCCAAATTGATGCAGTCATAGCACAAAGAGCAGCTCTGCCAGCAGGCACCTCCTCAGTTTTCTAATCATTTGACCACTACAGAGAGACACAAAACCATTAAGAGATGAATCTACCTCTGACATGATTAACTGCAGCTGAATTTTAGTTTGACTAGATTTTTAATTTTTGATTTTGGGTTATCTGACATGAACTTTAGCCCTTAATTAGAGGTGCCCAGCATGTTGCATCCATGCTGTGCAGTTGTCCAGATCCACTGGCAGGACGTGGACGACAATCAAAGTTAATTTGTCAGAGGATTTTTAGCCGGGTTATTTATACTAACAAAAAAATACTGTTGGTTCTGAGGATGTGATATTTTTATTGTGGTATCTCACAGTAAGTTGCAGGGAAATAAAGGCACTGGTACAAGACAAGACACCGAAAACAAACCTGTTCAATCATTACGATAGAGTCAGACATCACAGCAATATTAATAAGACTTGCACTGGGCTGATTTTCAAGTAGAATTTGCTTAGCCCGAGTTTCTTTTAGGACTTCTGGTTTCTGTACGTTAACCCACAGAATGTAAGACCTGAAAGTGACATTCAGGAATTGGCATTACTTTTTTTTTTTTTTTAATGCAACTCAACTTTAAGTAGAAATATTTATAACCTACAGTGATAAAAATAAAAGTAGATATTTGACTGGCGAATAAGTGCAAAAATACAAAAGAAGATTATATAATTTTACTTGATTAAATGTAAACACTTTTACAACACTTTTATAACACAGTTATACTTACGGTGTTTTCCCATATTTCCATTTATTCTTCCCTTTGGCTCCGTTTGCTCAGCATCTAACACTACAGTGACATTTAGCAGTTCCAGTCAGAACAGTCATACTTTCGGTTTTCGTACGAGACGCATGTGGGCTTTATTGCATCAGAGGAATTCAGCTGGCGTCTGAATCCGGTGGCCTGAGCGCTCTGTCTGTGTGTTGGGGGGGTGTGTGTGCACAGGTCAGAGGCGGGTGTGTCCGGGGAGAAGGGTCAGGTGTCCAGTGCTGCAGATGAGTGTCGCAGCTACATCTCCAGTAGACCCCCCCAGACACCCGAACAGTGAGTCTCCACCTCACAGCATCTTCATATAGCACCATCTATGTCAAGCCCAGCCGCCATTTCTCTGCTCAAAGTAGACAGACTTTTAAAAACTCTTCCCGTTGCCTTCAACAAAGCAGGTCACAGTGTTAAACACTAAATTTACACTGAAAGATGTACGAATTTGTGGAAGCTGAAGATGATTTTTTTTCGCGTTTCTCCTGTGTAACCTTTCAAGTCCTTCTCCCTTCTGTCCCTTTGTGTACCTGCAGTGAGGAGCAGATCCCAGGGGCTCTGCTGGGCAGGAAGGACTTCTGGAGGAAGATGTTCAAATCGCAGAGCGCCGCCAGTGACACCAGCAGCCAGTCAGAACAAGACACCTCAGAGTGCACCACGGCCCATTCCGGCACCACCACCGACCGGCGCTCCCGATCCAGATCTCGCCGCATTTCACTTCGCAAGAAACTGAAGCTGCCAATAGGTGAGGGCGGTTACCAAGCAACGAGTCTGCCTCTAATTAGCCTATAAATGTTTCTGTTAATTCTGTTAATAAAGATCGAGGACGTCCGACTGTGTGCACATTTTCATTCAGACTTGCACTGTTGCTTATTGAGTTGTACGTAAACCTGGTTGCGAGGACACACTGTTTGCATTACGAAAAACGATGTTCAGACATAATTTTCCCAACATTCTCGATTGAGTAAATTATTTTTTGGTTTCTTCTCAAGTGGCCTGGAATCAAACTGCAATTGAATGATTTTAGCCCTTGATTAGAGGTGCACAGAAGATTATTCTGGGCCAAATTCTTCAAGAATGTGCAAACAGAAATGTTTTTTTTCACGTTTTGTCACCTCAATACAACTTATGTTCTACATATATACATCGAAACCGTAGGTGGAAGAAATGCTGTTAACACATTATGTGAATCCCCAGTAGAAAAACATCTGTTCTCAGTGCTTAACGAGTGCTTGAGTGTGTGAGTCATTCAGATTTTTTTATACCAGACGTGGTATTAGCAGGCATTGCCATGATCATACTTCATATACCTGCATATCCTCCCCTCTAACACGATGTGTTTTGTATGTCTGCCATTGGAACACTGCCTGCTGCGAGGCCAAGTCACTTCATCTCGTTGGTCTGTCTGTTCCTTTTTGTGCCTTAGCATGCCGTGGGACTGCTCGCACACCTCTCACTCTCTCTGTCCTACGTATGTGGATGTGAAACCATCTTCATACACTATACGTGTCGTGTCTGTGTGTGTCTGTTCCATCTCTCCCAGTGTGCATGGTGTTCCAGACCCCGGTCAAATTATAGTTGCAGTTATTTCAGATGGAAGTAAAATTTAATGAAAGGGCTCGTACAGCAAAGGACATTTGATCCTTTATTGTGGCTTTATTGAATAAAACCATCTTATGTCTGTGAATTGTTACGATAATCTAAATGTGTGTAAAGTAATTCTCTGGCACTGTGTGCCTCTCCTGTTGTTCTGTCCAACCTTTGTGCATGTGCATGTGCACCTGCCGTCTCAGAGCTGCATGCACAGACCGTTTTTTTAAACACCTCAAGTTATTAAGCGTTTAAAGTGCAATTTGTTCGTTCGCGTCTCTGCAGGTAATTGGTTGAAGCGTTCCTCTCTTTCGGGACTGACCGATGGTGTTGAGGACCTGCTAGATATCAGCTCAGTGGATCGACTCTCCTTCATACGACAGAGTTCAAAGGTCAGTTGGGAGGCAAGACCTCACACGATTAGCCACACGGGTCATGTTTTTCATGTATTCACCTAATTTAGCTTTATTCTGCAATAGCAACAGAGTATGTAATGGGCCATAGCTGGTCCTGTCGACGTTCTTTTTATTTATTTTATTTGCTGGGAACAGGCAGATGTGTGACAGGGCAGGGAGGAAAAACTCAGATGACATGAAACGGAGGGAAAATCTAGAGACATCTGGTGGCTGGATGGGAAATGGAAGATTGTGTGATTGTCCAAGAATAAGATCAAAAGCCGACAAGCCGACTAGACGTCATTAACAGTGGCTTCTGAGAGTTATTAGCTGGTTGTAGAACGTTTACTAGACTTTTTAGGCTTTTTACATTATGTCGTTTGGGCATCAAATATAAAGAAGCTGCAATAGATCAGTAAAATCATAAATGCATTAACGGTGTGTTTGTCTGTCTCAGGTGAAGTTCACCAGTGCGGTCAAGTTGTCGGAAGGAGGCGCCGCAGGGCCAGAGTACGGCAGGGATGAGGAGGAGAATTTCTTCAAGCGGCTCGGTAAATGGAGGTCTGGCAGGAGGAATCCATCCAAGCTTCACCACACAGAAGAGAAAGATGGTAGACCTCCCCCACCCCAGGGTGCCCCTCGCTCACCACAGCCCATCGTCCTGTGTCTAGTTCTCCCTCCTTCTGTCCCTGCCTCTGTCTGTCCGTGTTGTGTCTTGTCTCGCCTCACAAGTTGTGGTCTGTTCTTTCCGCCAGTCCGTTCTTAAGCCATTATGCATCTCAGATACCTGCTTGAGACACCCTGTTAGCCTGACTGTATTACTTTCAACCCATCTGATTTTCCAGCCTGTAAAAATACACTGTGGAGGAATGATTGACAATTTTTACCCTTTGAAGCGAGACACAGCTTTCAAAAGTTCCATGAAACACAATGCGGTGATGGCACTTCAAAGTAAGATTATGGCCCACGTCCTACTGTAGGCACCATTCCATCTGCTTTCAGGTACGTTATCTACTGATGACGTCTTGCGAATCTTGTGAAATTTGAAATTAGACATTTATGTCATTACCAGAAAGGACAGGAAGAAAAAAGCGAGTATATTTTCTGTGTGCTTCTGTACAACAAATAGAAAAGGCTTCGAAAGCAGAAGTGCCATCAGTCCAGTGTTTTTCACTGACTTTGTAAAACACACCAAATCCCCACACATGACCTGTGCAGTAACCTGCCGTCGTACGTATGTGTCGCAGGCTACATGCTAATCAGATCCCAAGACAAGACATGCAGAGCAGCAGGTTTTACCATCACAGTAGTAAAAGTAGAACAACACACACACGTCCTGTGTTCTCCATTCCCCACACACGTCCTCCTCTCGACAGTGAACCCTCCCTTCTCATTATGGAGGAAAGAGAGGAATGGCGGTGTACAGCATCATGTCAGTGAACCATCTTTCTGCCGTGGTACGTCGAGCATGACGCCGTCAGTGCTTTCTTGTCTCTTCTGTGGTGATGTCTGGTGGTAATTTCCAGTGCCTGAATATCAGTGAAGTGATTAAACAAAGGGTCCACAGACAGCTTTCTCCTGTGCGGCTCGGTTACACTTGTCATTTCCGCGTGATTTGTCAGATCATGTTAGAATATATCAAATAATAAATCTTGTAAGTGTTTTTTTTTCTTTCATTTTGCTAAGATTAAAACATTTAAAAATCCAAGTGTAACCACCGCCAGTGGCTGTGTGTTCATCTCTCAATCACCTTCATTTGTCCGTGGCTCTTCGGTGCTTTGTTAAATGTCATGGATGGTGATGTTGCTTCCTGCAATGTCGGAATGTGATCTTCAGTGCTGCTGTTGTCAGAAAAAATTCCATCCACGTGTTCGTTTCTTATCTCCTCTGGCAACAAATCTTCATATTCTTTCCCTCTTGTCATCCTCTCTCGTCTTTCCTGCGCCTCTCTCCATCTTCTCCTCCAGATCCCCACGGTTTTCAGGAGCGTCTAGCAGCCTCTCAGAGGCAATGAAGAACAAGAACGTTGTGAATTTGGGCGGAATCCGACAGGGCATGAAACGCTTCCAGTTCCTGCTGAACTGCTGCGAGCCGGGAACCATACCTGACGCCTCCATCCTTGCTGCTGCGCTGGACCTGGTATGTTCGTTTTGGACTAAAAATCTGTCACTCGCTCAAGTCTGTGATTTTACAATCTTTCTATACTTTTGTGCTCTGGTTCTTCCAGGAAGCTCCGGTTGTGGCCCGGGCATCCCTTTTCCTTGAATGTGCCCGATTTGTCCATCGCTGCAACCGTGGCAACTGGCCAGAGTGGATGAAGGGCCACCATGTTAATATCACCAAGAAAGGACTGTCCAGGGGACGATCACCTATTGTGGGCAACAAGAGAAACCAGAAACTCCAGTGGAATGCTGCCAAACATTTCTGCCAGTGGGGAGATGTGAGTTAAGGATTTTCTGTTTTATTTTATTTTAATTGTCTCCTAATAATAAGGCCTCGCTGTAAGAAGGCGTTTCTCCGTGTGTTTATTTTCTAATCAGGCAATTGGCACCAGACTCAGCGAACTTTGTCACTCTGACAGCGAGAGCCCCGCAAACATCCTGGGTTACATTTACGACGAGGAGACCAAGCGCAGAATGCGAAAAGAAGATGAGGAAGAGGATTACTTAGATGACAGTGAGTCAGAAGATGTGTTCAGTGCCTTAACTTTGGTGGATAAGGTTTTAGGAAAAATGTTTACAGAAAAATGTGCATTTAATAATTGGAATTAGACGTTTGCACAAATGTGGTGCCGTCGTTAGTTATATTAAATTAATTTTAATTTTATGCTAATGTTTGTAAGATTTGCTTACCCAGCCAGGTAATGTAAGCATGTCGTAGAAATATTAACCGGGACAAAAATTATTTAGAACAACATGACCGCATTTTTGTTTTTGACAACATGCCAACACAAAGAGCATATATCCTAATGTTATCACAAAATTGTGTGTGTTTTTTTTTTTTTTTTTTTCATAAATCGATTCCATCCAAGACACAGTCAACCCTACAAAATGTGGCTGCCCCTTTGCACTGAAGATGGCTGCCTGCCAGCTTTTGTTGGAAATCACCACTTTCCTCCGAGAAACCTTTCCCTGTTTACCACGACCGCGCACCGAACCTCTTGTGGTCAGTATTGACAAAATATATGCATTCATTGAGTCTGATAAATAAATGTAAAGATTTTTCAACAACATTTGCTCTTTGTAAAGCTAAATAATTATGGCAATGAGAAATTAAAATAGAAAAATGGTTTTAGCTCTGATAAAACTGCCCTAATAAATTTACAGGATATATGTAAAGTAATGCTAACGGTGCTCACATGCAGGATCTGGAGAGCTGCCGTCTGCGCTTGGACCCAGAAGGTCGACATCGCTACGAGAGAAAGATAAGCTTCGCTGGCATCCTTGATGACGAAGATGGTCACGACTCGCTCAACAGCAGCAGCCACACTCTGAAGTCTGACACCACCTGCGACGACAAGAAGACGCAGGAGCCCCAAGGTAAGACCCGGTGCCGTACAGACTGGGCCATCTGGTTTATTTTCACCGCGTGTGCTTCTTACTCACTGATAATTATAGACAATCTGTCCCCACTTCGCACATCCCCAGCGCCCATCCGTAAGATTCGCATCGGAGGCTCGCGTCTGCTTCAGATTAAAGGGGCCCGCAGTTTCCGCGTTAAAAAAGGCGGCTCGTTGTCGTCCATACGCAGAGCGGGGAGCCTCAAGAGCACCAAACTGTCCCGGCAGGACTCCGAATCTGAGAACGAAGAAGGGCTGCTGTCACAAACACATAGCAGGGACACCGTTACCGATATAGGTAAGGCATAGATGAATATTATATTTATATGTGATCAAATAATGTTATTTTTATGTATAATTGTACATGCATTCGTACAAATGCATATAATGTGAAGAAATAGGCTTGTATAGTGCCTGTAGTGTATTTCTGGGTTAAAAGAGAAAAGACAATTGAAGTAAAACATGCCAATAACAGTCAATGAACAATATTCAAAAGCTGCAACAACCACTTTGCAGCAGCGTTTAGTTTTTGTGAAGAACTTACACTTTTCTTATTCACGAGACATTTGTTTAACCTTTTCTTTTCGTGTTATCCCCAAAAAGTCATTGTGTGTGTGCCATCTGACAAATGAAATGTCTCTGTGTCTTTTGTCTGCGGCAGGAAGTCCCTTCAGCACCAGTGAACCCAGCATAGAGCCAGAGGGCCAGAGCACCGGAGGAGCCGAGGACAATTACCACCGCAACATGTCGTGGCTTCACGTATGTCGAAAAATATGTTTGCGTCGGGTCTCCGTGTCCCTTCGTGTGTACTGACGCCTGCCCTCTCTCTGTCTCCGGGCTCAGATTATGATCCTGCTGTGCAACCAGCAGAGTTTCATCTGTACCCACATAGACTTCTGCCACCCGCGCTGCTACCAGCATCACAGCCGCTCATGCGCCCGTCTGGTCCGCGCCATCAAGCTGGTGTACGGCGAGACGGTGGACAGCCTGAGGGAGGACAGCGCCTCCTCTGGTCACGCCGGGGGACGAGCTAAAAAACACAAAGAGGTGGGTTTTTATCGCCATAAGGCCCATGACGGACTAAACAGTTGTGTTTTGTTTGGCAGTCTTGAAAGTCTTTGTGCGTTCAGTGTTCAGATAAGTCTTGCCTGAGGACTCCGTCCATGAAGAGGAGACCCACTGACTCCAACACAGAAGGGAAGAAGGACACAGGCATGCTCAAGTATATCCGCAACCAGGTAATCAATGTAATGTATAGATTTTTTTTATTAGTAGTTAGAAAAGGGAATTATGCGACATTACCTCAGTCTAGCTTGTTCTCACACCCGTATACTAGATTTAAGATTCTGCCTTTGGGCCTCTGTGGTGCTGATTATACATGCAGTTATTTTTCCATACATGTATCCATTAAGTATAAACCATGTTGTTCCGTTGCTGCTAAAGACGCGTCACAGGACATTTTAAAAGCCCCGTGAGATCGAGCGTGACCTTGTTTGAACCTTGTTGAACCCATTCCACGCTCCCCGTGTTTTTCCCAGGTGATGAGTTTGTCACCTGCTCCCCTTTCGCTGCTGATCAAGGCAGCTCCCATCTTGACTGACGACATGTACGGAGACATCCAGCCTGCAGCCTGGGAGCTGTTGCTCAGTGTGGATGAACATATGGCAGCTGCTGCTGGTGAGTTGACCATCAGGCTGTGCATCAGTGCTCTGCGGGTCACCCCCATGGTTTATTAATGTCAGATTATTACACCAAAGAAAACATTATGTCCTTGATATTCAGACGCATCGTACAGCTGCGTCTCTTGTTTAATTTGCCGTCTATCACTTTAACCTTTTCGCCACCTTTTCTTCTCTCTTTTGCCCTAAACCACATCGATCTGTCCTTTCCACCTCTTTTCTGTGTCTCCCTTGTCCATTTTTATTTCGGTCACAACTCTCGCTCCTCCCGAACCCCCTCCAGCTGCCATGTTCCTTCTGTGTGCGGTCAAGGTCCCAGACGCGGTGACCGAAATGATGATGGCGGAGTTTCAGCACCAGGAGGCCTGCCAGCGTATCAACTCCGTCCTGAAGTTTTACACACTGTGGCGTTTCCGGTACCAGGTGTGGCCTCGCATGGAGGAAGGAGCACAGCAGATCTTTAAGGTGCAGAGCAAAACAGAACCGTCTTTTTATTTATAGAAAAAATAACCCGCCAGAATTTCGCCCAGAAAGACGTCACGTTAGCTCAGTTTGTACTGTGCTTTTTTGTTGGTTGTTTTTTTAATTGTTTCCTGTTACAGATCCCTCCGCCAAGCATCAACTTCACTTTGCCATCTCCCATACTGGGCATGCCCTGTGTCCCCATATTCGACCCCCCCTGGGTTCCCCAGAACACTGGCAGTGTCCAGGATCCAATTAATGAAGACCAGTCTGTAAGTATCCGGCCTGTTCATAGTCCGTAATATTTACTGATGCCAATAGAAAATTAGTAGTAGTCTTGTACTGTAATAGTCTAATATTTAACATATTTAAACCTGCAAATATGTGTGCATTGCATAGTTCAAGGGTTTTTATTGAATTCTCTGTACATGCAGCCCATTGTATTTTATTGGAAAGTCACACTGGGATAAATTTTAGTCTCACTAACAGTGTGTCTTTAGGGTTCGCTTGTCCTAATGTTAACTTTTATTTAAATTTTAAGTGAAATCTTGCCAAGCGCCTTTATTGAGGCAGCGTTTGTGACCGTCAGTATGTCGCCATAGTGACAGTGTTTGCATTTGGCTCGTTGCACCGCTGCCCTTCAGTACAGTCATTAACAGGACTGCACTGTAGACTCCATGTCCTGTTTAAAATTAATAGATTAAATCATGTGTTTGTAATTTAAACTGTGTCAGAATGTGTAATTCAAATTAGCTCCTTTTGAAATGATGAAAATGATGGTGTTTTAAATCAAAACTGTCAGCATAGTTAGAACTAAAGACAGTGAGTGAGTTTTTAACAATGAAACACACTGTATTTGGATGTACCAAAAGCAGAAATAATGTACTTTTGGCTGCTTCAAAAGCAATTATTGTTGTTATTGCTGAGTAAAACATGCACAAATGCACCAAGAAATCTGCAGATTTAAGAAAAATACGTGAGACGTTTTTGAGGTTTTTAATCATTTTGAGTCGTAGAACAGATTTCTTGGTGTTTCATTTTCCTTTCTTGTCTTTTCTGTTAAAAAGCATGATTATCAAAATGTGTTATAGAGACTTTGATGATCTGTGAGCACATGTTCTATAATTTATCTATCGACTGTCTTTGTTTTTAGTACCCCACATTAATTCAGTCAGTCCATACCATAGTAAGTTGGTATTTCTGTCCGGATGTTTGTGCTGATGCATCTTGTTACCTCAGATCATTAATGACAGAAGGGAAAGATTTCTCCATGGAGTGTTGGGAGGTGCAGGATTTCATTATGGATCAGAAGCTGGGGCAGTCTCATGGGTCATTTCAGAGAGTTGCATCTTGATTAGTGACACGCACCACACTTGAAGTGTCCTGGCACTTAGTGTGGTGGATACGGTCAAACATTAACAGCATGCATCAGACATTCAGACATTTTGTATGTTTTGTATCGTGGATGCATGGTCATTGGATGAGAATGACTTTGCTGTGGATGTTTTTCATACCATGCGTTGAGCCTTTTAGGGTATGTTATGTGTATGAGCACTTGTGCGAATGCTGTGAGGCATTTACTGTACACAAGATACAGTAAATTCTCCAAATTCCAGTCTAGATTTGTTTGTGTCGCAATTTGTTACGATTGAAATCTTTCCTATTAAACATTTCAGCTGTGTTTCTCATGATACTGGGGAAGGTACTAGAGCATGAGATCAGTGTGCTGGAGGAGAGTTACTGTATTAATGTGTTGTCCAGTCTACATTACGATATGCTACGTACATGTAAAAGTAAGCCTAGAATAGCTGTGCACACACCTTACTGGAAAATGTGGACAGTTCGTATTGCTTAACTCGTGTATTCCCTCGCTCTGAATCGTGTGTATGGCTGCAAATGCGGTTTTTCCCTCTGTGCTTCTTGATCCAATGCCCCCCTTCCAGAAATCCTTCTCGGCGCGAGCAGTGTCCCGCTCCCACCAGCGAGCCGAGCACATTCTGAAGAATCTGCAGCAGGAGGAGGAGAAGCGGCGCCTGGGCCGCGAGGCCAGCATCATCACGGCCATCCCCGTGGCCCAGGAGGCGTGCTACGAGCCCACGTGCAGTCCTCCTCCCGAGCAGGAGGAAGAAGGTGGGGCCGTCAGGCACATGCCTTACAGTTACACACAAGCACTGGAAGAATTTGATCAGGAAGTGGCAGGCGCCTGGCAACTCTGTACCCTGATGGCATGTTTGTTGTCTTGCATCTACGCCGGCCGTGTCGGACATTGATCCCGCCAGCAGAAGAAGTGGTGAACCTGACGTCCCGCCGACTGTCCGTCAGCCCGTCCTGTGCCTCCAGCAACTCTCACAGAAACTACTCTTTCCGCCGCGGCTCCGTGTGGTCTGTCCGCTCGATGGCCAGTGCCGAAGGTACGAGAAGCGACGCTCTTTTTATTCCTTCTTAAATACAACTCAAGCTCATGGAGTGGAATTTTGAGTTTGTTGTGGGTTCATTTGTTAGATGAAGAGAACACAACAGAACACACTCCTACTCACCACATGCTGCAGCCACCCCAAGCTGTTTTCCCAGCATGCATCTGTGCTGCAGTACTACCCATAGTGCACCTGATGGAGGACGGAGAGGTTCGAGAAGACGGCGTGGCTGGTAGGTGTCACAGTACGAAGAATGGCTTGTATATAGATTAAAGCACAACTTAGCGATCAGGACTAGAATATTCAACTGGAATATTTAAAATATATCTTTCTACTTTTATTTGTTCTTTTGTGCTGTGGGTGTGGTTTGCCCTAATGAAATGATCTCGCAGACTAAGTCTAGAGCAAGAGCTTGGTTCTTTTCATCTGTTCTTACACTGTATTTGCTAATGTCTCGTCAGTGAGCGCCGTTGCCCAACAAATTCTCTGGAACTGCCTGATAGAAGATCCAGCCCTAGTTCTCCGTCACTTCCTGGAAAAACTAACCGTAAGCAACAGACAGGTAAGGAAAGGCGTGGAGGACAAGCTTTGCTTTATGTCACCGAGGATAAGATCAGCAGCTACGAGCTGTAACCCGAGAGATGACCTCTGATTCTTGTGTTGTCAGGACGAGCTGATGTACATGCTAAGAAAGCTCCTGCTCAACATTGGAGACCTGCCAGCCCAGACCTCTCATATCCTTTTCAACTACCTAGTGAGGCCAAAAATTACCTTTATGTATTCGTCTTTATGTATTTTATTTGTCCTCGGTAATCTGTAAACTTCCTGTTACCCGTCCGTTTTCTCCGTCAGGTGGGGCTGATCATGTACTTTGTACGAACCCCGTGCGAGTGGGGTATGGACGCCATCTCGGCCACACTAACCTTCCTGTGGGAGGTGGTGGGTTACGTGGAGGGTCTGTTCTTCAAGGACCTCAAGCAGACTATGAAGAAGGAGCAGTGTGAGGTCAAACTGCTGGTCACGGCGTCCATGCCAGGTGAACTTGCTGACACAATAACGGCATTACCTGCTGTGATGCTGCAGATTGTACTGAAACGTGTGACGTAAAGAACCCTAAATATACTTAAATCTGTTTAAACTACAAACAAATATTACCTCCTTAATAACAATTTCCTTGTTTATGCAGGGACCAAAACACTGGTGGTGCACGGGCAGAATGAATGTGACATCCCAACACAGCTGCCAGTCCATGAAGACACTCAGTTCGAAGCCCTGCTGAAGGTAATCACACTCTACTAATTATGGCCCTCATTCTTTGAAGATTTGTGTTGCTATAAATTCTAATTTCCCCCAATGATCGGAATAGCTGGGGAATGGATTTTTATGATTACCGTATTTTTCGGACCATAAGCCGCTACTTTTTTCCGACGTTTTGAACCATGCGGCTTTTACAGAGATGGCTTTTCTATGAATTTTTCTGCAGCCCTCAGAGCTGTAGATGGAAGTCATGCAAACAAAAAGCGCCAGTTTTTATTCTTAGCGCATGCAACCCAAGACGCACAACAGCAAACATCAGCACTTTTTGTTACAGGCACCATTCAGGTTCAGGTGTATGAATAAACACTTATGGTACAAAATCTTTTGTTGAGCGCAGTAATTCGTGAAGAATAAGAGACGTCTTCTCCTTTGGCTATGGAACAAGCCGTTTAATTATAACAAGGGCGTTTTTGTCGGCTCTGTACATTCATCTACACATACACGTAAACGCACTCTTTACCGTAATGCCGGTAAAACAGCGCACAGAACATCCTCATGCCTACTGTGAACAATGAGTAGGAGCGCATACAACAGATATTATTTCTCAGCCTGGATATTGGCGGCTTATAGTCCGATGCGGTTTATATGTGACAAAATATATATTTCTTTTAAATTTTAGCGGGGGCGGCTTAAATTTAGGTGCGCTCTATAGTCCAGAATTTACGGTACTCCTTTTTGTCCAACCGAAGGAGTGCCTGGAATTCTTCAACATCCCTGAAGCCAGATCAGCCCACTACTTCCTAATGGACAAACGATGGAACCTCATCCACTACAACAAGGTACACGCAACAAAATTGGTGTTTTTATTGTTGTTTTTAGAGAATATTATTAACTACATTTTAAATATGACTGTTCACAAAAAATTTTATTTCACAGAAATTTGACGTTTGAGAAATAAGTGTTTTTTTAGGATACTGCAGCATAACATAACTCTAATAAAAAGCTAATCAAAAGACTTTATTAGCTGTAACCATTTAATAAGCTGTTATTCATCTATATATACTTTCAAAATAAGGGTTATTATAAACATGTGTGAACCATGTAGCATGTTGATGCACAGCCTTGGCATAATTTTCCTTTTTTTCATTGAACAGACTTATGTAAGAGATATATACCCTTTCCGGAGGTCAGTATCTCCTCAACTCAACCTGGTCCATATGCTGCCTGAGAAAGGACAGGAGCTTATCCAGAAACAGGTATGGAGATTTAAGGAAAACAGTTAAACATCGCTCTAATTTTTCCGACCCCTGGATAAATAGAAATGATCTAATTCCGCCCGTTTGTTTACAGGTGTTTTCTCGTAAACTGGAGGAGGTCGGTCGCGTCCTCTTCCTCATCTCCCTCACCCAACACATGCCAGCTGTGCACAAGCAATCCCACGTTTCTCTGCTCCAAGAAGACCTCCTGCGCCTGCCGTCCTTCCCGCGGACTGCCATCGATGCAGAGTTCTCCCTGTTCAATGAACCCCAAGGTGAGACAGAATCCAACTATATTTTTTTTTTTTACGTTCCTCCTCCCTTCTTGACTTCTCCCTCCACTCCCAGGTAAGGAGCTGTTTGGCTTGGACACCCTTCACAAGGTGCTGTGGATCAAGCTCCTGGAGGAAATGTTCCTGGGAATGCCCAGTGAGTACCCGTGGGGGGACGAGATGATGCTTTTCCTCAATGTCTTCAACGGGGCGCTGCTGCTGCACCCAGAGGACAGCTCCCTCCTCCGGCAGTACACAGCCACCGCCATCAACACCGCTGTTCACTTCAACCATCTCTTCTCTCTGAGTGGTTACCAGTGGATCCTCCCCACCATGCTACAGGTACAGGCCCGAGTCCTGCAGCTAACTGCTAACAGTAGATGATTTGGTTTTATTAGCTTCACCCCGTCATACAATATCTGCGGAGCCACAGTCTGAATTCTCTGCGTTGTTGTGACAGGTTTATGCCGACTATGAGAGCAATCCACTGCTGAGGCAGGGCATCGAGTTTTGCTGCCGGCAGTTCTATATCCTTCATCGCAAGCCCTTTATCCTTCAGCTGTTTGCAAGTGTGGCTCCTCTCCTGGAATTCACGGTGAGAATTCTGAAAACTAACACACACATTCAAACAAATGTGGTCAATTGGTGTAAGGGGTTTTTTCTCCCCTCGTACATACACACTTTTATAGTTTTAAGATTCCCGCATGTCGCCCATTTCTCTGTCATCCTCTCCCATCTCAGACTAGCACCAGTACTGGTCTGTCTAAAGGAGTGTCCGCACAGTGTCTCTTTGACCTGCTGGTCTCTCTGGAGGGTGAGACCCAAGATGCTCTCGATGCTTTGGAGCTGGTCAAGGCAGAGAAACCTCTGCGATCGCTAGGTAAAGTGTCAGTGACCTTCCAACATGCACTTGAAAAATTCAAAATTACATTTTCATCTTCACTGGAAGCTGCAAATATCTTACGGTACTGTTTCGTTAACTGCCTGTATATACACAACGTGTGCAAACGAAGCTCTTTATTTGTACAGATTTTTGTTACGGTAACGAGGACTTGGCCTTTTCTATCAGTGAGGCCATCAAGCTGTGCGTCACTGTGGTTGCCTATGCCCCTGAATCCTTCAGGAGGTATGGAAGTGTGCATTTCTCTGCATTGTTTTTTCTTTTTCTATTCTGCAGAATGATTTTTGTGTTTATCCATGGCTCTCCATGCATCTCCTAAGTCTCCAGATGCTGATGGTGCTGGAGGCCTTGGTCCCCTGCTACCTCCAAAAACTAAAGAGCAACACAGTCACAATGGAGTCGGCGTCTGTCGCCAGAGACGAAATCGCAGCCATCGCCGCTCTGGCCACATCACTGCAGGCCCTCCTCTACAGCTCCGAGGCACTAACAAGGTCTGACTCCTACCAGTGCAATCCAAAGCAGAGAAAAAAACGAAATGTGCTACAACAAAATATATTTTCGGGTCGTGTACGAGAAGGTGATTCTTTTAGATGCTTCAGTCCCCGTAATTTTCTTTACACCTTCTCCACAGGCCCATGACAGCCCCACAGATGTCCCGCTGCGATCAGGGCCATAAGGGTGGCACCACCGCCAACCACGCCATGTCAGGAGGGGTCAACACCAGGTCAGGACCATACCTGGTTCATTTGTAAGAGATAATTTAACTTCCCCCACAGTCAGTCTGAGAATAGATGGCTAGAGAGGAGGTCTGCAGTTTGAAAACCTGAGCCGGAAGTCATCTTTGCATTTCCAGGGACAACCTTCACCTGTTGGAGGAGGGCCAGGGCATGCCAAGGGAGGAGCTGGACGAGCGCATTGCCAGAGAGGAGTTCCGCCGGCCAAGGGAGTCCCTGTTAAACATCTGCACCGAGTTTTACAAGCACTGTGGACCACGACTCAAAATCCTGCAGAATGTCGCTGGCGAGCCCAGGGTCACGGCCCTGGAGCTGCTGGACATCAAGTCCCACATGAGGTAATGCCGATCACTCTTAGGTGATTTAAAGCTCGTCAGAACACGAACAGATTGAAGGAATCCAAAAATCCGCCTTTCCCAGGCTGGCTGAGATCGCCCACGCCCTGCTGAAGCTGGCACCCTACGACACCCTGACCATGGAGAGCCGAGGGCTGCGGCGCTACATCATGGAGATGCTGCCCATCACCGACTGGTCGTCCGAAGCCGTTCGCCCCGCCCTCATCCTCATTCTCAAGAGGCTGGACCGCATGTTCAACAAAATCCACAAGATGCCTACGCTCAGGTGCGCTCGCCCACAGGCACTATGCACCAGGTCTGTTGAATACGATCCCACTTTTTCTCTGTCTCCCTGTGAGTGTATCGTGCTGTACCAGTGCCGTGGTGTGCACAGTAGATAGACGGCTTCTTGGCACTGTCCTCTGTAGCGCTGCCTTCATGGGTGATGTACCGTAAGTGCTGCTGTGCTGTGTGTATTTGTGCGGGCACATCCGGGTGTGCGTGCGTGAGAAGTGGAATTCATTCCTGTGTGAAGGTGTGTGCGCTAACATTGGTGTTCCCTCTAAGCCAGGAGTGTCCGGCCTTGTGTCTTAAGAGGCGACGGAGACCTTTGAGCCAACCGATAGCTGAACCCATGGTATTTTACGATTCACTTTCTTATACTTACTTATGACATACTTGGGTTCTTTTTCGACCAAGCAGAAATGTCGTAGCCTACATCCTGTCCATGAGTTGAACCGGACAATGATGCCAAACCAAAAACGGCACACTGTGCCTGCCTCCTCGCTGGCTCAGAGGGGCACACACACGTGTGATTCACACAGCGATCGGTTACTGTTGAGTGTGCTGTGTTTGTGAGCTTTGCAATATTCACTCTCAGTATGGCGTGTATTTCACTCATAATGGGGAGGGGGGTAAAAATGAAGCGTTTTTGTCAGTACAGGATAATGAAGCATTCATTGCTGATCTTATTCCACTTTCCAGCCATTTCAAAAGAAGCTGATGAGCCTTTTTCATCTTAAATGACACGAAAGTGGCATTTAATGTTTTCAGTTATTTTAATCATTCGTGACAGTATTATTTTTTGTGGGTGTGGGGTGGTCTTGTACGGTTGGATGGTCACCAGGAGACAGGTGGAGTGGGAGGCAGCCAGCAGCCTGATCGAGGGGATCTGCTTGACCCTTCAGCGACAGCCAATCATTTCTTTCCTCCCGCACCTTCGGTCGCTGATCAACGTCTGCGTGAACCTGGTATGCAAACGCACGATAGGCCCAAAACGAGTTCGTCTTCACTCCGGTTCTTTTTGGGTATCGAAGCGTTTCTGTTTCTGTACTGTCAGGTGATGGGTGTGGTCGGACCCTCCAGCGTGGCAGATGGGCTGCCCCTGCTCCACCTCAGCCCCTACCTCTCTCCTCCACTGCCCTTCAGCACAGCAGTGGTCCGGCTCGTTGCCCTGCAGATCCAGGTAAGCCTTGGCTAAACTCGAACGACTGTTTGCCAATAGTCCCCTCGAAATGTCTAACTCTCGCTTCCTGAATTTTACCCCCGTAGGCCTTGAAGGAGGATTTCCCTCTCAGTCATGTGATCTCACCTTTCACCAATCAGGAGAGGCGAGAAGGGATGCTGCTCAACCTGCTTATTCCCTTTGTACTGACAGTGGGCTCTGGGAGCAAAGGTAGAGTCTCCTTGAATCCACATCGACCTGCCGTGTGGCTTTGTTGTCTCTACTTTCATGCCCGTGTTCTTCTCGTTGCAGACAGCCCCCACCTAGAGCAGCCGGAGATCTTCCTGCTCCTGCAGACAGTCATCAATATCCTTCTGCCCCCTCGGATCATCTCCACCTCCCGCACCAAAAACTTCATGCTGGACGCTTCCCCGGCTCACTGCTCCACCCCGGGCGACACGGGGAAGGACCTGCGCCGAGAAGGTTTGGCAGAGTCCACCAGCCAGGCTGCTTATCTCGGTATGAAGGGGAACTCGCGCCACTTTGTAGCTTGTCTTTTCCTGCCGCTGTCCCTTCTCAGTGTCTTCTTTCTCCAGCTCTGAAGGTGGTGCTGGTTTGCTTTGAGCGTTCACTGGGTAACCAGTGGTACCGGCTCAGTCTGCAGGTGAAAGAGATGGCTCTGAGGAAGGTGGGCGGCCTTGCCTTCTGGGACTTCATTGATTTCATCGTGCGAACTCGCATCCCCATTTTTGTCCTGCTGAGACCCTTCATACAGTGCAAGGTAAAACGCCAGTGACGACGGTCTGTCTTACGTTTTTTTGGAGCAGCACTTTTCCTTAACATTGCTGGCATGTTCTTTTGTCGTATTGTTTCCGACCGTTTGTGTTGTAGTTGTTGACGCAGCCTGCTGAATCCCAGGAGGAGATTACAGCACGTCACCACATCGCCGACCAGCTGGAGCGGCGCTTTATCCCTCGACCGCTCTGCAAGAGCTCGCTGTTTGCAGAGTTTAATAATGAACTCAAGATCCTCAAGGAGGCCGTGCACAGCGGCTCAGGTCGGACACTTACACGAAAACAAAACTTTAGGTTCCGTATCTTCATTATCTCATCGTGATTCTGTGCCCACATTTCAGTTTCAGAGCGACAGTTGCTCCCTTGTGAACAGGTATGTCTGATTATTTCCATTTGGTTTACCATCACCCAACAGCTTACCAGGGCAAGACGTCTATAAGCACCGTGGGCACCTCTACATCTGCCTATCGACTCAGTCTGGCCACAATGTCGCGCTCCAACACAGGCACTGGCACAGTTTGGGAACAGGACAGCCAACCGTCACGCCAGCCCTCCCAAGACACCCTCAGCCGCACCGATGAGGACGACGAAGAGAGTTAGAAAAATTCCTTTTGCTCGCTCCTTTCTTTCGCGTCAGACGTTTGTAGGCGTCTGAACCCGTGTCCCCGTTTTGCTCCCCTCTCTCTCCAGATGACTCCATTAGCATTCCCAGTGTGGTGAGCGAGCACGAGGCCTTCCTGCCCAGGCTGATAGCACAGCGCCGGTTCTCCAGCCACGCCACCGGTTCCGTGGCCTCCCAGCCGGACGCCCCCCTCAGCACCATGCTGCCCAGCCACAGGTAGCATCTCTCAGAAACACGCGCGTCTACACACACACACAATGTGCAGCAGCGTTGGTTTTTCTACGCCGCTTTCCTTCTTTACTCGTCAAACTGATTGTCCCAATTTTAAGGAATGTTTCGTATGATTCTAATCACGGCCTGTTTATGTAACGGTTAATATTTTGGAAGGGACCAACCAGTCATATCCCACAACCACAGTCATTTTTTTCTGTGTATATCTCTGTTAATGTTTTTTTATTCAGCTTCTTCAGAAAGCTGCTCTCTGTTTACTCTGTGACTTGGTAAGAATGTTTTCAAGAAATTCTGTTTCAGCGTTGGCTAATTGTGGTCAGAGCGAAACACCCCCAGGATCCCGCCCTCATAAGAAAGGGGCTCAGGGACTTGGGTGCTGATGCATCTCGACTGCACTCCCTAAACTCCCGTTCTCCCCCTTCGCCCCCCTTTTTACAGTGAACCCAATGTGCTAGATGAGTCCCAGGGCCTTCTGCAGGAGGGTAACCTCTCTAGGTACAGTGGCCCTCTCTGTGTGTGTGTCCCGTTAGTGCGTTCTTGCATCTGTTCACCAGTAGGAGGGGCATCGCCTCGGGACGGCCTCCTCTATTGGCCGCCTCACCGTTGATCACTCATCCATATCCAATCAAGTCGCCTTGAGCCCGCCACCCCCCCCCACTCCACCCCTCACTTACCTGCCTCTCTCTCTCTTTCTGTGTGGGTCTAGTGTGCCTTGTCTCTGTCCTCTCCCCCACTTCCTTTCGAGTTCCACACTGACCCTCATCTTCTCAGCTCATCTGCTGTGCTGTCCTAACCAGGCCCCGACCCCGTAAAAAAAAAAAAAGAAAAAAAAAGGGGGCCCCATCAGCCCGGGGGCCAGGAAGTTCCGCCTCTCTCTCTCTCTCTCTCTCTCTCTGTCTCCTCTGTTACTGTAGCTGTGGGTCTTCACCTAAATCAGCCTCCCATTGGTGTTTCATACTGTTTACATGTCTTTAAGGCTTCTTGCTGATCAAATTGGGCGTCCTACTCTGGATACCAATCTGCAGGGGCAAGGGGGAACTGGGGTGGCAACCGTAACACAGCCACGCTATATCTCGTTTTATTCTACCCAGTTGTGTCCAGTCTTGCTTTGGCCGACACGGCCCTGCATCAAACTGAGTGAAGGGGGGTGATTAAAGGTTAAGATAAAACTGGTAAACCCTGAGACTACACATTTCTTTTGCCACTGTTGCTACTCCAGCCCCTACTGCCCCCTGTACTTAGTGTCTGAATCATGGCAGCACTATTTCTCTCCGCACTGTGACTGGGTGTCGTGTGACATGCCGTGTGTGTCTTGTAGTGAGTAAATGGGTAGAATAGCAGCGACATCTCATGGTCAGTAGTGCGTAAACGAGCAAGGTTTTGGTCCCTTTAAGGTGATGGATTTCTGTGTCGTGTGTGTGTGTGTGTGTGTGTGTGTGTGTGTGTGTGTGCCGTTTGATTGGCTGACTGAACCAGGGTTGCCAGTGTGCAGAGTGAACCGGGCCAGCAAAACCTCCTCATACAACCTCCATTAGGAAGAAAGCGTGGCCTCAGACAGGTGCGGACAACTTTCATGTTTCTTACTTTACATGCATGCGGCGGATAACAGTTAGAACAGCATTCCAGAATGTGGAGAAATGAAACAAAAAGAGATTTTTCAACAATAAGAGACGTTACAATACAGGATGTTAAACCTGGAAATATAAATGGGAAAACTGATCGTATGTTCAGTCTTTGTCAAGCACAGGCAAAACGCTGTTGTTTGTCATACTGTATAAATTCCAAAGATGACACAGTATAGTTTTCATAAACACGCATGAATGGAAACCCCACTAATTCTTTGGCGCTGTAATCGTGACTTTCCTCCAGCTGCGGCGCCCCCTGCTGTCTATTCCAAAGAACGAACCCCGTGGTCGATCTGGAGCGAGGCTTTCTACAACCCGCAGGAGCATCCAGCCCAAGAACAAACCCCTGGGTAATGGCACACGTGCTTTCACTGGTGTGTGTGTGTGTGTGGGTGTGTGTTAGGGCTGGGAAGGGGGATGTGAGTGTATGTTTGCTCTTATGACAATGACTTTGTTAAATTTTAAAAAAGGGTCAGGCTCACGCTGCACTTCACATGGGGACTAAGAAATATATTTTTGAAAATGTAAAAAGGATAATTATTGTCCGTGTGCTGCCTTGAACGGACCCACCTTCCCCATTCACAACCTCTGTCTTTGTTCCAATGTTGTTTGTTGTAACACCTGTCTCCAAACTGACTCTTCTCACTCTGTTCTGTCTCATGCCCTGTGTGTCGAAATAAAGAAACTTTGTTGGACTGTGAAGGTGAGACACAACGCTTAACCCTTCCTCTCCACCCTGCAACGGCCCACCCCTTTTATCTGCAACCTCACCCAATAGGACGCTCTGCATGTCTGTCTTGCATCCCCTCCCGGTCCCCGCCTAGCCCTCCTGTCCCATCCCTGCCTCCACTCTCTTTGGTGGTGCTGATGTGTTAGCGAGTTGCCGGCTGGCAGCGGCGTCCCTGTGTTAACCTCGCACGTATGTGTGTCCACAGCCCACGGAGACCAAAAGAGGTCGGTCACCTTTACAGAGAGTCAAGGCCAGCAGGTGTCCGCAGGGGCCGGCAAGCCCCCGACTCCCAGCATTGTGGACGCCCCGGCCGAGGGCAGGAAAGCCAGTCCGGCCGCTTCAAAGTCGCCCACGCTGGAAGTGCCTTCTGCCGCCTCAGCAACAGTCACTGCCGATCTCCACGGCTCCGCTAACACGCAGGTAGGACGAGGACTGAGGTAAAAATAATACGAAACGTGCCTCTGGGAGAAGAATATTTACCAAAAAAAGTTTTGTAAAATCAACCTGCAAAAGAAAAACATGCCAAGTATGAAAATATTTACATTCATATACGGTACATGTTCAGAGCTGCTGCAGTGTGATTATTTCATAACGTCTTGTTTAACGCTGAATATTTGACGTCTCCATATGTTTCGTGACGCTCCACCTGCTGAAATCAGAGGTGGTGATGCGTGTACCATCAAGACGAAGTATTGCAACGTTTTTCTGCATAGATGACAGACTTTACTGTGAACAGTTTTGACACCAATTTTTAACAAATATGAACAAAAAAAATATAAATCATTTACGTCCAGTAAATTTATTATTAAACACATGCAAACTACATAAAGGATTTTTTTCTCACCCAGGTGTCTCCAGCCATAAGCAGCAAGGAGAAGCGAGAGCAGTGGGGCCTCCGCAGCAGCCTCTCCCCTCCTCCCTCCATCTCCCGCCCCTCCACCCCAACTCCCCCGTCTGGGACCTGCTCCCCGCTGCCCCTCTCCCGAACCTGCTCCCCTCTCCCCTTGTCTCGCACCTCCTCTCCTCTCCCTCCGCCGCTCCCAGTGCTCAGCGCTGCACCCGCCCCGGGACCCCCGCCGCCGCCGCTGCTGCCGCCAACTCCACTTCTCCCTCCGCCTCCCCCGGGGCCATCCAGGATCAGAGAGAGCCCGGGGGACGAGGACACGGCGGCGCTTCTGCCGCGCAACGACACCCTGCTGCAGCTCAGCGAGGACGACGGGACAGAGAACCCCCTCCTCACGCCACTGCTGTCCCCTCCTTCGCCCCGCAGGTCCCCCCGCCGCCTGCCGCTGCCCCTCTCCCCCGTCGATCTGGACCTGGACGAGTCCCACGTGTGACGGTGCATTTCTATGTGGAATTCAAGCCAAACGCCGCACAGATAGCTGCAGGGTACAGGCCCGTAAACTTGAAAAAGCGTGAAGTCACATTTGTTGCACATACATCGTCTGAAAGAGAGAGAACGTTTCTGTCCACGTCTCTCAGCCCCTCGCTGCTCACCTGCGTCCTAAAAGCCATTTCTGTTTCCCTCTCACCTTTGCCTCCTCAGTCTGTATTTATTCATTTTTGACTAACGATGCAATTCCCAAAATGTTAAAAACTCCTCTCGTTCTCTGTTGGTCTCCTATAGTATATAATCCAGCTATAACAAATTAAAATTATTTTACGTGATGGTTGAATGTATATCATTGCAATGAAATTTCATTTATTGCTCCTTTAAACAACAGAAACAGTATATTAAAGTGCTGCATTTGTTATGTTGTCAGATATAGAATTAATAATGGAATTATTAAGGAACAGAAATTGTTAAAGGAGTATAAATATTTAATTTATATATATATTATATATGAGATAAATATTTACATTTTAAAAAGTGATAGTCTAACTTGTACAAACAGTTGCACAGTTTATAAAAGATAGTAAATGCAGTTGTATAAACACTATTATAAGCAATTCAAAATCTATGGGTGAAATTAATGTTTTTATTAACTAGGTCTTGGAAGTACAATATGAATTTTAAACGTGTAATGGAATGTCAGCAAAAACAGGAGAGACTTTATATTTTAGAAAATACTGGTGTTTTTCACTATATTAAATCGCATTTTTAAAATGTTCTGGGAATACGTGAACATTTGAAATTGACATCAGTGGTAAAGGACAGAAGTTCATGTAACTACCGCAGGAAGTTTGTAAAGGGGCAATCCACCAGTTTTGGTGAACGAGCTATGATTTATTTATTTTTTACCACCTGGTATCTGGAAATTAATCTGTTTATTACACATACACTAACTATTAGCTAAATCAACTCAAGGGGGGAGGAAGCTACGCTAAAGCTTATTAGCTGAGTAAAGCAGCAACAACCAGCAATTTAATTACAATTTTTATACATTGAATTAAGCAACATCTTGCATGTTTACAATTCGAGTGTATAAACTGTCACATTCATTTCAATGTGAATGTTTATAGCAGACTGTAAATGATCAACATAAACAAAATTGCTGGAATACCCCTTTAAGTCATATTCAAATGAGTTTTTGAACTATTTTGATGGAAAACAAATTAATGATTGACATGAAAAAAACGTTTAAAATGATGTGAAGCTGTTGACAAAAGGTCGAACTGTAGGTCTGACCTGAGTGTTTCATCAATGTGCAATCATCTTCAACATATATCCAATAACTATATTTCTGTTTTTTTGGTGACCAAAGACTGTATCTTCATCTTGTATTTCTCCAGTTCTATCTGCTGAAAGCAAATAAGATTTCGAAAAGACTGAGTCGCTCATCATGACGTTGCCGTGTTGTTCGGTTCTGTTTGTGATGTTGTCTTACGTACGGCAGAGATGTTCTTGTGTAACGAAAAGAAGCGATACATGGCTGTTACCTCATTGCTCATTCCATGCCTTAACAGACACATTACGATATTTGTCCATATTATTGTGTCCGTTTACATTAGCTTAGTCTGTCTGGTGAAAACTTCATACCTCTAAAATTACATAAATCCAGATCTAACAACTCTTTGCCTACGTGCAGTTTAAAGCTTTTGTGAGGTTTTATTATTAGGATTTTTTTTTTTGGTTGTTTAATGGAGCCAAAAATAAAATATTGTCAACAGATCTATATTGCCACTATTCTAACACACGCGTTTGTTGGGATAAAACACGTTTGTATGTAAGACATACTGATTTACTTTGATCTGCCCTGCTCATGCATAGCTGTTGACTGGCCTCACATAGATGTAAAACAATATCGATCTTAATAATAATATGTCAAAGAAGATGATATGTGCCATAATTCACACCAATGCACTGTGAGTGTGTTCCGACTAGCTGCTTCTCTGTTTTAATTGCGTGTCAGTTTGGGACTTTTTTGTTTTTGGTGCCCAAATTGTGATTTAAGAAACCCACCTGTTAACTTACGGCATCACGGCAGTTAGACGCGCACAAACCGGACAGTGTTTCTGCGACGCATTCCTTCCCTGTTGTCTCGTTGTTGTTTTTGTAAACAAAATATTATAAAACACAAACTATACCTCTGCATCTGTTTCATTTTGTTCTCTTGCTAAGACCATACAAAGAATCAAGGAACTTTAAAATGTAACGTGTCTGTGTCAAATTCTGTGTTTGTGTAAAGTTATAATACAGCTACCGTATATCAGAATATTTCTGGAACATATAAATAAATAGATATTGTCTATAAATATTGTGTCAGTTTTCTGTTCCTTGTAAATATATTAAACAGTGTATTAACGTGTAGTAAGGTGTGTAAAATGACAAATATGCATTTTTGTGCATCTCAATTTCACATGCAATTTAATGCAATTTAATAAACCTAAGTTCTATGCAATTTAATTAAACTTTTTTTCTCATTACACAGGCTTTATTACACGTTTATAAATGTGTCATTGCACATGCAATAACGTGTAATAAACATGTGTAATGAGATGCAAATTCTATGCAAATTATATGCAGATTTCTGAAATTCTTTGCAATTTTTCTTAAATTTATCGTGCATCTCATTACACATGCTTTATTATTAATTTATAAAGCCATTATTACACATGCAATAACCGTGTAATACACGCGCGTAATGAGATGCAAGATAAATTACAATAAAATTACATATTATTATCATCTCATTACGCACGCTTAGTAGAAAATATTACATGCTATTACATGCTATTACATGGCTATTACATGGCTATTACATGGCTATTACATGCGCAATGACGCATTATAAAATTTTAAATACACGTGAAATGAGATGCGCGATTCTTTGTATATTAAAAATGCATAGAATTTGCATCTCATTTCACAGGTGTATTACATTGTTGTGCATGCGATAACACATTTATAAACGTGTAATAACACGTGCGCAATGAAAAAAGCTGCATACAATTTGCATCTCAGTGCAAGTGTGTTATTACATATGTTTTATGACTGAGACTGTAATTGGGCCTGGAATAGGATCTGCAGAATGTGTCGCTACACACTTGCATCTTATGTGCATCTTTTAAATACGGAGGCTGTATGTAATTACACTGTGTTAGTGAGTAGTTGTGTCATATTTTGTGACATAGTGTGTAATTTTTTTTGTGTGGGTGTGTAAAAGTTGCTACTAAGGTCTCAGAGTCAAAAACTATTTATTGTGGGAAAGAAAACAACTGAAATAATCACACTTGGTAAATTAATCCTTTTCATCATCACTTACATTCAACCACATTTAACGTACACGTAAATTACTTTGAACTTTAATTGAGCTGCTTTCAATTTATGTTAACATGTTAATTGCCTACACAAATTACAGCATGTTTTCCTTAACACGGACATGTTAGAAAAATGAATACATTTGAGGCAGAGAGGACTCGGCTGACATGCTGGCAAATATTCATAATTAGTCTCTGGCAGAGAAAAAAAAAAACTGCACAACTGGAAGTCAGTCGACGTGGATGTTCCTGCTCCAGACTCGTTCGTATCAGCTCATCCAGGCGGCCGGGAATCGTCTGACGCAAAGGGAGAGAGGTCGATGTACAGTTGTTTAAACTCTAAAGCCTTTCCGCCACTAGAGAGCAGCAGCCATCCGCCTGATCCAGTGTCCCTCGCCAGGTCCGTCTGCTCTGCCCATATTTACAGTAAATAATCCGAGCCGAGTTCCTCAGGCAAATGCCTCCCACGGTTGCGCGTCCCTGGCTCCACTCGTCCTGTGCTGCTGTACAGCAAGTCTCTGCACCCAGACTCACACTCTAATGATGCTGATGGAGGAGGAGGCTCTGTGAAGCTGGAAAAAAATAAAAAAACGGTGAGATGGATGCTCAAACACATGAGTCATAAACACAAAGAAACCACCACACGCCATGATGCCACGTGCCCGTCCGGGACTCTCATACTAATCGACAACCTGTTTCACCCACATGTGTTTATGTATGAGTCTGACATTTAATATGCAAATCTAACGGGTCCCAGCTGCTCCCAGTGGGTTCGGGTCGGACTCACCTGACGTCCTCATTTAACTGCCGTCCAGTTTGGGTTTTTTGTACAAAATGTCCAAAATGTATTTTTATAAGAGTTATTTGGACTGTGAGGAGCATGAAGAGGGACAGGAAATGAATCACTGTCTCTCGTTGGTAAGATGCAGTTATTTAACAGACGAATGTGCTCAAACATATTTTACATTTCATTCTATAACAGATGGATGTTTGTGGCCATATAACTCCTTAAAAATTGACTTCATTTATTTGATGCTGATTCTGGGACATGTGCAGCTAAAATGGTGTTTGATACTGAGAAAGACGGTGTATATGTGCACATGTTCCCTTTTTGATGGGAAATGGAGGATGTTAATAACCTTTAATTAACTGTTTGCAGAATATTTGTACCAAAAACCTTTCGATGGGCCCCGTCAGTGCAAGAAACAAAGAAAAAAGGGAAATCTGCCTGCATTTGCAAACACAACAACAAAGCGAGCGATACTTTCCTTTTTCCTCAGTGTAACTCAAAAGATGACAAAGGACGACGACAGCTCATTTTCAGGAGAACCGAGTGATGCCGTTTGCATAAGTTCTAGCTGGCTGCCTCTGGTAGCAAAGATTAAAACTCCATTTTATCGTCACTTCTTCATTTGCATTTGGAAACAAATCTACATTGTCAGACTGCTCGCTTTTACTGAGCAAGTCACTGAATAGATGCAAAACAACCCCCCAAAAAAAAGCAGTTCTCTGGCTGTTTTATATTTAGCCGTGATGGCAGCAGCTCTGGTTGCTAGGAGATCCCTGATGCAACTACAAAGACTCTTCAGAGGAAACAAAATACTCTTTGCAGCCAAGAATGGTCATGCATTATAGAGATGTGGTGCAGCGAAATGAAGGCTACGGCGGAGGAGGATGAGGAAGAAGTTCTCTTAATGAAGTTGATCGGTTGGAGGAGAAATGAGTCACCCTGCTGCTGCGCACGGCTCCGTTGTGGTAGATGGGTGAGCTGCCGGCCGAGGGGTTGTAGTACGAGGACGTCGTGCGGACCAGCGGCCTCTTGGCCTTCTCCTTGGCGCAGTTGGAGTCGTTGTCTTTAATGATGTCGTACTGTCGGCAGAAGAGGGCGATGACGGCTGGCGTGGGGTGGGCGGGGTTACGGCGGCGTGGGAAACAGAATGGAGAACAAAGGTTATTACATTCTAAACGACCATTCAGAGAAGCACAAAAAAGGGCAAAATAGAGGCAAAACCATTGGAAAGAAACACGGAATTACCAAAATACACCAAATGGGAACCACAACATGACCTCAAAGTCAAGCTAAACAACCATCGTTAAAAAAAATGATGCAAAATGACACACACACACACACACACACACAACAGAAGATGCAAAATAACCGATCAGAGATTTGATGTTTTTTTGGAACCTGCAGCTTATGATCCTGAACCTTCACCGTGTCTGCGCCCATGGTCCCATGTCTCACACACACACACACACACACGGGCGCAGGCCTACCCGCCCACAGCAGCAGCACGGTGGTGATAATGAGCAGCTCCTCCGTCTGCAGGTGGTGAGTCATCTCCAGACCTTCCATGGCCGGTTCGTCTGCGGACGAGATTCAGCCGCGTCGGGCCTTTGTCACGCACAAGCTTCACACGTGTACAACGACATTTACTGTATGTGCGTCTTATTGTCATTTCCTTACGGTGGTCGTGGACTCCGGCGACATACTGGTCACTGCTCTCCAGAGTGCGGAAGCTGACGGTGATGCTGGGCTGGCTGTCTCCGTGCAGCCCCACAGACTGCACCTGCGTCCAAAAGTCACATTTTTACAAAACACACCGAATCCACATCTACAGACTAAACACTGGGCGCGTTCCCAGCCTGACGTTATGTAACGATGAGAAGGATCTGGCGAGGGACTGTTTAGCGAGCAAAATGGCGCTCTGGCTTTTGGACGGGATCCCTAACGATCACCGGAGGACAAACTGTGCTGTAAATGAAGACAACAGAGGGAACTGAGACAGGAGCTGAACACTTGTTTGGACGGTTTCTAGCTGAAACCCACAGAAAAATGAATCATTTTTGCAATGAAAACATCCAGCACAGAGGCGCAGAGACGTCTCGCTGGGCTCGAGACGGCGCCGTGTCCGCCCACACACCGAACCCCAAAGTTTGAAACACAAAGTTTCCTCTGGACTTCATTGTGAGTCACTTAAAGACAAAACGTTAATCTCGGCGTTAGTTTTCGGATTAACTCGTCCCTTTAAACCGTCCTTGAGCGAAACACCGGGCTCTAATCCGTGGCCCACACTTTCCCGCCCTCCTCTGTGAGGTCAGAGCTCACACTCCCGCGCTTCGCTCGGTGACGCGTCTGCAGGACGTCTGCGTGCCGACGAGCACATTTAACAGTGTCCTCCAGCTGAAGGACAATCTGTATCAGTCTATTAAGCTGTAATGGATTATAAAAACTTTAATGGAGTCACATTAGACGTTCGCTCCTTCGGAGGGAAGCTGTCGTTCGCCGAGGATTTTGATTTAAGGGACTTTGGGCCGTGATGACTAATCGACTGAAGAAAGTGTGAGCAGAGTCTTCGGAAAAGCAATTTATCATTAAGGATGTTGGTCATTTCCAGCTGCGGGTCACATCTGTACCTGTTCTGTCATCGGCTGCTGAAATGTAAAACAAATCAGATAAAAAAGACATAATGGGCAAATTGGTGACATAATTTAAATCATGCGTGTGATTCAGGAAACTATTTGAAATAATAGCATTAAAAAATAATAATAAAAGTCGCACCACCTGCAGTGGAGTATTTAATATCTGGACCCGTGTGTGCGTGTCTCACCTGGACGCTGTAGTGCGTGTTCTCGTCCAGGTCCCACAGCACGCACCAGCGGCTGGACGTGTTCACCTCTCGGATGAAACGCTGCATCAGGTCCGTCCTGCCTCTGGAGACGAGACACGAGCGAAGGCGTGAAGGACAGCCCATGGCGTCTTCTACTAACAGACTTACGGATTTTGGCAAAACATATTTGCCAAAATCCTTATTTCAACACAGATGCTGTAAATGCAAATAACAGGCAGCTGCAGCTCATGTATTTTCAGCTCAAACACGTCTTGTCCCACTGGGGGAAATTAGGGCAGGAGGCGAGGTGGTTCCAACGAAACCGCGTGCAGGCGGATCCGCCTCAAAGACAGAACACATGTACTAACGCTGCAAACAATGAGGAGTTTCATTAAAATAAAGATGAAAACCATGAGTCCTCATGGAGGTCGTGCTAAAAATCCTCTTTCTGAAGCAAAACTACAGACTTGCCCATCAAGACATGCACATGAAGAGAAATTTGCTAAATGACCTGAAACATCATCATAAACTGACACAAGTCATTCAAAAAACAAATAAAAATCATTGATAAAGCAGATGTGAAAATAAGACACGAGATAATGGACAACGTGAAACAAAATCCAGATGAGGCTCAAATCATCCAGAAAAACAGGCAAAACCACGTGAAACGACTAACACCACGTCTCAGTCTGCAGCCGCTCACATACAGTCACTGTCACGGTTTGATTTGCGGCGCCGCTTCAATCTTTTACTTTTATTGCGTTTAAATGTAAAAGGGTGAAGCTGCTGCTTGGTAAGCACAACGTAAATCCCGCAAACTGTTTGTCCACCACCGAGCCAAGTGTGGGTGTTAAAGTCCACTTTCGTCTGAGACCCGCTTCCCAGTGAGAGAATGGGGCTTTGAGGCGGTAAAAACCGGGGGAAAGTCAATCAATGGGATTCTGGCAGGACACTGGAGGTTCTTTTCAGATGTCTGAGTCAAAGACTCAGCAGAGCCAAGGCTCCTCTGGCAGAAGAGTGGGGAGGGCTTGTCTGTCCCACAGCACTTTGGGACCAGAATTTACAGGGTCCGTTTGGGGTTTGTTTGTCGATACAAGTCTGCGAGATTATCAGAATAACAGCACAAAAACGCTGCGAAAGCGAAAGTTTCGTTTCAAAAGTGCCGTTTGGTTTAATTGCAGATGAACTCATCTTTTAGAAAAGTGCTGAAGTTGACCTCAATAAAATGTCCCCTGGAGGGACAGACCCTGGAGTCCACAGGTGAAGACAAAAAGATAAAAAATTAAAGAAATCATTTGCAGCCCAATTTGAGGAGCCGACAGCAGGCTGATGTGTAGCTGCGTGCGATTTGGGGGATGACTGGCACTTACAGGCCTGCGATTTTAATTGGGCTCCTTCCTGCCGTTGCGTAATGTGTGAAACTCGTCGGTGGGATTTGGGACGAGAGAAGCAGCTTTTTGTCTGTGCAGACTCATTCGACCTTCACAAAACCACAAGCCTCGCTAAAAGAGGTTGTTTGCTTGTGTGAGACATTCAGGGCCAAAACCCGGGTGAAGCCTGATCCAGGACCGTTGTTGCTTGAACCGGCTGCGACAAAAGCAGAACATTGGGTGACGAGTGCAGCAGCCTGTTATGTAACTGTGTCTCTGCTCCTTTGAAGAGCGACTTCTGATGATTCAAAGCAGAAAAACACCAACTCTTGCTGCGTGCACCTGCTCTGGTTAACGTCGGAGCAGCGTTTCCATAATGGCTCTCTGAGGTCACGGCGGGAGCCTCCGTTTCCCCGAAAATGCCACGCTGCCGTTGGACTCTGAGTCAGACACCAGACTCTGCGGATGTTCTCGCCGCGAGACGACTCCCGGCCAAAACAATTTGCTCTAATGGAGACGGCTCCCACTCAGAGCTCACCTAATGTCCGAGCCTCGTTATTTGCCAAACTTGTGGGCGGTGAGAAGTGGTTAGAGGGAGGCGAGCAGAGTTTGCAGCCCGGGGGGTTTCGCGACATGTGAGACGGACAAAACGTGCCGATGCACGAGCAGGAGGAATGAGAAATGTGGAGCAAAGTAAAGCCAATACAGTTATAATACGTTTGTTAACACGTGCACGGTGGGGCTCATGAGTCCGACACCACAGCAAAATCTGCGGTATTCAATCGATAAACGTATATAAGAATAAATTTCGAGGATTTAATCACCACTTTACGACACGTTTACTGACTAATATTCTATTTTATTTCACTTTGTACAACTATGTGCAACAGATGAACGTTGAAGCAAAAACTAAAATTGTAAATCGTAAGACGTGCAAAATTAATGGAACCCCATCGTAGTCCAGTTTGATGTTACCTCACTTAGCTTAGCAGTTAGCACGTTTTCCGTCGAGTCGACCGACTCCACCTGAGCCTCATCAGACCGGGAGCTACAGCTACAGCTTTTTCTAGGTGGACGTTAAATTATAAATTGTCATCGTTGCCTTGTAACTAACTGAGTTCAGTAATTCAAATTCAATTAAAGCTGAACTCATTTGGAACATGAACAGATGGTTTCCATTACCATTAGTCAGCTGTTTCTCGCTCGCTGGACGTTCGGTTCCAAGTCTTTTTTGGATGGACCCGTTTGTAATCAGGAGATTTGTTTTTTTTTTTTGCTTTTTTAATATCACTTAAAGTATGTATGTGAGCCAGCAGACAGCCGTGACGTTACCAGGCTTTTCAACAAGTTAAATGTTAATGAGAAGATTCCCCTGACATCCGCAGAAGTTTTTCTGAGGAGGCGGCGCCTGAACGACAGAGGAGCGACAAACCGTGTACGAGGAACAAGAAAAAAAAAAAGAAAAACGAAAAGAATCGACTCCTCGAGAGAGAAAGATGAGCTCACTTTTAGCCCCGCTCGTGGCAGAGATCCAGGTTTTCTGGGCACTGGATTCATAATTTATATCCCTTCAATTTGCATCACTGCAAAATTAATTGGCCTTCAACCAAACGAGAGCACGGGGGGGCGAGGGGGGCGAGGGGGGGGTGGAGCAGGTTAAATGTGACTTGAGACAGATTGACTCGGTTTAATGGTGATGCTGAGAAATGACTTTTTTCAAGCTTTTTTTGAGGATTAAACCAATTAGGAAAAAATCAATGTGTGTGTGTGTGTGTGCGTGTGTGTGTGTTCTGTACGCGCACACACACACACTCTCAGTACCTGCTGTGAGATGGCGTATCCAATGACTGTGTCTCCCTGAGGGACGTTCCAGGTCACCATGGCTGAGTTCTGCCTCAGCTGGGTCACCGATACGTTCACTGGCGCTGCTGGCACAGCTGTGAACACACACACACACACACACACACACACACACACACACACGAGATAATGTCAGAGAAAAGAACCTTTAAACGTGCAGTTTGCGAAACATTTGGGACTAAAGGAAAAAAGTATGTGGACACTTGTAGGTTTGACACACTTGGGGCTAACGTGTCGCTTTCCATCAGTGGAGAAAAGAAAGCGTCACACATAAAACACACACACTCCTTAAAACAAAAACTAACGGCTTGTGTGTATCCTGAATACCACTAGACAGAAACGTCCAGTGAAATTATAGAATATATGGCCAACTTTTGTTTCTTTATGCTAAGCTACGCTAACTTCAAACAAACAAAACAAAAACAAAAAATTTCCAAAAATGTGGAACATCTCCTTTAATCCTGTCTCCTGTATTTGCTTGAATCTGATGAAAAACTCATCGCGTTAATCCTGAAGACACGTCAAAGTGTTTTTTTTTTCTTTTATTAAACCCTCAGTAAAGGAATTGAATTCATTTTGGTTTTTAACGAGAAAACAGCAACGACAACGAAAAGACAAAAGACAAAAAGGGCAAGAGCTGATGGAAAAAGAGAAACGAGCTGAAAACGTCTTTGTGCCGCTTTCGTCTTGGGAACGATTGAAGATCTAACGGAATCAATAACTGGAGTTTTACTGCTACTCACGAACTATTGATGAGTCCAGTTCATCCACTCAAACTTGCTTCTGTTCTTTTAGTGCAGGAAAAGAACAGGCCTCCACATTTCGGATCAATTTCACCGGCTGCAGAAAGAGTGTGTGTGTGTCATAAAAAAATTAAAAAACAGCATCCGAGATGAAAAGGAGCCAATTAGAGCATCAAGGCTAAAAAAAAAGGGTGCCATTAAAGTGCTGAGGTTTTGCATTGAGACATTCAGAAGCGAAAAACCAGGAAGAAAGAAAGAAAAACAGCAATAATATTGGAGCTTTGGTTCACGTTCTACCGATCTGTGGCTCGTGATTAGCGGCGGATGATGTTTGAGGGCTGGTAAACTTCACAGTCCGTGAATGAAGCATTTAAGTCTCCTCGTTTGGATTGTAAAGGGCGGATCTGGACGCTTTTAGTCAGGACACATCCTCAGAATATGGCGGCGCATTTGGAAAATGATTTTAAAATATATCTATAGGGTGTATAGAAAAGTCAACTAGCTAATCTACAGTTTGTACCTCCAAGCCTCAAATACAATATAATATATTGTGCATAATAATGAAATAAATGATTTTAGATTCTTCTCCTTGAGCTCAAAGTTCTACAGCAGGTACCTGCCATTTTGTCATAATGGCGGGTGGGCGGGACCTGCGGTGGCCAATCAGATATCGGTAGTGGCTCAACGGCACATTTCATCGTTTATCCTCGTTTCCAACATCCATAATCTATAACTTTAGCTAGATTTGACATTTTTCTGTGACATTAGTTAGACTTTTATTTTTTATTTACTTTTATCCTATATTTTATGCTGATTCTATGCTACATTTTCCATTTCCCCCACACACCTTTTCCTCTATTATATCCATTATTCCAATAATTCCAATTTATTTATGACCTTTTGCTGTATTACATCACTAGAGTTTATTATAAGTCCAGGACTTATGATAAGGTCATTGTATTTTAACTATATTTCAACCATTCATCCATTACGTGGCAATATTTCAGCCATCTGACAATCACTATCCGTTTTTATTCTTGCCAATTTTAGTTTAACAATTTTAGTCTCTTTTAAGAATCAAACGGTCCTGCTTTTTAAAAATGTAATATTTAAGTATGTTCTGCTGCTTTCTTCTTTTATGTATTCTGAATAATGTGGTTTGAACTCCCTCCTTCACGGCCTTTTTTTTCGGCCTGGTTGTTCTTGGTCACTTGGTTCTGAGTAGTGAAAAGTGAAGCACTAAGTGACAGTATCACCGGTTCTTTGCTGTAAAAAACAAGGAGAACTGCTCATTTCCAGGCTGCTGGAGACAGCTGCTCTGACACCAGCTCTCCAAATATTATATGACAGACTTAAAAAAAAAAAAAAAAAAGAAAGTAAAAGTCTAATTCCGAACCCAAAGTGTGAATGTGGAGCTCTGTCTCAGACTAACAAGCTGACCGCAGCTCATTATCCAGTCCAGATTTCCCTGCTCTCTGCGGGACACGTCTGCCAAAACTGTTTCAGCTTTTACGGCCAAAACGCACGAACATTAGCGCAGTTATACCAAAGGTTCATCGAGCTGTGATGGAGTGCGTCGACTGCCTTCAGTCTGTCGCGTCTGCTTCACTTTGTGGCCTCCTACATTTCCCAGAATGCCCTTTGACAGCTCACAGCCAAGCATAATAATCCGTCCGGCGCGCGTAGGCGGACTGAATGAAGGCACAGCGAGCGCAGCCAGGTGGGAGTTTGTTCAGTTAAGAAGAGGCAGCGTTTGTGTGTCACGCCAACCTGTCCCGAGGCTGCAATGCATGCTGGTCCATTCCTGAAAGCGGTGGGTGTCGAAATTGGCCACTGCGACTGTGCTCTGCTAAATTCCTGCCTGTGCAATTACTGGCTGCAGAAAGACGCTCTGCTCTCAGTGACCTCATGTTTGCAGATTTTATGTGGACACCCAACATTCTCCACCTGAGTCTGGAACGGCCGTTAGAAATAAAAAAAGCAAGAGCAAAGTTAATAGAAGTCAATGGAAGTGAGGGTGAATGTGAAAAGAAGTCTGTGCTCATTCAAACTGTTCCGTCCTCTGGCCGTCCTCGGCCCCTGGTTGAGGATGAAGACGTTGGTTAAAAAAGGGAAAGATGGGGGTCAACATGAAGACACGCAACAAAACACCTCTGGCTTGTCCAAGAGAACGGTTTAATGTGGCCCAAAATGTTTCAGCACCTTCACAGGTCGGTCCAACGAGTGAACAAGCTGCTGCCCTGCTCCACCCACTGAACAGTACAGAGAACCACTGGAGGACACATTCATTTTCAAATATTAATGACTTTCTTTTTAAAAAAAATTGTGCTACAGTCTCCCCCAAAATAAGGATCCACCCTGCATTCAACTTTAAAAACACCAAGCGGCTCTGAAATAGTGTGGACATCCGCTGATCGAGCGACAAACTTGTCCAACAATGGACACTGTACAAGGTGAAATTACTTGTGCGTGTCCACATTTTATTCCATTCACTTCTCCTTCTGATTATTGTCGCATCTTATAATCCATGGGTACGCGGACACTTTCCAAAGCGAAGCCTGGTTTTGTTTGTGCGGTCAAAGAAGCAGAATCGCCCATTTACCACAGGAAGCTGAAGGAACTCTGTAGCCAGGCTTTAGTCTGATCCCTCACTGACACCAGGCACAAAGTGACACCGGTTTCTCTCTGGTGACACTGTATCTGTGTGCAGACTGTTCACATTCCTAACAACTGAACCGGGCAAACACTTTCTTTGTTGACCTACAGAAACCGGGGACATTTTCATTGGGAAACAAGGAAAAGGAGACACATGTTGGACCTATAGCGTTGTACCTTTGAAGCACAGGGGGACTATTTTTAGAAAGATTTACAAAGGACTTTTCCCTGAAGATGAGAAGACGTTGTGTAGATATTAAAAACAAACAGAAAATCCCATCATGCACCTACACCCACATACTCCACAGAGACATTTAAAACCATCACGCCGGAAACTTCCTCCACGTCACGGCTGCTTTCATCTGCCACAGCTGCATTGGAGTCCACACACACACACACACACACACACACACAGTGAATAGACTTTTGCATGTGCACAAAAAGAGACGAGAGGCTTAGATGGAGTCAGGAAGACAGAGGAAAATAGTGGAGAAAGATGGAGAGTCGGGAGAGGAAAGATGGACGGAGGGCAAAGTGAGACTCGGATCAATGATGGAGGGAGGGGGAGGTGGAGAAAACGTAAAAACTGGATATTGATTAAATGATGAAACGTCGCGTGTGACCTTGTTTGTCCTTCGTGTTCGAGGCTGGGTTGTGCACTTTACTTATTTGGACCTCGTTCATATTCCAGGATGTGTTTGGGATCCAGTTGTGAGCACGTGTCTCGCCCCGCAGTTCCTAGAAACACTGACGCCACCCGCCCTGCAAATACACGACCTAGCCTCGTGACGGCCGTTCACGCGTGCGGCCTGTGACGTGCGACTCGAGCCGAGCATCCGCCTGTAAATCACGGTGAAGTAACAGTTTGCTGATAGACTCGGACAGGCTAATCTGGCTAATGGCTCTCTAGCACTTTGTGCGGCTGATGGATGTCTGTGGATTTATGCTGTGTGTGTGTGTGTGTGTGTGTGTGTGTGTGTGTGCACACGCTTGATATAGTCACAACCTCTGTGTGCTGATTTCAACACAACATTGTTGTGTATCGACTATCTTCGAGTTTTCCTGGTTTATTCGCCCTTTTTCTCTGTGTAGCTGCTTCACATCCTGCTGTAGCATCTGTTTGTTGCATCTTTGTGAGTCTTTGCGTCCCAGCGTGCTGATGATGCGCATCCTTCAGCATCTCCGTCACTCATGCAGCATCTCTGCGTGATCATTTTGCCTCCGTTTCTGGTCATTGCGCGTGTATTTGTGGTGATACTTTGCATATTTGTAGTTATTTTGGAGTCATTTTCAGCTTCTGCTAATTTTACGTTCCTTTCTAGTCATTTTGCATTTATTTGTCACCACAAATGAGCAAACTATAACATTTTGTATGGTTGTAGTCATTTGGTTTCTCTTACATCCATCTGCTCCTTTTTATTTTGCACGTCTTTGTGGACGTGTCCCAAGCGTCTCTGTGGTCAATTCATTTCTTTGCAGTCACTGTGACTCTCTTTGTGGTCACTTAATGGCTTTGTGAGGATTTTTATTCCTTGTGTAACTATAAAAGCTCTTAATCATCGCCTGATAAACGACCGCCTCGTGCGTCAACATCTTCAAACCGCACTCAAATGCCAGCAATTAGTTGAAAATTGAAATGTTGCCTGCGGTTGGTCAAGCTGAGTCGCGTCGTACAAGAAAACATCAAACCGAGTTCATGTTTCGAGCCGCGGCGCAGCAACGACGCCGATTAAAATAAAGAGAGAGGGGAAGGAAACGCAGCCCAGGTAGGAGGGAAGCAAAAAGACACTGCCATCATCTCAATGGTTGCCAGGGAAAATCTGAGCAAAGACAATAAGCGGAAACAATCATCAGTGAGCTGAGCAGCGAAGTGAAGCTGAGCAGAGCAGAAAGAGAGACTTCCCCGCACGGATAAAGAAGCACTTAGAGCTTCCACTCTTGGATAAAGACCTCCCGCGGTCACAGTCGGTGCATTTTTTATGATCTCCAAATGTTCGGCCTTTTTGTTTTTCAATCCAAAGATTTGCGGAAGATTTTTGCATGAAAGTGAAACGGCTTGTCCTCTCGTCATCAAGGTTTTCACGTGGGAGCATTCAAACCAGATTTTAAAAACACTGACTACCTGAGCACAGAGATTCGACCTCACACACACACACACACACACACACACACACACAGTACATAAGGAAATATTCAATGCAAGGCCCACCGAGTCAGCTGCACCTACAGAAACGGACCACATGGCCCAGACTCCTTCACAAAGTTGAATGTGTCCTGTCTTCTAGAAATTATGTTTAAAGCTGAAATAATTTGCAACAAAGATGCCTTAAAATAAACTAAAATGTGAGGAAAATAGGACATTTCTAATCATGTATATACTGTACGTTTAAATATTGTTTATGTTTATGTTTATGCACGATTTTTTTTGCAAAAAGTTACAAAAAACTTCACAACAACAGTTGTGAGACTTGGTGCGTCTGAACTGCTCCGAAACAATCGCCACAAATAAAACAAAACACAAATATCTTGAAATGAGCAATACTGTGAATGAATACATAGTGCGGCAAATTTTCTGATGCGTGTTGGCTTCAAATGTGACGTGTAAGTTCATTAGTGACCATTTCAACATGAGAACAGTTTGTAAATTGTGTTTTTCCCTGTTAGAAATAACCTGTTGTCGTAAGAAACAGAACAAAAGCGCCGAGCTGGGACCGTTTCAGGGGCTCAAATCAAAGAGCCAGTCTTTGGGAATCCGAGCTGCTGTGCGCGGCTCCTGCACCTGCGGATTCCATGAAAGAACAACAGTGAGAGGGAAAAAGCCTTTTCTTCCTCCCGCTGGTGTTGCAGGATGCAGAGTGGCTGACGAGCTCCCGCGAAGACGAGGCGGTGAAGGCCACGAGGAGAAGCAGGAAGGCACACTTAATTAGCCAAATCAATGCGGGGCCTCGTAAACACAGGGCAGCTGCCTCCTGGTCTCCGGCCCGGGAGGAGGACGTCGATGTGGGCCACAAACCCGACCAGCAGTTTGGATGATTTAAGTGCCCGGCACATTCCCACTACAGCCAATTATGGAGATGGCTGAGAAATTCCAATCCCCTGACAGACATCCGACGAAGACCTTGACGCTTTTACAACAGCTGTTTGTCTAGTTGACATGAGAAACACGGCAGGAAGCAACACACTCATGGGAATCTGTCGTGAGGACAGGCCCCCTCATTATTGGACCGGCCCCTTAATGTCACATCTCCAGCGAAACATTCAAACTCATTTTATACATGTTTCTGCAAAGTTCAGCTTGACATATTTGGTGTTTCTGCAAACATTTGCATTTCCATCACATTTTTACGTGATATCCCACAAGTCAAGAGTTTTCCTACTGCCTGGACTCAACAGGAGAGCGTTCACTGAGAGCATGCAAAGTTTTGTCCCAAACGTAGTGCGAGCGCTGTCGTTTCTTCATGAATTACACACATATTCACAAACTGCTTCCACGACAGTGGAAATCAACAAGCACAAAGATGAAGATGTAAACAGCAGGTTTGCTGATCTGTGAGCAGCGACAATGAGCAGAATTACCTGCCGTTGTCTTCAACACAGTGTGAAGGTGAAAGGTGGTGAATAAGAAAAACACAACTCAGGTGCAAACATCCATGTCCTTAAACTTTCATGCGAGGACTGATATTACATGTCAGGACACACAGACATGTCAGGACACACAGACATGTCAGGACACACAGACATGTCAGGACACACAGACAGTGGTCAGGACACACAGACATGTCAGGACACACAGACATGTCAGGACACACAGACATGTCAGGACACACAGACCGTGGTCAGGACACACAGACATGTCAGGACACACAGACAGTGGTCAGGACACACAGACAGTGGTCAGGACACACAGACATGTCAGGACACACAGACAGTGGTCAGGACACACAGACAGTGGTCAGGACACACTCACTTGCTCCGGCCATCCCCGGGGTTCGCCAGCAGCCCAGCAGCAGCAGCAGCAGCCCGAGGTCCAGGTGAAGCGATGTGGTCATAACCTTCTCAGTCTCAGTGCACACACCTCTTGCTCCTTATCTCCTCTTCCTCTTCTTCTTCCTCTTCTTCCTCCTCTTCCTCCTCTTCCCCTTGGTGTTTAAACTGTGCTGCTCACTGGACGTCTCCCCACAGGGTCACCGTTGCGTTCACGTCCATCTTCCCCCTCAGTGTGAACCTGCACCTCCCTGCTCCTGCTCCTGGCTGCTCCTGCTCTGCAGCTGCGGATTCTGACTGGAAGCGGAGACGTGTCGCTCTCCCGCCGCTGCCTGGATGTCAGACCCGCAGCCCGGGGACGCAAACAGGTAGTTCGAGCCTCTCTCCGCCTCGGGTTTTGCGTCAAACGGGGACGCGGCAGGTGGACGGTGGCCGTGGTTTCGGACAGGAAACGCGGCAACACGTTGTGATTTGTGGATGTTAATAACGGAAAAGCTGAAGGACGAGCCCGCGGGGACGCGGGAGCGCAGAGGCGGACGGTGTGTTCCAGCGCGCAGGCTGCGCTAATCTGACGGATCGCTGGGAAAAGCTGGACGGGTCACACACACACACACACACACACACACACAGGCAGCAGGGCCTGCACGCTGCTCCTTCCAGCGCCGAGACTGACGCTTCAAACCCTGCCACTACACAAAGGATGGAGGAGGAGGAGGAGGAGGAGGAGGAGGAGGAGGGAGGCAGGACGGAGGGAGGGAGAGGAGGGAGGGAGGGAGGGAGGGATGGAGGGAGGGATGGAGAGGAGGGGAGAGGATGGAGGGAGGGAGGGAGGGAGGGAGGGGGGAGAGGATGGAGGGAGGGATGGAGAGGAGGGATGGAGAGGAGGGAGAGGAGGGATGGAGAGGAGGGAGAGGATGGAGGGGGGAGGGGGAGGGAGGGATGGAGGGAGGGATGGAGAGGATGGAGGGAGGGATGGAGGGAGGGATGGAGAGGAGGGAGTGCGCATTTCATCACTGAACTACCTGCGTGTTGCCACTGATCCACACTCTCCAGAGCCAACTGTTGGTTATGTAATCAGATTACATATGTGTCAGCAAGAGTGAGCCACACACACACACACACACACACACACAGGTGAACAAAAACGCCAGTGTGATAAACTAGTAGTTTAATTCATCAGTTTCAGCTTCTAAAATTTAAACACACGGAAACTAAAATTTCCCATCAACCACTGGTTCGATCACTCACCATAACATCATCACATTTTTGGTTTTCACTGAAATGTCCGTGGAATCTCCTCGGGTGACATTTGTTAGTGATGTGCATGTTCCCCAGAGGATAAACCCCAGTGCCAACAGTGACCTTTGACCACAAACGTTCCTGACGAATGCCAGCACGTGACCATTCGACTAGAAGAACGGCCTGAACTAATGATTTCATCTGTGTTTACATGGTGACGTGAACAAAGTCTCGGCTGCCAACGACCTGCAAAGCATTTACGGCCTAAACTGGTTTCACAATAAAAACTCAACAAAGTCCTTGTTTAAACCTTCATCACCGCAGCAGATTTGACACCTTTCACCCCTCATTAATCTTGACTTGAAGCTTTCGATTTCTTTTTTTACCCGTTTTAAGCAACGCCCCAGTTCCTTCACTGCAAAGTCAACGATTTGACAATTGTGATATTGATTCAAGATCAAACTTAAAGTTTTAGGTGGTGGTTTTCTGAGAGGAGAAGCTTCGAAAATGTCAGCTAAAAATCACGTTGTTTTAATCTGTTAAATTTCTTTTCCGGTAATACATGCTCATATCATCTGCATAAATCAGGACGTTAATGATTAACGTAAAGAAGAAACATTTGGTTTCAACGTGTCTGCAGTTCAATACATCAGTGCTTCCAGTGCATTTTGGTTTATGGACCCTCTACATAAAACTGTTCACCATCTGTTGCGTACGTCTCCTAGTTGTGTCAAGACTCCACCAAGTCCCAGTATTTCCATCACTTTTTTAAAAACTTTCACATTCTTAGGCTGCTAACCCGGATGCAGCGATTCCTTCTCGCTGCCACTTGGGGCTGCCAAAGTCCAGCTGCAATCAAAAATGTTGCTGTGCCCAAACTCCACATTTGCCTTCTGAACAGAATGTACTGTCACACTTTCAAAAAGCAAAATAAAAGAACATATTTTCTATCAGTGACACATGAAATGGTCCGGAATGCAGCAGTGCAGCCACTTAAAGCGAATCTGTTTTTGTTGGGGGTGTTTTTATTGAGTCTCTCATCGCCACATACAATTTGTTTTTAACTGTCTGCAGATGCGAGCGGCTGCTCCTGTGCTGCGTGACCCTCCGATCGGGCTGTCGAACCTCCATTTCCCCGTTTGGGACGAGCACTTCCTGTGCTTTAAGCATCTGCTCGGGGACGCCTCCCTGTGCCGGTTATTCTGAGCGACTGGGAAGAGAAGACAGGAGCGGGAAAAGATCACGAACACGCCGGAAGGTTTGAATCTCCCATCTGGCGTGGGATCGCCTCAGGATCCCACCCTGCAGAAGCTGCGTCATTCACTGAGGACGAGGCCTGTTTTCTGTTCCATCTCTACACAAAACATTTTGATTGTGCCCGATTTAACAGATTGATGAAACGACGGCACGATGCAACTGAAACAACAGATTTTATTACAGCTAAAGTTCCACTTTCTCTGCTCCCAGAACAAACTTGCTGGCAAAGACCTAGTTGTACTTCCTTGTTTACTGCACTATGCAAATGGCTTTGTGCTGCTGTGTAAGGCTCTGAGGAAAAGCCCTGAAGTCACAATGCAGAGGAACCGGATGAATGGTGCATCTGCTCTGACTGACGCACATTATGTTGGGAGCTCGTGTCTGTCTGAGTCACCGAACACAAGTTCAAAAGTAAGATTTTGTTGATTAATTCGCGGCGGATTAAATTTTCTGATTGTTTGCACGTTTTGACATCTGTAAATGTGACACCACGTTGAATCCACGCTCCCACGAAGGGGAAGACGCCTGTTTGCTGCTGTGCAGCCGCTGTCTCCACCAGGGGGAGCGAACAGCCCGCAGAAGGTCACTTGTCCTGTGGCAAACGCCAGGATTATGAGTCAACTTCAGAGCACACGCATCCAGCAGAGGGCCACCGACGGCCGGCTGGTGTTGAAAAAAGGCCAAACCACATCACCGTGGGCTTTTACACTGTCAGATTTCTTACAGTCCATCAAATAGTCGTCCACCTTGTGAAGACACTGGAGGAACAGTCAGCATAAATAAACCAGGCTTTTAAAAAGGAATTTATGGAAATGAAACAGGTCCCTGTTAACGAAGCAGCTCGCTGCAGGCTTCATTCGGATTGTTCACGGCCCAGTGCCTTGCGCTTCCTTCCGGGGTCCCTCAGAGATGTGCACACAAACCACAAATCCCTCCCTGCTGGGGCGTCATTCACAACGTTTCAACCCAGCGACTGCAGCTTCGTGATTTGTCTCGTAGTTACTCGGCTTATCTTTTTCAATTAGGTCACTTGTTCAGATGCAGCCAGAACACGAAAGCTGCTGCGTCTTTACCTGAGGAGGAAGCAAAGACATGATTTGTGTTTTATGATTTTTCCTTGCTAATGATGAAAGCCAGTCACGCATGAGCTGAGTGAGCAGCTCTGCATATGGTGCTGCAGCCACGAGGAATGTCGGTTTTTGGTGAAAGAGCAAATCCACCGTGTGTTCCCACGTCCATCCCGCAGGACACAGTCTGCTTTAATACAAAAATCAAAGAGCTTCATCTCAACGGGTTGTGTTTGTGTGCTTTGCTTTTTGCACTTAAAACTTTACAGGTTTGTCCTCATCCAAACAACCGGCAGCTTGGATTCAGTGTGTCTGATATACGCACGAATCCCATTAAAATAAAAGGCACATCTGAGCTTCACAAAAGATGAATTTACCAAGCGTGTTTGTTAGCTGTGCACAAGATGGATGAACCCAGTCAATGCCATCAATCTGTACTCTGAAGCTTGTCTCTTTTTTTATGCATCAGATGCAAAATCGAGCAGATTTTATTCGGCACGTACGTGTTCGGGCCCAAATGAGCCCAAATCTTTTTTTCGCGTACGTCATGGACCGCGCATTGTCTTCACTCTCTTGAATCACCCACAACACAAGATATTTGCTGTAGCACCAGGATGGTGATTGTAAGAATGACACAGAGGTGGCGGCTGGAGTCACTCTAAGGCTCAGTGTGATGAAAGGCAGCAACCCTTAGAACTCAAAGAGGCTTTGAAACATTTCCAAACACACTTTAATGTTGGGAAACCTGCAGAAAATTTGGCTGAACTAAGAAATAAAAACATGAAAGTCTTGTGCGTGTTCATTCGATCATTTAGATTTCGACCGAAACCCCTTGAATCTGCCTTAACGTGCTCATACAAGTCCTAAAAATATCTTCCCCCCCCAATGCACCATTGAAACCAGCACGTCCTTGTGTTGAGGGTGTCTCCGCTCGCAGGCCCTTTGCCTGCAGTGCACAGACGCTCAAACAGTGACACTTCCAGTGTATTCAGGGCGTCTAGGCCACTGACACCCAGGGGAACTTGTGTCCTTTGTCACAGCAACTGGTTTTGCCACACTGGCAGCTTCGGCGACGAGGCAGCCGGAGCAGAGTGTGAGACGCGGCGCTTGGAAGAACAAAAGACAGACAGAAATCGGTGTTTCTGCAATTCGTGCGCTCAATAAAAGCCAAATGTAAAGCCACAAGCAGCGTGGTTGGATTTTCAGCTGATCTCCAGCAACGTCACAGCTGCGAGTGCTTAGCAACGAGGAGACAGAGAAGGAGAGAGAGAGAGAGACAAGATGCATCAGCACTTAATCTGTCATCTTGAAAAAAGGCGTATGTTCCCGGCAGGAACAGCTGCCAAAAGATGATTGCTTTGCGCTGGAAACCTCCACATTCAGTTGCAAAAACCCCGGTGAGGGAACATTTTTCTTGACATTATTAATTTGGAACCCTCCTAGTCAGACCTCGTTGGAAGGGTGGGGGGGCTACATAGATACGAACAACCGTGACCCAGTGGAGAGACCCTGATACTGTCTCCATGTCAAACAAATCAACTGTCGAGCCACTTATTTAGTGACTTTCAAGACCGTTCCAGACTATTAAAACCAAAACTCAAATGACAAGAAAGCTAAAAAAATGAAATTAGGAGACATTTGTCCTTGATGAAATCAACGTGTTTGAGGTTTACTGCAGGCTCACACATGCTGATCACAGCCGACTGCAAACTGCATTTATTCTTACAAATCACAAACCGCTCATATAAACATTTCCTGGTGTCGTGGACCTTCAGTCCAAGTTAAAGGGCGACTTCACCAATTTTCCTGCCCCTCTGACTTTACTATATTCAAATATTTCTCTACTTCTAGCTGGAAATTTCCTCCAGATGACATCAACAGGAGGAGTTTTTCATCATTAGGAGTTCATATTAAGTCATCTGGAGGAGCAGGTTGGCTATAATTGCAAAGTCCAGTGTGAGCAATAAGACGACATAATCAGAACTAAAGGTGATGTCATCTAGAGGCATTTTTTCAGATAGAAGTAGAGAGATATGTTAATAATGGGAAGTCGGAGGGAGGTTTAAAAGCAAAATCTTGCAGGGAACATGACCGTCTGCCAAATTCAGCTTCATCCACCCAGTTTGAAACGTTGCCTGATTCTAACTTCTTACAGATGAACATTTCCTGCCTCTCCTTCAGTTGCAGCCTTTTAATCTATTTTACATATTTATCAGCACGTCCACAGGCTGTAATACTGTTTATGAAATCCACTCCGGCTCTTTTAGTTGACTCCACTCGTTCTTGAGGCCCCTGAGGTAATCCTTACTGTCTGTGTGTTATGGGCCCTCTAACTTTGCTAGCGTCAAAAACTGTCCTTCTGAGGTTCAGTGATGTTCCTCCGTGTGTGTGCGCACAAGTGTTTCGCATCTCCGGCCTCTGGCGTGGTCAGGTCCGATTTCTATCACTGCACTTTTTTTTTTTTTTTTTGGACAGACTAAGAAAATGTTGCCCTGCCTCCGCAGTGCGACCACCATCCGTTTGTCCGTGCATTCGTTCGATAAACTTCCCGTTCACTCATCGGTTCATACGTTACGAGCTTTCTGTGCTCACAGGGCAGATGTGTGTGTTTCTACAGTCTGCCCTGCAGTTACCGTACCCATAATCCCCTGGCTCACATCACTGTGGTTCAGAACATGGTTGCCCTGCTCATCATCCTCATCTGATTTCACAGCTGTATGTGCCTCGCATCTTAACATGTCGGATCTCATCGGATGGTATGAGTCTAAATCCAATCGGGATTGTTCCAGGGGAGCCCACGTGTCGATGCGTTGTGTTGATTAAAATAGACTTCTATCACACAGTATTTGCTCGGACTCGCCACCAATGATCTGACCTGAAAGGTAATCCTCGGATTGAATCCGAGACCCTGAGAGCGATTGCGTTTAAACGCCTCTGCGTGTAAAACACACTGCAACACCAGTTTTAAATACCAATTAGCAGCCAAAAACGTTAGCGTTCATCTAAAGGCCAAACTCACTGATTTTCAACTTGCATCCTTTTGAGGAATTAACGTATAAAAATAGTGGAAAACTTTCATTTGCCTTCTATGTATGAAAATATCCCTCCGTTTCTTGCAGAAAAACTCCTTTTCATGACATGGGAGCAAGAACTCATTTGTGTGTTTGTACCCGGAGGACTCGGACCCAAAGTTCCTCACCAAACATACAAGCCAACGAATCTATTCATCATCGGCTTTTGCCAGAAGGCAATGAGTACCCATTACTGGCTGCATTGACCACATCAGTGGAGAGGGTCAGGCAATATTTTCCATTAGGAACATGGAGTTGCTTTGTGTGGAGCAGCTTTAGAGTTATAGGGAAAAGCTTTTAGAGCATGCTGAACACTTATGGGACGTTTATTGTCCCCAAGACACAAGAGTGCTCCAATTAGGGCTATCGGGGATAAAGTATCGACACAAAAGATGACGGGTAGACATTATCAAATGGAATAATAGAGTTTAAAAGGACCTTTGTAGATAATGGTTATTTATGTTTAAGTACCATTTTCTGTATGTGTTTTTAATGCCTTTTATGTTCTTTTATTGCAATGTATTTTCAAATACTTTTGCACTGTAGGACAGAAGTGTTAATGCAATCACAGATCATGCGATGAGCAAGTTATTTTCCAGTTAAAAAAATTATTATTATGAAAAAATACTTTGTAGTAGTTTGCGTCTACGCCCCTTCCTGAACGAGACAATGTATTTTTGAATTCTCTCTATTGGTATAAGTTGTGGAAAGCATTTCAGAATATGAGGGTCAATGTAGAATAGCAGCTGCCACATAAATACCCTCTTTCCACTGATGTAGCAGCCAGGCTGCAGGAACTAATACACTGATGAAATAAAAATGTAAACTTTGTGACACTGGCAACAAAAGGCAAACTTAAGCTGTCGCATCATATCTGTTGTATCTTTGGTCCTTCTGTCCTTTCAAAATATGTTTGTGCCAATTTAATGAGACCTTTCATGTGTCTGGAAAACCACAACACCACTAAATTAAATCCAGGCTATGATGACAAAGACTTAAAGACTGACAAAGACAATCTTTTTAACTTTTAACAAATTGCATTGTAGAAATAACACCTGGGATGCATAATTCACCTTGATGTGTGCTCTGCTGCACCATAACTAACATTTTGACTTTTGTTCGAACTGGAAAAGAATGTTTTAATTTAGAATATTGGAGTGATAACTCAGTTTGTCAGAAATATAATGCTGAGTATCATCAGCGTAAATGTGTAGTTGCCAAAAGATATAGCTAAAGAACTGCAGCAGGCCCACGATGTTGCCTTGTGGCACACAAGAGGTGATCTATCTCATTAACATGACCAAAGCAATGTTTACATCAATAGTACTTGTTAAATGAGGATATTGTTTGCTTCACTCCTTAAGTCGTTAAAATGTCCAATTTGTTTTGCAATACCAGTCATGATGGCAAAATTATAAGTCAGATACTAAAAAGTGTTTTTTTTTTCACTCATTGTACTTAGTTGTGCAGCCATGGCCAAACTAAAATCTCTGGCCAGGTCTTTCAACTCTTGCTATATGACGAGGTCAACTGGGCCACTTTTGTCGTCCACTTTCTTTCGCCTTTTCAACAATCAGTGTGATTGACTGTCACTGTGATCTCCCTCACTCTCCCCTTCATGCCCTTCTGCTTCCATTAGGACCCTGGCACCCTGATATGAGACATGGGTAACTACGAGGACAAGTTCTGGGAAGGGCGGGGTGGTCTATGCTGGCTAGACTAGCCTGGGTTCATCACCTTGCTGGAGGCTATGGGCGGGGGTTAGTCAACATATAGGGGCCGGGGCAGATGCCCCGGACCTTAGTGTGCCCATAAGCTGCCATCTTGGTCCTAACTCCCAGGCTGCACCTCCTCTCACCTGATCAGGAGCTTCCCTACATCTGAACCGGTGAGCACTTTGATCTTTGACCGTTCGATTGGTCACTTTTAAAAAAATAACTAATTTGGGTTTTGGCTGATATGGTGTTTACTTAGATTAGATAACATTTTAAGTTACTCCTTCAAACAACCAAAAGACGGAGCACATTTAGCACTGTTGAAGATTAGACCTTTCTCAATTATACAAGAATGTTATGTAAACCAGTTTTTCCCGGGGCTACCACCACTCTTGGATTTAGGCTTTGAAGGTGAGCCAACGCTGTCGTTCGAATATAAAGCAGATTTCCTCTGACGTGGTGCTCCATTTTAACACACACTCTTCTTCTGCCTCCTCTGATCCAATGTGGAGCAAATTTAATGCTCTATTTGTAATTTATCCCATGGGCCTTTTTACAGTCGGGTGGGTAGGTGAAGGCATGGGGACTACGTTCTGTTTATAGGTAGAAAAATTAAAACCTGATTGGGAGCCTGACCACAAAGCTGCATTTTTTTTTTTTCATATTGTATGACCAATAGAAGCTTTTGCATGGAGAGCATCTGCACTTAAACAACTGACAATGGGGTAAAACATATCCTTCATTGTCTGCATTGCCCCTAATCCTTACAGCATAACTCCGCGGTTTGCTTTTTCCTAGCAGCTCCCTCAAACAGTCTGCTGCTGCCATCCAACCCTAATAATGTCAGATTAAGCTGTGCACAACTGTCCCATCTGACATGAGGGCTAGATTTATGCTGGATTGGAAAATTTGGATGGGATGTTGCTAAAGCTCTGTAATTCTGCAAATACACACTCGCAGACGGACACACACTCACACCCACACTGAAGCAGATTAAAAAGCGGAGAGGCCGGAGAGGATATTCACGTCACGGTAGTGTGTTTGTGCACTGTTAGGGTTGTGTGCGTGTCCAAATGCGTTCTGACCTCTACTTCTTTGGGGTTTTTAGATGCGTCGATCCCAAAAAGTTCCTCTACCATCCATCATGACTACGCATGAAGCACTCTGGTAGTCCTCACTGTGTTGTACACCAAAGTAAAGCATTATTTGAACATGGCGGTGGGTTATTTCTGTGTCGACGGGCATCAACAATAACAAGGATGATAGCTTGGTGTAATATAAGGCGGCTCGACCCTCCCCTGGGACGGACGAGTGCCCAGAGGCTACAGTTCTGATTCAGACCATGCCCCCACGATGCCCGTGTGCCTCACTGGGCACCCCCTTTTTTTTTTTTTTTTGTTGTTGCAGCTGAAAGAAATGGGGCGTCTGACAGGATGATGGGTGATGGTCGCCCAGATTATGCCTCATCATACGGCCTATTTACACTCGACACAAAACAGTATGGAAAACAGAGTATCGCGCCACGGTAACAAAAACTGTGCTCATTGAGGATGCCAGTCGGGTTGGTTTCATCATATAATTTCAACAAGTGTCACGTGTTCCTCTGGCCGCTCATGTGACCTGGTGGTACGGACCAATAGGGTGGCACTGTTTGTCCTGTGCAGAGCAAAAGGAAGAGGGAAAAAAAATCCATTTGCGATTTTTAATCTTGCAACGGCGAAAGTGCTCGTCATCTACTGTAACCTCCGCTACATAAAGGTAAACTCTCTTTTATGGCTCCTAAGAATAATTTGGTAAAGCCTAAAAAAGGTGTGCCTTAGCATTTTTTTCTGTAGTAGCATTTTCTCGACATTCCCGATATTTAAATTTAATTTTTATTTATCTTTTCATTTTTGGGACATTTAAGTCGTTATTGGGTTTTGTGGACTTCTAAATGTTTTGCGCTGGTCCATACTGAGTTGGACATCAATGATCAATAACTAATTAACTTGATAACTTACCCACAGTCAAGAATAATCATTATCCTCATAATGAGCTGTGGCACAGTTAGACGTATTGACTCGTCTCTAATTTGGTTATTTGAAGAAGACCTAGTTACCCTTTTCGGAAGTTATTCTAAGCACGCCCCAGTATGGTGATGGCATGCAGAGTGGAAATACTTTGGTTTTCCCCAGGGATTAGTCAATTTTATGGCCAGTGGCTTTTGCTTTCCGCGGTCTCTTGATTATCATTGTTTGGGTTTTCATTGTCTCAGTTTTGAGTCAAGCACGAGCGGTTTTATTGTTTAAGAATTAGTGCGGAAAATGAAAGGCTGACTGGGAGAACCACTGTTAGGTACGAAGCTGGACTGACCTTTTTCGCCAAACGAATGTTAACCCAACATGATGGTCAGTTGAATTGATACACCAGCCCCCTCCAACCAAGATCGTTAGTCCAATTATCATCACACTGATATTAGCTCCGCTGATGGCTGAATTTCCAGAGACTCATACACCGAAAATGTCATTCATTGTTACGTCAAAAGCTAAACACTGTATCGGACTTGAAATACACTGATGATTAACCCCTTTGTCTGGGTAAAAAGCTTGTCACCTGGCTTTAATATGACGGAAAACCCAAAAATTAGTCTTCTAAGTGACAAAACAAAAAAAGAGCGACGAGGGGAAAGACTGTGAAGAGAAAGCCGATGACAGTCGGGTAAAATGAGGGAAACTTAACTCGTTCTGTGCGGCTGCTCGGTGATAGCTCCACGTATGGAAGCCGTGACTTTGTGACAAGCAGTGATCTCACATTACAAATTGTGGCAAATCTAAAATGGCCGACGTAACGCTCAGCTCTTAGCACTGCGTTCACAGCACAACATGGTGTGCCTGCGTTGTAAAGCCTGTGTTGCAGACAGTGCTCCTCGCTGGAACCGCCACCCCCTTTACGCTAGGACTATTTTAAGCGGACACACAGTACTCTGTGAGGTACTTTTGAAGCTACTTGGTGATAGTTGATCCCCGTTGTCGTCTTTGCTTGTTGCTTTCTCTGATTTGACTGGTTGCGGTGAGGATGTGGTGGCCACAGTTTTGATAGTGATTTAGGCTGAGCTATCAGGATGCTGGGCTGCTGATGTGGGCTGACAGCTCTTCAGAGCGCTGTCATAGTGGCGTATAGAGAGGCCCATTGGGTAGATGCCCCCCCCCCCGCTCCGCTGGACCGCGCCGCATACAACAAAAGCCTGCGCCAGACGAGACAGGAGCTGCTCATATACCAGGAAACTGAGGGCGAAAACCTCAGGACTCAGTGTAGCTCGTCTCCATTTCCTCTACTCGATCGGCCTACGGTTACGATTTCTGACAGGAGGAACCGTTGCCACCAATTATTTGGCATCCACAAACTTTCTCACAAAGAGGTTTGTGCTTATCTAATACTACGGACGAAGTGCAACATCCCTCCACGTGTAGCCGAAATGCTTTGAACAGATCCTGCGAGAACATGTGGATCAATGACGTCACCTTCTGTGCTCCCCCTCTGCTGCCCAATCTGCATGCTGATTTCCCTTTTGTTCAGCCTTAATTGGAGCACAAACATGTACAGCAGCACACTCATTACTTTTAGAGAAGCTCATTAATTAACTGACTTGCAGCTGCAAACATCTGCAGGTCAATCGTGGTTGCTTGTTACTGCCTGCAGAATCTGCTGCTCTGCTCCTGTTGTTCTGTTTTCATTAAAATCTCTTAAAACCGTAAAGTTTGGTTCATAAACACAGAACAGAGGCTGATCTTCACATAGGAGAAGCTGATTTGGTCATTATTTTACCATGTAAAGCAACAAAAGCCACCCAAAGTTGAGCTTTCGCTGTGTACAAATGACGATGGAGGATCAAATTAAATATTTTTTAATCTTTCCGTTGGTTTGGAATCTTTCAAAGTGAGCTTTTGTTTGCAGTGAAACAGTAATTGCAGAGTCTGGAAGATCTGTTTTTTTAGAGAGAAAACTGTGTTTTGGAATGTAACAAAGCAAAATGTATTAGTATTATTATGTGTAACCGCTACTGCAACACAACACATCATCTCCCTTCAGGGATTAATAAAGTATCTATCTAAACAGCGACTGAATGTTTTTGACTAAAAGGAAATAGCACTACAAACTCAAAGTTTGTCCAATATTTAATGTAAAAAAAAACTAACTCTAAAGTAATAAATGTTTCGTCACGTCAATCTGATCCAAAAGATCTAAATTAAGGTTCGATGTGCAGCTTCAGCTCAGGCTCTGCCGCACAGTGATGAAGGCTTTTACATCCAAACGTCACAGTGACATATCTGTAGATCTGTGGATTAGGTTGGAACAGACGACGGGAGCTTTGGCCTAGATTTGACTGCTGCCCATCCGTTTAATGATTTTCTGGACGGGATTTTAACATGTGTTCACCGTTTCTATCTCCGAAGACTGAATAGCAACATCACGTTTTCGTAGGTGTTTTGGGGGTTCGGTGGAGAACTGATGGTCTTACGATCCCTTTCATTTAGTTTGGAGACACTGGTTTTTTACTATTAGAAATGCAAAAGAGCTACAGCTTTAGAATTGATTAGCCTACTTTCTGGGAAGGGCTACATTTGTTTCCTGTCTGCAGGATGTTTCAGGTCACACCTATAATCTATAAAAATGACTCGAAGCTAAATTCAATGGGAAATGTTCTAAGCGGCTGAAGGAGAAAGGACTGTGTATGTTATATAATGAGGGGCCTGGTGCAGGTTTTCCAGTTTAAAACCATTTGTAAACTCAGGAAAGCGACACTGGAAATGGGAGTTGATGGTCACTTCAGTGTGCAGTGGCTCTCGGTTTACGGTTCACTGCCGAATAAGAACAAAATCAAGTTTCATTGGCCGTGAGTTCTGCAGTGAGGTAGCACTACATGCGCTTTTCTGCGTTCAGAAATCAGTTTTCCTTAATGAGCAATAACCAGCACAAATATGCACTTTGACTTTTGTGTCCGTGTGAGTGTTTCCCCATCAGTTACACACCAGCGACTCTGCGTGAGGGCAGCGTCTCCTCATTGTTAGCAGCAGATAAAGAGACCTCAGATTCAAGTTCTTCAAGAGCAGTGCACGAGTCTTTTCTGTGGCGAGCACTGAGCAGACACAGGGAGAGTTGGGAGGCGAGGGGGGGGGTTGCATTTTGTGCTCTGCGTTGTCCATCCGAGCGTAAAGCGTGATTAATTCAATAGCCGCCATAGCGGAGGAGGCTAGCAGCACTGCAACACCGAGCATGACCCACTTTCCCAATCAGATGTCATGAAAAATTCCCTGCTGTCCCTCTGTGGATTCTGTGGTTCTCATCCCCCCCCCTTCTCAAACTTCCTGTCTGACTAACGAAGAGACAGGGGAGAGGATCTGCACAATCAATGCATGTGCAATATATTTGATTTGAGCATTTGGGATTTTTTAGCTTTAAAAAAAACGCAGTAATCCAAACCTTAAAATATAACGCTGGAGTTGGCTGGGAGGTTTTAGCCCAACGGGGCAAATGATTCACGAGGCCTTGACCTAATTCTATTATGCTACAGGATGTATGAGTAAAATACTGTGTGGGAGAACAACTATTCAACGCGCAGCTCCTAAAGCCGACCTCGTTCATGTCTGGGGTCCGGCAGTGTCTTTCTGGTTGACCCAAATCTGTAGTGGAGTATCCCGGTTTAAGCGTCTTAATGGAGGGGAAGGAGGCTCTGGAGATGCTCGCTGGACGGACGTCTCATTATAGCGCTGAGAGAAAGGAACGAGTACAGTGTCATTTAGTCGAAGATAATGTCTACTGGGAGTAGAAATCTGGGAGGGAAAGCCCCGAAAAACTACAATTTGTGACCTTTAAAGAGCTGATTACGGTGGCATCTATCAGCAGCTCTGGCTTGAATCCTGTTGTCAATCTTAGGACTTTTACCCCCCCCCCGCCCCAGCCATTCCTGCCCCTGGAGAGGACCTGCACCGCTGGCTTGGGTCTTAAACCCGGATTAAGGCTTTTTATGTAATCTGGTTTCCTTTGGGAGATTGGAGAGACAGCTGGCTACAGAATCCCTGTCCTTATCTCCCGAACCTCCTAACAGCACATGCCTCCGCTCTGCTCCTGCATGCAGCCCAGATTAGAGGAGCAACGACTGCTGGACCGGACTGTCACCGTATTAAATAATGAGCAAATCACTTCGAACCTGTGAAACGCCTCCCGTGATCCGCACCCACAGAAGCAGCAGCGACAGCCGTGCAGAGATCCTGTCGTTTTTTAACCATTTCAACTTGAGTTGCTTATAAGTCCACGTTATAAAGACGCTAATTTGTGTTACTACAAATCAATTATGCACATTTTTTTTCCCAATAGAAGTCAATTTTTATTACTTTACTGACATTCCCTACATCCAAAGCAGTTCACCTATGTCAAGCCTCAACTTAAGCCCCCCGTGTTCCCTCAAGTGTCAAATTTAAAAAAAGCAGCAAAACTAACAAATTAACCGGACGTCACTGAATTGGATGTTGCAGCGTTGCTTTTAACAGAGTTGGGCTCCTGTTGTGCTGCTGGAAACACACGCACAGCTTTATGTGTTATCATGTTGCACTTAATGATTTCTCGAGAAACACATACATTAGTCCAAGCGCAGTAACTAACTCACGGGTTTTGATTACTGTTACTTCTGTGAGCTGATTGGCATTAATGCAGCGAAGGAGGCCAAACAAGAACTGATGAGTGGGACAAAAATAATTTCCACATAGCAACAATGCCTCTGATTGACAGACAGTGACGTTATCCGTCTCTTCAGTCAAGGTCAGCCGCATCAGGAGCTTTTCTTTCGGCATTCTGGTTCCATACGGCTCTAATGTGACGTTTGCCTTCACATGATTTTTTTATATACATAAACATTATTTTAATATGTGGAAAAATCATGCGACATGACAATGTAATTATTTGACATACGGAACAAAGATTTGAAGTATCCGACTTAATTCCAGCCTTTCCACAGTCTGTGTGCAGTGCTAATTTGTTTGCATTCATTTATAAGAGTTTCAGAACTGGAAATTATCACATCTGAGAGCCTGCAGTTGTGCACACTGTTACTTTTGTCAGTTCCACTTCATTCATATTCATTTATTTAAAAACAAAAACACATTAGCAGCAGATTAAAATCCTCCAGCCTTGACAGCAATGCACTGAACAGACAGAATAAAAGGCCAAACTGCATCAGGCTGCGGCGCCCTCTTGTGCCGGTTCCACTAACTCACGTCTGCTTGACTCATTGCATCCCCCTGTCAGGCAGAGTTAAGGGGCTTCCAGCTGAAACGGCCTTGATAAAAATAAATATGCTGCTCGACGTTCGATGGCTCATCTCGTGACTGAAGCGACATATGCTGACCTATATAGTCGGTGCATTTTATTGCAAAGGGTTGTGCTTGGCCTCTGTTTTTCCCACCAAATTTACATCCTACAATGGCTTTTATCATCTTGTGATTTCTGCAAAGTTGTTTTTCCTCTTAGGGCAAAAACCATTTTCTCTCTCTTAATGTGCGGCGAGTTCAATTTGTACTGCACTTAAAAAACACCAGTCTGCACTAGATTACCAACAACAAAAAGGGTGAAATGCTGAATGAAACATGCAAAACTGAAATTATTAATAAAACAATAAAACAAGAGCAACACTCAAGCATAATAACATAATCTATTTACTATTTCACAAACACCCAAAGTTGCTGTTTTTAGACAAAATTCTGTCGGTTATTTAAACGCGGATCAATCCACCACTGAAACTACTCCCAAACACGTGCAGTCGTTACTGCTGCCCGATGGTGTTTGATCCAAACTCCAACGAACCGGCGGCTTGTGAAGTGCTGCAGGATGAGGAAATGTTTGAGATGGAATTTTGAGGATTCATGTAAAACTAGAGTTTGAGTTTGACTAAAAGAGACAAAGTATTGAGAAATGGACTAAAGCATTTTTTGTTGAGTTCGGGCGCTTTCACAGCTTTTGTTGATAGCTGTCGTTGACTAAAAGCTAATATTATATACAGTTTTAATATTTAGTGAATGTCCGGCTGAATAAGTGAATGTCGCCGTCGACTTTTCCGCTGCTACACTGTGCTTTTGTCTCGTAGTAGTTGACCGGTTGGCTGCCTCCACCATCACACTCGTGTTGGTCCTTGAACTCCTCTCTCACGTCCCTTCTTCCTTCACATCCAATCCCAACATGGAGCCCATCAAGGTCCAATCAGAAGGCGGCCTGAATGTGACCCTCACCATTCGGCTGCTGATGCACGGCAAGGTACGAGAGGAAGCTTCTCTCATTATCGGTCTGAAGAAAAGGGCTCATTTCAAGGGCCCCTGCGGCGCTGACGCACCTAACCTTGTTTTTGTGTTTCTGCAGGAGGTCGGAAGCATCATAGGAAAGGTATTTATCACCAACACGACGAGCAGACCATGTAAAGCACGATGTCCGCAGGCAATAAAACCCTTACTGTGTCTTTTCTTTACCTTTAGAAAGGAGAGACGGTGAAAAAGATGCGTGAGGATGTAAGTGGAAGCTTTCTGCAGATGGTTTTAACCTCTTGATGTGTTTTATTTTTCATAATTGTGATTTTTAATTTTTTTTCCCCGCCTTGAAGAGTGGGGCCCGTATCAACATCTCAGAGGGAAACTGCCCTGAGCGGATAGTCACCATCACGGGGCCGACAGACGCTATTTTCAAGGCCTTTGCCATGATAGCCTACAAGTTTGAGGAGGTATATTCCTACACACACTCGTGATTCCAGCTGTGTGTGTGTGTGTGTGTCGTCTTTCCTCTCATTGTTTGATACAAAGTAAGTAGTCGGGAAAAGAAGTTTAATCTTTAATCAAACGGCATATTTGTGCAAATGAAACTGTATCAAAGTCTGTCACGTGAATGTAGGGAAGCAGAAAGTTACTTTCCAGCACTGCTTCGGCTTGGCCCCGTCGTGTAGGACAGAAATGTGCTGATCTCACCTTGCAGCACCATTTGAAAGTGGGCCAGTATTTTGCTTCAGATTTGGGAGCTGCACCAGCCTCCACCCGCAGAAAGTCAAAGTGTCTCCAGAACACGACGGACAAACCTGTCCAACAGGGTCGAACGTCCAAAAACAGACATGTCTCTGTGATTACACACATGTGAAGAAAGTCTACAATTCTAATTTACTTTAGTGAATTTAAACACCAAAATCCATAGGTGAAACAAATAAGCACTTAAAAGAGCCTATATATGTGCTTAGAGCTGCATTATGACGCATCATTTAATAAATGCATTAAATTGAACTAATGGAAAAATTCACCGGTTACATCATATCATCATAGACAATTTGGTAAAAATAAAAGGGGGCACATCGACTTCCAAGTATTCATTCAGAATATTAGAGGTGAAAATGTTCGAAATCTTACTGACTAGATGTGAAGCCATAATCCAGATACAAAACTCTGCAATTTCGGAGCTCGCATCCATCTGATAAAACCTGGTCTTCCTTTGTCCCCCCCAGGATATAATCAACTCCATGAGCAACAGTCCAGCCACCAGCAAACCCCCAGTGACCCTGAGGCTCGTGGTCCCAGCCAGTCAGTGTGGCTCCCTCATCGGCAAAGGAGGCTCCAAAATCAAAGAAATGAGAGAGGTAGAGTGTAGACGGAGACACGTCCTGTCCTACTCGGGCCTAAAGATCAGTCCTGCATAATCCCACGCCCACAAAGCTTTGAGCTCACGTTTAACGGGACTAAATTGTGCATATACTTTGTGCTTTCTTACCTCCAGTCCACAGGGGCTCAGGTCCAGGTTGCAGGGGACATGCTCCCCAACTCCACTGAGAGGGCAGTGACGATCTCCGGCGCCCCGGAAGCCATCATCCAGTGTGTGAAACAGATATGTGTGGTGATGCTTGAGGTACAGAATGGAAAGGAGGGGGTAAACAGTTATGAATATTCATATTTACTACCAGTCTGTGAAGGTTTGTGCAGCAGTTAGTGGATGAATTTATTGTGCAATAAACACACTGATTGAATCATGAAGGCAGCCGCATGCCCGAAAATGAAAATAACACAGACTAAGAAATGAAAGATTTGAAGAAATCTAAACACAGCTTGGAAATGAACAGAACTGATTGTGTTTTCATGCTTTATGCTCTAGCAGCTAAAAATGTAAGGAATGATTGAGTTGATAAAAGGAAGCAGGTGCCCTCTCACCTGCAGAATCGTTAAAGAGGAAAAAGGAAAAACAGCTAAATGATCACCGCGTGCGTCCATCTTTGGATTATTTCCGCAGTAAAAATGACATGAACGCATTGATTGTGCATAAAAGAAATCACCTCTCGGATCGACACGCGCGGTGATGAATTTGTGCGGGGTCTGACCAGCTCCGTCTGCAGGACGCATCGGGTCGACTTTGGCAACACACTCTGTCTCCTGTTTTCTTCTACCATTAACTTTAACTATCTGCACAGCCGCTTGTCCCCTGGGCCGTCGCCATGGCAACAGCACTGGATACTAGGACATTAGTGCGCTGACTGTAAGTCTCTCGCACGTGGCTTTGCACAGATTGTGAGCATACAGTGTGTACAGTAGCGTCATCCTTATCCAGTTGAAAGTGGTGTTGCAGGTGAATTGAGCGAACCGCGGTTTGGCATGAACACTCGGGCACAGTGAAGAGCACTTTGGTGTGAGTGTCACAGGTCGTCTTCCCCAAAGGCACCGTCCCTCTTGGTCTCACTTTATGCAACGTCTTTCTTTCTCTCGGTCTTTCATTCTGTTCTAACACTCTCTCTACATCTCACTCCCCCCCCCTCCTTCTTCTCCCCCCACTCTCTCCTCCTCTGCTCCCCTCAGTCCCCACCGAAAGGTGCCACCATCCCCTACCGCCCCAAGCCTGCCTCCACCCCCGTCATTTTTTCAGGTGGCCAGGTAAGAGCAGACCCACTGGGGGCGTCCACAGCCAACCTCAGCCTCTTACTGCAGCACCAGCCACTGCCTGTTAGTGTCGCACCAGGTTTTACTCACTCTGCCTCCCGTCCTCACACCCCCACCCCCACTCCCCACCTGCTCCCCCACGAGCATGAAGCCATGTTTACTGTGCCCTCACTGTCACCGCCCAGAGCAGAACTGGGATAAATGCATCATACATCACGTCCCATTATGAATAAGATGTTTGGGGTGATTGGCCAACTGCTACAAACAAGATCAGCAAACTTAAAACTTACCCAAACAGGAAATGGACGTTTGGAAGCTGAGTGAAAATACATTATATTGCAAATTCTCAAACACACCCCAGCAGAGAGGAAGGGAACGTGACACACCAGCGACTGAACAGGAGAGTGTTTGGCCACAGGTGTGTTCAGTCAGGTGATCTCTGCAGGAGCAAGGCAAAGTCAATGGGGGCGACTAGTGGACAGGAGGGGAATTACAGGGTCAGGACGACAGGACGTGAAGGGAAAATAAAAGACGTTATTTGTGAAGAGCAAATGGAGACAATAATAGTAAGTCGAGTTATGATAATGTAGGAATATTAAAAGATAAAATATTTAAAAATAAGTTTACTGTACTTGAGTATCATTTTGAGGGATTTTTACTTTAAGTGATTTCATTTTCGGCTTTTTCACATTTTAATTTTACTTAAAGAAGCAAATATTGAACTTTTATTTCACTACATTTAGTTGACACCTAAAGTTACTACTCAACTATATTAATTTTACAAAATAAAGTGATTCAACTGATAATTATTGGCTTCTAAACATGAAAAACAAATGCTTTTAATTTTATTTATTTCACGTTACACCGCTGAGCAGATGAAGAATGAACTGTGAGCCAGAAATATCATATTACCTAAAGTTAATCAGTTTTAATGCTACATTCTATTTTTAGGTGTAGTTAAATGTCTGATGTCAAACACGGTCGAATAAAACAAATGCTGCTGTACTTTTATTCAAGTCCTTTATTTTTAACAAACTAATCTCACAATGTGCAACAGCTACTTTTACTGTAAGCAATAATCCGAGCACTTTGATATCAATTAACAGAAAAAGGAGTAATTGTAGATTTCTGCAAAGGAAAGTGAGGCCCGTCATTCCATTCATAAAACGTCTTTTCTCTCCGGTTGCTTGGGTGCTGAAATTAGATTTAGCTCCGTTCTGACCTCTGCGGCCCCTGTGCATCACACACTGGACAGGTCGAGTCTCAGGGCCCCTCCCCCCCCCCCCCCCCCCACTGTCCGAGTGCTCCCTTTTTGATTTAGTTCAACTGGATCTGATTGATGAATAGTAAGAGAACATGTTGAGTGCATGACTTCATAGCTAAAAATCACAGGTCAGCTGATTAAAACATAGCGCTTGAGTGGATTTATTTTTCAGCGTTGTTGCTTTGACTTAATTTTGTGAAGCAATTAACAGTTTTTAATACAGATTTTTATGTGATGTAACGGGATAACAATGAGCTCTTCTCCTCATGTTTGCAGGCTTACACCATTCAAGGACAGTACGCAATCCCGCACCCAGATGTGAGTGGCAACCCACCCAGCCGGACTCTTTTTACACACCTTATGAATATTAATTGCTAATATTATACAGCTTTGTTCCTGATATGTAACACCTTTATCTTCTAACTTTTCTCTTGCCTCCCTGCCCTCTGTTTGGCATTAAACCTCATGAGGCTTGGCCTGTTGGTTCTTACTGTATTTCAGTTTGATGGAGACCTGAAACACGCAAAATTATTAATTACGGCAAAAACACCATCGTTTTGTTGCAGCTTAAAACGCCCGATTCAGCGTCAGCTATTCAAAAAAAGTTGAAATTTTTTTTTTTACTTTTTTCATAATTAGTTTCAGATGGTAAACAGTAGCAAAATACATTAAGCACTTTAACATAATGTAGGCTGCATTTACAGCTAGGTAACCATAGCGACGAGGGGGCTAATGTACGAAGCTGCTCATTCAGTTTAAGTCAAGGCAGGATATTTGTTTTCTTAAATGAAGTCGAGCACTTTTATTGCACCTCAGACCGCTGGGACGTGCAGAGCTGTTTCACTCTGACGTTGCTCTTAGAGACTCGATCAGCGGGGGGATAAAAAGAGGCTTTAGTTCGAATGAAGACGCTCTCCGACGGAGAAGGAAGAGCAGAAAACTCTTCATCTGTCTTCAGGAATGTTCCGAACGGTCCGATCACAGGCCGAGTCCTCTATGAGTTCCATCTTCCTTTTTTTCTCTCTCTCTCTGTTTATTGGTCTTTGTCCTCCGTCTGACTGTGTTCTTACTTCTTCTCCTCACATCCTGTCTTTGCTCTCGTAGCATTTTGAACAGAGCTGTGCGTGTGTGTTTCTGAGAGTGTGTGTGTGTGTGTCTTTGTTTCTGAGAGTGTGTGTGCAGGAGTGTGTTTTTAACGATGACCTCATAGTTCTGCTGTCCTCCTCCTTCCACCCCCCCACCCCCCTCAGCAGTTGAGCAAGCTCCACCAGTTGGCTATGCAGCAAACCCCCTTTACCCCCCTCGGACAGACCACCCCTGCCTTCCCCGGTACGTACCCGCCTACACAACAACCCTCTCTACCGAAGCTCCTTCTCTTGTTTTTACCTGTAGACACAAACACGGTTTCTTCCTCCTCTTCTCTCTTTCTCTTCTGTCCCTGTCTCTGTCCTCTGGCTTTTTCTTCTTCTTCTCGTCGTTCTCCTCCTACTGGTCTCTGTGGTGCTCTGCCATTGACATGGCCTGCTGGTGGTCTGCTCTTGTTGATGTTGAGGTTTCTTTCGTTCTTTGGTTTTCCCTTAGCATCCTTCTCAATGACTTTTTTTTTCTTATGACTGTTAAACGAGCAATATGTAACGTTCTCTGCAAAGTGTCTGATCAGGCCTGAGAAACTTTCCAGGGACACATGAACGCTGCCAGTGCATAGACAGGGACAGAAGCAACTCCAGGACGATAGTTGGACATGCAGTTCACTGCCCCGTTGTGCCAAACTCTACTTTATGTCCTCTTCCGTGTCTCCTCCTCCTCTGTCTGTTTGCTTCCTGTGGTCAGCAGCAGGTTTGGATGCCAGTAACCAGGCCAGTACTCATGAACTCACCATTCCCAATGATGTGAGTACATTTGTCGTCACGTCGATCATAACCTCCACGCATGGCTAGTGAAAGATTTATCGTGTGTATATATGTACTTAGTTAAATCATAGATATCATTATAAAACCAAAACTTTTAGTCCAATAAAGGTTAGTGTGACATTGCGCCTGTGTTTACGAACTCCTGCTTGAATATTAAAACCCATTTTCACAGAAATTAGGTGATGAATTCTTAATGGGTGGATTAAACTGTAGATCCAATTGAGCGAAGCGAAAATCGACTCCATGCACCAACTCACAAATATGACTGAAGCGCGTGGTGAAAATATGTGGTTTATTTTGCTTTAAGTGGCTCCTGGTGATGTAACGCGACAGCGGCTCACGTGCTGGAAGCCTGACCGTCCCGCTCTGGCCATTCTAAGTCCCGTCCCTCTTTTCTTCCCAGCTAATAGGCTGCATAATCGGACGCCAGGGAACCAAAATCAACGAGATCCGTCAGATGTCTGGGGCGCAGATCAAAATTGCTAACGCCATGGAAGGGTCATCGGAGCGCCAGATCACCATCACAGGGACCCCCGCCAACATCAGCCTTGCTCAGTACCTCATCAATGCAAGGTCAGATACTAGCCCCTACGTGATGAGAAACACCAGGTTTATGGGCTGAATTAATAAAGTGTCCTTCTCTGTGTAGGTTCAGAGACGTGGCGGCCATGTGGAATGACCCATCTTCCATGACCACATCTTGAGATCCCTGACTGGCTCCTCCGTTTGGCCCTTTCCAACGACTGACCGCCGCAGACATCCCCCGATGAAGCCCTCCGGACTCTGGCTGTGGCTCTCTGAAAACCCTGGCCCCCCTTCCTGCCCTGTTCTCACATCAGGGAGGGCTGGGCGGCCATTTTTATTTCAGAGAACCACATTAAAATAATAACTAAGAAAAAAAAACAAATTCTCTGTTGATTAGGTTTTTTAGACAACTGTTGAAGCATGTTGAATGTTTATTAGAAACGACTTGTGTTACTCTACTTTTTCTCTTTGCTTTCGTTTTCTCTCTGTCAGTGCTGCGCCATAGAACATCATTTAAAAGTATAAGTATTAGTGAAAGACTCTTGGTAGAACATAGTTATTTGCATATTTCAGCTGCTCAGTGATGCTATCGGCAGAGTGCGTGGTGGGATGTAGCCAAATCTTCAAATTTTGATAATATATTTTGAAAACACAAAAAAATTGGACCGCTGCGCTTTTGTCCAGATTTGCATCTTTGTCTACTAACGAATCCGATCACTACCCGTGACTCTCTGCTGCATCACGTGACCCTTTTAAGCCAATGGTATCGCTCCTAGAGCCTCCCTTCTCACTGTAATCTCCTTCATTTACGCGATTGTTTATGTTGCATGTGTTCAGTGTCGTGTTGTTCAGTGTTTGTGCACCTCGCAAATGTTATTAATTATTATTATTATTATATCTTTGTGCTCCTGCTCTTTCCCGCAAACCTTTTCAGCATTTTTGGCCATTAACGTCTAGTCCTACCGCTCGCCCAGAAGAAAAACTTTCCGACGTAGCCTCCTTCGATCAACGCTGATTATTAGAATATAGATGCATGAATGGAAATTAGTGAAATATCAGTGTCTAAAACACTGGCTGAAATTTTAAATGATTGTTTGCTAACTTTGCTATTCTTCTGTATTTGTTTTGTACGAGGACTTTTGTGACTTGGCACATTAGTCGACTACGCTGCGCTCATGCAATAGACTATTCAACACTTTATTTCTGGGCTGCCTCTGACATGGGAGCAATTAGTTGGACTTGAAAGCAAATTGTTAACGTCCAAACCCATTCGACTTCCTGCTCTTGCTTTTGCATATGTTCACCAGCTCCTCGTGGAAGCTTTTGAAATAAGCGAGACACGAGGGAACGAAGTTGAATCTTTAACGGCAACGTGGCCTGAATGTTTGGACGCAGGCGAGTGGCGTTTTTGGGGGCCAAGGAATGTTCGGGGGTTCATTACGGGGGGGAACCCACGGGGCCTGGGCGGACGTGACCACTCAGTCTCTTTCTCACGATTGTTCATCTTGTCATGTTTAGTTCGTTGTCGCACGGTTGATTTGTTGACGCTTTAGGTTTGAATGTCTTTTTATTGTCACGACTATGTCAGCTACTTAATAGTTTTTAGTAAAAAAAAGGACAAGTTGGATGACGATTCCTACTTTGTTGGTTTTAAGTAAAAAAACCATCATGTATTTATTTATAATGTAGTGATGCACGGATGACTTTTTGTTTGTCGCTGATGGAACATAAGCTAAGTTGGTTTCGTCGTGTTGTATTTCATTTGAGAGGGAGTTGTGCACGGTGCAGTCGGTATTCTGAGCGATCCCTGGCATATTCAAGTCACGACGCTATGCCGAATACCATCGGACAGTTTGAGTCGGTCTCCGAGCTTCAGCTGAGCTCAGTCCAGCGTTGACGCGTACAAACAGCTGTTGAATGTTACTGTCAATCACATGACCTACAGTCCAACACAGCAACATGTTGCATTTTAATCGTCTCAATACTTTCGTTTTATTTCCAGTAGCCTATTAGCTTAAAAAGTTTCAAAGATTTGGGGAAAAACACTTATTTTCTTAGTATTAAAGAGCAACTTCACCAACTTGCAACTTTCTTTCTATGGTTTTACTGAATATTTCTCTACGTCTGCCTGAAAAACTCCTCCAGACGACGTCCTCAGGAGTTCAGATGGTTGATCATGGTTACAAACTCCAACGTGTGAGCAACAAGATGACATAATCTGAACAGAAGGTTCCTCCAAGTGATGTCATCAGGAGGTTTTCTCATCTAGACGTAGAGAGATATTTTAATGTAGGGAAGACAGAGGTATGTTTAATGGCATGTGATGCTCAAACTAGATCCAAATAAAGCAAGTTAAATAGGAGTGAAGGCGTCCTTTAAGTCCGTTTAGTGACGTTGTAACGTTGAGCCGCAAAGAAAAATAAGTGCGTTTGCCAAAATCGATAACGCCATTGTGATTTTGTAAATGGACCAAATGCTGTATCAGTACACTGAACGATGCATAGTCGATGATTATTCTGCAATAATTCTTACACTTTGATGTGAACTCACGTAGTCGTGCTAGCACTGAAATTATGAAGTTGTGTTTTGTTTTTTTTCTTTTAATTTCATTTCAAGTTGTCATTGCTTGTATTTTAATGGGCATGTTTGTCAAATGAACAAAGTTTTTAATTTTTTGGCAAACGTGCTGTTAGCACAGTTAGCTGATACCTAAGAGAAACTGTTGCTGAATTCGTGCACGTGGTGTGAGAGCGAAGAACATCCTCGGGGGGTATTAGAGCTTTTATACAACAGCCGCGTGCGTTGGCGTAAGACACGGACAATCGTAGATCGCTTATGGATACTAGCACTGTGCATTTGACAAATTAGATCTTGTTGTGTAACGAGAATTTGATCAAGCTGGGATATTGAGTTGAGTGTGATTTCAATGACATCAATATTCATGTGTTACTCAGTGTTTGAAAACTGTATTTACATTTGTGTATATGCCTGAGTATGCTACGACAAACTGCAACTAATGCAATAATAGGGTGCAATGTGCAATTATTTATTCAGTTATTTCTATATTACTAGTCTAGATAAAGGACAACTGTGTAGCTTGATGGACAAAAAAAGGCTTTTTTTGTATTTTGTCCACTTTTCATGCGGCAGCAACAGCAGGAAAAAAAAAAGAATGACAAGACACGTTTTGGTTTTTCAGCTTTTGTTTGTGCGTATTGCAGTTCGGGGGGAAAAAAGTCACAGGACTTTGTAACAAATTTTTGATTGATTTATTTATTTGCCATGTGCAGATCTATATTAGTTGTGAGTAATAACATAGGTTTTAATTTCAAAGTGTTGGTAAGTATAAAAACAAATAAAGTTTCGTTTTTTTCTTTCTGTGACTTTGTTTTTCTTTGCTTTGTCTTTGCTGCTTCTCGCAGGAAATAACTGACTTTCACATCATCTCCAGTCTGTCCTTGAGCTCCCAATGAACCGTGAGCTGACAGGGGCCTGGGTCGATAATAAAACCCCCTGGGGACATTTGTGTAGTTATTGAATATAGGAAATTATTGTACGGCCAAGTGATTGTGGTGATGAGATGAGGGAGTTTCTCTGTAAGAGAGCTGTGCGAACAAATATTTAAATGGGATAAATATCACCAGTGATTCAAACCGAATGACAGCACTTTTATTGTTTTGAGCAGTGGCTGTGAAAAAAGAGCTTTTTAGGGATTTGCTAAATCATATTTCATAATAATGCATCATAGCATTTGTTTTTTGTTTCTTCTAATTAGAAGATGGTTAGAATTTAGAAGAATAGGTTCCACTTTCTCACCAGCTAGTACAAGCAGTTGCACAATTGAAAGTTCTGACAAAAGGAATTAAAATCATGATGATAAAAAGATAATATCATATTTAAGCTTAATTTTTACTCTGCTGCTCGAATTTCGCCCTGTGGTTGAACCTTTGTCCGTCTAAACAGTAAAATAAATGATTTGTAACCCACAACAAATCAGCTCTAAGCAAACATAAACAACATATTGATAAACTATTATTTATACTGTAAATATCATGTGGAGGATAAATAACGCTGGCCAGTCAGCTGTTCACTTTATAGTCACAGTGTTCAAAATACCAGACGTAGCAAAAATAAACTGTGAAAAAATACAGTTAATTATGGTAGTTTCAAATTTTTAATTGTTTATTTGCATTTTTTATTAACGTATTAGTTTCCAAACCTAACTAAGCCCAGGCTCTCTATGAAAATGAGGGAAAACTCATGGGTACAAACTCTGGGAAAGGCAATTCATTTAGAGAACCCGTCTTACAGGAATTGCAGATTAATAAAAACGCTAAATGTGATATGAAAAGTCTAATTGGATGGTTAACAGGTTGCAGACAGGGTTGTTTATTTTTCTCACCTGGGACGACAACTTCCTGCTGATTTATTCGTTTCTTCCTGAGAAACTTGGACGTCTCAAATGGTTCAGTGTTTCAAACGATCCTGCGCAGAGAGACGAGAGCAGAGCTGTGTAGAATAATAAAAAGAAACAACAAAACTTTGCTCAGATTTTCACATTTTAAAAAGTAATGTTGCAGATTTGTGTATCATTGAAAAGCAGGAGACATCAGAATGTAAAATATGTGCCACAAAATAATTGATATTTACATCTGCCACACTTTTGAAATTTGAAAATCTGAAAAGTCCTGACTCCCGTAAATTAAAAGAAACATTTACCATAAATGTTATTTTTTGGGGGGGTATTTCAAATACCTCAGATATGACTCGTTTGAACTTTGAAGATATCCACAAGAGAAATGAATGTTGAAGCGAAATGTTGTAAAGTTACTTTTGGATCCATAATTACACTAAAATCCAGTCAAAATGGAACTGCAAACACCCCGAACCTTCATTCATACCAGTAAAAAGAATGCGAGGGCACATATCTTGACACCTCTTCATAAAACGTAGTACAAGCCCCACTCGGCTCCGCAATCACAGAAAAATAACCAGGATGCTCAACGTGCAAATATCAACATAAACGGAGAAATTTGAGGCTCCTGCTGCTGAAGTGAACAGAAATCTTTCTCATCGGTGCGCTTTTATGAATACATGCTGCGGAAGGTCTTTGTCGCTCTAAAATACACATAGACCTAAGATCGGAAGTTCCCCCCATTCAGAACTGAAAAAGTCATTCCGACATCTTGACGCATGCCGCCTGCTTGAACCTGAAAATTGCTTTGTGAGAGCGAATGTTGAACGTCCAGGCTGCAGACAGCTTCCAGGAAGCTCCCAGACAAGTGATTGAGCTCATTTTTCCTTCCAAAGCGGCTGTTTTGCAGCCATCTGGGACCTTTGCCTGGATAAATGTGCTCTCACTTTGTCTTGGCCCCGTTCTAAAGACTCACACCGAGCACTTGTGAGCAACGAACAGGTGAAAAGTTCAGACACGACACGAGAATTGTGGAGGACGTCTTCAGCTTCACCTTATGAGATATTCAGGAAGCTAAGTTGTTCTCTGCCTGGATTTGTTCTGAGGCTTAGAAAATCCTCAAGGACGGGAAGATTGTCTTGTTTTATGATGTGTGGCGAGGCAGAGAGAACATGCACGATGGCCAGAACTCCACTGGGTTTATCTCTTTTCCTATTTAAACACTGAGGGCTCAAACCGGAGAACGAGATGATGCCAGGCGCATGTAGAGCTTTACCAAAACAGGTAATGGGTTCGGGGCTGCGGGCTGGATTTAAGGGTAGATTAAGAATTGTTTGGTGAGAGCCAAGAGGCTGTCGGAGGCGCCGAGAGGAAGGCGGGCGAAACTCGCTGGCTGAGATCCAGCACGGAGCTTTGAGGCGCGTTTCAAACTGTTCGACCTGTTCAACTCAAGGGAAAGAAAAAGCAACACGTTTCACTAGTTACTCAAGTGGCAAACACGTGCACGAATGTAAGGATTCATTTAAAGGTCGGGAGCAGCAGTTATTCCTCTGCCACCATCTGCAACCTGCATGTACCCACCACTTTACAGCCTGGAAGAGGTACTTGCAGAATTCAGTCAGTAACAAACATATTCTAATGCAGCTGTTGGTCTTTTGAATCGCATTTAAGGATCTATGCAGCTTTTGGAAGCGCTCCAGCTGTAAGTCACCTCTGCTCCTTTTCTGTTGATGCCGAGAGGATCAGGACGCAGCCGGTGTCACGTTGTGCACGTCACAATTTGCAAGTGCAAGACTGAATGCTCCGAAGCTCAAGCTGCAACCAAAAGCGCATCTGAACGTGTCCAGTACTCTGTGCATCACACTGTGCCCTCCTCACTCGGTTTAGCTTCGGCAGCGGCTCGCTGACGGTTCGTCTCACTGAAGGCCCCCTCTGCCCTTGCGTTGGCTGGGATTGAACGTTGGACTGGGTCCATGCTATCACTCAGCATTGCTGTAAGCTGCTTCCGAAACAACCTTCTCTATAATGTGATCGTCTTGTTTTTCCACCCTGAGCTTGAACATGCGGGTGGGGTGGGGGGGTGGGGGGGGGGGTCACAGTGCTGTGCTCGTCTGAGCCAAATCCAATGTCAGTTAGCGTGGCGAGCAGGGCTTCAGAGAGGTCAACGTACACTGTAGGGCAGCGCAGTGCAGCTTTCAGAGAGCCACCGAGCGATGTCTCAGAGAGGAGAGACTGTGAAACCCGTCTATCGCCTGCATCGTGTCACCGTGACGCAAACTCAGATGCACAAATGCATCACTAGTCAATGCGATCAATGATTCTGCCTTTCAGCCAGATTGACAGGGCTGCACTCCGGCTGCTCTTTAATCACGACGGGGCGACGTGCGGACAAGGCGCCGGGTTGTCGCGGGGCTCGAGGACGGAAAATGCCTTGTACCACGTACAATCATCCTGTAATTCTATGAACTTTTCACTTTTTCTTTTTTGCTGAGTAGCAGTGACACTGCACAGAATCTATATGGAGATTTATATTCGCATTATCTATAAGTACTTATCCTTCAGAGGGTCGTGCAGCGGGGGGGCTGCAGCCAATCTCAGCTGATAATGGCTGAAAGGCAGCATACGTCCTGGGAAAGGTCACCAGGATTTATCTTGTACCCACACGCCTGTTTGAATATAATAAGGCATCTTATTATATTGCTTATAAAATCATACACGTGCATGCTACAATATTTATCAGACGAGCCACGAACTGCCTTTTTTTGTTGCAGTGTTTGTGACACAAGTAAATGGAATTAAATGTGCAAAGGGAACAAGCAAAGAAGACGTCCTGAAAACACGTGCGACTCGGAAATTTAAAGATCATACATCCGGACGTTGACTTGCAGGTTTTCTCGCTCGGCCTTTTCACAACCTTTAATTAATTTCATCATTTTTCAGAATACAGCTGAAATTTCTAACATTTGTTAAAGATTCCTCCACAGAGTGTCTTAGAACGAAGGGACACGTCTTCCAGTGGAGCAGTTTGTCGGGTTTGAATAGTTTTTGAAAGACTGCAGAGGTGCTCAGCTGATCCAGGGTGCAGACTGTTACACGCCACACGTGAAGCAGAAGACTGACTGATGGATTTGGAGTGATGAAAAACGTAAATTCTTTGGAAAATGACCAAAGTTGTTCAGATGATGCCGTCTGGAAAAGAAGGTTGACCCTGATCACAAACTCCGTAGCGTGAGCAACAAGAACTGAAGCATCCGCCGAGTGATGTCATCAGGAGGCATTTTTCGGCTAGAAGTAAAGGGAGATGTTAGTAAATGACACGTGTTTTCAGTAGTGAAGCAATTAAAATCTGAGTTTCAAAATGTTCCTGGTCTGTGTCATCCACTGAAAGTGTCCTGCTCTGTGTGTGGGGAGGCGCCGTGGTAATAACAGGGTCCAGCTGAGTTTCCATTTAAGTGAGTGAAGAGCAGAAACACACACACACACACACACTCACACACACGCACACACACACACACATACACACACACACGCTGCTGCTGCTGCTTCTGCTGCTGCTGCACCGACACCAGGCTGTGAACCACCACGCGCTTGGATCCCTGCTGCTGAACTGCCTCTATTCTTTTGGCTGTGAGGAAGACGGTGTTTGTTCACTGCCAGGATGAAGCCACTTCCTCCCTCGTCCGGATTCTTGCTTATTCCCGGATCGGTCGCCAACCAGGACGGGCAGGTAGGAAACGAGCTGAGCTGACTTTTTACACGTTTTCAATAAACGGGGAGGAAGTTCAGCCTCGGTCTCAATCTTACAAACTGAATGAAATGAATGTTTAATGCAGTTTAAGACAAACACTGATTTTCATTTATGATTAGTTTTCCACCATCAGATCAGCAAATTTTGCACAATTAGTGCTTCTCTTATTCTTTCGTTTTTTTCTTTTCACTGTGAATAATTTCTTTTCCTTTTTTCATCCATTACATGTGACACCTTTAATTGGCTTGTTTTCTCTGTACTGGCATATTAACGCACGTGACAAATTCATCATCAATTAACGTTAATTCTATATGTTTATTAATGAACTGCCTGGCAAATAGCGAATTGATTCTAGTGGATTTATTGCCTTTATTTCCCAATAACCTGCATTGAAAAATCTCAGTCTTTCGCCCTTCTGTTTATTCGAATTGATTTTCAAACTGTGACATTACTTTCTGAGACATTTGGCTCATCAATTTTAATATTATTCCAGGAATCGTGAAAGAATCAGAAACTATAACTTGTTTGACATTTATCATCTTGATGAAAGAAGCTGTTTCCCCCGTTATCACTCCTTCCCTCTATTGTTATCTTGCGACCGATGCATATGCCTCCTATATTTATTTTAATAAGCGTCCTGACCTTCACTGCTCTCACACGCCGATCTGTTAATCATATAGACTGCAGAATAGTTCGTATTTAAACGCAAATCAACATTTTAAAGTTCATCTGATCCATATTGATGAGCCCTCATCTAATGGCTTGTTATTCGTTTCACAGAGACAAATCTTGGGCGAATGGGCTCAAACTATAGAAACATGCTATTATTATGATAATGTTGAACTTTACCAGCTTCTTCACCGAGAAGGGAAAGAGTTGGAAAAGAGAAACTGGTGCAGAAATTCGACTGAATGGCCACTTGTTACATGATGGGACCAGACTACAGGAGGTTGGAGGAGTTGTGCAGGATCTTACTCGTACTTTGTACTCTCTCTCTGTCCCAGGTTTCTTCCAGTCAGCCCAGACGTTGTGCCCGCCCGCCCTGGATTCACATTTATGCTTCGGCCTGTCAGACATAAAAGAAAATCCTCCCTCCTTCTTCCCTTTTTGCTGCGCTTGAACGGCTGGTGTAGCTTGTATGCAAACCTTTGGACACTTGCTCCTTGTATGTTGCATCAGGTCTCACATTTCCACTGCTGTCGAGGCACACGATGAACGACTGTGACGAGTGATGGAAAGTGTCCAGAGAATAAAACTTTAAAACATTAGCTGCCACACTCGGGCCGAAGTTCCGACACACTTCAGCCGATTCATTTGATAAAATCACTCCCTGGACTGTAATTGAATGTCTCTTTCGCATTTGAAGCAGCACACCTCCATCGACGCACTCCGCTAATGGGGGTCTCTCGAAGGCGTAGGTCGTCCATGAAACCTCCTTCCTTTGTGGGAACGCTGTGGCTCCTGTCGATGATTACGACCGCCCGTGCCTGCCCTAAAGTCTGTCACTGCACGGACAGGAATGGGCTGGTGGTCCAATGCACCTCGCGCAACTTGGAGAACATCCCGTCAAACGTACCCAAGGACACCGTTGTCCTCCTGCTCTCCTCTAATCGGATCAAACACATCCCAAAGGAGGCCTTCACAGATCTCCATCGCCTCAGGGAACTGGACTTATCCCACAACGTCATCGAGAGCGTGGAGGTCAGTGCCTTTCGAGGCATTTCAGAAGGCCTCCGGACTTTGGATCTTTCGAACAACCACCTCAGCAGCCTCCCTAAGGACACCTTCGCCAAGCTCCACGCTCGCGTCCGCCTCTCACACAACCCCTGGCACTGCGAGTGCTCTTTGCAGGAGGTGCTAAGGGAGCTGAGGCTCGACCCCGAGACGGTGAACGAAGTCAGCTGCTACACGTCGGTGCAGGAGGAGTACGTGGGAAAGCCGGTGATCCAGGTGCTGGACTCGGGGATAAACTTTTGCAACTTCCACCATAAGACCACGGACGTGGCCATGTTCGTGGCCATGTTCTGCTGGTTCTCCATGGTGACGGCTTATATCATTTACTACATCAAACACAATCAGGAGGACGCCAGGAGGCACATGGAGTATCTCAAGTCCCTGCCCAGCACCTCTCACATTAGCAAGGACTACGACACAGCGAGCAGTGTGTTTTAGTGTATTAGAAAAGATGCAACAGTAGATGAAAGTGTATCCGTGAATATGTTTACAGCCCAGTCTGTGAAGTGACCTTTCAGTGTCAGTGAGTGTCCAGGAAAAGGGCTACTAATCCTTGTGGAAAAACTTCATATTGTCAGATATTTCCTTCTGTGTCTAGACTAGAATATGCTGCGGAGTGTCTGTGTTTAATAATACACATGGGACCGAAGCGAGTAGCAGGGACCCGTCCAGCTCTCCTAAACCTTCCATTTTAAGTGAAATTGCAAATGTAAATTAAATTTCAAACTTGTCACCTCACTTAATGTATTGCTTCAAAAGGTAATAACCTTGGCACTTGTGGGAGGGAAAAAAATCAATTCCTGTCACAGAAAAACCTTGATTAGTTGAGTTTCTCTCAGATATTGAACAAATACTCTTGTTCTTCTAAATAATGTTAAAGGCTTTTAGATATTAGACTTACATAACAGTTCTGAAGTACAAAAGAGTAGCTTATGAATTTCTTATATTGAATTTTAGAGTTAAGCATTCATCACAACACAACATTATTGTCTTGTTAAACATACTGGGCACAAATCTGATCTGAATTTTAAGTGTGTCTTCGGCTTAGCCGGTTCATTCGGCTTCCTTTAAACAGATCTCTGACGACACCTAAAGTTTCTGTTCATATATGGAACAAATGTGGAAATCGGAACCGAACAAATGTGTTTTTAAGTGTTAAGCCACTGAAGAACAACACTGCAGATTAAAGCTGCTGTATGAAACTTTTTGGATCAGAAAGTCTCATTTACTGGTACGTTTTGATGGCTAATAGCTGAATGAAAAGGCTGAGCAGAGTCGAGCGTTATTTTGCTATCAGCTCCATAACTATGGGCCAGTAGGTAAATGGTTCGTATGCTCATAGGCTCAGTAGGTTCAGGTGCACAAAAATGAGAAGGTTACGATTAGGCAGCGTCCTGAAGTGAGTTCAAATACAGAAACGTCACTAAACACCGTCATTAACGCTACCAGTGAAAAGTTTGGACACACTTTGACTCTCCAATGGTTTTGCTTCGTTTCCTAATACCATCAAGGCAAGAAATTCCACTAATGAAGCCTGACAAGTCATAGCTGTGAAGTGAAAACCTTTTCAGGTGACGACTTCGTGAAGATCATCGGGAGAACGCCAAGAGTGTGCAAAGCAGTAATTAAAGCAAGGGGCGGTTTACTCTGAAGAACCCAAAATATTCAAATATATTTGGACTTAATTCACACTTTTTTCTTCACTACATAATTCCTTATGTGTATATTCATAGTTTTGATGCCTTCAGTGAGAATCTGCAATGTAAATCGGAGACCCATAACACGAGAAGGTGTGTCCAAACTTGCGACTGTAAGTGTATTTTGTCACCCACCCATCTACGTACAGGCCTCAGCCTCCCTTGAAAAAACTTTGTTGATTATTAATAAAGTCGCCACATGTAACACTCACATCTACTAAAGAGCTCGGCAAAGTCTTGCTCATGTCGTGCCAAACCATAACTATCGGCTGATAGTAATAACTTGATGGCAAGAAAAACAGTCAAACTGGTCTTTTTTTAGTCCCATTCCGGAAAATTTAAAAAAATTGGGGTGTAAAGTTTTAATTTTCTCCGCTAATAGTTCATAGACCTGTTGAAATGCTTCTGGGATCATCCACATGAGTGGAGGGGGGGTAACGTTAGAACACAAATGGTCGGCCTGTGTCTACTTCAAAAAAGACAGTTAAGGTCGAGCAAAAGGTTCAAAGGCACCGACGTCAGCTGGCGCCTGCTTCAGCCTCCTTTCTTTAAATCCATTCACCTACAGTTTCCCCGTCTGTAAACTCTTACCATCACCTCAACAACCAACGCTGAATCACAAAGTTTGCTCCACTCTGCATGTTCAAACATTTATGCTTATTGGGCTGATGTAAGGCTCCGCCGTGCAGGAAACACTGTTAGCCTTGATTTCAGCGGACGGCGTCAAATGTGAAACTTGCTTGTACAATTTTCCCCTGACTTTTGCGTAAAGCTGAGTCGACACTGTTTTTGAGACATGTCTCTGTTCTGGGACTTTAAACCATTTCATTCACTTTTAAAACAAGCTGCATTTCACCTCTTTCTTGTTAGACACTTAATTATAACAATCTTCTTTCTCCTCGAGGACACTTGGAAATTTGCGTCTCGGTGAAGATAAATCTTTGTGTGTTTGGTCGTCCTTGTCACTGCTTTTAGTCAATAAAAATCCCGCAGATCTGTTAAACCTCTCACACCATCCTTTATCAGCCCGTCTGCAGCTATAAAACATCCCTAACAATGAGATCCACTTACTTATTCCTCCAGAGGACTATGAAAAATGCCCACAGCTCTAAATATGACGGCCATGGATCTTCAGCTGCAAAGATCTGAATGGGCCGGAACATTAATACACGTCTTGCAACCCAAAAATAGTTTCATCCTACTAACAGTTTGAATCCATAAATGTAATGAGCCTTTTGTGTGAAGACATTACGGAGGCTGCTCACTACAGATCATCATAGAAACGGCTTGTTTCATCAGTTTATTCTTTCCAAACGATTTACATTATGGACACAACATGGTCCAGTGTCTCTCTCTTTGCCACCACCGAATATATTTTGTATAATATCTGAAGCTGACCTTGTGGTCTCCAGCACTCAAATATACCTGTCACATGGTGGCAGTGTTAATGACAGTCCGCATCAGCGTGTCGTTTAAAATCCCCGGGGCTGCGACGCATAATGAAGCTGGGCACAGCTGAGGTCAGTGTGTCTCTTTAAGTTTAAGTTCAGAGGAAACGCTTTCATGTTTACTCTCACATTACAGCCTGTGAAATATTCTCCGTGTACGAGTTCATTTGCATGCACAAGTGAAAATAGCACAAGGGGGAAATAAATGTACCAGCATATTAAATATAGTTGTGCCATCAGAATGAGCCAAACTACATGTGGCACGTGACCTTTATAATGAAAGAAACAAGCGCTGAGTGTAAAGTGGCCAAATGAGGAGCTACACACCAGTTTATCTTTTTAGGAGATTGTTATTAGAATAGTTCGTGTTAAGCCGCTTCATTGGTTACGGTGTGTTGCTAAAAATGCCAGAGGACATCGGTGCCCACATTTCTGCAGTTTACAATAAACTTAATTAATAAAATGGTAAAAAAAGGGGTCAACATTCAACAAAATATTAGTTTCTCTGGAGCAAAAATAGGAATTTAGTTTCAATCTTGTGCCTGAAAAAAAAAAGCATTGAAAAGCATCTATTTGTCTGTCTAAATCTAATTCACGTGAAGTTAATGTGTGCCGGGGTTCGTGCGACCTGATCTAAACTCGGCTTAGCTTTTCAACAGCAGTGACAACGACGAACTCATCCATCCAATTTTAAGTGAAGAGTTAACCCTTCAAAAACTTACAAACAATAATATATTCTAGTAAAAATATTAGTACCTGCTGAAGATTCTATTTAAGTAAGGTAAATTATTTATATTTTATTTAAATGATTAAAACTTGTCAAGTAAGCTCTTTAAATAAAACCATGGAATTATGAAATGTGTAACATGTTTGTAACACAACTTTGATTAGAAATGTAGGGGAGTAAAAGTCAAAGTAGATTTAATTATCATCTAGTGTTTGTCTCACTGACAAATCTGAACAAATCCTGGTTGATCATGGGGCCTAATGTCTGACTATGAAACACAAAATGAAGGTTTTGAAGATCGAAACAGACTCTATTATGATGAAAACACTGGCATTAAATCCACTTCTCACAGCGTGAATGGATGCACGGTTACTTGCAAATAAACCTTTTCCACTTCGACCCTCATTTGATCCTTAACTCGCTTAAACGAGTCAGGGCTGTTGTGTGATGAAGCACCTTGGCGGATTCAAACATCTGCAAAATAGGAAGCTGCCGTCTCTTTCATAATTACAGTTCAGATTCTGTGTCCCAGCAGTGAGGCACACTCCTCGTCTGTCTGTAGCTTGTGTGATGCTCCAGTTCACCATGTGTGCGAACAAACGTCTGTAATGTGCTAAAAATGACCCAGCGTTACTTTGGGCTTCAAAGTAAATTGCTGAATATATAAAGCAGAGTTTTATTGCTGGTGTTATTACTCTAAGTGAGGCGGTGACACGCTGACAGCCTGGCCTGAGGTGCTCTCCAAAGAAGAATTACATTTTCTCCCGCTCTCTCCCAGCAGTGGGAATTGAATTTGTCTGTAGAAATTAGTTGAGCTGCGGCATATTAGTTTTGAATATGAAGGAGACACCTCAGCTACTCGTGCAGAAGTTTGGGCCATTCCAGGAGGAAACACTGACGTGGAGGAAAAAGCTCTTTGTCCACACAGGCGTGACACGGTCATACAAACTATGTCAAATAATGAAGGGCTACTTACGGTTCCTGGCCGTATGAATATCACCTGAATAACACAGAGAGGTAAAGAAAGAATAAATGAAACTGAAAAATGAAAAAACTGCAGAACTTGCCTGAGATTTGCCACATTTTTATGTTTCTCTTACTACCAAATTCATTCAATGATAGTTATTAGTCGATCCCGTATAATTTGCTTATTGGAAAAAATGTGGCTGCCTTTTCAAAAATTTTACTAATACTTAACGGTTTAGTTGAATATATAATCACAAAGTTGACTTTAAACCATAAATTAGTCATATTTAACCTCCTAGTTATTATTTAGATGAATGTAAAAGCTAATCTATAAAAAATGTTAACTGTTAAATGATTAAAACACAAACTCACCTGCTCACGAAGCCTCAGAATTTCTCAGTTTGAAATTTCTTACGTCACTATAACAAAATACATCTGATTTCTATGTCAACGCTAAATACGCTTGAATAATTATTGGAGCGATTTCTGCTTTCATTAAGATTGAATTGAATCAGGTACTTTGATGCATGTCCACGCCCAACAATTCTTTCTTGCTATTTTCCACACTCCAGTTGGGCTTCGGTAGTTTTTTTTCTTCGACATTCGACACCACGCTCTCACACACTCAACTTTCCAGAGACATTCATCTCCTCTGAAATTGCTTCTGCGGACAGACAAAAATACGATGAGCACACGTGGACGCGTTGTGAAATACAGATGGAGGAACAAAGAAAACCCTGCAGTGAAGACAAACTGCTGCACGGAGCAGGAAAAGGTTCACGTCTGCTCTCAGGAAGTCACACGACAATAAGACAGGCCTCAAACTCGAGGCGTCACCGTGTTGCTTTTTTCTATATGCTTATATATATTTCCCCTCAGAATGCAGCGTCTGAGCACGTTGTAGTTGGGAATCTTTCCATTTCGGATGCGAAGAAGAAGAAAGACGCAGCGTTCAGGGTTGCAAGATATGAAGCGTTTGTCTGCGAGAGAAAGATCAGGCAGAGGCAGATAAAAAAATTAATTTTTGACTTTTGATGCAGGCCCTGTTAGGTGCAGCGATTAAATGTTTGGGCGTCTGTGATAAGAGGGAGCAGTGACCCAGCAACTGAACTATCAAAGAAAAGCTGGATATCGACATCGGCTGCAAAACTACAGCTGCCTGTTCTTGGACTTGTTCACTCTGCAGTTTTACTGTCTGCACGTGCAAACACACGGCTTCATAATCTGAACTGGCTTTTAATTTAAAGGGCGACTTCACCACTTTTCCTCTTGTTTTCTATGGCGTTAGTTTAGGCTATAAATGTACATTAGTGCTTTTTAAACTTCCCTCTGACTTGTCTATATGAAATTATTTCTCTGCTTTTAACAGAAAGTGATATTTTAATCATTTAGAGTTCAGATGATGTCATCTGGAGGAGCTCTGGACAAACAGGTTGACCGTAATCGCCGTAATGTAAGCAACAAGATGAAATAATCTAAATGTTCCTCCAAGTGATGTCACGTGGAGGCACTTTTGATCTAGAGAGGGACAGTTTTAATTGGAGAAGTCGAAGGCGAGTTTAATGGCATTTACACTGTATCCTGCCCAAACTTGAACCAAAAGCTGCAAGTTCAAAATCAGTGAAGGTTTTGCTTAATGCAATTTTAAAGAAACTGCTTTTACTGCAACAACATTTTTTTAAAGGCTATTCAATTGTGCAAAAACAATTGACATTAAAATGTAAAATTTTCTTGGACTAATTTAATCATATTAGCACAAATCGTTTAGGTGTGAAACAGCATCTACTGATCTCTGGTTGTGGCTCGGGCAGGCTGCTGTCAGCTCTTATCAGCCCGTGTTTATGGTCCAGTAGGTGAACTTCCACCTTACATATTGCAGTTCAGCTGCGGTGGTTGCAAAAAGAAAGTGACAAAACGAGCCCAGAGCTACAATCTTGTAAAAGGACAAACATTTCCTACTTGTCAGTACCTTCTTTAGCTGCTGTCGCCTCCCGATCACTTGTCAGGAAGGTACGGGGCTGCCTACTGAACCAGACCTATGGGCTGATAAGTACGTAATGACGCCCCATTGGATGGTGCAATAACAGACGTCATTGCAGCTGGACTTTCTTCCGATTTCCTCCCATTTACTCAAAATAAAGATTTCTAGCTTATTAATTTAGACGCAGCTGTTCGTGCACGTTTTCCATTTTCTAGCTATTTGGTTTCTTCTAACCCTCCAGAGAAAGGCTTGTTCGCCTTCTGTTTATATTGTTTCCAATAAGATTTAGCCGCGGAGGCAGACTTGGACTTGACCCAGTCAGCGCCCACAGCGACCCATTATAACCGGTGGCCTGCTGGAGAGGTCGTTTATCAGGAGCAACAGCTCTTGGAGATGGTGAGCACACAGCAAAGATCTTATTTATATCTGCAGAGGGGAAGTAGAAAACAACTCTATCACAGCCCAGATTGCCGAATGAAACGTTTAATCCCTCACGGCTCCTGGAAGTTAATCTTTTCCTCCTCTGCTGCTCTCGGGTCGGAGGATTGTCTTGGCGTAATTGTGGTTCCCAGGCTCCCAGCAGCAGCCTGTCATGTATGCCGGTGTTTCAATGAGCCGACATTACTGTGGAAAACACACTGCCCTCCTCTGGGGGACGTTGATCGTGACGGGGTAAAGGGCCACGTCAGGTTCACTCAGGTGCATCCGAAGCCTAGAAATAACACAAAGATAAAGTTTTTAAAAGTGTGTGTATTTAAGGTGAGAAAACGCACTCTTACCTACGAGCTCAGATGGAAACTCAACTTGATCCTCTTCGACTTGTCTGCTTGTCTTGGGATTTACACGCTTATGCTAAAAGAACCTTCTGAGGCCTTCAAAGTCAAGGGCACGGTTCACAGATCCTGGACAAATGTGTTTTTCTTCCCCTTCTTTAAAATATGCCTCAAACTTCAATAAAAAAAATGCAGCTAAGGCCTTTGTCTTGTCTGTCAAAGGACAGTTTTGAAGGTCTTTCTGAGACCATCAGACTGTGTCAGAGGGTATTTTTGCCGGCAGCACGCAGACTGACACGGTAACAGATGCGTAGCTGAGCCAGCAAAGGCCTCCTCGGGGCGCTTCAAATGAAATCTGACGTGCTACGAAGCTCAACTTTAAACACACACTTCACGCAACACTGTAACATCTAGCAGAATATAAACGGAATCAGACAAAAGCCGTGTGTGCGTGGGGGTAATTAGCAGACAAAAGTGCAGGGGTAATGACGGCTAACCGTGAAAAATCTCAGGAATTCTATCATTTACTGTTACTTATTATACCTGTGCTTTTCCTGCTGTCATACGTCAAAGTGAGAACCCATTATGTGCCCTGTGAGCGGGACCGGAGTCGTATTTATATCCCCAAAAAGCCATATATCCGTTGGTGTGTCAGTAAGCGCAACAAAAAAACGACAGAGTCCGTGCATGAGGTCATTTGATTAATCTGCTTCATTAATTAACCCAGCTCGAACTAAATGTGGGGGAAAAAAATGCTCTCCGTGTCTTCTTCGGCTTTGAACAGGATTTGAAGACATTTCTAACAGTTGAATGAGAATGACAGACCGTGCAAAGTGCTTTGATTATATTATGAAAAAATCTTTTGTGTGCTACTCATGAGCAAATGTGTTTTATTATACGTTTGTGTTGCACTTGCATCATTAAAAAAGCATAAAATACTTACAGAGTCAAGAGTCACTTTGTATGATTGTCAGATCCTTTCTGAACTAAGGTGATGGACTTATAGTGATTATTGCAGCAGAGTTCATGCGTGTGCAGCGTCATCTCAAAATAAACTTTGTGCACGATGAACTTGGTCCATTTACAGAAATACACAAATATCACAGAAGACGCCTCTTTGAATTAATAGAAGCAGGCGCCGCTCGCCTCAGTCCCTCTTCCTTTTTTCCCTTTCCTACACAACAAAGTCCTTATCAGTCGGGTGATCCCGGAGCGAGTGGCGGTTCTGCCCCTGCACCGGTTTAATGGATGGTCCCTGGCCGCGCTGCTCCAGCTGCGCCCGAGTAGGAAGAGCTGGGCTGCGCCGCCGGCCGTCCAGTCCCAAATGTGTGCTGATCTGAGACGACCGAAGGCTGCTCATTTGGCCTCTTGCGCGACCTTCATACTTCTCTGCTGAGGTTTTCTTATACCTGGAGGGAACAGACGAGTATAATAACCAGCTCCCAATTCAATTTGATAGAAACTACAACGGTGGGAAGCAGCAAAAGCCTGTACGTGGACTCACAATCTCAGCAGTAAAGACGACAGAACCACAGAAACAGACGAAGCAGCCATCGCAGCCGAGCCCATCCAGGGTTGAAGCACGAGGCCGACGGGCATGAACACACCTACACGCCGGCGTGGGCGACAGTCCCCCCATTATATTCTGAGTAAACACTCAGTTCAGGCTCAAAACTGGGGCGTTTGTATATGACGAGTTACCTGCAGCGATGGGTATTCCCAGAAGGTTGTAGATGAGCGCAAAGACAAAGTTGATCCTGATCCTCCTCACCGTCTTCTTCGAAAGCTCGATGCTGGCCACCACGTCCAGCAGATCGTTCTAGAGATGACAAAAACCCGTGAGTCGCACAGTTCAGAGGTGCGTCACCACGCAGGCACGCCGGGCCACCTACTCGGATCAGGACGATGTCGGCCGCTTCGATGGCCACGTCGGTGCCCGTGCCTATGGCGATGCCGACATCAGCTCGAGCGAGTGCGGGCGAGTCGTTCACGCCGTCCCCCACCATGGCGACTCTGAAGCCTTGTTCCTGCAGCTCCTGCACCTTCGCCACTTTATGGGAAGGCAGCACCTCTGCGAACACCTTTCTGATCCCCACCTACGGTACGTTGACACAAAAACGTCATTTCCCTTTATTCATCCAAGTGCTTTTCAAGATCCATTTTTGCTCTACCTGTGCGGCTATGGCTTTGGCTGTGCGCCGGTTATCTCCTGTTATCATGACCACCTCGATGCCCATGCTCCCGAGCGTATGCACTGCTAACGCTGACTCTGCCTTCACGGTGTCTGCGATGGCTAACATGGCACACAAGACACCTGCAGAGAACATCCACAACCTTCGACTCAGCAGCAAAGCAACAGGAGCAGAAACACAGTAGAATATGAGTGGACATGCAGGTTCCTTCCTCACCATCTATAGCCACCAGGATGGCCGTCTGCCCTTTGGATTCGTGGCTGGACATGGCGGCGTCAACGTCCGCTCCGATGTGGTGGCCGTTTCTTCTCATCCACTCTCTATTTCCAATCAGGACCGAGTACGAGTTCCGCTCACCTAGATGTGGAAGCAAAAAGACAGAGGACGTCTTACTAAAGCTGTCATTGTATTAAAGCTGTTCTCTTGAAAAAGCAGACAGATAAACCAACGTCGCACCGGCAGACGGGGCCTCGGCGACGGAGAGCAGGCTGCTTTCATCAGTGGTGGCTCCCGGCAGCAGGAAGCGCTCCTCGCTCTGCTGCTGCAACAGATGCTCCACGTTGGAAACCCGACAGCTGATCCCACATCCGGGCACGGCCTGGAAGTCCTGGCAGTAGCCTAGCACGTCACAGCCGAGCTCCTGTGAAAAATGTGGACGCTAAGTGCCTCACAGGCCATTCAATGGCACAAACGTCTCCTCCCTTTCTCACCTCTTTGCAGTGTTTCGCGACCGCCATGCCCAGCGGGTGCTCGCTGCTGGCCTCCGCTGTACCAACCACCACCAGGATCTTTCTCAGGGGCATGCGGGCCATTTCCCACAAGACCAGGACACGAGTCACCCGCGGCACGCCATGTGTAATTGTGCCGGTCTTATCGAACATCACGACGCCGATCTGTGGACCAACGGTACATATAAAACACGCCGTGTTCTTCTTTTTCTGTAAGCGTGACGTGGATTTGCTGTGGACATGATGCCGTGTCCTGAACTTCCTAACATCAGTGCTTTACCTTATGGGCCATCTCCAGCGGTTCACCTCCTTTAATGAGAATCCCGTTCTGAGCTCCAACGCCTGTGCCCACCATGACGGCTGTTGGGGTTGCCAGCCCCAGAGAGCAGGGGCAGGCGATGGACAGAACAGTGATGGAGGCCTGGAAGGCGAAGCGGACGATAACCTCCGCCTTGGAGATGTTCTGGTTATATCCCTGTGACGAGGAGAGCAGGTTTTTACAGCTGTGATGAACATGTCAGCTGTTTGCCGTTTGAACATTTGCACTGGCGCCTACCGGGAAGTTCGCTTTCACAATGTCAAAGTCGACGAAGCCGACAACCAGCCAGGCCACGAGTGTCAGCACGGAAACAATGACGATGAAAGGCACAAAATACCCACTGAGCCTGTCTGCAAACTGCTGTATGGGAGCCTGAGGAAACAGAGCAGTGTAAGAGACCGAATCCAATGGAAACCATTTGTCACTGCAAGCGATATGCAACATGCTCTTAGATGCTGTTTTTAAAAAATTTTATTGTGAAATCTGAATATAAGTATAGACCGTGTCTTACCTTTGACGTTTGGGCTTCTTCCACTAGTTTGACAATTTGGGATAAAGTCGTGTCGGCACCGACGTGAGTGGCTTCCACCAGCAGGGCACCGTGAGCGTTAATGGAGCCGGCGATCACCAAACTGCCCACCTTCTTACTAACGGGCATCGGCTCCCCTGAGAGACACAGGACAGACACAGGACAAAGACAAATGAGTTGTTTTGTTTTGATTTGCCTTCCGCAAAATTTTATATCCAGGAAGTGAGTTGTTAAACTTCCTGTACTCGTACCTGTGATCAAGGACTCGTCTGCCATGGAGCTTCCCTCGATCACTTTCCCATCGACGGGGAACTTTCCTCCTGGGACAACCTTCACAATGTCGCCCCGCTGGACCAGCTCCACCACCACCTGCTCCTCACTGAAACGCAGTGTTCGAACAGTTTGCTGGTGCCCCCACTTGTGATTGACTGTGCACTGTTTTAGTACATTGCATCCTGTGTGTCCCACCTGATTATTGAGTGGCCTGGTCCCAGAGTGACCACAGTGGCATCAGTGGCTTGAAGGGACATTAACTTGGCCAAAGCCTCTGAGGTTTTACTCTACAGGATAAGAACACGTTCAATACAAAAACCCAAAATTGCATTTAAGACGTGAGACAGTCGTCCTACCTTTGCAACATGCTCGAGCCATCGGCCCAGAGCGATGAACACAAAGAGCATGGGTGGAGTGTCGAAAAAGGTGACCGGGCTCTGGCTGGCTCGCTCAGCCATGGCCACGATGAGGACCACGCAGGAGTAGATGTAGGCGATAGAGGTAGCTAGCACAATCAGCACGTCCATGTTGGCCGTGCGGTGTTTCAAAGAGCGATACGCCTGGATGTAGAAGTATCGGCCTCCAAAGATCTGGAACACAGAGACAGTCCGGCTCATTCCGAAGGCCTCAACTTGACATGTCTGGGTAAGTGATGTGAATCCAGCAAACAACTCAACTAAACGTAAAGGCAGCAACCCTACGGTCTGTTACCTGCACAGGTGTACAGAGCAGGAAGAAGACCAGGTTGAGGAGGGAGAGACCCGGCAGCAGTTCCTGCTCCCCGGGCATGGGGCCCCGTGCTCCTGGTGCTGACTGTCCATCACCATCATGTAGATCATGAGACCCATGACAGGCAGGCCAAAAACAAGGCTGAGCAGGAAGGACCTCTTCCACCTGGAACAATAACGGAAAGGGGTCGTGGTTTGGAAAAAAGGTCCCACAGAAGTTAGTGGGTAACTTCACCAACTGTCCAACTTCGGCTTTAGTTTAAGCTGTAAATGTAGATTATTGCTCTGAAACTTCCCTTCCGACTGCTTCTAGCTGAAAAACTCCTCCTGATGACATCAGCTGGAGGAGTTTTAATCATTAGGAGTTAACACAGTGTCGTCTGGAGGAGCTCTGGACAAGCAGACTGACCGCGACTACAACCTCCGCGACTAATGTGGGCAACTCAACATAAGGTTCCTCCGAGTGATGTCATCTGGAGGCATTTTTCAGGAGAAGTAGAGATATTTAAATATAGGGAAGTCCACAGGAAGTTTAACTTGTTTATTAGTATTTGTCACGGTCTCTGCACTGATCTGTGTTGCCCTGGTAACGGCCCTCTCGCTTGTTAGACCCGATTTGTGTCACCTGTGCCGCTCCCATATAAGCTCTGCCTTCCCGCTCTCCTGTGTCAGATTATCGCTCATGTTTCCCTCTGTGTGATGCCTCGTCTCCAGTAGCTTTGGTGCAAGGTTTTTTGCCCTCGTCTGAGTTGCTTCTCCGTCTGCCATTGTGGATTGTCTCTCCGTGGAATCCTGCTCTTACACTTCTCCCTGGATCCACCAGTCCCCTGGTCAAGTTTTGGATTTCTGTTAATATTTACTTTGCTACTTTGTTTCAGTTGAAGTATTTAGTTTGTTCTTCATCCCAAGGACATTTGATTCAGTTGTTACTTTTGCTTTTCCCTCCCTGATGTTGTCAGGCGCTATAGTTCCTCTCGTTTTCTCCCCGTGTCCCCTCCTCTACACAGAACCAGTCCTGCGCTCATCAAGCTCCACTCTGTTGTTTCTTCATTCTCTTACCTGTCTCTCTGTCCCTCAGACCCTGCAAGTACGTTCAAATCCCGAGCAACTCCCAGTGTCTCTATCATTTCACCTTTACACTATTACAATAGATTATTTGCTTCCACTCACTTGCGATTTGTGTATTTCTGGGTCCACTAAAAACACATCCCTGATAGTATTTCTACCCAAACTAGAACCAAAAGAAGCAAGATCAAAATCAGTGAAGGCACATAAAAAAACACAGAAAAGGCACATTGTCTAAAAACAGTAAGTACTTAAAATAAATAAGAAAAAGAAAAAGAATTGAGTTTAAATCTAATGAATAAATTATAAATACTGGTTAATAATAAGGTGTGAAAACTATAAACTAACTAGTAGCATATTATACCTAAATATCTAGCAAATATTGCACTTAGTGTAAGTGTTGACTGGTATTCACTGGTTATTGCACACACCACTTCAGGATTGAGTCTTTGCCGTTAATCTGTGTGTAATGGTCCAGTCCGCTCTGCTGTGTCTGAGCAGAGAGTGAGTCTGTGATGATGCTCGCTGCTCTTTTTCAGTGGTTTGTGCATATTGTCTCCAGAAGGACGTTTAGAGCCTCACGTTTCCAATATATTAACAGTAAAAGTTCGGATTCTAGAAAGAATTTAGCATCATGTAGCCTGTACGTTTGATAAGTTTCCAAAAGATTAACACGTTGGGCATTTGATTAAATGTCATAAAACGTGTAAAAATCATTTACATTAGTGCGATAGAGATGTGAAGTTTAAAGTTTGCCACTTACTGTCGAATTTCTTCCGTGTGATCGAGGTTGTTTTTGAAGTCGGTTTTCACTAAACTGGCCTCGAATCCAAGACTCTGGAACCATTGAAACACGTGATTATAGCGACAGATTAAAGGGAACAGGAGGCTCAGGAGCAGCTTAAAGAAATGATGACAAATACCTGAATGAGCTTGATGATATCTCGAGCTCCGAGCATTTCCGGGTTGAACTGGATCTGTGCTTTTTGGGTTGCGAGGGCCACGGAGGCCCCGAGGATCCCTTTGGTTGTAGTAAGTTTAGACTCAATGTTGTGGACGCACGATGCGCATGTCATGCCTTTTATCTAGGAATGAAGCGGTGGACATTTCAACATAATGTTTCTTTGAAATGTGTTCCTTTGTGCTGTCAGGACTTACGGTGAGGTCCAGTTTCCCGTGCGTTACTGCGTCGTCCTCCATCAGTTTGGCACCGAACCCCAAATCTTCGATGAGGCAGGTGACGGCGGCAGCGTCCAGGAGGCTTGAATCGTACTTCACCTCTGCCTTTCCAGCCATCAGAGATACTAGAACACAGATGATTCCTGCAAGTCGACATGCGCGTGAGCGTTAACGCACGTTCGCCAGAGGATCCGCGCTTATATTTGTCATTCAGAGACTATTTGCCCAAACGTACCTTTGTGTTTGAGCAGGTTCCTCTCGATGTTGGCCACACAGGAGGCGCAAGTCATTCCCATTATAGAAATGAAGCATTTTTGTAATTTAATGTCAGGGGAAGTGGGATGAGCGCTGGCAGAGTTTGTGGGTAATCCAGTGCCGTTGCTGACCCCCGCCCTACTGGGGGGTTGCAAGTGAGAAAGGTCAGAAGGTCCGGAGCTGACGGGCCTGGACTTTTCATGGCTTTGGATGCTCTTCACAGGTCCTGACGAGAAGAAACACAGTGAGGATGGGCAGGAAATGGAGATGCTTCACGGCACATGGATGGACATTTAGAGTCAGTAAACCATTTACAAAGCAATACAAGCTGGATTTCTACGACTTTACTTTAATGTGAGAATGAACATTAATCCTTCTGAAATTCCCTTTATTTAAAGGTTTCTCCGCTGTTTCTTTGCTTCTCTGTTTTTCCTTATTAGGAGTTCAGATAATATCATTTATTAATATGCACTACCCAAACTAGAACCTGAAGAAGCCAGTTCAGTACCAGCTTCCTTCATAAAGGCATCCTTTAACCTGCACCATAACTTGCCTGAGGGTCTTTTAACAGTCAAACTAAAAGTAATGATCCCATCAGCTTGAGCTGTGCATCTCCTACCTCCACGAACTGCTGGCATTGTCTGCAGACTCGTGGATTTTAAGTGGAGATTAGCGACAATTTTTCCCAGCTCACTGGTAAAAATATGCACTGGGTATGAACTTAACAAGACGGCGGCGGCCTTAGAGGCGGCACCGACAGCTGAAATTAAAGAAATACGTGCATGAAAGAACCTGCTCGTAATCCGCCGGAGTTAAGTCCACATTCTGGCAAGCAGGCTTTGTCATTAAATCCAGCAGGACATGAACACCCTGTGAGTCACACCGGAGAGCAGACTTGTCTAGTTTCTATAGCAACCGGTGGAAACTAAGGCGAGGTGACTACGAGGGGCACAAAGCAATGTATGCACGTTCTACATATCAACGCTTCGTTGCACAGCATGCACAGGTGCTGCAACGTCTCTGAACTGTGAAGCTGTGCATGGGTTGCAAATATCGTACGTGCCCTGAACGCATCTTGTGCAAGAATTTGTGAGTGGGACGGAAAAATCTGCCCGAGTTGCAGCAGCACAATGGGTCTGAGGGGCTCTAAGGGTCTTCTTGCCTATCCCACTTTTAAATCACAGCTGCTACACGTGAACCAGTGAGGAGACAAACTCTGTTTAAACCTTCCTCTACCTTCAAGTGACGCGTCAAAGCCCATGTCCTCTATAGACATCCTGAGCTTCTCTGGCTCTGTGAGGCTGGGGTCAAAGGTTATCCTTCCCTTTTCCTCCTCGAGTGACACCGCTATCGCCTGCACTCCCGTCATCTGAGACATCCTCCCTTCTATGGACTGCACACAGGAGTTGCAAGTCATTCCAACGATCCTAATAGTTACAGTCTGGGTCGACGGGTTCAGCGCGTCCCTCTGCCAGTAGCTTATGTCGTGTCCTGACGGATCCTCTTTGAATAGAGTGGCTTCAAACCCCATGTCCTTGATCTTGTCTCTCAGCTCCTGTTGCGTCACCAGAAGAGGCTGGACTACAATCAGAGCAGCCCCGTCTTGAAGGGACACCTGAATGTGTGAAACCCCTGGTAGCTCGCCAATCCGTCCCTCGATGGACTGCACACAGGACTGGCAGTGCATTCCGTCCACTTTAATTTGCACCAGTGACTCCACTCGGTGCCCGAGTGCGTGCAGCTCCAGAGCGACGTCTCTGATTGTGACAGCTGAGGAATCATAGTCCACTTTTGCAAGTTTTCTGGGTAAAGACAAGCTGATGCCGAGGACTCCGTTCAGGCTGGAGATTCGGCTTTCGACGGCTTTGGCCTGGAGCTCAGACGCGAGTCCCAGGAGTTTAAATGTCACTCTGGAAAAAGGTTTTGCTGGAGAGTTGAGCTCACTCTGGCTCCCAAACTCGTAGGCCAAGTTGTCAAAGCCTTGATTCTCATTGTTCGTGCTGTTTTCCTGGAAAGAGGAAAGAAACGTTTATCAGTTCAACAGATTTCACTTGTTTAAATGTAGGGAGTGTGTGACAAAAATGGGTAGAACAAAAACACAGACACAAGGTCATTTTTCCATTATTATAATATTTTCGTATAAATACAGTTCAAATTACAACATGATGATCTGATAAGTACAACAACATTTTATTGTAATTCTGAACACTTTCCTTTTAATAATAAACTAGTTTTACTGTCATTGTCAGATTGTGAATAAGGTAATTTTTCATTGTTCAAAACGAGATCCGGTCCTTGTAATTATAAAATACTATAAATGTAACTAGAAAAAGCATTTCCGAAAACAAAATGCAGAGTAAATGCGGCACTGAAAGAATTTTCCAAGCAATGCTGAAAAAAGCTGGATTGTTTTTGCTGAAATAGTATGAAACTTGTTTTAAAAATGTAAAGTACAAAATAACCTGAATTGAAGCTTAACTGTTTAAAAATAGCTGAAAGTTTTATTATAAAAGTAAAAAGCTGATATTTGTGAAAAATAAGCTAAACTGAAGCTTAAGTGGCTTATAAAAGCTGAAACATTTTGCCTCTAGTAGCTGAGAAAGATTATTTTTGCGTCTGGCAGTTTTTGACTGGCCAAGTAAAAGCAATTATGATAAATTTTTCTGCTGTGTTCATCTGAACAAATTAGGACGCATCTAGTGATGCTTTGAGTATCACTAGATCTGGCAAATCTGCTGACGTCAAACTGGTTTGATCAATGTGCTATTTATTACACTATGTCAAAATGAAAAATAAAGTGACATGACACCAACTATTGGCATGGTAACAGGTGAAATATAAAGGTGAACTCAAAAACAACCGGATATACCCTGGACTCCAGCAGGTGAAAATATGACTGAAATACTTGTCGTCGCTGACATCAGTCCAGTGTTTTCATGTCTTTTTTGTGCTTGTGTTTGTTTAATAAACTGTGACTGTTTCCATGGAGATGAAAAAGAGAGAGAGGGAAGATGGGCGAGAGACACGTGTGTAAATACAGAAACGTGGCAGAAAAGACTCAAACTGGACCTCACAAACAGAGCAAGAAATTAAAAAAACACCATCACATCTGAAATATATCTCCATCGTGATCATATACTTTACGTGAAGAAATTCCAAAACATGAAGTGACAGTTCGAAATGAGAAGCACCTTTCCTGAAAGCTGACAATTTTTATTGTATAATTTGTCTGTGAAAGCTGAAAACTGAGAGAACATTTATTTGAATGACAAAAAAATGCTGAAAAATTGCTGAATTTATAAAGATATAAATTAGCTGAACGTTTGGAAGTTTCTTAAAATATGCTGAAGTAGTTAAATGCCAAAAAATGTATGGAAGATAAAAGTCATAATAATAACAATAATAAAGATTAGAATAACATTACTATGAATGTTGAAGCACTCACAGTAGAGTTGTTTTTTCAGATTCTTTTAAAAATAGTGTTCATACTGTAATTCTGAAACATTTGTTCTGATTTGTTGTAACATAATCATATGACTCTAATTTAAAATAATGAAATACACACAATTACGTATAATGTTCTAAAATAATACATTTGCCACTTTGGTGTTAAACAAACAAATTATACACTACTAGTACATAATAATAATAATAATAATAATAATAATAATAATAATAATAATAATAATAAAATAATAATAATAATAATGCATCTCAGGCATAAAAAATGATGACAATGGAGGAACCATATGAATAACAATTACTCTACAGTCCCCTTTTATGAGCAGCTGTGCCACAATTTTCATACAGTCCCTAAATCAACCCTCAGATGCATGATAGGAGGTATATTTATGGACTTCTATGAATGATTTATTCAGTGCGTCTGCACACACCTTATGCTGTAAAAGAGACTTTTACTCTGTGATTATGAAGAACTGTCACAAACCCAAATGTTTCGAATCATCACAAACATTCCTGCCTTAAATCAACACAACGGAAGCTGCACGGGGAAAAATCTTGCAATATTGTGTGTTGGATCGTGTTGGGACCAAAGGCAACTTCCAATTTCCTGTTTCGTCTACGATACGTTCACGATATTACAAGTTCAGCTTTGTGGCGAAGTCTGCCATAGAAAGAATTTTAATCCCCTGTGAATCAGTTGAGCTGGGTCACTTTTCAGCCCAGCGAGTATCTGTTGTCTCATCCAGGCTGCGGCCCACTGTGACCACCTCGTGTATTAATGAATTCAACTTTGATCATTGCACCTCACAGAACCGTGGGGAAAAAATCGACCATTTTTAATAATGCTTTAGTTTTTCATAAGTCAGTTAAAATTAACTATTTCTAATGCTGTAAGCGGCACAAAGAAACTAAAGTCAAGTTGACTTTACTTGTAAAACTAAGTTAACTTTAATAAGAAAATATATTTTTAAATTCAAAAAGTTTAGTTGTTTATACAAAGACTAGTCTTGTTGGATCTACGTAAAAATCTGATGCAAAATGTTGCCTTAAATTTTTTTGTGGATCAAGTACAAGTGAAGGTTTTAATTGTCTGGAAACCACTAAAGTTACAAGTTACATATAATATTTGTCATTTTTGATCAGGTGTATAGATTGTGGTCTCACTATCATGTTCAGAGTTTAAGAGTTCAAAGTGCAGCTGGTTTCAAATAAATCACACGGTTGGTTTCCCAGAAACATCAAACTTTTCCGTCCTCTCATATAATTTCCCAGTGTTTGTGCATCAATTTATCACCATACCTGTGTCCACACTGTCAACGGTTCACAGCGTGGAGTGGCTGTGGAAGCATTGTTCAAAAGGTTATTGGTGAGAATTTCCCAAACACTGTAAATGTCTGTTGGTGAAGTCAAAAAAACGAGGTTGTACCGCACGAATAAGCCTGAAAGTCTGATACGCCTGTTGTTGTAGAAATGGTTGATACACACATTTCTATGAATTCTATTGTGAAAGATGCAGGAATCATCTAAGAAGGGAGTGAGACATATTAAAAGGCTGATAAATAGCTGAGTGGTGCTTCTTTGTTGCTTTCTGCTGGGAGTAGTGCAGCCGTTCCTTCTTTATACTTTCATGATAAAAACGCTCAAAAGACCGTCTAAAGGTTGACACATTTGCAGCAGCATTTCACACGAGTGTGATCATCAAACGTTTGTTGCACACGTTACATCCCCCTCATGATTTTCTGCATAGTGACATATCGTAGATGTTTCACCTTTTGTTTACTTTACATATAATAAAGTTACACTCCCACATTTTGTGCAAAGCCGTCGTCTTATCGCTCAGTCTGTACTTGAAAACACAATTTGGTTTGATGTCTAACTGCATATTGTTGCACTGGGCATTTGGGAGCACAGTGGAAAAATATCATTATATCTTTTAAAAGAATTAAAAGACCAGGATGAGACAGTTTTATGTATTTTCAAAAACAATATGAAACCCTAATTTTGCTCTTGGCAGATTAAACTTTTAAAACTAAACTCTGATTATCAGAGACCACTTGCAGAAAACACGAGTAACATTAAGAACCTGACATTTTTCTATTAACGGTTTATGATCTTCTGCCTACCTGCTTCATGACCACCTGCCGTCACACCTTGTCTGCTGCATAAACTGAGAATATGTTCTGACAAAGTTTCGTGCCACGATGACGATCAAGACGCAGAAAAAACTCATAGGGCAACTGATGAACCAGTCAAATCCATCCTCTGAAGCTTTCCACCATTGTTCATTGGCTGATTGGGCACAACACTGGAGAAATTAATATTTAGAGTTTATGGTGTTTACTGACGGAGAGGAAAGATAAAGACACTGTAAATTTGCTATTTTATTACAGCACCATGAACGCAGCCTTAGCACAGAGTCAGTTTTTACATTTACTTTAGGCTTTTTGTGAGTTGTTAAAATTCAGGAAAACCCACCAAATCGATGGCGACTTGGTGGCGAGTTAAAGCTTTAGTGGCTTTTTTTCCGCCCGTTCTGCACTGAGGCGTTTACGCACGTGTGCCAACAATCAGTGCTTACATTTGCAGCCGCGTTGTGTAACCTGTGGATTGAATGACCTGCACCGTTACTTTACACTCGTCTGGCTTCTGTCCAGAGCAAACACAATCAGTGCATTCAACCTACAGTGCGCAGACGCTGCAGGCGACGCACGGGCCTGTGGGATAGGTTGGTAACGTTTCTCACTTCATTGACTTCCTGTCAAAAAGGACATTACTGCACATTCAAAAAAAGAGAAAGAAAAAAGTTGCAGCCTGTCAAAACTAGTCTTCCGGAAACACTTTTTAACAGGTTGCACATACAGTATGTCTGTGCATTGAGGCCATTTTTTTAAGGATAATGTTGCTTTTAAAATTTAATTAAAACGCCGAACATTAAACTAGTTCGAGGAAGTCACGTCAGATCCATTTAGGGGTGGCAGAAATTCTACAGGATGCACTCAGGGGTCTGAGAGCCCAGGGGGCCCTGAGCCGGCTCCTGTGTGTGGAGTGAGTGGTGATATTTCTTGACTAAATGTGACAAAAACCACATTCAGTCAAAGATGGAAAGTTGCAAAATTATCTCAGCGAGACACAAAAACAACCAACAAGACACAATGTGAGAGTCTGAGAGACACTCAGACGTGGGAGGTAACAAAGTAAATTTACTCAAGTACTTTAACTGAGTACATGTATTTTTACTTTATTAGAAATCTGATAGAAATATTAAACTTTTACTCCAGTGCAAATATTTCGCAGCTTTAGTTACTTGTTACTTTTGCAGATTTACATAAAATCCACGAAGAACTAAGAAAAGATTCAGTATCATTGTGGATTAAACACTTGTCAGCAGCTTAGACCAACTGCAGTTTTTGTTCCACAAGTTATTATTTTTTATTATTTTTTCTCACTTTGCTACTTTGTCAAACTACTGTGGATAAAATATAGACATTTGTCCAATTAATTGCACATTTGTACCGTAACTAAAATCCAGAGGATAGTGTAATACTTGAACTGGTTGTGGAGTCTTTTCAAAGATTAATAATGACACTTTTACTTGGAAATTGGAGAGTTTTCTTTCAGGTCAAAATGTTCAGGACAACATTTACATCATATTTATGGTAAATGTCTTTTTACTTTGGGCCTTGTGACTTTTTCCACGTATTTGGAGCAAATATCGTTACTCCAGGTCAACTCCAGTGTGTGTCACCAGAAAACCGTTAAAACCCCTCATCACCGTCTCCCTGTGGACCACCAGAGGGATCGAGATCCGGGCCCACCTACCTTGATCCCCTGCGGACACGGTCTCCGACCCGCGGAGTGGATCCCACAGGTGCAGTCCGGCTTACAGCCGCATTCGACCATGCAGATCTGCTCCCCGGCGCCCTGCGGGTTCTTGGGGACAGACTTGGACCGAGTCACGGGGGACTTCGACGGAAACATGGCCGAGCCGCGCTGACTCCTCCGGGCTTATCGTCACCTGTCAAAGGGGGCAAAAGTCCGCAGCGCCGTCCTGTTCCTGGAGATAAGCGCAGCGCCGTTGCGCACTCCAGCAGCAAGTCATGTTTTAGTGGTCCGAGGTCTGCACAGGGTTTTTGATCACGGGGGGGTCGGGTGGTAGGTGGCTTCATGAGGACAGGGTGGGCCAAAACTGAACCACATGACTCCTGCGTGTTTGGGCAGCGAGACTCAACAGCACTGCGAAAATCAGTGGAAGTCATGGGCAGAGTCAGCAAGAAGCGCAGGGAAATAATTCATGACTGTAGAAAAATAACTTTATTCAAGTCCAAGCACTACATAAAGTCAAAAAAAGAGATCCTCTTCATTCCTGCCTTCAGCAAACTTTTTAATAAGGGAAGTCAAACAAATCTCAACAGAAGCCTTTACACAAAATACTGCTAGAAACAAAATCCACTTCCAACGCAACTTCATCTGACAAAACTAATAATTTCTAATGTCAATACTCTGAATTGCACAAAGTGACTCTTGAGTACATATTTACAAAAAGGTTTTATTGACAGCGCTCAGTAAAGCACACGGGAAGTTATGCAGCGTGAGGGTGAAGCAAACAAATGGGGAGGAAAAAGCTGCAAAGGAATGTTGAAACGCAAAAAGAAAATACATTTTCTGTACTAATGGAAACAAAATGTGGCACACTGCAAAAACATACACACACAAAAAAAAATATGCACGGGTCATTTTGTTTACAGCTTCAAAGCTCATTTCCCTGCAAATTCTTTCCTTTCTTCTCTGTAGTTTTAAGCAGTTATTGGGTGAAAATGCAAGGCATGCAGAGGATGACTTCTGTTTTTTAAATTTGCATCTATGATTTCACATCAAGTCATTTTTTGTCTAAAAAGAACAGAGAAAAAACAACCGAGCTTTTGTTACAAATAAAATGTTCCTTACTAGTCTCGTCACCACCTCTGTCCTTTAACATCCTGTTTTCCCACAAATATTCCAACAAACAGGAAATGTGAAAAATCAAACAAACTCTCTTTGGCTGCAGTAAGAGAAGATCATCCCGTCACCTTTCTCGCTTTCTATGGGAAATACAGCATTTCAAACTGCACACAAGATGGCACACTTGGGCTTTCTTCTTCTGCGGTGTGGACCTGTACCACAGGGCGACATGTCGTAGGAGGAACGAGCGGCTAACATCTTCCGTTCGCGACTGTTCAACGCTGTCGGTCCCAGCGCCAGATGGAGGCATCGTCACAAACGGCTATCAAGATGCTGCTGTCGCGGCTGAAGCAGGTCTGCCGGATGGCCGACGTGCATTTAGGGAGGGTCAGTGTGGTGCACCTGAAAATCAAAAAGACGACTGTTGGGGTTTGTTTTAACGAGAAATTCCTGACTGTGTTTTACACACGTCACCTATGTCCACATTTGTAGACACCAAGTGACCGAAAAAGTGTCCTGGCCTTCTCTGGGAATTTAATCTATGGCTTATCATAAAAGTAGCTTTCTGTCCTGCAGGGATGTGCACTTACTTGGCTTTATGAGGGTCTTCCACTTCCAGGTCCCACACATAAAGCTTCCCCACTTGGTTTCCTAAAGCCAGCATCTAAAACCCAGCAGTAACAAAGAGCATCAGCAACTGGTCAAAAAACGGGATTCAACAAGTACAATCTCCAATATTTGGGATTTCTATGAGACCAAAAAGGTACAAAACACATCACGTGGCATAAAATATATGCAGCTACTGATGAAACCTCCTTCACCTTCTGCCAGAAGTCCATGGAGAAGCGCATGTACCAAATGTCACACTGGCTGTAGTCAAAGCGTCCCAGAATGGACACGTTTGACTCGTTCGGTTTAATGTGGTCAATGTCGTCTTCCATCTTTCCTGGTTTCCAGCACACAATGGCATTTTCACACGACTGTAAAATGTACAGAGAAGACATTAAATTAACTACTGTGGGCTGACCACTCTGCAAAAGTGGACATTTAAATGGACTTCAAGTTAAGATATGAACATAATTGAGTATGTAAATAGTCAAAAGGTCTGGCATCTTCTATAGGCCCCAATAAGGATCCATTGCTCTTTATTTCCTACCTTGGAAAGAATAAGATCCCCCAGCCACCGCACACAGTCCACATAGTTTCTATGGATGTCTCGTGTGGAGAAGTCAGGGAAGTGAATTTTCTGCGAGACAAAAGGCCTGAAGAAAAGCCACGCTTCTTGAATTAGGATGCCTCAGAGTATTTAGTAGATAGAAGACAAGACATTGGTACAGCCGACGAGACATTTTCTACCTGTTGGTCTTGGAGGGGTTGTACTCGTAAGATCCGCGAATGGCTTTCCGCATCCTCTCTGAATTGATTCTCCACAGTTTGAGGGAGTGGTCCATCCCACAGGACATAATCTTTTCACCCAGGAGATCAAAATCCTGCAGTGGGGCACAAAAGTGTCATCTCATCAATTAGGCATATCCAAAAACAAAAGCATAACCAAAGAAAACATGGTAAATCTAATTCTAGGGGTGTTATAATTGAACGATGCTCACAGCACTCAGGACTTCGTCTCGATGGCCTTCCACGCCTCCAAAAATTGCCACTAATGTGTCTGTCTGTATGTTCCATAGACGAAGGGCGTGATCTGAAAAAATAAGCACAAATCAAAAACTAAAAAAAATCAGCCAATTTTTTCATACTGTGCAAAACTGGACTGTGTGTACAAATTAACATTGTTTAGCAGAATTGTAAAACACTTTTCCACTTTATCCCATCTAATTTGTCACTTTGCACCTTTTGCTGGGGGCAGTGAGGCAAAAGTAGAAAAGCAAGTAATCGGCTGGTGTTTCCAAGTACACGGTTGTTATGATTTTAACAGTTTTGAACCTCGGACAGACAAAACAATGCACACGTCCAATAAACATTCGCTTGATTAAATGAAAGATAACAAGATCACATGAGCCTCAGATTAAAAAACCACCTGACAATCACACAGTAATAAAAACAGCAACAAGCCCCACTTCAGTGTGACACATCTTTATAGTGCTCACGACACTAAAAAGGCAACAACAAATCACTGGATTAGTGTCAAGTTTACATCATGTGATACTTTATACTCAACAAAAGGATGTCAATTACTCTGACTATATTTGCGAATATTCAAGTTTCTTTTTTTTTTTACCTTTGCTGACAGACAAGAGCAGATTTGGATCCCTTGGGTGAAACTTGAGCTCATTAATGGCATTTCCATGACCTACGTAATGCTGAATTTGACAAAAACAAAAAGATAATTGTGGACACGAGTTTGAATTATTCATCCTTGACAAAGACACAGGAATACATGGCTTTATAAAGCTTTTTTAAGAGCTGCATTCACCGTAAACCACACGGTTCAAGGTGCATGAGCTGTAACAGATACCTTGATGCACTGCATTGTGATGTGGTTGATCACCCGTATGATGCCACGGGACCCAGCGACAGCCAGCAGGGGATGGCTTGTGTTGGTGTCATAGGTCCAGGCACATGTGTAGAAGTTCTCGTCTGCCTTTTTGCAAATTTAGTTAAAGAAACCGTACTGAAAACTTTAAACCAGTCACTTATTATTTAGAAAAGGCCTTTTGTTTATCACGGAGCAGATTTAAGAGACCAAAAAAAAAACCAACGTGTTGTTTTGTTCAGGGGCAACAACACTGTGTCAAGTTTTTTCAAATGTAAACCAATAACCACATCAAAACTGATTTACATCTAAAGTGTAAGTGGGTCTGAATAAAGGGCTGTATCCCAATCCAGTCAATGTTCACGTTTAGCTCATGTGACAATGCTGGCACTCTGCCATCTGAATAAAATAAGAGCAACTGGATTATATATGTGCAATGGCAAATCTTGCATAACATGACACAACGAATGAGCCAAGCAAAAGGATACATCTGCATCGACGTACGACTGCAACAGTCTTACTTCTCCCTGCGAGTGACACTCATACAGAGTTACCTGGCAAAGAAACAAACAGAACAGCTTACACATGAAACAAAGCAGCAACACCAAAAACAAAAAAATGGCAAGGCAAAATCAAACACGATTGGATCAAAACACAGCATTGTTTTTACAGTACGAATGCTTTAAACGCTGTAGTACCAGATGAATTCCTTATCACTGAGATGCCTCATCATCTCTTACTCTGTTACTCCCAACTGTGGCGAACACCATGGGGTCTCCCTCCTTGCTGTTCCAGTTGAACTGGACTCCAAACAATGGCTGACCATGATCCTCCTGTGAAGAAAGCGGAATTCAAACTAGTGTTTACTATAATGACACAAAAAAACAAAAGTTATTTAATAGGTTTTGATGGAAGAAAGGGCTTGTACTTACCCGAAGGCTGTTGACACATTTAAATAAGTATCTGCACTTCTTGGACTTCCACTTGCCCTTGCCCCAGCTCTTTCTACCCGGAGCGTTGGCAGTGTTAGTGGGTGTGTCTGGACGCTCTGCGTTGGTCCCGCTCTCGACACTGACGGCGTCATCCTACAAAGACAAAGCAGATTCATTTCAAACATCATATGGCAAAGAAAAATGTGTTTCAGCCTGCGCTTTTACAGAAAGTAACAAGCAAAGTACAAGTAAGGTCATTCCCAATGGATAACCACCTTATCTGTACTTTAACAGCGAGATCAGAAAACATAAAACACATTAATTATGAGGAGATTAATAGAAAACAGAGCACACAATCCAAGAAACTATACATATATATATATATAAATGTTCATTTATATATTTAGAGTCTTAGCATCTTTGGGATTCTTAGCTGCACCAGTTTCACCATCACAGTGACCTAAAGTCTAGGAGCACCGACCTCGGATCACTTCAATCTTACACGTGAGGTTTAACCTGCCGACGGGAAATAACAACAGCTACAGCCAAACACGGCACTTGGACGAGCCGCCACCATGTTGCTTCCAACAAAATGGCCTTCGTTGAACCAACTCACTTACACACACACACACACACATACACAGTTAATTTACGTCTCTGATGAAAGTTCAGAGCAAAAGGCATCTTGTGATTTCTCTGCCACTACGTGCACCTTCATCCTTGCTGCGGATTCACTTCTGTTGTTAGCTGTTAGCTGTTAGCGCTAACTCCCACTTCATTTTACACGTGAACGACACCGACTCTGAAGCTCAGCATCATCACTAGCATACGAGTGCACGAATATATTTTGAATATGTTCAGACAGCGTGTCACCCGTTTCATCACCAGTTATGATCATCTCACCAGCCGTTATGATCATTTCACCGGCTGACTGAATTCAGCCGGTATAACTTAGATGGACAAAGCTGCTAGCTTCCCCCGTTAGCTGCCTGTTTACTTTAGCACGATGCTAGCTCGCTAAGAGCTGGCTGTGGGCACATGAAATTGACACGACTGGCCTACTTACGTTCTCGTCTCCGGATAAATCGGGGTTACTGTTCTCGTCGCTGCTCAGTTTTTGTTTTTTCGCCGGTATTTCTTTTCCCGCTTGAGAAGGGGACTCGGACATGTTCTTATTTTCCCTCATCTTGGCTTATACTCCGCCTTTTCCGCTTCGCTGCCGCAAGTGCTGCCGGGAACGGTAGTTGACCAGCTCCGAGCTTGTAGTTTGTGCATTTCAAATTAATGTATTGCAAATATTAACGGAACGTTGTTTCCAGCTAGATACATCAAGGTTACAGTATTTTAAATACTTTAATATAGCAATACTTGTTAATGAAAAAAAATGTTTTAAAAAAAGTCTCCCTGTGGTCACAGCAAAAATTGTGGTTTGCCTAGGATTTCTGCAGTTCATTGAAACCTTATTGGAAATAACAAACTAAATTATGACTTCGGCCATATTCCAAGGCAATACATGCATCAAAAGAGCTAAATTTTAAATAAATGCCCAATCCAATCTGTCTCTGCTATGTTGATGAACAGGTTGACAGATGAGGTCAGACAGAAACCTCCCTGGACAATGATGTTTGCAGATGACATTGTGATTTGCAGTGAGAGTAGAGACCAGGTGGAGGAACAGCTGGAGAGGTGGAGGTTTGCTCTGGAAAGACGAGGCATGAAAGTCAGTCGTAGCAAGACAGAATACATGTGTGTAAACGAGAGGGAGCAAGGTAGAAGCGTGAGGTTACAGGGGGCCGAAGGTGAAGAAGGTGCAGGAGTTTAAGTACTTGGGGTCATCAGTTCAGTGTGATGGGGAGTGTGGAAAAGAAGTGAAGAGGCGAGTGCAGGCGGGTTGGAGTGGGTGGAGGAAAGTGTCAGGTGTGTTGTGTGACAGAAGAGTGTCAGCAAGACTCAAAGGAAAGGTGTACAGGACAGTGGTGAGACCAGCTCTGCTCTATGGGTTAGAGACAGTAGCAGTGAGAAAGAGACAAGAGGCAGAGATGGAAGCAGCAGAGATGAAGATGTTGAGGTTCTCCTTAGGAGTGACAAGGTTGGACAGAATAAGGAATGAGTTCATCAGAGGGATGGCGCACGTTGCCTGTGTTAGCAACAAAGTCAGAGAGGCCAGACTGAGATGGTTTGGACATGTGCAGAGGAGGAATAGTGAATATATTGGTAGAAGGATGTTGGAGATGGAGCTGCCAGGCAAGAGGACGACCAAGGAGGAGATATATGGATGTCCTAACAGAGGACATGAGGTTAGCTGGTGTCAGAGAGGAAGATGCCCAGGATAGAGTGAAGTGGAAACGGATTATTCGCTGTGGCGACCCCTGATGGGAAAAGCCAAAAGAGATGCTGTTTTTCAAAAACGTACAATTGCAAAAATATCACTTTAAATTTGATACATGAGGCCATACAAGAGTTCCAATGTGCAGGACTCTCAATCTTTGGCAAATTACATGAGGTTTATTGGACATTGTTTATGAACATTGGAAATCTTAAGGAGCCTCTTTTAGTCAGGCAACAAAGCCTGACTAAAACAGGCAACAAAGCCTGACTAAAGCATAACAAAGATGTATGAGGTATAATTATTATTATTATTAATATTATATAATAATAATTATTATTAATTATTATTATTATTATTGTTATTATTATTATTATATTCTAATACTTTACTGACCGGTTAATATGCAATGTTAAACTGCGCAATCCAACACAATCCTGGGAACACGTGTAACCAGTTACCAAGTGGGAAGACGTGTGTTGAAGGGCTCTACACAAACCTATATATCTACAGCCCAAAGACAACATTAGAAATGCACATTTACATATGAATTTAATAAAAAACAGTGTACAATCATCATGTTTATAGAGTACATTTACAGTCCAACATTCTCATTCTCTCTTTGCGGCGATGGTAAAACGTGGAGGAGTCATGGTCACAGCTTACAACATCAACTCTGCATTGTCCAATGAAGCTTCACTCATCTCCTCCTCTCCACTCATCTCATCCTCCTCTTCCTCATCAGCAGGCCTCTTCACACCCCTCTGCTTGGAGAGGGCTGCGGCATAACGGATGTTATACATGTTGAAGTCACACCTGTACAGAGAAAACAAAAATTCCCGGTTACATGCTATCTCAATGTCAGAAACAACTGAAAATGTAACAATTTGAACAGAATTTTGGTGATTTTGGACTCATTTTTCAATACACTTTTGAATACTAATTTTGCTTGTTTTTAACATTTACATTGACATTTAATAATTTGATTAATATGGTTCAGTGGGAGACAGTCCATGCTGAGACTCACAGTTTGGACAGATCATCAAAGTGTCTCTGGATGCTCTTCTGCAGCGCTTGAAGTGTAGGAAGTATGGTTCCGGACCTGTGCAAAAAGAAAAATTAAAAATAATCAACAGCTACAGTCACTCAGAATGTTTGATGCCATTTTTAAACTAAATGCCATGAAATGTTTGTCTTCAGCCAGTAACTAGCAGAGAAGTTATGTCTACCACTCTGACTTACATCAGTGAATCATCTTAAACCACCTTGCAATGCGTATTAATTTACAACAAACAATGAGAAAGAGGCTTGGAGCAGACCTGTTTTTGAGTTTCTGTCCGTGCAGCATGAGCAGGTTCTGGGCCCAGGTCATGTAAAACTGCAGGTGACCCGACTTTTCCAAACAAGCCGCCACAAAGCCCAGCAGCTTTTCCACATAAATGTCAGGAAGGGAGCCACACACCACCGGTACTGCAAACCAAACCCACAAATTCTCGATCATTAAGGCCTATACAGCTTCAAATGTGCTAAGCGTAAAGCCAGGAAGTTGCAACAACCAAGAGGAGAGTGTTTTTAACAGCACTAATCTACCACGGCTGTTCGTTCACTCACTCTGCTCGTGCGGCACGGTTTCCAGCACTTCCTGCTTCAGGGCTTTTTCATTGAGTCTGAATGCCAGGACGATGGCTGACACCCACTCCTGAAGCCGGAGCTGCTTATGTATGCTGGCCGGTGTCACGTCCAGGTCGAGGTCGTAGGGGTCAAAGACGAGAGAGCCATCGAGGGAGTAGACCAACAGGCCCTCGGTGGTGGTGGCTGCCCAACTACGACCTGAGAGACGATGGACACTAGAACAATTATACTACAAGCAAAGAAGCTGTTCCATTTATTAAAAGTTATTTTCAACCATCCCAAGCGGCAACAGTGTTCTGATCAGCTGGTTTAATGATCAGTTGACAGTCTATTACCTACCAGTAGGGGAAAACCGCAGCGAGCTGACTCTGATCTCTGGCTTGAAGTGTCGAGAACTCATATCACCTTTGAAGACACATGCAATGAATAAAACGTGAGAATGGGAAAACACAACATCGACAAATACTGACTGTTACTGTCAATTCTGTTGGAAATGCTCATATTAGTGGGTTAAAAAAATAAAGGTAACGTACCTTTCCTGACTCCAGGGAGACTGATGTTTACCCCATCTCCATCCCCTGCTCCCTCGTCCACCAAAGCCAGGCTGCCGAACTCTGTCATCTTTCGTCGGTCCAGGAACTCCTGAACCACAGAACCATAGAAAAAAAAAATCACATTAGGGGGGCCGCCGTACAATAGCTGTATGTTAACTTCACTGACTAATACGTGGTCAAATGACGGAGCTGTGTCTGAGGCTGTACCTCCATGGCATCAAAAGACAGGTTGCAGGAGATTTCAAACTTCTTCATCAGCATCTGCTCCTTGACGTTGTAGATGCAGACAAACTTGGACTGACCTCCTGCCAAAACGGACTCCCCATCGGCAGAATAGCACAGCGACGTGAAGGACCTTGGAAATGAATAAAATCCAACCTGAATCAACGACTTGGCACAAATGCTATAAATCTTTTGCACCATTAGACAAATCTGTGTGTGCTCACACTCAATTCTCTCACTCACTTGCCCTTCGCCAACTGCTTGGCTGTGATTTTATCAGTCTCTTTGCGGCCCGTCTCCAGGTCATGGCGACCAGCAACAGAACCAGTTTGTGTGGCTGTTTGGGGGTTCCAGAAAGAGATCTCGCCGTTCAAAGTGGCCACGGCCAACTCCTGACCATCAGGGCGGTAAGTCACTGACAAACCTAAGTCAGGGAAAAAAGAAAACACAGCCCGTGGGCTCAATGAGCTCAGTTGCTCTAGAACCTACAACCCAAATTACCCTGAAATATTTTACCCATAGCAACCAGAATTAGAAGAAAGATGCAGACTAGCCATCATTTACCATCAGAGGTGAGGGGAAGAGTTTCCTTGACCTGCCAGCTGTCCAACATGTCCCATAGCCTGACGGTGCGGTCCCACGAGGCACTGGCCAGGATGGACTGAACTGGACTAAAACACAGGCAGCTGACAGGACCCTCGTGGCCCCCAAGAACCTAGTAAATCATAAGAATGGAAAGAGACAACACATCACAAATGAGATCAATTCAGTGAGTGAATAAGATACATGTTCCTCAGCTGGATAACTGCTTATGGAATAATAAAGTTAGGTTACCTCGAGCAGTCTGCCTGTCTGCATGGACCACAGGAAGATCTCAAATGAGTCCTGGGCGCCCGCACTCACCAGCTCCCCACTGGCATCTACCGCGAGGGAAGAGAACTGCGCAGGCCGCGGTGACGTGAACGTCCGGAAGTTTCGATACCTGCAAGTGCACGTAAACACGTTCACCTGTGTGAGCACAGATCAGTAAAAGCACACCGTCCTTTCCCAGAGTTCTAGCACATTCAGAACCCCTGTCTGGTTTTGCTCACTGTCCCTCTTAAATTCACCTATGCAGGTCGAACGCTCTGACCGTCCCGTCCAACGACGCGCTGACAATGACGAAGCCACTGGAGGTGAAGGTGACGTTGGTGACGCTGCTGGTGTGCTCTGTGAAGGTGACGAAACAAAGGCCGCTGTTGGTGTTCCACACTTTGACCTTAGGAAGTTAAAAAAAAACACAGAATAGCATTAGATTAAGGTATTTTAGGCTGCAAATCTGGGAAAGCGCTGATGTCTGGACAAAAAAAAAAGTTGTGAAGATGCTAAAAAGTTTGTTATTCTTTAGATTTTTGTCACTCTTAGTTTTATCAAACTAGGGACAGAGCAGGATACTGTGTGCCTGTCTGTTAATATGTCACAGTTATTAAAAAGCATCCCCCTGTTTTTCTAAGCAAAATTAAAGGTGTCAATCTATCTCACAATGTCATCGTGACTGTGCTCAACAGCAGTGAGTTAGCATTAAATACTCCTCACAAACGAAGCCTAAGGTTATTACCTCACATGCAGAGGTGGTTTAAAAACTCTGCAAACATGTTGCTAACATTATATGATGTGTGTATTCCATGTGTTTTAAATTCTGACACTACCTTTCCCTAAAATATAATGACAGTAAAGGGTGTGGAGCACTCACTTTGCCGTCATCACCTCCCGTTACAATGTACTGTCCGTCTGCGGAGTACGCCAGAGAGGCCATGTTGTTGAAGTGTCCCTGCTGCTTGAAGACGTACGACTCGCTCTGCCACTCCCAAACCAGCAGCTGACCCATCCCTAAAAAAACAAAATGCACAGAAACGTCAACCATGCAATACTAAGCAACAGATGTGCGCAGAGCTGCAAAAAAGCAACTGACAAACGTCTCACCTGAGCACCCAAATCCGATCCAGTCTCCTGTGCTGTTTATAGCCACTGAGGAGATTCTCTGGTCTGAAATACTTAAAGGAGGAACATTCAAGTCATCATATAACCGTTGTATCATTTATTTCTACATCTACACTGTTTGTTCCCTGGTGTAAAGCTTAACTCATGCTTGCTCTCATCTCATTAAATACTCACAGTTGACCTTTCTCTCACCTCAGAGAATGGATAAGGTTAAACTCTGGAAGTTCGTGCAGGTGGAAGATACCAGAAGCAAAACACGTGACCAGGATGTGAGTCGGCTTGTGGTAGGCAGCGGCGGTCAAGTTGTTAAAGTCTCCTTCTTTGTTGAAAAAGTGTCTGCAAGAGTATAAGGAAAGATTTTTATCAATAAAAGGTTGCGACCCACTTTAACTCATAATGAACTGCCTTTTATGAGCTAGTCCTAAGTGTCTTACTTGCTCCTGTGCTTGTATCGAACATTCTTGACTGTCTTCTCCTCTGGAGCTTCAGCTTTCCCTCTGATGACCTCTCCCTCTTCTTCTTCCATCACCTCTTCCTCTTCCTCTTCGTCACCTGGTCTCAGGGGCTTCGGCTTGTCCCGGCTCTTCTTCAGGACGAGTCCATCGAGTTCCGTGTCGCTCTCCCACACACACAGGGTCCCATCCTGGCTCACCGTGTACAGCTGATAATAAAAAGAAACACGTCTTTCTTTTGAGGTGTTCTTCTAAAGCTTCACGTAAACCAAAGTTTAAAATGTAAGATTTTAACTTACATCCAAACTGTCCTTCTCAAAGAAACAGCCCACAATGACGTCTTTGTGTCCACCCAGAGAGTAGTAAATAAGGTTTGCCCAGCGTTCGGCACCAAACACCCACGTTGACATGTCTTTGCTGCCCACCACAAAACACCTGCAGAAAAAGCCACGATTCATTATTTTCTACGGTTACAGGTTTTGACAATCAAACACACCTTTTAATTTTTACTCACTTTGAGTCGTCTGTCCAGTCGATGCACGTGGTTTCATCGTAAGGACCGTAGTAGCTCTTGTCCAACACAAAGGCATTAAACTCCCGGTGTTTCCCAGGAGCGTGGTACATCAGAGCCACATTCTCCTTCGTAACAACAAATTTCCTAAGCAAAGAATAAAAATAAACAAACGTTGAAATGTTATAAATACTTGTGCATTACTTTTGGTTTTTGACGATTTTTGATTGAGACATCCAGAGTTGAGCTCACCTGCCGTCGGGTGAGAAGGAGATGCTGTTCACGGGTTTATGAAAGTGGAAATGATGAAGCACAGCTCGGGTGATGAGGCTGACCAACAGCGCAGCGCCATCTGTACGATACAAACGTAAAAACACAGTTATTTTGCAACGAGACATGCACGTCTGTACGACATGATTCGGCTCAGTGGGTCGTCTTACCTTCATCAACCAAAATTGCCAAGTTGCCGTTGGGTGAGAGACCCACGCATGTGATGTTCTTTGTAGTGGAGACAGGCAGCGTCTCAGATGTGTTGCTTGAAATTAAAGAGGTATGTTTAAATATATGCTCTGGTTTTAATTTTTAAAAAATAAGGGCCAAGGTTAGTTAAAAGCAGCACCATTTCATGCATCATGCTACTACATTTTATTACAGATGTTTTAACCCCAGCAGTGGAGTAGGGAGGCTGACAAAAACTCTTGTGACACCATTGACAGTTTTAGTGTCATTTTAGTCCTGACTTACTTTTTCAGGTCGAAGACAGAGACTCGGTTTCCCACGGGACTGATCACTGAGTTGCCATCTTTCGAGAAATTCAAATTCCCCTGACGATAAACTGCTCCCAGCAGATTGGAAAACTGCAATGCAAAGACAGACTTTCATTTTCTGTCGTCTGGTTAAGGGGAAGGAGAGGAGCTCACGCCAAACTCCATTCGTAAATTTGGGAATTGCACCTTCCCTGCTAACAGCTAATTGCTAGATGATAAATTAAATACATTCATGACTTAATAAAGCAATAATATAATGAGGTCTTTATTCATTTAAATGTTGACTCATTGATTTTTTAAGAGTTTAACGATTGAACTTAACGGAAGACTGTCAAAGGCAGGCGCAATAAAAACGACATAACTAATATTAATAAAACGTTTGTTATCAGAGAACGTTAGCCGAAATAAGGTGTGACTGCTAACACTTAAGTGTATACGGTTCATATGCTGTTACGTTATTTAAGCATTCATGTAATAAACTTTACATTTTATAAACATAGTTTTGTTTGACGTTAGCTAACAGTCTCGTTAGCTAACAGCTGCGTTACCATACTCACCCTATAAGCAAACTTCATGTTTCTCAATATAACTTATATAGTACATGTATCTACTTTTGATTCTTTTAAATAATGCAGTGGACGTATTAATTTGGGGATAACATCACACACGCTCCTCCGCTCACACGTGCTTGCGTTGTGTTGACACTCGCCACTTCCGGGTTTACATACGTTAATGACTCACAGCACCACCCAGCGGCCTGGAGGGAAAACTTTAATCAGATTTCACCTCAGACTCTGGAGGATTTTAAACTTGTTTCTTTACTTTATTTGCCAAAGGATGAACTGATTAATTAAAATCATCACGAAATTAATCTGTGAAGAAAAATTAGACTCAGCTCTTTTCGTGGACACGTTTCATTCCCTCCTTTCTCTGCTGCCGTTGGTTCACGTACAGAAACACTGTTGATTGGATTGTGACATATAGTTTTATCTGCAGGCACTTTCCTCGGCTCGTCCTACCAACAAATAAATAAACAGATGTTTGGAAAATTGATTAGAACAAAAAAGAGTTCAATCTGTCCTCACTGAATTGCTCTTAAAAGAAAATTGTCTGAATTTGACTTTGTGTTTTGGAAAAATAGGAAAGTGACTTTTTCTGCCACAAATAGAAAATCAGCTTTTTAGTTTTTTGCTTTTAATTGAAATGCAGAACAACAAAGAGGCAAACATGCAGAAATCCATTTCTACAGATTCTTTAAAGGACATTTTACATGAACATGAGAAACAAGTGATTCTCTTAAAATGAGAATCAGCATGGGACGTACTGGTGATGTACTGTGAAAACAAGCCTGCCCACAAATTATGTTCAGGTCTTTGGATTTTATGTTTCTAATTTCAGAGGAAATAAAATAAGATCTGGAGGAGACCTGGGTCATCATGAGGTTTGTAACAGAAGGAGGGACAATGTCTCTGGGACAAAAAAATGGCTACTGCACAAAAATAACAATCATTTGAACTTCCTCAACATGCAGAAACTCATTTTTCTTGGTTTAATTATTGTAAGCTGATTTTAGGAGCCACATCAGACTTTAATTGAGCTCAAACCGGAGTTTAACAGCATCAGAAGTCAAATATGCCTGATATATGCATAATAATTATTAATTTCAGACGTTTCGAGGCCTGAGGAGGGAGTAAGGTCACCATGTAAACTGAGCCAATTTAGTTCATTTAGAATTAGAATAATCCGAAGGTCCAAAACACCCCTGTTGAGCTCTTTGTAATAATTAACCTGTTTCCAAAACTGAATATTTAGTTATTAAACTGTAAAGACTAAAAAGTATCAGGCTCCCAACTGTCCATCAAACATGGGCATGGTTTTGTTTGTCTACATGATTGAGAGATCTGTCTAAAATCCAGGACAGATGTCTCATCTCCCACCCACAGAAAAGTTCTCGTGACAAGAACTAAACCACATTCATGTTTAGCAGATGCTCAGGAACCACATCCACCGCACTAATAGTCAGAGATGAAGCCACAGATTGTAGAGGAGGAACAGAAAGTTAAATGCTACTTTAGTAGTGACAACAGTTACAAAACACAACGTTAATAACTTATTGTAATGTTTCATTTAAATCTTGCCAACAGGCCACATGTGAACTAATGTTCTGATCATGTCCTGGAGGTCATTTTGACGTGTTGTAAACCCACACAGTAGCTGAATGGTGACTTTGTTGTCGGCAGAAGGTGATACACACAAAGTCACTTTGTCATGAAGATTGTTTAAATCTTACACAGTCCTACTGTCTGCACTTTAGAAAAGTCAATTTTAGTTTCTTAAAGATCTTGCAGCATCAGACAGTCATTTAGACTGTCTGCATCATTTAGGAAAACAGGTCTGTCTGTAGAAACAATTTTAGTTTCTCAGTTGACAGATCTACAAACTTGGTCATGTCATGTTAGATCAGTGTTATAATTTCTTAATTTTTAAGATGAAACTGTCAGAAAGGTGATAATTAAATTTCTTTATTAATAAGGTCAAAGTGGACGGTGGAGTCATACTGTATTCTTAGAAGTAGTGGGTTATTATCACAGTAGCAATGATTTTTCAGAATCAATCAAAGATTTTGAACCAGTCTCATCAGCCTGGCCTCTTCAAAGTGTGGGAACATTAGCAGGTTGGCAGCAGTGCTTTTTGCAAAGAGTAACAGTTTCTGTCAACGCCTCGAAAAGTATGCCAGCTTAAAATGAACTAACCACAGCTGATTCATGTGATTACTAAAAATGACATGTCATCACTATGTCTGCACGAACATTTCAGCAGCGTGGAAAACAACAGACTCACTGACTCTGCAGGAGTTAAATAAAATAAAAATGATAAAACGATCCAACAACAACCCAGTCAAGAATTGACAGTGAGATTTAAATGTTGTTGTCTGTGTGTGACGGCTCTGAGCCCTGATCACTGCAGTAAAGGTGTTTATTTATGACCTCTGAGACATTTAAACAGGGGAACACTGAATATTACACATTCAGGGGAATTTAAAACTCCATTTCTAGTTTCTACAAGTCAGTAGCTGCTGTGCCATTTTTAGTAAAACCAACTGTGATACTAATTTGTTCTCACACAACATTGGTCAAAAACAGGAGGTGGTTCACCAACCTCTGACTGATGCCACACAGCTTTTGCTTCCAGGACTTGTGATTTTCACTTACTACAGCAGCAGTAACACGCTCTTGCTCGTCCAGCCTGGTGTTTTCAGGGTTTTTTTATTGGAATCTTTATTTAGTATTTAGCAGGACTAGTGAATTTCTACTGACATTACCGATTCACTGATGAAGGTTTAGAAATAGAAATGGACTTTAAATTATTCACAGACAGGAGAGAAGCTTGTCAGAGTAAAAACCAAAAGAGTAAAACTAGTTGCCATCAGGAGGCTGGTCGATATTACACATTCATTTACTGTAGTTAATGTATGATCACCGTCTTTTGGGGAATTTACCAGACAGGAATCTTCATCCTCTGTCATCCAGAGGAGCATCCAACAGTCAGACGGGAACCTGAAGTGAACTTCTACCAGAACATCACGATGACTGTCTCAGGTTTGTAGCTCTGAACGGTCCACTGGTTTTCGAACCTGGTCATCCTCTGCTTAACACAAGTTCTCTTAGAAATGCGTGTTTACTTGTTTTTCCACATGATTATGTTTTAGATTTCATTTAAATTGGATTAAATTCACTTTACCAGTCTGTGGACTTAAAAAATAAAACATTTTGGAAAATAATATTTTTCTCTTGCTGAGATTAATAAATTAAGACTCAGAATCACATGGCTAATATGCAGAAATGTGTTTTAAAGAGTATTTAAATGTACGTTTGATATTACAAGAAAACGGGAAAGCAAATTATTGCCCTACAGATAAAAAGCCAAACTTTATTTCGAAAAACAACGATTATGTCCACATTAGTACCATCCGCTAAAACAAAAAAACAACTGTGACGTGACACCATCTGACCGCAAGCATTGTTTGCTTGTGTGTGTAATTTCAGAGAACCTAAAATAATTCTTAAGAACTTTAAAACATTTTTTAAAACATTTTAAAGCTGTGGAAGACATCTGGATGATAATGAGGTTAGTTAATAGGAAGACGGTCAATGCAAGCGGGGCAATGTTTAAGGAAGTGCATCGTACTAGCTAAAAAGACAAACCAACAGAAGACAAAGAAGCGGAAGACAAAGAGACTTTTGTGTGACTATTGTTACGTTAGCCAAGTTTAAGGAGCTGGATCAGTAACTGACCTCTAACCTGAGTTTAACAGCATCAAATATACCTGATATTTTAAAAATGACTCGTTTCCGACTGTCGCTCTCCGTGTGTCTGAGGCTTGAGCCCTGTTGCTAATGCAATTGGTCTATTTAGGATTAAAATGATCCAAAGGCCCAAAGATCTTTGCAATAATGAACCGAATATTTACTTATGAAAGTGTTCAAACTAAAAACCGACGGCTGATTTGACGTCAAACCGGGATGTGGTTTCCTTTTGTCGCTACGTTAGATCTATATGAAACCCGAGATGAAAAGATTATGAAGAACATCAAGAAGAAGTTATAATTATCAGTATTTTCCTCTTTGGACCCAGAAGTACACGAAACATTGTGAATGTTTACTGATATTAGAGAAGAATGAACACAATGAACCAGGAAGTGGGGAGTGTGTAGCGAGACCAGATATGCGAGAGAACCCCTAGAGGCAGGATGGGGAACGACCAGGCGTGTAGAGGCGAGCAGGCTATGGGCGACGAGGATGAGCAGACAGATTGACCGTGCAGTAGAAAGGATGGTAGGCGAGTGACAGCTCAGCGTTCAGGTTAACAATCGAAGGCTTGCAGATGAGTTGTGACATCCAGTGTGGCAAGAAACTCTCTGGAGGACTGCAGGGGAGTCATGCAGAAAGACCATCTGGCAGAGAGCTGTGGTAAAGTTCAAGAATAAATAGACAGGGTGGAACAGGTGAAACAAATTGAGGTGAATGATAGGTGGTGAAGTTGGCCGAGTAATTGTAGAACTGGACTGTATATGGAGAAAAATGGGTCACAAAATAAAAGTCCAGGGGAGGAAGTGGAGCTGAGAGGGCGAAACGTGACAATAATAATAATACACTTCATTTAATAAGAGTGAATCACATCAGACTGTCACACTCATTCAGAGATGATGTTGTTTATGATGACTGTTTGTGTGCTGAATTATTTCCTAACTTGGCTTTTGTCCTCCACAGACTCTCTCTGACATCCATTTATCTGTTTTCCATTTTGGCCATCGGTAAGTTGTCTGCGATTTTCTGTTTTCTTGGAATCTGAACTTATCTAACCTGCACAGTCCTTCCCTAGCTAAAATATACATCTTAAGACAGTTTTGGTCAGTTGTCCCCCTGAACTGGCAGTAGATCCAGGCCTCATCAGCTCATCATTGGACAGTTAAAGAGACAGAGTCATTTATGTCTAAGTGATTCAATGAAACATTGGTGTTTTCTCTTAGTGAGATGCGAGGTTGAAGTCCAGGCTTACCTAGGAGAAGATGTCCTGCTGCCGTGCGTCTACAGCAGGATCAGTCCCGTCCCTGAAACAGGATCCATCTTCTGGAGGGACAAAGACAACAACGCCATGCTGAACGTCATTCGTAAGGAAACGACTGAATCCTTTGAGTGCCGGAACTTCAGAGGTCGAGTTAAAGGTTTTCCCGATCAGTACAGAAAGGGAAACTTCTCCATCATCCTGAAGAATGTGAGCCTCCTGGACCGTGGTGCCTATGAGTGTCACGTTCCTGCGGTGGACTTCATGTGCCGGGTTCAGTTGGCTGTCTCAGGTGAGTGACAGAGTATTTAAAGTGAACACGTGGAAGCATCACACTGATGTTGATGAGACAAATTTCACCCCTGAAAGCTCCATCTCTGCATGTCCTTCTATTTAGGCCACTAAACTTCACACGTGTGACATTTAAGTTTCCAGTTACGGACAATCTAGAGAACGTGGACAAATTTTACAAGGATCTTCCTTTTAAGAAGAATGACTGTAATCAATACAAATAATTTTAATAATCACCAACGTTTTGTTTTAAATTAAACTTCATCATACACAGCTGTACAGGAAAGATCCGGTTCAGTTTTTTCACCACCTGTAATGTCACTTAATCATCAGGTGTCAAAACATCCAGTCTGAGTTACACGGCTGCTTTCTGTTCGTGTTGCAGGTGAACGTCCAGCATCAACATCTCCTGCTCCTGGATCGTCAGTGCATGGTGGCGCGGTGACACTCCACTCCCTCCATCTGACTCTGCTCTCTGTCCTTCTGTCTGTCTTAGTTGGTTCTGAACTGTGCTTCTTTTCATGACTTTTTCCTCCCACAAAGGCTGAAATTCCAATATCCAAGATGTGGCCAGTTCGTTGTATTCCTAATCGCTGTATTCCTAATTCATACTGTAAATAAATATAACACTAGTTCATTCTTTGTTGCCTGTACTGTTATTACCAATAACTAGTTCCACTACTAGTGGTAACTCCCAACACAAATGTTACTGTTGTTAATACCACTAATGCTATTAAATTTTCTATTAATGCAACTGCTAGCACCAGTATTATTTAATACCACTACTACTGCTCTGACGCATAGTGGAAATGTCCTGACATCATTTTATGACCCTAACTGATCATCGTCCAAAAAGTGCAGGATCACTTTAGTGAAGGCATCTTCATTTCCTTAGCATCCTCCTCCTCCTACAACGCACATAATGTTCAGACGTTGGCCAGGGAGCTGCCGATGCTCTCATTATTAGAGCATTATTAACCATGAGGTCGGACGCATCATTGGGTCTTGAACCGGGAGAATTTGCTCCCTGCGCTGCTTCTGCACATGCTCCTGATGTCCTGTTGGAAGAGGGGGCAATTCAAACACCTACTGACAGATGGAGACCCGCAGTAACGCGGATATATACAGCAACAGAATGTATGTACTTACATATATAAAACCTACAGCACATTGCTCACAATATGTCTCGTAGTCTAAAGACGGGTGTCAAAAAACATTAGTTGGACATTTCTCTCACAGACAGACACGTCCCGACCTGCACCTGGGCTGCGGTATCGTCTACCAGAGGGAACAGGCGATGGCTGGGGTGACTTGGCTCCCTAATGGTTTTGTTTGCCCTGGACAAACTGTGCTGTAGATGGCAGTGTGAACCCAGCATCCTTCTCAGCTGCCCTCATCACCCTGCTCAGTTCATTTTTCTCTGTGGTCTTACTGGTCACGTCCCACAGGGAGACGCTGCCCGTCAGGACGCTCTCCATGGGACTGATGGACTCTTTTTCAAGCCTGACATTTCAATAAACAGAGAAGTTCCCTGAACATGAGAGAGCCTGTAGTCTCCATCAGGTGCTGGGCGATGCCTAATTATCATAACAATTTTATGTTTTTAAACTTTTTAATAACTCAAACTATACGTCACAGCCTTCATGTAAGTCAGTTATGAATTTGATTTTTATTTCTGCTAAGAGAACTCTCACAAAATAAAAAAAACTACTTTTAAGCATGAATAGGTCAAAAGGTAATCCAGAGAGGTGATTCCAGGTGAACGATGTGACTTTTTTCAATCCACTTTGAATCAATTTGTTTTGAGATTTAACAATGTTTGCTGTAAATATTCAAAGAGCTGAAAAAGCTGCTCGTCCAAGGTGGAGACAGATGACATTGTCGCCTGCTTTTATGCATGTGCAAGCCTTGAAAATTACAGGGAGAGTACAGTGCAGAAAATTAATGGTGACATCAGCTCTTGAAAACCTTCAGGCTATTTGTGGATGTATGGAGCAGACGGCAGTGTAGCCACAGGAGAGATCAGTCAGAAAGCTGGACATTATCCGAGCTTGAAAAGAGAAGCCGCAGAGAAGAAATAGAGACGTCCTTAAAAATATCCACACTGTTTATTCAGGTTTACAAAAAAAAGCTGATCTTTCATGAAAAGTCAAAGAGGAGCATGGAACTGTTCAGGATAATATCACGTATTGTAATTTAATTTAGATCGCTCGCTCCAATGTCGTCTTTCAGATCATCACATCCTCTAACGAGTTCTTCCATCTCGTCATGTGACAGGAAGCTGCAGGCCTACCTATCACGTTAACACACATTGTCCCGTATTCCCTTACAGACTAACTGCATTATTAATTGTTTCACGAGTCTGGAAGAGTCGTCCCCATTCAGAAGAGCTCAGCAGACAGACGCAGACCGAGTCTTTTTCTGTGTGTGTGTGTGTTTTTAATAGAAGAACATATTTTTATAATGTTTGCCGCAGCAACTAAGAACTTTGTGAAACAGGTTGGAGACACAGGGCGGCTGATCCCCGTCCCGAGCCTGAGCGAGGCCGACCGCTACCAGCCCCTCAGCCTGGTTACCAGGAAGAGGAAGAGGCATTTCTGGAAGAAGAACAAGTACGCCTCGACCCCGTTCTCACTGAAAGACATCCTGGTGGGGGAGAAGGAGATCACAGCAGGTAGAGTTATCGAGTTATGAAAAGCTTCAGATGTTTTCAGCACATTTTTGAGTTTTTGTGTGGCACGTAGGTCAAGATAAGATACTTCTAGCTGTGTCATGGCAAAGAAACAGCTAGTCTTTGTCAAAAATAATATGAACACTGTAGATTTTAATATAATTTTTTCAATCATAGGGTTTGTTTAAAAAAAATGTTTCTACACATAATTAACCTTTTAAAGAAAAAATTCTAAAAAGTTTATGCACAGTGCAGCATCACATAAACAACAATAAAGGACAAAAATAAATGCTGGCCTGATATAACTTTCATAGATGACATTATAGGGTTATTGTTAATTATACTTGTATGTATAATATTATTAAACTAAATGCAGCAGGCATGTGTAAAATAGGAAAATATGAATGTGCTAAAATGTGCTGAGTGCACAAATGTAATTCATTACACGCCAGCTGCTTTTCTTTGAGCAGGAGTTTCCTCTTATCAGCTTCTCAACTATGAAGACAAATCGGACGTGGCTCTCAACGGTCGTCTAGGAAACCACATCATCAACGACGTGGGCTTCAACATCAGCGGGTCGGACTCGGTGGCCGTCAAGGCGTCGTTCGGCATCGTGACCAAGCACGAGCTGGAGGTGGCCACGTTACTGCGCGAGCTCCGCTCCAGGTGTGACCCGCATCATCGCAGGATCACTTCAGGCCAATTACATGAAGTGCCATCGCTCTGATGTTTTATTAATGGTCAAGTTTAAATATCTGATGATTCTCACTGATCATTTAGCATTTGAGTGGAGGCGTGTTAGTGAGACTCGTATGTCATGAGCTATTTTTTCCACGCCTGAAATTTGAGCTGCCAGTTTTTCTCCTCATACAATGATATTTGACCTCTGACCTCGCTGAGACAGAGGGAACATGAGAGGACGTTTCCCTTCAAGGATGATGCTGATCGTGTATATTCACTCAAGAACTCCATGCAAACGGACAATGAAAGACAGGAAATGTTTAAGATAAACAGGTTTCAAACTTAAAGGTCTATTGTGCTGCAAAATGGCCACAGGAAGAAACAACCAAACTGTCTTTTCAGGAAAGTGGACCTGGACCACTGCCTGGTTCGTCAGGCTAAAGACAGCGGACGGAGCGTCCTCTGTGTGGTCGTGGAGAGCATCCGCACCACGCGTCAGTGCTCTCTGACCGTCCACGCTGGGATGAGAGGGACGACCATGCGGGTAGACACACACACAAACACACATTAGATGTCCCTGGAGACATTTGAATTCATTTCCAATGGAGACACGAGCTGTCCCGTCTGTTGTGGGTAGTCAGTAGAGAAGTCATGAAAATAAACTTTTATTTTAAAACAGCATTAAAAAAAATATTTTTGATTATCAGATGCGTGTTGCAGGGGTGGAAAAGGTTGGCATGGGCCCCCAAAAATGGCCCCTCCACCCATCTTATCATTTGGAGCTACAAACACTTGTCATATGTGGCACTTATATCATATCAAATTCACATAAAATAGTGTATTTAGCATCTACAATTTTCACTTATTTCCTCCAAATCATGCAATCAATCTGAGACGTTAACGTTGAGCCGCTGAACTCCATGTGTTTGTCAACAGACAGACACGTACAAATTTGGGGATGTCGTGGTGAGATGACATGTGCTGTAACCACTCGGTGCTTTAATTTGAAGGAAAGAAATGCAAAAAAATGACTGGCTCAACCCCGGAGATGTGAATTATTGTACTCCATAGTAGTATATAGGCTTTGAGTTTGGACAAAACATGTCAACTGGGCTCTGGAGACTTGTAATTTTCTTACATGTTCACTATTTTCTAGCATCTTTACACATTAACGCAATGGTGATGAGTTAGACACACAAAACATGTTAACACAAAGTGTGTCTCAAAAAGCATGTACCTGAATCCTTTTTCGTTCAGTACGGTTCAGTCCCCCCTCACTGTCTTTGATCTGATGCAGTTCCAGATCGACGACGGCAGGAACCCCAAAGGTCGAGACAAAGCCATCGTCATCCCGGCTCACACCACCATCGCCTACAGCATCTGCGAGCTGTTCGTTCGACTGGACGGCCGGCTCGGTAGGGAGGACACACACACACCACACCATTCCCCACCATTCAAACAGAAGTTATAATGCAGGGCTCCACTTGTTAGAGGCCTGAGGGGTCTTTGAAATCGCTCGATGAGCTTTTTTAAGTAGTTCATGAAGTAAACATATTAAAAATGATTAACTGCACCTTTGCATGAAGTAGATCGGCTTTCCAAAGAACTAAGGGAAATCTTTGTTTTGGAAAGAAGAGTGCATATAAAAAAGGTCTGAATCCCTTCATGGTTAAAAGCTAGAGCTGTGGTGCCATTGTGTTTTATTGTTGAGTTTTTTTTTAATAATTATTGACTTTCTGGCCATACTCGAACAGCTTCTCTCAGGCAGCTGGAAATTACAGGAAATTAAAATTAGCTTTACTTCACACAGGTGCAGTGAGATGCTGAACATGCTAAACAAAAAGTGAACGTTATGCAAAATAAAAAAAAATAAGGATAAGGATTCGTCAACAATAAATCAATAATCAGCACCAAGAACTTGCAGCCTTGGATGAATCTGCGGCTGAGCTGAAGTTACCGTCTTCTTTTCAGACATTTGTGTAACCCCAGAGTCTCAGGGTGGGTTTGAGCGGGAGCAGATCAGGGAGCAGCTCGGCGGTTTCATCGGCCGATTCTCCATTGGCCGCCTGCGCCGCTTCCTGTCTGGGATCATCTATGGAAACCCCTTAAGAGCAGGTACAGTAATGACCTCTGCTACACGATCTAAACCCACTTATGTCCATCAAGCTTCTGATACGTAGCTTCATCAAACTCTTGTGTAGATGACCGAACGTTCGAGGAGCTCACCCACTCCGATTCCTACATGGACGACATGGTGACCGACTACTACGAGAAGGCCGCCAGCATGACGGACGTGTCCACAGCCTACCTGAGTCAAAGCTCCCACACGCGGGTCAACCTCCTCAAACACAACATCCCTAAGGGACCCTGCGCACTGTGTGGCATGGGCAGCCAGAGGCGGGAAACCGTCTACGGCTGTTTGGAGTGTTCGACGGGGGGCCAGAAGTACGTCCGCCTGCACGTCGTGCCGTGTTTCGACCTGTGGCATAAAACGCTGAGGTGAAACGTTGAGGTTCTGTGCAAGATGCTACACATGGAACTGTTTACTAAGTTGTTTTAAATGTGGGTTCATGCAAAACTGGCGGTTGTGCCCCTGCAACACGCCCGCAGCCGTCACTTCAGCCAACGGTCTCAGTAAACGTGGTGTCATCTCTCCCTTTGTGGTGCGACGCACAGTATCGCTTTCAGTTCGCCTTTGGCACCAGCCCTTTTCTGCACGTGTGCGGTGTGTGTTCTGTAGCTGCCAGACGATGAATTATTCAAGGAAGTGGATGGAGACGGGATCAGGTGAGGGACTGAACAGGACAGCCTGCTGTTGTTTTTTTCCTCATGTCACATGGAAAGTGTGAAAGCGTGTGATGTTTGATAGTCATTCAGCTTCGTGGTCGTTGAAGCGATGGACATTAGAGGACAGCATCTCTCTGAATTTGCCTTCAGTTCCCATGATTCACGTGCTCTAAAAACATGTTTTGCATCACCCACGTTATTGTGTTTCCCTTAAATCCTCTGTGCTTGTTCAAACTTTTCCGGGACCAACACTTAGGTTCTCAAATCATCAGTTCATCACACATGCATAAAAAACCATGAACGCACAAGCTGACCTCTGATCTGATGCAGGAACTGTCCTCCCATCTGCTTCGGTTTCTGTCCCCCGTGTCTCTGCCCGGCTCCTTAATGGGAAATCAGTCTGTTTTCAGAAAAAAAAAAATACAAAAAAAACACACTCTCATCACTTCCTGACTTGTTCTGCAAAAGGAAACAAGCAAAATGCGCCTTGGTCACTGACAGAAATGTCATTTTAAGATAAAATTGCTTGTTAGGAGAGAGTTTTCTGGGCAGGAATCACGCAGTATTTCATGGCGTGTGTTGTGTTTTTGTCTCGGAGACGTCGCCTTCGAGGATTGATGGTCCGCTGCACCGTCTTGTGCGGAGCCTTGCCCTGGAAAACACATCAGACGAGTGTAACATGCACATTGTAAACTGCTCGAGCTGGAGATGTAGGTCAGCAAATTCAGGTAAATAGCAACAAGAAAAAGCTCATTAGTCGTCTGAAGGACATCACTTCAACACATGTCATATTTCTATGAAATATGACTTATTTCTATGAAATACATTCTAACATCTCCTGGTTACAGGAGATGTTAGAATGGCTTAGCAAACAGCCCCAGCACTTCCTAATCAATATTGTTTTGTTTTGTATTTTATTTTATTTAATCCGTACAAAAATGTTACGTGAAAATGATGATGATAATTTCGGGCTCATCAGGGATGCATTCTTAAAATCTTAGTTTTCTTTTTTTTTTTTTTTGCTTGGTGCAGTGACTTCTGCAGAAAAGTAAACAAAGACGTTTCCCAATATGTCAAACTATTTCTTTAAATGTGTGTAACAGTTGTTGACAAGTGATAATGCAACAATAAAAGATGGCCACCTGTCTTTTTTCGTGTTTTTACTTTTACTTGTAGCTTTTTAAAAGACACCTTCCCTCATACTGAGCTTCTTTTGCTTCTAGTTTGGGTAGCACGTATAAATGTCACAAAGGGGAACGTCATCAAATTTCAACTCGATTTCTACGGATTTAGTTGACGGTGGAAATGTACATTAATACTTGTAAATGTCCCTCTGACTTCTTTGTGGAAAACTCCTCCAGATGGCATCACCAGGAGGAGTTTTTCATCATGAGGAATTCAGGGAAAACAGTTTGACCAAGGTTACAACCTCCATAATGTGAGCAAAGTGATGAATTTTCTACTAGAGGAACGTGGATATTTTAATGCGGTCAAGTCAGAGGGATGTTAAAAGCCTCAATCTAAATTTACACTTTTAATTAAATCCACAAAAAGCAAGTTAAACATTGGTGAAGTGTCCGAGTGTGCACAGTTGACAGGGGAATTTATCGTGTGACATGGAGGAGCAAATATACGGATAAAAGACAGAAAGGAAGCTGGAAATGTATCATTTTCATTTAAACTAGTTCATTTGAAGCAGCAGCAGAAATGGTGCAAACGCTGCACTGATACACGCAAAAGCAACTTCAAAACGGTTTTATTTCCAGCTGCAGCATCCAGTCCACCTTCTTTCATCCGTCATTGGGACAAATTTAACGCAGCCTTTAATTAGCCGCATCTTTCAAAGCCCGTCTCAGAGCCCGAGGAGGAGGTTGGCCCTGAAAGAAAGCAAGAGGAGGAGAGTGAGGAGAGGAGGAGGGAGGAGGACGGGGGGGAAGAGGGAGCTTGTTTCACTTTGCGGCAGTCGCTCATCCAGGAGCCTGTAGCACTCAGGGATATTTGGATTTTGCAGCCTGGATGCTGTAGCTCGGGGTCGGGCTCCTCTCTGACTTCCTCGTCTGTGTGTGAGGACGCTGTTTGTCCGGCGGGCAGACATGGGCCCCTCGTTGCGCTCTGGGATTACCGCCTGCCTGGTCATCGCCCTGGCTCAGGTGATCACTGTGACCTGCCAAGAAGAGACCAAGAAAGGTGAGAGACGCTCATCCGAACATGACTCCTTCTTCTGATCGGCGCTGACAGGTTTATGAAGAGAGCGACACATAAAAAAGATCATGAAATGTTTTGCTTGGTGACAAGTCATTGAGATGTGAGCGAACGTTTTTCCTGTGCTGCTACAATGTTGAATTTTTTTACACGTGTGTTTGTTTTTCCCATTAAGTCCCTGCTTTATGATTTTTCCTGCATATGGCTTGGAAGGTTTCTCCTCTCTTGCAGATTTTTATGCTTCTCGATTTAGTCTAAACTGGGCGTCTGTGCCTCCCAGCACCTGGGCCACACTGGCCTCGTGGTTTGGGAAGTAAAGGTTAAACACACGCCCACCACTTGGACCAGGAAGGGTTATTACGCCTCGATGAGGCACTATTTTCATGTTCACGAAAACCACTAAGTGATAATTAGGTGTGTGGACATGCAAAACATCTGGCAAAAGCTGCAAACTTTTCAGGAATTTGTTGGGAACGAGCTTTGATGCGATGCCTTGTGAGGCTGAAGAGACCCCCCAAGCAGTCACAGAATCTCCAGTTCAAAGATGCTTTTCTGGTTCGGGCCGTTTTCTAAAAGACAAAAAAACATGTCCCAGTGGATGTGAGCTTTGGTCAAAAATACCTTGGGGCTGCAGTGCACACTAAAGAGCGCGCACGGCTGGCTGTGCTATTTCAGTGCGAGGTCGAGCCGGAATGAAGGGGTTTCCAGTGCCACGGCTATAATGATGTGGCCTTGTGGATGGGATGGACAAAAGCAGGCCACTAATTTTGGTCAGACTTGAGGCCAACGGCAGACAAGACACACCCAGAGTGAGAAGATGCTGGATATGAAATATGCACACTTTTACCCGCGGAGGCTGCAAAGCCTGCAGATGTTTGCCTACATCTGAGCGGATGTTTAAGGTTTCTGCGAGTGTGGGGTCGGGTTAGGAAAGGCTTTTTCAACCAGGAAGATGGAAACAACAACGGGATGAAAACTGGTTCAAACAAAATATGGATGGAACACAAACTGCAGCGCTGTGTTCTGACACAGGCAGTAATTATATTTCTGTGTTTTGTGTTGCATTTGACCCCAGAGGTCACACGGTGCCTTCGTTGTCCCAATTTCACCCTTGGAATTTTGGAACTTTACCTATTATTTTTTTCCATTTCGCAAGTTTATAATGAATTAGATTTTAAAGCCAACAGCTGTTAGCATAGCTTAGCATAAAGACACTTAACTTATCTTGTGTTAACTTAAATCTCACTTACCAATTAATTATTATTAGATAAGAATCTGGATAATTTTTTAGCTTTTCTCTTTTTATCATTATAATTCACATTTATTTATTGCTGCCCTGCAGGCGACTGAGAACCCTGAGTTGGGAGCCAACTGTGAAATGTTGAGAATTGGCACAAAAGACTTAAATTACAGTGTGTCTCTGCAGTTTCAGGCCGAGTGTGAATAAACAGGAGCAACCAAGCCTGAACAGGTTCCTCCATGAAACCCGCGGCGCCGCGATGGAGGAAATGTTCCGTGTTCGGTGTCTTATTGTGTGACATTAGTGCAGTTGAATCTGTAGCCAGATGTTTTGTCTGTTTCAGAAGCAAATATGTCAGTCGTTGTGTGGAAACTGAGCAGTGAGATTTATGATTATGGCTGTCGGTTTTTCAGACCGTTGACTGGCCATTGTTGATTTCCTTTGATTATTTCCACATCGTTTTAGAGTCATACAGACGTAAGTTGCCTCCACATTCCGAAACATCTGCAGCGCGAGCTTAATGCATCGACCCCCACACAATCATTATCATCAGTTCGACTAATTTCATCTTTTGAAGAATATGTTTTCCACAAATCTTCTTGACCTGACTCACCCCACATGTAATCTAAGGTGCACTTTATGTGGCTTGAATATTGTTTAATGATAAACCTGCAGTCAGGCACTTTGGGAGTCTCCGGACTACGACGTCAGACAAAAAAGAAACCCACAATTAGTCATGATGATTGCTCACGTACTGTACATATACAGTAAGCCATAATTAGATACAAATGAGGCGCTGCTGCCTAAAAAAGGAACAGATTATGTATATATTGCGTCCAGAATAAAAGTCTGGCTCTTTCGAAAGCGAAGCCGATGCAGCTGATCCAAGCACTGAATCCCAAAGATGCCTGAGAGTGGCACCTCAAACCCTCCTGCTATGCTTCTGTCTCCGGGTGTGGCACCCCATGTGCCCCCCCCAAATAAAGGCAGGCCACAAGCTTTACCCGAGCCCAACGTATAATACAGCCACTGTGGTTTCCCCTGAAATAACTTCTGCAGTTGAAAAGCAGCGTCTCTGGCGGGGAGAGGCTCCACCACATAATTAGCACTTAGGGGACGTCACTAAACTGCCCGCGTTAAATTTATGCTCTCAAAGCCGGCAGCAGGTGGCCAGATTTGCTTTTCTTTCCTCCTCCTCTCGGTTTAGTTCTGCACTTCCTGGTCATTTTGCTGTTGGAAACAGGCGAGAAACGGAGAAAGGAGTCAAATAAAAGTTGGGGAATGAAAAATGCTGTTTGCGACTCGCAACAAAAAATTCCTTTTTCACAAATCCACGAGCTAACGTCTGACTTAATGACACATACTTTGTGCGGCGTCCTAATGGGAAAAGTACATACATCCTATGTTAGTGTTTACAGTTGAAGCCGAGACAGAGACACATTGCTTGTGCAGAGATGATTACAGCTTGGATCCAGACGCTTTTATAGGCATATTTACCAACAGGAGCTGTCAAATTCAACCGCAGTCTAGTTGGACCGAGTAGTTTTAGTGCCTTGCTCAAGTGCAGGAAAGTACCTCATTCTTAAAACGCGCCTTCACCAACTTTCTGGCTTTAGTTTCGGTGTAAAGGTACATGAATGCTCCTAAACGTCTGTCCTACTTCCGTGTATTTAAAGATTGCTCTGCCTCTAGATGAACCAATCCTCCAGAGGACGAAGCCTGGAGGAGTTCAGATGATGTCATGCGGAGGAGCTCTGGAAAAGCAGGTTGACCGTAATTAGAAACTCAATAGTGTGAGCAACAATATGACACAATCTCAACTGAACTTTCCTCAAAGTGATGTCACCTGGAGGCATTTTTCAGCTCGAAGTGGAGAGATATTTTAATATAGTTTATATAGTGAGAGATATTTATATATTTAAATATTTCTCGACTTGTAGCTGAAAACTGCTGAAAACCGTGTCATCAGCTCTGATGACATCATCTATTTGCCCGTACTATGAAGTTTTTAATCACGGTCAAGCTGCTTCTACAGATGACATTGCTCCTCCGGGTGATGTCATCAGGAGGAGTTAAGTGTTCGTGAACATTTACAACCTTTCACTTACAACCTGTCACTTTAAATTCATCAGAAATCTGAGGCCATGCACTAATTCATGCATTTGTAAGTTTCCACCGGATTCCACGGTTTTCAGCGGACATATTCTTTATCAGCCAGATTAAACTATGTGGTTATTGGTTTGTACGTTTACTTTCGATACTCAAACAATTCTAGAAAACGGTCGTATCCCTACCTGTAAGTAATATTTCATTAAAGGAGGTACGTTTTTACAGTACGATACTTTACTAATCGACCTGCAAAGTCTTGACTGCTGAAGCTCTTGAAGCTGAAGTCTCACTGCAGTAACACTTAAGATCCTGGCTTTGTGGATCAGGTATTATGATGGTTTCTGGATTTTGGATTAATAACAACATGTTTCTGTGAAAGCCTCAGAGGGAACTGCAGCAACCAGGTTTGAGGGTATGGACCGATACCTGCTGATTATTTTGTGAATATTTTGTTTCCATAAAGACACTGAAGCGAGTGAAATACTGAATGTGTCATTTGTTCTTTTGAATCCAAAGAAACGGTCGCACGCTCTGTGAATTGAGAAACCCGTCCAGTCAGTGAGTGTTTTATCCATGCACGCTCATGCTCCAGATGTTCATCGCTGCTCTGCTTGACTCAGACAGCTGCGCGGCAAACGGCCAGGTCTACTCCAACAATCAGATATGGAGCCCCGAGCCGTGTCGGCTCTGTGTGTGTGACTCGGGGGTTGTAGTGTGTGAGGACGAGGTGTGTGAGGAGCTGGGTGACTGCCAGACGTCAGTGACCCCCGAGGGCGAGTGTTGCCCCGTGTGCTCGGCCTCAGCACCGCCTCGCAGCACAGACAGGGACGCAGGTAAATGGAAAACATCCACCGCCAAACTACCTTCGGCCCCCTTTCAGTTGGCATGACAACGCATCCTTATGGGGGGTTTGTTCGAGAGTGAAAGTTACTACGTTGGGTTCAGCTTTTCATACTAACTCTGTGGTTTCTGACTATAAAAAGCCGAGTGTTTCTGCATTATTTTGGCTAATTAGACGGTCGTGCTTGTGATGGAATGCACCACTGGGCACCGCTGCGCTTCACTGGCGTCTGCCTCAGCCTCATGTTGGTGTTGGATTCACCTCCGAGTCTTGACCTACGTTCTTCTGTGATGGGCTCCGAGGCACAGAAGGGGGTCGAGTTGATGTTTAGTCTGTTGTAATTTTACATTAGTTTTTGGCCATTTGTTGTGTGTTTTTGAACATTTAAATCTTTTGTGTCTGTATTATTGTATGTTTGGTCTCTGTTTGTGTTCCTTTTGCATTTGTTTGAATATTAAATTGAATATTTGTTTGAATTCAGTTTCTAATTTGGCCTTTTTGTGTTTGTTTTGAGTCATTTGTCGTCACGTTTTGATTGTTTGATGTCCATTTTATCTATGTGTGATATCTGTGAGTGTTTGGTGTGTGTTTTTAGTCATTTTATCTCAATCAGTGGATGTTTTGTTTCTGTTTGTGGACGTATTTTTTTGACAGTTTGTGCCCCTTTAGTCATTTTGTACTCAATTTGGACATTTTGTCGGGTTTTCATTGTTTGGTGTCTAGTTCTCCATCTTTGGTGTCTTTCTCTGGACAGTTTGTGTGTCTTTTGGTAGTTTCACATTGTTGTCCATCACGTTGGGTAAACAAGCGTCTTTATGTCATTTGTGGTCATTTTTTGCCTTTTACTCATGGGCCCCTTCACTCATCAGTTCTTAATTATTAGTCAATATCAGTCAATCAAATCTTTAAAGCTGGATCTGACATTGACGGTTGAATACTGAATTCAAATAACAAATATATAAAATCTGGACTTTTAATGTTGCTTCCTGTATTTTACGAGCAGAGCTTCACTGTCACGTGTCTGTCTGAGCCAGTTTTTTAATTTCAGGTTCCCACCTTGAACCACAGCCTAACAAGTGCATATATACGTCATTATGTCATTATATTGGATAGAGTTGTGGATGGAAACACTGGCGGATGATGTTTGGAACACAATGCCGTGCCATAATTTAGCATGCGGTCTAATTGAGGACATGTCAAGGTGCTGATGTTGTGCTGAGACGTTGTTGCCATGCAACCTGTCGTCTGAGGTTCAACCGCTTTCCTACTGATTGTGTTTTGTTTTTAGGAATTATAGGTCCACAAAAAAAACCATTACTGCGTTCAGTCTCTTGTTTATACGAGGCCCGGTCCACTGGGGCAGAGTTGAGCTGAGTTATAACGCACCAGCTGACAGTGACAGTGAACTCCCGTCTCCTTCTTATCTGTGGAGAAATATTAGAGTTGAATACAAAAAGAATAGCATGTTTGTTTTTTTTTGATGAGCAACTTTGTCTTCTCTAGTGACATAAACAAAGTTGTTTGATTTGATGGAGGATTAGTTGATGAGTCCTTGTGTCTGTTCGTGGAGCCTCTTTTCAGATAGTTTCAGGTTGTTGTCATTCTGTATCTTATGAACTGTTGTGCATCTATTTGTGGTCGTTTCTTTTAACTGAGCGTTTGACCACAGAGGCTTTGACCCCCCCTGAACTCCCGGACCTGTGTCCAGTTCGTATCCGTGCTGAAAACCCCATAATGATGCCCAAACGTCAGCGTCACTGCCAACTGAAAGGGAATCACGCATGACACTCATGTGGTTGCTGTTGTGTTTCATGAAGATGCCTGCACAGACAATGGCGAGACCTACGCCCATAATCAGACGTGGAGCCCAGAGCCGTGTCGAATCTGTGCGTGCAACACGGGGACTGTCGTGTGTGAGGAAGTGGTGTGTGAGGAGCTGGGGGACTGCCGGACAACCCAGGCCCCAGCGGGCGAGTGTTGCCCCGTGTGCTCGACAGCCACACCACCTCCTCCTTACACCGACACTGACAATGGTAATAAATGTTTCACAAGCACAAGAAATAATGAGGCCAAATAAGAGAAGAGGGTGGCTTCACTGTCTCCTTTAGCGTTAAAATGCACTAGATTCCTCACCCAGAGCAATTATGGCCTTAAGGTCATGACCATGAGCTCGCCAGTCCACACAAAAATCTGTCATGTATTTTATTAATTTGAATCATTTCCTGTTCTAATATACTAGTTTGTGTCTGTGTCCTCTCTGATGTGGTAATCGCACTGTTCTTGTAAAGATTTCTCCAGGTTGTCACTGCTCCTCCGCTGCAACAAAGCAACACTATAAGGTCACGCTCATCTGGTCTCACGCCCACAACGGTGTCTTTCACTAACTGTAAAACATCTGTCGAGGAAACGTCCCGGTTCCTAACATCAGCTGCTGTTTTTTTTTCACAAAGATTCCTGCGCAGAGGGCGGCAGCGTCTACTCCAACAATCAGATATGGTACCCAGTGCCGTGTCAAGTCTGTATATGTGAAATGGGGACGGTGGTTTGTGAGGACGTGGTGTGTGAGGATTTGAGTGACTGCGAGGCTTCAGAGATCCCTGAGGGCGAGTGCTGTGCCGTGTGCTTGGCTGCAGCTCAGCGGCCCGTCACAGATACTGGAACTGGTAAACGGGAATGTAACCTACAGTATGAAAAAAAAAAGGCGGATGCATCGTGATTGTGTTCTTCCTGTGTTTGTGGAGACTTCGGCAGTCGGACAATCTTCCCGAATGTGTCAAGACTGCTGCTTTTTCACATGCCTCCCAGTCTGAAGGCCTCCTCTTCAGGCTCCATCCTGTGCACATCACCTCACAAAAACCTCATATTTTGTTTGCTTTGACTTTTCAGACGACTTTTCAACCAGCTTTTGGGCAACAAAAACAATATTAGTGTGTCCTTACTGCCTTGTGTCTTTTCATTATGAACAATAATGGAAAACACTGGGCAGTGATGAAGCTCTCACCACTTTATCTGCCACACAAAAGGGGGTTGAGAAACATATTTATAACAAATAAAGTGTATTCCCATATTTGGCATGCTCAGCGTTGTTGTCTGCAAACTTTACACGAGTAAAGGGGGATGCACTGAATCCAAAAACAGATCTTCTTCTGCATGGAAGTCTGGCATGTTGTAGAGCAATGCTGGTGTATAGAGGACCACTCCAGAACACTGGCACATTTAACCTACCAATCACACGTACTTTGCTTTTTAACTTTTGTGCAATGCTGTTTTTGATTTTGAGATGCATTTTTCTTCCATTTCAGCAGCCAGAAGTTTTTATTCGTGCAAGGCCACGTCTCGAGTCTCATTTGTTGATGGGCTTTGTCGAAGGACGTTATGCGACTTTCCCAATTATCAACTTGCTTTCGATGGCTTCGGTTTAGGCTGCAAATGTACATTAATGTTTTTTTAACTTTCCTCTGAGCCTCCATAGTGTGAGCAACAAGATGACATAATGAACTGAAGTTCCTCCAAATGATGACATCTGAACTAGAGACATATTTTGACAGAGGGAAGTCAAGAAGAAGTTGAATGGCATTTATGTACATGTCCTACTCAAACTAGAACCAAAAAAAGCAGGTTCAAAATCCGTGAAGCCGTCCTTAAAACTTGTGGCTGCCTGGAATAGCTTGAAATTTAAAAATCACAGCAGTATTGTTTGCAGAGTGTGCGTGATTTCTGGGAAATGCGCTTAAAAATTGCATCGGCGTGGTCGTTTTCCACCGAATTTGGCTCCTGTCAAGCGACTAATTGAATTTCCCCACATTCCTGTTTCACAAAGACTCCTGCACGGAAAATGGAAAAGTCTACGCCAACGAGGAAATGTGGAGCCCGGAGCTGTGTCGGGTGTGTGTGTGCGAAGCGGGCACCCCTGTGTGCGAGGACGTGGTGTGCGAGGACCTCGGCGACTGCCAGAAAACGGTGACCCCAGAGGGCGAGTGTTGCCCCGTGTGCTTGACTCCAGCTTCAGAGTCAACTCCCAGCACAGACCCCAACACAGGTGAACGTTACTTCTGACATGCAGGTCAAATCTCTCATTGAGCTGCTTTTACACCATCACATGTTTGTTCCCTGACGAAGCTGCCGAAGAGAAGATAAAGGAAAGCTGCACGGCGGACGGGGAGCTCCATCACCACAACGACATCTGGAAGCCGGCACCTTGTCGCGTGTGCGTCTGCGACAACGGTGTCGTCATCTGCGACGAGGTGCAGTGTGAAGTACTGTCCAACTGCGAAAAGGTCGTCACGCCGGAGGGAGAGTGCTGCCCCGTGTGTGACACGTTCGCCAGCGCCGGCCGGATGATTGGTGAGCCGCACAAGAGCAACAGTCATTGTTATCACGGCATCATGTGTGCATCATGTTTCACCCGTTAACGCTGAATGATAAAAGTTTGAATTTCTCTCTCTTTTCTTCAAGAAATTATGGGTTTCAAGGTAAGTCTGGATTCATTCTAATGTGCACCGATATTCAGCAATTAAAATCAACGTTCCTGCTCTTTAAATTACAACAAGCTTTTCTTTCATTTCCATTATAGGGGCACAAAGGTGAACCGGGCGATATCCCATATGTAAGTAAAACCAACCGTACAGCATGCACATCAAACAAATATGTTTCATTATGTTTCTGTTTCTTGAGATTTTCACGTTTATTTTTCTCAGGTGGTGGGGAACCCGGGGCCTTCAGGACCCTCTGTGAGTTTTACAGCTTCCTCTTTACTCTGGCCTAATGTGAATGTGCATGTGTTTGAAGGATGGTTCAGATGAACGCTGCAGGCCTCTGTGCTCTGAGTCTGACACTAGGTGGCACCAAGAACCTCGTGGACACGACTGACTGCAGAGTCATGAGTTTATCATGAATTACAATGGAGAATAACCGGCTTGATTATTTTAATGTTATTTTATATGTAAATGTCTTAAACTGTGTTTGTGGTTCAGGGTCCTCCCGGAGCTCAGGGAAAAACTGGACCGAGAGGCTTTAAAGGCAGACGGGTAAATGCTCATCAAGTGTTTGATGTTGTACATGTACAAGCTGAGTTTAAAGGGCATGACTCACATGACTCCAGATGACATCATCAGGAGGAGTTTCAGCTTCAAACATATAATGGCGAAGCCAGAGGGATGTTCATACTTTTCACATACTGTATGTAGTGGAACCAGGATGCACATGGGAAATTAGTGGAGCTGCCCTTTAAATGTAATATTTTTGCATACATGTTTAGTATTAATTAACTGTATCATTTGCTGCTTTAAAAAGAAAAAATTTACTGTCTGGTGAAAAGTAAAAGAAGTGGTTAATTATTCATTTCTCTATAAATTCGAAGGGTGAATGAACTTGACAGAGGCCACAAAAACAATCAATGTTCAATATCCATATCATGCATTAAAAAGCTAAATAATGATTGATTATTGGAACAGAAATGTAACATTATTCACTACTGTTAGTGTGTTCATCCACAGAGCTAGGAGCTTCCAATATAGCCACCAGATTTTGTTTTAATCCTGTACTTCAGTTTAATTTCTGGAAGAACTACTATTTGTCTCTGGTTATTGATGCATTTCCCACACAATCCACAGGGATTCCCAGGGCCTCCAGGATTCGACGGTGAGCCTGGTGTTCCAGGAAATCCAGGAGAACCGGGACCCCCGGGCCATCCCTCCCCACCTGGGGTAAGTTGTCTGTTTGATTCGGTGTCTCACTCCTCTTTGATGTATTTTTATCATTTATTGTAAATGAATCTCGCTCCAAAAGGGACATTTGGTGTCACAGATGACTTCAGGGTTCGATGACAAGTCCGGTGTGGCCAGGATGGTATCTGGATCGAGGGTGAGTGCAGCACAGTTGTAAAGGAAAAAGCTATTTCAGGATTTATGTTTTTACAGCTTTATGAAGGTTAAAGTGTTGATGTTTCAGGGCGAAGCAGGACCACGAGGGCCCCCAGGACAGACTGGACAACCAGTAAAGTGTCCATTTCATTTTGAGCTGATGGCATGATGCAGATTTCTAAGTCATATTGCATTTTATAATGTCATTGTGTTCTCTTCCAGGGTCCAGTTGGTGCTCAGGGGATTCCAGGAGAGGCTGGAGAGCCAGGACAAATGGTGGGAATGTTTCTATTTCAATTTTGTACTTTAGACATTCAGTCGAGGCTCGTGTCCTCATCATGATCAGGTGTCGTCCCAAACGGATATTTAACTCTGGGTTGTTACGATGAAGCTAAAAGAAAAATGTGGAAATAAATGGTTTTACCTAAAAACTTGGTACTAATTTTTCACTTTTCTTCCAGAATTATCTGTTATTTTATTTAAATGTAAAGTGACACATGTGCAGCAGCACATTGTATCACACTTGAAAGTTGAATGAAATGTGTTTGTGCGCAGGGTGAGCCGGGTCACCGAGGACCAGATGGTCCTCCAGGAAGACCTGGGCCAGACGTGAGTCAAACATGTGCACATTTAAAAATGCATAACATGCTGATTTATATATATCTGTCTTGTGTATATTTTAGTTCTTGCCAGTTTTGATTCTTATGCTGTGACTGTGGCTTTTTCTATTTTTGTCGTGTTTAGGGAGAATCTGGACCTGCAGGATCTACAGGAGAACCGGGATTTCCAGGATCTGCGGTAAAGCTAAAACAAAATTAATTCAAGCTGCTGAAATTCAGGTCCCAGTGCAGGCACATTATTCCTCAAAAATGCCCAATCTAGCGTGAGGACGCCATTTTTGACCTACTTTAATTTACTTATTTGCTTTGTCTCAAGATTTTACAAATGCAGGTAGCTCAATGTTCCTACAAACTACAGTAAAAGGTGGAAACATGGCCTCCAGCAACGACAGGAAAAAAATGCGACACGCTGACCCCTAGTGATTTCACAATGACATAGCAGCAGGAAGCTTCAAACTAAATAAAAACTGCCTATAACAAGTCAACCCACTACTACTTCATAAAGGTTCAATGAAAGAAATCCTGAGCTGATAGAACCAAACCAAAGAGAAACAGTGGAAGCTGGGAATTCATATTCATATGTTTGAATGCAGGGTGCAAGAGGATTTCCAGGACTTCCGGGTCTTCCAGGTCTGAAAGGTCACAAAGTAAGGTCACAAACCAGAGCACTGACTTTTTTATCCTTGCATCTCTCTTGTTATTTCCCATGTGTGATTTAAATCTCTCCAAACAGGGACATGTTGGACTTGTTGGGTCCAGAGGTGAAACTGGAGCAGTTGGAGCAAAGGTAGGAATATTAACGTAGAGACCTCAATAAATCCTTCAGTGTTTGCTGTAATCTAATTTTCCAAATTACCAACTGTTGTGAAATGACAGTGTCTTTACTGTGGATTGCTGTAGATCCAATGAGGCCTTCATGTCATTTTTACGCCACAAACCTAAAAATCACACAGACTTTATCAGCAGTGTTGTGATTGTCAAGGGGTTTTTTTAGTTCTCATTTTTACAAACCTGCCCATCTGTGTCTTTGTGTTTGGCAGGGTACATCTGGTACCCCCGGTGCAATGGGTGCCCCAGGGCCACTGGTGGGTGACACACACAGTAAACACCGCGCCACCATGTCATGTCGACGCCACAGATACTGAAACCTCTTTTTGTTTCAGGGGCCAGCAGGCATGCAGGGGGAGAGAGGCAGGGCTGGACCAACTGGACCTGTGGTGAGAAAAAAAAAATTTATCATGTGACTTGAAACAGTTTAAAGATTTAAAAATGACCTTTGATGATTGGGAGATTTGTGATTTCTTTCTTTGTTAGGGAAAACGCGGTGCATCTGGTCATGTTGGCAAACCGGGCCCTCTGGTAAGAATTTATAGACACGTACATGAAGTTTAGTGTAAGTGTAACTGAAGAGAGGCACAAGCGTGGGAATCTCTGCACTGAAACTTTTCCTCATTAACAGGGTCCAATAGGAATCCCCGGTGTTCCAGGTTTTCCCGGTGGGCCAGGAATGAAGGTGAGGTTGTTCGTAGTTTGGTGTTTATTTAAAAGCATTTTGGCAGTAAATTTGAGTGTCTAACATATGTGCGTCTAAATTATTTACAATTTGAATCCAAGGGAACAGCACCTTAAACTTTTGATGATCCTCATAACCAATGAATACCCTGACATGATTTTAAGTAAACTGAAGCTTTGGTAGACCTGGAATTCAAGGCTGTGACTGCAATTTGAGTTTAATTTTACAGAGTCAAGGGTAAAAAATGAATTCTTCAAACTCATCACATTTGAGCTGGAACTGTCCTCTTTCTGCAGGGTGAACCAGGTCCCACTGGGGTGAGAGGAACTCCAGGCCAGCAGGGGCCGAGAGGAGATGCTGGTCATGTTGGACGACCTGGGCCCACAGGACAACAGGTGTGTCAGATTATGTTTAAAACTGGCAAAATAAGCACACAAATGTGTTTTTTTGGTGTGGAATTACCATTATTATTAATTGTGGGTTAATACCTTTTCTAACAGGGTGCAGCAGGAACTGATGGAGCTCCAGGTGCCCGTGGCCAAACGGTGAGTGCACATGGATAAATTATGAAAAAATTGGAGATCGCTTCATAACAATCTCAGAACTGGTCATTGCTCACAGATTTTTTATTGTAGTTAATGGAACGAGACGCATTTGTCCTCCACAGTCTCACTTTGTGAAGTGATTGGTTGATGGCCTAAGAATATGATGCAGGAGTTTCAGTTGACTTTAAACTTTGGGTTTTTTTGCAATTAAATCTGTGATCCTCCCATTTCCTTCCTAGGGTCTCGCTGGTGTTCAGGGTCCAGCAGGTTTGCTTGGCCCACCCGGTCCCCCAGGCCCTCAGGGAGTTACAGGACTTCCAGGGCCAAAGGGCCAAGTGGTATGTGTTCTCATTTCAGCTCATGTTAATTTTTTTCTAAACTTGGAATCTTTATACCTGGAGCTTATCAAATGTCTACAAAGTTGAAGATTTATGTTGTTATTTCAGGGTGAAGTTGGAGTCCCTGGATTCAAAGGAGAAGCTGGACTCAAGGGAGAAAGAGTGAGTTGAAAACCACCAGAGTTTGTTCGTAATGTTTTGAAGGTACAGATTTTGTGGCTGGTTTGCTTTGAGATCGACTGACCTTGTCTGACTTCTGTCACACTAGGGTGATCATGGTGTTCCAGGTCCGTTGGGCCCAATGGGAGAGGACGGGAAGCGTGGACCACGAGGTGATGCTGGATCCATTGGGCCTCCAGGACCTCCAGGAGAGACCGTGAGTCCACCTTTCATATCTAGATGGCATGAGTTCCTGCCAGTCTAGGGCCAAATCCATTCATAACACATAGTTTAATATCATCAATTCTAGGGCTCTCCAGGAAACAGAGGTTTCCCCGGAGCAGATGGTTTACCAGGTCAAAAGGTGAGTCAAACTGTGGCGGAACAGGAATAATACAGTTCTTCTCATTATAAGCTCAATCCTGATCATGTTTTGAATATTTAATGTTTGGCCAAACAGGGAGCACAGGGTGACAGAGGGCTGCCAGGGACGGCCGGCGCGAAAGGCTTAGAGGGAGATCTGGGACGCAATGGAGAGCCAGGTTTAACTGGAGCCAGGGTAAAGCTAAATATCTTAATATGGAAATAAAATGTTTTTATGTGTTACATTGTAAATGCAGCATTACACATTAGGTAAAAAATAAAGCAAACTGTTTGGACAAGACCAGGAACTTAAGAGACAAAGCAAAGGATCTGAATTCTTTTAAAAATCAGACATTTTTCCTCCTACATTTCTAAACCATGTGAGAAAACATGGGGAATTGTAAATTATTAATTTGAAATTTCTTAACATTTTTGCATAACTTGTAAAAGGACGCAAACACAGATGTCAAGTTATTTTATGTCTTACTCTTTGTCTTATTTTCTAGGGCCTAACAGGACCTATTGGTGCTCAAGGCCCAGAGGGAAAACAAGGACCACTGGTAAGTAACATTTTTTATTTTCATCAGTGATCTTACAACTACAGTCACTTGATTTACCAAATGTGCTTTACGTTGGCCTGACTTTAATCATAATTCTGTCTTTTCAGGGCTCTGGAGGAGAAGATGGCAAACAAGGCCCAGCAGGTTCTACTGGCAACAGAGGTGGAGCTGGGACAATGGGCCTCCCAGGACCAAAAGGCTTGAACGTTAGTATGAATGTGTCTGTGATAACCTGACACTTATAGTTTTAAAGCATTTTTAGAAACGTGCAACAATAAAGTATGACAATAATCCATACTGTTGTGATAAATGTAATGAATGTTTAAAATAATGTATTAAATAATATTTAGTCAAGGTTATTGCATTCAGTGCTATTCATAAAGGATCAGACAAATATTTTTAGTTGCAATTTTTTCAAAGAATTCTGCAAAATTTTAAATTAACAACTAAAAATCTGGCAAAAAAATTTTGCCGCATAGAAATCGAAATAACAAATCCAGATTGTGACATTCTCAGTCAAAGCAGATCAGAGACACAACAGATGATTATCACTGTTATGTCCCTCTTGGTTTTTAGGGTGACCCTGGGAAGATTGGAGAGGCTGGAAGTCCTGGACCTCCAGGTCCAAGGGTAATTATAACTATTAATATAAATCCTGTCCTCCTCAAACTGGGGCTCTATTTATGGTAAATATTGTACTTTTAACTTTTTTCTAGGGACAAAATGGAAAAGATGGAGAACAAGGAGCTGCTGGCTCAACTGGCCCAGCTGTAAGCACCTCCCTTGGTTATGAAAATCATCAACGATTTAACGGTGTTAAGATTATCTTACAGTCAACTTGCTTTTTTTAAAGGGTCCTGCAGGAAAACGAGGAGAGCAAGGACCACAGGGAGTGAATGGATTCCAGGTACAGAATTGACTATTGATTAAATTTTGCAGTTAAGGTTTGCTGAAACTATGGTTCCTCTTTAACTTAAAATAAAAAAAATACTCTTGAAAACTGGAAAACAATATTTGTATACTGATCTAACAATAGCAGTACATTAATAAGTAAGCTTTAATCATTAATAGTCTTGAGCATTAAATAAAAAGGGATTTTCGTAGGGTTTGCCAGGGACACCAGGACCACCTGGAGAGTCAGGAAAGCCAGGTGATGAGGTACGATACAACACCAAAATATGTAAGTTATTTTACTCGCAAAGTCTTTTTATGATTTAATGCCAGTGTGTTTTTTCAGGGTCTTGCTGGAGAGGCTGGGGCTGTTGGGGGTACTGGTCCAAGGGTAGGACTATTTTTACCTTTAACTGTGCTTCTCACTCCTGGTGAAGAGTTTAGCCATTATTCAAAATTTCCATAGGGCTTGAATTTAGCCAGCACATTTTATCTTTTTAAAAAAAGAAAACACTGTGTGCTCGCTTTATCCTTGCAGGGAGAAAGAGGCCCTCCTGGTGAAAGAGGTGAAATTGGACCCAATGGACTGCTGGGACCCAAGGGTAGTCCAGGAGGACCTGGACCAGATGGACCAAAAGTATAACAATCACAAAGCACACACTGAGATCAAAAGTCAACGTATTTTTGAGTTACTGTATATCAATCTATGATACCTGCTTGACCATTTTAGGGTAATCCTGGTCCAAAGGGTGCGGTTGGAGAGCCCGGAGGTCCAGGGCTTCAAGGTATGCCAGGGGACAGAGGCATACCAGGACCTTCAGGCCCAAAGGGAGATGCTGTAAGTTAAAGAATACAGTGAAGTCTTCTGCAAAGAAACAGAGAAAGTTGCTTAGACTTGACCCTTTGGATATCAAAAGTAATTCTGGGAAATGTCTGGAAGTCTTGGATGGTCAGCAGTTTACTAGAAAGTCGAACCTGAAGAGCTGATTAGGCTTTTTTCCTTTAACAGGGTTCTGTTGGAGAGAAAGGACTTGAGGGTAAAGCAGGAGCTGATGGAGCACGGGTAAGTCAGTCTGAGCATAACTGCACAAATGATACGAACGGGAAAACATTTTATTTGAAAACAATAAGAGTGGAAATAAATCGACCGTTAAACCATCAGTGGCTGACAATCGCACAACTTTATTTTACAAATTCTAATTTATGTTTTCACATTACTTAAAGGGACTGCCTGGTCCTGTTGGACCTGCTGGTTCCACTGGACCCAGTGGAGAGAAGGTGAGTTCAAAAGTACTACTAAACCTGGAAATGTGAGTCTTTGTATAAAAAAAAATTATTACATTGAAAAAATTAATTATAGTCAAAATTACTATAAAATACACAATATTGATAATAATTGAAGGAAAGTCAGTAGTAAACACAGCAAGAAACACAGAATATTGGTCATGAGGGAAAAGGCTAATAGTGAAGAGCATCTTAATGTGAACAAACAAGGCAAAGCAAGGAAGAGTTTTCCTTATTCAGGTTAAAATAGCTGCCATGTAAATGCAAATTCTACTTTTCAATAAAATGTGGTGACGTGACCATAAATCTAAAGCTAAATGTTTAAAACCTCAAAATAATTTTGTTATGTTTAGGTTTTAATTGCAACCTAAAGGGAAAATTCTTGATTTTTAATTTATTTTAGGGGGAACCTGGCCCACCAGGACCTGCAGGACGCCGAGGCTCAAGAGGAATTGCTGTTAGTAGTTTTTTATCTAAGACTGGCATTGAGTTGGCTGGATATTTAATATCCTTTGGATGAAGTTTTTGTTTTTATGTGTCATAATATTAACAGGGTTCCACCGGCGATCCTGGCCCAATTGGCGCTGCTGGCTTCCCCGGACCTACTGTAAGTGGCCACAGTCTCAGTTAAAGCAGGGCAGTTGTGTCCAAAATACAACAACTAAATGGAATGGAAGCTGGATTAAAAGGAGACTAATTTCCAAATTGTTTCACAGGGTGCAGATGGTCAGCCCGGGGTCAAAGGTGAGACAGGGGAGCAAGGCCAAAAGGGAGAGACAGGACTACCTGGACCACAGGGAATGGCTGGGAAACCAGGAGAACAGGTAAACATTGAACAGATACATACAATCAGTAAATCAAAATCTTTCAATTCAAATCAACCAATTTAAAGATTTACCGGTCTTATTATCTTTGTGCATGTTTGTGTGTTTAGGGACCTGTTGGTGTGGCTGGATTGAAAGGTGGTAGAGGAACGCAAGGTCCAACTGTAAGTTAGACACGTTTTCACAGTGTCAGTTCTGTTTTTGTTGGTTTTGTCAGCATTCTGATTCTAGGCTGCTTGTTTAGACTTTAAGATGGTGAGCTTATTCTTTTTCTCATATATTTGGTATTATCTTCCCACAGGGTTCACCTGGTTTTCCTGGGTTGCCTGGAGGAATTGGACCACTTGGTTCTCTTGTGAGTTATCATGTTAAATTAAATGAAAATAACCCCCCCAAAAAACTGTCAATCTGCATTTGCAACAAGAGGCCAATTCATTTGTATTTTGTCAAAATATTCAGAAAGATTCTGTTTATGTGTCAGGGTGCTGTTGGGGCTGATGGACCAATAGGTCCTCCAGGTAAACCGGGCCAACCTGGGCTACGAGGAGAGAATGGAGCTCAAGGAAATCAAGGAGAGATGGGACCCCCAGGTCCAGCTGGTGCCCCTGGAGAGAAGGGAGATTCTGGGGAGGATGGTCCTGCAGTAAGACACCGTTCATCAGTGCTGATCTTCAAGCAATCACACACTAATAAATCCTTTGATGTTACAGTTGCCGGTCTGCTCCTGTGTTTCTCTGTCAGGGTCCTGATGGGCCTCCAGGACCTTCTGGTCCTGCAGGACAGCGAGGCGTTGTGGGTCAGCCTGGAGTCAGAGGAGAGAGAGGCATGCTGGGACTTCCCGGTCCTGCAGTATGTATTCTTGTTGATGGTATAGTGGCTTTAGCCATGAAGCAGGTTTTCATTTTGGGCTTAAATGTTGGCCAGTGTCATAATGTTTAAATGATGATGGTATTCTCAAGTAATGTAAACAGCTATTTAAATATTGTATTTCTTTCATTCCCAGGGTCCACCAGGAAAACCAGGATCTCCTGGAGCTCAGGGCAGCTCAGGGCCTGCTGGTGGAGTTGGTTTACCAGGAACCACAGGGCCAAGAGGAGACGCTGGTCCTGAGGTTTGTCCTGACAGCCTTAGTCAGCCTACAGCTTTTATTTTAGGTGTTTAGTTGAATCTACCACAATCTCTCTTTAAAGTAGCTAAATACGAAAGAATCAGAAAACATGTAACATGAAAAGTTCAATTCTTCATCCAAATGAAGAAATTCATCAGGACATGTTTATTGGAAGTGATTGTTTGGCTAAAACATCTTTGTTTGTGATTCAGATTATTGTTACATTATCTGCGTTTTTTTCAGGGTATCGCTGGAGCAGAGGGTTCTCCGGGTAAAGATGGTGTTCTAGGGGACAGGGTAAGATTAAAGAAGTTTAAGCAGTTCTTGTTATTGTTGTTTTTCTAATGTGATTATGAAGTGCTTAATCACTGCTGTGTGTTTCCAGGGAGACAGGGGTGATCCTGGTCCAGAGGGCCTAGCTGGTGGTACAGGGTCTCCAGGAACTGAGGGTCCAGTGGGAAATACTGGTGGACCTGGCCAAAGAGGTGACAATGTGAGTTTCACAAACAGAAATACAACTGATACAAGTTTATGTTAATGCTGTTGCAAGTGTAAAGTCTGTTTTCTCATCTCTTCTTCCTTGTTTGTGTTTTAGGGACCCAGAGGTCTTCCTGGAGCCCAAGGCCCAGCTGGAGTACGTGGTAAAGTGGTAAGCATTCAACAGTGTGTTTTAAAAAAACTGAACAATTTTAAATTGGCAGTCAATTAAAACATGTCTGTTTTAATCTAAAACATAACATTTCCAATGATATGGTGCATTTCCATTCTTTGTCTGCATTAGGGCCCTCAAGGACCACAGGGAGAAAAAGGAGCAACTGGGGAACAAGGAGAGAGGGGTCAGAAAGGACACAGAGGATTCACCGGACTCCACGGTTTGCCAGGATCAGCTGTAAGCAACATGTTCATAATTTAAAGCTTGATAGATCTTTTTTAGATGCTTCTAGTTTACCTGTTGAGCAATCTGTGTACATACACATGGGGTAGATCTAACCAGTACCCAACACCGTGCCACACCTGCACCTGGGATTGAGAAAGAATCTGCAAGATCTCAGCTTTAAGGATCTATGAGCAGCTTTAAGCCAAGTAAAAGTATACAGTAAATGTACAAGATGATTAAATGCAGTTGTTTCTGTTTCAGGGCCAAACAGGGGAGCCAGGAATTACAGGTATTGTTGGACCAGCTGGGCCACGAGTAAGTGTGTAATACAATTCTTGAAAACCATCTTGTCCTAACTAATAAACAGATAAAAATGTGCATACTGGTATACTGCAACTGTTTCACATTACCTTTTAGGGTCCACCAGGAGTGTTTGGTCCTCCTGGAAAGGAAGGAAACATCGGCCATCCTGGACCAATGGGTGCTCCTGGAAGCAGAGGAGCTGGTGGAGACTTCGGGGCACAGGTGACACAAGATTACATTTAGTTATTTATATTTTTGGAGTAGATTATTAGACAAAATAATAGTATTAGACAAAATGCTTATCCCTGCAGAACCACGAACACCCACTGCCTACATTGCAATAGTGTATCAAGTTACTGAGATTTCCTGATGTCAACTCAAAGTTATTAGCTGGACCGACCTTTAATCTTTGCCTTGTCAGGGTCCACCTGGTGAACCTGGACCCCCTGGTCCTCCAGGGTCCCCTGGACCACCTACAGCAGCTGTTGAGGACCTGTTTGCTGCCCCTCTGGACTACGATGGACAAGAAAGCATTCCCGAAAACGAGGAATTTGTGGAGGGCGATGTGGTCCCTGATTATCCTCCACTTCCTGAGTTCAACAAAGACGAGGCCCTTCCCAATAAGATCTCTGCTATCCTGAGTACAGACACTGGTGTTCGTGCCACATTGAAGACCCTCAGCGGACATTTGGAAAACCTTCGCAGTCCTGACGGCAGTAGGATGAACCCTGCAAAAACATGCCAGGACATCAAACAATGCTACCCTCAAAAAAGAAGCGGTATGGGTCCCGTTCTTCTCGTTTTTCTTTTGGTGATAACCCTCTTCTGGTTATCCTAATCTTGTTCTCTTATGGTTTATCTTCATCATTTCCTGCACCTTAATACAGGTGAATACTGGCTTGATCCAAATCAAGGAAGTACAAAAGATGCCATCAGGGTATTCTGTAACATGGAAAGTGGTGAAACCTGCATCTCAGCCAATCCAGCCAGCATTCCCCGTAAAGCCTGGTGGACAAAATCCAGTCCCAGTGTCAACGAACCTGTCTGGTTTGGAGCCAACATAAATAGTGGAACTAAAGTAAGAAAAACAGAACCTATTAGTAAATATATCAACTTGACCTGTGTGTGTCTGTGAAATCCAGTGTAATGATGTGCAACCAATTGCAGTTCAGCTACGGAAACGGCGAGGAGCAGCCTAACGCGGTGGCTGTTCAAGTAAAGCTGCTGCAGCTTTTGTCCAAAGAGTCGCATCAGAACATCACCTACCACTGCAAGAACAGCGTGGCGTATAAAGACGAGAAGAGCAGCAACCTGAAGAACGCTCTGGTCCTCAGAGGCTTCAACGGCCAGGAGCTGAGAGCGCAAGGCATCACCCGCCTCCGGTACACTGTCATAGAGGATGGCTGCTCTGTAAGTCTTCAATGGATTACTTACATTTCTTAAAAATACAATTGTGAGATGCCTTACGTGAATATGTTATTGCCTTTTGTTTTTAGAAATCAAACGGAGAATGGGGCAAGACAGTCATTGAATACAGGACTCAAACCCCGACCAGGCTGCCCGTCGTTGACGTGGCCCCAATGGACATTGGAAAACCTGATCAGGAGTTCGGCTTGGACATCGGCCCTGTGTGCTTCTCTTAAATCACAAATCCCAGATGCAATATGGACACAAACCAACCTTTTTTAGAGGAGTCACATCTTTGCCAGAATTCGTAGCACATTGACTCCTCTTTCTGTGAGCCTACAAGTCCATAAAGGTTCTTCACACATGGCTGCATTTCCCATAAACACAGTGTACTGCACTGTGAGCTGTGTGAATGGTAGGACGCTGGCATAATTTATTCACCTTGTCAATAAATTTACCATCTCAGGCACAAGTACTCCACTGGGAAAGGCGTGTGGGTGGAAAAATGTCTGAGGTGCTAAAAAGAAACTACCTGCATAAACTGGAAAAACAGTAATATTAAACTTTAAAAAGATGTATTGACCTTAGTGGGACCTTTTAATACTTGTTTATACTTGTGATGGCTTTTTTCCAGTAAATGCATGTACAGAGGCCTAGAAAGGGCACGTGTTTATATGGCAATGACTGTAGTTCTTAAATTTAATGGAATAAAACATGAAAATCATGCTTGAACCTAAATTATTAAGTTCTGTGCAAGAACGCATTTAGTCTTTCAACAGACAACCGTTGTATCTCCCTTAATAACTTACAACTGTAAATGCAACACATGACTGTAAAATGCTAATTGTTTGTTTGTTGTTGACTATGGATGTGGAATAAATGTCTTTCTATGGAATTACGGCGCTTTTCCCACAAGCTAAAGGAAGAAAAGTGAATGAATACTCGGCTTCCCCCCGCGTGAGCAACAGTTTGGTTTCCAGTGGAGTTGAAATAAGGTCAGATCTCACCGCTAGAGGGAGACAGTGATTTGCCTTCCACTTGTCAAATCACAATTTAATGCTTTCACTTGACATTTCAGGTGCAGCAGGTGTTTAAATAAAAGTAAAATGTCATAATAAATTCATACAAACATTGATGTTAAGGCATGAATTTATGTTGCATTTTCGCGTTTTTATGCTTGTAATTTGGTTTCACATTTAAAACACCTGGTTTGTCGTTTAGCAAAACCAACACAAATGTTTAACCTAAACTTAAGGGGTTTCCATGCTGCACATTTTCCAGAAATATTCTGTCTGCATGCGTATGGGTGTGTGCAGGCGAACGACACACACAAAGAGACATATCCAGAGAGAGGGAGAGAGAAGGCGTCCTCACAGGAAGAAAAAGAGTCAAAGTTCAAGCAGCACATGTTTCTGGGTCGACCTCTCCTCTCAGCGCTCGCTGAAAGACGTGACACTCTCACCGTTTCCTGCAGCCCGGAGCCTCGCTCCACATCTGTCGAGGTGTTCATTTTTAGCCGGGGCTGCTATTTTCACTTCAGTTCATGGAAAATTTTTAGGTAAAAGTGTCAGTGTCCAGGTTGAAGTTTTGTGCTAAAAAGGTGTCAGAACACTTTATATAGAGCAGAAAATAACTGATAATCTTTACGTTGTTTAAGCCAATTTATACATTGAAAGCGCCAAGAACAATACATTTGAAATTCAAGGCTTTCACATGCTTTCATCCACACTCTGTAAGCAGTTCCCGCTTGGTTGGATTTACTGTAAAACACAAGAACGGAAAGTCATCTCCCGATGAATTTAAAACACATCTTTCTCTTTATATCGAGCCAAATTAAAAGGATTAAATATTATTTTCATCGTGCATGGCTTGACAGGAAATGAAAGACACAGTATACAGAATACCAGATGTGGTTATACACAGAGAGAAACCACATTACTGTTGTTTGAGCTTTGTTCCACTTTTATCCAGTTTACTGTCAGATGGCTGTTTGGGAATTTACATGTATCATTCACTAACGAAAGGATTGAAGGTTCGGCCACTAGCAAAAACCAGATCGCCAGTAATAAACTAGTTAGATAAAGACATTTCGGGAACAAACGCTATTGTCATTGCTTTTGTGACAATGACATTCGTGCTACAGGAAAGGCTAAAAGGTGCCGCAGAAACAAAACTGGATATGTTTATTAGTAATACAAATCAAAGGACATGTGGAGGTGCTGGTTTACGGAAACTGTCTGATCCAATTAGCCTTCAGTCCTACTCGTCACACAGGGAGTCTTTTATCGTTTCCTGGGGAAATGTTAGTTTAGAGACTAGATTCTTTTCTGTCTCGTCTTTCCATCTCCTTTTCCCTTTGTGTGTACACGAAGATCTGTGTGATCTTGATGTACAGTCCCTTGCCATAAATCCTGGGAAAACTCAAGTGTGTTCCACGTAAGTTGTTTGCACCCACTTCCAACGAATGGGGACCTCGGGCGTCCGCGACCCTGAGATGACTTGGCACCAACGCCCAGATCCTGACTGGGGTGTCTCTTGTTTGCCAAGGAGCCGCTATGAGATTTCCCAGCTACTCCTTTTCCTTCCTGTGCACCCTCCAACCCCACCTCACTGAGGCACCTCTGTAACACTTAAAGAACACTGGGAAAGGATCATGGGAAAGGCCCCAAACGTTAACCTAAATTATTCTCACTGGCAAGAAATCACAAGGCTGCGAAAGAACTCTCACAATTGAGGGAAAGTAATAAAGTTCGCTGTTAATGGTGGGAATGTGCTGTTAGAACACCTTGCGGTCACATTTCTTATGTGGTAGGTTTTACTGTGCAGATTGAGAACATTAGTAACATTAATAAATGGAGGATTTTGAACAATTGGTCCATGTATGGACTCTGGCATTGTAAATATATACAATGGGCTATATTACACAGCCAGAGTCCTGGCATTGTGTTACATGTTTGGTTATGCAGATATGAGTCTAAAGGCTGCTGAGATTTAATAACACTTTTATTGTTGGGGCAAATGGTGGTTCAATCAGGCTGAGGGACTATCTTTATTATCAGTTGAAGAGAAGTAATGTTTAAAGTCTGTCCAACTTGGGAAAAATGACACAGATGATTGCTCCTAATTTTTCCAAATGGCTTTTGACATGAATGTGACATGATTCACCAAAAAGTCAGTTTCACTTGAAAATGATTCAGTTCTGCTCGTCATGTGGGTGCTGCATATGAATTCACACACACACGTTTGTTCAGCATTACTTGTCAGGACACTCATTGACATAATACAATCCCTGGCCCCTAACCGAATGCCTAACCCTTGCCCTAACCAAAACCTAATTCTAACCTTGACCCTAAAACCCAGTCTTGACTCTCAAAAATCCCTTTAAAGTTGTTTAAAGTTGTGAGGACTGGCCAAAATGTCCTCACTTCCCAAAAATGTCCTCACTCTGTTGGTAAAAAACGAAATCTGGTCCTCACTAAGTAGTGTTTAAAGGAACACACACACACATGTTGTAGCTGATCGAAAGGGGAAATGGGTCGCTTTAACATCCCACCTTTTCCCAGATCCTGGGAGGAGCCTGTGCCTGGTGGCAGCGACGAGAACAATGGCAGGAAACTGGGAGAGGAGTAAGGGAGTTCCTGCTGGCAGGACGATGCTGAAGACAAGAGTGGCGGCACGCCTCATATAAGTGGACACTGGCCCGCAGCCCTGAGCAGTAGGAACTGGGCTCTTTGAAACTGTAATAAGCTTATTGTTTGAAATGTTTTGAGGAGTTTGAGTCCAAATATCTGACGTTTGAAGTGGTCATAGATCTTACGCAAGATCTTACAAAAACTGAGAGTGAGAGTAAAACCTCCTTCAGTGCTGGTTCCAGTAGGTGACGCAGGAATCAAACCTCGGGAAAATCATATTCACACCTTCACTTTTATCAGGAAGAATTGTGTTGCTGTGGTGTGGTCGTGCTTCTTTTCATTTGATGTTCTTTGTTTTTATGAGTCTTTTTGATGGAACTATGTGTTTAAAAATGATTTTCAGTGCTACTAATGAAACCTGTAACAGCTTCCACTTTATCTTAGAATACTTACTGTTCTTCCGTGTAATGACGGTTTATTAGTAACAGCTCAGGTGTGCTCAGACTCAGTTTTACCTTTTACCTTTGCCTTAAACAAAAATGATCTTCACTGATATTTAATTAAACTTGCTTCTTATGGTTCTAGTTTAAACCGTACATCCAAAAGAATGGCATTGAATTTCCCTATTTAAAAATAACTCTTCACTTCCACCAAAAAAATTCCTCCAGATGATATCACTCAGCTCACATTATGTCATCTCCTTCCTCACACTATGAAAAAGGAAGCAGAGAAATATTTTAATATAGTGAAGTCATAGTGACGTTTAAAAGTAATAATGTACATTTACACCCTAAACTGAAGCCACAGAAAGCAAGTTGAAAACTGGTTAAGTTGCCCTTTAATATTCAGTATTGTTGGTGTGTCTTTGATGTCTAACTATTTTCTAACAGTGAATTAGTGGGAAACAGCTGGAAAGCATTGCTCTATAGCACAATGATGTCATTCATAATAACAGCTAAAGTAGTTAAAAAATACCATCATAACCGATAGAAATGGTCAGTCCTTTTGGAAGTAAACGTTCCACAGTGTCTCGAGTAACACAATCAAGGTGTTTATGTTTTTTAATAATTTGGATGCTGATGCAGCTGGGTTGAAAGCTGAAACATTTGACAACCATGAAATATTCACGGACCCAGAAGTCTCCCTACTGTAGCTACGCCTCTGGCTTGGACTCTGGAAATTCCTCTCCACAAGACGTATTCACACATTTTATCATGGTGTCCCTCCACAAACACTAAAGTAGACAACCAAGTGTTGACATCACTGTGGGATGAGCCGCTCAGATAATTCATGACCCTGAGAGGGCCGCGCAGCGAACAGCAGACTTCCTGCGGTCCCACCCAGGCCTGGTCGCATCTATACAGCCGGGCCACGTTACCCGCACCAACCCCTGCACCGTACACTCTCCACACCCTTGAGTGCAGCCAAGAAGTCATTCCATTGTTCTCGGGAGTGAGACGTCCCTATGCACAAGGGGCCGGCTCATGCTATGGGCCAGATGTGTGTATGGTATGTGGACGTGAATGACAGTGCAAGGCTGAGCATTGTTTTGAGTGAGTGGTTTTTAAGACAAATGTGTGAACAACGAGGAATTACTGGAAATGGCTGCAGCATATTGTTTTGAGCTTGAGTCATAAGAGAAGAAACAGCTTATCAGTGTGTGTCATAGTGTGTTTCTGAGCAAAGGTTGCTATTTGGATGCTTTTTTGAACTTATGCTTTTTTCAGAACTTATCAGTCAAAAAACTTGTCGTTTTTTCGGATAAGGGCGTCTGCGTTTCTAACGCACCGCCTATGTTGTTGCTGGGAAGGTAAAGCGCATCATTAACTGTGCAACTGCGGGTTTTTCCACGGATGGACGCGCAATCATGACAAGTGGGAAATAGGAAGTTTCCTTCTTGGAAGGAAGAATCCATTTAAATCTTCTACAAGAAAGAGAGCAGAACGTGTTAAGACTCCACGTTCTTTTCCCTTTCACATCTAGACTATGTTTGTTTTTTGTTTTTTTTGTCTAAATAGATGCTCACTGTATCAGATTAGGTGATTATAAAGCAGATTATAAAGATTATAAACCTTGTTGCTGTGACTTGACATATGTTGCGCGTGCGCTTGGGTCCTAACAACTTTTCAGCGTTCACGACTTGTGTGATGTCAGGCACCAGTAAACTTGTCTATAGACGTGTTTTACATTTTTAAGAGGATATGTTATTGGGTGGTAGTTTAATGTTAAGTGCTCACTGCATTGTTGTGGTGGTCTCTTAGTGACACATGAAAAACGCTGGGTTTTTGTTGCCATATATGAAAAACATCCGTCCGTTTCACAGTCCCACCTAGTTGCATGAGTAGCGCCATTATTCCATTTTATAATTGATTGTGAAGGAGTGTTCTGTGCTCGGTATAATTCAACATACTGTGGAAGCTGAAAATGTGGACCTGCTTGAACATCAGCATGTGTCCCAGGTGCTGCATAAAATCCTCAGTTACTTGTCTGTTACCTCTTTTTTAGACTCAATGCCTGACACCTGACCATTCTATTCTGATACAGTATGTCGCTTAAATTGTGTTGTGTGACTCTGGCATAACATACTGATCTGTAATAGTACATCGGTTTGAAAAGCAACATGGTTGGAAATAAGAGCATCACTAAAAAAAATAATTTTTTGTGCTTTTCTGCAGACCTTGAATTTGAATCTGATGAGTTTATGATTTTCATTTGTTTTTACTTTTTTTTTATGGACTGAAGGGCTTGTGATAGATAAACTTTAATTTGATGACTTCAGACTCGACACTAGCGACTTGTGACGTTGAATTACATCAAATCAGTTGAGTCAACGGAGTGAATCAATCAGACCGCAGTGCTGCCCCAGACTTGACTTGAGACTTGAAATGACTTTGTCTGTGTCGAACCCTTTTGTGTGGTCATTTTAGGTATTCGGCTCAGTGTAGATACTGGAATTCAGCCTTTCTTAAGATTGTACCTTTTGTTTCATTTAAAGCTAAATTTAAGTTGTGTATGTGCTGCTCACTAAGTAAATGATGACTGCTGGGACTCAGGAGTTCTCAGGAATGTCCTGAAGCCTAATGAAATATTGCGTCATTGTGTGTTACTTAAGATCACAATAGTCTGTTTCTCTCTCGGGGGAGGCTACTCCAGATTAAATCATTAAATGCCAAATTAAAGCTGAACATGGAGCAGATTTATGAGCTTATTTTGCACAGCTACATTTCTGCAGCCACAGTACATGCAGGGGAGCACATGTGGCGATGTGGCATGCGTCTCTATTTACAGCAGTGTCCTGCCTCCTTGACAAATTCACAGAACTGCTGCCGCCTTACACAATGAAAGCCCATCTGCGCACAAAACATCAGCTAAATGCTTTAATTTTTCAGCAGAACCGGGCGGAAGTTGAGGCAGTAAACAAGCGTTAGTCATGAGGCCGAGGAAGTGCTTGCTACCAGCACACAAGACCCAGAGGATCAAGAGTTCAATGGCAATGTATTCTTAGAAACAGGAAGCCTGCAATACATCCACGGGTCTGATTTCCACTGAGGTAAATAAAGGGATGTGGTCCATGTCGGATGATGCTGTTCTAGGTAAACAACAAAAGCATCTACACAGAGGACCTTAACAAATGCATACCTCAAGTGCGGGTTTTTCCATTATTTTAATCGGTTTCAAAGGAAATGTGGGCAATCGCAAAGCACACAGGATACTACACCATCTCTGATCTTGATGCAGCCGGATGCAAGTAAAACGTGTGCTTTCGGTGCTGTGAAAATGTCCAAGCTTTGGCGCTTTGTGTAAAATTCACGGGAGGGGAAGTTCTCACGAGTACTGTAATGATGCTCCCAACACCGTCCAAAACCGCAGACACCCGAGTCCTTCGTGGACTGACTTCTCGACTACGAAAGGCATGCGAGTAGCTCGTAAATATCGCTTGCAATGATGCACACATGCTTCTGATCACCATGAAATGTTTGCAGATGGATCTTTTTAGCAGCTGAAAGGGAAAAAAAGTGCCTTGCTAAGTGCTTTCACAGCTTCTTTCTTTTTTTAAAGTTGACACACGATGCACCAAAAGTATAGATATAGCACTTTTCCGCTGGGACTTCCTAATTGTACCTGCTGGCATATACAGCTTGGATGAGGAACAGACAGTAACACGCCTTGCTTTGTCTGGAAACAATATTCATTTCAGTGGGAAACATTTTCTAAGGTCAGACAAGGAAATCCCACCCTTAATTAAGTATGTGAGAAAACAAAATATAGTACATTTTTTCTTCCATTTGTCGCTGAGGGGAAACAAATGCCAGCAGAGACTTCTAAGAAGAGGCTTTGCGTTAAATCTCAATTAAAAAAAACAGCATGTTTTATTTACAGTATTATTACTTTTGCATAAACAAGAGCTATCCATTTTTACTGATGAATTATTAGACTAAACTAAAAAATGCCTAGCACATGTTCAAACATGGTAAATAACATACACATATTTATTGATTTTTAAATCTGTTTATGCAGACGTTCACTCACTTTAACACTTACAATGCTGTAATAAAATATAATAAACTCAAGGGTCACTCGCTGGCACCTATCCCACGGCCTTTATCAGTGTATTACAAAGCACATTATTATTCTTATTCTGCACATTGCAAAGTAATTAAACCTACGCTAAACACATTTGTAGAGTTTTTGGCTGCTTTTGCGGCAGCTAACTGGCTGTAGCTTTTATTTTCTGAACAGACGCGTCGCCTACGTCAGCAACGAAGCAAGGAAGCACATATATCAAATTACCAAAGACAAAGTAACGCATGCGGTACAGTACAATATCACTATGTCCAGTGTACAATACAGTAAATATGTAACTGTGCACCCACTCGAGGTCCATGATTGCGATTCTATAATAGCAATACATGCAATATTGAGTCTGGTAGCCATCAAGAGAATGAATGCATTTTCTAGATTTTTTTTTTTTTCCGATTTGTAAGGTGTGTGACGTTAAACTAAATTCCTATTTGTGTTGCAGTAGAGATTGACTGAAGGCTGAAACCAGCAGCTCTCCCTTCATATTCATATGAACCCATGTTACGTGTCAAATCGGCAAATCAGTTCCAGCTGACAGCAAATACTTTGTCGCCTTTATACTTGATACTTGTGGACAGTAAGTTTCCTAACAGCGTGTTTGTGTCCTAACATATGTCATATTTACACAGTCAAATATATGTACAACCACACATACCTCTCACTCCGTGTTTCACCGCTCAACCATCTCTCCAGCATTTTGGAATAGGCTAACCTTAAGCAAGAACCACTGATGCTAATGGAACATTAGCTTTAACTATTAGCATCACAGCTATTGCCAAGCCAGGTAATGTAAGCTTATGTTATGTTTCTAATAAAAAAAATATATTGTTAAATGTGAAAGAAATTCTCAACAGGGGGTCTTTTTACCCCATATACTGTGTTGCTAAACTTTAATTCAAAAGTGGCTAAAGCAGAAATGGCGTGTTAGCATGTTAGCTATTGGTTTCTTTCGTTTGTATGTTTACTTCGTTTTTACATTTTACAAGTCCAGTTTTATGTATTTGTAATACTAACCACTACAAACCACATATATCTCGGTACACTGTTCCTTTACCTTTAGTTTTTAGCTTCTTCTAGACAGGATTATAGCTTCTTCTTCCAGCCGACAACCTCCAAACACACGTGCCTTAGACCTCGCCCACTAATGTTTGCAATGTCATTATTTCTGTCCGCAAAACGTTCTGCCACAGCGCTATGTGCCTCAAAAAATGCCCATTAAATATCAAACATTCCCTCTTTGCAAGTTTTCTCAACAGAATGCTTCTTCAGCGTGGGGGAGGACGGGGGAGGACGGGGTCTTCGGGTTTATTCCACACGATGTAAAAAGAGCATGAACCCCATGACGGCCATCAAATTGGTTTATTCAACAGTTCTTCCTCGTGTCGGGCAACAGCTCAATATCCGTGGGATCTTTTGTCTCAAGAGCTTTGCATTTAGGGTATGTTTGTGAGAAGAAAAGTCAAAAATCAATATCGACATCAATCGTTGTAACATCTTGGGGCCAGACTTGAGACCCATAAGCCGAGGGGTGCCTTCACACGAAAGGGCTGTCCGATCGGAATATGTCTGAGTAGCTCTTGCCGTTCAGGTGCTCGGTGTGGCTGTCGATACTGTAGCAACGGTGGACCTCCGTGAGCGACGACGCCACGTAGGACGCCGATCGGAAGAATTCGTTATTGGTGAAAGTACCGGCAAACTGAATCCGCTGCTGATTCCAGTGTCTTCGCAGAACGCTCTGAACCTGCAAAAGACCCAAAGAGGATGTAAGAAAATCAATGTGGCCACAGTAAAAATTCTTTTTGGTGTACACATATTTATATTTAAAGCTACGACTATGGAAGACAGTGAGGTCAGATCGACTGCATCTCAACCTATTCCAGGGACGGTGGGGTGGCGTAAATCCCCAGTCCACCTAAAAATCTTGCTACAGCCCTGTGTCTATTGACCATCCATTTTAGTGCTGAGCATGAACAGGGCCACTGTTTTTATTACAGTAAAACCCATGTGATGTCAGTCCTGGCCAAAAATATGAATAAGAACTCAAGACCCAGATTAAAACGCAGCAGATATATAAACTTTCAACTTAAACATTTTGAAATCAGTTGGTTAATACGTTGAATTATGCTCTTGACTCACCTCCCCATTGAAGAAGCAAAATATCGTAGCGACCAAGAGACCCTACATGGGAAAAAAAAAGTCCTTGAGAAAATATGCACAATGGGAAATCCTTTAAGCTCAAACAGCTGCTGTTGTCCTTAACTCTTCATGCTTTTATTTTAAAAATATTTGTAACTTAATCTAACATTGTTTTGCCACATGGATCCTTTGGACCCTCACTTCCTAGCACTGAATAATAATGAAATCTGTTCTATTTCTTTTCTCTTTTTATTTGGTGCTTATTTTTTGCACAGAAAAAGTGAACTGTTCGTGCACTAAAACATGCACTACCTGATAGTGCATGAGGATGTCCATGATGTACAGGTAAATCTCCAAGCCCCAGTGGTCGTGGGGTTTGTAGGAGAGCAGGACAAACTGGATGCCCAGCAGAGGGATGAGGATCAGGGTGGCTCTCACGGCTCTCATGTAAAGGCTGAACTCGGCCTGGTGTGTCACTCTCAGCTTGGTGATGAGAACCCGTACAATGTTCAACAGGAAGAAGAGGTTCACCTGAATGAGACGAGATGGGACGTTGTGTAAAGGTGGACTGAATTTGGATTTCATTACGTCTAAGGGAAATTGGTAAATGGTTTATATGTTTTTCTTCAGCGGTTTGGTCCTTTGTGGTGGAATGGGAAGCACATCTGGATTTCTCGCTACAGTTCAGCGCTTACCAACAATGCAGCACAGATGGGAGCGTGGATGATGTACAGCAAAGCGGTATCTGAGCTGACCCAGCATCTGTGAAAGCATAAACTGGATCATTGCTTTTCGTAGTAATACACGGAATCATTTGATTTAGAAGCGATGAGCAAGAAGACCCACTTGTCATTGTAGTAGAAGTGGCGTGCCATTGAATGTATGATTGCTGGCACGAGTGGAAAACCTGGCAATTAAATTAGGATATTTTAAACATTTGGATGAAAGACATAAAACGGACTAAAATGAAACGTTCACGTCAGCTCCTGCTTACCCCATCCGAGCAGGTAATACCACATGAGATGTTGCTTTTCAGCAAAGACTGCCACAACGATCAGAGTGTGGAGGTAGATTCCCTCGCAGAGCATCCAGAAGTAGTTACAGCTCATCAGGTACAGATGGATAAACATGACCAGCTTACAGCTCGCCTAGAAGACAAACTAACATCAGCCCACACGTGTCGTCTTTACTAAAAACTTGTCAAAGAAGGAAAAAAAAAACCCAACTCACAGTCACACTGGGAGAATCGTGAGTGACGTGCACCTGTTTCTTCGTCACCGTCGTAAGCCAGACCACGGTGATGATTGAGTGGAGCACGAATGAGACAAAGAGGTTTTTGTGGAGCGTTATCCTCTGACAGCTCAGGCTCCTCAGGGAAGCGGAGTGAAGGAGAGACACGTTAAACACAAAATACTGGCGTTTTTTCAAGAAACAAGAAACAGTCTGGCGAGATGGGATTTGGCCTGCAACACAAACAATAGCTCCAAAATCTTAAGGTGGCCATTCCCTGTTTTAATCTGTTGTTGTGATAAACTGTGAAAAATACCACAAAATAGATTTATTTTACTTTTTAACAAGTTGCCATTTATATTTATAGTTTATTAGTCTAGTCTAAATAAAAAATACGATTTTTTTGCCTTTACTACAAATTCAACAAGTATGTCTTGAACGTTGGCAACCCAAAAGTTGTCCCTATTATGTTTCTTAATAAAGCAATAATACATCATTAGCTTTTTCCTGCACATATTAAAATTATTTAAATAGCTTTTTATATAGACAAGTTTTTACAAGGCTTAGAGATAGAAACACACACTTACTTAAAATGGAAGAATATTGCCAGTGATATGAGCAGTGACACCAGCGACAGTCCGTGACCGATCATAACCAAATAGAAGTGGGTCATCGCCGCCTGCAACAGAACCCGGTCAGTGAACGTTCACCTGTGACACTGCCGCCCCACAGACAACAAAGCTCCTTCAGTCTCCGTTGTCTTTACCCGTTCTCACCTTCCTGTGGTGTGTGGTGTTGCCTTGGCAGTTGGTGAAGTTCGTCCATGTCCTGTTGCTCTCCGGGTGGCGACCCCACTCCCCCGTCTCTGTGCACACTTTAGATGCCATCGCTGTGAACACATTTTACATCACAGAGTTAAATAGTGTTATTTGTTTATGATTTTGAAAATTGCTTGGGGATATCCTGTTAATTCACATACTATACTACAGGAGAATTAATGCCTCTGTCAAATTAATCTCCAAACCTGCTGCTGTTGGCTCAAATAATAGGATTTATAAGGCTAGTGGAGATGAACTGAGTTGACAAAACTCACCGGTGGAGTCGAAATCTGTAAAGTAATCTGGACAGCTCTGCTCTGTTGTGAGGCCTGCTTCAGTTTCATCCCAGCACAGCCACCCATCCCACGTCGTGTTGCACACCGGCCCTGCAATTAAAAAGGAAAAAAATGCACACACACAACAAGATGGTGTTAATTACGCATGTAGTTGTGCAAGTACAGTTTATTTAGTGAAATCATGTCATTTTGCTCATCACCTATTGTTTTAGGCTTGTGATGCGATTCTTTAACAATCCTCTGGAAGCATTCGTACTGGGCCGTGCTGATTTGGCTCTGATGTTCACCCTGATGATGTTCCTGGTGACTATTTTCAGGGCTTGCCACCACCAGCAGCTGAGGTTATTGAGATAAAGCATGCAAGCACGCACAAATACGCAGGAGGACACAAGAATTAGCCTGCAGCTGGTTAAAACGCAACATGTAAAATAAAAACTGTGCACGATCATCTAGATTTGCTGTGATAAACTTGCCCTTTCACAGTCTCACAGCAAAACGAGGACATTGTGCACATATTACAATAAATAACTGAATAAAATAATGAATGAATGAATGGCCACATGGAAAATTTGTTAGAAATGTAGAGATATGTAAATGTCTTTTTGCTACCCCCAAACTATATATGAATACTCTGCAAAGCTGTAAACCTTAAAGAACAACATACAGTATGTTTCAGACTATTAACTGCCAAGTTACAGATACAGCAGATATCCTTTATATTTGAAGACAAGATTACCATGTTGAGGGCGCACAGGACGAAGAGAAACAAGCTGAAGTTTGCATCCATCTGTGCTCGGATCTCCATAGATTTTCTGAGGAAAGGTTACAGTTTGTGGTTAGCAGCTGTCAAAGGTTTTGACTAAGAAGAAGAGGAAAACACGTTAAAAAGAAACAGCACACAGTTTGGAGGAAGGAAGTACATATAGTAAATCGTACGTACAAGTACAGCAGTGCTGATACCATTTGATGTTCTCTTTCATTTGTGTTTTATTGGAGGTTGTTTTTAAGTCATTCGGAGGAATCAGCAAAACCTTCAGCACTATCCCAAATAGTCATCGCCGCTGAGCGCAATAAGAAAAAAAAAGCTTCCTCATTTGCAGCAGCGGTCAACATGATCCAACAGTGACTGTGCTGACAGGAGTCAGACTCCAGGATTTTTAAATGAATTATCATAGACACACTGTTGGATTTATGGAGGAAATAATTTATTTGTACTTTTCATCATCATGTTTAGATATCAAAACTGCCATGATAATAATTTTACACCTGATCACCAAACTAAAACAGATATTTTACATTGACATTTAGCAACCATTAAAAAAAAACTGTTCTGAAAGAGTATTTCTCCAAACCCATGTTTTCATTTTGCAGTGGCAGGTCTCTCTTTTTTGGGTTGCAGATTTGGCCTCTTGCTTCCTCCCTTCCCCACAGCTTCCTTCCTGCATGCTTATTATGCATTTTGAGCAAGTTTAACCAAAAGCGTCATTAGCCAAAACATTTACAAATGGCAAATTCACTGAGAGCCAGCAAAAGCCTTCCACTGTGCATTTTCCACATTTTAAGCCTTGTATGAATCCTGGAGGGGAACTCAAAGCTTAGAGATGGGGATATAGAGATTCAAATTAAATGTTCACGTATGTTTTATTGCAAAAGTGAAGCATTGAGTGTCTTTATATTTGCATTAAAAACACACAATAAAGAAAATATATACATTTTGTCTGAAATATTGTCAAAGACAGTTAGTGTGATTTGGAGGTACTGGAAACTATGACAGCAATGATAGTGATAAAATTTTTTTTTGTTGATGATTAACTGGTTCTGTGGAGAAGGAGTTGTGAAAGCAGAGAGATGCATCTATGCAAAGGCAGATTGTGATGCAATGTGGTTATTCAGATTTTTGAGCATAGCTTTATTTTTTGCGGTTGTAATAAATTATCAATCCTTTAATCACCTTCTGATGCAAAAATGTGAAGGCGGCTTGAACATGTATCTCTATCTCGACATCTGCAAGTTTAACCTACATCCTCATGCTGGTGATGTGAGCTCCATTATGTTTCTGAACCTTGGATCTTCTTAAACTGCTTATAATATAATAAGTTAGAACAACAAATGTAGTCATTTCCAAATCCCTTGACTGCTTATTCATGAACACTTTCTCACTTTCGAAGATTAGTATCTTGTTGAACACACCCAAAGATACACAGTGTGGCTCTCCAATGGCCCACAAAAACGCTTATTAACTTTTCGTGGAGTCACTCCCTCATTGTGTGGGCCATCTGTGACAGAATACAACGATTCACGTGCTTTTCTATGTGAATTACATTTTATTAGAAAGACACAGTTCGGAAAATCCTTTGTCACCAATTATGTTGGCCATGCCAGACAGGCTTTGTTCTTAGGGGTGACAGATTTGCAGGAGGAATGAGTAACTTCACACCTGGAGTGCGTGAAGACAGGAATATATTTGTGATAGTCGAGATTGAAAGCAGATTAGTGTTTAATACCAATTTAAGGAAGCTTGTATCAATCAAGACTTTTGAAAAATATTGTAGAAAATCATGACATGTGGCTGTGTGCGTGTTTGTAATACTGTTTTCCATGTGTCATACAACATATGACTACAACAATGTGAGGCTCATAAAAACCCACTTGAGTCGTTTACGGTTCTGTAAATACAGTGTTTGAACGCTGATCGCAATCTACATGCTGAAAAAGTGTAACTATTAAAAACACTCACCTTTCCAGTAGATCTAAAATGACACTGCTCACTGAAGAGTAATCCCTTAGTCTGGGAGTTTACCGTCATAGAAAATCAATAAGGTTTTGAGGTTTGTTGAAGAGCAGTCCTTCAGTGTGTGTGTTTCACTCCAGAGTCAGAAGCAACACTGAGCTTTCTTGATAAAAACTGACCGGGGCTGTGGATGACATCACAGGCTTCCCTTTTGTGGAGGCAGACAGAGGGACATCCCTTACAGTGTAACGGAATCCTAACCATTATTATTTCATATAATAAAACTTTCCCGACTTTCCCGAACAGATCTAACTTCTGTAAATTACAAGTTGCACTCTATTTTTTTTTTCTGTAGAGTGCAACTTGAGCTTGCACACAGCAGGTCTTCATTATCTGCTTCATTCTATGTGCAGAAGTCTGGTCTGTAAGACTCATGAACCAAAAAAATACAGAATTGAGATTATTATGAGTGTGACTGCATTTGTCTTTTTTGTCTGCGTTTCTTTGCTATGTTTATTGGTATTGCTCTGGCCATGAATTGGTGAAAACAGCGAATATTTAACAGAATGCAGTGAAACAAATACATGTATAAAATAGAATAAACCATGAACAGATGAACAGCCCCAGGCCCAGATAACTTTAAAATATTTAAAGAAGTTACATCGTTTACTTTTTACACTATTTTCTAAGTAAAGACGGACTAATCAGCAAGCTGGTTTCTGTTCCTTAGCAACGGCGCCACCTGCGGGTAAGAGGCTCCACGACAACCCTTTGGTTACCATGGCTACAGCGTTCTTTGCCAACTCTGTTTGAGTCCCAGCCGAAGCGTTGTCTGTGTTTAGGACTTCGGGGAAAGAAAAAGAGTTGTTTGTGGGCTGCTTGCACGTCAGAAGGTTCGTTTATTATACTGAAAATATATATATATGTTTCAGGACACAACTTGGAGCCAGACAGACAGTTTTATGGTTGCTAGATTAAACCGGAAGTAGTGAACAGGTGCGTTAGTTTTATGCTAGCAGCGTGAGCTAGTCAACAAGTGCGTTTACGCTTGTGTGGTAAGTGAGGTTAGCTGAGTGGAAATAAAAGCTGACATGTACAAGAACTTCCTAACGTTTCCAGGTGCAGGCACATTAGTTGTTTTAGCCATAAAATATTTCTCATAATATAGTTGTCAAGAAAGTTTTTGTTAACTAGCTAACGATTCACGAAATTGCCATGAAGCTAAATGCGAGGTGAAGTTAGCGAGAGTCATTTGAAATAACTTTACATTACGCTAAAGCTTTTGTGAAAAGGGCCTGTGTTTCCATCCACTGTTAGTTTACTGAGTGACTTTTAAATTAAATAAAACACTATGTTAATGTTACTACAGCTACTACTTTTACACACAGGCGAGTTAATGAGTGAGTGAGTGAATGAATGAGGGAATGAGTGAAGGTGTTTGCAGAGGAGCAGGTCAGTTGTTCCATGCATCTTGGAGTTTTCACAGGTCTTTGTTGGAGTCAGTTGTCACGGAATCAGGAGATCAGGGTTGGGTGTGTGTGATCTGTTGTAGGATCTGTCTTTTCCTTAATGATTCCAGCTGTAGGTTTGGGAATATTTAAGGAACAATCTTGACGTCTCCCAAATGTGACTGTAGACATCTACGTTATTAAGTTGAAATTTAAACTGCACAAGACATCTCAGAAATTCCCTTTTCAACTGCATTAATCCAAGTTCTATATCATGCACACCCTTAATTTAGTTATTACAGCAAAGGTAATTGACTAAAGTCTTTATTTTGCAGTGACGGGATGTTCAAGAAAACCGCCTGGAGGAACACAGTCAGCGATGCAGTCGGTGTCCACCAAGACCAAGCCCTCAACACAACGATATTTCTCCTGAAATGCTATGGCCCAACAGGATTTCTGCTGAGAGAGGACGGAGAGACGAGAGACTACAAGGTAGATGGTTCTGTGATTCAGAAGGCGTACAGTTTAAATTCCAACCAGAAAATGTTTTGTGTCCTAATGCGACAGTGTTTTGTGGTTGTGCGGTTCAGGTGTACCTGGGTGACCCACATACCTGCACTTGCCCTGTGTTCGCCAAGGAGCAGGAGCCATGCAAACACATCTGCTGGTATGAGTAACACACACGGCTACGTCTCAGCCAAATCTGAACTTACACAAGAGAGTTTGTTATGGAAATCAAAAATCTTTTTATCGACCTAATAAAGTCCCAGTACTTTGTGCTCATAGTGCCGAGTATGTAACTGTAAAATAATACACTTGACTTGTTAGTGTTGTTTCACCTTTTATATCATATATTTCATGGTTATTTATCTGGTGTTAGTTTTACATTTTTAATGGGTGATTAGCATTGGCACAGAGAATCTTGTTAATTTGTTTTTTAAAGCACAAATAAAATATTAATTTATATTTATTTAATCGTCACAGGATTTTACTTCGTAAATTCAGACTCCCCAGAGAACATGAATGTAAGTTATTTTTACGTATATATTTTGATACTGATTTCTTATATTTAAAATTATTCAAACCCAAACCTAGAGACATGATGGAAAATTTTGTTTTAATTTTTGCAGCCATGATTTCATTATTGTGTAACAAGGTAAAAAAAATCAGCTTTTTAAAGTAAAATGAATATTAGTGGCAGGATGCTTTTTCCAAACCAGTTTTCTGTAAACATCATAATGCTGCTTTACAGACTTTTTAACTAGTACTGTTCTACTCTGTGAAGTCTATTAGGTTTAGCACCAGAACTTTCATTGTAGAACTGACCTATCCTTGTAGATGTCCTCCTGTTGACATTAATTAAATTAAATATTAATATATTAATTAAAAATTACTCTGCCATAGATTCATTTCAGCATGGACTTGTGGAGAGACAGATCTTGGAGTTGCTCAATGGATCACACCGAGCTGACGACCACCGGACGGAAAATGACGCCTCTTCTGCTTCTGGGACGTCAAGCCAAACAGCGACGAGCCAGGAGGGCGGATGTGTCTGCCGGAGAATTATCCAACCCCGGGATGTGTGTCCTATCTGCCAAGAGGACCTGCTGGAGAAGAAAACGCCTGTCACTTACTGCAGGTGTGCAGACGGCCGTTCTCAGGCTACGATTGGAGTTTTAAACTGTTGCGGTGCAGTCCTGTCGTAGGATGATGTAAGATGTTGTAGTCAACTGCTGCCCAGAACATGACCCCACACAGCATTGTGTGTCACACTAGTGCACATCCAGCTCTTGACATACAGGATGTTTGGTATAAACAGCAGCACAGATTTTTGGTTCTAATAAAACAAGTTCACCGTGGAGGGCATTTGATTCATACACAAAGAAATATAAACAGGAATGTAGAGCTTCGGAATTTTATGGAGACATTTCCTGTATACTCACATTGTGCCCTTGTCTCCGCAGGTTTGGTTGTGGTAATAATATCCACATATCTTGCATGAAGGTGTGGGCAGACCACCAGAAGCTCTCGGACAGCGACGATGTGGTGAAGTGCCCTCTCTGCAGGGAGGTCTTCAGCTCTTTGAAGATACTCCAAGTGCATGTGAAAAATTCCGAGAAGCTCTTTACTGCTGCTGAAAGAGAGAAGCCAGACAGACACCTGGGAGTTTGCTGTCAAAGCTGTCGGGTTTGTCCCGTCGTTGGCAAATGTTTTAAGTAAGCTTGTGTGCTATCTAAAGTCCTTAACTCCAGCCCTTAAGAGCCCCTGTCATACCTGCCCATCCCACCGCTTGTAGCTTCTGATTGACTGAACACACCTGATCCAGGTTTTCAGCAGCGGGTTTGGCAGGGATACTTGGAAAACAGTCTAGACAGAGGCTCTCACAGACTGGAATTGTCGACCACGAGTAAAGACTGTAACAATGATACATGCTGTATAGTAGCACCTAATGCTGATGGATTCAAACTTGCATTTTGGATTATGTCATAATGGATAATCCAGCAAACTAACTGCACAGTGTAATGTCATCATGTCTCCTGCAGTCGATCTTTTTTCGTTTCCTTTTTTCAGGTGCACAGTCTGCAGTCACTTCTATTTGTGCAAGGATTGCGCACAGAAAGTCCGTCACCCACAGCACCAGTTTGCAGTACGAACTGTAAGACATTGATTCAGCTGTAAACACTGCTTTACCAGCTAATCGAATGATTCAGATTGATGATCTTTCCAATGGTTTGTGTAGAAATGCACTGTAAAAAATGAGAGCTGGCGACTGGTTTTTAAAGAACAGACATCTCAGATTTTACTGCCACTGTAAGGGCAGTAAACATTAACTGCAGAAAATAATCCCTGACTCAACTTCTAACAGAAAAGAAGACAAAAGTGGCATCTGGTGAAAGGGGACCTGACTGATGAAGCAAAGGGTGTGACCTCTGACCTAGGAGATGCCAGGCAAGCCTAAAAATACTGTAGACAGAATCACTCTGGCTGTTGAAAAGCCAGCGATATTGATGGTGATCCTGACTTGAAATGCACAAATGATGTCTAAAAAGTGTATGACCAGATAAAAAAAAATCCTCAAATCTGAGATATTGGTTATTCCTGATACCAGTCATTGCATTAAATGACTTTACAGTTAGTTACTGAATTAGAAAAGTGGTTTCTACGGGTAATCCAACCGAATGTCCTCAGTAGAAGATTAACAATTTTTTCCTTTAAACATTTTATCAAATGTTTTTTCTGCTCACCTTTTCCAATGTCGCCCTCCAGCATCAACCCGGCAGCTGAAGACCGTCTACCTGAAAACGTGTTGAGGTGTCTGCCCACTATCAGGGTGAAACCAGGATCGCAACTGTTGGATGATGGGCAACAATGTCGGCTCTGCTTGCAGAAATTTAGCCTGGGGCAGCGGATCCGAATGCTGCCATGTCACCACAAGGTATGATTTTCTATTGTGTATGTACATTATTTAAAGAAATGGACAAAAAAAAAAGTTTGATTCAATGAACCAAAGTCTTTAAAAAGGTTTAACACAATACATAGATAAACATTTTTACTTTGCATGTGTAATAACATTTGAAGAAATGCTATGAGAAACGTGTTTGTAGTAAAAACTAAGTGCAGTAATGCTTCAATAAGTAGTTACTCTCTTTGTACTTTTGTTCATATATGAAAAAATATTCCCTGAATCAAAAATGATTCCAAAACTGTTGGTAAATAGACTCCCCGTTCTGTCTCTTCTCCATCACATGTTCTTACCGTCAGTTCCACATGGACTGTGTGGACGGGAGCCTGTGTAAGCTGAACTTCTGCCCCTTGGATGGATATGTCATTTATAATCCCTTAACTTGGACACAGAGCGAGAGGAAGCTCTCCGCTAATTTGGCCTCTGACTGTGCCAAACGACCAGAAAATAAATTAAACGATCTGTTCATCCCAGGAGTCGCACTGCAGGCCAAAAACCCCAAAACGGCTCCTCCGCACGCCTCTCTTAACCTAGCAGTATTGACAAGCTCTTCAGACACTCTAAACATCCCACAAAAGTTAATGACTAGCCAGTTTCACGGCTTGTCCGTTTCCCCAACAGATGCTGCAACAAAAGAAGGAAAAGCCGCACTGCCAAAAAGACTAAATCAGTGTTTTCCTGAAAGCAGTTCTATTAATCCCTCACATAAATCTGAGTCGGGTGACAGACAAAATGCCTGCTCCTCAAAAAAGATACCGGCCACATGCAACTCTGCCACACCCAATTTGTTTGTAACTGTGACAAAAATTGAACAGCCACAGGTGAACCTTTTCGTAGGTTCGAGCAGACCGGAACCCGATAACGTGGCTAAAACATCTGTTCCTCAGAGGCGAGTTAGACTGCAACCCAGAACAAAAAGCGTAGACACGGCTGAAGTCACAAATAACAAACTCACTTCAGAGCTAAGCATGACAGGGGTCCTGATAAACACAGCAATAAAGAAAACTGAAGTTTAGGGTTTTTAGTTTTGTTTTTTAGTTTTTTCAGTTGGGCATAAACATTTTTAGGTGTCAGTACCTACACTTCCTAATTTTTGTTTGCAAATATGTATAACTTCCACTGTTCAAACTGAAAGTGCTTTAAATAAAAGCCTCCAAACAATAATTGGTATCAAGTCAGTTTATTAATTGAATGCACAAAAAGCCAAGACTAATAACACTACCATAATTACAGAGGGAAACAAAAGGGAAGGCGTTTTTGAAGAAACAGAAGCCCGTGGGGATCGATGGCCAGACACAAGAGGAGCCCATTATAGAACACGTTAAAATCAACATCGATACATCCAGTGAGATCACTTTAAAACAGGAGCGGCGAGGGGGGTTGACCAGCACAAGGTGTTCACAATCCACTCCTCATATTGCTTATGCTGGCATATATTGTCTTTTCAAGCTGATGAACGTATTATCTTCTGTAAGCATAGTGAAATGATGAAGTGCTCAAATTACTGCTACATTAAAAATTGACTACATTTACAAACTTCTGACGTTCCCATGAAAAGGCTTTTTTTTTTAAAAAGCTAAGCTTAAAATACTTCACAGTTGCTTTAAAAAAAATTGTCATTCAACTGTTCAGTGCAATGCACTAATCCACCTCTTAGACATTTGCTTTTGCAAGAAAAACAGCACAAATTAATCTAAGTCACAACTACGTCATACATAAAAAGATGCTTTACTATGTACATACAAAAATGTGTTCCATGAATATAGCTACAGAATCCAGGCTCCAACATACAAAGTGAACTCATCTGTGAAAAGCCTTTACAGCAGTACCATGATGGAAGACTAAATACGGCAAAATTGTTGCTTTGAGGTTTAGTATTAAAATTGAAGTTATGGCAAATATTGCTATGGGTAATGTTTTAGTGTATTTATGATTGTTTTGCCAAACTACCACTGATGAAACAAATGAGTTTCCTCCTGGAATGCTGCGAACCAGTGTAATAAATTGGCACATAATAAAGTGTGATGTGCTTCATTTGACCCGGGACAGCAGCTGCGTGGTCAGTTTGTAAAAAGACGGGCATATGAAAGGCAGCCATTTCTGATTTTTTTTACTGAAGAGTATGAATGTTTGTTAAACCCGAATGACACTAAGAATGTACAGCCATGCAAGCAGCTCTGACGCGCTTCACTCGGGCAGAGCGGTGCTACGAGCCGAAGGACGGGACGTGAGGGTGAGCAGGGAGACATTTTACAACAGTATGTCCACCACATGTTAGACTACAATCATTCGTTGATGAGCACTAAACTCAAGTAGTCGAGTACAAGACTGGAACACAAGAACAGCTGGAGCTGATGTAAATAGCATTTGGTTTGCAAGTATTTAGTCACAAACAAGTACAGATTAGGACAAACTGAAACATTGGTTTGGTGATTGTCCTGGATGAAACGACGAAGAAGCACTAAAGTTGTTACAAATCGTCCTGAGAGGAGCCTTAAATGTGTACACACTTTCATGGCGACGCATCCAATAATCGTTGAAATGTGTCACTCAAAACCACAAATGTCAACAACATGATGGGGCAAAAAAAACCAAAAAAACTCAAGTCGTTGATATGCGTAACTTAAGGAGCCTTGAATGCTGATCCAAAATGTAATGGCATAATACAATATTTGCTGAGATAGTTTAGGGCCATGTCACTAGAATGGAAAACCATGACAATGTCAAAGCTTTAACTTGAAATTTTACTTAAAGCCTCAAACGTTTCAGTCTGTCAAAATTATAAATGTATTCCTTGGTTTCAATAATGTTTCAGACAAAGTGGGGACAAAATCAGTCTATAAGGCACAAAGCCAACACGTGAGTCGTGGGGCTCAGTGAAACGCGTGTTGGTCTCACTGACTTACAGCTACAATACGCAACAAAAGCGTGAGCCTTGAAATCATCGGCGTGTGCCGCACACTTTAATTGGTTAGAAGAGCGAGTTTCGCTCAAAAACCCTTAGAAGGTACGTCCACTATTTTGCTCGTGCTCTTCTGAGTCGTGGAAAGAAACCCGTCCGTACACTATGATACAGCTAAAATCATTGTATAACATGTTTTACGGTGTTGCTCACTGTGCTGTGAATTGTTGAATATTAATAGTCTCACATTAAACTGTTGCTTGACAGCTGTGCAGTATAAGAGCAGCAACTAGTTTCACGATGGTTTGTTCAAGCATTTAAATTTAATTAAGCTTTTTCACCCTACAGTCATGACAATGAATCTCACAAACAAATTTTCACCAAACGCTGCTGTGCTCGGTAGGCACGTGGCTCAAAAATGTAGAATTAATGTGGAAACTCTGCTATTATCACAATCTTTGCAGTAAACAAATCCCAGGGTACGGTTTTTACTTCGTTAAAGTAGTTCCAGTTGGCAGGGCAACAGACTTTCCTTGCGTCTAGCCAGTTAAATTAACTTTCAGTGTAATCTAAACGTCTACAGTGACGTAATCTTAGCGCTATGTTAAAACACAAACTGTTTTATCATGCATTGTAACATAAGTGCTGTATGCTCAAAACGCTCAAGGTAGTTTTGAAGGTAGTAGTACCTTCAAAATGGCAGCTTAGCTTTACAATGTACACAAGTGTCTTACTCCAAAATCCGTCAGGTTCACACGTAGGTCAGAGGTGGGAAATTGAAGCAGAATTGTTCTCATTTACATGTCTGACAGAAGTATTTAATTATATGAGTTTAAAAATGGGAATATTTTTGACAGAACTGATTCCACTAAGAATACTTTGTAGTAAAATGAGGAGGGGTGATCTAAACGACGTGTCAGCATTGCAAACAAGGAACGCTTCTATTGTCCTAACTGAATTTACAGCAGGCATACGTGGTGAGGATAAGTGCACTACACATTGACCTGCAAACTCACCATATTTTCTAATACAGACAGTGACCGTGCCTCATGTAGTCACATCCAATAACTACCGGCAGAAAGAAGGCACCCTCTGTAATGCAAAGTACCGGGGACTATGGGACAACGCACTCGCACAGACATTTTGCTGTGAAGAATCTCGCTGGTGATCTTCCGATTCGGAGAGGGTGAGAGGACATGGTGCACAAACTCGTCTAACAGCAGCTACATTAATGCTTCGACGTGACGTAGATCCTGCTTTGTTTCTTGGGTTTGCTAATGCATTCTTTGGCAAAGTTGTACAATCACGTAACTCAACAACAACCATGCCTGTGTGAGCACAAGTGGATAGTGGGACATTAAAATGGAAATGAAGATACTTGTCTGGATGTTTGCATTCGTTAGGCGTGCTCTAACTTTGCTTCGTCAGAGGCCTCCCCTCACGGACGTGCTTGGCACTCCTCTTTTCTGTCTTCACCTTCTCCCTCACCTTTCTCAGTCGCCTCGGTGGCGGCGTACCTCTCGACTCGCTGTCCTCCTGAGCGCTGGACGTGTCCATCCCGTCTCGCTCCTCTGGAATATTGGGAATAGCCCCACTGCTCCCATCTAAAATGTTCCTCAGAGAAGTGTCCTCTGGCGTACAGGTGGCAGTGGTGCCACTCTCGCTACTGCTCAAGTCTTGTTCTTCACCGTAGCGCCCCCCTCGGCTGTGGTGCGGCAAGGAGGAGGCCCTGACTGAGGGCCTGTCGCGCTCTGTTTCTCGGATGTTGTGCTGTGGCTCGTTCATGTCCACTCCCGAGTCCAAGCTGGTGTCGTTGCTGCTAGGCTGACGGCGGCAACTCTGTAGCTCAATGATGGAGTGGCGCACCTGGGCGGCCGGCTTTCCGTCTAAGGAGACAAACCAGGCCCTGGGGTGGGACGATGAGGACTTTCCCCTGGTCAACTCCAGCAGCGTGCGCTCTGAGATGCCCTGCAGCTCGCCGGGCACGCCGTGCCCACCGCTGAAGGCCTCCATACCAGCTGCCTCATTAAGAGTCCCAGGCACAGAGACGGACGACTCGAGCAGGTTACTGTAGCGTCCCCACACCCCAGAGTTAGGTCCTTGGCCTTGCGGAGGAGTCTCCAGAGGCCTGGGCTCGTCCTTGTTGCTCTGCTGCGGGCTGGTCCCGCCTTGGGAGTGGTGGTGAGGAACTTTGGGTAGTGTCTGGGTGTAGCTGTCTTTACTCGCCGGTTCTGAGTGAGCGTCATACTCAACTCCGTTACGTGGGAAAGTAGCAGACTTGCAGCCTGACAGCTGCTGCTCCTGAGCCCCGAAAAGCTCTGGAGCCTGAATAATTGCCACTGGTTGGTTGTAGATATGAATCAACTTGTCTTGAAAGAAGTTGTCAGAGTTCATGTTGGCCCGGTGCTGCTCTGACTTGTCCCTCAGCCGGGCTGCCTCCTCGCTGTTGATGTAGTGAGGGGGCGGCTGGGGACCTTTGATCCGATCCGAGTTGATGTTCTCATACAGAGGAGCGGCCGAGCGGCTCCCCGGATCTTCCACATAGATGTTGTAGCTGGCTTTGTGCCTCGGTGTCGACGAGGGCTCACTCTGAACACTGCAGGAGGCGAGGCTGTTGTCGCCCGAACGGAACAACAAACCCTCCTCCATGTGGGTGGAGGTGGTTTGGTCTTTCTTCACCACCGTGAGTTTGGAAAAGCGGGCTCTCCTCCTCCTCGGCTCTCTGTGGGAACCTCTGTATTTATGAGAAAAAGAATCAGGGCAACTTAAAAGCATTTGCTAATTTGCTAATATAAGCACACCGTAAATTGAAGGCGACCGCGACGATTTCTTACCCACAGTGACACAGCAGCAAAGAAAGAAATCCAAACACTATAACCAGTGTTCCTCCCAGTATTCCCATTAACAGGTAGGTGTGGTATGATATGAAATCCATATCGTGGCCCAGGTAATCTAAAACGTTCATTGAACAGATAGACATAAAACATTCTATTAATGCTAGACAAACAGCATTTGCATGCTGAGATAAAGGCAGGTAAAATATGTACCACTGGGGGAGGGTATGGGGGCAGCAATCCAGTAGCCCAGGTGGGATGCTGTGTAGGTCCAAACCAGCTCATCTCCAACTTTTTTCACTATTCCAAGACCTTGATTCTCCCAGGCACCTTCAAACACACACAACATTTACCAAACCTTCAGGTAGCACATTGAAATATAAAGTATTAATAAATCTACGGTACACGAGCCAAACTTCAAACACCGACCTTCTGATTAAACATTTCGGCATCCTCTGAATCAGTCATTGAAATGTTAATCTCACAACATACACGCAATTCATTTTTGTATTACACATTTTATTTTGAAATGCAACTCAGCTGCTTCTCTAATCTTTATTCGTACCAGTTTTCAGATTGAAGGCCCAGGCTGGAACGGTATCAGAGGCCCTGAGGTGTGTGTTGGGTCGCAGGGGCAGGCTGATTTGAATGGGCCCCCGGACCTCGAGCGCCTCCTTACCAGAGTACAACAGGACGCTTATAGCTGCGACCGGCTTCAGCTCGATGCTCCTGAGCACTGCAGACACGAGGATGAGTGAAAGGTTTATCGGGCAGATATTTAACCCTCTTTAAATAGAACAAGATGTGAGATCTGGGGTGTCTAATATACTTAATATGTCTAAATGAGACGTAAATGTTTAATTTATCTCTCACCTGATTTGCTGCTAATGATGCCTGGAGTGCAGTTGGCACAGTCCTTAGCAAGGTGGTGCTGTGGTACAGTCAGGTACGCGGTCACTGACGAGATGTTGCTCTTCTCAGCGATGGTGAGGAGGTTCTTGGGGAACTTAACCTTAGGCTGGGAGGAGCTGTCTGTGAAATCAAAACAGTATATGATTAATCCAAATCTGGGCCTTGCGTGTTTAAAAATGGTCCCTAATTGGTCTCCGTAATCTGCCTGTGCACTTACCAGGTAACTTCCCAGTGATGAGCACTGAGTCTTCAAACAGCCAGACGTTCCCCTGACTGTGAGGCAGCAGCAGCAGCGTCACGGCAGAGAAAACTGCAGGGAGACGCAGAAACGGTCAGACCCAAAGTAACGCCGCGACGTCCTTATCCTCTCAGTCTACAGCGTGCTCGCCAGCAGATGGCGGCACCATCTCAATGCTCCTTTTAGGGTTCAGCTGTCTGGCTCAGCGGCACAAAAGGGAGGCGCCTCTGACAATGCAGAGCAGAGATCTGTGACATGCTTTCTGTTTTCCTTTTCTCCTTCTCAGATCACCGGCTTTATGTTTGCTTTCAAACTCCACCTCTTTGCTCTATTGTTGGCTGATTCAAACCGCCAAAAGGGGAAGTGGGAGCACAAACAGCAAGAGTGAAATCCAGGTCCTTCTTCTGTACCAGCATGACATCTGTGTGGTTAAAGCAACCCCCCCCCACACACCCACACACACACACACACAAACACACACCTCCCCCCCTCCGCACTTGAATCAGCACAGGACAAAGACAGTTTGCTGAGGCAGGGATGTGTTGAGTCAGACGCCTCGACGCCACAGTACATGCTGCTGTGGAAACAATCAATGAAATGACTATGAAACATGGCGTCCAGTTACACTTGACTGTGCGCCAAACATAAACCGCCACATCGCGAGCAAACCTCTGTGACATGCTTTATGTTGTCGCAGGCAGTTCGTTGATTAATTAGGACCACGAACGGCGGTAGTTGAAGGAGCCGGTTTGACACTGTGGCTGCAGTTGCTGTAAACAAAGTGCTTACACGGGGCGTTGCTGCGTACAGTACAGCCAAGGGTTGGACTCATTTACTTCCAATAGTTTTCCCTTTACCTACTTCCAACATTTACCTGTTCTTCCAGCTAAAATCACATACGTCAGTTAATTGAGTTTCTGATCGATTGTTTTTGGGAAAATCTCTTTGCCCGGCTCGTTCAGTGGGAGCTCAGGTCAGCTGGGCAGCCATAAAGGCTTCAGCAGCTCTTTGTAAAGTGTTTCCCCCCGCTGCTAAAAACCGCAGAGGCTCCAACATTGTGATTTTGTACGTTGCGTCACGTCTTCTTGGAAAGGAGCTTAACAAAACACGTCATGAGAACTTTATTTGTGCAAGTTGAGCCGATATGAAGGATTGTGATGATGCTCTGTTGTTGTTGTTGCAGTAATATGTACATCCCAGTGTCTTTTTGCACAAGGGAACATTTTAAAGTCATGTTCCATGTTCCATGATCAAACAACCCAAACATTTCAAGTTAAAATGACTTTGCCTCTGTGTAAAGGGAACATGTGGTTGTAGGTGTTGGTGTTTCCAGATGAGATTCAAACTACACACTTTTAGCATGTTGTGCTGCTGTAGATGCTACTCACTCGGCCTCTTGGTGGTCCTCCAGGGCAGGGGGCTGGGGACGTAGCCTTCCATGCTGCCCAGCAGGCTCAGACTGAGACCTGGACTGTACGCCACCCAGAGCAGAACCTCGCCTCTCTCCCCTGTTCGCGCCGAGCTCCTCAGAGTGTGGTTCAAGTAAACATCCACTGAGGCTCCTGGAAGAGGCTGATGGGTCACCAGATCCCTCACCAGGACTTTGAGCGCAAACTGGGGCTCTGGAGAGAAGGCAGCATAGACTCATTTGGACCCACTGCTGGTCGTTCTAGTAACTATTTTTAAAAAATGCCAGTATTTATTTGTGGTAAAGCCTGTGTCTGTGCTTTAGAACACAAATGTTTATTTGTATGCAGAGCGGCCTTCCACCACTTCCTCTCAGCGGTAACCTTCTCCCACCATGAAAAAGTGATGAGACAAGCACTGCTGGATTGAATAAAATATGGAGGGAAGAAATGACAGGAGGAGAAGGGGGAGAGGAGCCGCTGCACTGTGCTGCCGTGTTAGATGCTTCCTATGTCGACATGTACACAGGCAGCGGGTTTCTAACATGTGACACCTTTTTTTTCATTTTGAAATGACAAGCTCAGCCTAACCCCAGCCACCGCACATGCCCCTGGGCTAATGTAAACAGACTCTGCAGTCCTGAGGCCACTGATAAACCTACTAAAACAGGAGCAGCTCAGGATTACATACCCTATAATAATACTACACCTGCTCAGGCCTGAAAGATTAAGAACCGCTGGATCCCTCGAAATCTTAATGCTGTTAGCGTACAGTCACGTTAACTATACAAATATTTGACCTTTGAGAGCCTCTATTCCACAATTTTATTTTCTTTCTGACTTTGCTTTTAAAAGCTTTTACTTAAAAACATGTAACATACGTAAGTCCCCAACTGTTTATGTGCATAAGTGTGAATATGTATGTACATCTTTCCAGCTTTACATAATAAAAAACAAGGCAGTGATGCAAGACAATCTACAGAAATGGCCCCACTTTGACTTCATGCTCTGTTCCCTGACTCAGTCTCTTACAGCTAATTAGCATTTTCTCTAACAATGACCGAGCTCGGCTCTTTTTGTTTGTTTACCTGCCGTCAGGGCCGAGGGGCTGAGGGGGCGCCCCGGGGAGGGGGGCCCGGTGCCAGACGGCCCTCCGTCCGCGGCGCCGAGGCCATTGTCCAAGGGCGAGGAGGAGAGCAGACCGCCGCCCTCCTCCGTGGCTCTCACCGCCCCATCCAGGCACGGAATCAAAAGCAGCGACGGCAGAAAGAGCAGCAGCTGCGGCGGCGGCAGGTGGCGTTGGGCGGCGGGCATGGCGAGATGGGGATCAGGCTCAAAGACATAACGAACCGCGAGAAGCGAACTCGGGAGGAGAAGAACGAGGTGCAGCTGCGGGGGTCCGTATCACCGAGGCCGAACCCCCCCAGGCGCGCTCTGGTTCTGTGGCGGACCGAATGGGGGACCGACCCCGCGGAGAAAGGATGGCTGGTGCTGAGGCTGGGCGTGTGGCCGAAGATCGTGTCTGACGCAGAGGCGGAGACGTCTCACTCCACGACGAGTGTGCAGTCTCTTTTTACCAGCACGTTAGAACAACGATGTGAATTATTCTTGTTAGTAATTGTTGACAGACTAACCGGAAATTATTAATCTGTAAAGAGTTTAGTCGGAGCAGTCGTTAGTTGCGGCATGACGAGACAATATCGACCATTGCTGTACAGAGAAATGACCGTCAGAGTGAGACATCTGTCGGTGTGGACTCTCTTTGTCAGGACAGGAGACGCTGTTACATCACTGGGGGCTGTGTGGCCCTCTGTCGGCAAACCGAGCGGGTCCCTGGTTGCCTATTTTTATCTCCACTGCTCCCTCAAAACGATAAAATCCAACATTCGTGTCACATGTGAAAATGACATGCTGCATAAAGTTAAGACGTGTCGTCGTGCTGTATTGGTTTTTCCTAAAAACCCCAGCAAGAGACTTTCACATGAGAAAATGTCATTTTGAATTTTGATTCAAATGTCTTTTTTATTTTGCAGAAATATATATTGGGACAGTATGCAACTAAGCATTGTCTTTAACTGTTTCCTAATCCGATTCATAGATGAAAAATACTTTAATATATAAATCAAAATGTGAAGTTACAGTCAATCTGTAGATTAAACTTGGAGGTGCCTCTGACAAATAGAAAGATGAAACAAAGTAAAAATGGTTTTAGAAATGTCGGACTTTAAAGCACATTAAAAACCTAGACCTCTTTAATGACATATTCAGATAATGGCATCTGTAAAATGAGACAGCCAGTGTATTTCATATTTCCTTTTATACTAATAGTAACTTATTCTATCCAACATGGCATTTTAGAAACATTCTGATGTCACTTGAGAAAAATTTCAGCAGATTGAGTTTATCTAAATGCATGTCATCTATTTTTAAAATATATTATATATTTTAAAATTAATGTTGTAGCTTTATGACCAGTAACTTTAAATAACTATTTATCTGCCATTGGTTCTTTGGTTAATAAAAAAACTGGATAATATAACAAAAGCAGCACTCAACATCATGGGCTTGTTCAAATGTTACATCACTGGTTTGACCAGCAGGTGTCGCCATTTTGTTACGTTGTGAAATTCTTTGAATCATCTTCAACTGTTTTATATTGATGCAGCTTTTCAGAAACTTCAGTTTATCGGCCACTAACCACGACTGTAAACTGCACAAACAGGACCCGTGTTCAGAGCTCAGAACACGGTAATCGGGATTTGATTTCCCCCACTTTCAACAGCAGAGCACCCCTGCAGTCTTGCCCCACTTGGTGTAGTCTGAGTTCCCCAATCAGACTGGATTTGCCCGGATCGTAAATCAGAGTGGATTCACCCACTTCCTGTTTTAGTTTTATCTTGAAGGTTGCGAACATGGAGGCACCTGCAACAAACCCTTTGGTACCTGGAACTGGTCAGGACTGTATAGAATGAGTATGTTTACCTGTAATGATAACTTATACGTAGTGACTCAGTTATTAGTTATTGCTCGATGTAGTAGGTAGCAAACAAATAATTTTGTTCAATGTGAAGTTTTATGTGTTAGCAAACATGCAGCTTAATCTAAGTTCATATCACCACATTTCTATTAATTTAAAGTGTTTAGTCTTTTTATGTCCATCTTATGAAAAGCTTAATCAGTGTTTAGTCTTTTACCCAGATGTTCTATTGTTCAGCTGGGCCGAACGTGCTTGAAAAATGGCTGACCACACAAACCCCAGCAAAGTCCTAGAACTGGCCCCCTTCTGGCTGCTGAGGACGGCTCACAGGTCTTGGAACTAATCAATCTGTTATTACAGATCCTGTAAAAGATGCTTGTTTGTAAGTGGTGGGGGTAAAAAAAATCCACAGTCCTTTTCAAAATGCTCTTTTTGTCCCTTTTCTTTCATTGTAGCTCATCAGACAAACGTCAGTGAGGAAAACACACGTGACATTTTACACTGAAAAGTTCCCATCATTCACAATAAAAAGGCTTGGAGACTAGATCTCATTTGCCAGTATGAACAATTGGCCATTTTTTAGTCCAAACAAATTTGACATTTGTTTTGAAGCAAACTTAATGAGCACTTGTCTTTAGTAGAGTATAATTAGCATTCATTGACTACAAATCCACTGAATTACTCAATAAAAATCATAAGATCTCACCCCCCACAAATAAATTCAGTCACTACGACATGCATGAAATAATGTATTTAAGTAAATTACTGTAAGTCCTGTAAATGACACTATTACAATATATTTTGGTGATGTCATCATACATGCTATGATGGCAAGATTGGAACACGTGATAACATATAGGCCTGTACTAATAAGCACGATGAAAAAAGGATTAAAAAAGGACTTTTTACATGTTTAAAAATGACTTTTTTCCATTTTTCTCATTGCAAACACGCAGTTTTTATTATTACACTGTTGTAAACAGCAAACATCAGCACTTTTACTGCCGTGTTAAGGCACCAAGGTTCAGGTGTATGAAAAATACTTTGTACAAAATTTTTTTTCCGTGAAGAATAAGAGCGTCTTCTCCTTTGGCTATGGAACAAGCCGTTTATTTATGCGTTTTTATTACACCTATGTGTTTACCAGCCACCTATTACACCTTTATTGCACATGCTAATAGCCTTTGAACAAGGCAGGAGCGCATAATGCACAGATATTATTTTCAGCCTGGATATTGCATCTCATGCGGTTTATATGTGACAAAATATATATTTCTTTTAAATTTTACAGCGCTTAAAATGATACTTTAGTCCAGAATAATGTACATGTGAAAAATGACTTTTCCATCTCATTACAGCAAACATGTAATTAGATGCAAAGATGAAACGCTTGGGAAAAAATATTTTAAATTGTTTTACTATATCATTGCTATACACCTATTACACCTATTGCACATGCTAATAGCTTTGAAAGGCAGCGCGCAATGCACTTTTCTGCATCTCATTACGCTATTAAATCTACAGCGCAATGATACTTTAATAATGGTGTAATAGCAATGTCATAGCAAACATGTAATTAGATGCAAAGATGAAAATCTCATACTATATCATTCGCATATCATTACGCGTTTTAGTAATGACTTACGGCCACGCTAACAACCACACTAACGACCTGCTAACGACCCTGTGAACGACACTACTAACGACCGCACTAATGACTGTTTATAACCATGTAATAGCAGCACGTGATTAGATGCGAAACATTTTGCATCTCATTACGCTCTGCCGCTAAAAAAAGCACTGAAGTAGCACTGTCGTAGCACTGTCGTAGCACTGTCGTAGCACTGTCGTAGAAAACGCGTAATCATATGCAATAATTATTGCAGCAGACAATTAATTTTTCGCATCTCATTACGCACCGTTATAACGGCGTTAGAACGGCGTTATAACGGTGCGTTATAACGGTGCGTAATGAGATGCGGAAAAAAAAAAAAAAAAAGTTGCTGTCAACATTTTGCTCTTTGCATCTCATTACACGTTTGCTATTAAACATCTATTACACGTTTGCTATTAAACATCTATTACACGTTTGCTATTACACAGCTATTACACGTTTGCTATTAAACATCTATTACACGTTTGCTATTAAACATCTATTACACGTTTGCTATTAAACATCTATTACACGTTTGCTATTAAACATCTATTACACGTTTGCTATTAAACATCTATTACACGTTTGCTATTACACAGCTATTACACGTTTGCTATTACACAGCTATTACACGTTTGCTATTACAGGCACTGGTACACTAGTACCTGGACAGTTAAGGCTGTGTGCTCATTTCTTGGTCGCTAAATTTTAAATGAACTTTTGAATCATAGGGTTCCATATGGAATTGTTTAATGCTGGTTGGAGGCTCGTCGTAATCACAGCAGCATCTGAGATCCACAGACATGGTATGAACATTAAAATCTTCTCTGGGTGATGACTCTCTAAATTTACAGGAAGCCTAAAGATTGAATCCCCAACACTTTAACTAAACTACAGCTGTGCTCCAGAGAGAACTACAAATTCAGAAGGTAGTTGCTAGTTATCTTTAGCTGGTTTTTGATCTGATTTAAAAAGTGACTGACAGCAGGCTGAATCTGAATTTGATCCTTATACCAGCATCCTAATTACGGTCTCTCTCGTTAATAAACACTGTGTTTGCAGTCGTATTTATTGTTAACAATTTTGGAGAATGTGAACAATTCTGAAAGGCGAGCTAATTAAAAATTTACTTCTTAAGCAACGCCTTGGTAAATATGCCATTTCATTTATGTAACATCTCTACAGTCATTTGATATAAATAATAAAATGTGAGTAGGTGTATGTAAAGCGAAAAGAAAAATATCAAGAATAATTGAACGTTGCAAACAAAACACACATCTCAACGAAAGGGTCGATATAATTCATAAACATTGGACAAAGACATGCTTTCCACTCACAAATGCATTCAAGTATTTATGTCAGAATTCACCACTTTACTATAGTAGCTTTTATGGTTTATTCTTTTCACATTTATTGGTGAAATTGTTTTTTTTTCCTGAAAGTTTTTTCCACATTACATGCAACTGTTGCAGGGCCTCAAATCATTTATGGGCACGGTATGCATTTGCAGCTCTCTTACTTATGATGGTGCCATTAATTTTTAATCATACCTTTTAAAATTTGTTACTATGAGGTTCAGGAGTTAAACTGTAAAATGTCACTGAGACACTATAGAGCACATGTCCATCAGCGTACTGGTTGGTTACATGTTCGTATGGGAAAGACAAAGACAGTTTTAATTCAGTGGGTTTTATTAAAATGTTAAGTCATTCAAACATTACAGTAACAAAAGTGTCAGGATATTGTGAAATGTGTCACGGTAACGGCCATTTAAAAACAAGTGAAACATTACAAAGCAAGAGGTGCTACATTATGCCGTGTTTAAAACTGAAATCTCCCCAAAAACACAGAATTATCTGCCAGAAATTACAGAAGATCAAATGTAAAAGTGCAAACATTAGTAAACAGAACATAGAAATATTAGTAACTTGAGATATTTATACAAAGTGCATCAAGAACAGTTTCCCCTCATAGGTCGTGTATTAATATGAAGAATATTTGTGACACTGTGGATGACACAAATTCACACATTCAGACATTTTCATTTTGGTCAGGATTCACATTTAAAATTCAATAATATTGCATCAATATATGAACACATACACACACTCACACACGTTATCTTTATACATAAAGACATACTTTAATGTCTCGCTTGTAAAAATTTGACCAAATGTGCCCAAACTAAAAAAGGGACTGATTAAATTTTAGCAGCATTATTGGCGCTTGTTGCCAGAGGGTAAACACCTGATTAGTCAAAAAGTTTTATTTAAAATAAATATATAAATACATACAATATCACAAGGCTCACGTCATTTAAAAACTTGCAGCCCTCTTAAGCAGGTTGGCATTACTGCCACTCTACAGCCAGCAGTTTATTGCACAAGGGCAACAGGGAGCATCTCCCCCTTGGCACACAAACTCAGTGGAGCCATTAGTAAAAGGAAACCCGCCTTAGCCGAAGAAATTCTGCATAGAATTGATTATCCAAAGTGAAAATCTGTTCGCGTGAAGACCCTCAGCTGCGATCACACGTAACTATTCTATGCAGGATCTCAGATTTAAGGTCATCTCAAGAGTCACGCTGTAGCGAGTTACCCCAGCCAGCGGGGCGCCGCCGCACTACTGCATCCATCAGTAGCAGCCGTCTCTCCAGGCGCTGTCACGAAGGGCACTGAGGGTGGACAAGCTCTTTGGAGGAGTCAGTAAACTGAGGAGGTGAAGGAAAGAATAATCAGGGCTGAAAAATATTTAGTAGTGTTTGACTGCAGCATTCATCTTTTAAAAGTCTGCAAAATATGCCCAAGTCACTTCTGGAACTGGGCAAGAAAGATGCTTTAAGTTACTCCCCTCGGAATGTCTGGGCACCTTAATATTGTTTTTTATAGCAGCGAGACTCTTATACTGAAGTTTTGTCTTTAAAAACTGAACCTGGATGTACCTTCGTGCTGGTTGAGCCACCTTGTTGCGGGGGGTGGAGCTCGTGACGCCCACGAAGGAGGCTGGGCGGGGCAGGCCGCTGCGCGGAGCGGTGGGCGTGGGAGTGCCCGCTCCTCCCGGCGGTTTACTGAGCAGGGGGATGCTGCTGCCGCCCAACCCGAGGTTACTCCCACAGCTGCTGCTGCTGCTGCTCAGAGACTGCAGGCTGGTGGAGGTCGGCATGGAGGCTGAGCCCTTGATGGTCGGACTGACGTAGGCGGTGGCCTTAGCGGCTGCCGTGACATCGAGGAGAAGTTGCCCACACTCTGAACCCTGTTTTGCAGCTGGCCTGGGGAGGGGACTGAAGGGCGTCAGCAGAAAGCAAAATGAATAAAAGGTCAATCAACACGTTAATTCCAAAGTAGTTGTAAGAAGAGAATGTGAATCTTACTGGAGGACTGCAGTCGAGCCAGGCCGCTAGAAGAATCAAAACTCTGGCTGTTACGAAGCAAAGCAGGGGAAGCACTGAGATTGGTTGGCATGGGCACACTGGGCACACTGGGCATACTGGGAGCTCTGACCAGGTTGGGCATGCTCCTCCTCAGCTTATCTGACCGAGACACAAACAGCCACAGCAAAATAAAGACAGGCCAGAGTTTTAAAAGCGCACATCTGTTACTAACTGAGAGCAGGAAAGCCATTTTATTCTGCCGTATCCTCCCTCCCTTAACACGACACACGAAGCTGGACGGGATCTCGTTTACTGCGTAACAGCTTCCAGCTCCTTCAGTCAGGTACACGCCGCGACTCTAATCCAATCAAACTCCCTCTTTAGTCTCCGCCTTGGAACGGAAACACGTCCAGTTGTACAAGAGGCTTAGACAGAGTTATTATTAAGTGGTTAGACGATGAGCGTGGGTCAGTGTGAGGCATGAGAAACAGACTGTGTTTACCTGTGACCTAAGTGACAAATGTCGGACTATTGTTGGAGAAAAACATTTTATTTTATGGAGGTTAAAGTATGATGTTGTATTACATATTGCAGAAAAAATGGCTTCTACTTACTCTCATATTCGGCTTGACGTCACCAGAATGTTTCCCCCCAAACAAATACACACAAATATTTCACAGACAGAAAAAAAAAAACACAATAGAAAAACATAACTCATTAGTATTTGCAGCAACTGCAGTGCATTAATTTCCCATTACTTTAAAATATTCATAATGAGTTTTTGTTTTGTCCATCGTTCTGAGTAATGTTTCTCACCACCTGATGAATCTAAAGTCCAATATTCACTCTTCTACTAGCTTTGGTCTCGGGTTTTGGGGAAAGGATCTGATTCTCTAACAGTGTGTTCCACCAAACATTTAACTGAGTTTATGATTGTTTATGGTTGTGCAGACTGACAGTGACAGTGACGAGGGTTCGTGGGCTGTAGAAACAACAGCAGAGGGCTGAAAGACACTAAAAAGTTAACACTGTGTCACCTTTTCCACACCACAGACATTTGATTCATTGCTAACACAGTTAGTGCAGCTTTAAGGTCTTTTCTTCAGCAAACATTTGACGCTGTGTAACTAAAGACGTTAGCTTAAGCGTGTTTTCTCACCTGATCCTGGTCTGAGGCCCTGCAGCTCGGCTCCGCACAGGCTGCCCAGGCCAAGTCCCTGATGCTGGGTTTGGGGCAGCGGCTGAAACGCGAACCCAGCGGAAGGGTACGGGGGGGTGGAGGGGGTGGAAGGAGGGGTGCACAGGGAACTGGTGCTTCTTCGCCAGTCTCGGACGCTGGAGAAAGTGTGCGAGTGCGGCAGGCGAGTGAGGCGCGGCTGCGGCGGCGGCAGGAGGCCGTAGTCTTCGTCGTCCTCCTCGTCTTCCTCCTCCAGGTCGGGCCCGGCGCTGAGCTGGCTGAGCTGGAAGCTGAAGCTCTGGCTGCGGCGGTTGGCCAGGACGGACGTTGTGCTGGCGTAGTCCTGCCTTAGACCTGGGGGAGCCAGATATGAGGACCAGCGTGCAAAACACACACTCACACACGGGCGAGGACAAACACACACAGACACACAATCATCACCTCCTGGGGTTAATGAAGCTGAAGTAGCGATGGGCTCTGAGATCTGGTGCCATATGTTAAAATATTAGAAAGGAGGGGACGACAGAGACAGATGGACAACAGGGGACGTGAATTGGCGCACCGTGATACAGAGACGACTACACAAAGATCTGAATTCACTCGCGTTTTTGGTGCCTCTTTGTTAAAGCCTAAAATAAGGAACAACACAACCAACATGCAGCGTCCCTGCGTCAGACAGTTTGAATTACACAGCGTTACCAAAGCGCAAACACTGTCATTACCCACGTTAAATCTCAGTGGGCAGAAACAACCGCACAGCGTTTTCATTCTGAGCAGGGTGTGTGTCTGTGTGTGTCTGTGTGTGTGTGTGTCTGTGTGTGTCTGTGTGTGTCTGTGTGTGGGCGCGTGAGTCACAGACCAACATCACGCCGCTTTGCCGTCGACTTACTCTCCTCCTGCAGCCGGGCCATGACCTGGACGTCCGTGAGGTCTTGCAGTTTGTATCCCAGAGCGATCGAGTCGTCCTCCGCCTCCGAAGCACCGAGGTCGCTGTCCACCGACGACTGGGGACTGAGGGCCGAGCATCGCAGGCTGCGGCCTTGAACAAAAGCAGAGGGAAAAGGCTTTGACTCGGGGCAATTTTCCTCTCCGACGCCTCTCAGCTCTGTTCCCTTTCAGCTGCTCAGTAATGAGACAAGCCCCCTCGAGTCTTCCGAGTGTCCTCTACATAAGGACGAAGGGCCCAAAGTGATGGAGGGTGAGAATTACAGCCTATTCAACACGTCAGAGGCAGAATCATTATCCGCCAGACGAGAAAAACCTTTTCACAGTCAGTAATATTCCTCATATCTGCTCACTTAGATAATCCTTCAGTCAGGGCCACGATTTTAGTTACTGTTGCCACATTCTGCTCTTAGTTTCTGCAGCTTCTTTGTTAGACATTTTTAGATTTGGGATTCGTGCGACACAGTGACATCCTAAAGGTGCAGACAGGCACAACAAGTAGCGCGTTTACTGAGGACCTGAGTTTTTCTTTTTTTTAAATGGTGGAATCGAGCCTTGGGCGTAAAACCACCACTGAGTCCCTGTAGCATGTGGCCCATCTCATTCCCTGCAGCGTCGCCCTCTGTGTCTGGAACCGATCTTTTTCCACCCCTAATAATACACTCGAGTCCTTCATTCGCTCGAACGCTGTGCAGCAAAAACACACAGACTAAGAAATAACGAGCGTTTTAAAGATGCTGTGGCACAGTTTCATACTCCCACACTTGGAGACGACGCTGACCCAGTTCTTTACAGAGCATCTTTTTCTGAACATTAATATTCCGATTAGTGCAGCACAACTACATGCTGACTGCAGGATTTGACACATGTTGGGGAGATTCATGTCTTGGTTTCAAACCAGCAGATGTGATGAGGTTTTAATACGGAACAGAAATAAAAGCAACGTGAAGCTTCTTACTGCGTTTGGCTGGATGAGGGAGGAAGGTGGGCGTCCTCTCAGCTACAGGGGACAGCTCCTTTCCTACAGGACTGAGGGTCCGATGGAGGACCGGGTGGAGCGGGGAGGACAGGGACGGGGCTGAGGAACGGAGAGCAGGGGGGAAAATGCAAGTTTAATAATAGAAATATTTACTGAAACTGCGTTAGTGACGTTTGCATTAAATACTCGGTGTTTTTTGCTATAAATATGTAATAAAATAAAATCTGATATCACCATTTGAACATGAACCTCGGCAGAAAGATTTAAAGTTCTTTCAAAATGAGAGATAAAAAAATAAAAAGGAATAAACATTGAACCGGTCAGGTTGGAGGAGCCCCCGGTTACCGTGTCTCTCGGACAACTGGGGCGTGGAGCAAGGTTTAGCAGAGGGGGGGGCGCTGATGGGAGACACGCCGGCGACTCGACTCAGGGGAGGGCCGGGAGACGACGAGGGGGAGGGGCTGGAGAGGGAGCTACGCCACCTGGAGACTGAGAGGAGGAACAAGTAGTCAACAGCAGTAAAAGTTGCGTTGGCATAAACCTCAAAGTTCAAGGATAAGGATTCAAATGTGCTGCAGAAGGTAAAATACATCAAGACAGTCAAACAGAACAAAAACAGTGTATGTTACTAACTACTAAGTTGTGGAAAAAATTACAAAGAAAAGAAAGTTTAATAATTTCAGCTGCTTTATGTTCTGACAGGCGGCTGATGGTAAACGGAAATGCACCACAGTATTCGAGTAAATGTCCCCAGCTGCTGCTACGAGTAAGGAGCAACAAGTATGTGACAAATGGCTTCGTAACAGCTGATTCCAACAGTCGGAGCATGTGAGCTCTGCAAAAAAACACAAAATGCTGCCACCATAATCTTTTAGAACAATTAAAGATTCACTGTGTGTCACGTTATGACGCCAGAATTTAAATAAATGTGCAAATTCAAAGGGAAGTTTGGTTCTGAAGCTGCATCGTTGCCCGTCTGTCATAAACACTGATCCTAAAGAGAATATTTCGTGATTTGAAAAGCAGCAGAATTCAGCTTCTCACTGTGTCACTTCAAAAACAGAACAATCACAAACAGCGACAAACACCCGCGAGTCTGTGTTGTGTTACCTCACCAGCACCGTGTCTGTCGCCGCCTGCTCTGCTCCACACGAGGACAAAGCTTTATTCAACACAACAGAGTCAGACGCACACACACACACACACACTCTAATCCTGTTCACAGTCCCAGAGAAGAACCATTAACTGGCCTGAAGCACCTGTGATATGAAAACGCAGGTAATTCTCTTCGGGACCAACATGCTGCAGCTCTTGGCTGTTTGCAGAGGACGATTTCTCTCCGTTAGCCGTCAGTGATAATATCAGCCACTTAGACATGAACGAGGGGTGCAGTCCTTTCATGTACACGGTTTCCATGGCAACCCCGCTCTCCCTCTCTCCCGCTTTCACTGCGCTGAACCTCGGGCGGAGAAGCGACAGCAGGCCGAGCTGGTGGGAGGATTCCTCTGCAAGCTTTAAGCGAGGCTTTCGCACGCTCGCAGTCGTGTGATGCAACGGGACGCACAACTGGTGCAACTTCAGAGGCCGGAGACGAGTCGGAGGTCGTCAGCTGTGACCCGCCTACCGACGTCTTTAAAGAAGGAACAGGGGAACGTGAAGAAGAGCTTTGAACGGCTGAATCTAGATGCAAATAGGCAAAATAAATGTATGTAACTGAACATCCATCCCATCCTATTGTCAAAGAGACACAGGTGCAAGTTACGGCTGGGATTGTTCTGCCGAGTGGCCTGGAGACACACACACACAAACAAACACACACCTGGACTGATAATCCCCACTTGTTTTTTCCACATTTGCTCTCAATGTGCCCAGGACATGAATTCTATTTATATATTTATAAAAAAAAAAGAAAAAAAAGTCAATACTGACTCATGAAGTTACCATGACAACAGTGAAGCCTCAGCACTGCTATTGATTTTCTCCCACCTGCATTTTTCAGACATTTAACCCAATGATGACAGCTGATGCATCAGCTCAGAAACACTTTTCCTGCCATTTGTTCCTCAGCGGTGCCACGACTTGTTCGGCGAGGCCTTTTATAATGAAGACGTGCAGATCAGGTGACCCGAGCCTGAGCCGTTTAAGGCCATGAGGCGTGGACAGATTAGTCTAGGAAGGGATGACTGTGATCCAACTCTACTCGGATCATAGTCAGCACAAAAGAGAGACACCGTGCCGTATGAGGATGTGTGGGGGGTGGGGTGGGGGGTGTACTGCAGTGTTCTGGACTAGAATTAAGATTTGAATTTTTAAAAAGCCTCAAAGTCTCTGAAAACATGATTCATCTCATCATTTCATAACAGTGGCAACACAAAGACTTCAGCACACAGAGCAGAAACTGTGAAGCAGAGCGCTTTTAGAGCAGGGAGAGCGACCAAAGAGCAGAGAGGACGGATTCAGAGACTCTGTGCCAGTTTAAGACGCAGACTATAGCTTTGGACTAGAGCTAGACTCAAAAAAACCAATCCGCTCTGCTCCACCCAGGCCTCTGCTACACTCCGGTAGTAACTATTGTGAAGTGAAAATGACTAACTACTAAGCACGAATTCTCATTGGTTAGAAGGACAAACATCGCTCAAAAACATTTAGAAGTAAATATCTCTGCATTGCAGTTATTTTAAAATATATCCAATAATAATTTAAAAAATGCAAATGCCAGATGAAACCCTTGACAAAGAAGCAAATGCATCGAGCTCCAGAGTTTAGACGACTCATAATTTAGCTCTGGCTCCTGGCTGGGATCCACAGTCTGACCTCCTGCGCTTCTTGGCACGACACCTCCAAGCGGCGCCCGTCACTTTAAAATAGCTCTGAGTGGAGGCAGCAAACTAATGTGCCGCTTGAGCCTCTGGTCTGAAATGGGCTGAAAAAACACTTCCTGTGTGAGCCACGAAAACTACAGAACACAGAGAGAGAACAAGAAATGCCAGAAGACGCCAAGGTCTACAGACACGAGTCTGAGACGGTGAAAAATAAAACGCCTCTTGCAGAAAAATGTGACAAAGCCGCAGCTTTGCTATAAATAACTACTGAACATTTAAAAGTTTTATTAAGGTGCAAACGACGTGTATTGTGCAACACACAGAAACTTTTCCCGTCTGCAAACGACCTGCGGCCTCGTACCTTGATCCAGTCTCAGGGACAGCGATCGTCTGGCGGCCTCCACCTCGGATTTGGGCGAGTCCAGAACCTGTCGGCACCACTGCAGCGGCGTGAGGGAGCCGTCTGAGGACTCTGCGGATTTGGACGATGAATACAACCTAAAGAAAAAACACGCACCGTCAATCTGCAGCCGTGCTAATGCTGGTTTGTCGGGTTCACTGCGCTCTTGGTGTGTCAGTGGGCCAATACTAACAAGTCACAGATACGAACTGTAGGACGGATGTAAGCCGAGGCTCATGGGAATCTGTTATTTTAAGCCTTCATTTTCCAATTAAATTTATATTTTAATTTATAAACTGCTCAGTTTCTGAATGCTACAACAGTAAATTTGAATTAAAGACAGTTAAAGTCTCTGTGCAGTGGTGGATCCATGAAGCCACGACGTCATTACACGTAGGCGTGTGCACGCTGTCTTTATCGGACAGAAATGAGCAGGCCAGGCTGCAGACGTCCACGTACTCTGCACGTCTTCTCATTTCTTACACCAAACACTTTATCTCAAAGATTTACGCCACAGCGAAGCGGAACATGCACCAGCAGAAATCAACACGTCCTTCCTCTTTCACAACCTCATTGCAGAACTGAAAGGCCTTTGAGGCCGGACTGTTTATGTTCTGCAGATTAAATCCCATTTATTTTGATCCCTTTGGTCCAGCGTTTCATGCTTTCTGATTCTGCATGACACACGTGTTGGTGGGACCACGAGAGGGTGAAGCTCTGTCCATGAAGCCGAGTGACACGTCACCACCCGGGGTGCGTTTCCTGTGTCCCCCCGGCTTAAGGTCACGTCTGCTGCTCTGCTCTGTTCCGATGGAGTGGATCAGATTATTGTGACGTGCACTGCTGCAGGCGGCATGGAAGAAGCTGAATTATACATTAAAACCTTCACTGACATCAGGTGAAAGTGTGACTTAAAGGACACACACACACACACACACACACCACTCAGGTGCTATTCCCGGATGCTGGGGGAGGATGTGAATGGGCTGCAGTGCACATTTAACATCTAAAAACTGTTTTGATTCAGTCCATCGCTGATCTGGACAATATCGTCATCATCCTGCAGGAATTCAGTTTTGGGCTGAATCCTGATTTTAAAAAGTGCAGCTTGTGCACAAACGTGACACTTTTCTCCTTCCTCTCAGTAACTTTGTACATTGGGACAAAAGCCTGTTGCACTAAACTTCCTGATGAGCAGGAAAACAAATCAAAGCATCAGTAATAATGACGACTGCTCCATTTCCAGATAAAACTGTTGGGTTTCAACTAAAATGAGCGAGACTGCACCTCCTCAGAGGGTTTTTGTCTCTTTGCAACCACCTGCAGGAACAGATGATGTTCATGATGATCCCAAACACAATTTCGACTGATTCTGAAGATAAACTGAAAACCGCCCAGGTTTATGCCCTTCACACACTCACACACACACACACACGGCTCTGGCCGGACACAAAGGTTGGCAGCCTGGTGCACACAGGCCCGCTAACAAGTGGCCTCAGCTGTCTAATTGACTCCCGAGGTGTGCGGCTTTGTTTCGGCCGTGCAGGCCGGACGGGCGGCTACAGATGATCCAGAGGAGAAAAACAACCTTCGCACGACTTGAGGCTTAAAGCGTTTGTCTGCAGCGACGATCGGCTGCGCATTTACAGGAAACCCGTGATAGTTACCAGGTTTCATCCGACTCGTCTAGGGAGCACAGATAATCCAGGTCCAGAAGCTCCAGCTCGTCCAGCAGCGACGCGTCGGCTCCGTCCTCCGCCTCGGCTCCGTCCCCGCCGTGAGGATGGAAATAATCAAACGGATCCTCGGGCGGCGCAAACGGCCCCACAGGCGCCTGGCACAGGAGCGCGGGCAGCGGGCTGGGGAGGCGCAAGCCGCCGCCGCCCCCGAGCGCGCACGGCGCGGACGGAGGGAGCGCACGAGGCTCGGCGGCGCAGCAGCTCGCCCGGGTCCGCAGCTGCTCGTTCTGCCGCTCCAGCTTCCGGACCAGCTCCTGCAGCTTCTTCACCTCCAGCTCGGCGTTCAGGCTGTTGCTGTTGCAGTCCACCTCCGGCATCAAGGCCAGTTTCAGCACCGCCGCCTCCATTGGACCAGAGCGCGCGCACACACACAAAAAAGCCACTAAACGTGTCGTGGAGGCTGCGTCACCTCCACGCTGGGGCAGGCAGGTGGAGGCTCACTGGGCTCGGACTCGGACGGCACTGATGTGTCTGCTCCGTCACCCGGTGGGGAATATATGACTCCACCCCTCCAGCGCGCGGCCCGGCCTCCGCCGCTCATCCAACCAGGCTGACGACAGGTACAACAGGCACCTGCCTCGGCTTTTCTGAAACGAGACGACTGGGACCGGAAACGCCCATCATGCATTGGGTCCCCGTCCGTGTTTTCTCACTCACACGTTGCTGAGTTTGAAGCGGACACGCAGCCGCAGCTTCATTACCCGACGTCCTCTGCGATGAGCTGATGATGAAGGTGTGTGTCGACCAGCACGCACACACACACACACACACACACACACACACACCTGGTCAACATTCGTGCGCATTTGGCGACACCTCGTGGCCAAAGGTGGTTATGGCACCAAATTGGAAATCAAAATCGGTTTTAATTATTTTGTCTTTTTTGTCTCTACATTTACTAAAGTATTATACTGATGTGTAATTTTGCAGCATTTGTACTTTACTGTATTGTACTTAACTGCAATTTGATGAAAATATAAAATATACATTTTCTTTTGGCAGATAAAGATTCTTAACATCTAATATAATTACTAAATTATTTATTTTTATGAATTAACCATCTGTCAGCACATAAACTAGTCTGTAACTCTGCCCCTTCATATTCCGATAGTTTTTATAGTTTAAAGTTGTACATTTGTTATCAACAGCAACACTGCTGAAAACAGTTTTCTTTGTTGTTGTAATGAAACGTGAGTAAAGGATTTTAAGTGGTTTTCATATTTGTAGTCGAGTATTATTTAGGACAAATTCTTGAGTAATGACTTCTTGTATACTTTGCATAATCTAGTTTTAATAATTGTTGCTCTCATTTGTAGCAAGTTTGTCAAAGTGCCTCCACTTTTTGTTGAATGTTTTTTTTATTTCTACTTTTCTCAGTTTCAGGTTTTTCTTTGATCGTTGTCGGTTTTCATTATTTTACAGGACGGTACCAACAATTTTATGCTCACCTGTATATGTGAAATACTCAATATTAACACTATAAAGCACTTTTTTTCATTTATGCCAAAAAAAATGCAAGTAAACAGTGAAAATTAGTCAATTTAAAACCAGTGTAAACCATTTTTTTTTGCCAATGATTTTGTCAGTTAACTAATTAATTTAATCAATTGGTTTCTGGGGGTCTGGAGAATAATAAAACTGACAAACTGTGGCCAACCACAAATTCAAGCATGTGCTGAATGTCACCAAGGAATGAGATGGACGTAAAAATACATCATCTGTTTTCTCCAACACTTTCGATATAAGATACCACATTATTACATTATTCGTTAGAAAAATGTGCAGAAACACAGTTCATTTCCAAGAAAACCAAAAACAAATCAAGACATATTTTATGTGAACAACAGTTTATTTCATTAATATTCTGAAAATCTTCCATGTCTTTGTATTTCCTAGCACATGCTGCCCCCTGGTGGCTGACGGGGCGCAGTGCAGCTCCTGGATTCTGGTCCTGATCTCCCAAACATGGCCGCCCTGTGGGAACTTCTGCTTCAAGGGCTTAATTTAAGTCAGAGCGCCACACGGAGGATAAAGATGAGCAACAGTCAGTGTGAACGTTTCATGTTTTAGTCGTCCTCTTCCTCGTCCTCCTCAGCGTTTCTTCCAGGTGAATTTCTTCCTCGCTCCCTCCTGTCCCGGCTTTTTCCTCTCTCTCACTCTTGGGTCGGGAGTCAGCAGACCAGCTGGAAATGAAAGAGAAGCATCACAGTTTTTTTTTTGTCCACTCTTCTATTACACCTGACATGGAACTAAACAATAAATTAACTAAAAAAACTAAGTCTGTTAGTGGAATAAACACGTCTTAATCATATTAACCTGTATAGAACGGCCATCATCTCATTTTTTAAAAACAATTCATAATCAATTTACGGGTCTCACTGGTCATTTAGCAAACAGCGGTAACTGAGATATTTTAAGGAAATTTAATCAAGAGGAAAAGAAAATGTCACGTTAGGAAAAAACGTGAATTTATCTTATTCCTGATATGTTCTGTCACAGTGTTATGTTTAATATTGTTCATAGTTACTTATGGCAACTGCTTCCAAAAAAAAGACACTGTAAATTGTCCATAAAATGCTGAGATTTGCAAATCATTAACCACCTTTATTCGATTTTACATGTTGAAACTGAGACATTCGAATTTGCTGCCAGCAAAGTGTCTTTAATATATTTTATGAATGTTTTGCCTCATCTGTACTTTGGATCTTGGGAGACCAGTTTTTTATTTCTGCAATGCAAAGTTATTATAATAATATTATGAACCACAGAGGACGATATGCCCCAATTCTTTGCAACGTTACAATGAAAAACAACATATTCAAACTGATGAACTACTTGTGCACACAGTCTTTGCCTCATCAGTTATGAGATGTTTTCAGCAACACACTGCTTTTGTCTTTTATTGCACATCTGTTTAAATTTGATACCACGTCTTTGCTCTATTTATATCTAAAGCAAAAACTTTTTTGAAAATTAAATTTACTAAGTATGTAGAGTAAGCGAAAAGCAATCTCTAGAAAAAGACTCAAACATGTTCCAATTCTCTGCAAGTTGGTTTTCACACTATAACACAAAACTAAAACACGTTATGCCTTTAAGAAGTGAATCCAAAAATGTTTGTTATGGAAAAGAATACACAGAATTTGTACTGCACAAAAGTACAATCATCCACCTTGTCTCACAGTCTCCACTTCTCTGTCGGACAAGAAGCTGAGCAGGGCGCGAGCGACGGCGAGCCGCAGCGCCCCCGCCTGGCTGGACCTGCCGCCGCCGCTCACCGTGCACTCCAGGTCGAAGCGTCCCAGCATGCCCGTGAACTGAAGCGGGAACATCAGCTGCTCTCTGAGAGTTAAAGGAAAAAAAGGACGACAGGAAAAGAAGAAGAAAAAAAAAAAGAAACGACGAAGAGATAATAAAAAAGGAGGCGAAAGAATAAAATGTGGTTGAATAGGCAGAGCAGGAGTGTGTGCTATTTAACAGATAGCGGTATCAACGGCAGCAGCTTAGGTAATTTAATGTCTGGTTGGGTGAGTTCTCAGACAAGCACAGAGGATCCTGGCGCCGTGAAAAGCTTTCTTTTACAATCTCACCTCCACATATTACAGAGTAACTTCTGACTCAGCAAGAACAGGATAAGGTTGTGTGTATGTGTGTGTGTGTGTGTGTGCAAGTCAGAAAAAGAAAGTGTCTCTGTTCTGGATGGCGTCTCGGGCTGAATGGCCTATGGCTGCTGACAAAGTCAATTGTCACCTCTCTGCTCCAATTACAGCCCGTCCTCACACTGCGTGACAACACCAGCTCTGGACATTGTCACACACACACACACACACACACACACACACACACACACACGATCACTCAACTGTGTAATTAACTTACTACAAGGAGATAAATAAAAAAAAAAAAAAACGAGGCAATGCTGTGAAGAGTGAAAAAGCTGCTTTTTAATTTTTTAGAGGGTGGGAGGGCAGTGGGGGGGGGTAAAACACACCCTGTCTTGCATGTTAAGGGAAATGGTATTGTGTAGTGTGTGTGTGTGTGTGTGTGTGTGTACGCAGCAGCAGCACCTGTGATGTGCTGGCACAGCTCTCCTACCTGTCCTGCAGGACGGGGAAGTAGTGCAGGTAGTCCTGACTGTTAACGGTGACGCGTCCGGAGCCGCAGTCTCGAAGAACCACGGACGAGGTCGCTGTCTTCCTGCGGCCTGAGATTAAAAACACGCACACAATTAATTCTGCTGCATGTTTCTTGTCCTGCGCTACAATTCGCAACCGCTGTGAATGTGTGGAGACATCTGTCAAAGGTTTCTAAGCTTGGACAGATCAGGGGAAAATGGGCCCCCTGGGCACCATCAGGTAAGAAGCCCCCTACCCACAGAACAACCCCGACAGACTGACACGACTACGCTCGAAGCCGTCGTGTCTATACGTGTCATAGTCTTATTTTGGACGATGCAGTGTGCGTGTCTACCGTCTGAAGTGCTGAAGGCCACGCCTTGGTCGTCCCTCTGTAGCGGCGGCACCATTTGCTTCAGGGACTGAGCCTCCAGCTGCCGGCGGTAGTGCAGGATGAACTCCTCCTCCTTGGCGCAGTAGGGCAGCGACAGCAGCCTCTCCATCAGCTGGATGAAGTGGTTGTACTGAGGAAAACAACAGGCCAGTGTCAGGTTCTTCTCCCATCACAAGAGAAAGTCAGCGGCAGGTAAAGTGAGAAGGCGGCTCTTACGTCATGAGCGGAAATGGTCTCCACCAGCAGCACCTCCAGTTCCTCCTTCATCAGCCACCTGCTGGTGCCCAGAACGCTGATGGAGACATTTTGTTAGCAAATGGACTGAAGAAGACATCAGTGCTCCCAGACATCTAACATCTATTTACTTACATTTGCTTGGCATCCTGAGAGAAGAGTCCTTTAGCTCTCAGACGATCTTGATACTTCTCTATGTCCTGGATTTTGCTGTACGTGTCCTGAAATGATCACAATAAAGACAATAACTCGTCTCTCTCTTCTTTTGGGCCTTGTGGGTTTGGGGGAAGCTGTGGAATGAATGATGTCTGATATGAACCTAGCGAACCTGGACGTGATCCAGAAGTTAAAAAACAAGCTGGAGATTTCTGGATTTTAAGGGAAAAGCCTGAAACTAAAACCCCGGAGGCTGGTAGAGCAGCCGATTAAAGCCGGTGGCGTTGAACTACCACGTCTCACTACTAATTACGAACACTGACTCCGTAGATAGAGACCAACTTTAACAGATCACAGACGTGTAGATTTTGCATTAAGAAGCAGGTCAAACATTTTACGGTTGAAATGTGCGAACTGCTGCTTTTCTGTTCTTTGGAAAGTGAACGTGTTTAAAATTTGGACTGTTGATGAGACAAACATGTCTGGAGGTGGGGACTTCCTCCCTAACAACCGCTGATACTGTTGTTGTACATTGTAGGGAAATTTATGACTCTGCTATTGTGTCATACAAATTCAATTAGATTTCATCACTTTGGACTTAAGGAACTCCTAAAGTGTATTTTTCACTTTTGTTTCCCGTTCCCTCAAACCCTGCCTGTGAACATTTTCAAACTTCAATATTAACAAAGAAAGAAAATGTATCAATCTCACATATGAAGTCGTCAAACAAGCTGAAACACAAATTTTCATGCACACAGTAACAGGCCAATAATCAAAATATTAGCATAATGTGAGTGGTGTTTAGTGCACTTTGCACGATACTAATTATTATGACTTATCCACATAAAATGGCTTTACAAAACTTTAATTTGAAGTTTATTTGAATTTCTCATATGACTGTGAAAGAATTGTTTTAATATTTATGTGACTACTTCAGGATCATATAATTATAATCTCTAGCCAGTGATTTGATGTACAAAATAAAAGGGTTGATTTCATTTACATATTTGGCAACAAAGCTGGAAGGAAACCTGCTGGAGCTCCAACAAGAAGCTAAATAAGTTGCAGGATTCTCTGTCATGATTAGATCATCCTCCACTGGGAATAACCTGGGTGGGTGGGGGGCAGACAGACAGACAGACAGATGGAGGGTAGGGGGTAGGGGATAGGAGGGGAGAAGGGGGTGGGCATGCCGGTCACGTCCCCGAGGCACTCGCCCCCACCTCGGCCACCCAGTGCCTGGGTGAGAACTCATTTCCCCGTCAATTATTCACCAGATGTTTGTTTAATTCCTTCTTGATAGAGTGTGCCTAATCCGCTGCCACTCTGACCAACGCAGGAAAAAAAAAGCAAACATCAAGCAAAAACCAATTTTCTCCCCCCCTCCACAAAAAAAAGTATAATAGAAAAACAGAAAAAAAGAGAAGAAGCTGGAGGGGAGGAGGGGGGCTACACGTTTGCAAACACTGGCTCCTACAATGGCCGGGAATAATTCGCCTGGATTGGCCTGATGAAAGGAGAGGAGAGGGGGGCCGGTGTCTGGATACACTGCGTCTGTCACCGAGACAGAAAGCTAGAGCTCCACTCGTTCCCGTCAATAAGTGGTCTTCACGTGCACGGCGAGCGCTTCGGGTTTAGAGCCGCAGCTATGAGAGGAAAAGGAGTGAAGCCTTTAAATTGGACTAATTCCGCTGAAAGACACAATAAAGCCACAGCCAAGGCTCCCTTCTGTAGGACTGGGTTCGTGTTTCATATGCAGTCAAAGTGACGAGTGAGTGTGTGTGTGTGTGTTAGGGGTGTTTTCAGTTTCCCCCGGGTTGTGACCATAAAGGGCTCAGCAGAGCAGTGAGTGGGTTAATGTACCACGCTGGCTGAGCCCAACAACAGCCAGAGGAGAGCGGCCGAGCGGCAAGCCTGCGTTACACACCACTGCCCCCTCCTGGAAACACCCCTGAGTGTGTGTGTGTGTGTGTGTGTGATGGTTAATGATAATGGTTCAATCCAAAATTGGAATGGACTTAAGTTGAGAAAGACGTAAAGGAGGAAAAACTGGAAACAGGAGCAAAAGGAAAAGACGGAGGCAGTAATCATGCAGACACACACACACACACACACGTCTGACATACCTATTTAAACTAACAGCAGGGGGTGCAGATTATGGCTGCAGGGCACAGTCGTGTGTGTGTTTGTGTGTGAACGACCATATTCAGAGATCACACCTCCCTCTGTTTAAGATACAGACACGTCTCTTATCTCTGAAACGTCTTTGAACAAGGTCAGCAGCAGGAGCAGCAGCCAGGAAGGAAACAACAAAAGATGGAGAAAGAGGGAAGAAACAGGAGGAGAAAGAGGAAGACGAGGAGGAGGAGGAAGAGGGCCGTTCAGAGGTAAGGAGCAGCTCCCCCATCCCCAACCTCTCTGGGGGTCTCTGCTTCCCCTCCTTCATCCCTACACATCCACCTGGCTCTGCCCCGCCTCACTTGCCTCCAAATCCCAGAGGAGCAGTTGCTCCCCGTGGCGGGACAAAGCCTGACAAGCCAGACGTGCCACGCCTCAAACACGATTTTTACTTGGACACAAAATCACGCAGACTTGCACTTCCCCCATTATTCTCTCCATGTCGACTTGCACCTGAATGTGTCTCTTCAGTCCTTGTGGACACACGTGTTCCTGTCGTCTCCAGATATTTTTACTTTGCTGAACCAGTTTGGCTGGCCTAGACATTTTCTCTTCCCCTGGATGTCAGATCATCCTGGAACTACTTTGAAACCTAATAAATAAACGCAGAAACAGTATCTGCAAAGGGCGGAGTGGGAATTTGGGGATATGAACGTTGAAACACCCGCTGTAAACTCGACTACCTCTGACCCGTCCTTCCCACTTCTCTTTTCACCCCAACTCCATTCAGCTGCAGCTCTCTGTCCGTGTGGAAAACTGGATCCGACGTTGCCTCTCCTTGGAGACAGAGCAGCCAGCTCACTCTCTCTGAATACGATTTGACCCCAGGGTGCAGTAGGCAGAGAGGAGGAGGAGGTGGGGGGGGACTAGGGATTTAAGCTGGATGAAGATTTACCACCACCTCACATTAAAAGCCTGACTAACGCTGCTTCCTGCTACACCTGCCTGCAGTACTCACATGCATTAGGGAGTAGTAGGACTGTTTGCCCGTGTAAAACAGGAAGTGGAAAGGTCGTCCGTCTGCTCCCCATTGGTCAGCTTTGGACAGAAGGAAAAGGATCGGTTCAGAGGAAGCTCACACTAATAAGTAACAAAAACCATCAGCCGGTGCTCGGATCACATACCTCTCTGCAGGGGGAAGATTTCCTCTGGATGCTGCAAATGGAAACAGAGCAGAGTTTGTCAAAACCAAAGTCACAACGACGATCCAATGAGCAGTCAACACTTAAAATTAAAATACATTTTATGTAACGACATTTGAAATATTTTATTTAGTTGGATTCATGTCTAAAACTGTTTAATGGGTTCATATTTTTGTACAATTTTAACATTTGCAGAAAGAATAACTGTCCCATACTCAAATAACGTATTAGAAAACCTCATGTAGCATTTATTGCCTTGTGAAGTTTTGTGTCTATTTGGTGTGTGATCATAATTGTTATTTTTCTAGCACTTTACTGACATTTAATGTCATCGTTGTGTGTATTGTTGTCAGTGTGTAACCATTGTGTGTTTCGGATAGTTCCAGGACATCGCACTTGAGTCATTTTGCTCCTTTTTAGTGTCTTTTAACGGGGGATTCCCTACAATTTATTACTTGTGTCCTTTAGAAAATAAAACTCCCCTTATTTTTAAAGTCATTTAAATGAGTTTGACGTGATGTCGTGTCCTAAAAACCACTTATTTCCTGCTTCTTAAGTGTTAATGTTAGTGATGTACATGGTGGGAAAGTGTGTTTAATATATGCAAACACGCACAGTCTTACCTTCATGAGGGGCCGCGCTTTCTTCTCAAACAGGCCAGAGGGGAAGAGGTAGGCGATGCTCCTCTGTGGGGGAGACAGGCAAAAAATTAATAAATAAAAGAGTAAAGTTTGAGAGATGACACATTGTGACAATGCTGACATGTCCGGACAACAGAGGTCACACTAATGAACGACAGCGAAAGTGACAGAGGAGGCGGCGCAAGCTGCTCGCGGGTTCAAGGAAAGGCGAGCGTGTGTTTGTTAGAAACTGTTGGAGGAGAAAACGAGCAGAAAAAGGCACAAGTTTGTGGCTTTGTTGACAGTGAGCAGAGGACACTGTGGACATCCGACGGTTCACTCCAAGTTCAGCCTCTGCTCTGTGTGTGTGTGCGCGTCTGTGTTATTAGCAGGGCTACAGATGGCACTACGACTGTGTGCATGTGTGTGTGAGAGAGAGCGAAGACAGGAAGTGTGCTGGCCCCGCCACACTCATCATGACAGTCTGTTCATCTCCCTCTTCCTTCATCCCACAGTCTCTCCCCACTCCTCCACCTCCTCCTCGTCTTCTTCTTCTTCTTCTTTTGGTTTCTCCTCCTCTGTCGGTTCAATTAGTGAGGGAGCAGGTGCTGCACGGAGGGAGCAGGTTGCTGCCTTTAAGGTTGTCAAAACGACGGAAAGCAGGAAGAAAAAGGGGCTGGACGAGGGAAATATGTGCGTGCATGTGTGAAGGTGTGAGAGGCAGGAAGAGGAAGACAACTGGGGGGGGGTTAAAGGGTAAAAAGTGAAAAGGGAAAGAAAAAAGACACACCTGTGTGCTCCTGGAGCCTCAGGACAATATGCCAGAGGTCCCAGAGGGCCAAGGAGAGAGTGACAGAGTTAAAAAAAAAAATGGGAAGACCGACAATCTGAGTGTCACGCGTACAAGTGAGCATCACCACCGAGCACGAGGTGTCAAATGTTACAAATTCTGACGACGGTTAAAATCAATCCTGCTGCATTTTTAACATGCTGGATGACACGACTGAAGATTCCTTTCGTCATCTCCGCTGTGACTCAAAAACACAGGAAGCCGTCTGCTCTCACGTCTCCGCCGCACCATAGGCCACAATGACCTCCCTGTGCTCACGTCTCCACCAAGTCGCAGTTGCACATATGAATCGAGTTACTGCTAAACAGCACAGTTTATTTTTGGCTTATGTTTTGTATCGAGTTCTTGCGATAGAAAAAAAAGACCGAACTTGCTACTTGTCCAAAACACTGAAAAATGCTTTGGCCATGTCCTGAGATCAGCTAAGTAATAACAAAAGTTGCTCTTTGTTGCTTCACATTCAAAATAAATGATTATGGTGCTTCAATCTGTCAGGGACTGTTTAGATTAATGGATTAATTATAAATCATAATACGTCTGATTGACAGCAACAACCTGTGAAAATACAGTCAATTCGTATATTAAAGAAGGCAGATTAATCAATTATTTAAAATGTTTTGGATTTATTCTGCAGATGAAATAATCTAACCATTTGCATGACTTCAATCTAACAGTCACAAAGCATCTTCTGTGGCAGACACGCGTCGTTAATTTCTCCACTTGGCCGTAAACATCCCTTTCATTTTTCCTGGGTCTTTATCGCCGTCACACCTGAAGACTTTGGACTCTAAACCACAGAGTTGAGGGATTTATCAGGTGCCTTGCTTCACTCCTCTCCAGTCCTTCCAAATTTTCCTCTTCCCCTCTTCACATCAAAGTTTGGGCCGCTGGCCGTCACTTCGGCTTTCACAGCCCGGCGCCAACATCTCTCTTCATTACTTGTGAGGGACGCTGGGGACTGGGCGAGGGGAGAGTGGGAAATCAAGCTAAATGGCTGGAGCAGCGAGGGCTAACGCATTGCCAAAAATCTGGAATAAGCATGCAGGGGTGTGTGTTAATATCCCTGACACAGTGGATTAGCTGGGGTTGGCCCCACCTGCCTGCTGCTGCTGGAATCCACTGATGCTAATGATGATGATCCTGCACAATCATGTTTCAAACAAAACCTGCCCAGCGATGAAAAGTGGAACCTAATCAGTGTTTTAAATTCTTACATGCTTGTGGATTTAATTCTCCACCGCATGAGAAGATAAGCATGGAGAAATCTGAGGGTGGACTAAAAGAATAGAGTTAAATAATATAAACAGTTTAATAAATGGCAGACTTCGTGTCTTTAACAGGAACATGAGGCCAAAAATTGAAAAACCCAACAAAATATTTAAGTATCCTCAACGATGAATCAGATTATCATCGCCAAGTCAGATCTACTTTGGGAACTGGGACGCTTGTGTCACAGCAGTTTGCAGCGCAGTGAAAGAAAGAAAAGCAGACGGAACAAAGCTCCTTTTCACAACACAAACTGTCACAAATACACACACAAAACCATCTCCTGCCTGTCGCACAGTGTTACTGTCAGTTTTACTCAGACTTTGGCGCGGCCTGTCCGCAGACTTTTGTCCTGCATACTTGCAGTTTTAAAATGATGATCACAGACTAATCAGATGCACTGATTGGAGTTTTCTTGGTTGATCCCAGTTTCCGATTTTTTTATTAGCCTGGCCTGCCAATTCCAATTTTGTCATATTTTCCATCTAAGAACTATAATTGACTACCTGCCCTGTGAACTGTCTTTGATGAAATTTGAATTAGAAAAAATTAAATATAGACTTTTCAATAACTTCTTGTTACCTCTCACCCAAATCATCCAAACTGTTTATTTGTTTTTACAAATCTGGCACAAAAAAATGCAAACGCATAAAAAGTGCAATATTTGTACTTTTTCAAATGTGAACAGGTGCAAAACGTAACACAAACAGGACATGTCTAAGCCTAACACAGTCGCTCCAGCAGTGTTGCTATAGAAGTCTCTTCACAAACCGAAGGTTCTCTCTGCCTCGTCACTATGTAATCCGTTTCTTTTCTCAGCAGCCACATGTGCAGAGAACCTAAACAACGCTGTTACTCGGAGCAGAGACGGAGGCTTATGCACATGGAGCAAGTGCAGGGAAAAGATTCAGTTTCATCTTCCAGCAGATTAATGGCTGGCCACCAGGTGCTCCACCTCAGAACACTCGCGTATTTTGTCATGTACTGAAAGCAGTGCCCTACAACAGCTTTTGGCTGCAGGTGCTACATCCGATCTTGGATCCATATTGTGGCAGCACAACGTCCAAGAAACATCAGGTATCGTGTGTCAAACTTCTGAAAGCCCAATCATCAACGACAAAAAAAAATCTGGCTGATCGTACAGTGCCACGAACAAATTACTTTTCTTTCTTTGCTCTTTTTTACTGCCGATGAAAGTGAGCAGAGGCTGATGACGTGTGGCTGGCGCCGCTCTCTCCCTTGCTGTAGTAGCAGCTGTTTGAAATGTTTAGAAGAGTCAGGGCGTTTTAAGTCTGACTAAATTGGCTCTTCGAACTATTATTGTAGTTGTTCCTCTGTGACTTACTTTAACCTCACAGCTTTTAAAACGGCAAACTTTGTGTCTTCTTCAGCCACAGTAAAGAACTCATGCTGTATGTGTGATGTGAACCACTTTAAATTTGAACGGCACACAATCTACGTAATATCTCAGAGTCATCAGCCGCTCCCCAGTCGTGGCCGAACAAGTTAAACCAGGCTTTTCCGATCCCCATCCTATGCCTGCGCCTTTGCCTGTTGTGCATATGGTTGGTAGAAAAATTGTGTGTTCCACAGATAAATACACCAATTACTGCAAGTAGATTTGTGTTTACTTAGAATTAAGAAAATTCATCCCTGACTGCTTGTAAAATGCACTCAAGGTATTTCACCTGCTACTGAAAACATTCAATATAACAAATATATGGATTAAACGTTTAATCTCAGTAAATTCCTCAATGCCACAAATCACTGACAATTTGATTGGGACTATTTTCAGTTGCAGATTAATCTATATTTGCAGGATGGCACATGTAGGACTGAGTTAAAGTACAGAAGTAAACCACACTGTGTGTGTTCATGAAGAAACACTATGCAACAATGTGGACAACAATTGTTGAATTTTTCTGATCCTACGGAAAAAAACTAGGATCCACTGAGTGCTGCAGTGGACTTTTTAACGGGACTGACTAACAAGAATAATATTGCTGAGATTCTGTAACAGCAATATAACAAAGTACAATTATCAGAGTACCAGCAAAAGAGGCGGCTTTACTACAAACAGAACAGTTAGCTCAATATATTTATGTTTGAGCTGTTATTTCAACATTTTATATTTTACTCCCATCCTTTTAAATTTCACATGTATGGACATATTGGACAATTTGGGCAACATGTGTAAAAATTAGCACCTTTGTCATAAACGTCCAGTTCATCCTCTAACAATAACTAATTACCATCTGACACAAAGGGACAATAACTTACGTCCACGTCTTCCTGGGTGAAGCTGTCGGGGTCTTCCCCCATCATGTTGGCCAGGTGCCTCTTCCCGATGTGAAACTCCTCCACCTGCTTCTGGATAAACTCCAGCGTGAACTTCTCGGGTCCTGCCGCGGCCAGGTTCTTCCTGCGGAGGCCGGAGCTCACACATACGCGCCTGCTCAGCACCTGGGGAGGGGGGAACGGAACTGGTCAGCGGAACCGGAGCGACAAGACAGCGCGGCCGAAGTTCGGTGAAATGTCGGGTCGATGTGACAAACACATTAACGCGCGTGTGAGACATGACACGTGTGAATGCGACGTGGTGTGACTCTTATTTCAGCTAAACGCGAGGCTAGTTTCGGCTAACACGCGCAGCAGCGGGATGATAACTCAAGGACGTGAGCGTCGTTTCCGTCCGCGAGCGTTTCAGTAAAACACACATTTAACGGGTTTGACAGGGACAAAAATGGCAGTTTACCTGCCGAGCAAAGGGCGACGAGACGGCGCCTAAACCCGAACTGCAATTCCCGCATTTCGACAGAAACGAAGCCGCGGTCCGTACACTGGACGCCGCCATCTTTCTTTTTCTGACAGAAGTGACGTCGACGACGGAAGCGTTGATCGTTCTAGACACGTGACTTCATTTTAGGAACAAAACAGGAAAACAAATTAAAAAACAGTGATTTAAAAATAGAACTATTATAAATTAAAAGTAGCAGAAAAAAAAATAAAAACGTACACAGAAAAAGACGAGCTGTCCACAGCTGTGGGTGTGAATCCTTAACATGGATAAATTAATTAATGTCTTATTTTAATTGGCAGAGACGTAAATAACATGTAAAAAAAAAAAGGTTTAAAAAATGTTAAAATAATTTCCAAAACATTTGTTTCTAATAAACTGAAACATGGCTGTGGTGTGATTTGACCAAAATAAAGAATCATTCATGTAACTGTTGTGCATCACGCTTCATTGAGACTAAAAGGTGGACTAATATTAAATCCATCACAATAATAAAATATTAGTAATAGTAATATTAATAATTATAGAAATTTTTAACCTTCTTATTTCACAGCTAAAGTCAGTATGCTACTAATGCCTGTGTGTATCTACAGTATATGGCTTATGGTTAACATCAAATATGGCAAATAGATAAAAATGATAATGTTTTTAAGTGTTATATTTTTCAGAAACAGAGCTGCAGCAGACAAAGTGGAGCTGTTTCATTTTGCATTTAGGGCAGGACACCTTAAAGCAGTTGCTGAGTAAAACTTTGTTAAATAATGTGAAGAAATAAAAATATAATGTATGAAGGTAAAACTAAAAATGGGGTTTAAGCAAAAAGAACAAAAAGAAAAAAAAATGAAAAGAAAAATGGGAATGAAGTGGATAATTCAAGACACATGACAACAGACCACAAAGTTACACAATCTGCCTGAAATGACAAATGAGCCAAATACAAAATGTGTACATGGCAACAAAGCTCACACATTTTAAAACAATTGAAGATGGGCTGGTAAATTTAACACAGCTTCTTTAAGATCTCAGACATCAGTCCGCACATCACAAATGCCACAGCTCATTGAAAACTGGTGCTGCTCAGGACGATGATAGAAATCCAAAACATGTTGGCCACATGGTCCAGCCAAGAGCAAAATCTGCTGTCATCCAGGATTAAACTGTTCCTCGTGTTCGGCTTTTGGAGGTTGTCAGTGAACGCAAGCTATCGAATCCTGAAGCTAAAACAAGTTGTCTAAAAGCATGAAAATTGCTTTTTATTATTTATTATAAGAAATTTGCAAAAGGCGAGACCTGAGGGGTGGCCAGCGGTGGGCAGACTCAGAAGTTGGTAGGCACTTGTACTTTTGATTGTAGTAAATTTATGATGAACGCAAAACCATCGACACAAGGAGATATGATCAGTCCGTAATCAATTACTATTAGAAATATTTCAAAAATAAATTATAACAGTTAATATTTGTATTTTTTATTTTGTATTTTGTTAGATCACACAGACTCTGGAGTGAAGTTAAGATTTATCTTGTAAAAGTTGCATATGTACGTCATAATTCACATCTTAGCAGATTATATGTTTGATTTTATAGATTTTCTGTGAATTTCTATTTTTTATTTTGATCATTTTTTAGTGACCTTGGGTGTTTTGAAAAGCCATAGATTAAATACAGATATTGGTAGTGGTAGTAACACTTTCATTTTGTCACCAGGTGGAACTGTTTTAACAATTTAATAGATCCTTGATGATTTGGAGTTACAGCAAATAGCTGTTTTCTCATTACTCCATATGAGAATCCATAAATCTGAGGTTTTAATAAGTTTGCAGTTCAACATGGACTTAATTTAGGTGAACTTAATAAAAGTTGGGTTTCTAATCTGCACCTCTTTCTACCAGTGGTCCAGACATTGCTGTTGTTTTTGCGTGACACACACAACCATGTGTGACCCCAGAAACGAAATAACTTTGCATTTGTGAGGCCCCGGTGTCCTGTCCGGTTTAATGCGAACGGCATTGTGCACCATCTGCCTTCCATGTACAACCACTGACAACACCGTAAATCTCACACCACAGGATTTAAAGGAGCGGATCCACATGAGTTATCAGAAATAACACAATAATAAAAAAAAAAGAAAATCTCAGTCGCCCTCTGCCAAACATGTTGGCACGGCTACACATAAAACAGATTGTTTTGCATATGTGGTGCAGTCGGTGCTGGGCAGCGCAGCCGCGGATTAACACAACATTTTGTGTGGAATCCTCAAATAGACGAGCACAAGCTGCCACTTTAACCAAACTTTATAGATCAAGATGAAAATAAGCTTTGTTCCCCCGGGGAGCGATGACTGAGGTCCTTTCAGAACATCACGCGGCAACATGTTTTATGCAAGCACAGTTTTCACATTGTTAGGAGGTCAAGTGCCTTGTTCAGCACCACGTGTCTATGTATTTACCTTCGCAGCCAGATTGAGATGCCTGTTGGCGAGCGAACGCTGCTTCCGTGAGGTGGGAAAACGTTTAAAACGTTTCGTTTGTGCAGTGAGTTTCAACCTTTACAAATGTGATCTGTCAGCTTTGAATGTGCAAAAAATGTGCAAGCGCACAACTATTATGCACAAGCATTAATAAGCATTTTAGAAAGTTATTATGCAAATTCTACTTACTTTGCAGAGTTACTTGAAGTGTTGTATTAAAAATGTGACTTCTGTTGTGCACACATTCCTTGCTGCTGTAACAAGGACATTTCCCAATTGTGGGACATATAAAGCTTTATCTTATCTTATCTTATCTTATCTTATCTTATCTAAGCATATAGAGTTATTGAAGTGATATAACACACAGATATTATCTTGCAGAATAGAGACACATTTAACTTGTTACATCACATTTAAACACCAAACACCACGCTGTTTAACACATAAACAAAAGATAATGCAATACTTTGCAAATCATTTAAAAAGCCACTTTTAATTGTAAACAACATATCAATTGTTAAAACAGAGAAATACGTTTTTTTTTATTTTGAATTTGATGCTATCTGAACAAATATAAATCACTGTTACCCACAAGCACAATGTCAAATACACCATTCAACCTAAACATTTATCTACAAAAATGTAAATATTGTAAGACATCTCATGTGAAAGTTCTCCTACAGCTGAAGGAAATTTGGGTGATTATGATCCTCAATTGTTTTGGTTAAGCAAAAAGCAAATAAATCATTAACAGCCATATTGGTTGAACTCAAAAATCAAATTTTGAGAAAGCTAAAAAGCAGCTATAAAAAAATGTGACAAACTGGACACAGAGTATTAATATAATTGATATAGCAGTTCATATTCAAACATTTGGGCCGGTGATATCGGCCACTGTTAAAGACGTGTTTGTCATTTACAGTGCAAGAAACTCCGACTTCCATTCTTTAATCCTAATTTGAGGATTATATTGCATTTGTGGCCCCTGATCCTCTCAGCGTGTATCTGTGGGTGTGTGTTTTCAGTCCAGAACCCGGCTGTGTTTACAGATCAATGCTGCGTGTCTTCACTTAGATTACTTTGATAGAGTTGGAACAGGACCACGAGGAGATTCATCAAAGTGATGGGGCACTGACTCCCGGCCCGTGCCAGTCGATACGGCCGCGTGGATAATTCGCCCCGAGGAGGCCTGTCGTCGGGCAGATGATGAACAGCGTTTGCCCTGTTTTTTAGCCACAAGCGTGCTCACGCTCACCAAGAAAAATAGTTTCTACCCATGGTGTCTAATTCACAGTGGGGGGCGAGGGGTGGAACATTAATCACCTTTCTGCTGTGGCCTGGGTCCGACAGGCGAGCCACCGTGGGCGGATTGGGTGGAGGTGTTAGGTGAAGCCTGCACCGTGCTGTAGTGACGTGACAATGTGTTCATTTCACGAGTCCCTTTTTGTTAATGAAAAGCAAAGACTTGCTGTGAAAGTGGTGAATTGTGGATTTAATTTAGGAAACCGTATGGGCGTGTGTTCCCGTGCTTGGCATGTGCCATCAATGCTTCGTATTAGGCTGTAACTCAGAGTCAGGCACTGAAGAGCTGGCTCCCGTCCAACTGTTCCCACAGATCTCCATATGGACAACAGGGATTCCAGCACTGTCTCGAAAAGGAAAGACCACAATAGGCGACATTGACCTCCTCTCAATTTGTCCCATCCCCAGACTTGAGTGACATCCTTTTAATCGTGCGTCTGAAACAGCGATGGAGCAAGAAATAATGGAGGATATCACACGGTGGAGCTGTGCCAAGCCCACTCTTTCCCCCTCTTTCCCGGGGATGGAGAGCCGCAGAACTGAGGGCTTATAACACCAGCGAGATGAGGCTTTGCTCCAGTCATCATTTCCATGCTGCTTTACGCTGATTCCCTAATATCCTTAGCGCCTTGCGTAGGGATAAGCCCATCTTGCCGAAACATGGCTGTCATGCCTATAAACCGTTCACGGCTCTAAAGAATCCATTATGGTTGCTCCACAAACATGGGGACTCAAAGGGCCACTTTGCTCAAGCTCATTTACTCTTCTAAACCGTATTTATTTATCCTTAGTGCTGTGGTGGAAGGGATCTCCAATGCACCACATTACATCACAGAGGGTTGTAGAAAGGGTGTATTTAAGCCTAAGTGGTCATTTATGCCATAAATCACTTAGCGCCATGTTCTTTTCCACGGGGCACGTGCTGATCTTGCAGTGCGCAGCGTATGATATGTACAGGCCAACTGAATTCTCATCATGAATGAAGGGCACATTACACATGACGAAAACGGACGTAAACAGGGTTTTGCCGGCACTTGTCACCAATTTATGATGGTTCCCGCCGCCTGGGAGGTGAAACAAGTGATCCGTGAAGTGTCACTGTGAAGTCAGTTTCATAACTCGGGCAGCAGCTCGACCATCATTTCTACTTTTACAAAGTCATAATTTCTTGGTTTGCGATAATATTCTATTGTGTGTTTATTATTGAGGTCAAAGTGGACGGTGGAGTGTATCACTGTGTAAGAAGAGGTGCTTCTAATGTTTTGGCCGCTTCATTCATCGTTGATAGGGTGATATTTATAATGATTTTGTTTGCTCATTAAAATTCCCATTACAGCTGAGATTCCCATTAACATGTTCCCCGTGTCATCTCCTTCCCGTTCCTTCACATTCCTCCTCACGTTCACGTTCCCTTATTCCCTCCATTTCTTCATGCAGATCTATTCCGATGTTTTTGTGACAATTCCTATTTTTCGGCCCTGCTAAATTTCACACCCATTTATATTCTGTGGGAACAGAAATTCTCATTTCTGTCTCATATTTCTATCTCGTTTGGATTTTTCCTCGTCCTTCTTCCATGAGTTGCCTCTGTGTTTCAAATTACCTTTATAAAAAAAGCAGCTTTGTCTATTTCCATCCTCATTTCTTTTCCTGTTTCTGTTCCGGTTTGCATTTCTGTTTCCTTCCCGGTCATATTCACCTTCTTATTCTCATTCCTGTTTCTATTAGTCTAACACCACCGCTGTCCTCCAACTTCTCCGTCTGGCGTTACTCTTTTAACCACTGCTGTCGCCACTGCACATGCAGCAGTCAAACTAACACCCACAGCGATCGTTGTGTGAGGTAAACCGTGGTTCAGAGCTCTGTCAATGATTACTCCCCTTCTCAAACTCACACACACTTGCACACACCCATTCGTACGTTATCAACAAGTATGGCCATTGAGTGGAAATTAATTTGCCACTGTTAATGGATAGAGACATTTTGCTGAGATGCGTAAAAGCAGCTGAACTGCCAGCGATTACCTGCTGGAATCAGCCTTCATCAATATCAGGATAATTACAAAGCACTTCTGGCAGTGCGTGAAATGAACGGAGCGTGCAACAGATTGGGCAGTGGCCATAGATGTCTGCAGATATTAGACCGCCTCCTCAGAGCGGCTCCACGGGGGAGGACGATACCTGAACAGACGGGATCTTCGGGAGGCTGTCTGAGAGGGTTTTAAATTAGAAAAGTACAGCAATGACTGTGACTGACTGTAACAATCTTTAAATAGCTTAACCGAAGAAAAAGTGCACTAAATTAGAACAAAGTAGAATAGAAAGCATTGAACCAACAAGTCCATTTCTGTTTCCCGAGGTCAAGCTACACTAACGTACCTAATTATCGGACCGCAAGGTAACTGTGTGACACTTCTGAGGTCCAAAAGTTAAGGCACAATTTCCGTCTGTGTTTCAGTTTGTTCCACAACTAAATTTGTGGATATGAAAATGTGCTATCACAATCGTCGAGTTAATAGTGTTGTCATTGACTGCGCTTCACTGACGCCTTCACTCATGTTGAACTTGCTTCTTTTGGCACTAGTATGAACATGAGTACGAATGCCATTATCTTTCCTCCTACTGCCCTATAGCAAAATATCTCTCTTCTTCCAGGTGAAAAATGCCTCCAGATGACGCCACGTCTTGTTGTTCAAACTATGGAGCTTGTAATCATGGCCACCCAACTTCTCCAGAGCTCCTCAAGATGACATCATTTGAATATCATGAAAAACTCCTCCAGGTTATGTCATTTGGTGGAGTTTTTCAGCTAGAAGCAGAAGTGACGTCAGAGGGAAGTTTGTAAATTGACATCCTAATGAACACACCAATAAAGCCATAGAAAGCAAGTTGAAAATTGCTGAAGTCGCCCTTTAAATAAAAAACAATGACATACATATGAACAGCCTGCAAAGGTGCAGCAAAAGTGCAGAGCAGAAGGGAACGATGCAAAGGAGGAAGTAGAGCAGGACAGATTGGACAGTGCTGCAGAACGAAAGGTGGATGAAGTTGCATGAACCGCACCTGAAGAGAAACAGTGGAGGCAGTGACGTAAACTGCAAACGTAAGGGAAAGTGAGTTTATTCGCATAATAGTTGGAAACACAGACAACTGCTTCAAAATAAAGTAGAAGAAAGTAAACTGCCATCTGTTTAGTAGGTGTTCCTGTGCTTTCGACTGTATCACACAGTTCTCCTCAGCAGGTAGAGCTCTCAGGACCATTATGGCGTTCGGAGCAAAACCGATTCTCGGCGTCTTGTCCACGCGTTGGCTTGAAAATAGAGATTTCAAAAGCATTTCGTTTGGTCGCGAAAGCACGTAGAAGCTGAGTACATCGTCACTGGACTCGGCCCTGATTCGAGAAGGCACTAGCTGACGGCTTCCTTTAGATCTTAAGGACCTAATGGGTTCAATACTCCTTAAAGCGTAGACGTCACATGGGCAGAATGGAGAAAAAGGAAATGTCTACGGAGCAGGTCAGAGCACTAATGAGAATAAAAGGGAGCAGACTCGTATCCGTGTCCAGGATGATTTCACCACGTCCAGGCCGGCCGATGGGACACGGTCAGGTGGTTTGAGTAAGAAGGGAGAAGGAGGGGTGTTAAGGGTGTCAATCCCTGTCTTTGCCAAACTTCACATCCATCTCTCACATGGAACCACTTTAGTCACCCCCTCCTCTTTGGTGGCCCCCCTTTATTCAGTCCTCTCAGACAGCGAGCTGAAGCCGGTATTGGGTTTCCTTTCCAGCTCAAGGGTTACTTCAGTCCATCCCTGGGATGAAAAGATGACTATTTTTCCTCCCAGTCTTTTATACAACTCTTTTTTTCAGGTGAGAGGCTCGGGGAGGAAGGAAACCATTACACGCGGGGTTGAACCGGGGGCCTGGAGACACCAGCTGCCACCCCTGCCCGCTCTGTCGGGAGAGGAAGAGGACCTGGATCCGAGACTAGACGAGGAGAAATTTGAGAACTCTGGAAACGACTGAGAATGACCCAAGAAAAACTTCCGTTCGCTGAGCCTCCGCCATCTTCGTCCCAGTCCTGTCAGAAAGGCTTTCCCACAACGATCCGATCCTGGTCCCCGAGGTGGTGATGGGTCCCTAAAGGCCCCCAGACTCAAACAAGCATGTGTGAAAGCATTAACAGACAGAAACCAGACAGAAAACACGTACGATTAGAAACTAAGAGCAATAATTTGTCCAAAAGTGTTGAAATTCTGTTCTGGCTGCACCAACACCTAAAAGGTTTGCGGATGGAAATCAACAACAGCTGTTTAGCTTGTGGTTGAGAGACATTCACATATCTGAGTGAATTTTTCAAATACCGAGTGAGATTTAAAAGTTGGTGGAGTGGAGGAGGGGGTTCGTCCTTCATACTATGTTTTCATATTGTTTCCATTTCATCTGGACGGGTCTTGCATGCAGTCACTCATCAATCGCTGCATTAGCACATGGAGGGATTTGGGGAAAGTAATGATAGGAATGAGGGTGGTGTGAGACACCACAGAGCTGGAATGTGAGGCAGTTTGATGCTTTGTCAACATTTTTGAAGGGAATCTTCCCTCTGTGCTGCAGCGGACAACTACAGGACAACGCTAGGAGGTTTGAGCACAGAAGTCTTGGATTGAAATGTAATCATTTTAGACGAGGAAATGAGTCTCCATCTAAATTTACTGCGCGCAAGCTAGATTTAGAAAGATCCTATAGCGTTTGAGTGCGCGTGTTGCACCTCAACCAACAAATTGTTCAGGTGATTGAGCTGAAGAACTGATTGCTAGGTTAGTGTCCGCCATTGATCTGTTCATTGATCATTTGTCCCGCGCTAATGACTGCGACTGAACTGATTTAAATAATATGTAACCTGACATCAGAGGAACGGATAAGTATCGCAAATGTGGCCATTTTATCGGGAAGGAAACTGCTGCGAAAAATCAGCTTGAAAAGGCCAGAGGAAATTGAGGCAATATTAAAAAGAAAAGGTTCAATCTGCTGGCTTTTTTTTTTTTTCCCGCTGATCAGAAGGACTGCGGACAACCGCTGGGCTCCTTAACATCTGGTTGGGCAATTTACCCCGCTCTGACGACTGGAAAGGTTAAACCACTAAAATCTAATATTTGCCTAGAGGGGGTCAAGGCACTGCAATTACAAGGTACAATCGGCAGGGCTAATCAGCTAGTAGCGCATACCGGGGGCTCGGCTGGGCAAATAAGCCCTGATCAGAAGCACTGTTCTCTGCCTCTCCTGTTTACTTATTAAACCCTGTTCTCATGTTCAAGGGCCCCACTGCAGCCTCTGGTCCCACACACCCCGTGGCACAGGGGAGTAAATTTAGCTCCCGACGCTTTTTAAATGGGGACCGCGGCACTTGGCGAGAAAGTAGCCCCGGCGTTAATCAGTATCTGCGACCTTTGTTGTGAAAAGATCTCGAATTACTTTGCTCCAATCTGGCAGACATTAACACCTCGGGAAGGAACAGGATAGGTAGGGATTCGTACCCCCGAGGAGGGAAGTGCGGAGCGGCGAGATAGACGTGCGTGTCTTGAGGCCCACGCAGGCCCGCGCAGGCCTGGCGTCTCCGAAGGATGCGTGTGCTCCACAGTGCTGTTTACATGATTGCTCTTTGACACACATTTCCTAATTGACTGAGTATCAAGTGCAGGATTAGTGTATAATGTATCAGAACTGTCTGGCGCGCAACACTTTTGAACAAGGCTCGGGGAACAATTACTGGTAATTAAATATGTGCCAGTTACTGGAAAAGATAATTATGTCCTTGGTGTATAACACCAATTAATTACTTTTATTTCAGCGAGCAAAGCTTTTAAACGGCGAGCGGAAGCCGTTCGAATGTTTGTTAACGTGTAAGTCGTGTGAGCATTGAGGCGGCAAACGCGCCGATTGTTTAAATCAGAAAATCGGGCAGTTTGCTTTTCTGCAAAGCTCACTTTGACTGTAAGAGAAGGGGAAATTACAGCAGATGCAGCTTGAAAACAGCCGCGTGAAACCGACAGCGCAAGTTGCTCGGGCATTAGCAGCAAACAGGCTCTGCCCGTAATATTTTTACCTCTCTCTTCTCCCTCCTCAGGCATTAAGCGTTGACATAAAGGGCTGAACGAGAAAGGCACTTCTCTTGGGAGGCCAGAGCTCAACTCTCTCTTGCTAAGAGGATTGGTCGGCTCGGATGTGGACTCATCCTCACGCCTTCTCCTTCTGTGCACCTCACCGCACCGAGATAGCAGCGTGAGATCCACCGGAAACTAACTATGAATCCACCCAGCCCTATGTCACGTATCAAAGTGGATTCGAGAGAGTCAGAAAAAGTATGGATTATAGCAAATGATCTTATTTTGGGCTTCCGCCTCTAATGTCAAACTTGGAAATACCTGTGGCTGATCATTAGTAATCTATTAAACGGTTGCACTGCCAGCCCCTCCGAGCCAAACGTGGCCGAAGCTGCTTTTCCAAACCCCCCCCGTCTCTCGCTCTGGTTAATGAGATACAGAGCCAGACGGGCCAAGCGTGCTTTCTCCTCACTCTCCTTCTCTCTGGTCCTGCAGCACACACTCTACAATCATTTTTCCTCTATCCGCCAGCTCGCTCTCGACTGCCGCACCAACAGATTAATCCATGCGTCCGTGCAGGCGTGTATGACTGTGTGTCTGTACATGCTAGGGAGAAAACACACACTTTATATGAGTACGTAAGGGGGGGGAGACACACCAAGACAACATGGAAGAACTACAACAAGTGTCACACACACACTGAAGAGCCAACTGCAGTGGTCTCTCTCACCAGTGGGGTCTGCCAACGCTTCCGCTGAAAAGCCACCGCCAGGGTCCGACTGGTGCACGACACACTGCGGAAAGTCGGACCGCTGAAGAGGACTGCAGATATTTTTTTGCGTATGAAATGGCAGATTCAGTCCTCCTGTGTCATGTTTTTTTTATATGCTCACATTGTGGACACTCACCTTCCAGCTGGGGACAAAAGCAGGTTCTCAAATCACTCAGTATGAAACAGGAAATGATGCAATTTGTGACAGTGCCAGTGAAACAACTTTTTAAAATATCATGTTTTGTTTTTCTGAGATTTTTTCTGGCACTCGCTCACCAGCATTTGCAAGTCATTTAAATTTTTTGCATGTTTGAGTGAACTCCTATTTCCTCTGTGCGTTGCTTAAAGAGACAATACATAACAGATTGTTCTTGTAAGTGTCCTGAAGTCACGCTACTCGCACTCTGAACCTGCTCGTCAGGAGTGTGGAGTGGAGAGTTGTGCTTTCTGGTTTGAAAGTGAGGGTACGTTTCATTTTAGTGGTTCACCTTAAGGTTGTGGTAGGTCTCTGCGTGATGTGATCTGTCTCATGTCTTATTTTTGCCCCATTACACAACATCTGTGTGTTGATGACTGTTTCACACTGTGCTGCTTTGGTAAAAAAGACAAAACTATGACTATGCAGTGGCCTCATATCTTTCCCCCTCGTTGTCCTACGGCAGATGCAAGTTTGTGCCTTTCTTTCATTTTGGTGTCTACAGATGTATGTGCAATAACTAAAACGGCTTCCAAACCAAAATATTATATCATGTTGCACGTGCTGTAAACCTGTGTGCATAGAGCACCATGTGTCTGAAATTGTGGGAACCAAAATCTCTTACCTTCCATTTTGGACAAATAGCAGGTCCCAATGTGGGAACTGTAACTTCAAGGTCCATTGTTGAATCCTGCTTTGGAATATTGTTGCATGAATTGTTGGATTGGTGAAAGGGCCTAGAGGGGCCCAGGACCAGAGAAGACGAGTATGTCTTCTTTTAAAGAGACATTACTCAATCAAAAGACAGAAAATGGTCAAAATCGGGCTCATTTTTCAATGTCAGCTATGTGCTGATGAAGCAGGCAACAAAGGTCTTTGGTTAGATTTGGGTCACTTTATGGGTCGGGGCTGGACATGCGGTTACGGCTGGTTATGTTACGGTTACATTAAGTCTCCAGTGATGAGGTTAAGTCAGTAAAACCCCCCTGAGGTAGAAAAAATTTGTTTGCTTTTATGTAGATTTTGTATGTTTATGCCTAAATGTGAGACCATATTACACAGTGGTGTTTGTGGGCGCGTGTGTGTGTGTTGATCCTGGCTCTTGATGGGGCCCGTGTGTGTCACAGCGGGCCAAGCTCCCCCTGGATCTAAGCAATATTGACAAACCCATCAGACCTGGTGATGCATCGGACTCCCTGCTCGCTTCCCCCCGCCTCCCCCTCCTGTCCTCGGCGGCGCCGTGGGGCTGTGCTGACATGCTGTCACCTTGGTAACTGCTGCCAGAGACGACGGCCTGCTGGGATAGCTGACCCGAGCTGGCGGCCGGCCGGCGAGCTGCAGCAGAAGATGTCACCGGTAGACCCCTGAGGACCGAGCGACCCCTGTCTCTGTCCCCGACCATCGATTCGTCAGATGCCGACATCCGTCACCACCCAGGACTCAGCTGGGACAACACACACACACACACACACACACAGACACACACACAAACATACGTTGAATAAGTGTAAGAATAATGTGCATTCAAATTTACTTTAATGTGAATGTGACTGAGTGAAACCCAAACAGTTTGATCTAACCGAGCTCAGGTGAAAGTAGCAAACCGCTAAATGCCCCAAGAGCATCACCTCTAAATGCTTAACTACAAACACATTTGCCTCAGAAACTCCGTCAGAGATAAAGAAGTCAATCTGGATGTTCACAAGCAGAAAGTCCTGCCACGTCTTTGGAGAATCACGTCGTCTCTTTCCATTTTGAGAGTAAGAAAGTCAGTACTTGCCAACTTCTGAATCCTTCTCTCTGTACGATTCTCAGAGTCGACATCAGCACGCATTGCTGGCACCGGCCCGGCGGCGGCTGTGGGCGTCAGTCTCCACCAACGTTGGGAGTCCTTTGAAATGCTGACCAGCTTTTTGGCACGAGGCTTTGGAAGCCTCTCGCTGCGAGACGCGGGCCCGGCTGGATGCTGAGTGGAGCTGGGTTCAATTTCTCTGTTGAGAGGGATTATGGGTAGCGACCGTGAAGTCGATCACCGGGCAGCTTGTTCAAAGAAAACTTAACTGGCAGATGCCACTCATGCCACTGGATCCAGGGGAGGCCTCTGCGGGAGTGTTAGTCTGGGTGAATGTATTGCAGAAAATGAAAATGTGTTGCTTCACACGAGGTTTGGATTATAACATGTATCTGAAAAAATCAACGCGCGACCTGATTCCCATTTTGAAACTATTGTTACAGGACTTTTTTATTTACTTCAACACCACTAAACGATTTAGTTTCTTCTTCTACAAATGCAGCATCATGTGCAAGGCTCCACAAATGCCACCTCCCAGTAATCAAACCCACAGGAGTGGTTATAGAAACCACGAGTAGCCGCACTGACAGTAATCCTCACAAAGGTATTACAGCTTTTGCACAATGGCTTTCCAAACACATGTGCGCTGAGTGAAAAGCCGTCTCTCATCATGCTACACGAGTGAACGACAGGGGAAGATGTGAAAGATCACTAACTAGCTTCCTGGTTTCCGTGGCAACCAATAAAGCAGGGTCGAGCTGGCTTTTGTGGGGCATCATCCGCACGGGCGGAGCACGTGTTAGACCCTGAAACAAGATGCCGCCATGTGTGGGACGGAAGACAACACGCTGAAGCAGGCACGGGGGGGGGGGACGCTACAAACAATAAAAGGCACAAAAACTGAAAAGTTGCAAAACAGAATCTGCAGGAAACCAGCTAAGACATTAAATGCATTTGTAGATAATTAGATGCTTGTTAAATTGTGAGTTTGGCTCATGTAGACAATTCACAATCAACAACTATAGGTACAAGGAAAAGCTACGATAATAAAGTCCAACTTTGCAAAACTGAAACCTCATTTACACACACACCTGTTCTCCACCTGAGCCAAACTCCACGCAAAGAATTGCTGATTTTAGTGCCATATAGTGGTTCATTTAAATGTGCAACCTTTTCCATTTCTGAACCAACACACACTGTTGCTGCAGTGAGAAGACGGACAAATAAAAAAAAAAACAAGGGATCTGAAGTCATCACAAAGTTGAAAAGAATGCTGATAGAGGTTTTGTATTGTATTGGGTGAATAAAATATAATAAAAGACATTTGTTATATAATTTGTTTTGGCAGTAAGTAGAAATGAAGCTGATTTCTAATGTTTTAATGCAACAGTCAACGTGTTTGCAGAAGGGCAGTTTGTGTGTTTCTGTAGTCGTACATGATTAAAAAAATGTTTAATGTTTGCAAAACTCTAAATTTCCCTCATCCACGCGACGTCACACTGTCCCTTTGATTAATTGGTTTGTTTTATAGCAGCTGATTGTGCTGGAGATTGTGCAGGAGAGGCACGTTTGGACCGTGGAGTCCGCTCCAGGAGCCACTGGGTGGCGCTAGAAGGTCAGGGAAGCTGCAGAGGAGCGACTCGGTGTGTGGATCTCATCAAAGAGCAGAGCTGGGTGTCAGAGAAACTGGATTTGACTTACATCTGCAACACACTGGAAGTTTGTATCGTGCAAATATTTTCAAATGTTTCAAGTTAACAAGAAACGTGTAGGTGTGAGTAATTTTAATAAAGTCATGCTACAATTAAAGCACATTTTCTCTCAGAGACCAAATGTGCATATTTTTTAATCAACTTTTTCTGCGGAGAAGAATCTGCGAGCAGCAAACAATGTAAATGCAACATGTAGGTGCTGCACAAAGTGTGTGAAAGTGCTGCGACTTTGCCTTTAGTGAAACACAAAAATCTGTGAGTGACTGAGCTGAAGCATTTCAGCAAACACACCGGATTCTATTTTATTCTACTTTTTAAAACATTTCTCTGCACTGTGTGTGTGTGTGTGTGTGTGTGTGTGGTGGGGACTGACCTACAGCTCAGACTCAATCGGGATTATTTTAAAATCCCCCGGAAAACATCATTTTGAATAAACCACAATTAAAGTTTCACGGTGCGTTTACTTATATCGATAAAAGAAGATAAAATAGTTTAACGGAAAGTTTATTGGAATATTGTCAATAATATAGCGATTAAACAAACAAAAAAAACATTCTTAATATGCACGAAATTAAAAACTGAATTCACACTGGATTTTATAACTTCTCCCACATTTCTAAAGCAAAAGGCTGAATGTAGTTTTTTTTTTTCTCACAGCAATTTCAAACGTTCCACCTCGCTTTATTTTGAAAATGCACATTTCAAACGGCTCGATAATAAAACAGCCCTACATGTGTATTTGACTGCTTGATTAGAGCTAACAAAATGACTCATGCTGCTGAATGAAAAGCGTTAAATCCGCATTTGGAGGGAGCGAAAAAACGCACAAAAACCACGAGAGTGGCGCGCACCGGGTTTTCTGAGGCAGAGGAGATGCTGAAGCACATTATAGCTCGGTGGAGCTGAGCTGCCTTCAGACTCCAGTCACCCCGCCTCTACCTATCCATCCTGCCTGCTCACAAAACCATGACCTTCACAATTTATAGAGAGGAAACCCCCGAGAGTCACGTCATATTTTAAAAACGTCCTCCTCCTCCTCCTCCTCTTCTTCTTCTTCTTCTTCTTCTTCTGCTGCTGCCACTGATCGGACGGACTGGATTTACACACGGGCCCATTACAACCAAATGCTGGTGTTTACAGTGTGTCCAGAATTTTATTCGGATGTCGAGGGAATAATAATTATTATAATATAACAAATAGATAATAATAATAATAAGTAATAATAATAATATTAATAATAATAAAAATATTGTTCTATTACAGGTTATGTGCAGTGGCAAACGTGTCAGTTTATTTTTTTTATAATTTAAAATGTGTCAACTGTGTTAACACTAGGGTAAAGCGAAAAATTTAAATACAATTTATTACAATTTTAAAAGTATTAAATGTAACATTTTGCAGTTATTTAAGCAGAGTGCAAATATTTTATTTGAGCATGTAGAAGCAGCGTTTGTAGCGCACTCGTGTTGCTTGTGGAGTTAAGCAAACAAACGGGGCATAAACAAATGAAAGAATCAGCTGTACTTACTGTAAAATAACAGTAATAATAATGATCAAGAGTCAGCAGTCACAAGCAGACAGGAGGATATTTTCTGAGCGCCTTTTTTTTTCCTGCACCAGAGATAAATCCATGTGGACGTGGAAGAGGAAGGCTCCCTGTGGAGCACAGCTCAGAATAATCCATATTCATGCGCTCGACACGTGGAGTAAATACAGTATGAGTGAGGAACCATTGTGTGTGTGCTCGTTTTCACCGGGTCAGATTGAGTCTGACACCGAAGCTGCTGTACATTTACTGCGTTTCTAGCCTTTGGAAATGGCACAAAGTGGAAACACGGCGCCAAGGCAGGTGTAGCTGCACCTGAAAGCGATATTTATCCCACTATTACTAAGTATGAAGACGCTGAACTTGAAGCTGGTCGAACCTCCAAGTTGTGCGGATGCATTCGTGGCGTATTTATAATAAAAAAAATTGCGTCTCCATAAATACGCGCAATACATCATATTTACAGGAACAAAACTCCATCTGCAAACAAGTTCAACGCTTCGAAGCACAGAATGGTTTGACTGTAGTCAGGTGTAATCAGAGTCCAGTGTTACACTTTAATTGACATATTTTAAGACTATTATTTGCTGTGGCGCACAAATAAAACGCAAATCCGTGTAATTAGATTGTTTCATTTACAGCATCGACTTCATGTCAGTGTCAGTGAGTGACTGAAGGGCGCAGGCGGTGGAAGGCACATGAAATATTAATAATAAGTAGGCAGTAAAAACGTTAAAAAAGTTGGGGTTTTTATAGGACAGATCCGGAGTCCCTCCACTTCCCCCGCTGCAGCCTTGTTTTAAAGAGCAGTGGTGTGACAACGAGCAGCTTTAATTAGCGCGAATGGGCGCGACGAGCCTGTTGGGCCACTGGCGTCCTAAATCAATAGCAGGGGGGAAGCGAAGTGCTCCTCAAGGCCTGAACCTAATGGTGCACACACACACACACACACACACACACACGCAGGCACAAACACGCTGCTGCCAACACGGGTTTGAAGACCCATGAAGAAGGCAAAGCTGCTGGAGAATAGGCGGATCAAAACCTATTATGAGATTTGAAAGTCGTTTTGTGTCGCCCTTGGTATAGAAATAATAAATAAAAAACATCTCTCATTAGATTGGGATATTTCTGCACAGGCCATGCAAGCTGCTGGCTGCAGGACGCGTGTGTGCGCGCACAGGTACGTTTCCTTTTGGATTTGTTGGAGTCAGCTCCACACAGCAGCAGGGGACCTCTCTGCGCTCAAGGTCTCGCGCGTTGGGCTGCATGGCGGCTTATCTTAGCACGTCATGTGACTTTGCCTTGGATTTTACACAGAGGAGCAGCAGCTGCATGCGTAATGAGCAAGCGCATAGGTAGGCAACGGCAGGCCGGAGTGGAGCCTCGCTGCACGCACGCTTTAGTCCACGAAGCGCGTGTCTGGTTCTGTGGTATGTGCTTTTAGTTCGGGAGCAGCCCAGCTTTAAGTGGTTTGGATCAACCTCACAATGTGGCTCAGTTCTCCTCTTTAAGTCGCCAAATGTTTCAAGCAAATTAATTACAGGAAATGGTAAAAACGCACAAAGTTTGGGGGGCGGCGGGGAGCTGCACCACAGCGCGTCTCTGCTGCCACTTTTTCCTAATGGGGACAAAGAAAAATGATGCCTACTTCTCTATATCATTGAATTCAGTTGCTAAGCAACTAGTATGGGAAATCATCCGCGAAATTCAAATCCTGCAGCGAGGGGACACGTTTTGTGAGTTTTGCTGAATAGGCGAGCAAGACAAGTGAAGAAACAAAAAAGTTTGAAAGCGAGGCACACATCTGCCTCGACCCAAATAATCCTGTTACACGAATCCTGACTTAATATTTCTCACTAATAAAGACGCCGCGTCTTCACTCGTCCCCCTTATTCGCCTCCTCCGTGTCTGGGCCTGTCCCTCCAAAAAAGCCCCCAAGTCCTGAAACAACAGCCCTGATATTAGTGAAACAGCACTTCCCCGTCTCACCCTCAGTAAACCACAGACACAATCAATCCGCTCCCTGACCCAGTGCCCCGGATCAGCTCACCTGCACACGCACCTGGCGACCTGTTTACGCGCGCTCACTTTCCCGGTTTCATTCATAATCTAGCAGAACCAATTTCAACCCATAGTCACAATAATTATTTTTTACACATTTGGCTTTTGTTTGTTTTTTTTTTTTTTTTTTTTTGGAGGTGCGCACGAACACGGCGCCTGATAATTACGCATTTGCCAGCGTCCTGTGAGCCGCTACCTGGACTAAAGGCTGCGACGTAAATATTACATAACATGCGGGCATCACCAGTCCACACACGGCGACGTCTGAGACACGTCGACTGTGTTTCAGCTCACGCACACAACACGCAGAGGCAGCCTCTGCAGCAGGCCCGAGGAGGCACACACGCAAACACACAGACGAGCCATTGTGCAGGCCTGCAACTCACCGCGATCCTTCATCGAAATGATCAAATAGAGTTTGGGCAGGACGAGAACAGCGCCGGTGGACATGTATTCAAGCCCAGGCAGCACGTCGGGGCTGAGGACACGGTGAAGCCGACGCTCACACACGCACTTACGCTGTCGTCTATTTTAGCCCAGAAACGCCTCGTCTTTTTTAAAGGCTTTCACTTTGCGCTGCGTAATTCTAACAGCAGTCCACCATTTTATTCATTAGCTTCTGCTGCTGTGCATGCACCCTAAAAAATTACAAAAAAAACACCCTTCCCCCCCAAAAAAATTAAAAGCCACATTTACGACAAGAATATGAATTTCAAAACACAAGATGACTGCATTTCATTCTAAGAAATTTATTGTGTCTCAATCAGCTCGTACGGAACCACTACTGAAATTAAATTACAATCAAATGATCACATCAAAATATACCCTTATTACCTAACAACGGTCAATGTCAGCTTATGGTGATTTGTGCTCCTTTAGAAACAAGAATACAAAATTAAACAAATAAGGGCAACAACCAAAAAAAATAATATATATATATATAAGAAAAAAAAAGAAAACAAGGAGGGGAAAAGCATTTTACACAAGTTCCTGGGGGGAAATAAATTACCGTTTGGAATAATTCATATGTATTCCGAATAAAATATTAAAACAAGTCATTCTGATGAAAAATATAAAGTAAATAAGTCAGATCAGTATCTGATCTAGTGATCTATATTGCCGGCTTTACAGAGTTTTGTTTATTAAAACCTACCAAAGAATACTGCTTAGAAAGGGCAGCATTAATAGTTTGTCCACAGCACCCACTCAGTCACACTTGGCAACAGATTTTCAGATTTTTTTTTTATCTCAAATAAGTGCAACTGAAGTCTTTTCAAATGTCTTATGCTCTATTTGTTGAAAAAAAACGAGGAAAAAGATCCACTCACGGTGTCACTGTCCATTAAATAATAATTATCATAAAATTAAAAAAAAAGCCCATGTGAAGGAAAAAAGAAGCTGATCTTTGAGATCAGGCGGGGACAGTCCTGGTCCTGCTTGTCTTTTCTCTCGTGAGGGCCTCAGTGTGAAGACAGAGAGGGGAGAAAATCCCTAATCCTCCACGTGCGTGTTAGTGAAACCGTGCAGTCCACTTTGGGAACTGAAATCGCAGTAAATCATGACGGAAGCTTCGTGGATGTCACTCTCCTTCGTACTGTTGCAGTTTTTCCTCTCTGTTATTGTTGGGCATGGACAGGGAGGAGGAGGAGGGGGGGAGGTGGTGAGGGGGGGGGTGAAGGCGGTTCAGTCCCATTTCTAAATATACAAAATGCCTGCTCCTTTGTTTCTTCAAGCAAACACGGGATAATGAAGGGGAATATTTTTGGATTTGGGGAGAAGAGATTCAAAAAAATTCATAAAAAAAGAACAACACTTGGTTTCCTCTCGGTGTGTTTTAATGCGCCAAAATTACCTGGTGGAATGAACTTGTAGTTGTCACCCTCTGGTCGCTCGCTTCACTTGCATCTTTTAAGTAATCTACTAAAAATTGCCCCTGAAAGAAAAAAGCAGAAGGAACCTTTTAGGTTAAGACATTTGAGGGCCTGGAAGAAGCTTTAACGGTGCGTTTTTGGGAGCAAGAAGGGGGAAAGGTGGTTGTTTTTTTTTCTCACTTTCTTTTGTTTTTTTCTGGTGAAAAATAGATAACACATTTGCAGTCTCATTCATATTCCCTCACAATCACAGTATCAAAAAAATGTTTTGGCTATCCTGGCGATAGTCTGTCTGTTTTTAACCAGTCTAATTTCATATAAAATATTCTGCTGTGCTGCTCTATGTTTCACTGAACATTCTTTTGCAGTCCATGGAGGGGGGCGGTGTTTCTGCACTCACATTGCCGACCTGAGAGTACACATCCTCCGGCGTCTGTGCCACTCCTGGGGGCGTCATCCGTTTTTCCTTCTGTCTCCTATTGCAAAACCACACTCTAACCACCTCTTTCTCCAGCTGCAAGTTGTCCGCCAGCGTGCTGATCTCCTGGGCCGAAGGCTTGGGGCATTTTAGGAAGTGGCTCTCCAGAGCCCCCTTGACGCTCACTTCGATGGACGTGCGCTTCTTTCGCTTCCTCCCCTGCGCCGCGATCTTGTCGATGCTGGTGGGGCTGCCGGTGGACGAGTCGGCCTCCTCGAGCCACTTGTTCAACAAAGGCTTGAGCTTGCACATGTTTTTGAAGCTGAGCTGCAGAGCCTCGAATCTGCAAATGGTGGTCTGAGAGAAAACGTTCCCATAGAGCGTGCCCAAAGCCAAGCCGACGTCCGCCTGCGTAAAGCCCAGTTTGATCCTCCGCTGTTTGAACTGCTTGGCGAACTGTTCCAGGTCGTCCGAGGTCGGCGTGTCGTCGTCCGAGTGCGGGTCGTGGCTGTTGACGCCGCCGTGGTGCTGATGGTGCGGATGCTGGTGGTGATGGTGGTGGTGATGGCTCCCGTGGTCAAGATCCGGGGTGTCCCCCCTCACCAAGCCCGGGTGCACCAGGCTCTGGCTCCCCGGACTCAGCATGCCGTTCACAGTGAACCCCCCCGGCTGGGAGTAAATGAGCGACTGCTGCTGCTGCTGCCCCCCGGATATGGAGTTAATGTGAGCGGCAGTCGTGCTCCCCCAAGCCCCGGCGTGAGTCTGGTGGGGCGCTAAGTGAGGGGGCCTGTGGTGCAGCGCGGTGCCCGTGTGCAGATCGTCTCTGCCGGAGTTTTTCACGTCCTGCTGCTGCGGGCTGCCCGTCATCCCGACGGGGCTCGACGACCACGGCGATCCGGCTTCGGCCGCCGCGACAGCGGCCGCTGCTGCGGCCGCCGCGGCGTGCGGGAGGGATGTCACCCACTGGTGGGCATGGCTCAGCATGTGGCCGCCGTTGCTCGCTGCCATCGCGCCTTGCATAAAGTCACTCTGTACCATCTTGACCGAGGGGTCTCCCCTGTAGCCCCCGGACCCGGAGGTAACCGCAGCACTGCCCGGCTGCATGCCACCACCCCCGGAGTCAGAGTGCACGATGGAGCCGGACGATAAGATGCTATTACTGGGCAGATAAGGATTGGAAGCCGCGGTGGCCATTCCGTCAACCCTTATGAATATGTTTGTGGATAACCCCCCTCCCTTTTTACAGTCACTTCTTTCGAGCAGGCAAATTGTAGCTCATGAATTATTCAAACTTTAAAAGTACGGGCAGCTTTTTGGCAAATACCGTCGACATGCGTGTACCAAAAAAAAAAAAAAAAAAAAAAAAAAAGCCTTCAAAAGCGGTGAGAGAAAAGGAAATAAAATCCGCATGTATTTACAACATTCTAGGTGAAACACTTGTGCATGGCCGGGGACGGATAAAATCCCAGGTTCCTTCAAAAGCCCTTTGAAACCATGTGCAGTCCGCTCACAAACTTTTGCGCTGGGACCAAATTGCGAGCATTAAAATTCAAATGTCGAGGAGGAAAAAACGCGTCGTCCCAAACAAACTTTTGGTGGTGGCAAAAAACAAAAGCCTTGCAAAATCTCCACAATGTACAAAGTCCCGGTTTATGTCCCCTTTGGATGTGGAAAACATTAGCGGAGTGTCCTTTTGTAATTCAGCCGCTGAGATTTCTGCCTCGCTTTATTCTTTTCTCTCTCTTCTTTTATAGCTCTGTGCAGCCTGTCTCTTTGTTCTGTTTTGATGTATATAAACCTGCCAAACCGCAAACTCCCGTTCAAGTACAATCCAGTAGAACAGTGCGCGGCGCTGCCTGCGAGCCTCGTCTCTCATTCGCTTGTTCTCTCTCTCCGCCTCTCTCTCTCCGTCCCCCGGTCTCTCTCGCCCTCTCTCTCCCCGACAGGCCCGCGTAGTCCCGCCCCGCTCCGGAGCCCGGCGACGCGCGGATGTTTACCCCGTGCGTCGTCGTCGATTGGCTGCCGGCGGAGTGATTGGCAGCTCTCGCCAAGCCTTGCTCCGGGGCGCAGGAGCCCTCCTTCCGGCTGTTCCGATTGGCCGATTTTTAATTGCAGTCCAAACAAAACGGGGAATACAAGTTGGTAGTAAATAGTGCTGAGATATTAACACACAACAGGAGTGAGGAGGTGGATAAAGTGTGACCTCGGCTTGGTGATCATCATGCGTCAAATCATCATTAACTTTTCCTCCCCCCGCCCTCTGAACAACATGAATATATATATATGTCCTGCGTTGTTTATGAAGAAATCCACCTGTTACAAAGTGAAATATTCCAAAAATACAAACACTCTGCTTCAGATTTATGTCGTTGTCGTCGCATCCAGGCGCATTTGGCGTTGGAAGATCTATTGGCAACGATTAGAATATCTAGTAGCCTGACCTGATTGTGTAATAGAATAAAGGATCAATGGTGCCACACTTATGGGTTTAACCCCCCCCGTAACAAACACAGGAAAGTGTAAGAATTACAAGAGAAAGAAGCCACTCACGGCTTCATCTCGTTCTATTAACCCACATGGCTGTGGACGAGGCCACATTACCATTTCAAACTATTTTGTCATCTCAAATGTTTATGGAGACAATAAAGTGGTGATTTCTAATCTTCATAACCGTCGCCTTGTAAATCAATCAAACGAGTTGTTGCCTTAAGCTGCGCCTGCACGCTGCGTTTGTCATGATCCGAGTTGTGCCGGAGCCTCGGCTCCTCACGAGTTAACGCGCAAAGGTTGCGGGGATGCTTCCGTGCGGAAACGCCGCGCGCAGGCAACCTCACTGGAGCTCAGTGAAAAGAGAAAGTGGCAACCAAAACAAGGGCAAATTGAGCAGCCCTCAGGGGGGGCTGGAAACGTCTGCTGCACAAGAAGAAGGAGGAAATGCACGCTAGCCCTCAAGATGAGCACATAACCCCGGACACGGATGGGGTCTTGGTGGGTTTGTTGGTGCGCACCCACGGGTGCCCGGAGAGAGCCAGGTACGCAGCACCGACTGCATCCGCTGCTGGAGTTTAGGGTGTGTGCAGCCTGCTGAGTCCACCTGGCCTCTAAACGGCGTGCAGCAGGTGACTTTGCGATAGGATTAACTGTATTTTGTCCGTAAGTTCAAACCACATGTCACGCATTAACCCCGAGCACTCCCCTCATAAGCCCCCAAACCAAAGATGGCGCAGAGCTTCTTTATTGCAAAAGGGATTTAAGGGCAAATATAAGACTGCACTAGTTGTGCCCCCCACCTCCTCCTCCTCCTCCGTCTTCTCATCCCTGTAGATTTCATTTGGACTGGGCTCAAAATCGAGGGAGCCTCGTGGATTTGTTTACACTGAATAGGCAGGCTGGGGGCCAGAGCCATGGGGCCCTCTATTCATTAATATACAGTGAGGATTTCTGTCTAAATTACTGCAGTTCAAGCCACACTGCACGCTCTGAAAGGGCGTCTCAGGCGGCCGGCGGAAACGTGACACCAGGGCTACATGTGCAGAGGAGAGGGCTCCTTGCATGTGACAACCCCTCAAAATAAAAAAAAAGGTATAAATATATTTATATAATGTGTATGAAAGGAGAGTCAAAAGCCATTTCAGAAATCACCGTGCGCCGCTAAAAACACTCCTCTCTGATATGTGATGTGTTTATTATTTATTTGCTTATTATAAAAAGGTCCCCAAGTTCCCTGCTGGGGGACTTCATTTATTTTGTATGCAAAAAAAAAAAAAAAAAAAAAAAAAAAAAAGAAAGAAAGAAAGAAAGGGGGGAGAGGAAAAAAAATCATCCCCAAGTATAACAAGAGACGAACAGTTAGTGCTGATTTTCATTTGCATAAATTTTCATATATTTTAGTGAAAATAATAGCGGGAGTCGAGGAGTGCTCCTGCTCAGTTGAGGCAGAGGAAAGAAAATCTTAGGGAGCAGCGAGTCGTCGGAAGGGGACATAAGCATTTACAGACTCCTTGGGAACAATGTGAAGCTCTTTCCCCCTGTTCTTGGACACACGGTAAGTCCACAATTATCTCTGCGGATTTCTCTTTACGCCGGACGAACGTTGGACTTTATCGCCCGCGTCGCGCGTCGCTGCCGCCGCCGCTGCAGCGCGCGCGTCCTCCCCAAGTCCGCCCGCCGCTTGAAAATCATATTTCTGCAATACTTCTGCACCGATATTCGCCGTAATTTCGATTTAAAAGCGAACCGCAAAAACGCGTTTTTTTTCCTTTTTTAAATCCTGAACGCGCGCTGCTTTTGCGCAACAGCCTTTTTTGGCTTTTTTAATATATATATATATTAATATATATATATAAACAGCGAGCAGATGGATAAGCTGTGCTGTTTTGTAGTGAATGTCCACCGGAGAAAAGTGCAATCAATCACATTTTAAGGAGGGAGAGAGCGAAAGAGAGAGAGAGAGAGAGGGAGAGAGGGAGGGGGTGGGGAGGGTGGGGGGAGAAGGAGTCCTCGGTTGAATCCTCCGGAGGGATCGCGTAGGCAAGTGCAATATGAAATCGTTTAATATAAATCGATCTCGCCGCTGCAAAGTTTGTTTAAAGTTTCCATGCAGAACCTGTCGACCGCAGCTCGGTCTCAGCTTATAAATAGCCTGGACTTTAATGAACGCTTATTTTTCTGCCTTTTTGGTTTTTTTTTTTGTTTTGTTTTTTTTTTGGTGGGAGCTGTTCCAACGAGCGCACGGAGGAGGAAATGTCAGGGTGGGAAAAAAAAAAACACAAACTAAAACGACAGATTTTTTTTTTCCTAAAAACAAGTGCAGATGCAAAAGAGATGTGGTCACAGGCAATTATTTACCAGCAGACAACAGCATCTCCAAGTGCTAGAAGCAGATCGTTTGACAGCTCCCTGCTACAAAGTCCATCACCGAGGATCTATCACACATTAACCCGAACTCGTGGAGAAGTCGTTTTGCTTTTCGCTTTACTTTACTGAGGGGTTAGGATTTTCCCTTTCTTTCTCACGGGTTAACCCCGTTCCCTTCATTGATGGGCAGCGCATTTCTGAGCCCAGCACTCGGTATCCATGGTGAGCCCAATAAAAGGGGGAAACACTAGTCGCATTAAGCTGTATGTTTGTGCACTGGAGTCGAGATGAAAAGAGCCTCGGTGTCCCGGGCCAGCGGCACCGGTGCCGGGCGGTAACGCGTTACAGTAACGCGGTTACTTTGTGCACGAAGGGACGAGTAAGAGGCAAATAGTCGGTTTCTGGTGTCGCTTGGTTTTATTATTAATTATTAAGAAACGAGGACTGCTGCGCCTTTGTGAGAGTGTGAGCCTGGTTTTACTTTAACTCAGTGCAAATGTTTGGTTCTACCAGCGCGCGGTGACCCGGCTGGTAACTGGAACAACAAGCAAGTTATCGCGATCTTTTAAGAACATAAAAAAGATCATTTAGCAGATTACACATTACGCACAACTTTGACTTTTGCAAATGTTTTTGTTAAAGTTCAAGTCAGTAATATGTAATTTTTTGTTATTCATTTAGATGCCCTTTTTTTGCCGTGTGCAGCTACAGCTTCAGTCAGGGTTGAGGTGAAGCTGATTTTAGATGTCAATGTTGACTTTATTAATAATTAAAAAATGATATTTGCCGCCAGGTGTCGCGCTCACTCATGATGCAAATGCTGCAAATGTACACAGGCCTAATCTACACTGGAAAAAATGATCTTTGAAGTTTCCAATCAATATCATTATTTTGTGGAATAATTGTTTATTGTACAATTAATTTCAGAAACCGCTGAGTCATGTCGTTTTAAGGCAGTAATTTTACTCCAATCATACTTTGTGATTTAAGAGCCAACTCCAGCCTGCACACGTGCGCAGGACTGTGCCCACCAAGTTGCACTTTTTCCTTCTTTAGTACTGACTTCATGGAGTCCAGTTTTATTTTTTGCAGTGTACACATTTTTTTTTTTTTTTTTTTTTAATGACCACCGGTTCAAGCACGAGCGCGGGAGGAAAGCTGGTTGGCACGATTGACAATTAAGACAAAACAGGAGGAGAGCGACTGGACGCGGACACGTTTCCAAAGGGACAGTGACAAAACAAGAAAATCCGAGCACCAACCACTGAATACAACTTTGGCTCAGACTATGTTCTGGTTCACCCAATAAAACACCTTCATTTAATAATCCAGTTATTACAGATTATGCCACGTTCCAAACCTGCCTGTATTGATCCGCGGAGGCTGGTGACAGCAGCCTATCGGTGGCAGCGCAGCCCCGGTTGATATGCAAATGCTCTGTGATTAGATGGGCCCTGCACGCTGCTTTAAGCCGGTCGCCATCTGCAGTAGCCTATAAGCCATAAGTCTGAGCCAGCAGGTCTTTGTGGAAACATATGACTAACCGGCGACTTTAGGAATTATTAGCAAATGAGGGCCGGGAAGGACTCATGAATCATCCCGGGAATTAGTGCATTGCAATTTCCCCTGCATGCTTGACCAGTCACTTGTCCTAAGGAACGTTATTCTTCGTCATCATCATCATCATCATCATCATCATCAGCGGCTCTGAGCGTCACTGCTCGGCATCACGCAGCCGTTCTGTCACGCGTTTGTCCCGATCACAGGCAGAAATAAACCACAAACGGGATCCGAGTGTCCAAATACAAGCGAGCGAAAACTCTTTGAAAGTGACTGAACTGAAGGAAACGTGGGAAATATGAAATGTGTCGCCCATAAAACATCCTCCCGGTGTGATCACTCCGATTCCACTTTCTGCAGCCGCCATAAATTGATGACTCCTCGTGACATTGGGATTTATGTCGGCCTCAGAAGGGGACGAAGCCCCGTGCAGGCGCCTGTAGCTCCCCGCTTACAATATTCTGATTAAATGGACCTAATTCCTGGCGTTTTAATTACGGGCCTGCTGAAGTTGCCTATGGGCCTCCTCATTTATTTCCCCCTGCTCGGTCCGGTCTCCAATGCGCAGCGACGTACGTTGAGCGCGTCTCACGTCGGGGCCAAACGTTGATTTAAGGCCGAACCCAAGTTGCAGCACTTACATGATAATGCAGCTGCTGTAGCGTTAATTAAATGGGCTACACTGAATATCAGTGTGAGCATTAAACGTGCCTTCAATTCCAGACATGAATGGGATTTTTTTCCCCCCCTTAACCCATTCAGATGAAACAGAAGCTCTGTGTTAATATTCTATTAATAAAAGCCAGTATGGAGTTATATACACCTCTCATTCCATTATGTGGGGTTATAGTAATTGCCACGTATTAGTGCAGCGCTGTGGGCCTTCAGTTTGCACGCAGGTAAAGATTATATGTTTGGTCTTATCACAGGACTCTCCAGTGGTGCTCGGTGCTCAGTCCAGCCCGAGTCGTGTATCAGCACAGAAGCTATTGATTTCTACATTGGAAATCAATGGGGATGTCATAATTTGCCCCATAATGGGGGATTCAACATAAACAGCGTGCTCTTATTTTGAAATGCATTTTGCATTGCATCATTAAATTGAAGGGATACAACTGTTTAGGTTTGTGAAAGAAAAATTATATTCAGGATAGAAAAGCAGTTTCAATTAGGCAAAATTAATTTTGTGTGCAAAAAGAATGAGCAACAGATTGAATTTGGCTACTGTCTAATAACATATAAAAAGCATTGTGATTTTAATTTGAAATTTGAAAGGTCAAAAGTTGCATTGATGTTAGTTTTAAAGAAGAAATGGGGACGTGGAGCGAGGAGGAGATTCACCTATGTGGCTCGTTCACACACACACACACACACACACACACACAGAGTGAGTGACGGGGGACAGATCGGCAGAGATAGGACGAAGTGCAGCTTTCTGAGTCGAGGGAGAAGGTGTGTGCATGTGTGTGTGTGTGTGTGTGTGTTTGGGTGAGGAGGGAGGGAGAGGGAGTGGGGGGGCTTTGTCTGTCAGTCTGCGGCAGCGTCACCCCCACCCCCACCCGAGTCTCTTCACCCATCTCTGGTTGGGTGCTGGTTGCCTCACACTGCAGCCACATCCCTCCTTCTGTGTGTGTGTGTGTGTGTGTAAGTCACGCAGACATACAGATGTGAAACACATCAGCATGGACACACATGCATAAACACCCACACAAAGCAAACCAGTGTTACTGTGTATGCAAATGCGTAGACGCACATGCTTTTCTGTTCTATTAGACTGTGTTACACATGCTAATCGACAGTGATATTGTGTTATTAAGCAGAGTAATTAATAAATAATCTAAATCCACAGGAAAGCAGATCTATAGAATCAGCAGCCTGCTTCGTAGCCACTGAGCATGTCTCTCCATAGTCCCCACGTTTTGTTTTTGTTTGTTAAACAGTGGCATTCCCTGAGGATGCGATGGGGGGGTGGCGGTGGTGGGGCGTCGTGGCACCTCCCTGCCCAGGATTACATTAATCAAAGTATTTATTTCCCTCGGGGAGCCAGGCGCAAATCACTCCAAATCCCAGTAAAATTGGATAACAGAAGAACGGGCGCACCTAGAGTAACCCTCTCGCTTTTTCTCTGCTCATTTCACCAACTTAATGGATCTAGTTCTATCTAACTTTGTGGAACTGTGTGTGGAGGACCGGTGGGGGGGGGGTGGGGGGCCGCAAAGCTAGAGGTATTGGGGCCTTTGAGAAGACAAACAACATAATTGGATGGAAGCGGGCGCTCAGGTAGAGAAAAAAACAACACTAACCACAGATAGCAGCGACTCTGGATATAGAGCCATTCTCTGATTCCCTGTCGAGGCTACAGGCATGTCTGGGTCCGAGCCAGCTACAGGAAAAACTAGCCTCTAAGATCCCCCCATCTGTGATAGACACATCAACCAGGCTGCCTGCTCTCTGTCTGCTAAGTCTGGTCAATCCGTTGCAAAAGCCACAAAGTAGTAAAAACAACAACAAGCACCAAAAAAATCCCCGGTACCGTCTTTGCACTATTTGCTAAGTAATTACGTGTGATGTTTGGGCAAAGCCCAGATGGCTAATAAATCAGCTAATGTTTACAGCCAAGCCGCTGCTGATAAGGCAATAAATACAGCACCCAATATGCTGCCTATTACAGGTAATGCAAATAAAATAATAGGGCTGTAATTTTTCCTTATGTGTTGTTGTGGCGGCAGCGGAGGTGCCGCTGCCTCTGTCTTTGATATTCATGAGGAAAATAGGGAGGAAATGTCGTCTCTTTGTCTTTATGGGCGCCACACTGTAGCACAAATACAACGCTCCTGCTTACGTCCCAATCAGGGATAAGTGATGGCGTCGCGTTGCATTAAAGGCAACACTGCCACCCCCAGGAACACACACACACACACAGACCCACACTCAGCTGCGTATGTTTGTAGACACATGCTCGTGCACATGCACGTTTGCTGCCATGTTTGCTAGAGGGCACGAGGAACCGCTGGCTGGGCTCTGACACCGAGCCAGGCCTCTTGGGGGTGAAGGCAGGCTGCCTGCTTGGTGTGTGGGACAGGGGCCTCCAATGTCCACGTAACTGGACGCTTAGGTGTGCAAAGTTTGTGTGCAAGTGTGTTTTGTGTTAAGGTGTTGGTGTGATGCCTATGGAGAGACAGTCATCGTTGGTCACACATATGAGTCCGTCTGAGGAAGCCTAGCAAATGAAGTGGAGTGGAAAGTAACGAATGTGAACAGTGCATACTCCTATAATGGCAAAGTTGTAAAAGTGTACAACTGTGTACTATAAATATATAAATATATATATTCACAGAGCATGTCACTGGAAATTATGTTGTATTTTAGCCCTCTGAATGCATTATTCTCACAAATGCATCCATTGACTTAGATTTATTTCTATTATGTAAAAAGTATCTAAAACAATCCATACACATCAAGCATATTTTTGATTTTTACCAGCAACAAAAAAAAAAATGCTTCCAATTTTCTCCGTCAACCATTGATTTCGATTGATTTTCCTTTGATTGACAAACTTGCTTCAGTTGCTTCACTGACTGTGATGAGATAATTCAAACTAATATGTGGAAAAATTGCACTAAAATGAGCTGATGATGTGACATTAACACAAAATTAATACATGTTGCTGTTTTGTGAGTCTGTTAAGTGATGAATTTATAGATTGTTGTGGCATCAATGGAAGCCAATGGCTGCCTAGACATACGCAGGTTCAGTAATAGCATGATTCAAATGAACAGCTAAATTCAGGAGTGTGTTATGGGAAATGTTTTACTATGTAGAAATGAATCAAAGTCAAGGGCTGCTCAAAAGAAGAGGAAAAAATACACTTAAACTACACAACATTCATTTTAAAATTGTCAGCAATATCAGAAGTGTACTTGGGCTTGACGTTAAGGCGCTAAAACTTGCAAACACACTTTCCTTGAAAAGCGTGTGTGAGACCTCCGTGTGTCCTCGGGCCACACTTTGACAGCCCCTGTATTACGCAGCGTACATTGTGCATGTATTATACGACGCTGCGCCTCCATTACACACATCACACAAACGTGTGTGACTGGCTGAGTGCAGCTAGCTAGCTCCAGCTCCAAGGCGTCTATAATCATGATCGCCAACTCTCTGCCTCGGAATGGGACCTTGCTGCAGGGGTCGCCGGCTGTTGTTGATGATATGCGGCCGCGGGTGACGCGCTATTCATACACGAGCTTGTGTGGTCACGTTCGGCAGCCGGGGAAGTCTTGATTCATGCGGGCATTATGCACGCCGGACGCTTATGGCACCTCTCCTCGTTGCCGTGCAGTCGGGCCCATTTGTTTGGAAATGGGTTTACATACATCTTCTTCTGCATGACTCTGCCTCTTCCCCTGCCTGGGTTCACACACACACACACACACACACACACACACACTGGGTAAACTAACGTGCAGCTACATCAGCTGCGGCATTTAGGTGATGCAAGTCACCCTCTGTCGGCCATGTTGGAGGCGTTTAGTGGTTACAGTGTGAACAGCTGATTGTCAGTTGTTGGGCTTCACTTGATTTTTGTTTTTGACCCTTTGAATTTTGTGACATATGCTGCGATCAGAAGCTGTGATTAGAATAAAAACCTTACATTTTGCCGCTGTGCTTTGCCCACCAGTTGTTTTTAAGTCATTTCTATAACCTGACCATGTGGGGTTGTCAAAGTTTTCAACCACAGCCGTGCAGCGGTTTGTAAGTAAAAAAATTCTTAAGAAATATTACTGAAGAATATTTTTGTGATACGTAAACACTGTTGGCTGCTTATTTAGACATACATATTTATTGTACTGATGGAGACAATTAAAAAGTTGAAATGTCACGACCTGGGCTTTTGTTTCCATACAAACTCACAGTCAGTCATAAGTCCTGCAAAAACACAAGGGTGCAGAGTGTTTTGTCTTAGGCCCTTTGCATCTGCTGAGCATTAGCACACACATAATAAACTTGCATTTTTGCATGATCTCGTTAGATTATATTCAGGTGGACTTGTGGATGTCTCCTTGTAGTTTGTTATTTTACGGTTATTAAATGTTTGATCCAAAGATTCGATCACTAACATGCTGGAGTTGCTAAATTAGCATTTAGCTACTGAGCTGTGATGCGTTGGTTGGTTGTTGCCGCCATCATGGGCGGACCATGAGAAAACAGGCCCCCCCCTGGTTTTGGTTTGAGGACATTTTAAAATCTAAAAGTTTTGCGCTTGTTCTTGTCACTTTATCTACATTTGTGGCCAACGGTGGATGTTTTGTTTCTGTTTTTGGTTAGTTTGTGCCTTTTTTTATTTTTTTATTTTGTTGATCTGTTTCTGGTTGTTGTGTTAACCGTCTTTTCATTAAAAAACATGGATCATAACTTTAGAAGATTTGACTTCTCGGGCCTCTGGGCCTGTGCCCTTTGTGTCTAACCTGATCTTCTGATGAGTCAGAAACCCCAATTAATTTTTACCTCCTGTAACGGTGAAAAAAGGCGACTGCAAAACCTCTGTAGTTATATAACCGTCCACCTTTATACACACACTGCCTTCCCTGCTTCACACAGTTAGAGTTGCTCGCAGCCCCTTTCCCCTCCCTCCTCCTTCGCCCGGGCCTGCATTGAGCGTTGAAGCCAGCAGCATCACAAAAGTGGCTTTGAGGGGACTGCATGCTGGCCGTCGACCCCTCCGAGCTCACACCCACCACACATTACTCACCAGCAGGCCACAGCGAAGACTGAACACCAGACCAGGAAACGGTGTATATCACAGGACGGGGGGGGGGGTAACCAAGTTTGATTCCACTAACCTCGTTCCTCTGTTTTCGTTTCAGTGTGGTTTTTTGTTTGACTCTGAGGGGGAATATTTAGCTGTTTAAATGATGACTAGTTAGAAGAGAGTTAAACAATGCAGCACAGAATCGAGGACAATAGAACTTTGTTGTTCAGCCATGTTGGAAAATTGCCTCAGCATGGACTGTCAAGTCAAATATCCCTCTCAGCTTTTGGCTGTTGGTCGTGCACCGTCAGGTCGTCATTCCAGGAAGTGATGTTGACTGTGTGTTGTGGGTTCTTTTTTTTTTTTTTTTTTTATGAAAACCAACAGCAGGTTTTTGTTTTTTAGCTGGGCAGGATCTCCACGTTAAAACCTCTTTTCTGCCTTGAAATAAATAATGTTCACTTTTTTTATCATTTGCAGGAGCATTTCTCATAGGCCTCAAACGTGGCGTCACATTCGACCCCCCCTACGTGTCGTCAATTTGGGGACCGGACACATTCTTGCTACTTTTCGTGCAACATATGGCGCCGCACACGCTCAAAATGAATATACTGTACGTTGCCTCACGCGGCATCACTGCTCATGTGAATGTCTCCGTTGTCAAAATAGGAGGAAAGAGTGAAAGCTCGCATTATGTTCCCACAACCTCCACATCAAGGTCTTCCACAGGGACGCCTCCTTTGTATGACTGAACTTGAGATAATGCAGGGTGTCATGTAAAATGAAATTACACGCAGCGCGCTGTTCTCTCCCCTGCTCAGCGCCGCCCGCCTTGTTATTCTCAGGCTGTAACCTTCGTATTTGTAGGTGTGAGACGAAAGCTCGGCAAAGCATGGCCAATTCTCAGCAGTTATGCCCGTGGTCTTCCATTCGGCCCTCCCCGGTGTGTGCGGCTGTGTTTGTCGTAGACCTTTTCGGATTAGCGGCCGGCAAACGCAAATCCCCCCAACAATGGCTAACACACGTCTCAAAGCGGCGTCAGCGTGAGCCGCAGAAACTCGAGTTTAGCCCACATTTCTCCAACCTGTGCGCTCTCCTCCAGCTAACACTCTGAATGACACTGTTACATAACGCCGCTCTGTTCTGCCAGTAATCTGACTGTATGTCAAAGAGGCTTCTATGCAGACAGAAACGTACCCACAGAGGAGCCTATGTCAGAGCTCTGATCCATACTCTGATGCTTAAAGTTCACCTTTTTGTCTTACAATGTTATTTTTAATTTTACAGCCTTATTTCTCCTCTACGCTGCAAAACAAACCAATTAGTCTCACGTTTGGTCACTGTGCTTCTATAAACAGGGAGCAACTCATCTACAATTCACATTCGCATTCAGCAGCGCTGAAATGATTCAGCTTTCACGAAAACTTGGAGAAATATTGTCTCCTTATTTCTCGTGGCTTCCTGCTGCATTTCTGCGCTGCACTTTCCAGAAACCACCTGTCAATCAAACAGTGTAGGTGGACCTGTTTTGTCCTTTCACATACATTTTCTGTTGTTGACATTTGAGTTTCTTAGCTGGATTTTTTTCCCTTTTTTGTGTCTACGTCTCAGCGAGGACGGCCATCGCTGCTTATGCAAACAGATCTTCTGCTTACTCCCAACAAACTGAAAACACATCATGTTCCCAGAAAAGAGCTGCCAGACACACAGTGTTTAGAGCAGCAAACAGAAAAAAGCTTTCATGAACTTGCTATAGGCCGAAACACAGACGGCGGACGTCGATAAACATTTGCACAAACGAGACGGCACCGATTGTGCCACGACCGGAGCCTCGTGAAAATAATGTCACAGATTACGACTTAAGGGCTTAAGAGTGATGCAAAAGAGCAGTTGTGGCGGGAAATGTTTTGTAGTTTTTATCCACACACACACCAGGCAGCACAACGGTGTAAAAAACACTCGTGAATATTGTTGAGGGAGAACAGCTGGTGGATTTACTGTAACTTTACAGGGAGTAAAACACAAATGAGGAAGACAAGCTGAAATCCACTTACTGTACTGGAGCGTCCAATAACTTTGCAGGGACACACACAGACACAAAGTCACTCGACACTTGTGTGTTTCCAATGTGTCAGCTGGGCGGGATGGACCAATCGGAGCAGAGGTCCACATTCATTTACAGGTCAGAGGTCACCCATAGAAAAATAGCTTGCAAATAATCTATGAAAACCGTCATCGTCCAAACTGCCTGGATGAGTAATAGTAATGCATCTAAAAACAGTAGAAGTGTAATTTTTTCTCTGTAACAGTCAGTCGTGTTCTAGTTTGTAATGTAACTTAACGGCCAAAAGTACGGCAGTAAAAGTACGTTTCCTGTGGCACGCGGTGGAGGAGACGTGCTTGTGCCACGTTCGCACTGACTCTGTTCACCCACCTGATTCTAACGTCTGTTTCCCGTTTTTGTTTCTTCCTCTTTCAGGAGAGTCGCCTGGCGCTGCACGCACACACCAAAATGCAGTCCTCCTGTGACACCCCCCTCCGCCCCCCTCCTCTACACGTCCTCCCCCTGATGTAGAACCGATGGAGGTGAGGCCCTCGGTTTCTGTGTGTGCGTGCGCACGCTCTCTCTCGCTCTCTCTCTCCCCGGGCGAAAGCGGACACGCCGTCTCCCTAGCTTCCATTTTCCTCTGCACGCCTGCTGCTGGAGTATTCACGCTTCAGGCTGTTTTCTTTGAGAGAGACACAGACAGAGAGAGAGAGAGAGAGAGGGAAAGACAGGGTAGAAAAATATGTAAATGCTATTGTTGAAGCGCAGAATGAAGGGGGAGAGCGCTCCTTTTACACTCCCTCACCTCCCTGCTGTCACCTCCATCCATCCGTCCACTGCGCGGAGACAGGAGGACGTTAGGCCTGAGACAGCAGGGGCAGGATTCTGAAAAATAAACTGTTTTCTGTTGCAGTTGGGGCCTTTTTCTGGACCCGGAGGTAGAAACGTGGACGTACACACACCGAGACCGAGGCACGTGCAGCTAGCGAGATAATGAAATCCATCACACGAGCCACAAAGCAGACCTGCAGATGTCTCTGAGACTCAGGACTGTGCCCCGTACTGTCCTCAAGACGTACATACAGGAAATGAATTGCACTTTAATTGAAAGAACTGAACCCAAGCAAAGACGGACGTGTCCAAAGGTGTTTCCACCTCGGATGAAACTGGTGCAACAAACACAGGAGCAAGAGACACGTCTCGGTCTCTTTAGCAGCAAGGAAAAACGTTCAGTTTTGGACACAGCTACACAAGATGTTCCAGTTTTGGTCCAAGGTTGCAAGGTTAGACGCTCTCTAGTTCCACTAATTACCTCATTTCCTGTTGCCGCTTTGCACCCAAACTACTCCTGCATTAATTATTAACTTATGAAGAGCAACAACCCGGATGATTTAGCAAACTCACAGTTAGCATGTAGCATGGAACTGGGTCATTCGAATCTGCTGCTTTTCTTTTTATGCACGTTCAAGGTGTAGAGAGGGACAGAAAAGACGTGAGCGCGGTGAAAATTCAGGACAAAAAGACAGACGTACGCAGAAGCAGACGCCCACAGCCAGACCCCAACCAACGCTCAGACACTCGGAGAACGGGAGCGTCGTCCTGTGGAAGTAGGAAGCCCATTTGCAAAGCCCTCACGCTCTCAGGAAGACTTTTTGAAGTGATTATGAAGACAGTTCAGATCAAAGGATTTGACAAGTCTGAGTGTGCGCCAAATATGAGGCCGGGTAATCACACTGAAGCCCCTCCATGCAAGATGGCAGTGGTCCCCCCCCAGCTGCTTTGCAAATGTAATGTGACACTTACGGATAAACAGATTATCAAGGAACGGAGGGTGCGGCTGGGTGAAGGGACCGAAAGGAAGGAGGAAAAATCTCCAGTCCAACTTGTAGAAATTAGAGAGAGGAGGGGCTGGGGGGTGTGTGTGGGGGGCTGCTATAGTTTATTTAATGAACTCTGGGGAAGGGCTAGTGTCAGGGAAACGATGATTAATTCTCCAGCACTGATACGGGTCTAAACGATATAATTTGGGAATATTAGTGGCAACATTAGATGATGAGGCGCTGTTTCTTGCGGTGATGGTGGGAGACTCGAGGCTCGGGAGACTGTTTTTTCCTCCCTTTCTCTTTGCCTTCACTAGTTATTATAGATTAATCCATAATCCCCACCACCTAAAGACATTTTTGTCAGTGAAGCTCAGGGATAGAGCTGGTAGATTTTTTTTTTTTTGGGAACATATCTCTGCTCGAGCTCATTTCCCCTCAGCATGATGTCACATTGTCACTGCTGAAAATACTCCGACGCCAGCTCCTCTCAGACGCTGTTTCATGAGGTATTTTGCCGGAGCTGAGGTGGGACGTATCACTTTATGCAACCGGAATTTTGCCGACACTGTTTCACGTCTAACATTTATGTCATGTAAAATGTGTGTTTTTATGAATGGAGTCTTGTATGGATCGGTGACAAGGTAAATGTCAAGTTATACAACTGTGTCATAATGTCACATAACACACTTTTACTGGGTTTTAAAGGACGTGCTTGTGCCTGAATGGGTTTTAATTCCCAACCCCGTTAAGAAACTAATCATTTTTACTGCTGTTGTGTTCTGTCTGTCTGTGCAGGACGTGAGGACTCTGGACCAGCGATGTCTGCGTGACGCTGCAGTATTGTCTTGTGCATGCATCTCCAACCTTGGTAAGGTTTCTTTTATGGTTGGAGAAACGCTGAAAACCAAAGGTGTTTTTCTTAATTTGTGCATGCCCAGCTGTCCCGCTTTAATGCAATCAATATCTCAATAAAACCGGCTCAACAGAAGCAGCGCTCTCCATCTAGTTTGTCCTTTAAGTGTCTGCCTGTCTCTACATTAGCAAGTCTTCACTTTGAAGAAAGAGTCGTCTACTTCCGTTGTGCGAGGTGATTAAAGTGGTCCAGAAGTGGCTCACTCAGAGCCACCGAGTGTCCATTTGTCCAGTCAGAAGAGGGTGCGCTTCTTTCTGTCTTTACTTCTGTACGTGTGTGTCGGTTGTGAATGACCCTTGTGGTGGGACAAACGTCCCTTTGAGGGCGCTCGGACAGATGGTTGGACGAGGCGACTCAGCGACAGACACAGAGGTCTGAGGCTCCAGTGTGGCTGTCGCCACGTGGCCCGAATCCGCTTTCATCTCCACAACTTATCCATTTCCTGCCCCCTTCGCTCAAACACACCAAACCATGATGCGGCGCACGGCGACAGCTGGATTTAAAGACAGAATTGACATTTGGAGGTGAAACAGTCGAGAAAATCGTGCTCCTGGACTCATTTATGTATAAATATTTTTGGTTTGGTTTATTTGCAGATAGATGCCAAAAGCTGACAGGAACACAGAGGCAGGGAGGCAGAGAAAAAGAAACCCCACGGAGCGGATAAAAATATCTCACCCCAAAAGAGAAAAGAGGGAGGAAAAAAAACAAGTTCACCAGCAGAGACACAGGTGAATTTGTCACAGAAACAAAACTGTGCCAAAAAACTGAAGCAGAGAGAGTCTGTTTCTGCGAACAGGAGAGAAGAACCTACAGCGTCACACATCTTAATCATCTTCTCTTTCACTCGTATATATAACTGCAATGATTACAATCAAGCCTTTAATATTTAGATTGAAAATGTGGCACAAAAGCCACGATGACTGCAGCGGTGAGAATGGAATGGATTTATAGCACAGCTGAACCTTCCTCTTCCTCTCCGGTTCGATGCGTCAACAACAGATGTCAATGTGATTGGCCAGTACTGAGGGCAGACAGATATTGACTGGGTGGTCATTAGGAGAGAGCGGCCCAGCGGGAGTATCGGGGCTGACACCGTTAACACCGAGCTCTGCCGTGTCGACCGCTCTTTAACGAACGGCCATCAGCCGTCCGGGGACCCGGCCATTGACCCAGCGGCTCCTTTGCGATCCCTTACTGCCAGGCTGGAGTGTGAGTAGAGGGCTGCGGTGTGTGGTGGTATTGATCCCTGTGTGAGACACTGGGGCCACGAAGGAAAGCTGTGTCTGAGAGCGACGCCTGGCCTCTGCAAGTTTAGCCGCACAAGTCTTTATGCGCAAACACACAACGTGAGAAATGCAGACAAGCACGAGAAGAAAACCTTTTGGCAACTCTGCACTCTCACGTACAGCAAAGCTCCGTCGGTTTATTTAGATTTTACACTTCCCTTCACACTACTCTGATTGTTTGTTTGGCATCTGCAATGATATAAAGACATAGAAACGTCCCAAAAATATGCTGCAGCAACTGGTGTGTTATGTGCCACCAAGCGGAACAAACACATAAAATGTGGTCAGGCTTTTTCCTGTGCAGAAACGGGTGAATGTGTGATCCTAAAGGCACGATTTCAATCATACGATCAGCTGGTTTCTTTTATGTGTATGTTAACAGAAGACAAATTACACGTGCAGTCCTGCCCGTGTCATTAAATCGCTTTAAATCAAATCAGCGACTACATCTGCAGGAGGAGAATCGGAAACTGCTCAACGCTTCGAGATTGTATGCAGCTCCTGGGTGGTTGTGACGCTCCGGTGCCACGCATATTTTACAAAAATCCTTCTCACAAATGTTGTACAATTCCGCACCTCAAAAAGCAGCAAAGTCTTTCAGGTGGAAATTGGAGGTGAGGAGGTGACGGTGTGCAACTAAAAAAACCTCTCGGTTTGGAGTCAGAGAGCAGCAGCAGCAGCATTTGGACATTTTTTTGTTGTTGATTGTTAGATGCTTTGTTTCAGTCTAACATTAACATAGTTATTCATGTTTGAGTCTTTCCCTGAGCAGGTCTCACTGCTGCCATCAACCAGCATTTTCAGCTAAATCCAACTATAGTGTGTCTGCTGTCAGAGGGGGAAAATGTGTGTCAAAAGTTAGTTTTGCAGAATTGTCTTAGCAATAATCTTGTTGGGCAGTGCCAAACGAATGGAATATGTTTGCCCGGAAGCATAAAACAAGATACGATTTCTTATTAGGTTGGATCTATTATTTGTTTTCTCACATACGTCTCAGGGTTAAGTGGAATATTCTGTCATGCATGTTTTCCAAAGATTCTTAGCTTATTTCTTGTAAAAGCAGGAGCTACATTTCTTCCATCATGTTGGGACTATGTGGTTTTCATCTGCACTAAACTTGGCTGCTCTGTGCACACGCACACGCACTCCTGACTGACTCGAGCTGACGGTGAATGAACCCGTGATTTAGCGTGCAGCCTCAGACGAACGCCTCATGTGAGTAACTGCATCACAGGCTGTGTATCTCAGGTGTTTGACCATTTGGCTGATCAGACGTCTTCATAGCGAGAGTTGGCAGACGTGCAAGTCAACAAAAGTGGATTGGTTCAGCACTGCCGTGCCTTCTGGGGTGCCCGCACATAAATCTGTGTGTGTGTGTGTGTGTGTGGAGGGGGAAACGGTGCAGGCTTGTGTCTGTGTTCCTGTGAAAAAACAGGCTTCAAGTGTGTGTGACAGCTACAGCCCGTTTTGGCTCGTCGAAGTATCATTACAGGAGCTGCACTTATCAGATTAGTTTGAGTAAAGGGATTAACAGAATAGTGAAATCGAAGTCTGCACGCCGCTGTGTTCTACTTTTGTCTGCAGAAAAGTGTTTTTAAATACCACATTTTTAATCTGGTTTGATCTTAAGATGCTTGGGCAGCATTTAAGACATGCTCATTTAAGGGACGTGTGGTGAGTCTGGCATGTGACGGCGATCACAAAGTGAACTGTCAGAGTTGAGGAAATATTTCATGACTCTGGGGGAGTGAGGAGAGAAAATAGCAAATAACCAAACAATGACAGCCTGAAATGTGTGTGTGTGTGTGTGACTGTGTGAGGGAGAGAGTGGCGGGTTGTGATCAGAAAGTGAATGAGCCGTTTCACTGGCTGCAGTTGTCCTCTCTCTCTCTCTGAGGGGAAGCCCGAGCTGTGGACAGCAGTGGAAATGAGCTCGGCCGTGCAGTAAGTGTGGCGACCTCGTGGCTAACCCCACGCTGTTTCCAGCGCTCTCCGCACTAAATGATGCCTACTGTATCCAGCCCAGGAGGAAGAGGAGGAGGAGGAGGAGGAGGAGGAGGAGGAGGAGGAGGGCTCCCCCACAGCAGCCCCCCTCTCCCAGCCGCCGCTCATCAGCCAATTTGGACGAGTCTTTCTGCAAGGGACATTCAGACGTCTAATTTGTGACCAGTGTTGTGGATGAATTTCCAGCATTAGGAATTAAAGGTCCAGACAAACTCTCTGTCTATTTTCTCCCTTTCTCTTAGAAGCCCGTCTCTGTTCTAGCAACATGTGAAAAGGAATCTAATGACACCAAGTGGCTTATTTGGTTACTGTCCTTCAAATCTGATCATACCACACCCACAATGACCCGAGTGTTTGACCTAATGCAGAAATATATTTAATATGTTTACATATTTGGTTGTGAACAGTTTTATTAACGATACAAAGCCTACAAAACACCGGCCAAGGAGTCTCTGAAGTTACTGTTCCTATGAGCTTGTGAGCATGTCTGAAAGAGCTCAGTTAAAAGACACAAAAGGATTCAAAAATGAACTGAAATCATCCAAGGGAAGTAGAAAATAAAAACAGGCACGGAACTAGTTCACACAAAACAAAGGAAATGGCTAAACGTGGAGACAAAATGACCATCGACAGAGACAAAACAACTTCAGGCAGGCACAGAACGACACAAAACTAACAGAAAACGACACCAAAACACACACAAGAACCATAAAAAAGACGCAAAACGTCCAAAATCAAACGGAAAACTGGGAAAAATCAGACTCAAAATGACCTAAAAGACGTTTTGTTATTTTCGGTTGTTTGCTATATCTCTTTGTCTTTGACCCCATCCGTCATTTTTACTTTTCATGGTGGCACAAGTGCATTTACCATAAATATTCCCCTTGTTTTGTGCATTGTGATTGACACGTTAAATGCTCCATTTAAAAATAAAGCTGTGATTTGAATCGTTTGCTCATGTGTGACTTTGTAAATGCTGAACAAATGCCTGCTGTGCTAAATCAATATACAAATATACAACATGTGTCTTAATCAGTTGACACAAGTTGCTGCAAACTTTTATGAAACCCAGCTCCTCAACAACACCCAACAATGTGCTTTGCCTCAGCGAGGGGTAAATCATTACAACGGCTGCTGCCAAGTAGCTGTTAATATTTTTCTGCTTGAATTAAACATTTACGAGCTTCAGGAGAAGCACAACAGCAGCAAAGACACTTCATCAGGTCTGAAATCGTGTCTGTCTCCAAACTGTTGAACATCGGGTGGCACGAGTTTCAGGAGATCAAAACGCTTCCATAGTGTTTCCTAATGACAAGCCCCAATGTCACCTTCATTTAAAAATATAAACTGCATAATACATGGAATAAAATCATTTTTAATGACTGCGATGCATTTTGGGGTTCACAAAAAAGGTTTTCGAGGGTTTCATGAGCTGATAATGCGTGACTACAAAAGTAAACAATCGACGGTGAAGGTGCTAAATGGTTTTTGAAGGTCAATAAATTGTAGGATCCGAAACGATTGATAACTCACGAAACGTGTTCAGTTTGTGGTGGACGTGCTGCATTATTACGCTCAGCGACGGTGTGACCAAGAATTCTGTTGAACTAACCTTCAAACAGGCCCGACGCCCAGTGGGACAATGGCTGCACATTTGCAAGCTTCGTTTCGCAAGATGCATTTAATAAAATCTCATTTTCTGTTTGCTTGGTTTGCAGATGTGGGTCACAGCAACAGTCCTCTGGTTGCATTTTGGTTCCTGTATTTCAGACCCTGCCAACGTTTTGAAGCTGAAACTCTAAATCGGCTGTAGCTCCCGAACTTGTGCTTTTCAGTCTGACGACCAAAGATTTCGCCGCGTTTCTCTCACGATTGTCAACTTTGATCTAAAGCGGCTCAGAACTGCAGAGTGTAAAGGGGCCTTTGGCTGAGAGGAGGAAAAATCTAAAAGGGGAAGAAGAGGACAGAGGTGTTGTAGAAGGAGGGAGAGAGAGGGGAAGAAAGGGGATGTAAGGGAGAGAGAGAGCAGCGAGCATCCAGCCCTGCTCGGAGCCTACCCCTCCTCACTGGGGAGCCAGCTGGGCAGATTGCATGTGAAACACAGGCTTTGATGGTTGCAGGTAGCAGCTTTTTTGCCCCCCTCTCCTCCCCCTCCACATCCCAGACCCTCCCCTTCCTCGCGGTTCCTCTCTGCGGAGCAACAGTGCGAACCCGAGCGGCCCTTCAGCAGGCACAGGTGGTATTGCTCACTCCAATTTAGCTCAAACCCCCGACTTGAAATAGCGCGGCTGTCACAGGCAATCTGCGGTGCGAGATGGACCGCTGACTCCGGCGGAGGGGAGAAAACGTTTAAGCAGGACTGGAAGGGAGAGGAGCGGGAGGAATGGAGGGAACAGGGAAGGGAAGGAGGACCCCTCCACCACCACCACCACCCTCCCGCTGAGCTCCTCTCATCCAGCAGCAGCACATGTTCACTGTGAGCCCGGTGCAGACAGAGGTCAGAGTAGCCAGCAGTATATTTATCGCAGGACGGGACCACCTGCCATATAAGGGGGGGGATCTGTTAGTGTCCTCCACCCTGGAGGAGAAGAGGTGCTGCCGACACATGGGACAAACTTTTTAACCCGGATGCATTTGGCACAAATACCCCCGGTGATCTGACCCACCCTCTGGCGGCCATGATGGACGTCTATGAACAGCTATTTCCTCTGAAGCTTTCACTGGCAGACAGAGCAAAACTACTCGACGCCCCAAATAAGTGATGGTCACGTCGCTGCCGTAAATAAAAAAGCGCCGTCAGCAAAAACCTGCAGCTCGCTCATGTCCGAATGCAACGAGACTCACCGGCTGTTGATTACTCTGCCAAGTCAAGTTACAGTGTCCACGCGTGTCTGTCAAGACTCGCATTCAAATCAGTCCTTCCTGAAGCCCGAGCGAGCTTTTGTTTGTGCCAATTCCGAAGACACTTCTTCAGTTCACGAGAACGGGGTGGACGGATGTAAAGTTGGACAACCCGACTGACAGGATAAGCAGTTAAAGACAAGACGAGCAGCGCTGTGACAGTGAAGGTTCCTGCAGGGCTGCAGTGGTTGGTCAAATCATTTGACCTTGATATCTCGGGTCCTTGTCCCCTGTTATTGTGGAGGTTTCCAAAAAGACTTAAACCCGGCACAAGTATGAAATATGCCACAACCTCTGCACTGTGCGTCTTCAATAAGATTGTTCGAGTTTATTCCTGGTGTTTTACTCTTTGCTCCTTCGTTTTGCTGCCATCATATAAGCAGCTGTGTTTGAACTGGAGCGACTGAAGGTTTTAGACAAACGAGATAGCCAGGAAAAGTGTGTGTGTGTGTGTGTGTGTGTGTGCGCTGCTACAATTGGTCCTGAAAATAAACCTCGAATGTTTTCAACCCTAAAAAAAAAGGCGAGAAAAACTGATTTCAGTTTGAAAGCAGAACGAGACGCACACGCAAAGACATAGAAAGCTCTTCCTCCACGATCCTCTGTCTGTCTCACTTACTCTTTTGTCTTTGTGTCTCTCTCTCTCACACACACACACACACACACACCTACACACCCATCTGTGGTATAATTGTCTTAAGTGCAGATGCTCTCTTCAGAGGTGCATTAACTGGTAATGCTGCTTCTGAGGATCCCTGGGTGCCTGATATCCAGCAAGCCGACACAGAGAGCACCCAGCAGTGTCGCACAGCTCACAAACAGCAAGGGATTTTACACACACACACACACACACACACACACACACACAAAGCAACAAAAACAGGAAGCACACGATTAGAATGAGCTCTAAGAGTCTGAAAGCGTTTCTTCTTCGACAGCGCGCGTTTAAAGCCTTGTTGTTTTCGCCCGCAGCTACAGCCAGCTCGGATGATTTGGAGTTCCTTACAGAGGGTGAACTAGGCTGCATGTTAATGTCGACTACAAATATCGAAAAAAGCAAAACAGAAAGATGCAAGCTCACTTTTGCTGTGCGGGGTTTGAACGCCAGCTTCACTTAAACCAGCTAATTGTGTTGTTCAGCTCTGAACAACGGTGCATAGTTTTACTTGTGACTTACCACGACTCAATTGTGTTGGAGTGTGGCGTTGATGACACTGTCTGTTAAACCAGTCCACGGCCTCCTTTAACCGCTGCCTGAATGTGACCGCACGTGAGCCACCATCCATCCCCACCGCAGATACACGGCACTTTATTTATTGAAAAAAAAATATCTTAGGAGCGAAGAAAATTGTTTGCTACAAAGCAAAAACATCACATTTGCAGGCTCAACTAATGATCTCGAGCTGTAGCTGTAATATGATTTGACCTAAAGCACAACAAAAGACCTTTAATTGACGTCAGGCGTCTCGATTAGACCTGACGAGACCAAAACGACACAAATTATGGTATATACGTATTGGAATATTTGTGGTGCTTCCCTCCACCTGTTGCCCGCTCTGTCCGTACTTTGAATCCAGGTAAGTCACAAAGTGAAGGGTCGTAATATTAAGACGTGAGGTCTTCGAGTTATAAAGCAAAGCAACAGGAATGCGTGTCGGGTGTGTTTCATTCTCAGATGATGATTGTCCTGCGCTAAGATCCCCACTGTGGAATCTAACTTTTTTTTGTTCTTAATACATAATAAATTGCTCCTTTTCGCTAACCTGGATAAAGACCCGTGTTGACTCTTTTCAGCGTGACACTTTTATGATTTGAAATCCTGGTGGGATTGGGGCGACTCACATCACGGTTGATTCTGTCTTCACTTCAGAGATGCCGCCTCTTACTGGCTTCAAGAAGACACACAAGCTGTGTCCAAACTGAGTTCAGTGACACTCGCACCGTCCTTGTATCTGCCCAAAGCCCCGTCAGGTCAATACTCTTTCATGTGAGGGGGAAAACGGCAGCCTGTGCCTTTAATTAAAGAAGTGGCTGGCCACTGAGTCCGTCCATCAGAGGCGTCAGACGGGGGGGTGGGGAGGGAAGTTTAGAGAGAGAGCAGCGACTTTCATCCTCTTGCTTCAAACACTGCTGAAAATGGAGTTTTAGCCACTCTGGTGCTAACGCAGCGGACGGCCCTCAGCGCGTGACGACTCGCACCCTGCGGCGCCAGCGGGGAGCCTGCCTCAAAAGCGCCGCGCACGCGCACGACGAGCACGCGCACGACGAGCACGCCACGAGACAAAGATGGGAACTTATTCGCATTGTGCATGTGCACAAAACCACACTGTCCACACATTAGAGAAGGGACGACTAAGTGGGGAGTGTGGAAGCTCCAGGAGCGTAATGACTCCATCTGAGGGAGAGGCAGACAGCACGAGAGAGTTTCTCCGTGCAAACCTTTTATGTAACGCCTCTTTATAGGCCTGTAAACTAAAGCAACAAAATGTCTGTGCGAGGAAGGATGCAGTTAAGTCTGGCTGCTCTGACTTATCTCTCCACACTGACAGCGAGACATTCGTACCTGTCTCCTAAAAGTATGATAGTTTAATGCGTGTGTGTGTGTGTGTGTTTAGCTGCTTACTGGGAAACAGATATCCCGAGGACAGCTACGTAAACGCTCGTCTCTACTAAGGTGACAAATGAAATAGCAGCGGAGCAAGAGAGTTGAAGATAAATGGCACAAACCCCAGGCGTGGAGCAATTAAACCTCTCTCTGTGCCCACATTACTCACTTCCTCCTCCTCCCTGCTCCTCCCTGCTCCTCTCTCCAGGGGGTCCCAGCCTCACTTTGTTTGTTTTAATTATTTCACCGTATGCAAATGAGCTTTTCTTTTATAACTGCTGCACGGGAGAAGAATCGGTTAAGGTTTAGCGAAGGGGGGAAACAGGAGAGGAAGAGCGCGATTCCAGGGACGCCATGTTTGGAGGAGTCGTCAGCTGGTAGTGGCAGTGAGGTCATCAATCGCTTGCGCGCACGTGCCCCTTTCCTCCGTGCACAAGCAGCAGAGAAGTGTTAATGCTACCTCGCGACATCCATCACACGCCGCGAGACGGGCGGGGACGTGGTCGGGAGAAGGAGACGAGGGCAAGAGGAAGAAGAACGGAGGCAAAGCAAGGAGAGAGAATAAACCGGCTGCAAGGAAATGAACGCTTCTTTTTAGTAGACACTGATGATTACTTCATTACTGGCACTGAAAAAGTCCAAACACTATCGATTGGCTATTGGCTTCAGAAAAACATCACCTCCACCTACTCATGGCTAAAGGGCAAGACGCACAAAGTCTTATTAAAATTAAAAAGAAATTGCCCTTTGGCATAAACGCTGCAGCAATAGGGCAAAGTCTTTTCCAAAGAGGCTTGTTTTTAACATTACCAGGACCCGTGGTATCACTCCTGACCTTTCTGTGTTCGCTTCCTGTGGGAATGTAACACTGTACACTCGGTGTTAATATGGGATCTGCATTTGGATGTTTTATCGGGATCGTTTATGTGTGAGGCTGTGAGTTCAAAGGTCCGCGAGCAACGAAACGCTGCGTGTCTGTGCCCGATCACACATGGAGTTCAAGTTCGGCTCAGGCACCGCAGAGACTTTTCTGTCAAGTTTACTGGAGCTTTGGATCCATGGTTACAGTAGTTACGGGACGGACTCTCGGCCTTAGAGAGGATCCAAACTTGGGGCACTAGCAGAGGACAATCAACTCATTCAGCTTCCATTAAAAAGGAGGAAGTTAAATCGTTCCCCTTTTATTTTGACATATCAAATTAGTTGGTAAATGCACAGATTGATACACGCTGAATTCACCAGTGTGAACATATACGATAGTGAAAGCTGCTTGTCAAAACCTGCAAAACCCAAAGCGGATAGTTATGAAAAATTGGCCAGATAATTTCACCGTTAGCAGCAGTTCTACTTTTCAGACACAGAAAGCAAAACAACGCAGTGAATCTGATCTGTCGTCCCGTCTCAAAATGGTCATTATGCAAAAACACACACTCCTGTATCGTTTTGTGTCCTGTGTCTATATTGTTGCATAGTCATATGTTTTAACGCCCGTAGAGTCATTGTAATCTGAAACCGCCTTTATCAGCCGCAACGTGAAAATAAAACATCAATATCGTAATCCAATAATATAAATCACTCTCAAAACAAGTAATACTGCAAGAGTTCATTTTCCCAGTTTAGGTATATTTTCCTAATAAATCTGACTTTATGTGTTTTTTTTTCTCCATTGTGCGATACCTTTAATTCTGTTTTTGGGGATGTAGAGAATATTTAAAAAACGCTTTATTATAAGTTCAGTAAAGCCAAAGACAGTCGTGGATAAAACCTCACAGAACGAGCAACAGGAGTTATGGGAAATGTGGTGTTAAATAAACAAAAACTTCCATTAATGGCACTGCTCATGTGAGATAGAGGCCACCAATCATACTGACTGTGGCCTCGTCTGTTCAGGATAATTATCCCAAGTTGTACCAGTTAATTAGACAATGATGTATTGATGAGTGAAAATACGATGCTCAAATCAAATAAAAATGAAACAACAATTTCTCACAGTTTGGGGAAAGGAAAATAAAGACGGGTGGGAAACGTGACAGAAAAGTGCAGCAAGTAAGAAAAACAAATCAAAAAATAAATTTATGAAACTACCCCCCCCTTTTTTTTTTGCATAAATAAATCAGTCAGTTTCTGCTGTTATCCCAGTGTAGTTGTCGGGCAGGTGTGTGTGTGTGTGTGTGTGTGTGTGTGTGTGTTGGGATGGAGAGACTGACGCTGCAGAGACTTAATGAGGTATCCTGTAAAAAAAGAAAGAAATAAATAAAATAAAGAAGGAAAGAGACAGATATTGAGAGGGAGACATGAAGGTTTGGAGGGAAAGACGGGGAAGGAGAGGAAGAGCAGAGAGTTGGCTGTGTGCTCAAAGACAAGAGAACAAACCCCTCAAAGTCATTCAGCTAATCCATCTCGACAACACTGAAGCCTCATCATATCGACCCCTCCCTCAGCTGTACACACAAACACACACACACACACTTCACTCCTTTCCTGACAGGCCCTATCCTCGCTCCCAGCCCCCCTCCACCCCCCACCCGCCCCCCCACCCGACGGCTCCCTCTCCCACTGTTGAAAGCAGAGAGCGGGATGAAACGAAGCAGAGGTGGAGGAAGGAGGAGGAGGAAGGTCAGGAGGGATAAAGGAGGGAGGAAAGAAGGGAAGAACAGCTGAGGTTCACCCTGTGGGCGATGCAGTGGATGACGGGTTCCTGAAAGCCTCACCAACCCCCCCCTCCTGTTTCCTACCTGACTAGTACAATAACTAGTAACCTCCTTCAGCTGATGGCTTCACTAACTGACCACCCACGTCTTACGTTTTGCGGCAGCACGATGTGAAAATCTTCACCTCTTTACATAAAAAAAAATAAAATTATTAACTGCAATTTTCTATAAAGAATATGAGTTTTCTTCAGCTTCTCAGCAAGATTCGTGACCTAGCCGAAGGAGGCGGAGGTGACTTCAGGCTACAATATGCTGCCTTGCGCCCGGAGCCAGCGAGGTGTTTGTGTTGGGCCTACCTTCATTCCTCCCCCTCATCTGGTCCAGTTCCCGCCCTAACACTTGTCACTCAACTTGACGAGTTGTCAGCCTTGAATCGGTGTCCAGCCTGAGGCCTGAGGTAACACACGACTGCAGCCAATCTGCAATTAAAGAAAATGTAAACCAAAAATCAGCTTTGAGGTTTCTGAAACACCCACACGTGCACATATGCGTATTTTAACTAATAAATATCACAGCTTTCAGGACGTCTTAGCGGGCCGCCATGGGGAGTAGTTACTACAGAGCAATAAAGCTGCATGCAGGTTTTAAAGCTGCAGCCGCACACGCTTTAGCTGATATGAGCAAACTTTAAATAAAAACTGCTGTGAAACTGACTTTAATACGACGCGTCGCTGCACCTGTTGCTGCGCAACGTACCTGCGGGCTCACATTAAACCCGCACGTTCATTCAAGAAATATTTGTGCAATCAAAACGTTCGAGCCTGATCAAAGCTGACAAGGCCGTTTATCTGAGAGCTTCATTAAAGTCGGCGAACAACGGCGAGCAGGTGGGACTACCTGTAAATCAGCAGAAGAGAAAGAACCAAAGACGAGAATATTAATTTGGATTTCGAATGCAGGACCGGAGATTCAGGATGTCTGCTCGGTCCAGTTCCAAAGTGAGGAGCAGATGCCTCCACCAGTTTGTCGTTTGAGTTACGGATTCAAGCGTCAATCTCATTCAATTTGGCAATTAAATGGGATTTGACAATTATGTTTAGCAGAAGAAGAATCTGTTTGTCTTGGTTATTGTCAGGGGGAAAAGCGGCTTGTACGTGAAGTGCTGTGACCTGGGGATTTGGTACATGCTGTACGTGAGTCGTTCTGATCAGGTTAACGTTGTGCCATGACTCATGCACACACTCTGAAAGCTGATATTGCTTGGTAATGCTTCTTCTCCCCGTGCAGACACAACTTCAGCACAGTGAAAACAAGCCCAGGCCTTCCAGCTCGGAGACTTAATATGTTTGGAAAGAAAAGCCAAGTCACGGACTTGATGAACAGCTTTGCAGATTATTAATGGTGGCTGATCAAAATCGCCACGGTGACCAGAAAGCAGGAGGCCGCTGCAACATGAAGCCAGCAGAAGCAGCAGCGGCAGCAGCATCTATGAGCTCAAACGGCGAAGCGTCGCCAGAAAAGTCTGTTTTTCCTGTCCGACAGTGGATTGGCTGCCCGCGGAGAGGGGGATTGTGGGAAGGCGGGCAGCCGAGGCTCTGATGTTGTGTGGCCGCTGGCACCGTTCAGATGCTCTGCCCCCAGGACTGATGGCATTACTTAAGATTAGCAGTGTGTGTGTGTGTGTGTGTGTGTGTGTTTTATTGTGGGCTTCTCCTGTGATGTGTGCAACCATTCCCATGCCTCGGCGTGCAGTGAACGGCCCAGTGTGTGTGTGAATTTTCCGGCCTGTATGTGTGTGTCCCCTCTGGACAGCTGGCGTGCCAAAGCCTGTTGAGCTGTTTGTCACACTCCTCTCACTCAGGAGAGCTCAAACGGCGTGTAGAGGCCTTTCACGGCTGATGTGCTGGAGTCTGCACTGTCACACACACACACACACACACACACACACACACACACACACACACAGATACACTTTCTTACTTTTCTTTTTAATTTAAGCTGCATTTCTCACTCTGGGGCATTTTGCATCTGGCTCTTGCACATAATTCCGATGATCCCGACTTTGTACCATCGTACACAATCAGACAGGTTGTTGTAAACAAACCACCAGCGGAGCTACATTTTCTACACCATTAATTCAGAGGTAAACTCAGATCAGAAGAAAATCGGAGCTGCTCTGAAGTAAGGTACAGCTGAAGTTTTTACTTTTTGGACTTTTCCGTTTGATCAAAATCAAAATAGCAGGTGTGAATGGTTCCTGAACCCCCATAAACAAAATTTGGTCCAAACAGAGTTCGGAGTCTGGACCAACGTTTTGATGGGTTCTGTGATTTGGACGGATGACAGGAAGATGAGGCAGGCTACTCTCAGGTTTGAACAAGAGGAGAAGAAAAAGCGGAACAGCCTTAAACATGAGCAGCTGGAGCACCTGGGGAGGGCGAGTTTCATATCATTTTAGTTTGAGGAAGAAGGAAAAGGAGCTCACTGTTATTAATTTGCTTATGAATTCATTCCAAACAAATAAGAAAGTGCTTCTTTCAACTGTATTTTTGTCTTAGTCAGCCGAGCGTCAGTGTCATGAACTGCTACCATGTCCTGCTCAGAAAGCTGCACCCGGTACGAGCGTGAGCTACAAAACCTGAAAGTCTTGACACCCAGCGTAGAAATGTGACATTTCATTGAAATCTCGCGGAACAGAACTCTCTCCCCAGATGTCAGGAAACACAAGCAGCCGTCTGACGAGTAGCTGAATGTGTGTGTTCTGGGTTCGCTGGCGGGAACTCCCACTAACACGCATGGTGGGAGAATACAGTGAGCGCACTCACGTTTAGGCGCGACGTAGCCGGATGCCGCTTATACACGTCTGCCTGCGTGTTTGCATATGCAGCGTTCGTCTGTGTGTGTAAAGACATTTCTGCACGAACACTTCTCCAAGTATTAATTTGGAACTGCTAATCCTTTTATATTCCCCTCCTACTCGCAAACGCTGCAAGGCTCATCGGCTGTGGATGGTACAGCAGGGACCCACACACACACACACACACACACACACACACACACACACACACACACACACACACACACACACGTCACCTCCAGCTTTTCTTGCACTTTTCACTGCCTTTGCTCAGCCTCATACGAGCTGGTACAAACGTGAGCTTTTGCTGATGTCACGTTAACAGGATTTCTGGGTATTGAAGTTTAAAATTCTGCACGGACAATAAAGAAAAACTGAAAGGAAGAATAAATACACAGAACGAAAATCAAACAAAATTCTGAAGAAATATGAATGTATAAAGTATGAATGTATAAAGTATGAATGTATAAAGTATGCGTTTCAGTCCCTCCAGGATTTCATGATGTTACAACTGTAACAATTCAAATATTCATAATAAATTCTTCTCCACTTTGCAATTTTTTTTCTCAGATTTGACCTACGCTCTGTTCTGTACCTGAACTCACCACGTGAGCTGCACACAAGGGTTTGCCTCCATTCCACGATGTTCCTTCACTAACCTGTACACAAACACGTAAAAATGCATTTTATATAAAACTTGCAGGCATGATGGAGCCACTAATGGTTTTCCACAAGACTCCAGGAACTTCCAGGAGAGGTTACTGGAGTCTCCTGAAGTCCTGGAATAGCTTTGGATGAACTTTTATGAATAAAAAATGCCATAAATGCCAAAAGACATTGCCTGACACATGATTCCTGGATAAAAAAAAATGTGCATCAACTACGACACTGAGGGTGCATTTGTACAAGAACGGTTGAGACGCCCGGCATAGAAAGGGTGCAACACCAAGTTCACTTTGAAAACAAAAGGGTGAAGAAGAGAAGAGAGAAAAGTAGTGAGAGAAGAACAAAGTGGGAAATAAGAGGAGACATAAGGAGGAAGAGAGGGGGGAGGATGCCCAGGAAAAGGTGACAAGGTAAGAGAGGAAGGACGGAAACAAAAGGCAGCTAGGAGAGAAGGAAGGATGGAAAGAAGGAAGAGGGAGAGAGAGAGACAGAAGATGTCCTCACTGAGATCCTTTAGATCCATAAGCTGCACAGCAGTAAATTTCTTGCCATTTCATGGCCGTCAGCTGGGGCCAGTAAAAAACGCCGCCGCTGAGAAGAAAGACCCCGGTGGGGGTGGTGAGGTGAGCCTGAAGGACGAGCTGTCCCTCACACACACACACACACACACACACACACACGCTCGTTTTCTCACCAACACACAATTTCTCTCCTTCCTCTCTCTCTTTTTGTCATTATCACACACACTTTCACTCCCACTCTTTCTTAACACACACCCACCCACCCACACACACACACACACACACACACACACACACACACACACACACACACACACACACACACACACACACACACACACACACACACACACACACACACACACTTCTTTCCTCTTCTCTACTCAAACCCAATTTCACTTGTCAATTTTTTTTTCCTTTTGCTCTTTTTCCTTCCACACGTGCCATCGTTGGCGACAAGGAGACCCCCTGGTGTCCCTGAGTCCGGAGGCGCCTACATATCCCAGGGAGCCTTGCTGTGGGACTGCAGGGTTGCGACCTTGGAGCCCAAAGTCCCATCCTTCATTTCCTCTCATTTCAGAAAGGACGAGCAGGAAACTCCCTGGGAAAGAAAGAAAAAAAAATCACAGGATCACACAAATCAAGGGCAATTGAGTTAGAATAAGTAATATGTGTGTGTGTGTGTGTGTGTGTGTGTGTCCACTCTGCAGTGACAGAAAGAGGAGAAGGAGGGAGTGTGAGAGATAAAGCGTATTAAGGGTGTTTGGGAAGATGAGTGTATGACCCATAAAGATATAAAGAGGCCGGCGGTGTGGGCTTTCCGCAGGCTTTATCCATTAAACTGAGTCCCATGGCTCAGAAATGACAGATAATACACACTCCGACTGGTCGTGACAATTCCTCCGTCGGCCTCGACGGCCAGTCGGTCAGCGCACATGTAGTGTTAAAACACTGGAGAGACTCAAGGAGAATTTCAGGAAAGTGGGACAAAAAGAGACAAAGAATCGGACTCGAAAGCTGTTTACCGGATTAGTGCAGCCACTGCTGCTGCTGCCGCGACCATCTGACGGCCAGCGTGTCGATGGTGCACAAGGTGGTTTCACGTGCGCTTCTGTGAGGTGCAGACCTGTTCGGAACGGGAGGTCACGAGTGGTTTGGAGCTTTGGAGTGTGGCGTCAAACAGTTCGGACGTCGCACGTGTGACAAAGTGCTGGCGGTACAACTCTAGAATAGTAATCTACTTCATATTTGAGTGACTGGGGTCATACAAAAGGTGGAAACACATGAGAAATGGTCAATTTCTAAAAGGTAAAACTGTCTACTTGAGACAATGCTGTGTGTCCTGGGAGTTTCCCGTTCAGGAAGCAGCAGCCGTTGGTGTAACGTGTAAAGTCGCTCTCCTTCCTTTTCACTGTGGTCCACAACCTCATGTTTTGTCGGAGTTGTTGTGTGACTGCTGAGTAATCTGATTGCTTTGGATTTGATAAGTTATCGTTGGAAGGAATTTCCCCAGTGTTTCCTTCAGGTGTTGCGTCTGCTGTGAAGGTAGAAGGCGGATCAGCAGTTTGATCAAGGCGAGAGGAGACAGGTTTGCATCATTAGGCCTCTCAGCAGCGTGGGGCTGGGTGCTACCAAGTCGGGGGAGGACAGGCAGAAGGAGGCTGACGGAGATTAAATACACTCAGCCAAACAGAAAATAGAGGCGCAGGCATTTTGTGGTGTTTGCAGCAGAAACAGTCTTTATGTTTGAGGCGTTTCTGCTGAGTTTCACGTCCCCCCCTGCTCACCTGTACAGGTGGTACAGTCCACGTCAGCGAGAACTTAAAACGCAAGGGAGTTTCTGTTTCTCCTTAACTTAAGTTTGGTTGAATCCAAGTGGAGTGCTGCAAGTACAATTGAGTCTTTGTACAAGTGAATATGAAATTAGGATTTTACATCAATTACAGACATAAGTATAATTCAATAAGTTGTAAATTTATTGTTCAGAGGCAGTTTGAAAACCTAATGAGGGACCAAAGAGGGTCCATCGTATGCTGATGAAGCGTGATGCTCAGCAGTCGAGGCTCACGTGTCAAAGAACACGTGAAACCATGCGACTAAAAGATAAATCGATAAATAAACGTCGGACTGTTCTCAACCTGAAGGAGATGGACGGAGAATATCTCCGCGTTCCTGCAGGAGGCCAAAGCTGCGAACAGATGCAGTGCAGGGTGAACAGGTGCCCCCCAGGAGGCAGAGGTCCTACAAAGTGAAGGAAGTGTGTGTGTGTGTGTGTGTGTGTGTGTGTGTGTGTGTGTGTGTGTGTGTGTGTGTGTGTGTGTGTGCCAGCAGGGCAGCAGAGGGCCAGGCTGTCTGAATCCCCTGACAGCCACTTGTCACTCTCCCCTCAGACCATCTGGGCTCTTTCCTCTGTCTTATCTCCACACACACACACACACACACACACTCTGCACCAACGGGAGCCGGTGGTGACAGCGGTGATGGCGGGGGTTGGGAGGCCAACAGATGCCAGTTTCTCCACATTTGTTTCCCTCCATGCTTTTCACCTTCCCACCTCGCTCTCTCTCCTTCTGTCCCTTCCTCCATCCACCCATTCTGCTCTTCCTCCTCTTTACTCTCGTCTTCCTCTCTCTTTTATTCGCTCCATCCTCAGCCTCTGTCATGTTTGGGCCAGCTGGTATCACACACACACACACACACACACACACACACACACACACACACACACACACACACACACACACACACACACACACACACACACACACACACACACACACACACACACACACACATACCGAGCCATATGCTGCAGCTGACCTCCACCGCTGCATTAAACCAGTGGTGTAGTTTTTACACCAGCCGCTCTCACTGGGAGTTTCAGTTCCATGCGACGCTGAGATGATAAAACCACATTCTGCGCTGCTTCTCAAAAGAACCGATCGGTTGAGATGTGAGCGTCTTAATCTTGGAGTTTCTCTGTGTGCAATAAGAGCTTGTTTGTAATTTACGTCCGACTCCATGATATCAGTTTGGATGTATATGTGCAACAAAAGCCAGCTGCTGCAAATTAACCAGAAATCAAAGGAAGAAAACAAATCTTCACCTCCTGTTACCCTTGATGCCCATGGGAGCAGATTGTTGCCCACATGCAAATAAAAAAAATCCACAATAAGTTTGGCTTCATAAGTTTTCAAACCTTTTTCAAAAACACTGCTTTGCAAAGATGCATCAGACCCGCGGAGCTTCGTCATTCGTATTTCCATTTTTTCCACATGTTAACTGCCTGTGGTTGCTCTCTTGGCCACAAGTGGACGCGTCTCAGTGCGTCCGAGGAATGTTCTGACCAACGATTTCATCAAGTTTCTCTCAGGAGAGTCAACGTCAGTCCAGGCGAGGTGAAAACTTCCCTATTAGCTGGGATTTTGCTCGGCGCCGAGACCGCGAGCTTATTCACTTCCTGTTTGTCCCCTGGAAAACATCAGTCCTGGGGACAGAGGTTTGAAGACACCCTCTGTCATTAGACGCCAATTATCTGCTTTTAACACACAACCACAGCCTGTCCCTGGTCTTTACAGTCCACTGCCTGTCAACCTGTCAGATAATTATTTTTGGACCATTTTAATAATCAGCTGATTGTTTAATAATCTACGTGCTTCCGGACGCGCAGACACAGAGAGACATAAACCCCAGCACTGGACATGGATAACATGTTAGCAGTACTCTGCATCTGCAGCTCGTTTACTCTCCTAATTCCTCCCCCTTCCTGTCTCCCTCTCGTCTCCCCCCCCTCCCCCTCGTCCAGTTCTCATTGCTGTGTCGGGTTCTCGCACAACTCTCTCCTGCACTTCCTCTCCTTCTTCCCTTCAGGGAGGACGTACACCCATCACCATTCTAGACACATAACCAGCTCCAGCCACAAGTGACAGCATCGCCCACACACACACACACACACACACACACACACGCTTATGATCCGTCCGTGTACATACGCACACTACTCTCCATCCTCCACATTTACATTTCAAACATGCCTGCGCTTCCACCAACACATCCATTATTTACCAGCCTCTGGCCAAAGAGGAGAGCACCGTATCCACACTCCCCAGGTAGCCCCTGTGTGTGTGTGTGTGTGTCTGTGTGTGTGTGTGTGTGTGTGTGTGTGAGAGGGACATGTGCTCCTTCTGCTGCATGTCCTCGCTTGCTGCTTCCCTCTGCAGCCAGCAATTATATTTTCTGAACTTCATAAACTAAATTTTCCTTCCTTTTCTCATTTCGCTCGCGCTTCCGCCGCCTCGCTCCTCGTCCCTCTCGATCGTTCAAAAGTTGATTACGGGCTGTTTGTCACCAACAGCAGTGTCAGAAACACTGTGCGTCACCACAATTCAACAAATATGAAAACACTCTGCGGATTATTCATTTTTGAAGAGTGCCAGGAGGAGGTTAGTAGTTTGACTTCTTGCTCGGAAAATCGAAGAAGTGAAGCTTGGGCTGGGTTTTGTGGATAAAAATAAATTGATGAAGATTAATGTCTTTAAAATTGTGACACTCTTCCACTTTTGATTTTTGGCGTTTTGTTGACGGCGTGTCTTCCTTTGTCTCCAGTGTGTGACAGTCTGGTTGGATTTAGCAGTTTTAAGACGGGCATCGTGTGGCATTTCATTGGCATCAAAATCAACCAGATTTTGTCTCTAACGCATTCCCTCCTTAACTCTACCAGACCATAATGACACTGGACACAACTAATATCAGCGTAAAGATAACTTATGTGTGTGTGTGTGTAGTAACCTCTCATCAACCTCTCATCTGCCACTTTTGTGTGACTGACTCTTGTGTCAGGGAGTTCAGGTGTGTTCAGATACTTCACACTACGATTCTTAGAGAGAATTCTCGCTTGGTTAAATAAAAAGATTAGTCTGTGCATGTGATGCAAATCCATAACTAAATATACCTCATAAAAGTGACATGCCAGCAAACAAATCTACTTAAATATACTTACATGCTCAGAGGTTATACATAAACCCCCCCCAAATAAATACAAAATCAATTATAGGGATGAACTACATGAGGACATGATTTTTAGTTGTAAACAAATATGGATCTTGTATTATATGGCAATGAGCGGAGCAGTAAAGACAAAATAACTTCAACAAGGTCTTTAACCTGCAGCTTTCAGTGAAACAACTTTCACTTTTTTGACTCTGGAGTAATTGGGGTCATAAAAGAAAAGTTGTACTCTCAGCAATTAACCACACAAACATCTTTAACTAATTCATCCACTCTGCAAATATGAATATAAATCAACTATCAACAAGCTACTGCAAAACTAGTAGTTGACTACAGTCAAATGGTTTGATCCAACACTGGATCTCTCTAAACAGAGGCAATGCTTCCTGTCTACGTAATTTATTAGTGCCGGAGCCTGAAACGTGATTTATATCAAAGTTATTATATATACAGTGAACATGCTCGTTCACAGGAGAAGTCAAAAGGCTCTGGATCATCCACAGGCCAGAATCTCGCTGGTTCAGCAAAGCACAACGAACCACTTTGGTGGAGAAGTTGCATGACCAGCAGGAGGAGAGTGTGTTTGTTGCACCACACAACCCACGATGAACGGGCTAACCAGGCCGCCCTCCTGCTTCCCTGTCTTCTCCGAACTGACCGAAGCCAGGAGCATTTCAACGCAGTCAATCAAGTTATTCCCCGCGTTAGTTCACGTGCTGCTGTCGAGAGGCCAAAGAAAGACACAAATCAGGGCTGAGAATTGGGACGCATCGTTCGTACGACATAAACGTTAACGTGTCAACGTGTCGTTTCCGAGCTCTCACCTCATGTGGAGGAGGTGCAGAGAGGCACGGCGTGCGAGACGGACAGAATGTGCTCGTGTATTTATTTTCTTCTGTTTTCCTGCCTCTGCCGCCTTTGACGTGGTGAGGGGGTGTGAGCCGCGTACGTTACGGACATAACGGACGTCAACGCGAGCGAACGCGTGCAGACGCACACGTGCAAACGGTGAACATGCGCGTACAGCAATTCTTTCAATTCTGCAGAAACTGGGAAAACAGCAGTCAGAGGTTGGAAAAGATGAGGAGCGACGGATCAAATGATCTCCGGAGAGCTCGGCACAAAGCGTTTGATGTTCAGTAAAAACAAGCGGCTGTAGCAGTGGCTATTTGAAAGCCTAAAAGGAGGAGCGCTGTGCCCTGAATTGATGCGCCTCCAAAAGCTCTCGCTACAACTGGAGGCCTCTTCCTTCATCAGTGACACGCACCAAAGGATTGTGGGATTGCTGGCCAAGCGTCTTGGCATGGACCCCCGTGGTTGGCTGCCGCCACGGCGATGAAGCGGTGTGATGTCGTCTCCAGCAGACCCCCACGATCGCTGCGCCGGTAGACCACAACAACACACCTTGGCCGGCTTTCCTGGCCGCCATCCTGAGCTTCGGATACCGACAGCTTCTCTCTTCCCTCCTCTCTGCCACTTCTTTCCTTCACTTTGTTCCCTGCTTCACCTTCCTCTCCCTCCTCCTTTCTTGTTTCCTACCCTAGTTTCTCACCCAGCCAGATGAACAGGCACTGAAATAGCGAGCTGCGTATATTTATACGTCTAAAACATCAAGAGATGTCACAACATCGGTGACGCGACGTGTTAGACGTCTCTTGATGTCTTTCATATCACCTCGAGCCTTACCACCCATGCTGTGGACAGCAGTCTGTTCCTTCACACCTCTGCAGCGCTCATGTAAGGTGTGATAATTTCTCAGTGCAAAACACCAATGAGTTTGTCCCCATCGGTCAACTCACCTGTTCATTGAAATTCACTCCGACGTGTTACATCACTTCTAGGAAAAAGCTAAAGTCTTCTATCAGACCTCGCCATTTAAAACCTACCTGCACATGTCGCACTTCAACACACCTAGCTGCTCACACGGAGCTAGTCTGAAACCAAGACAGCAGTTTCAGTTTAGCCGAGCTGCTTTTTGTGCAGGTGAACACACATGGACCCAGTTGCGATCCTCCTCCGACTTCTGTGGAGTCTTGCAGGAACAGCCCTAACTCTCCTGCAACATGTGTGGGCCATACGCTTGTTCTGTCTCTGTCTGGGACATCATCCTGGCAGGGCCACAGTCGGGCCTTCACACAGCACCTGTGTGCGTCCTGCTCGCTCTGCTTCTGTGCGTGTGCATTTAAACGCGAGAACACGTTTGGTTTGCGTGAGTTTGTACATGTGGGCTGCGTGTGTGAAATTGCCCGGCGGACAGCGAGGTGGCCCAGTTATCTTCACTTAAGTCTGATTTGCAGCAAAGCCTGACTTGCAGCACGCACGCTCAGTTCAAAGCCGACCGCCAGCTAAGTAACACGGAACACCTGTTAGCGGTTTGCTCGCACAGGCCGTATTTTGTGCATTAAATCGCCGTGTAAACTAGCGTCACTCATGCTTCACACATGACCTGGCGGAGCTTCCCGCGAGCTATTGAACCGGGGCCGGCATGTGATTCGATTTCAATTGTGCAGGTAAAAGCGAGCAGATCTCAGGTGGTACCACATGCTGTCAAATAAGTTCATGCTGCAGGCAACGATGCATCAGAATCCAGTTGTTTCTGTGCCATGAAGTTGAAGGTCACAACCAACAAGTACAGAGCAAGTGAGTCAACTTTTCCTACTGACAGATGAAATGACTTTTTACAAGTTCTCGTTCACGTGTTAATTGCAAAGTGCGAGTCTAAACGAGCCAAATATCACAATGCAACTCAGTCAACTTTCCTCGCGGTTCAGACCAAAGTCTGCAGGTGTGATTTCACTTCATTCAAGCTTAATCTCATTTCCTTAAAACCTGCAGCCGCTGATGAAAATCCGCCGCGTCTCCGACTCTCAGAGCTTTTGCCACATTAGTCAACAAGGGCCCCGCGACTACAGGCTGTTTACAAAGCGACGCCGCTCTCCTCTGTCACGTAGCGCCACAACTGGAGGGGAGCCGCGCAATCAAAGCTCGCCGAACACACGTCATCCTTTGAGGGGGTCTTTGAAACGTGGCCCTCGTTCGCAGGCGGGAGCGCATCACGCCGCATTAGACAGTTTGTGGAATAAATATTTGACGGCCGGCAATATCACAGAATGCACAGAAACCTCCTAGCACGCAGCTGTTCACCCCCACCTCTCCAAACCATCCCCCCACCCCCCACCCCCACCCCCACCCCACCTTCTGCCGCTCTCCCTCCCATCCTTTATCCTCGTTCCTCGCAGCCCTCCGCCCTGCCTGCCTGGCTCCTGCAGACAGAGAGCTGGTTTGAAGCTCAATTGTGCATTTTGCAGATAAAGTAGCAAAACTACTAGAGGCGGTGTTGTGAGCGCCCGTTGCCAGGGCAACACTGGTAGGGAGACCTGGTTCTCCATTACTACTTAATTTAGGCGCTCTAATTGCATTCCACACAATCTGTGGCCACAATGTTATGCAGAGGAAGGAAGGAAGAAAAAGTTGGGGTGGGGGCAGGTGGGGGATAGGTCCTCTGTAAAGGAGCAAAGTGAATGTGGTGCAAATTCTCTTTATTGCTCTCTGTGTTGATCAAATGTTTTGGTCAAAGATGAGCCCAAACATTAAAATTCAATTTCGCACAATTCTCAAGTGAGCAATATCCTCTCGTCTTTAATATCAGGACAGAGACCGAGCCGCTGAAAACTCTGAATGTCATCAGCTGCTCCGACGCTGAAAGAGAGAAAGGGAGGGAGGCTGTGGAGCATGAGTCTTTGTTTGGCAAAGATTGTGTGTGTTGGGGAGAGAGTAAAATTACTCTAATTGTTCAAGCTTCTGGCCTCTGAGCTCTTCTTTTCCTTCAAAACACACACACACACACACACACACACACACACACACACGGCCCGTGAGCCCCACTGTCCCTTTGAACCTCCACAGGCCGCGGCCCTGAGAGAAAGCTGGCCCACGATGCTTTTCTTCGGCCGGGGGTTTGAAATGATTGGTAACTGTTGAGCCAGTATTTTCAGGTCCCTGACCCCCAGCGCTGAAGTGCCACAGACACTAGATACAACATAGCCCCAATTATCCCGCACTCTCCCCCAGCCACTTCACCAACTCAGCGGACACTCGGCTTCAGCTGCAGCACAAAAAAACAGAAAGGGACTCCTCGACAGTTAACAGGGTTTCGAGGCTGAAAGTGATGATTTGGGCGAAGACACCTGCTAAATCTCTAAAACGGCAGAAGCAAAAAGTGCAATGATTTTCCACAAATGTCTAGTTGCTGTCTACTATAATGGCACGGAAGCTAAAAACAATGTTTTCCAAGAAGAATCCATCAGTGCAGCAGCATCATCACAAGCGCCTCGCAAAGTCGTTTGAATCCAGACCACATGCAAATTTGGCACCATCGCATGCACGAGCTCCGGCACTGCCCACATTACAGGACATTTTTCATCCCGGACGTCACGTTGACGCAGAGCTGCACAAACAGCCGCGGTGCAACATGATTCCAGTGTGAGAAATCCAAACACTACCAGTCAGCCCGTCTCTCCTCTGCCCCCGGCTTTCCTGATGTGCAAACGGTATTTTTACACAGCTGAACCGGAACGAATGCTTTGTCAGGAGCGTCGCTGCGACTGGATTGTGTTTTCGGTTAACGTGACGCTGAAACTGTGCGTTCGCCCTGATTTAAAAGTTAAACTGTTGTTTGGTGAGTAACAAAAAAAGGCTTTTAATGTCAGAAAAGGTGTTTTTGTGTCAACCGTCATTATGAGGTCAGCAGTTTAAAACGAACATTGGGGACGTGTTGGTCAAGTTTGAGAAAACCCAGTGGGTCACAGAGCTGTTGGACACTGTCTCTCATGTGTGTCCAGGGATTTTATGTCCAAGAAAAGGTTGAAGTGCCTGTGTGTGTGTGATGGGATGATGTATTTGATAGGGAGTGTTGGTGGATGTGTGGAGGGGGTGTCTGGCAGTTTTGACCCCTGCCACTCACTCCGACCTGTCCTTTGTCTCCTCTCACCCTGGTCGCCTCAACCCCCGCCCTTCTGTCCCTTCACCCATCCCAACAAAGGGACTTCTTGGATGGGAAGGAGCTTGGCGGGTGGGTGGGGGCACCTTTTTATGACTTCTTTGCCATTTTTCTCTCCCCCGTCCCCATTCGGTTTTCAGGCCCATTTGTTCCTGCCTCGTCCTCGGGAGTCGGGGGCCACCATTTATATCGTTGCCTGGGAATTAAGGCCCCGTGGCCCCTTTTGTTGCGAGACGGGCTGGGGCAGCGGTGGCTGAGGCAGGGGGCGAGGGGCAGAGGAGGGCTATCCTTTGTTCCAGCCAGCAGAGTGGGCTTCAGTTCCCACAGACCCGGGAGCTGACGGGGGGGGGGGCCCGGGCCCCCGCTGCATGACAGCGATGAGGTAATGTTTACTGAACTGTGGGTCCTGACATGCAGCTACGTCTGCATTCACACACGGACAAACAGGGACAAGCAGGTGTGGAAGGTGGGCGTGCACCTCAGTCCAGAGTCTAAAACTAAATACATCAGAATCAAGTTTTATCCAGAATCAAGTTTAACACAAACAGCAGCGTGTTTCGTTTCTCTGAAGGTCCACGCCGACATGTACCAGGACTTCTGTGCGTGTTAAGTTGCGGAAGCCGAGCTGACGTACACACTTCCCCTTTGACCTAGGGAGGCAAGATCCAAGTCCGAAAGAAGACGGAGCAGCTAGCAGACGATGCTAGAAAACACCACCGTCTCCGTTGAGCGACTGTAGTTTCCGACAGTTTATTGCCAAACGTGTTCTGCTTACCTTTATCTATTTCTTGGCAGGCACCTTGGCAAGTTTTTTTTTATTAAATGTGGTGGAGGTTTAGATTTGTAGACGCGTTTTTAGAAAATCAGTTCCAACTTTTTGGAACTGGCTGATCGCACTGGGTGCACGGATCCGCTACACTAATCAGATTACGTTAGCGTCAAGCAAATAGGTGAAGCCTTATTATTTTTTCCTGACTAACATTATTCAATATCCAACTTTGTAATCGCTCTTAGAAAAGTACAAGTAGAACGAAGAATAAAGACGTCTCTGTCACGAGAGCGAGGCGGGACAAAGGAATTTTAGCTTCCCACTTGCTGCATGTAAATGTAGATTTTACAGCAGCTGGGATGCTACAGTGAAAAGGCGTGTGATTTTCTACCGATTCCGCCGACGAACATGGTTCCAAACGTACTGTGTAATTCACAGCAAAGTTTTCCTGCCGTCGATCGGCTTTTAATCAACCGGGAAAACTCACAGTTGAATATAAAGTAACAAAAACGCACATGACAGAGTGGATTTTTCTCACAACCTTCTTAGAATTTATATAACACGTAACTGAAATGGAAACCACTGTCCAACATCAGGCTGAGGACGACACACACACACACACACACACACACACACACACACACACACACACACACACACACTCATCCTTCTACCTTCCCTAATATTAAGAAGCTGTTGATGCCTGCAGCTCTAACAAGCGAGAGTTCATGTAGAGTCGCACAGACATCTACTGTATTATAGTGTGTGTGTGAAGACCAGACACACATTCACACGACGGTGTGACACACACACACACACACACACACACACACACCAGTGAATGAGTTGCTTTAGCTGTCTACTAACAGCTACTTTAAACCCCATTTCTTTTCTTTTTTTGCGTGTCTGTTTGTGCGCCAAAGACAAAGTTCACAATACAATTAGTTCAAGTGCTGCAGAAATAGTTTGAGTGTTGTCCATAATGGCTGGTGTGGGCGTCGCAGGACAGAGGTGATTTCATCCTTGTTTGTCATCACCATCAGAGAAAGTTTATGATTTGTTTAGTTCACTGGAGCTAAACAACATTTATTTTTTTCACTCTCCACCTCTGGACCTACAGGTGTAGTGATTTTTTCTGCAGCCATGAGGTGAAATTGTAAAAGATCAATTTACACGAGCTCAACTGCAAGGAGAGTTATTGACACGGCCTGACTTGTCGGCCCCGTTCTCTCACTTTCTTCCACCTCCGTCCGTCCTTCTCCCGCTGTTTTCTGTCGGTCTCCGTGTGCGTGTGTGTGAACAGAACTAATGAAAAACACTCCAACTTCTACACTCTGCAATAATTTGCAAGTTCCTTTCTAGGTCTTTCCACTGTTAAAGTGTCCACCTGTTTTTTGTTAAAACACGCCTCCAGATGACATCATCCAGAGGATTGGTTCTGTTCAGATAATGCTGGCACCTTGCATACACTTGTGGCACAAATCTCCTTCAGATGACATCACCTGGAAATCAAACTCCTCCAGATGATGTCATTCTATCTTTACAGCTAAAAGCAAAGAGATCGAACTGCGATTCACCAACAGGAGGTCTCGCCATCAGCATATAAGAGTGGAGTGGGCTAAAGAAGACGTAACGATACAGGATGATTGAATTAACAAATATTAGCTTGGGATTTGTCATTGCCGCCTCCAAGCTTAATTATCTGTCAGACACACAACACGATTGACCAACAACTGAGATTTATAGCCAGGGCCGACCTCCAACCTGGAACCACACAACACAAATGACAACAGCAAAGTGACATTTGTCCACACACAAGACGCAAATGAAAGTAGCAGCTACAGTTACATACACCGTGGACAGACAAACGGAAACAAAACAGCTTGTGGGCTCGAAGCAATAAACTGCACCAAACCGCACTGCAGGATTTCCTCCAAACAGCCGACGACGACGGACCATTTGACTGCAACACCGCCGAGGCACGCCACGTTACATCTGTGGTGGCCGCTGTTGGCAGGTCTATGGAAGAAAAGAGCATCTGAACGTGCGGAAACATCTACAAATACTCGATGATAGCGGTCACCGTGGCGTCACACAGACACACACCGTGGAGCTTAACTGCTGAAAGCTACTGTCCTACCAGCGGTAGATGCTCGATAGCAGCTTCCACAATGGCTGCCATTGTTGAGTCTAATCCATACCACTGATATGATGCTAATGAAGGGATGTGTAATCATTATCCGTGGCCTGGCTCATGTTTTTGCACTTTGAGAGGATTTGTGAGCGAATGCAGCGATCGGGGTTAATCTTGTTTCGGTTTCAGGTCAACTTTGACACAGCGCTGCTGTTTGGCTGGACCGTTTGGTGTGTGTGCGTGTGTGTGTTGGAGCTTGTGTCTCTCGGTGTGTGTGAGGGCTTAAGGGCAAATGTAGATGTTATTTATACATTTGGGAGTGTTTTAATGTATTTTCAAGTGTGGATTTGTTTCCATCAGGTCAGATCTTTCTCTCTCCTCAAAGGCAGCATTTGCAAATAAAAGCAGCGATGAAAAATGTGTGTGTGTGTGAATATTAGATTGCACAAACAGGGAAGACTTTTGCTTTCATTTGATTCGTGACCTTTGGTTATATTCACGCTGAACTGGCTAAATTTTAAAACGCTGTTTAACATTTTCTTTCTCATTCTCTTCTGGCAACAGCAACACCGATGTGGTGAAATAATATCACATTTGGCCCACCAAACACAATATAATCACAGAACGTTCAGGGTCATCATAGTCGCCAAACCAGAAACATTTTCATCGAAAACACACTTGAAGCGCTGTCGAATCCTCTACTATGGAGACGAGCTACAAAAACCGAGAGATGCACCCAGATCTACATGACATCGCTCAACAGCTGGAGCTGGTTTGATGCCCAGAGTTGCAGCTACAACTTACATTGTTTTTTGGAGAGAACATAATGCACTAGATGGATTATGTCCAGATGCAATATGTATTCTTTTAAAAACAGGGCTGCCAGAGCCATCTTCCATGCACATTAAGCGTGCGAGGTGTTGCTTTTTCTTTGCTACCTTCAGTGCTGCCAACTATTTTCAATAGAGAAACTCTGCTGGATAACATCATGTGCTAATTTGCATATGAAAACTTCATGACATAACTGCTACACAAACATAGAAACGAGGTTACCATAACTGTAAAATAAACTAGCTTGCTAAATGTATTCATATAAACAGAAGCTCTGCTCCAACTGAGCATTTAGAGCAAATAGTGAAAGTGTCAATCATCTGGCAATTAATGCGCAAACAGCAAACGCACATCTGAGGCTTTAAAGCTCAAAGAGTGAAAGATCGACCTACTGTGGACATTATCTTAGCAGCTGCTTTGAATCAAAGTGTTAAGGTACTTTTGGATGAAGGAGAAACTTTTTAAAGAAAAACTTTTGTTCTGCCACTAGGGCAAAGAAGAGCAGAGGCGAAGAGGAGATGGAGTGGAGAGCGAACAACCAGTGTAGCCATGCCAAGGTTTCTGGGCTATGAAAGCATTTTTAAAGAAACAGCTTTGTCACAGAAAACAAGGAAACCCTGATAAGAAAGATCAAAAAATGTGAGGACGAGAACATAGGGGAACAAAAAGCTAATAAGAAAGAGGGTAGGAGCTTGTGTGTGTGTGTGTGTGTGTGTGTGTGTGTTCACATACAAGTTTACACCACCACAAATAAGAAAAGTGCAGTATTCACTTATTGGAGGGTAGTTTAACATGATGTTTCCATGTGTTTTTTTAATTTGCTTGATATTAAAAACACACACACACACACACACACATTAATTAGATAAAAGGCAGAGACCATGATTTCTGCTTCTATCGACAGCAGCAAAAGATCTAGACTACAACGCCAGTGGCTTTGTATCGTCTGAGCACCTTTCACCTACGTGCAGAACCCTGTCAAAACACAATCATGAAACCCCCCCGTGAGTCTCGGCCCCTGCGCCGCTCCGCTAATAAGCCAGACGCACTCGCAGTTATAAAAGGACAATTGCAGCAATTTCCTCTTTCCCTTAATCATCTCCTTTTTTATGATAAGGATGTAACTAACTGCGGAGGTGAAGTTACATTCTAATAAAGTCAGCCGGTTAATAATGTAATCTTAAATTAGGCCGTAATTACCGCCTCTTAGTCACCGGGGGATGCTCTGTAATTCAATCACTGGCCCCTGCGATACTGTACAATAAAAAAAATAAAAAATAAAAAAAAAGGCACGTTATCTGGGCTATTTTACCGTGGAAATGAATAGTGGTGCCCGCCGCCGCTTCTGCTTGGGGTAATTAGTCAGCGGAGGCTCCGGCTGCACACGAGCCCAGACGCTCAGTTATCAGCGAGGAGGCCTTATCCATCAGGTTGTAGACGCAGCGTGTCTGCAGGGACGAGTGCGTGCGCCAGCTCGATGTGTGTCTGTGTGCAACTGTTGCATGCGTTTTCCAGGACGTACGGCCGTGCGTCTATAGGTGTGTATGTTTACAAGCTTGTAGGCGTGTTTCTCGGTCTATAAGGTGTTTGTGTGTGTGGGAATTTATGTGTAAATCTGCCAAAGCTGCAGCTTCTTTATAACTCCGTAAATCTCTCCCCACAGTCCTCCTTAACCCCCAAACCTCTTCAAGAGGAGAATGAAAAGTTCTCCTCTCGGCAGACACATCGGGAGGAAATGTGTGGGAATTGTTCTCTGCCTTCATTTGTCTGGGTCATGGTTTGCAGTCTGTATACAAACACACACACACACACACACACACACACACACACACACAGAGGACAAAAAAAAAGACAGACACACATGCATAAATGCCACAGGACCCAAACCCAATTTGTCATTTATTTTCAAGAGGGTGATTTCTTTAGAGGCACCGCTCGCTAGATATTATGTGGCAGGGAAAATCTAATGCCCCTCAATAGGTTTTCCCCAGGAAAAGGGGCGAAATTAGATTTGCGAACTGGGAACTTCATTTGGCAGGACTGCCTGCGAGTCAGAGCGTAGGGGAGGAGAAAACTGCGAAGAGTGTGTGCGTGTGCGTGCGTGTGCGTATGGGGGGATGAAAATCCATACTGCAGTGCTGAATCAGCAGTGCCTCTTGTCCCTCCTTCTCTTCTTCTCTTGTTCCTACCCCTCCCTTGTGCTCTTCCTCATCAGCACAGCAGATTCCCTCACCATCGCCAAGAAGGAGGAGATGCTGTCAGCCTCCTCTTTTCTTTCTCCCCCTATTTTGCAGCTTCGTTATTTTTCCTCGTTTTTTTTTTTTTCTCAACACTGTCTCGAAACAGGCTCAAAGTGAAGTCGAACAGGGCAACAGCGGGAGCAAATAGGCTCCTGTCGAAACTGGAGGTAAAAAGCAAATGCGCTGCCACGCACTCCGAGCCCTTTGACCCTACCCCCCACAGGCTGGGACCCCTGAAGAAGAGATGGATAAAATGGCTGACAGGCCCCAGCAGAGGGGCCAGGTGCAAGGGCACGCTGAGAGGAGAAGGAGGAGGTGGCGGTAGCATGGGGAGGAAGGGGCTTCTAAATGGTTGCAGAAGATGAGGTTTGGATGGAGTTTAGCTTCCAGGGGTCAGTGCTGCCCCTTTACCCCAAACGTTCCCGCAACACAGAAAACAAATGGAAATTCATGTCCCGCTGTCAGCGAGTTGACAACAATATACACACCTCCCTAACACTCCTATCTGAACCTCAAACACGCGTGTGCATGGGTAGTCACGGCGACAGCGAACAGGGTTCATGGGAGTAAACAGGCGACGTGGCAGAAGCATGATAAATCTGACACGGGCTCTGGTTTCGTACGCCGATGGGAAGCAGCGGCCCAGGTGTCAGCGCCTGATCAGATGGATGGAGACCGAGCGGGACTCGCCGAACAGGAAGGAGCAGGTACGGCCGCGTGGGCCCGAACCGTGTCTCGCTGTGAACGCACGCAGAGGCGATGATAGGTGCTCAACAGGGGTGTGAAATGAGCAGGGACTCGTGGATTGTACCTGTTGGACGTGGATAACGGGAAAATTGCACCATGAGGGGAATCACATGACCAGCAGCGTGAACTGGACACTTCTCACTGCGCTTGCTACGGGAAAATACCAGTAGAACCAGTAAACACTGGATTACTGCAGCACACAGTGTTGGTATGAAATGTCCTGGTGTGTGCATTTCTTTTTCCAGGTTTGTGCCTGCACCCACCACTGTTATTTACAGCTTACACAACTAACCACCCAGCTTACATGACAACTGTTCGGGAGGAATACGCCACGTTTCCTGTCTTGTTAAAAGGGAAGAGGAAGAAAGAAAATGTGTTTAAGGCACGAGCCAGAATGTACCTCAGCATGGCTTCATAGTAAATAACAGGGCTGCGGTTCAATTCCACAGGCACGTTTCTCACTTTTGCTGCATCCTCGTGGCAGTAATGTCATTTAGGAAGTTGTGTAGCCTCCAGTTTCCCGCTTTTCGGAATGTTTCGGTGCGGCGTCTAATAACAGGCGTGCACAAACGTACGGCAGAAAGCTCGCATTAATGAAGTGCCTGATGACACGAAGCCGTTTCCCATCTCTGCCAGACGTGAAACCTTAGTAAGTGTATGATGGAATTTTTTACATTTTATGGAAATATTCACAAAATGTACAGTGCTGGAAACCCTAGCTGAGGAGAGGGACGTCTGGACTACGTTGAGAACCGTGGTTCTGATGTGCCAACTGGTGAACGCTATTATCCAAAGCATACAACATCAGATCTGTATACAGGACGTTTACAGCAATGGTGGCCCCAGGAATTTATAGCTGCATGCCTGATTGAGGAGAATTTTGGGACCGAAACCCTCTAATCCTGGCAGTGCAGGGCGTCTTTTCCACTCCCTCCCCGTCAGGTTAGACTGTGTCTCATTCTGTGTTGTCTTGGATTGGTCTGCTGCAATACACGCCAGCAGTCTGTGTGTTTAAATTGGAGGATTAAACTTGGTCTAGTCTTTGAGATGCTGACCACAGTCTAGCCTTAGGCCAAGACCTACATTTAGAGTTGTTTCTCCACGGTTGCTCACAGCCGTCTCACCACACAGACTATGAATCAGTTATACCAACCGAGTTGTTGATAGATATTTTCCATTTTCAGTCACTTCTGTCATTTTCTAAATGTTCAAATTTCTTAACGGCTGCAAACTGGTCTAGTTCCTGGAGACAGGGATGACTCGACGGTGGTTTTTGATGAAAGGTTATAAAACACTGGCCGTACAGCTGCTGCTCAGGTCACACGCCATGAGTACATCATGGCGGAAGCTGTGCACCTACTGTTAGAATCAAGAGCTCGAGAATGCCAGAACCGGCTTCTGGATGGCCAGTACACCTCTAACATCAGCTGTTGGTCACTGACCGTCCTCAGTTTCATGGATGGTTTAGTCAGTAGGCCCACTGGCTGTTACTGTTTGAAAAGCTGAACAGACACAGAACAACAGACACAGAACCGTCAAAAATGATAAACAACGGGACTAAAATTGCACTAAACATTTGGCATATGACCAAAAATAGACACAAACAAAAAAAGACCAGAAGCATATAACAGAAATGTCGAATAACCACAAAAAGACCTAAAACAACCAAAAAGGCGGATGGGCCCAGTTCCTCCGAATCCATCCATGATTGGTTCACCTGTATTTTGACAAAGGCAGGCAAGCACAGGTGGGCTGGTGAAAGACGGTTCAGTCCGCTGTGACTGGCAGCCGGACCGGTGATAAATCCTCCGTGTCAGGTTCAGCAGCCTAAAACAAAACAGCATTTGACCCACATGTGGTTTATATAGTGAGTACACATGTCAAGCTAATAGTATAAACCAGGATTGACTCTCTGTCTTGATGAAAATCACTTGTTTTATGGCCTGTGCTACCGTCGCTGCAGGCGCTGAAACCATCGCAGTTAAAGCTGCAACTGCATCATCCTCCCAAGCTGCTATTACACCACGGACACACACTCACATCGTAAAGCATCCAAATCAATTTGTTTTAAAAACACGTTTCTCACAGCCTTATTGGGCGGTTCTGGAGATATATGATGCACCTTCAGCCGCAAAAAAGGAAAAATTGCTGGCGGCCAGCGAGCCCATTTGTCCAGCTTGATGATTCGGTGGTCCTGTCAGCATTGCTGCCATTAAGAGGAGGATAAAAATAAGGGGCTAGAGGGGACCTCACCCCTACATCTCACCAGCCCAACGGTCCAGCGGCCGCCTGCCATGCTGTACAACACGACCGGTGCCGAGCTCAGGGGGGCATAAATCAAGATAATTCTCTGCACGCCTTGAACTCTGACCCCGCCACAATTCACACCAACATCAGACTAGGAGGAGGAGGAGGAGGAGGAGGGACGAGGGAATGAGGCAGTGGGGGTGGGAAGGAGAAGGGAGCACAGCTCAGAGAGTGAGTCTGTGTGTGTGTCTATGCAAGTCTACGTGTACGCGAGCGAGCGAGCGTGTGCGTGCGTGCGTCTGTCGCGATTAGTCACCGGCGTCCAGATTGAGGCGGCCGTCCCATCTAAGCGCTCTGTCTTTATGAGCCATTAATCTTCGACTCAGGCCATTTTCATTACCGCCAAACCTCGCTTTGGAGCCACCAGCTGCATGATACTGCATAGTGGAAATTAATAACCCACCCATCTCTGCCTTACAATCGCCGCCACTGACTCACCCCGCACACACATCTCTCCATCAAGGCCCCACCCGCTCGGGGCCCTTGCATATGATGGAAGACACTAGAAGAGTTTTTATGCCATGAAAGCTTCACTTTTCTCACGCACCTTTGCTGCTGCACCTGCAGCCCTGTTAATGCTGCAAAGAAAAAGGAATACAAGTGAAGACAAAGAAAAAGGAGAAGAGGAGAAGAGGGAGATGTTCAACAAACGACCTCTGGATCTCCTTTGGGCCACTACTGTAGGCAACCTGTAAGAGAAGACGATGTAGACAACTGTGGCTAAGAAAGAGGATGAAAACCATGAAGGATTTCAAAATGGCCTCTCCCTCAAGTTCCGCCAGCAGGGAGACCCGAAGAGCTTGTGGAGTGGCAAGGAGAGATCCGGCTGAGATTTGGCGTGATGTGACAGCGCTGACACCCAATAAAGAGGAACAGCATTTCAGTCGAAATTAATAGCCCTCATCGGGGGAACATGAGGCAGAGGAAATTAGCGAGGTGCTGGTTGCTCTAACTCGCCATGATAAAGGACAAGGGCTGTTTTGAAAAAGAGGGGGGTGGGGGGGCAATACACAGCGGAGCAACTTAAGCCGATGGCTGCAGCGGTCGCTCTTGATGTCTGTTTATGAAACACATTCATTATGAGTCTCCACATGAGTCGCCTGCAGGAGTGACCAGTGAAGTAACGGGAGTGACGCAGTGACAAAATTGAAAAGTTGGAAATGTTTTTCTTCTGCCGCGGCGTGCCATCAGAGGGGAGCCTTTCTCATTTCCTGTTGAGAAGTGCAGTGCATTGTGGGCAAAACATATAGGAGGTTTTTGCGATATGAATCACCGCTGGTCATCCATCACCTTATACAACAGACAAAACAGTCAGAAAGTAGAAGAACACAACTTTCTTCCACAACTTTCTATGAATCTATCGTGTGTTCCTGTTCTCCGGTGACAGTCTGAACTCGTATTTAGTGCCGCAGCCGGTTAAACGTCTTGTCATTTGCATATCTCCTCATCAGTCGAGCTAATCGAATGTTTACTGGATGTAGCGCACAACAGAGTAATCAATATAAAGTTTGAAATGGACGATGCCTCGACTGACCCGGGTATCATCCTGTTCCTTCAAAGCGTCGGGATTCCTCTAAACACAAATCAATACAAACAACGTTCAGAGAGAGGCTCTAAATGAACTCAGCACATTATGCTATTCCACAGCCTCTTGCATCCTTCAGCCGCTTTGCATAATGAGATAAACAGCGTACACAAGACCCGGCGACCGCTCGCGCCGCCTCGGCCGGCCCGTGTTTGTGTAAGAGAAGAGGTAAAGTCAGGCGTTTTGACCTGCGCCGGTTTCAACCTGGCACAGTTGATAGACGAGCTGCGGTCTCTCGAGCCCCGTACCAGTTTGTTTATTCCACGCAACATGAAATCTTCTGCTTAAAACATCACTTCTCTGAAGTGTGCACTACCGCTAATAGCGCTCAGAGTCGGGCAAGTTGTGCAAAGCGTTGATTGAACACCGATTTGTTCATTTTAATCACACAAGTAGTCAGCTAACTTCCTTTATGTATTATGGGGCAAAGTTGTATGGAAGTTGCAGTGATCTTTTTACAGCGATGACAAACAACAGATTTATGGCCGTCGTACCAATAATCCCAGTGAGGAACACTCCAACGCCATATTTCACCCCAGCTTCCTTTACAATGGACAGCAAGTAATTACGTTGTATGTTTCTCGCTGCTGCGACTTCCCTGGAAAACCACCTCATAAACCACGGAGACAGAGGAAGTGCTTTTGCTGTCTCCCACTGATGATGTCACTGACCTCACCAAGTGCGACCTCACGTGCACTTTTTGCGATGACATCATGCGCCGGGCCCTCCGCTCGGCCCATTTTCACCGCGGCGGTCGTGAATCAGTCAAAGCTGAAAGCTCTTATCCAACGCATCGAGCAAACAATCGACCCTGGACCAAATCCATGAAAAAGATGTTTGTGGGTGGGTGACGGGAGGGAGGGAGAGAGGAAGGGAGGCGGGGTGGGGTGAGTCGGGTTGGGTTGGGTTTACATACCGAGAAAGTTCAGCATGCCCTCGGGCCTCCAAGTATTGGATTTGAACCGATGACCTCTGGGGTGTCACAGTTCCAGGCCCTGTGCGTTTGCGCGATTGGCCCAGAGCTGCTCTGCACAGGGCGGGTTCAGAGGGTCCGGGGTCCCGGCCCGTGCAGCTAGTGGGTCTGTTGGGAGTTGGAGAGTGCCAAGGTCTTGCTCACCCCCCTATCATTCCTCCCCTCCAGGCTATCAACAATCAGCTGCAAGTGGAGAGAGAGAGACGGAGCAACAGAAAGCTGTTTTTAAACTCGTTTCTCTTCTCTGGCACCGAGAGGCTGCAGGGAAGGGGTTCGCGCTTCACAGTGGCTTCAGTAAGGGACCTATTGTTCTCCTCCCAGAGGCTCACGAATCAATACCTCATCTCCCCCCCTTTCTGTCTGTCTGTCTCTGCAACGGTGCACCTCTGAGGAAAAAGGCCCATCGACTACACAGGACTCGCTTTCATGATTCACGCCACTGAAGAAGAGAGAGACCGGGAGGGGACAGAGTGAGGAAGACGAAGGGGGAAGAGAAAGTGGCTGGGAAGGGGAGGGAGGGGGGGACACTGCAGGGGCCGGCGGTATAAAGACACCAGAGGAAGAAGGCGACATCAGGGGTCATCACTCTCCCCGGTGCCACACACAGCTGGGCTATCTCCAGCTGCTGAGCTCCGTCAGACTGATCTCACTGTCTTAGAAGAACAAACAGAGGTTGATCCTTGAAGGCGTTAATATCGTCGAGCTGACGGCATCAGAGCTCACGCTAACTGCCGCTCACCCAGGGTAAAAGCTCCAAGTTCAACCTCATGCAAGGAAAGCGTTGGGATACGCCTTGAAGGGAACCATTAGAAACGTCACTCTGTCATTTCCTGTCTTCTTTGTTTAGTTTTGGTTGGTTTTTTGCCTTTTTGTTTGGTCATTTTACGTCTGTCTGTCCAAAAGACCTCTTAGGTCTGGGCCTAGCAGGCTCATTCCATTATCTAATGTCCCAGATATGAAGCAAACCTTATTAAGCACTAGATTAACTCAGGGCGGTCTAATAACCTCCCAGATGATTCTTATAAACAAACTTTTACTTTTATTTTATGTATAAGAGCTAAATTGGAGCAGGGCCTCCATGTTACTTTCAGTATTAATGGGTTGATGCCAGTTGTACCCTACATCTCTTTTTTCCACTAACAATCAAATGCTTGTACAACTTGCAGCATTTCAATCCTGTGGCTCTCAATCCGGTATCAGCTTCGCCACACCGGGCCAGTCTCGTCGTTTTGTTATTTCTCCCCCATCTCTACGCTTCTCCCTGCATCACCTGTATCACTGCACAATTTTCACAGCTGTAACGTGGATTACGTCTTCCTCAAATGTGAAAGAAAATGTAATTCCGCCTTCCGCAGGGGTTACGTCTTTATAGCTTCTCCTACACAGGTGTCGGTGTGTGAGCGAGCCAGATAGAAATAGAGAAGAAGAGCGAGCGAGCGAAAGATGCCTTAATGGAGTTATGCAAATGGAGGCGGCCCCATAATCCCCTGGCTAAGTATTCCACCGGAGATGTGGAACCTACAGCTGTGTAACGGGGATCCACGCTGCACATTTCCTCTCTGCTTGTACACAGAAAGCTCTGATACAACTATATATTTCCACCCATGTAGCAAGAATTAAGTCGAGCCCCCCTCGCTCCCCGTCTCCAGCGATTCTGTTGTCTGCCTGCCACTTCCATCACCCAATTGCTTTCCCTGCCAATAAAGTTACAGGTTCAGCACAAGAAAATACACTTCACGTGGAGCTGACATGCACGTCCAATACGTATCCCTTTATTTATATATTTATATATCATGCCGCTAGTGTGAGAGTTTGTTTACATGTTTATGGGTTATGGCGTATGATTTTGTTCCTTCGATATGTTGTAGAGCAGGAATTTTTATGCCTGGGTGCTTCCAGGTTGAAGATTTATGTGCTAGTGGGCTTTTTATGGCGCTTTATGGTTTCCTTCTGTATGTGTGCGTTGACACCCATTGCTTTATTTTATGCTTGAGTGTTTCTGTTGATGAATGTGTCCTTGCGGCCGATTATACTGGGTGTAATGTGTGTCTATATGTGCAATTAAAGTTGTGGATTAAAGAAGGTTTTATTCAGGATGTCTGTGTGTGTGTGAGAGACGCTACCCTCGACTGTAAAGCCAGATGTAAACAGTGTGTGTTTCCCGTGTATATCACCTGCAGAAGTGAAGCATCGGTGTCTGTCAAGTGAGCGGCCTCTGGCTTAATAGAAAGAGAGAGATACAAAGAAAGAAAAGGAAGGAGTGATGCAACCAGGCCTAGCTCCCACCCTCTCGCCCTCACATCACCCCCTCCGGTGATTCACACACACAGCGTGAGTGTAGGCCTCTACCCACAACCCCCTGCTGCTTGTTTAGAACAACAACAGAGGGAGACAGCGGGATCACAGAGGAGCTGGCAGGGAGGGAGACAGTGGGAGAGAGAAAAGAGGGAGGGGGGAGGGACGAGGTGGAGGAAGAGACACTGGATATTTTCATGGTTTCAAGGGTCGAGTGAAACCTGATAACACAAACACTTCATCACAATAAAAACACAAGTGGGGACATGTGTTGGTGCACAGAGGAGGACATCACACTCACAGGTTTGATTCATTTACAACGCTGGTGCTCCAAGTCATAGCGTTACACATTTACCAATTTTCCAATTTACAATATTTAGTTGTGAACATATGGCTGCCCTGGAACTCTGTAACGGCATTCAGCACAATGCACATAACTCGTGCGCCTCGGTCAGGAAGTCACGAGATATTCCAGGTGCTTCATCTTTTGAGATCACAGAATGAGCACTTATTGTATCCGAGACATAAAGACAGTTTTTATATGTAAATATGTATGTCTGCAAAGAGCTCTGACTCCAATCACGCCATTGGGTGGCGATTTTTCAATCATTTTTTTGCCCACGGTTACATTTTTGAAGATGATATATACCAGTTTGTGTCGTTTACCACTGTTAGTTTAGTCTGTGTTTTAACGCTTCACTCCTATTAAGATGTATTTAAGGACGTCTGATTGAAATTGATCAGTGATTAAGATCATTTCAGGTTAATTCAATTATCAATGTTAAATCAATGACTGCTGATTGGAGCGATGGCAAAAGAACCAACAAGCCAACGAACACTCGGCTCCCTCGGTCAACCCTCGGACGTCAGCTGCAATTACCAGGGAATTTTAAACAGCTGTGTCACCTTCAGGTCTGCTTGAACTAGTGGGCAAGAATTCAACACAAACCGAGTAATTCAAAGAAGGAAACGAGTGAGAAGGAAACGAAGATAATGCTCAAATATAACTCTGCATCCAACCTTTTCTTTTCTCTTCACCTTTATTAAGCCGTTTCAGACTTGCACTGGAATCCAGACATTATCCAGACTTTATCAGGAGGGTAAACGCAAACGCCCAAGTCTCTTTGCCCTGACGTTACATGGAACCAATCCCAATCGATCTCATGTGTGAACAGAGGAAGTTATACTCTGGAGGATTCACCATGGGTGAGTGAGCGTGTTGATGACGTCCGTTTCCTGCGACACCCGAAGGTGAAGAACTCCCACTAACACTGCGGATACGTGTAAATTTACTACTGATGTCAACAGCCAACACTGTCGTGCTCCATCGCCATCAAGCACCACCCCGGTATCTCCTGATGTTGGTTGCTTTTCTGAAAGGGAAACTCCTGACAACGTCTGGACCTGATGCTCCTGACATTCTCCTGAAACGGGCCTCAGATACGTCGGTGTGATTGCAGACGAGAATCGTGTGCTACGCTCCACACCAAAATGTTTAGGTCCCGCCCACCTTGTAAGAGGCAGATCGCTGATTCTTCTAGTTTTGTGATCACCATCAATCTGCTCATCAAGGAGCGACTGATCTGGCAGGAAAGAAGCCGGACTCGGTTAGAAATTTGTGCTGTGACAATCAGGCGTGAGCAGTGATGTCGCTAATGGCGACTGGCTCTTTGTTGGCACAATGACAAGCAGTTGAAAAAGAATGCAGCCGTGGAAATGTCACAACCATTACGATCAGCTCGATCAGGAAAGGCTGAATGAAGGATGATTGACACGGTCCACCGCAAGACTGAATTTACGAGACAGTTTGATGTTTAAAAAAATAAGGACAAACAAGGACGGCAGCATCATTTAATACCTTTGTAAAGTGCTATTGGTCACAGATACTCTTTCATTTTTGCTTGAAGTTAAAACTTGAAGGAATTCGTCTTTGCCAACAGACGTTTTTGTCCACTTCCCTTGTTTGTGCCATCTTCTATTTGTTGGCACACATTTACACTTTAAAGACTTATTTCCTTTCAGTCTGGATAGTGCAGCCTGGATTCAGTGGCAGAAAATGCTCCCATTTGGCGGCAGAGCACGTGTGCTTCCTGAATTTTAACACACTTTAGATTCTTTTCCAACTCACTTCAACTTTCAGCGTCTTTACCACTTTCTATTTTATATTTTGATCAGATTAACACCTGAGCTTGGCAGTGTCTCCCTGATTCACTCAGGAACCAGTAGTTCTTTGCATGTCTGCACACCTTCACTCCTAATGGGAAGTCACGTCTCCAGTGGGAATTAGCTGCACTGGGACTACTGCAGTGCTAGTGTTAGTGTGACCTCCTGTGATCGAAGTTCTGATGGCTGGTTCTTGTCTGACTTTGGTTGCAAATGCAGATCTTCAAAAACATCCACCCTTTGTATTTGACCTGAACTGCGTGTGGCCAAGTTACAAATGTGGGCCAGAGAACTGCTAGTTCATGATAATTTACAGAATTTATAACAAGTTCTTGAAAAGAGGCAGGAGCTGCCGGTTGTCACTCTCTTTATGGACACGCATGCACGGTCATGAATGATGTGCACGTGTGCGACACGCCAAACACACACTCTGCGACACACACACATATGCAGACAGAATTTTTGTGCTGTGCCAACTCAGACCAATGAGAAACCTACAGTAAAGTGTGACTACCAGATTGTGCGTTCGTCTTTTATCTAAGTGTTCAACAGACTAGCAACAGGCTCAGCTCCTGTCTATGCATGAAAAACGTGGGACATTTGTTCGATCTAGTTTCCTTTTGTAATGACAATTCATTTTCTGACAGTTATCCAGGTCTGGGTCACGGTGGCAGCAGGTTAAGTAAGGCTTAGACATCCTTCTATCCAAATAGGTCTCAGTGGACACCCCTCTACTGTGACTTTGGTCTGACTTTTGGGGAATTTTCCGACTTGGACACATATATAGAATCCTTGATTATTAATGGTTTGCCCATAATAACCACCTAAACTGGCTGGTTCCTGAAACAAACAGTGCTTTTAGGCTCTTTTCTTTATATATTTTCAGTCTTTTGCAGCAGGTGTGACAGAAGCTCACATTGGTTGTATCACTCAACATCTGTTGTTCATGGCAAAAATAGAAGACCGCTGACATACACTGGAGACCCGTCCAGAATGTGGCCCACCTCTTACCCTACGAGAGCTGGGACAGACTCCAGCCCACTGTGACCCTGACCACAATAAGCGGCTGCAGATAACGGAAGGACGGATGGACATCAATTGCAGTTATGTAGACGTGAGCAACTGTGGGCAACCACAATATCAAATCCTGCACCAGCATTAAGTTCGGAGGACTTGCAAATAAATGCAGGATAAGCAAGGTCGCCACGATGAGCGAACAAACGCTTAGTTCAAAGCCAGTCAGTGTCCGGGCTCACGTTTACAGGTGAGGACTCTCATCCCAAATGTTTCACAATTATCTGAAGCAAAATGGTGAACTAGTTCCTGATTTACACTGACCTGTCAGTGATAGTTTCATAATAATCACATCACTGTTTCTGCCGGTCTTAACAGATCAATAGCAAGTGATGAACATATGCTTTTGCCAGATGTATCATGCATCCAGTGTGTAGGATGAAACCACCATTCGTACTAATAAGCTTCTTCTTATGAAACAGTTGTGCTGTGACATATTTGAAACTTGACAAAGAATAGGCAGGAGGAAAGAACCTGCAGATGGAATAATTACTGCATCAAGCGGCAGCAACAAACAGACGAAAAAGTAGAAACAACTTGTAAGTTTGACTGAGGTCTCTCTTTGAAGAGCGAGGTTGTTAAATAGCATACTGGAGTGTGTGAAACTGTCTTTAATGAATGGTTATGGATTTCTAATTTGGTTATATTTCCCCACAGAGACGGAGAGAAAGAAGGAGGTGGGGACACACAAGGGTAGTAAAGGGCAGTCGTGGGTAGAATGGAAAGCGGAGAGGAAATACAGGAAACGAGGGAGGAAATGAGAGCTCAGGAGGTGGATGAAGGAAGGCTTGGTTAAGAATCACACTTTAGTGGCTGATTAACTGCTCCACGTGACCTTTCTGGATCATAAAATACAAATACGCCGCACGCAATTTTAGTCGCGCAGCCCTTAGCTACGCAAACACCAACAATCCGGCATAAACACGAGGCATCAGCCAGTGTGTTCCGTGTTTCTTCACACGTTTCTGGCTGCCGCACACAGTAAAATAAGCGAAAGTTAACAATGCGAGCCAGATTTGTTCATGGAAAAACCCAAATAATAACTTGTTTGGGTGAGAATGTGTGAGCGGGTGACAAGTGTGAACCCTCACACACCAAATACACACAGCACACAAGTGGGAATTTTTCCAGCTTTTCCCCCCACTTAACCCTGCCTCTCCACGTACGTTTAAAGGGTTTCGTTCTGCTAAATTGTGGTTAAAAAAGGGGGCAAACTGCACTCGGGCTCTCGAACTGTTACGAGAGCGAGGCGTATGCAGAAGAAACCAAAAAAGCTAAAAGGAAGTGGGTGAATGACAGTGAGGCTCCCGCACGATAAAGCGCACGATTGAATTATTTACCTCCTCCATAAACATTTCCCCCGCCACCTGAAAGAAAAGGGCCTCCGTCTCTGAGTTATGACAGTAAACCGGTTTCGACAGTTGGCCTCTTCAGGAATAATAGGCCTTTAGGGCTAAGTTATAGCACAAGGAAGATTCTCCCTGACAATTCACTCACTTTACCTCGCTGAGTACCACCGAGCCGCCAGTCGCAGAGCTGCGCAACCTGGCACCGAAAAATGCCAGAGGGGGTTTGGAAGAGTAATGAAGGGCCGCTGTGCTTACTTCATAAACTTGTCACAGCTCCTTTTCATTTTATTTCCTGAACAAACCCGATTATTCCTCTCCTCGTCGGTGGCAGATGCAGCCGCGGCGTGGGTCAGTTAATAAATATATCAGTTTGCCGCCCTAAAAAGTGCTGCAGTATTAAAAACAGCTCTGGAATAAAATATGGATGAGGCTGCTTCAGTGCTCCAGGTGTGTCAAGTGTGATTTAATATGAGAGAGAGACGCACGGCCAGGAAAGGGAGATTACGGAGGAGAGTGTAGACAGACAGGGCGACCTTTGACCTCTGAATTGCAGCCAGTCAGCTAATACTACTGAGCTGAACCACACAAAACAGCCACTGGGGAGAGACCCGCCAAAATCCATCAGCTTTACCGATCAAGAGGAAGCGCACGTCAATCTCTGGCGAGGCTGTTAGTGTTTGTGGGGGTTTGTATTTTGGGGATATGAGGTGTCAACACTGAAAGCGTGACACACTGTGCGTGAAAAGGTTTGTAAGTGTGTGTGTGTGTGTGTGTGTGTGTGTGTGTGCGGCAGCTTGTCTGTATGAGTCACAGGACTGTATGTGCTATAAGGAAGGGTGAGCGAGTGTGCACACGTTCAAATGTGCTACCTGGAGCAATTATTACTAAACTGTGCAGTATTACAAATGTCGCGTCCAACTGCACAAATCGACAGAGAATGAAAACAGTGGAAGGATTTTTAGACTTTAAAAGTACAATTTTATACTTTTGGCCTTATTAATCCTTAAAACTAAAACACTCATGGACAAAATGGTGGTTAATTTTTCAAATAATTGTCCTCCATCATTAGAGAGCACGTAACAAAATAGTCCATAAACAGTCTTAAACACTGGATAACAAGCGAGCAAACTTTACAGCTTCTGTTAGATTTAGCAACAAAAACACAGAAGCTGCTAAACACACGGGGTTTGGTTTCGTTAAAAAAATCAACTGCTTCCTCAATGTCACGTGACACGTGTCATGTATGTAGTATCACCTACATCACGTCACGACAACAAAAGAGAAATCAGATTTTCCGTGGGAAACGGTTGCTTGGTTGATGCAACTCTCAGCTCCGCCGAAACTACCTAAACGGGTCGCACACAGTCTTCCGCTGTGCTGAAACACTGACAGCAGAACTACCACCGGCTCCACTGCCTCAGTTGTAATCGTCCTGTTGCCTCAAGGTATCGCAATTAATCTGACAATGATGTATTCATGTTTGAGCGTGTTGCACACACATTGTTTCAGTGCGCGGATGTGATGTGTGAGCAGTTTTCTCATAGTCTGTGAGTTTGTCCTCCACTGGTCACAGAGCTCCGGGCTAGGAAATGGGCTTTGCTGTCATTCAGAGGGTCTAAGCTGACAGAGCATGAAGGCAACCATAAAGCTCCAAACTGCCTCCTGATACCGACTGGCTCGGTAGCTAATCATTACACATCTTCCTCTCATCTGTTCAGCACTTTTTCACTCCCCTTTGCTCACTCTGCCCACACTTACTCCACCTCATCTCCCTCTATCTCTGACCCCCGGTCTCTCACCTCCCCTTGCGCATCGCTTCTCCTTTATTGTGTGAAAGTGACAGTTTGTGTGTGTGTGTGTGTGTGTGTGTGTGTGTGGGGGGAGTTGGGAGCAAAAATGGCTGTGAGAGAAGAAAGAGTGTACGTTGGTGCAGCAGGGTTTCTGCTCTGAGAACTACCTTGCACGCCCTCTAAATCTGCTGAGCTCTTGCAAAAAGGAACTCTGCTTTCCCCTCTTTGCCTTTTCCTCCACCCCGCCAACAACGCCACCGCCAGAATATCACGCGCCGGCGAGGACGGTGCGGTACAGCAGCTCTGAGAGGGAGAGGCGCCGCCCGCTGCAGACGTTTGTGTCCAAGTGTCACTCAATCACAGAAGAGCTGTAACACTCTCAGTTCCAGCAAATAAAAAAAAGGCTTTTAAATCCTGGAGGTGACAGAGTTGTTAATGTGCATTCACTCTGAATAAACAGGGACACACAGAGGAAAAGCACAAACCTGCTTCCTTTACAATATGAACACACACACAGAATCCTATAAACCACTACAACCAGCAGACAGGCCTCACTGGGCAGCAACTGAGGCACGAGTGACCCCCGCCGACCGCTGCCGAGCCACGGGGACAAACCCACAGGTAGTCGTGCATAATTCTACTTCCTGCCCCCAGTAATGGCTTCTGGTGACCTCTGGCTGCACGCCGTGACCCATCATGCCCCATCAAGCTCGCCCCGGTCCTCGCAGCACGGCAGCCCCTGAGGCCGAGTGAGTGAAAGGCCGTTTAAAAACGCACATCCACTGCTGTCACAGTTTCAACTCGTCGGAATTGTTCCTCAAACTCTGTGAAGATGACTAGTCTGGTTACTTTTGGGTCTTATTAATACAATTTGTGAATTTTAGGTGATGGATTGTCCACAGTGAAGGGGCTGCAAACACAGACTGAGGCACAATTACACCTGCTTCAGACGAACCCAGAGCCTGAGCAGGTCCAAATAGCATCTCCACCGGGTGCAGGTGTGAACGGTCTTTGTCTGTTGGGACATAAAGCTTCACTGTTGATGCAGGAAATGGAAATAGGAGTTTTATTATTTGTTTACATTTGCGACTTACGTATAATTTTACCGACTTAATATTTTGTTGAGTGTTAGTGGCCTCTCTCTCTTTGAACGGACTGCGTACTGGATCCTGGCCGACCGTAAACTATCACTGCTCAATAAATCACCGTCTCAGTGAGTGAGTTTTGCTATTTTTAAAGTTGTATGTATTAATAATTTTCGCCTAACGTTCCATATATTGTGTTTGCATATTGAGTGACGTGCCTGCATATAGCTTGATAATAAGTATGTTGTGTGCACGTGAAACAACACAAACACACACAGGGCTGCAGCTGTCTGCAGTGACATGTTAAGGATGTGTTAATTCACCGCTCTAAGTTTCCTTATCATGTCTGCTGCTTGTCCATTCATTAATAGTCCTGTTTTAATTAGCCATTAGTGAGCACGCTCCCCGTGTGAGAGATATGAGATGGGCGAGTGTCGTCTGTATGTGTGTGTGTGTGGAAAGAGGAAAGGGGGCATACTGCAAGGAAGGTGTGAGGAGTATGGCTGTGCGGTGTGTGTGTGTGTGTGTGTGTGTGTGTGTGTGTGTGCGTGTGGACAGCTCCATTCTCGCACTGTGGCGGCTGAACAATTGGCAGGGACATGCTGTTCAGCGGGGCCTCCTCCTCATTATTGGCCCACTGCTCACTTGTGAGCCGTATCATTGTACTGCAAGACAATAGCTGCCAGGGGCCCCCACTGACATGATACCCCCACCTCCCCACACACACACACACACACACACACAGTCCAGCTATAAGCTGAACTCCCCTTTCATTCTGCGTGTACCCACGCTACTGCCTCCTCTACATCTCCACCTCGCAGTATTGCTGCACCCCATTGGCTGCGACACAGACACCCAAAGCTGGTCAGAGTCCACACTGAGAGGACGGGGGATTAGGCCTAATTAGCATGAACAATAAAAACAAACAGGGATGGGGGAAAGGGGTCACGGAGGCAATCCCACCGTCTCTCTTAATTAGCATTGTTTACCAAGTGACACAGTTGGTTCGTGGTATCTGCGACATAGCAGCACGCATCTCTTAGATTCATCGCTCCCACTCTCACATGTGCACAGCGCCCTGAGACGCACCGAACATGTGTGTTTCAGGCATATGGGTAAACATGGTCCATCTGGAAAATTACAGCAAAGACAGTTTTTATTTCCTGTCAAATATTATTGATATTACATGATGCTATTAGTTCCTACTAATCAAAACTTTTCTCGTGAAAATAGCCGCTGCTGTAATGTGACTGTCTTTTTCCGTGGCTTTGAGTTTAGTTTCATTAATTTTAAAACACACAACAATTTTGCATAAAAGCCCAATAAAACACACACCACAATAAGAAATGTGGATACTAGGGGCCAAACGATATTTCAAATAACTCATCCGACTTAAGTGCCATCATTTGAACCACTATTGGGCCCCGAGTGAAACAGGGCCGGCGTACGCTCTGTGCGGTCCCTGAACGCCTCACGGCACTGTACACAATCTGCGACAGACTGCTGTCTTCTAAATACACATACTGTTGCTTTCTAAACACAAAGCCCACGCAACAGAAGAAATGTCAGATTTTAGGATATTACAGCAAATTTCTAAGCATCAGGGAGCTGCTCGAATATGTGCCCCCGCCCCCCGTTTAGTAAGCGGGAATAACAAGAGCAGAGGCTTCCGGCCGCGTACGCGGCCGCTGTTGTCTGCATTGACTTTACACCGGTTTACGAGGTTTTGAAAGTAAATACGCAGCAAAATGACCTGGCTGGTTCGACACAGTTGAGCTGATCCTCCGCGTTTTTAATGGGACCTCCTCTATAACTCTCCCTCACACTGGGCAGGACAAACATGAACATGTTTTTACTACCATAGAACTATACAGCACCAGAAACACGTCGCCATCACTTATCACCTAACGCTCGCTGGCTCCCACACTAAAGCTTTTGTGGCTGATTGTGACCAAATCCCAGTCTTATGCAAAGATATTAGGGTGTTACTACGAGAACATCAGTTTCATTTTAGTCGGAAAACACAGAGGGCAAATTATTATGTGGTTCACTTCCTTTGGGCTTCCCGTATACATCATGCACAGACGCAGTATCCACCCTTACAGCACAGTCGTGCACAAAGTTCTGCACACTGATGAGCTGGATAAAAAATCTCTATTGATCGCTGCTCCACATGTATAAATATTAGTGATGAGATGATTGATGACAGGGTTTCTAAATCTCTTTGGCACTGGAGAAAAATTGCATTTGCCTCTGACTGTCTGCCCATCCGCGGTACTGAAGGCCCACCCCTGGGGAACTCGTAGCTGCAGTGGGGGTCAGTGAAAACTGGGCCAAATCAAAGTGATTAAGGACCTGCAAATCAATAACGCCTTTATATTAGATTTACTCAGCCTCTTCGGATCACACCGAGTCAGCAGAAAGACGGAGGGAGGCAGAGGCTCAAATGAACCCAGATCCAGCTAAGCGTCTGCAGATTGGGTGTCGGTATAAATCTTTAGGCTCGCATCAAGTCTTTGAGGCGTGATAAAATAATATAATCATCTTTGAATCGAGGGGGATAAGTTGAGGACTGTCTTTTGTTTCTGCTGATCTCTTAACTCCAGTGTTTTGATGATGAAACAGAAAGAAAAACCACTACCCTGAACCGATTTATGAGGAATATTGGTGGTTAACGCTCCAAAAGCGCGTGACCAACAAGAGGCAACGTCACGGCCGTACATCTCCACATCAGAGTGCAGAAGGGTCAGGTGTAACGTTTTATCTACCATCATCACCAAGAAGTTCAGAAAATGAACCGTGACGTTAAAATATCTGATTGTAATGTGATGGGAAATCTCACTTTTTTACTCCACTGCATTTTACATCTTGTATTAATTGACAGCTCATAGAATATTAAAATAGTCCACGAATCGAGAACACAAATACAAGTGCGTCTTTAGGTTTTAAAAAAAGACAAGCCTTGTATATACGATATCTTTATACATCCAACTGTTTTCAGTGTGAGGACATGAAACCCTTATGTCCCATTGTCGTTATAAAACTGCCGTTGTGAAAACTCAAATAGATGTGTCCAAAAACTGGAGCCATACGCTAGAATCAAGTGAATGTAACGTTCACACCTGTAACATTTGACCAAAAGAGCAAAAATTCTAGTAGTTTAGTTGGACACTAGTGTCCTGAGAGTGATGCGTCCGGATGTGACATGACTTCGCTGCGTCTGCCATTAACTTTGGTGGCATCCAGTGTAATTTCTGTTTGTATGTTGAGTCATGCCAGAGGTGATAAAACATACTGGAGGCTGTAAAAACGAGAATGAGACGATTTAATACCACTGGGAAAAAAATACAATATTGAATACTTTAATAACAGTGAGAAAAGCTGCCCATTTTGTAAAAAGAGTGCAGAGCTGCAGACGGTTAAATGGAAAGAGCAGAAGGATCCTAGAAAGTGGATGAAGCAGATCCGGATGTCAGAGCAGATATCGAGGATTACGAGCGTCAGATGCCGCCGCGGCCCGACACTTTGGGTCTCGGTTAAACTGAGTGAAAACAATGACACATGCAAAGAGAATGTGGATGTTGTAAATGTGTCAATGACACACACACACACACAGAGAACATTAGAGCGTACTCTGTGAACACCGGTGGGTAAATAAATAGCTTTCTACTGACAATTAGCTGAACTAGTCTTGAAATGAGCACCCATGCATGTGCATACACACTTGCACACGCACAATGTGCCGTTATCCCTTATCTCCATGGAGACAACATGTCACCTGCACACCCCCCCCGCCCCCCACCCAGCCAGTGTTTGTCTCACAGTAAATCTAAATTGGCGAGTGCAGTTAACCCCCTCACCTTCCTCCTCAGCCAGCTCCTAAGTCTCTGAATCCCTGCAGCAGGCGATGAGAGAGAATTACAATCAATGTGAGAAAAAGAAGTGCGGAGGAAGAGGAGGGAGGGGGCTTTGGGGGGTAAAGAAGAGGCAGTGGAACGTGTTAGCACACAACAGAACCAGGGTCATGCAGAAGCCACTTGTTTTGCTGTAGTGAAGATAAGGAATAAAGAAACTTTCACTGGGAGCGTGTGTGTTTTAGAGTTTCCTTTTAGGAGAGGAAGGTTATTTTGGAAGCATCTTTGATGTAATCGGGTACAAAGGAGGGTGTGTGGTATATGTGTGTTTGTATGTTGGAAAAAGGAAGGGGGGGGGGGTTGTCGAGGAGGGCTCTGAAGGAACCTCCAATCTGTTTACAGCTCTGATTGGAATTACACAATCAATTACCACCCCCTGCTGTGGCCCAAATGAGGCAGCCCAAAAGACAGGGGAATTGGTTAAATGTTATTGTTGGGAGGCCATTATCCAACAATCGGGGTGGTTAATGCAAGAAAATGACATTCATTAAAAGGCTCGACGGGAGGCTCCCAGGGGCCAGGCTGCAGCTGACCCTCATTCACCGCCAGGCTTTGTGGTCCCTCGTCCACTGTGGGGAGGGGAGATCATGTCAAAGGCACAAAATGCTCCTCTTTTGTCGGAGAGTGGCCCTCAGTCTCGCTTTCTGCGAGTCCGTGTGTGTGTGTGTGTGTGTGTGTGTGTGTGTGTGTTGGGGGCAGAGAGCCAGAGAAAATACCTGTGACTGTGGGCATGAATGTTTTTGTGCTGTGGAGAAAATGTGTGAGATGTCAGCGAGAGAAAAAAGGGATAATTACATCATTCTGTGAATTAGAGGAGTAGAGTGATCGAGCCCCCCCACCCCCACCCCCCGCAGACGGATGCACATGTAATCCTGCAGTAATGAGGCAGCAACAAAATCATACTCCACACATACTTAGTCCTATAATGTATATCATCAATGCAGCCGCTTAAAAAAAAGCTATTCCTCCCTGCGAGCGCACTTCCTGCCGGCAACGGTGATATCATCTATCAACGCAGACGCAGCTATCAAAAGCCAAAAGTCAAAAGTGAGAGCGTGCATCAGCCCGCAGAGACACAGCGAACTGGTCGTGCAATTATTTTTAATACAGGATCCCTGTGCGAGATTATTTTTTGCAAACTTCCACCAACGCAAAGGCTTTCTTTATCTCGTTCTATTCAGATAGGCGCGGATAGGGCGGCGGGTCAGCGAGAGGAAGACAGCCGTGGCCTTGTTATTTCTGTTCATCCTACAGGAAACAAGAGCCATATCACTTATGAGACGCAGGGAAGAAATATGTTCCTTTATGGCAACACAAAAAGTCCCACTGTGGCTGCTGGTATGTTATGTAGGACAGGAATTAGAGTAATGGGCTGTTTCGGGAGAAGCTTTATGAATCCGAAGCTTAGACTTTATTATGTAAAGTGCCTTGAGATGACTTTGTTGTAAATTGGCGCTATATAAACAAAGTTGAATTGAAAAAAAATTAAAGTGATAAATGAAAAAGCAGGAGCTGCTAGGACATTTTTCACTGCAACAGTATACGAGACCTGTTCAACTCAACGATATTGGAATAAACGCTGAAAATGTAAAGCCAGACACATTTGACTCATTTGATTTACAAAACATTTGGCAAATAAGCTAATGTTCATTTTTTATGTGTCAATTTAAATGTGAAATCAAGAACCAGACTGAAAGATACTCGCAAGAATTTCTACTGGCTGATATTTCTGACAAAGCTTTTGGACATTTCTGCACGTGGCCGTTCACCACTGATGCAAATGGCAGCATGTTAAAGGAACTCGTGTCCTGTAATTAAGCTCTTCAAAGAAACTTGTAATCCGTCAGTCTGCCCATTGCATTAGTTTGTTTTTTACGAAGCTTCTGTTGAACCACAACTTAAAAAAAAAGCTCCGATTAGCTCATTTTTACAATTCTTTTTTTTCATTATTACTGTTATCAGTTTCAAGTTATTCCAGTGACCATTGTAGGTGTTTCTTCGTTTACTGAAGGTACCAACGATTTTCTCCACATCTAAAAAGTTGTAGCTGCTCATAATGTCGGTGGTGCCAGAAAAGTAAAACTTGTCTTGGGTTTCATACGACTGAAGCTGTGTGAACGTACGCTTCCCCAACCGTATTCAAGCATTCAAGGACATGTCTTCTGGCCTTCAGAGTTTCTGGTACATAAGAACTTTTGGACTCTGAGTTGAAAGGAAGAAGAAGCTTCAGTTGGTGGGAAAGCAGTTAATGCAGCCAATGTGCTAATCAAGGCGTAACCTCAACACACAGACCAGTTCAGCTCAAACACGATTTGCCTGGTCAGCGGCAGAGCAACAGGTAGAGGAAGTGAAGGAAGGCAAAGTTCTGTTTGTGGAGGTAATTTGCAGGTATGTGGGATTGAAATACTAAGGCAGAGGATGGATGCTGGAACTGGATTAATGAGTTAAACAGGGACAGATGCGCCATCAGGTGTAAGATCACACGGATTAAAAACTGAGAGGAACAGCAAGATCTGAAACCCTGCCACCACCATGACAGGTGAAGTCCTGGAAGGTGTCCGGAACCACGTGTTGTGTGAAAGGTCGGCAGAGCAAAGACTCATCAGGAGTGTTGTGCGTGTTCTGCGGCCGAACAGGTTTACCGACTCTATTCACACCGTTTGATTGGGACGCCGCGCATACACTCGCTCTTGGTTCGTCACATCTTGACCTTTTCCGTGTCTTATTCGGCACGCCGAGCTTGATTCCGCAACGCCTTTTGGCTACGCGGGCATGAAACTGACGCGTGATTAGCGCTGATAACTATTGCAGATAACCGAGACGTGGGGAAGCCACGGGAGTGCGGATCCGAGCAGTGTGCCTTTGAGGACTGAATCAATTTTGCACACTCACCAGGTCTCTGGCTTATTGAACACACAGATTGACCCAACTAAACATGGCTGCTACTTCAAACCCAAACACTGGCCTTTGACTCTTGACCATCTGTTGGCTCCAACCAAAGAAAGAAAGCAAAAGTCTCCCAAAGAGTGGGGGGGGGGGGGGGGATCACTGCATGTTCATTTTGGCAAGAAAACTATTTGCGCAGATAAAGGGATCAAATAGAAATCTAACACAGTAATTACAAAGCAATAGTTTAATGAAATTTTCTGGTTGCTACAGTTGCATGCTGTCTAGTGTGAGCCAGGCTCATCAGAGAGAGGTGAAATAATTATCACAGGCACCTGTTATGGCAAAGAACAGGTGGAGCTATAGCGTTTGTAATCTCACATCTCAACGGATATTATCGGGATGTGTGTGCGCGCGTGGGGGTGCGAGTGTGTATATGCACACAAATTTCATCTTTGTGCCAAGAGACTCGTGCGTGCGTGCGTGTGTGTGTGTGTGTGTGTGTGTGTGTGTGTGTGTGTGTGTGTGTGTGTGTGTGTTCGGTGCTGAGTTAAGCCTCTGATTGAGAAACAAGCCACAGTAGCAACATGGCTCACTGTTTCCCCCAGCATCTGTCTTGAGCAGCATGGGGCCTCCACGCGTGAGGGAGGGAGAGAAGATGAAGCCACAGAGAGGCGGCTTCCCTTCACTTTTACTTCCTCTCTCTCTCTCTCATTATTTGGGAGGCAACGCTGGAGTTGAAAAAGACCCTCTCTCCCTCTCTCTCTCTCTCGTTCTCTCGTCACAGTGTGAGTTTTTTTGTCTTCCATCATCTGCGAGTCAGCGCCAGGTCATATCACAACACGACGTGCTCTGCTGTGAGTTTAGCACCAGACACGCCAGCTCCCCGCCACTTCCTTCGCACAGACACAATTTCTTTGAGACACACTGTGCCGCACTGTCAAAATACTGGAGGTAGATAAAGTAGATAGTCAAACGCGGGAGCTGTCCTGAATGTTAGGAAGATCTCACTACTGCTTACTTTTTTTTCATGTTCCTTGCAAACGGCGGAAACACATCAGGAGGAAAACCTGGAAAGTGCAAGTAGCAGAAACGCGCTTGAGGGGTAGATTCCCAGTGTAACCATTTGGATTGTTTTTAAATTGGTGGAGCCGACCTCCATGTAGGTCAGCGAAAGGTAACGTTTTAAAAGGTGGGATTTTATCAGACGCAGCACAAACACCACTGCAAAGCTAATAGGCATAATCAAAGTCTCCATCCCGGTCATTTAATTCCCATTGCTATAGATGTGCTCTCTCTTTGGCTGTAATGATTAGCAATAAAGGTGCAAAATGAAGTCGGCTGGTTATGACGGAGGAGGTGGTGATCAGCTCCATGCGCTGGCTCTGCTGGGTGCCATTTCGTCCAGTTTACCCAGTCCACCAATGCTGTGATTTTAAAGTTTAGGATCATGTCAGTGTTTTAAATAAACCTCTACATAACCTAAATATGACCTCATGACAGACACGCCATCAGGGAGCCAGCAGGATCCGGATGTTACATTAAAGTATTAATAACAGTTTAATCATCTTACGTTATTTTGTTTGCGCGTGGGAAAGAACTGCAGCAGTGACTCTAGGTTTGGAGTTTTCAACGTGACCATTAGCAACATCCAAGCAGAATCAAGCTGATTTATACTCAAAGTCAAACACCGTCAAATACTCTGAGGTTCTCATGCTGCACGTTCGTTCTTTTGTAAGCCAGAAGAACAAGCGCTAACGTTTGGACGAGTCCCTGCAATCATCGTCACAAACACGGTCATGCATTGTTTGTGTAGTGGTTTCTCTTCCAAGATTTCACTGAATCAACCAAGTAGTAGAGGGAAACAGCTCATTTCCAACTGCATCCTCATCACTGACAGTGTCCCCAGTTGGTTGTGGAAAAAAAAAACAGTTTTACTGGGATTGACGCGAAGCAGCTGTAGCAAACACAACAGTGTCACCTAGTAGTTAGACACGGAAACCGTTAAAGGAAATGATTCCAGTGGGTGACAGAACTTTATGTCGCTCTAACCATGTGCAGTTAGTGCTTAAACCTAACCCTGATGCCTTTGTCTCTAAACCCGACCAAACCAAACATGTTGGCACCTTTGGAATCGTACGTTTGGGTTCCTGGGGCCAAAGGGAGGTAAATTTATCTCCTATGAGCGTTTGAGGACTTGCTGTCTCTTTCCACTGTCCTACTGTTCTTTCCCATCGCTACCGAAACTTTCTGATCATGTTTTAAATGTGCAAATCCACTGAGTGAGGCATGTCAGTGAGCAGCTCGCACAATGACTTATTATTCACTTTACCTGTTTTTGGTGAATGAGATTCATAACAGATGAATTGCCTGATGAAATAATTTTCCCCCCCCGGGAAGTCGACCTGTCCTCAGCTTGAGCCTCATTTTGGAGGCACAAAAACTCTGCAGAACCTCCGATTGAAAGAATAGATTTTGCCTCTAAATAGCTTCGCGAGTGTTTACTAGTGAAGGTTGAACAGCTGTGTGTGTCCTTGAAGAGGTAGACCAGTCTATAAATAGCTGTGGAGTACAGTTGCATACAGTGGCTGTAATCTCCAACAGAACACGTTCAGTTCTATGCCCACGTGAGCGGTTATCTAACGGTACATGGCGGTAAACTCGCACGCCGACATGTTTAGGTTTCAGGATATCAAACACTGGCTGATGCTTCTCAGATACAACCTAGAGAAACTACGTAGGTGCAGATGTTCCGGGGAGAGGAAGAAAAAAAAACAACAACCCTCAAGACCAGAATCGACTTTCATGAAAGATCAACGGCATTACACAAAGGAGAAAAACACTCTTAATTTATGTTCGGATATTGTAATGCATGCCGTTCCTTCCATATTCATTGGCTCGGTAATCAAAATAGTTTCTTCTTTCATCCTTGGCACTGAAATGTTACCGAGTCTAGCTGGGCCGAGATTCAGTTCAGGATGTGTTTGACACTCTTGCCATATTTTGAATATCTGATCCAAAATGATTTTTTTCCAATGTCAGGAGCCAGACAACTGTATTCAAATATTTACTTTTCTCTTTCAAAATTATTCCAAATCAATCTGCCCTCCAAACCCGCGCCCTCGGAGGTGAGGTTGAATTGGAGAGTCGATTACATTAATGTCAAATTAGCGCTTGAAACTCAATTCTTGATTCAGTCATTTGCACTACTATCAAGCAGGAGTAAAATGTTAGTTATCGGGACAAAACCTCGGCCTACGATGCCAGAAAAGTCAGCGGTGGAAGAGGTACCACAGTACAAGTACAGTACAAGTATCAGTAGCACATTACAAGTCCATCAACTTGAGGGTCAGAAGGCAAATTGGAAGGGTTGTGATATTATTAATGAGGCGGAAAAGAAACAAAAGTTCAGCTGCACAAACTCAAAATACTTTTTTGTCTTGCCTCATATTCTCTTGTAGTATATAACAAGGAGAAATTAAACCTTCATGGACCTGCTAACAACTGCGACCCCAAATAGACAGTTTTGCGTTACTTGCACGAGGGCAAATAAGCAGAAATCGCTAATTTAATTTCACTTTGTGTCTTATTTCTATTACCACCCGCAGAAGCCCAGCTGTCAGACAAACGGAGAGGAGAAGACAGTAGCGCAAAACTGTCAATTCAATCCAAAGGAGTTTTTTTTCCAAGGCTACCTGTACGTAAGTAACAACTAAGTTTTACCATGGCTACAGAAGGATTGAGAGGCTTACAAAGTGACACCAACATGCACTGAGGCAAGCCAAGTCCAGAAGAAAGCCAAGTACACAAACAATAGTTTGGTTGTGTCAGGCGAAGGAGGCATATCATTAACACCAGCGATGTAACTGGAAGGGGCCAATCAACACCTGTTTCCACTGTTATCACGCTTCCACACAGAAAAATTGCGTGTCAGAGCATCAAAAGTGACATTTAGCCACAAAAACTAAATATTCCAACGCACGAGTGAGTCACAACAAAGCTTTTAGAGCTCGCTGCAGTCAAACGAATGGCTGCGTCTTCCCTGAAACGCAACGGTTTCGCCGAACTGACTGTAACGTGGCGCGTTCTTATAGCATTGCAAAGCCGGGCCTATATAAAGCAAAGATAAGACGGCGACTGTGGTGCTTCCAAGCGAGTCATCTCAGGCAGCCAGCATAGCTATCATTATCTGTTAAAGAGCCTCCGTCCCTATGGATCATCATTATGAGGCGCATTAGAAAATACTTTGATTAAACTCCCCTAATCCAGCACAGACAGCTGCAGTCCATTCACAGCTGCCTAATCTCCCTGCCACTAAATACCACGGAGACAATGGGCAACAAATGACAACTTACGTGGAGGGGGGGGGGAGAAATAAAGGAGGGAGAAAACAAAGAAAAAGATGGAGAGAAAGGGGAGGGGAGAGCTGATTCCTCTATCAAAGGCGGGCGGTAAACAGTGCTGATGGCAAGCCGTATCATGCCAGGAGATGGCTGATGCTTTCTGGGAAATGAAAGGGGATACAGGGAGAGAGACGGAGGGAATGTGAGGTGCAGGGTAAAGAGTTTAGGGAACGGGACTGGGAGGAGCTGGAGCGCGCGAGGATGAGAAAGGGAGGCAGCGAGAGAGTGACGCAAGGGGAGAGGAGGTGGGGTGGGAGGAACGGGAGGAGGAGGAGGAGGAGGAGGACGGAGCCGCGTCTCCCCTCGGCTGGCAGATGAAATGTTGCACATGGAGGAGAGATCTCTTTCACCGCGACTACAAACAAGGCGAGGGTGCTGATGGGAGCTGCTGCAATCAAGATGAGAGGGGGAGAACGAGAGTACGGAGAGAAAGAGAGAAAAATGAAAGTACTCCTCAATGGTACAAATCACCGCGGGGAGGTTATCAGGGCCGTCGGCAATCACTATAATGACAACACGGTGTGACATGATAGTTACAGCACTCAAAGAAAATCATTTGCCAGGGCTGAGGAAGAGATAGGCAGGCGGGCAGCTTCATAAATACTGGTCTGGCTGCAGAAATCACACACAATGTGTGTGTGTGTGTGTGTGTGTGTGTGAGCTGTTACTGTGTCCAGGAGGTCAGTGTGTGTCTAGGACGGCGGCCACACGACTGGTTGACGTGAGTCAGAGTCATGGCGGCGTCGTTCTTTTACAGTCACACTGCAGCAATTAACTTTAGGCACATAACAACACACGATCACACAGATCGATGCTCATAAAACACAGCTTACAGTCGGCTGTAGCTGCCGGCTCTACTTTATTACGATACACCTGCACAACATGGTGCAACACGTGGTAAAAAAAAATACACTGTTCTGCCATCAAGTCGACTTTGATGGTTCCGCTTACGTTCACTTTAGAACCAGGTTTTCTTTGCATCATGTTTTTGTACTGATGTCTTAAACTTGTATCATGTTACATGTGTTTTTATTGGTAAATTGCAGATGTTCCTTTTTTAAACTGTAAAACAACGAGGCGGAGCAGCCTGTACAGACTGTATCCTGAGAGGCAAAACCCGGGGCAACAAAGACTGTAAAGCTCACTACTCCAATGACAGCAGGTGACTCAGACTCAATTATCGACATTTATCGACATTGCAGTGAGCTCAGATCGGACTGGACGGCGGGGGAAAAGGCTTGGAGAGAACATCCTCGGCGTCCACTGCAGACCTTCCCACCACCCTCACCCAAAAAAAGCTAAAAAGTTTTCCAAAAATTGCATTTTTTAAAAATGTAAAAAGTCTTGTGGCCTATACGTCCGTCTCTGATGGTTTGTCGACCAATGACAGTTAGGCAGCTTCTTAAACGGTCACTCATAATGAAGACAAAGCTTGAAATGATGATCTCGGGTTTGGGGTTTGGGATAAAACAGCAGGACCGTGCAGCTGACACCGTGACGACATCTGTTTTCCTCGTCAAAGTTCCCCACAGCAGCTTATACAATGTCATACTTATCTCATTATGACAACACGAGCTGGTGCAATGAGTTACTGTGAGCGTCTGTGGGACACAACTACATAAGTTGCAATATTATAACGTGAGACAAATATGACGTAGCGCGACAGCATCTTGTTGTTAAAAAACTCGGCTTTTAGTCATGCCTACGTACGCTGAAGTGAACTCGGCACACAAATTCAATGCGATTTATTCACCTGGACTCACGCGGCCAGTCGAGCAAATATTACCATTCTGTTTTTACTACCCCCTTCGTCCTCGTATTCATGGCCAGCCCCTCTCGTCTTCTCTGATCTCCCTGTGAAGGTGTGCCATGCAGCAGCAGGGAGCTTATTTGCGGTGTGAGCATGCATGTATTACTACACATCTACCCAGCGTGCTCGCGCAGAGGGGCGGCGCGCTGGATTTGGTGGCCACGGTCGTTACGTGGAGGGACGACGGCGCTTGGAAACAGGAGAGGTCCAGGTTAATACGGCTCAGCTCCACGTCGGAGAGGCTGCTGGCAGGGGTCAGAGGTCGGCTGATGAGAAAGCACAAAACTCGCGCCAGGCTTCTCTCTCCGTTTGCCTGTGTGGGCAGCGTCAAGGTCAGGCTGGTAGGAAGAGTGAGTCACCACAACCACACGGACCTACACACACACATGCAGCGCTCTCTCTCTCTAAACGAGCTCACGTACACACACACACACACAAACACACAGATGAAGATACACAGAAAGCTAGATTGTACTTTGATGCACTCACATCCATGTGCGCTGGGCCTTTGCTGTAGGGCCTTCTGGGTTTTATTTACAGAAAATCAATTAAAAACAGTTCGTAGCCCACAGCAGGAACAATATCATCACGTCTCACTGAAGTATGAAACAGTCGGGCTTTGTGCTACTTAGAGAAGTTACACTTTTTTACACAGCGCTTGCTCAACTGTTAAGTGCTAGTCGCCGACCTGGGAACCAGGTAAATCCGACAGCATCTGCGAGTTAAATCTGACTGGTAGTGAGACGATTAGGAGGATAGTGCTTTCTCCCTCTCGACTTTCCATTTTGATGTTCGCGTACACAGAATAATGCCTGTCATTTTAAAAATCGACAGTATCCAGAACACTGCACACTCGCCTCCATTCATAGGTTGTCTCAGCTCAGAGACAACACGTTTGGGCACAGAAACCTTTTCCCGGTCGACCTGAAACGAGCTTGGACTCGGAGAATCTGGGGGCTGATGTATGGATTTCTCAGATTTCTGCCTTTGGCCTGTAAGTGTTGGTCAAATACTGACAGACGTATTCCTGCACACCTGAAACCTGCTTATTAATGTTTTCCATAAAATGCATTTCCCGTACCGTAATGCTCCCTTAGTGGTAAATGCACATGTAAGTCATGCTTTTCACTCGCTCACACTGTTTTTGCATCTGCTCCTTGTTCTTAACCTTGACCACAAGTGCGTATGAAATATATTGTTCTCGCCAAAGTCAATGTATGACAACACGAAAGAGACGCCGAGCTATGTTTTCCATACGGGGGGTCATTCACTGTGCAGTAAACAGACCTCCTCATTCGACGTAACCTCCGGTGTCCTCCTCCCTCTGAGGTCTCCCACAATCATGAAAATGATCGCTATCACAGCCGCCACGTAAACCAGACTACAGGACTCTGCCACGCTGAGACAGCGTCAGTCAGAAACCACTTCCATAATAACAGCTCGTCGTTCAAAATGGGCCTTTTGTTTGCAGCATAACAGGCAACTGTCAAGATGTCACCCTCGGCTGGGGTCTCGGCACGCCACGGCGGAGGAGGGGTCTAATTGTGTTCGGTGGTAGCACAGTAAGGACGCGGGAGAGAGGGAGACGGTGAAGAAACGATACAAGGGGTCTGAGTGGAAACACTAGACAGACTGACAAAGGGAGGTATAAAAAAGCAAAATGGCGACACGTGTTAACTGCAGGCGAGAGGTTGAAAGAAGATCAGAGTCGCAAACCTCATCCAGGCGTCACGAGCCCACTCTGCTCACTGATGTTTCCTACTCTGAAATTAAACTCGAGTGACATATCGGTGCCTTTCTGGGGCAAGGGATAAAACTAATTTAGCCCCAGAAAACTGTCAGTCTCCCCACTCTCAGTAATCATTGTTGCTTACGCCGCAGCTGTTTACATGAAGAGTGTGGAAATGCATGTTAGAAAATGTACATGAAAATTTTGTTGTGCAGGCACGTGAGGAATTTCTTCCATCGGGAGTTAAACTGATGTTTGACACCCATTCTCCAAAAAAGCATATGAAATAAACCTGAATCCAGAATGTCAAATCTGATCTTCACAACGCATAAAGAAACATCTAAAAGCCGTCAGACTTAAGTCCATTTGTGGCCTTTACTGACATTTGGAGGCTGATTTCTGGCTGCACCCACTAACGAAACCATCGTGACTCAATTTCCCAACAGAGAAAGAACACTTAATCCCGGTTGGGTTTCCATCCAAGAGATTTTCGACGTCCTGGGGCTCCCTTAGTTGGAGCGTGAAGCCAGAGTTCACACACACGTTTACTCCGGAGCCATGACAAGAACTAACTCGGTTTCTTCCCACCTTCCTGCGTGTGTGACAGGAAATCACCGGCAGCCACTCGACCCAGGAGTGATTCCTCCTCATCTTCGCCACTCCTCGCGGGCCTCTCAGCAGCCACTCCTGCCTCAGACCTGCTCCTCCGCGTCTTTTCCACCCTCATCGCCTCTCACATCATTTGACATCAAAGGGGCCGCGACGAGTCTCGCTGTTTACCCTCCCTAGCAGGCGCTCATTACAAAAACATCAAAATAAGCCGTGCAGAGAGGCAGGGCGAATTAATGATCTCCCTGTGCCACCGGTGCCCTGCACACCCTCCAAACGGTGCCAGGCCATTTGACGCAGAACAAATACACTGTGCTACACGTACGTGTGGAGTTAGACGAAGACGCTTGCGCACACACACACACACACACACACACACACACACACCCACGCGTGCTGTAGTGCCAAGGCCTGTGGCTGCTAACGACCATTCAATTAGTGGAAATTAAGGAAACATTGTGAGGTCCATGCTGTGACCATTAGTTGCTGGAGAGAAGGACAAGGAGTGTGGGCCAGAATTAATCCCTCAAGAGCAAGAAGGAGAACCTCGCAGGTCACCATCCACCAGGGCTGTTTGATTTTAACTCTAATGACCCCCAGCCAGGGTGGAGGACGACTACGACGGAGAAATATGTCATGTGCAGGCTGTTGTGCTTATAATTAGTAGATCTATTGCAACCATGGCGGTGAAGATTGTTTTGGTTTTTTTTGGTTTTTTTTAAAAATCTCTCATTGCATTATTAGCAGTGTTTTGCGGGTGCAGTCAGCTGTTTCAACAGCGGATTCAACACAAACGCTCATTAGACGAGCAGTTTGAAGCAAATCCTCATTAGATCAAGTGATTTCAAACAAATTGCCGCTCCACAAAGGCAAACCCGACTGTTAAATCAAAGTGCTTCGCCGATGCATTCTGACACAGCACATACATCAGCGTGCCCAGGTCGCTGTGCAACACATGGCTTTCCCCATGCATGTAATGCTAGGTTTTTATTTGGAAATTAATTCCTAATCTAATCTATACAGCGCTATTAATAACTATTATAAAGCACACCCCAGTCAAGAATTAATCAGAGATTGGTAATTAGTGTAAAATTTAAATGCATGTTGTAAACCCACATTGAGTGTCTGGCACTAGACGGAGGTGCCAAGCCACCGCTGTACTAATTAGTTTGCAATTATGTTTAATAAGTTCTGTGGAAGCCAATCATGTTACAGTCGGGGAGCTGGGCTCCGTGGAACCAACATGGAGGAGGCGGCGAGACACACTGCATCTTATACATTTTCTTTTCCTCGACGTTTCTTTGTCTGAGAAGGGTTTGCTGAGCGACGCGTGCTTGATTTTAGGCGACCGCCCTCCTTGGCGCTCAGCTGAACACACTTCCTGCTGGGAGCTTCCCAGTGCTGCGAGCCTGCCCTCGTTCACTCTTGGAGGACGACCGTCATTTTCGGCTGTTCCCCTCTGAGCGTATTTTGCGATGAAGTGCAATTTTTGTGTCGCTAGATTTTTTTTTTCCTCTGCCTCCTTCGACTGGTGATTTTCTACATTTCCTACAACGTCTTTTAAAACTAATCAATTTGCCTGAACGTGTCACGCCAGCTGTATGTGGGAGGACAACATACAAAAAGTGAGAGTGTTGGGGAGGGTCATTCTTTTTACCAGCTCGTTTCTTTCAGGCTGTCCGCCGGCGGCGAATGAGTTTGGGAAAGATTCATTATACTCACGTTGCCCTGGAATCAACCTGCAGACACTAAAACTAAGATTAAAATCTATTTGCAAAGTAATTCAGGGGCCCAAATGTTCAGCAAAATAGTCGAGCTGATGGAGTGCTTATTCTGAAGCAGGTGAGAAAAGAGACGTTTGACTCCAAACTCAAGTTTGTTCGGCTTTTTTGTGCAGAAACCAGTGCGTAAGCCGGATTTTCATTGGTGCAAGTTGTGTTCGCCCCATAACACACTCTGGTGTTGAAGACCTCGAAATCCAGGTTGTCATGACTTTTCCTCAAATGTTTGATATCTGCCCAACACATCAACACAAATACTCCAAAGGAGTTTCTATGTTATGCCATGAATATTGTAACTGTAATACTGCACAGTAAATTATCCAAGTGCTTTTCATTCTTTTACTAGTTATTCAAACCACAACGAAGCCAATTTTGCATAATAGCTAAATTGAGTTTTATTTCTATTATTATTGTGTCGCCACAACATTGAACATTAAAGCAAAATCTGCAATGAAATATTTCCCACATCCCAACTGTGCTATGAACACATCAGGCTGTTGAAACTTTACCTGTGTCCGGCTAAATTATGGCAGGACAGCTCAACATTTCACACCATCACCTCCTGAACCCCTGACACATGTAGCTGTTTAAACCCTGCTGTCAAAGTTCAACCAAAGATCAGGAAGGATGAAGCAATGCCTCCTTCAACCCTCCAGACAGAAAAAAATAATAAAGAAATCAACACAATGAACGTCATGAATGCAGGAACCCTGGCTCCGATCTGCCAGGCTGAGTGGTACACTGTGAATTCACTTAATTGAAAGCGGTTTGTGAAACTTGGCCGTGGACCAAAAAAGCTGTAAATGGCTTCACGGGTTGGTTCTTGAATGGTCAGCTGTGGGCGAGGGCCACTGGAAACAAGGGAGGAGGAAGGAAAGGTAGCCTGGGCGCAAAATATTCAAACGCTTTCTAGCTTCTCCAACTGAAATATTTCTTATGGGATTTGGCAAAAAATAAAAAATAAAAGGAGGCGTTTCTCGTGCTGCTTTTGGAATGACATCGAAGACAACGGCTTCAGAGAGCGACGAGGCAACATATTAGTCGTTAGAACTCCAACAGCTCGCTACAAAGATCTCCTCCTGAGCTCATGGCAACACATAGGGTCTAACGGCAGGGTTCAGCTGGGACTCTTGGCTCAGGCTCGTCTCAAACAGGCTGTGCAAGTGTGTGTGTGTGTGTGTGTGTGTGTGTGTGTGTGTGAGCTCCCAGTCGCTGCGGTGCCATTTGGACCGGTGCCTGACACCCTCCGTGTTAATAAGAGTAATCAGTGCCCCCATGCCTGCTACCAGTCTACATAGCACAGCAGAGACATGGCACAGGCCTGCTCTGCCACCTGAGTGTGTTTACACAAAACACACATCACCTCCCCCACGACACACACACACACACACCCTCACAGAAGCTAATGAGGGGGAAATGCAGTCAATACAGTACAATTGATCAGCATTGTCCGGCGACAGCACGCCATCGATTGGGTTTCCCTCGCCAGTAATGCCTCATTAGCCGCGTCTTCAACACACACGAGCAAACACACAATCAGGTGTAACGCAAACGCGCCGCAAAACAAATCACGGCGTTCAATTTTAAAGCACTCGCCAGGCTTTGGTTCATTTCGCAGGGAACGCTCAGTGGACGAATGTGCTGCTGAAGCCGGCCTCCGTATGTTTTCATTAATATCAGTCGTGCGATATCAATATTAGGGCTGCGTGTGATCAGTGTTGTTAAGGCAAACCGACCCAAACGCTGTTTCATTGTGAAGCTGCGCGGTCTCAAATTTAAAATTTGTGCCACATTTTGTTTTTATAAAAGACTCGCTGACAATTAATTAGTGTGAATCACTAATTGGAAAAGAAGCTCGTGGTTGATAAATTTTGCCTTTTACCTATTTCTCCTGCTCTTGCAATTAATAAAGAGTTGCAGTAGAAATCTTGAGTGTCATATGACGGAGCACAAGCTCTTTTCAGAGGGATTTCAATCCGACATTCAAGTTATTGTGTACACACTCCCACAGTGCACCTATATTTTCTTGAGTTCTTTGTGTTTTACTTGGCAATCACTCGGTGCGATTCTTGCCAAGGCACGGATGCAATTGATTTGCTGGAGCATCTGTTAGCCCCGTTGGACCGAAATGCAGTTGTGTACATTAAACAGCAAAAGCAACATGTCTGTTGCTCGGGAGTGAAGCGACTGGACCTTTTCCAGAATCATTATCAATCCTTATAATATTTGAAGTGGCTGGAGTTGGACTTACAGTAAGAGCTAAAAGAAAAGCGTTTTGCAGCTTCAGCCTTTATAGCTCAGCGCACTGTAGCAGCCTCTCAGCGCTGGGGGAGAAACTGGCCAAATGTTTATTTTAGCAGCAATTAGATGTTTGTTTAGTTATGTTACAGGAAGAATATCTCCTCCTGGCTGGTAATACTGAGACCTTGTACCGTAGAGGCCCACATGCTAAGTTCTGTCCAGATCAGATATTTTTCTGTCTTCTGAAGGGATTCAGATTAGATTTGAGGCACTGTAATGCGATATATGGTTTGTGGTCGGGCTGCGTGTGCGTGTGTGTGTTTGGTTGGTGGTCATGAGGCAAATCTGTGTGTGTGCATATGTCCATTAGTGTATTTACACGTGTGTTTGAATGTGTGCGGACGTGAAGTGGCAACTGAGACAAAGTTGCGTGTGAGACTCCTTCCAGTGGCCAAACACTGCTCCCATAGAGGCGTCTCCTAAGGCGCACTGCTGATCCCTGGCCAGACCGCTGCTTCCTGAGGCCTGCGTGGATGAAAAATATCCCAGACACACACTCACACACACTCACACACACACAAATCTGTGGAAAGCCCACTTGTCTGCCTGGAAAACCTTGGCGTCCTGGGGGACTGGATTCCCTCAGAAAACACGCACTATTCCTCTCACAGTGGGGCCAGTGTCTGCCTGGAATCAACTGGCTGAGGAAGATGAAGAAGAGGAGGCCTTGGGCAGCTGATTCCTGCACTCTCCCTCGACGTGAACGCTCTCTGGAGGCACAGCCTCGTCTCTTCTCCAGCGTTCCACTTGAACCTTGAGATTGAAGCAGCAAGGAGTAGAAGAAGAGCAGTGAAGGAGTCCCCCCACCCCCGGGCCTGTCTTTGCTGTTTGCTTTTAATCTCCGAGCCTGCAAGCGTGTGCGGTTCGGAGCGGCGCTCAAAATAAAGGCCAGCGTCTCTGGCTGCGATGCGTGTTTGCCCATTAAGGCCAAGAGTCGGGCCTGTCAAACCTTCAGTCGTCCTCAGCACTCGGCACGGCGACTGAACACGTCTTCACGACTATTATGGGAGGAGGGCGAGGTCAGAGCGGCGTTTCGTTGCGTGTCAGTCAGAGAAAGTGCGAGTGTTTGTGTGTGTGTGTGAAGCAGCCGGATCAATCACAGATGCCTGATTAAGAGGAAGAAGGCAGGTTCCCATTTCCATCCAAACCAAAAAGCCAATCCCGCTACATGTAGATTGGGTGTCATTCAACCGCGGGCCGCCACCGACTCGTGTACGTAGACAAACACATTAACCACCGGGGCCCGTTGCCGTAATGACTGTAATAGAGCAAGCCCAATGACAGACAACAGAATAGCACTTTGAACAATGCTGACGGAGAAGGAGAAAGATTTCCTTTTTTTCTTAAAAGGTCTCCCTTTCTCCCTCTTTGGCTAAAGGTGCTTATTTGCCGAGGTGAAACGGTTGCAACACCACAAGCAGGGGCCAATTTCCCTCCTATCAAGCGTGTATTTAATTTTCCTCGTCCCTTTTTTTTTTAACCCGTCTCTCAGGACCGCTTGTGTGAAGGCTGCAATTGATGTTAACATCGCACTTGATTGTACAGTTTCTGGGCTGGTGGCCCTGCCTCAGCCATTACTAGTAATCCTTAAACGTGCTCGGGTTCGATTCTCTGTCTGGTCAAAACTTGAATCTCTGTCTGCTAATGCCTTCAGGAATTTCCTTGCTTCGATTAAATTCCGTGACGGGGGCTGCACATACTATGCTCAGACGGAAGCGTATCACCTAACCTTTGTTTGTAGCCATCAGACAGTTTACAACAACTATTTCTCCCGTAGCTAACGTTTTTTAATGCTCTCTACACTGGATTTATGGATTTGCAGCACAGAAATGTGAACCTGATGATCATCTGCTGATTACAGTTTTTATCAAATGCATGAATGGATTATTGAACAGGCCCGAAGGAGCTTGGTTTGAAAACGTGGAATGACAACAGAAACGTGTCAAACAACTCAACAGCAAAGAATGACCTAAAGTTCTGCAACAGATTTGTAAAATGATCAGACACAGAAAAGAATTTTCCATATGTTCCCCACAGTAGTAGTAGTTATCATAATAATAATAATAGTAAACTACACAGCTGCATCTTTCTGTCTAGTTGTCCATCTTTACCACTACAGATATGAATATAGAAATTGAGTAGCACTGTAACAGCTCTCATTCACAACATGCCTTTATTGTAATTGTCTAATGCATTACACAAAAACTACTAGGTGTTCCCAGGTAATCACTGCAGCTCTTTTATGACTTTATTACTTTCATAATTGAATAAATACAGTGATATTCCATTTACAGAAAATGTTATTACTATGTTATTAGTGTTATTAGTCCCATTATTAGCTATTGGTTAGATATTACCCCTATATCAGCTTGTTATTATAAAAATACTAAAATCAAACAATAAAGGAAAGAGACATAAAATCTCCAAAAATAAATGAAAATGAGAACAGAAAGGGCGGTGGGCCTTTTCTCTCTGACATAGCTTCAGTATTATTGAAATCAGAATAAGAATCCGGTCCAGCAGTAATGCTACATCTGCATCCAAGCAGCTTCCAACACACAAACCACACAACGACCTGCTGGGATCTACGCCGATCTGTAGCTCAGTTGGACACGGTCGTCCACGCACCACACTGGTTCGATCCCCGGTCCCTCCTCACTACATGTCAAAATGTCTTTGGACAAGACACTGAACCCCAAGTTGCTCACGGTGGGTCAGGCGAGCGCCTCGCACGGCAGCCACTGCCATCGTCGTGTGAACGCGTGAATGAGGAGCTACACTGTAAAGCGCTTGGGATAAAAGCGCCGCATATGCCGGCGGCTATTTAGCATTGAACTATGCACGGTAAGGAAGGCATGTCTGAGGCGGTGTTTCATGTATAATGTAGGGAAGGACGCATGTGTGGGTCTGTTTGCATGCGTGCGAGGCGCCGTAATCTCTCTCGCTTCTGTGGATATCTTTCAGTCTTTTTCTCTGTTCAAATTCAACACAGAGCACAACCCGGCAGGAGGAGAAGAAGGAAAAAATCAAAGTCATACTGTTGTCTAGTTAGGCAAAATCAGCAGAGTATAGTATTTGTAGTCCTGTGCTGGCTGTTCAAACAAAGCATGATTACATATCTCGCCTCCACGTTCTCCCTTGTCCTCCTTTTCTCATTTTTCCAGGTGAGAAGATTATGTGGCTGGGCTGTGTCATTTTACTCAAATTGCACACACCTGACAGCCCAGAGTGTGTGTGTGTGTGTGTGTGTGTGTGTAGCTGGTTACAATATGTTTGCATATCTGCCTGTGTTGTGTGAGAGTGCGTGGGCATTTGTGGGTGTGTTTGTTTTCGCGGCCACTAACAGGAGCAACGGCGGTGAAAGGTTGGCCTTCGGTGTCGGTGGACCTCTAATTTGTTCCGCCACGGCAGAAGTCGGCTAATGCAGCACACCTGCTATCCCTGTACCATCATTAGCCGGTGCAGAACTGCAAAAAGGTCAAACATAAACAGAGAGATCACAGAGAGGCAGAGAGAAGCACGCGCGAAATGAGAGACAAGAAACGAGAGTGTGTGCGCACGAGAGAGATAGTGGGAGGGAGACAAGCACTAATGTGGGGATGATGAGTGGGCGTGGGCTGCCCGGGCGTGGAGCGGTGCATGATGGGAACACTTCACACACCCGGGGCGCACGCCTTGGTCTGGGCAAACAAGCCCCAACACGTAGGTACCATCCCTGCACACGAGAAATTCTACACGGTCAGCTGTGCACGTGTGATCGAATGTTTTCGGGTTCATTCTTTGTTTAAAGAAAAATACCCCATCCATCATCGTCATCATCATCATAATCATCTTGAAAAAACAATCTGCTTCCTGTTTGGAAAATCTGCATCCAGAAAAGGAGCTTGTTTGAAAGGACTGGAAACTTAAATGTTATGAGTATTTATTCTACCACTTTGACTGAAATCTGTAACTGTAATGCTGAATGAATGAAGAAGCAGGCTGCGGCTCAATGGAGACTGGACCGGATTAAAAGCCAAACTGAAACTTTGGCGTTCGGATGTAAATGTTGATGACGACAGCAGGTGCAGCAGAAATCTGTGACTTTGTGTATCCCTCTGACTGGACGTTTGCCGTTAGTTGCTAACCAAGTCGCTGATGAAGGAGCCAATGAGCGTAAAGCATGTGGCTGATGCCATGTCACTCCTCAGTAAAGCTGTAACTGTGGCACAAAGTGACATTTCTCACCTGTCCAAAGCAGCAAGTGACTCCTTGCTGGGCTATTTGCTGAACTGCTGTAGCTGGCTTTCCATTTTGCTCGTTCAAAAGTTAGTGAATGAGGGAAAATGATGCATGCTGAGCTGAAAACTTTGGTTAACGCCAGACTAGAGTGGATGCATTTGTACCGTTTTGTGCAGATGATTTTAACTCTAATTGTGTAGGTTAAATACGAGCGAATGCTGCACCACGGCTAATGGCTCGAGCTCTCCGTCCCTTCAGAGGTCGCCACTGTCGAGACAGCTGGCGACAGGTTAACGTGGCTAATTTTCATCAAAGTATGCAGAACATTTGGCGCCTTCCAGCCGATCCTCAAATTGCAGCAAACTCCCGGAACAAGTTGATTCCCCTGTGAAATTGTATCAAATTGCGCTAAAATCTTTCTGGACAAACCCGCATTTCATCCAGTGCTGCATTAACGCTACCCCAGCGACCACGGCTGCCGCACATGACCACATGAGCCTCCCTTTAAGAGTCACTGAAGACTCTCCATCCGTCCCTTCAAATGTCTCGCCATTAATTAAGACAGGAAGCTGCTCTCATGCATACACATGTACAGCACACACACACACACACACACACACAAGCCATAGACGACGTCCAAACGACAATAGGCGCTGTCTTCACATACCTGGCTGCGAGGCAATTAATCGCTGTGGTATTTAGGAGTGTTCAACTAGACAAATATGACAGAGATAGGGACAATTAGTTTGGCTGTTTAAGCTACATTAACTCTCTCAGCTATTACACCCCAGTAGCCAAGCCCAAGTCCTCCCATAGGGAAGCAGCGCCGCGACTGCCGCTTATCGAGTGTGAAAGAACTGGAGTGAGGAAGGAGAAAAAACAACTGTTGGGTGTGCGGCGTAATTGGGAATAAATTTCAATTAGCTGCTGTGTCACTTTCTGAAGTGCGTTTCTTGCAAATGTTTCGACGGTATACGTGAGATTTGAGATTACAAATAAGTGTGTGTGTTTGTCGTGACGCAGCTGAACAAGCTGACAGTCATGCTGCAGTTTTTCTTGCATCCCCATCTATTTCTGAACTTGAACAACGTATTTGTAGATGATGAACACGTATTGTGCGGTTAACTGGCAGGTTTGAAGTACCGTAGTTATATTAGTGGGAGGCTTTCAACACGGGAGCAGATGAAACAGGAAAAAGTGGGGTCACCAGATGAAGCCAGTCCCAGCATGGGATGGGCTCGAGTTTAGCCAGGCACCGGTTCCTCAGCTGACCTCTGCTCTGCTGGCGGAAATGAACGACAGAACAAGGCTAGAATGACACGACCGGGTCAGACAAATCACTTGTCACCTACAGGCATCTACAGCTTCACTTACACAGAAGCATTTGGAGGCAGATTACTCGAACGTCGTGACTTAAACATTTGTCGGTGTTACTCAACCAAGAGCCATTCGATTACTGGCTATTCTGCAATGTCAGTCCAAGTCCAACCTTACAATACCAGTTCCACAAAGACAGTTTTTCCACTTTAGAGGCCAGACCTTAACATTTAACACTAGTGTTTGACTTTGCGATCCAGGTTCTAGAGTCTGATTAAAAACATGTTTTAGAAATGACATGTCCTCCACTCACATCAGGCCCACAGCTGTTACTGTTCATATTTCATCTTCGATGACCACAACAACCATAAAAAATGCAATAAGCCCAAACAATTACCCCAACTCAGAATAGGAAAAAGGATCAAAATAGATATAAAAGATTCAAAAAGAGTCAGGAAATAATCAACAGCAGACTCACATAGACGTCGAATTACTAAAAACACAACACAATTCTTCGTCCGTCATTCACATACTTTTGTTCATGTGACGTTCACATTGTGGTTCCTTCCCGACCACAGGGAATACACGGGTAAAGTCTGTCACCGTTTGGGGGTTCGGTGGCCCGCGATGCTCTAAACACACTCCCAAAGCTTTTCCCACACTCATGAGACGATTCCAATTTTAAGATGACGAAACCAACAAAAACATAGCAATTATGCAGTAATGGTTTCATTATTAGGCTTAAAAAGCTCATCTGATGGAGCCAAACACCCATTTATATAACCTGTCTGCCACCATCCCATCCTCTCTACTGGCTCATTTGACGGGCTCACACTGACTGAGCTGTTTCTGCCTCTCTAATTTCAACAGGACGATGATTCGCCTTCGTGTAAATTAGGCTGTACGTCAAATCAATTTAAATACGCCAGCAGATGCACGTATGTCATCGTCAGCACTTCTATTCACGTTCAATTTAATCAATTTTGCACCCCTGCACGACGGGAAAATGGTTGAGTCCACTGGCCTGGGTTGACCTCCTTCCGAGCTGGTAGTTGGCCACTTATCAAAATGGGGGGTGAGGCGAAAAAAAGGGGCCCTTGCCAAGTCCTCCAAAAAGTTAGCAACTCATGTGGCACTCTAAACAACAAAACAATGATTGCTCTCTTGTCCGTATTGCTGCTGCTACGAGGCAGCGGTGCCAAGACTCTTGTGGAAAAATGCAAAACAAGTGGGTGTTTGACAAGTAGCGACAAACACATTAACGCCAAGGTGGGAGAAATGGTAGCTCAGTGGCTGAGTGTTGGTCAGCACATGTTTAAGCCTGTTTTTCTGTTTTTTATAACCATTTTGCATTTGATCACTCTGGAATAAGCTTGTAACGCCTGTGGTCTGTGCCTGTACTTTCCATATATAGTCCACTACCACAACTTTATAACCTATTACGAGCAAATAAAACTAAAAGCCTTATAATTATGCTATCAGCAACAGCAGCTTTACTCAATATAACAGATACATTCAAATGGCTTAGATGACATGATGGAGTGGCTGTCGGTGCCGGGAGAACACAACATTTATTTATTCATCTGGCCAGGCTGCGTTGGAATTAGTGACTGGCTGTTGTAAAGGAGTCGTGATTAACAGCGGCGCGGGCGACTGGATTCCGAGATTCTCGTGCACAGTGAGAGGCAAGGAAGTTGGGCCCTGCACAGTCCTCCTCAGAATTCATAAAGCAAAACAATAAATTATAAACAGAAAGGCCAGGTACAGTGGTGAGTGAAAACTCTCGGAATAAGGGGGAGGAACGGCCCTTTGGCAAGAAGGACGCCTAATAAGACGTGACAGGACAGGCAGCAGTTCCACTGACTTATGGACAAGTGATCACATTCTCCTGCATCTCACGGTTCGAGTGCCGTGCTCCTTCCTTGGGTTCTGTAATAATCACGCGGCTGCTTCTGAAGGTCAAACTGAACCTGAAAGTGCTCGCAGAGTTTTGAAAAGCATAATGGCTAATTTTCATACAGCACACAGTGTTAAGAGGCACGTCTGTCAGTAAAGAACTTGTGATCTACATTTGAGTTACGTTTCCGCGCCCGAAAACCTCTACCTAACCACAACCCCTACCCCGCTTCACTGCTCTGCTCCATTCCACAGCTGTAACCCCACCTTCAAAATCCCTTCATCCAGCCTGCTCCAGCCCCACCCCGAGCCCCCTCCTCCTCAGGTCTAAGCTTCTCTCTGGGCTACAGGCTACTCAGCGGGGGGTGCTGCAGCGGGGCAGGTATCTGCAGTGTAGCGTGCTGCGCCTGGCGCTCAGGGCGGCTCTCCGGGGTGAAAAGCCGGCAGGGTTCTGATGAGCTCACAGTGTCATTTTCCAACACAATGAAAGAAACGAGAGACCGAGCAAGAGAGAGGAAACGGGCGGGGGGGGAGAGGAGGGTGGTTGAGTGAATAGGCGTGCGTTGTAAATCTTCACGGCGGCAACATGCAACCGTGGAAAAGGGAGGGTGACGGAGAACGGCTGATGGAGAACGGCAGGCTAGAAGAAAAAGAGAGAGGGAGAGAGATGGCGCAGAATGGGGAGCGGATTTGCCTCACTCACTTAATGCACTGCTTATGACAGCTAAAGGGGAAAGTGCACTGGAAATTGGTGAGGAGGAATTACCAGTGTTATACCGCTTGCCATCTTACAAATGAATACCGTTTAGCCTCGGCATATAAATGAGTGGATTTTGCTTGGAGAGGAAAAGAGAACGAAAGGAGAGTAGTGGAATGAGAGACAGAGGAAGGCAAAGTGGCGGCACAAGCAATCAGTGGCCGGCGTGTTTTGCGGAGGTGTGCGCGCCCGCGCGTGTGCCTTTGTGCGCACAAAGGTGTGTTTGCGTGCGCGACTGCGGGCGTGTGTGCGCGCGTGGGGGGGGGCTCAGTGTGAGACTCTGTGCCGAGCCAGCCGCCTGAAATTATGCAAGCAAGTAACAATGAGCAAATTGAACCTCCGCACGCTGACACACAAACACACACTCACATGCGCACAAGCCCAGCACAAGGTCAGGCTCAAAGACAAGGGAGTAGGGGCGTTTTAGCAGTGGGTGGGAGCGAAAAACAGATCATGATAAATTGGCTCGCATTTTACAAAACACTGCCCTTAATGCACCTCGACCAGCCATGCCCGCTAGCCTGGCGCTGGGGCTGCTCTAATAGCGGGAGCTAGCCATTTGTGATATATGAAAACCAGGCTGTGGCACTAACTGTGCAATTACAAAGCGGAAGCGGTGCCGTGTTGTGGCAGCGTGGGGAGGAGAGACGGGGAACAGGAGACAGGAGTGGAGGTTTGCGCACAACAGTATCCCTGTGCCGGTGTTTTTTTCCCTCTGTCTTGTTATCCTGCCTCCGTTCACGAGCTGCCTCCTCTCTCTCTCTTCCTTTCCATCAGCCTTTTGCAAAGGGTTCTGGCCAAATGAGGTGCACTCCTGGCATCCCTGTAGTTTACTGAGAGGTAGAGTGAGTGTGCCAGTTTCACTAAACCACAGGGACCAGAGGAACAGGGAGAGAGGGAGCTCCAGAGCATGTGAACATGGCAAAAATGGGAAAGAGTGCAGCGATGTAGGGAGGAATGGGGGTGAGGGTGGAGGGAGGGAGGGAGGGAGGGAGAGAAGGCAAAATTTGTCTTGCGCATCGATGAAAGGACAATTTATTAGGAGCTGCTCAGGGAGACAGAATATTTTGCCCCAGTGCTATACGGACTGTCTGGATGAGGAATGGGAGCATATTAGCACAGTGCCGGGCCCAGGTCTGGGACGGGCTGGGGCCGAGGCACAGCCCCATCACAGCCTGCGGGAAACACCCCTGGGGGTCGTGGATCACGGGCACACGAGGATGTAGGAGCCGGGTTCTGCAGCGACGACGAGGTTGGTGAGATCGCGGGTGAATAAATCCAGATATATCCACAAACCCAGGATTGCCACAAGACCATAAATCTATTGAAACGTGTGACACGCTGCAGTTTCTAACAACCTTCTCGCTCTTAACTCTAGTTTATCTCAGGCGTTAAACGTGCAAAAGTCAGTTCAAAAGCTGTAAACCTGAATTTGCGCAATTCATTTTGCAGAATTTGGTGTCAGAAAAGGTTTCTTCTATGCATTATTCTACCCAAACACATGTACACATAAACACCCAATCTTTTGTTTCTCATTTTGACTTTGTTGTAAGTTCATGTTTTAAATGTCTTTTTGGTCATTTTGCATTCTGTTCTTGTGTGCATTGGGTCTGATTTTCCTAGTTTAGTTCCTCTTTGGACTTTGAGTTCTTCATTTGTCATGAGTACTTTTCTGTGTCCTCGTGGTCACTGCGTCTTGTAATTAAGCTCTTTAAAAAAAAGGAAAAAAGATACAAACATCAACTTTAGTTTAGATGATAAATAATAATTGACTTCATAATGACAAATGAAAATATATTAAATTATATTAAAATTGGTATAAATTATACAGTATTTTGCCTGAGCTGAGACATGAGCATTAAGTTGTCTATAAAGGATTTGTTTTTAACAGCGATATGATATAATCGTTGATACAATTTTTATGTCTGCCAGGTTAAAATCTTGCATCCTTTCCAAACCAGCAACTCAGAACATACTGCCACACTGTGCAAGGCCCAATTACACAAAACAAAGTGTCGGGCAGCGCAGTTTCACGTCTACAAGTGAGGAAACACCACGTCTGAACGGGCAAATGTCTCCGCTTTACGCCAGGCACCGGGATTATCTCGCATACAGCATGTTTGTTCGCCCCTGTTGCGGCAGCAAGATTAAGGAATCCCACATTGGCAGGACCGGCAGGCAGCGCAGAAGACAACACCTGTGCCCATCACAGCGGATCGCCATCCCAGGACAGAGCTAACATTAGCATGCTGCTGTAAACATGCGCCGAGCAGGTGTCTCGCCATCCATTACCGGCGGCCGAGCTTTGTTTAGAAGGGAGACGACGCTCTTTGCTGTGCAAAGCGAAGTGATGGAGAGCATCAGGAGGCATCGCGACTTGTAGGATGAGTTATGGGTCAGCATGATCCCAAAGTCTCCGTAAAAGAGCACACAGGGAAGAAACGAATTCCCACTTTTCTACACGAATAGAAAGTAGGATGTCTGTGGTTTGCTGGGAAAGGAAAATAAATATGTACAGCACAGCAGCGCCAAGGTTAAAACTGTAATTGTTTTTCCGTTTAAAGGATTTCTGTTAATTCTCCTCCTGCACGGGAAAAAAAAACAGATGGTCACAGAAAAACTGCGACGCGTTCTCCACCGTGCTCCATCTCTCCTGCCGCCGGAGCCGGTCCCTCGTCGTACGGCGCTCGCGCCCCGACATGTCTCTGGTGGAACTAGCAAAGCGCACTTCCTATTCATCTCCCGTTTCACTGAGCTGCAGCTAGCTAGCACGGCTGGCGTGACCTCCGCTGGGCGCACATTAATTTCACCTCGCTGTTTCTATGGCATCGATTAATAAAAAGTGACTAGGTTTTCAGCAAATGAACACACGCTGATAAATGAGGGCCCGCGCCTAATTGCTTGGTAAATTAAGAGCTCACAATAGTGACGCCGATGTGTGCTGCTTTTAATATTTAAAAAGTCATTAAGTGTGGGAACGTCTCACTTTGTTGGGCGAGGGGCCTTGTGTGATCACCTTTAGGCTCCATTAATGGTCATGTGAAATGTCAGTGTGAGTTTCAGCTTGGATCTGATCAGAGCTGCTTTAAGGTGACTCCGACCTCCCGATTGTTGTTTTACAGATTAAAAATATCTGCGCGCACAAAGCGCACACACACACACGTGTGTGCTTACACACACGTGTGTGTGCAGGACACAGCAGTGCTTGGCACCGCACACACACCCCACAGCTGTTTGTGTGCACACGCAACTCAAACATCATGATCTACTTGGAATCACACATCGCTGCGTGTCTGTGTGTACAATACCAAAATCCTCCTGCAATATGTGGAATTACACACATAAATTCACTTTCCACACTCGCTAACTCTCCTCCTACACGTGCACATCTAACGCACACACACACACCACAACCCAAATGTCATGCACCATTTGGAATCTGGAGAGCAGAGATGAGCGAGCACTGGCAAATATTGAAAGTATTTATTTCTTTCCACAGATGAACGGGAAGTAATCCTCCAAATATATTTAGTCGTGTTATGGATTTGTTGTCGCTTAATTTGCATGACAACACACTACCTTTCACTGCACAAACAGCGGCAATTGCAGCACTGATATCATCTTTATTATTATTGAGCCATAATGTGGCGCTAAGCAGAGGGGGGAAATTGAGCAAGTTAAGCCCAGAGTAGGAGCAGACACTTTGCTTATGGTGATGGATCGCTTTCAGTAATTTGTCTTTATTATGATTGGCCAAGATCAATATTTTAACAGTTCGGTTACGGCCTTCAGTACAGTGCTTAATATGCATTATTCACGACCTTTATCAGCAGGGAGGGAGGCGGGGACGGGTGGGAGATATGGAGGGGAGGGCTGACATTTTTCAGACTGAGGCAGGGAGAGGGCCTGCTCTGTCTGGGACACGGATACGACTGTGTAATGGACACAAATCAAAATGGGCACCGTGTGTGTGTGTGTGTGTTACAGGGGGGTGAACGGCTGCATCATAAACTGCACAAGCACAATCACAGGCCAAGAAACAAGCATTTAAAACGTTGGTTCACCCAAATGACAGTAAAACCATTTTTTCGATTCAGTTCCAACACCTCTAACAGGAGGGAACCAGCAGGCGTCGTAGGTGCCTTCACATATCTGCCTCTGTAATTCCTGGAAGCATCGTCACACAACTCTCCTGTTACGCCCGATAACAATATGGAGGTTTTCAGTCTGGCACCATGAACCAACTTAAAGGAGGATGACAGGCCAAGTCAGCGGCAGATGTTTTGTGAGAGTTTTTCTACACAAATGTTCAGTTCGTGAATAAACTTGTTTTCAAGCTCTTTTCTGGTCAGGCATCAATCATTGGTTTAAGAGGCCACGCGCTTTATTACCATGGATACGTGTGGATTGGTTGGTGCCACCAGTTTCCATTTCAAACCCACAGGTAAAGTTGGAACTTTGGTCACTGTTGCTTTATTTTAACCCAAACCCTGAGTTTTAGTTTTTGTTCTTTAGTGAACTGTAACTACGAGAATGAAGGTGCGATACACGATAAGCCGCTGTCCTTACTGATGTGGGGACCTATTGAGGAATGTGTATGTGTTGATAAAATCAAGCCATTGATTTTATGAACAGAAAATTATGGTCCAATTCTTTTAAACAAAGAGATGTACCCGTAAGACGTGTTATGCTATCCTGTCTTCAGTTTATATTCTGGGTCAGCGCCACGGAAACAGAAGAACAGCGGGGATGGAGGCCGCTTCGTTTTGCGGAGCCCCCATCAGATAAAACGTGCCATCCTTGCTGCGGTTTGTGAAGCTGCGAGAGAAGCGTCTGGGATTAAGAGCTGTGACATATTCATATCTGACCGGACTTAAAGCTGCTGCCACACGGGAGGGTCTGTCACTATCAAAGCTGAAGGAAATCAGCCAGAGAGCGACGGAGAATGGAGAGAGATGGGGATAAAGAGATACAGAGGTACAGTGAGAGGGAGGCAGAGTGGAGTCAGAACAGCAGAGAGGATTTCTTACAAAGCTCCCTTAACCATCTCTCAAAAAGAAAATCCTTTGTACCCCTCTTCCAAACCCGGCGCCCTCCCTCACCTCACCCCGCCTCCCTCGCCCCACCCCGCCTCCCCACCGTCGTATTTAAGTCCCTGTGTGGAACGAACGGGGAGTGAGCCCTGGAAAAGTTTGTCTCGGGGAAGGCCGGGTCGCTGTGTAGCTGATTATATCAGTTTCGGCGGCGGCGGACTGGTAATAGGCTCCTCTTCGAGCAGCCGCTAACCCCGACTCTCCCCTGGCAGCCGCCAAGAGTGGAATTAATCAGGCCTACTGGGAGCCTCCTCCATCCCCTCTCTGCAGGCGAGCCACTCCGCAGTCATTTACCAGCCAATCCCACTGTCAACCCACTGTCGTTTAGACCCTTTTCATTACGCCTTTTCTCCCCATCCCTGCACACACAACCTGACTCCATTCCTCTCATGTTGGATATGACAAAATGAAAAAAAATGGAAATGGGTGACAGATTAGCCTAATGCTGGGTACTTTTTATAGACGGCCTATTATGATCACTACTCTTTGTATCAAACGCAGAGTAGGGTGCTGCAAAAAGGATGGAACGAACAACACGGAAACACTAAGAAGTGGTGCTTTTCCGTGCGGCCGTCTCCGCAGTTGCTCTGCGTGTAATTAGGAGCTCGGTAATGAGCCTGTGCCGTCACCGGTGTGGGCCTGAGCGTGGCATGTCCTAAATGTGACATTAGATAACCAACTTTGTTCATCGCTACAAAACCTCGGGCCATAACCACCAATTACCGTGGCTAGGTGTCCCCGGGGTGCAGAGCCCTCATATCAGGTTGGCCTTGCCTGCTAAGCCTGCTTAAGTGACCTATTTTGAGCTCGGAGGCAGTCTGTAAAACACCTCTAAGGTTAGATTAACCCATGATGAAATACAAGCCTTCCCTGCCACAAATTACCCACGGATGAGGCGCCACCAGGCCATTCCTGCGCCTCGCTCATGCTCTCTCTCCCCTCTCGCTCTCTTTTTGCCTCCTCTTTCTCGCTCTGTGGTTCCGTCTCCCTCTCCGAACAAGGCAGAAAAATATTCATGAGTAAACAAAAGGAGTGATTTGAAAAATGGCTGGAGGAAAAAGAGATTAATAAAAAGCATGAATAGTGCATTATGGAAAGAGCTGAGGAGCCCCGCCATCTCATTGGGGTTAGAGGGAGATTGCATTTGGGCTTTATTAAGAGCGCGGCTCTCGGTTGGAGTCAAGAACCCCAGAGGAGGAGGCAATGGTTGGATGTCTGAGTGACAGTGAGCGACTAGCGAGGTCCCAATTGTAACCATATTCAGCCAGTGTAAGCACGGAATTTGCATCATATTTAATGAGTTGTTTTTGTGTCATTAAGTGTCCACGTTCCTGCAAAAGATTCGATTTTTTTTCCAGCTAAAGAGGAAACAAAAATTCTGCCCAGACACCTCCTGACATTTGTGCGGCTGGCACCCGTAAAGACTTGGACATCTCCAAAACACGTAGAAGTGGTTTCATGTACATATACAGACTCGTGACAACAAAATGAGACTGTGTTGGGCTGAGCCAGACGAGAAGCAGACTCTGTGACCGCAGTCAGCGCAGAGCTGGACTCTCCTCTGAGACTAGACCAATTAAGATAAGGGGCAGTTAACAGGAAGTGCTTGTTTGACATCCTGTCATGTTAACGAGGACAAATATAATTGGACTCGTGTATTTAACAGTAGGCGTAAAACGCTGTTAGCTGTCAGCGCTCGGATTTTTGCGGCCCTGAAAAGGTGGAATTTCTTTAATTTCTGTAAACACCGGGGATATTTTTGTTGCCTGCAATAGCAGAGTGTAAATGTGAAGACTTTCAAAGCCTATTGTTACAAATGAGGCACTAAGGGCTGCATAATCAAAGACCACCGATTCAAGGTTGTGCGTGCAGCTTCCCCTTCCTTTCTGCCTGCGCTGGCACTCAAGATACCATCTGTACATTAAAGGCGAACGCAGGGTCCCTTTTTATTAACAGTCCAACTGTTTCTGCTGAGCAAATTGTTTGGGCTATTACCAACAATAGCCCTGCATTGATATGGATCTATAAATCTCAGCCGGGGTAGAACCTCTGCTGTTTGTTGGCAAATTTGAGCCACGCCGAGCTTGCAAACACAAGCCCTGGCCGGCCAAACCTGAAGCCGTTAGGTCCAGTGTAACACTATGCAGGTGCACGGCTCCTGCGTTCCTGTTTGTTTGGGCTTGGCCCCACTTTCAAGCCCCAGGAGGAAGTGAGCTGGCCGGGGGTTCTGCTCGGGATCAAACCCGGGCCTCGAGCTGATGGGGGGGGGCGTGGGGTTGGGGGTGTAATGGGGGGAGGCTGGTGTTTATTGTAGCAGTGGTTGCCTGGAAGTGACTGGCAGAGAGCACGCACGGTTTGTCAAAATGAACAGAGGCCAGAGGCATAAAACAGACAACCTCTTCATACAAGGGAGATGGCTGGGACCACACTTACTGCACCGGGAGAACTCCGCAAACACAGTATCAATGTCTCCGCTTCACTGTTGCTTATGAATTCCCATGCATGTATCCAAAATCTATTAGGAATACCATTCGGGGCTGACTTGGAATTAATTCCCCTGTATAAACTCATGTCAACCTTTGAATGTGCATGAATAAGATAATGACACACAGCTCGCATAAACAGCAACGCTAAATATTTGAAAATGCAAGTCACTCATCAGTGGAATTATAGTGCTGAATTGTGTTTCTCTGCTGGCTTTGCGATAACCAGGACATTCTTTAACCTGAGCACCTCCAATTAGAGGATTGCAGGAAAGGGGGGGCTGGCGGTGGTGGTGGCGGCGGCGGTGGAGGGCTGAACGTTCTTGCTTTGACCCACCCGCCTTACTTGGAGGCACACTCGAGAGGCAGAGATGTGGCGGCAGGATATCGCAGAGGAAAAACAGGCTCAGCCTCACATGGCCAGGGGCTGCCTGTGCCTCTATCAATGCAAAACAGACTACTTCCTTGGGCAAAGAGGACATTTCACTTTTTATAAGCCTCCCTTCTTTTTTCGGGGCTTACATTAATTTTGAAAGCAGAGGGGAGGCAGAGGGGATAAAGAGAAAGACACAGACAGGGGCGGAAAAGAAAGAAAAAGAAGGGCAGATGAAAAGCGTCTTTAGGATGTCGGAAACATCTGGTTTCATATTCCGAGACCCGAAAGGAAATTGCAAATAGACAAAACTCTTATGTTTTGATTTATTTTATTATTTGATGGCTGGCTGATGCCATCCATGCAGCAGAAGCCCTTGGTTGTAAATACAGGGGCTGAGTTATGTGACAGGACATTAGGGATGTCTCCTCACTGTCCCCCGACTGATTGATACGGCTTCTAATAGCATCCAGAACCACTGTGTTCCGTTGGAAATTACACAAAACTGAAAAGCTATTGTTAATTGGATGAATGGACACGAGGCGAGGAGGGGGCTGCTCTGAGGGGACGAGATGCTGGAGACACATGCATTTTGGATATCGGCTCATTTGGTCTCGTTGGTTTAGTTTCAACCTCTTCTCTTAATTCTGTCCATTCGGGCTCATTCCTTGCTCTGGCCTTAAATGGCTCAGGTTTCCGTCTGGTTCCACCCCCGAGTAATTTCCTTACCAATCTGTAGTCTAAAAAACCAAACTATAAGAAACCCTGTGCTCTTAGTTCTACGACAAACGCCTGGAACTTTACCTAATTTTGGGTGTTTGCAGCAATAACGAAATCAGGCTCCATCTCTGTAAAATATGACGCACTGAAGCAACAAGTGGGCACGGCCCAGTTGATCTATTTGGAAAACCAGCCCCAACGGCATGGCTGGAACATGTGTTGGTATTTTGACCCTCACAGCTATCCACTGTGGAGGAGGTGTGTAACAACTGCCAAAAACATCCCAATTCAACTGTGCAAAGCTGCAGCTCCTAATATAGTGCTGAGGCGTAGGATAACCTATGAACTGGCCTCCAACCAAGAACACAAGTAGGTGGATTTCTGTCCGAAGAACACTCAGGTCAAAATCCAGAGTTCTCCACGCCATACATGAGCTAAAGGTTCCCTAAAAAAATCTCTATATGTTAACTTATTTTGGCAGGCGGAATTATAAGGAAACAGAGAGACTAAAAGTTCAGCAGTTGGAGACTCACGAAAAAGCAACGGAGATGAAGTTGCTCTGCTCCGAACCGTGGTTTGCTGTGTCGATGTCAAGCACTCGTGCGGCTTTTTGAGTCAGCAGAACAGTGTCACGTAACTTCCACATGTAGCAGGCAGTGCCAACACTCTGGCTGGGTCACATGTGGAAGAAGCGAGCGGAGAAACAGAACAAATTGGGATGATTCCCTTACATGGCTCGAGGTGTCACCGAGCGCTTTTGAAGAATATTAAAACGGCCGTAATCAAATTCTACTGTGGGCTTCGGCAGACCCTAAGATAATGGAACACAGGTGAGAATTTGTACTGACATGCTCCGCGCCACCATCATCAAAACAGCCGCGGGGGGAATATCTGACGGAAAACTGTCTGCGGTGAGGCTGCGGGGATCGAACACCTTACCAAGACGGTTCATGTGGGTTTGCCTGCCCTTTTGTTTTCCGTATGTATGCTGTTCCAAAATGTACCAATGCTGTGATTGTGGTGAGCACGCCACCAATGACAAGCCCTCATTGTTACATTCAGACCATGTGTAAGCATTTCATTTCACCCAAACAGCATCCATAAGAATATCCATCGCACGGCAAGAAGAACCTGGTGTTTGTGCTCTACAAACCTGCTCCGCCACTCTGGTTTACATTATCTCCTACAAGACAATGAATGTTCAACTCTTCGCTACGTGAAATCATAACTTGTGCCATATTTTATCACCTATGCTACACGCCCCCCCCCTCCCCAAAGATCTGTCAGTGCTGAGTGACTGGTTTTATTCACAGTGCATACATCTTCCGACTTGTCACTGTGTAACTGATGTGCTCCTCCTGAGCAACACAAGCTCACAATATAAAGAATGAGTCTTTGTGCAAATGCTGCCTGAGCCAACAGATGGGAGGTGAGCTGCGGTCGTCCTCCGGGCCATTCTTGCCTGCCTTCCCACTCTGGAAAGGAAAGATTTACAGCGGCAGCCTTGGAAAAAGGCAGCCTGCAACATCTGGAGATCCGTGATGCAGAGGCTTGGTTGGTAGTGACAGTGGCTAATTTAAAGGTAGTAAAAGTGTTAACAGGGAGCCCGGGAAGAGTGATGGACAGCTGCATTCCCCAGCTGACCAGAGTGCGAAGACATTGCAGAGTAGAAAATAAGGCCCGAACAGCCTGGAGGTCTCGCCGGCCGAGACTATTCCCCGCAGCTTTAGATTCATTAGCCCGGAGAAGGAGACGGTGAGAGCAAGATGAGACAAACAAAAAGATGAAACGAGACAAGCAGTGAAAGGGAAAAGAGAATGATTGAGATAGAGAGGGAGAGGATCAATCAGGAGGCGCCGTAATAATTGGGGGGGTGACACCCCAATCACAGAGAAAATCTCACTGTAATTCTGTTTGCTTGCCTCACAATGTGAGCGTAATTGCCGCGATCATTTACGGGTGACGACAAACGTAGCCCAGGATTATTGTTTTCCTCTGACTGATATGAACTATTGTATTTGTTCTGGCATCTCCAGAACGGCGTGCATTTCCTGCCGAATGCTACGTCTCGCTCTGCCTCTGCGGAATTCATTTCCAAATGACCCCTTTAAAGGAGTCAAAAGACAGCCTGCCTTCGCCACAAAACAGTGAATCTAGGATATCAAAAAAAATAATAAATAAAGAATCCCATTTTTGGTATACCTGTCCAAGGAGCATGCATATGCATGAGCCCATATGGATGGTGGGAGGAGAGGTGGGCGACTCGATCCCCGCAGTCGGAAACTAAATAGCGAGATTGACCCATTTTATCTGAGAAATCCATGCACGGTAAGTGAATATACACCTAGAGACTGGTTGCTTTTTCATTTTTTTTCAAGCCACAAGTGTGTTTGTGTTTTTGACACTCCCAAAACACACATTCATTTGTTTCAGCCAAGAAGGGTAATGAGACAGCCCGCTTTGGCAATAAGTTTAATGTCACAAAGAAAGGTCTTTTTGGTGGGTGTTTCTTTCATTGAGGGAGTTAATTGCTGAAGAGAATTAATTAAAAAAAATGTTGACTTGAGAATTGTACATTGATTACTGTAAATATTCTCCAGAGTTTTGCTCTACTAATTGAGGAGCATTCTGCCTGGTGCATCTTATTACGTGGGCTACTGTATTAGATGCAGCACATCCTTGCCAGTATTGATTTTTTTTTTTTTTGTTTGCTTTCAAGTGTATTCCATCTCACATCGCCAAAATATCAGAAAATATACAAGTTGCAATTAGTGATTTAAAAGTTAGACACTATACGGCTAAATGCATGTTTCCATATTGTACATTTGCACATGCACGTTGGCAAGGTCCCTTAGCTCCTGTTAAGGGAAATTTAATACAATGTTTTCGTCACGATGGAAAATTAAAGTATAAATGTCTGACCTGCCTGGAGCCCTGACCCCATCCACATCTAACATCTTTGACATGAACTATATGCCAGACCTTATTATCCAGCAATCGTGTTCAACAAACACGTTTACGAGCAAGGTCGTTGACTATAGAGAGAGACAGTTGGGTCTGCACATTAGTTCCACTTGCATTACGCTTCCCTCTGAACCTCTCATCGGACTGATACTCGGGTTAACCCATCAAGTCCACGTTACACCCAAGTGCATCCTGTCCGTGTTAACCTTGTAACATCACACACACACACACACGAACTCGCGTGGCCGTGCAGAGAGATAGACGGGCGGACAGTTCGAAGACTGAGGCCTTGTAATGAAACATGACTGGTGAAGGGTGAACAGTCAGGCAGAGGGTCCGTCATCAAGCCCCCTATCCCACCTCAGAGACCCAGATGAAAGCCAAGGAAAGAGAGCTAGAGCTGGGGGAAGGGAACGGAACAGAGCTGCAAACCCAAAATTGGGTAAAAAAGGTCTGATATAACAAGGACATGAGCTACCTGCCGGGTTAAGACCGAGGAGATAATCAGGCAGCGTCCAATCAAACAGATTTTAACGGAGTGCACCGTGACGTCTGGCGCTGCATTTCATGGGCAACTATGTTCCAGAGGCAGGAGCAATATCTCTTAAAAATCGGTGTCAAGAACACTCAGCTGACACATTAGGTTTTTCTAGTTATTATGACACACCAAGTCTTCCAAGCAAAGCAGAGAGAACGACGTAAAGTACGTCAAGTGTTGCACGAAGAAGTGCGCGCGTACATACGGGCGTCTCTGCATTTCGTAAAACATTTTGGGAGGGAACTTGACTCTCTCTCCTCTCGTCTTGTCAAATTTAATACAGCACACTGCAACTTCTCTCTGCCTTCCTCACTTTCTTCCTTTACCTCTGCACCCCCTTCTTTTCCTTTCTTTATCCCCCCCCCACACACACACACACACACACATCCCTCCCTGCTCATCCGACTCGGAGCGTATCTACCTATGCAGGCAGCAGTGCTGGAGGGGTCCCCCAGGGCTGGAGTCCTTTGCTCCTGGCTGTTTGATGTTGAGCTGGTGCGGATGAACCTCAGCCCCCGCCCAGAGTTCGCTCCCCATCATCAAACACAGCGGCTGGGTGCCGGGCCAAGGCTGTGGCCCTAATCAAACACAGCGCCTCCACGGACCCCCTTGTACACTCCAAATGGGAGAAAAAGACTAATTATCGAGCTAACCTTCAAAATCACTCGGCAGCATCTAACATTGATACAAACTCCTGCTTCTTACCATTTAGGTTAGGTGTGTGTGAGTGTGTGTTTGGTTCCGTAATAAGGTTGTGTGCTGGTGCAGGAGGAGACAGATATTACAGGCAGAGAGAAAATTCCCAGTGATGCTTGAGAAAAAAAAAAAGATATGAGCGAAGATCCTGTCATTATTTTCGTAGCTTATCTGTGTTTGGGCTGCAAAATGTAATACCTGTCGATTTAAACATTTCATACGCGTGTTGTGGGAAGTTGGATGCGGGGGAAAAATGGCAGAAGAAGAGGCGGAGAGAGAGGGAGGCTGCAGCCGTCCTTGGAGAGAAGGCGGGCGCTCGATTTTCTGTTTGCTGCCATTTGTCTTGTGCTGCTAAGAGAGATCAACAGTCCTCGGCACACAGATCAATATTCTCTTAACCCGCACCTAATCTGGGGAGAGTTTCCTCCAATTTCACCTTCCCCGACGCCCCCTCCTCTGCCGCTCTCCCTCCACTTTTATTTTCCCTCTCCTCTCGTTCTCACCAATCATTTTTGGGCGTCGGCGCAACAGCCATTTTTCATGCTGCTGGTCCGAGCAGGTGACACAGAAGGGAATGATGTTTCCCGGCGCGAGCGCAGAACGTGCGCGCGCACACACGGGGAGGGAGGGGTGATGGATACGATGTGTTGGCGGGGTGGCGTAGCTGCCGTCAGGGGCCCCCTGACGCCGGAGAGATAGACTAGCTGCCTAATCGGCCGCATGACATCACAAATTCAGCTTCGGCCCGCTCCCCCAGCCCATCCCCGCCTCCCTTCTCCTCACCAATCATTCCTCAGCCCCTCCATCGTGTGTCTGCAACTCTCGGCACGCTGCTGTCAGAGTTGCTGTCGACTAAATGGAGCGCCGTCAGCGTGTGCCTCCACTGCAACGCAACCAGAAAAGGTGTGTGTACAGGTGCTCGCATGTATGTTCGTGTGAATGAGGTGAGGCTTTTATTGTGGAGAATCTTTTTTGCTGTCCTTTTCATTATTGTGGCTTCCAGGCTAAATTTATTCATCGATTGATTGTTACACTGAAAAATTAATAGAACTTGTCTTTAAGATCATGTTACTGTGCATAGATCTTTACAATGTGTTTTCCAAGGGTTATGTGACACACAACCTTTTCCTACAACCAGGCGTTTCAGAAGTGGGACTCGAACCCATTAAATCGCAACATGATTCAACTTTTTGCTTCCAACAACATTTATTTAAAAGTATTTCCATAGCTAGCTTGCCGAGATGCACAGTGGTTTGTATGTTTTTCCCCCTTGTCTAGTTTTAGCTGCGCACACCCAGCCACAATCTCCCCCGTCAGTGCCAGACCAGAAGACCAGAGTGTAGGGCTCTGGTTCCTTCCTTTGTGCCCAAGTCTGGATGGATTACTGAACAGGCACAGGACCAGGGGCCCAACAGGTCAGGAGGCCCCTATTCAGTCTGGGGTATTTCGTATGTCTGTGTCCATGCAGCCAAGCAGTAATTAAAACTGCTGGTCACAATCTGCACACAAATAAGACAAAGTCCCGCCACTTGTTTAATGTGGACACCGTTAAGTGAGATACTTCTACCAGGAACCTCGGGATTTTCGTTTGGGTGTGACAGAGACTGACGTTTCGTGATGCCCAACCATCCTTACCTCCCTGTGATCCTTCAAATCCCCAGCCACATCTCCCAGTCTGTCAACTGACCCGGAGCGGTGAGGTTTCTTCATTTTCCCTCCTGCCGCTGCCGTGTCATCACACGGGACAGGTCAGGACAGAGGAAGCATATCTGCATTTCCTCCACGGTTGAAGACGTTTGAGAAGTTCTGCACATCCTCTCCGCCCCTCCAACAAGCTGGAGATTGATTAGCAGACTGCGAGAACAGAGTCTCTCTTTCAGAGCTGTGGCCCGAAGTGGAGGGCTTCTTCCACGGACGTACATCAGCCCGCTGGACAGACAAAGCCGGCTAGTGTGTGCCGCCTGTACTCAGAGGCGGGTGCCACACACAGACACAGTAACAGGAAGACAGCGGGTTTGGTTACCATGCAGGCACATGGGCACTCCAAAAAAAAAAAAAAAAAAAGAACTCTGAGCACACACACACACACACACACACAAAGGTCACATGTACATGCGTGCAAGATGACATCCTACATGCTCACCCAACGTCAAGAGTGCATACATACTGTACACAAAACAGGCACGTACTGTATGCTGTGTGCAGGCCTGGACGCACACACACACACACACCCACACACACACACACACACAATAGCTGCTTTCTTTCACTGGCTGGCATAACAACACAAGCCAGTCCAGATCCTGGTATACTTTGCCCCAAATGCTCCAGACACGTGCTGCTTACAGGATTATGTCACCAAAGAGACGTTTATAGGCCTGCGTGAGTGTGTCCGTGTCCAAGGGTGAAAGAGGGAGACAGACGGGGAGCCACGTCGAGTGCCGTATTCTGATCGAGACACATTTGGTGTGTTTACTGTTTTCAGGCCCTTTAGGGAGGATGAAACCCTCTACCATCATAAAGACATTGTGAGGACCACCACCATGACAAAATCAGGTGCAGCCGCATTTCCAGCCATCACAGCTATTAGCTGAACCTCAGTATTATCCGAAAAACCCGCTACGGCCAAAACGACAACGGTCCAAAACGTATGAAACTATATTTTCCGAGTCAAGTTGAAAGAAATCATTCACGAGTGACACTAAACTACTTGATTAGTCAACACAGACTGCACAACCACAGATGGTAAAATTTGAATTCTGGCACAAATTCCACAGCTTTTCCAGCGTGGTGCAGGCCGTCCCGAACATCTCATTCAACATTTAAATGTTTGCTACTTTAGCTGCACGCCCTGCTCTATCTGAATGGATGCTACTGTACTGTCTGGAGTGGGCCTCTATCCCAGTTGGCAAAATGACTATTCCAGACTGTGGGCCGGCGGTAAGGAGCATACAAATGAAAATAGCAGCAGAGAAAAGCGCTTGTCTCTCTCAAGCCAAGCATCTGCTAAGCATTTTAATGGGGATCAATGGAAGGGCAGGGACAGGAGATCGAGGGGTTGATTGGCTGGCCGGCCCGACGCTCACACAGCCGCCGCTCTCCATACTGCCTGCACTGCTGTTTACAGCCAACACAAGCTGCTGCGCCCTGCCTGCGCGCCCTGCACCAGCTGATGTGTATATCTGTGCTGCGTGTGAGCATCAGTGTGCGTTTGTGCCCGCGGTGGACCACGTGACGCGGGCGCCAGCGTATAGGTGCATGATTCATCAGTCTCTATTGTTTGTGTGCACGTGTATTAGAATAAACCAGAAAATAAATAGTAGATAGTGTACGTATGTATGTATCGTGCATTTGTTTGCGTAAATCGAATAAAGTGTACGCCTGTAAATGTCCATTATTTTATTATTACTGTTTGTCTGCATCTCCTTTCTCCCTCAGCAATTATTGTTTAATTGCATGTTGCACGTGTTGCCTCTTTAATGCACACACACACACACACACAGATAAATTGATGTTTCCTGTTGTGCCAAATGAATCAGATTAATATTAGCCAAAATGAATGCCCTCATTGGGACTTCTCCCTTCTTCCTCCACCTCTCTACATACCCCCCCCCCCCCCAACCTTTACCTCCTCTCCTTGCTTGCGTTTGGGTTTCTGAGTCCTGGGCAGTAATGAGGGAACGTTATGCAGTGCCATAAACGCAGGGGCTCGCTGTCAGTATGCATAAAGGATGAGACAGAGAAGATGGCGCTGGGGTCACGGGGGGAGAGAGAGAGTCGAGGAGGACAGGATGGAGAGAGCGTGTGCATGTGTGAAACCAGGCCTCTCACACACAGAGAGTGAGTGAGCAGTCGATGGCGAGGCAGAGAGACAGGCCGGTGACAAATGGTCTCACAGGTGCTCAGCAGTGAGTGCAGCGCCCCCCTACGCTCAACCCGGAGACGCTGACGTGAGGAAGGTGGATGCACTTGCAGAAACACATTTGTTGATTTGCGTAAACCTTGGCTGATACGTTTAGGTACAGAGAAATGGCATTAAACGCCCTTAAACTGTTGGTTTGTGCGATAGTACGAACAAAGGTTTCCCACACAGTCAAAACCCGACATGTTTTGTGTGTGTAGCTGTCTGAAAAGTGATGGACTAAACACTTGAGCAGCATTTGGCAACGTGCGTCTCTGTAATGAACAATCAATAACATTCTACAAATACTCGAGTACCTAATGTGTAGATCACTGAAAAGACCTGCCAGGTGGTTTGGCTTCCACTTGAATTCAAGGTGAGGAAGAAAATGAAGAAATGATCTCATACTTTATACTGTATAGTATCTGATATATACTATGTGGCTTAATATGAGCGTTGTTGAATTTGGCTTTAAAAGTCACCTAATGTATAAGTAAAGAGGTACAGAATTTAATTAATTTAATATATGAAAGCAAAGCCTTTCACTAGCAGTCAGTGCTCGCTCCCTGCTAATCGATGTCTGTCTGGAAGAAATCCAACAATCTCTCACACACACACACACACACACACACACCTTTAAAAAAAGCCCTCAGTATCATTAGCTGTCATGTTTCACGGTAGGTAACACAACAGTGCACAGGGATACACAGCTCACGGCTGAATCTGGATGCTACGTGTGTGTTTGCGAGCGCACACAAACACGGATGCATGGCGAGTGTGTGAGTGGATTACACCGGGTTCACAGTGTGTATGGGGGAAAGCGTGGCAGCAACTTGGCTCCGTAATGGGATTTCTCAGTACTCCTACTCTGCTCTCTCTCTCTCACACACACACACACACACACACACACACACACACACACACACCAATACACAAATACACTGATCTCACCCCAAACAAGCAGGTTAGCAGTAACAAAGCAGAGCACATATCCTATCTTAGCCGTAAGAGGTAAGCTGCAGGAGAGCTCCAGCTCAGTTAAAGACATATCCCCTCACCTCTCCTTCCCACAAAGGCCAGGGAGGAAGGAGAGGGAGAGGAATGTGTGGAGGGATCAGCCACATTAGACAGGGATGAGGAATGCTGTAGTAAAGCTGGATGAGGGTGACGACTGGTTGTAAAGAAGAAGCTACTCTACCGTTTTTCTTATAAAAATGGAAGAAATCTGCAAAATTGACGTAGGTGTGAATTTGGGAAAAATAGAATAGTTATTACTGCGAGATTTTACTTCCAGAGGCCATTCTGTGCAGGATTCTTGTAAGTTTTGACCTATTTGTTGCGGTGTCGCACAGATCGTCTTGGACAATCTGCGTCATTGACATTTTTGCATCGTAAAGCCTGTTGCAGTGAAATAGCAACTTCCAGGTTCTGTTCAAGAAGTACGGAAGCCTCACACCGGCATATGTGATAGCATATGACATAAGCGTGATCAAAAGTCTTCAGCAGGCAGGGAAGTTTCCCACCAGCGTCAGCAGGATGACAGACTGAGGGCGGACAGGGAGAGCTGACTGCATACATATTTCAGTAGATGGCAAAGAAACCTGCAAGATGACATACGAGAACGTGGGGATATTATCAATGAGGGGAAAACAATTACAACATGTAAAACACGCGCTGCCGTGTTTGGAAATGCTCACGTTGGCTGCAGTGAATATCAACACATGAATTCATGTGTTTTCAAAATCGATTAAATTATTTGGGACATTTACTTAAAGTGCAAGCAGACGTGTTAACGAAGATGCACATTTAATCTTGTTCTGTGATTCAGTAGAATTGCAAAGTTCTCGGATATTAAAGTGTTATCCGTGTAATGCTACAAGAACAGTCAGTAAACAAAGCATTTAATATCAGCTCCACCTTTACTAGTTTCTGTGATTCACCTTTGTGTTTGAAGTAAGAATTTCACTCTGGTCCATCTTCTTGTAGTCGGCTACCGTCTGAATCAAGTACTGGCACTTTCGCTAAAATACTGAGCGCGTGGAGTCCTACCACCTCCTGCAACAACCAGCAATTTATCCATGGAACCGCATCAAAACTGAGGAGTCTTTCCCGAAATTACCCAGGCTATAGCACATGCACATACTGTAAAAAACCATATCATACTGTAATCTAACAGATTTCCAGAATCATCTACTGTCGGCGTTCTTGTTCTTGTTTGGAGACACGGGAGCCAATCAAACAGCGGCTGGCCTGAATGGTTTGTCGGTTATTAAATCGCCTCACATCAAACTGTGCATATTGTGTTTGGCATCTAAACTTATCTCCTAGATCACGTATAATTTTACTGCTAAGATGAAGATAATTGATAATGTAATGAAATGAAGGAAGCTCAATAACTTAGGTGCTAACTAGCTAGATGGAGATTTACTGTACTGGAACCCCAGAAGTAAAACTTTTTGTTAAGATCAAGTGTAAAAGTTTGAATTTATGTACTAAAATTCATCTTGTCATCCACGTATCACGTAGCCAGATGAGATGCCCTGAAATCATTGCAAACCGGTGAGACTATTGTTTTTGTTTTTGAATTTAACACAAATCATGCAGAAGTTGGCCAAAAAAACAAAAGAGGAAATGTCAGGCATCGTGAGCGGCGGTGGATCGAGCTACCACGTGAGCGCGGCGTGGCGAACAAATCACTGGTTGAGCGACAGAGCTGGAAGTCGAAGCTCGTGGCCTCCCAGGGGCCTTGCGTCTTGTCCTAATGGGAGACTACGTACTCATGCCCTGACAATGAGCCACGCTGAAATAACAATCGTGACAGCGTTTTGCGTTGTACCGGGGTTAAAATTCTCCACGCATGGCATTTGAACGCACGTGAATGTGTGTGAACGGGGAAAAGTTTCATTGGAGCGGAGCAAACAAAGACGCGGGAGCGAGGAGGGAGTCAGAATGTTCTGGGGTGAGGACCAGCCCACCTCAGGCCACAGGGACGGTGTGTGCCGCTCGGTGTTTAGCGAGCTTTAAAACCGCGCCATTAGCCCACACTTTCCAGCTCTGCTCCCAGGTGCGTGAAGAGCCAGGTGCGCCTCTGCCTCTGCCGTCGTTTTATTCCCCCCGTTTGTCCCTCTTTGCCTCGCTGCCTCTCAACACCCAACGCGCACCTGGAGGGAATACAGCCAAACTATCATTGTGAATGTCCCACAGGCTGAAGAGCACGAAAATTACACACACTTTACTCTTCGAGGGCCAGAAGCAAATAAACACCTGAGCATAATGTGAAAAATGTGTTTTGGACTCGGCGCGTTTCAGCCGTCTAATTCCACCTGAAAACAGAGGCTCCTTCAGTGTGGGCCCCCAAGATAGTTTTATCCTTCACCCTGCAATTTCCTTCGGCGCGTCTTGCCATCGAATGGCGCTCCTTAGAAAGCTTTGTGGGCAAATATTGCATATAGGAATCTGTTTAGATTGAGGCAGCTCAATCAATGCTCTCTTTTTCTGGGACGGAGCCGAATGCAGCGGGTTCTCTTTGAGCCCGGGAAGCTTTGAGAGGTGAGAACTCGGAGTTCAGGGGAGACTAACAGAGAAACAAACTCCAAACACAAGAGCTCGCAGTCCACTCTTTCAGTTTCTACCCCTCTTTATCCTCTGCTCATCCCTCCCCGCCTCCGTCTCTTAACTAATAACTCGGCCAGGGCTCCCATCCAGTTTTCTTCTATTTTTCACTTTCTCCTTCTCTCTCTGCTCCCAGAGAGCAGAGGAAAAGTAAGCAAGGAAATTCTCCAGGCTCAGCAGTAGGGGAAGACAACTGTCCCCCTATCCTTGGGGCTGAAGAGGGCCAAATAAAATAGCAAGTGCTACATCAGGAAATGGCTAGCCAAACACACAGGGCCATGAATCTAGGGTTGGCACGGAGTAAGGATTTCTCCATGCAGTCCCCAGGCATCGTGCATGACTATAGAGGCCTTTTTGTACTGAAAGGACATCTCCTGAATGGGTTTAACAGCAACCCGAATCAGGGAAAGTCACTAACGTTTCATCCCATCAGTCTATTCCAGAGGCTGCTGCAAATACGGACACCCTTAATATTTATAGCGGAGCTGCTAAAAGCGATTCTTATTTAACAATATAACGGAGCCAAGAGTACAGAATGAGGCACCAGTGCTGCCATAGTTACAGATTTTTGGGACAGGCTGCAACATTTTGAGCGATTACCAAAGGACATGCAGTCATTTTTTTAAATAAGTCGAGTTCTTTTTTAGCCGTTTCTAGTTTGTTATTGCTTTTCAGAAAAAAAAAAGAACTGAAACTAGTACTAACAACACTGCTACTGCTGCTATTACCACCACCACCAAACTCGGACCGAAAATATGTCGTTAAGTGGTTATGATTCCACTTTCCTGGCCACACCATTAAAGCATGACACCTATTGTCCAACACTTGAAACTAGTCCCCTGGGTAAACAACTCAGGACAAGGCTACGAATGTTACTACAAACGCTAAGTCACAAAAAGCCTCACATTTTGGTTTGGCACACACCCAACGTACAACAACCAGGCTCTGAAAATGCTGAAAGCTTTTCACTAAACCGCACATGTAAATTTAGCTGCCCGAATCAATCCACATCACACTTCTTGAGCCATCACAAAGGCCTCCGAAATATGTCCAAAGCCCTTCATCCCACCCATCTCTTTCACCTTCCCTCACCTCAGTAAATGAGAGAGAGAGCGCGCCTCTGTCCAAGATCGGCTGTTTGCACAGCCGACCACAGAGGAGGAAAGCCAAAGATTACTGCAGCCACCGTGGAAATGCTAGAAGTGGGTGGCAATCGCTGGGGAGCGGAGGTTAGGGAGGACACAAAATAGTTAGTGCATGCATGCGTGCGCCCGCTATAAACGAATCACTGTGCCAGTTCTGGCACTGAATGTTCCCACTGGATTTGATATATGTTCACGATCCAACAAGCTGTATATGCCTGAATATAAATTTGTCTCTCTTAACTTTAGGTTTGAAATAAACTGATACAAAGCTACAAACTTACTTTGTGATATTAATATTAATCAAGCCATGACTAATTTATTTTGAGGGTTGAACTTAGGGCGGCATTGCAATGATTTACTATTTTCCAAAAGTGAAAGTGGATTTAAAAAAAAAAAAGTTCTACATGAATTTTGCACTTTTCTGTGCTCACTGTATTTTTTTTTTTTTTGGTGTTTTTTTACTTTTGGTCCAACTCTAATATTCAATCAAGGAAAACTTGCGGAGCTGCCATCTTCATCTGTTGGAGGTAGGGGAAGTTTGGGTTCTGTTCCGACTTTTCTCGCAATATGTTTAACATTTTTGAAAATAAAGTAAAAGAGTGCCCTGTAGCCACACCACGAACAGGGCCCGTATATCGATTTTGTTGCTCTGGGAGGCTCGAGGTCATGAGAGGTGCTCATCTCGGCGGTGGAGCAGTTGGGAAGTGTGGGGAGTGACTGGTGCATTAGTTAGTGGAATTATATGGATCACGGCTGCAACAGCTAGAGGTGCAAACGCTCACCGGCAGGATTAGATAATGCTATTATCAGTATGATAGTAGCATTAGAAAGAAGCATTAGCATGGATAATTCCACGGATTCAGCAGCAGAGAATCGCCATAAAATCATTGCATTATACCCAAAGAGATGAGATCCAGATATAGAAAGGCACTTGGGCTGTGGAGAATCAAACTCGACGGTAAATCTTCGAATTATAAGTCATCACGTTTCCGTGTCTTGTTGAGTAAACAGGTATTTAACAAGGGATGATCAAACACGTCTTTTCTCACAATGCTTCAAAAAAAAAAAGAAAAGCACAAGACATCAGCCTCGCTATCTTTGCTTCTCCCACTTTGTTGTCTCCGTCTTCTAGAAACAATTGTACCACAAAACATATCTGGGGAGGATGTTTGATACGCTCGACAGTACAGTGGTTAGCCACCATCACTGCACATGCTGAGGAATGAAAAGAGTGAAGGCAGAGACATTTTTAAGGCTCGCCACTTGGGTTGTCAGATTTGTTGTTTTTGCTTCTTTATTCCGTAATTATTCACATATTTAAACTGAAATATGCATCCAGATTTCTTCTCTATCCCTCACTTTGTTCCAAACGTAACTCATCTTTTTCTGTAAATATGTCCAAAAACGACAAACGTGATGACAAGAACAACAATACTTCTACCAATAGGTCAGATATGATCTATTTTTATGAAAAGGACTAAAAGTCTTTTACAAATAATCTAAGAGTAGCTAAAGTTTCTGTTTCTGTACAAAAAAATAGACCTAAAGTGTAGCAAAAATACATTGGGTTGTATTCTCATATTCATCTGTTTTTGTTGGACATGTGTTCTGCTCTTGATTCAGATATGCAGTAACTAACAATTATTATTTACAATAATTTTGCTGGGAGACTTGGGGACAAATCAGGGGCTTTGCAGGAAGTGGGACTTGTCTATTTCAGGCTGCATCAACAACTATTTCTTTGCAAAAAAATCAAAAAAGACGTCAAAGTGTGAAATTTAATGGACGAAAAATGCGTAAAAAAGTGAAGCCTTATAGATTCAGTCAGTGCAGACAGACTACAGCCATAAGGAAGGAATAAAACAAAAGAGAAATGTCTTGTATGCACAGTAAAACCTCTCATGACCTCCCGTCTCCGCTGGCACTAAATAGACTTCTCGCTTTACTTGAGTGTTTTCAACTGATGAAACTGGAGGTTTAAACCAAAGTCACCTGGACAATAACTGCAAAAAAACAAAAAAGGACAGATGGTCATAACGCCGTATTTGTCCTGCACGTCCCTACGCACGCTCATAAACTTGTGCAGCCGTGGAGTGCTGTTGGTGTGGGAGGTCTTTTCAGCGCGCTATAGTAGCAGGAGTTTGCATACATGCACAGCTGCTGCCACGGCACATGGCAGGAGATGTGCTTAGGTATAAATAGAATGCCACTATTTTGTCTTTACATATTTAGCTGTTGGATATTTTAATGCAAATTAATGTGGTGGGATTGCAGAGGGGTGTTTTTGTTGACTGGAATTAGTGTTGTGAGCAAGCTTTCTTCTCCATTCTTTCCCTTTCTTTCTCTGCTCTCCAAATTACAGCTATTAAGACAAGACTGGTGTGAGCCAAACACGGCGCTCCACTTAATGTGATTTCCCCCGCACTGAGAAAGGAATAAGAGGCAATGATTCATGGGAGCCCCACAAAAAGCTGAAGAGACGGGAAGATGTCCACCTCCGACATGTGCTGAACACAAACACTGGGCTTGTTTAAGTGTGTAATTGCGTGTGTGTGTGTGTGTGTGTGTGCGCGCGCGCGGGATTATTGCGTGTTTGTGTGCAGATGAGCTTAAAATGAACGTTATGATTTATGACATCCTGTATTTAAGTCCAGCTAGTCTTCACATTAGCACAACACTAATCTAATGAATAGACTTGCCTTAGAAAGAAACATGCAAATGCCTATTTCCAGAAACCAGGCACGGGAGCCAGCAACTGTTGGCTCATCTCAGCAACTGCTCCCTCATCTTGATGTGGCTTTATAGTGTTCCTGCAAAATGATCTTGCTTGTAACTTCCCCCCACTCACACACAACTAAGGAGTAATGTGACAGCAGCACGCCGGCTTTTCTTCAGTGTCTGCCATGCCAGCTTTCAACACCCGCCATTGGCAGAATTGGGTTTGACAGCTCTCGATGAGGCCTGGCGATTGGCCGGGCTCCAGGGACGTGGTCAGAGAGGAGACGAACGTACCACCAAAGGGGTCCGGAGACGAGCAAACAAAGTAGTCACTGCTGAGAAACTCAAGCAGGGCTGCGGTGAAACTGGGCTCAACCCGTAGATCTCGTTTCATCACAAACAGCTTAACAACTATGTCAGGAAACCCTGAGATAAGACGCACGGGAGGGGAGGGGAGGGGAGGGGGGGGAGCGAGGAGGCCATCTGAGAGAGTCCGGCGCTGAAAAGTGAACGTGTGAGTGCTGACAGCAACACAGCCCCTTTGGAAAGACACTTAACACCAGAGCCAGGACACAGTAGACCAGCAGGCAGAGAAAGGCCTTCACTCGACAGTTTGGTCTCGTTCAGAAGATACTGTTGTGCTGAGGGTGAAATGTAGCATAACACGTTTTCAGAAGTGACTGTGATTAGAGGAAAAGAAGTTAATAACAAGCTTCAGCCCAACTCGGTGCAGTTTTGCTGTGCACACAGCGTCTGAATCCCATGGCCAAGTAGGCTGGCGCGGCCCATGGATCAAGGCTTAACGCAGCCTGTGGCGCTGCCAGGATTGCCAAGACAAATGACAGTTCACCCAGGTGGGGTCCCTGGGCAGAGCTTGGCCTGGCCTCTGGCGCCGAGCGAGGCTGTGTTTCTAGCCGGGGCCTGCAGGACAGAGGGCCCACGCAGGGAGGGGCCGGGAGGACTCTCCTGCCTCGCTAATGGGTCCCCAGACATCCAGGCTTGACCTCACAGGCCCAGTGCATTTATTACCAGCTGGTTAGCAGCTAGCGTTTAGCTTTGGCTAGTTGAAGCCTCCATTGGCTGCACGTGAGTATTTGCGACTTGCATTTTACGGCAGCTGCTGTCATGCACCAGTCACAAACATACGAAATCGACAACGTGTAGATTAGAATTATTTCAGTTAGTGCCTGTTTGCTGGGGGGTCTGTCATTACGAAGTCACAATATGAGGTCAAATATTGTTCAAACAAACAAAAAACTATGTACGATTCCAGCTGATGTTCTTAGATTTACAGGTAAAAAGCTGTTTTTGATCATCGATGCTGATTCCTGAATTCTGCGACTCATGCCTACCATCAAAAAAAAACTTGAAAAAATGAGAATCATTTGGAAACGTCCCTTCTTGACTCCTAGAAAGCTGTAATTGTTTCCAAAGCCCAACTTGGCCTTTACATGCCAGACTATGAATACATAATAATGGTACTTTTCTTGACCACTCCCGTCTCATCCAAGTAAAGCAAATGCGCGGCCGTGGCGCCGCAGATCACAGGGGTCCATTCCACATTTCCTGCGAGCGCACAACTCAGCTGAAATAAGCACCTGGAAGTCTCCTCATCTCTATGCAGCTATCATTTTGCTCCAAAGATGTCCGCCCGCCCCGCAGCAGCAACCCACCGTGCCTGTGAACTCTGCATACATTATCTCTCGTCCCTCTGTAGGGCGCTGCGCTTTATGCGGGAAACTGGCCCCATTTATCAGCGTCCTCCGCACCCCCACTGCCCGGCGAAGGCACCTGCTGCCGGTCTAACTCCAGCCCGGCTGTGGACTTATCGCTTCTGCAGATCACGAGGTGCGGGAGCGTAGATTGTTTCAGCCGAAGGTTTAGCCAAACAAACAAACCCAGAGAGCTAGTGCTTATTTTCGTCGCTTCCTTCCTTCCATCAGATTTGCCCACATCTGAAGGTGAATGGAAGAAAGCAAGTTAAGAATGGATTACGGGCGGCTTTTGAAAACAGCGTTAACTGGGGCACGGGCGTCTGGCAGACTCTCCCCTCGGTGCCGGGCCTAATGATTTCTAATGCTGCTAAACATTACGGCGCCGTGAAAGCCCCCGCTTTTCACTGGGGATGCGGCCGCAAATCTCCCATCGCATGTTCTCTTTGTTGATTTTTGTGAGACAACAACACGGCAACGCTTATCTCCATTACAGACCAGCACCACGGGGAGCTTTCCCAAAGCCTTTCACCCAACGCCTTATTAGCAGCTATTCCCTTCTGTCTCCCTCATCCTCCAACTGGGAGCGGATAGAGGGAAAGCGAGAGCATTATCCCAGCGTCTCTTCTTCCAATTCACCACAAACCCTCACTATGTCTATTCACACGCCACTGGGCCTGGATGGCCCCACTTCCCTGTCTGCTCTCCCTTCATTCACACTAAGAAGGGGAGGAAAAGGAAGCCTTTCCAGTTATTTCTAAGCCCGTACACAGGGTTGGCTCATCGTGCAGAGCCTGTAAGAAGATGAGGCTCTTTTGTGCTGTGGAAAACAAAAGCACTAATAGCTTCATATTAGCGACTGAGTGATATACTGTTGATGGAAATGCAAAGGTTACGTTCGCAGCTACAGCGTAAGAGATGAACGACGCGTGGTCGACAAAGGGACGAGCGGGCACTTTTTCCCTTGACGGCAAAACACAGCCACTCTGAGTTGAATTCCAATGTGAAGAAGTTCCGCGAGACAGTGATCCCGTGTCTTTTCTCCATCATGCCTCCCTTTCCCTACCAATCTCCCTTTCGCTTGCATTTTTTCATATGCGTGTGTGACTCATACCCCTGTTTGCAGAAAAAACGATAAGGATCTGCTGTTTATTTAATTAATTTATTTTTGGGTTCCTCCCCAGAAGTACCCAAGCCCGCAGCCCTCAGCTGGTCCCCCCTGTTTGTTTAGCGTGTGTTTATTTGTTTCTCTGTAGTCCTGGGATTAATTATCATAACCATATGCCTGGCTAATACATCTCTCTCCAAGCCAATAGTGTGGCAGCCTGCTACTTCTCCATTTTAATTACGGCTAACATCGTTAGCCTGATTTTGTTTTGCAGTTTCCTGCTCATTTCTGAATTTATAGTTCAAAAACGCCATCAGAAGATGTGGGGTTGGAATAATTAACTTCCAAAAAGTAACTCGCGCAACGTTGTGACAGTCTGGCACGTAAGGAAAATTGTTCACACGTCTGAATCTGGAATAGCATAAATTCCAACAACCCCACGTTTGCCACGGCTGGCAAAACAATTTGATTCTGGTAGCTCCACCGCACGATATTTCATTTTACAAATTAGTTATTTATCAACTTTCACACCAGAGGAAAACATACAACTTTCCTCAGGTGTGAATACGTTGATTATGCGCACACCAGTTGAAAAAGCACGCTGAGTTGCAGGGGTCGTCTGCGGTAAAGGTGAGGCTCGGCAAGCGATGCCGCGTGTTTCTGGGAGGGGAGCGGTGTTGTGGGTTCGGCATCGGCTCATATTTTACCGACTTGGCTGAGGGCCAGGCAAGTTTTGTCTGGGCGGGGGAGAGGAGGGATAATGACTGCTGAGTCAATCAGCACAAGCCGAGATGGTGTTAGGTCAAAGTCACGGCGTGGGGGGGGACATAAAGCGGGAGCTGTCATGCTGCTCAGGCTTGGCTCAGTCTTTCACACTGACGTAATGACATAACGCTATTAGGTGTTGCATTGCTTGTGATGACACCTAACAAACAGGCTCAGTATCACAGTGAATTTTACATGGCTGGGATGATTCCACTGAGCAGCGGCGCAGGGGCTGACGCGTTGCCGTGGCCCGGTTCTGCTGCGTGGCGTTTAGGATTAAGCATTCAGCTCCGTTTCCCAGGTAATGACATGCTCGCTCCCTCTGTTTTCACCAGGCCTTTATTTCAATAAGAAATCATCCATTATTTAGCGCCCAACCTCTGTGCCCCGTTCGCCTTCTTCCACTCCCTCCCTCCCCGCCAGCCTCCCCTTGGATCGGGGCACCCCGCTGATTCTCACTTCAAGGACGAACGTGGCGGAGAGGAGAGGAGCCGACCCAGTCACCAGACAAGCTCTCAGAAGAGAGGCAGCGAGACAAAGTAAGGAGCGAGAAAGACCATACGTGCGTGAGCACACACACACACACACACACACACACACAGCTCTCAGAAGAAATGTGAAAAATGTGTGACCCAAATATACATTGCTTTGTACTCTGGTTCAAAGTTTCCTGTCCTCTCTACCAAACATTCAAGGAGAAGGGGGGGAAAAAAACACAACAATGAATAAATCATACAGCAACTGAAACCTACTGTAGTACTATTCCTGAAGAAAGAGCGAGCCACAGTGAGAGAGACACAGAGAGAGAGAGAGACAAAGACGCAAAAGAGCACGGGAGAGAGCCGGAGACTAAAAGAAAGTTGAAAGTGAAAAGGAAAGAGCAAACACCTCTTTGGTCTTTTGATGGCACTCTCTTATAGAACATGCTATTTCTTGATTCACTCTTAAATCTATCATCAGTCAGGCTAATAATTCAACGTAAGTGCTGCTGTGAAGCAATAGATCACATGCACCAGGCGCCATCCCCTGTGAACACTCAAATTACAGGAGCCAAACAGTTGGAGAGCCCATTAACCAACTTCAGACTTTGATTCAAAGTGCCGTTTTTATTGCTACAGCATCTCAAATTAACAGATTACTTTTGATATTTTTGGGCCACTGGAGACTCATTTCAGCTGAAGAAAAACTAGAAAAGGGAGATTTGTGTGGATCCCTTGTTTCTTTTGGCTAGCGTAGCATTTAATCACATAGGCCTGTTCTGTAAAAGCTAAACTTTGGTCATTTTCTTTATTATCCATATCTTCAGCAATTCTAATATGATACTGCTACGAATATAACTCCAAAACTGGATTAGCTTGTTCGCCGGTGCGTGGATATCTGTATGATAATCATAAAAACAACAACAACAACCTTCCACTGGGTTCCAAAACACTTGATTGATAATTGTAAATTATAAATTTCCCCAAATTGCCATAATTCCACCTGAGATCCCGCTCACGTGCACGTGACTGGCTTATATCAGACTGCTGCACAAGCTCATGTGTTTCAAAATCACTTTGGGATAAAAGTGGGCGTCGGCAAAACAGACGAATGCACTAATCCGAGTTGCAGATGGACAGGAAATGTGAATCGTGGCTTTTACTCGGTGGTTTAATTTCTTCTTTGACATATAACAAAGGCAGTCGGGAGGTTTTGTGGGACGTATTATGTTAGATTTCAAAATCCTCGCCGACAAAATATCTGATTATTTTTGTGTTAACGGTTTAATCCTTTTTAATCAGTTTTGATTTGGCTTGTGAATGTTCTGCTATGGTCACTACTGTAGTTAGACGCCAACGTTGGCAGCTCACAGGAAGTGAGAATACTAAGGTCAAAACATCAGTGATTTAAACGCTAGGCGTCCAGAAGTACACATGAATGGTCTCCAGCTGTCTGCACACAATAGTCCTTTATGGATTTGCACCTGTCATGCCGTATATGATAATATTAACCAGGTGCGATAGTGCCGGATGCTCCCTTGCTGCCTGACATACATCAGATTGTGCGGGACGGCTCTGAAGCACAGGGAGACCCACCAGAGAAGCTGTCAGGCGGCGGGCCGGATCCCACTTAGCAGATCCCGTCCCCGTCTCAAATCTCAGATGGCGAGCAAAGCGACTCCAAATGAAGGCTAGCATCAGAGCCCACGGCGGGCCGCGTCACAAAAAGTCATCGCTCCGTCTATCACAAGAGAAAGCTGCTAATGATGATGTTTTTCTTCAAGTGCACAAACATCAAGTCCGGTGAGATTTATATGTGCGTCTGCGTGAGCGCTTGACAGAAATGTCTTCCTGCATTACACTTTTGCCGCGGCAAGATGTAATAATTTCCCTTGAAAACTGGGGCTAGACGCACGCTTCCTAATGATGGAATCTTTTGATGTTTAAATTAGGATATCACACGCGAGGAGCTATCCTCCCAGGGCCGCACCTTCTTATGACAAGATTAGCAGCAAAGCAAAGCCATTACTGTGGTTTATTTCTGCCCCAGCCAACTCGCAGACTCCGGCACAGAGGCATGCAGTCATCGAGAGAGGGAGAAAGATGCTGGAAAAGGTGCAGTCAAAGACGGGAAAGGGAAGGAGTAATACAAGAACTAGCACGACGGAAAAGAGGGAAAAACTAATGGGGTAGACACTTTTTATAGATCCCATCCAAACCACTTATTTATAGATCATCAGTGAGGCACATATAAACCTCCACTTCATATTTTTGTCAGCCTGTCACAATGTCAGCCATGTCAACTTTTACATATTTCGCTGCCTCTGCTGTCAACGCACTGTACAGTGTTAAGAATTAATAATGCCGTAATGCTGACAAGCGCTGAGGAGCACTGCTAGCAACTTCTACTGACTTGACGGAGTGTCCCGCGGGAGCCCAGATAGCCTTGAAAGTGAAATTGACAATGATCGATTTCATACAAAAAGCCTCCACTTTGGAGCATTTGTGTGAGCGATGGCATCACTTTCAGTCTGACCGATGGGACTACCTGGATAGGCAGCGCTCGAACACCTGGGTGCCCATCAGCGTCCAAATGCTGTAGGTGCAGTGTAAACTCAGTCTTTCAAGTGAGCCTAGATGTCACCTGGGATTTCTGAAACGTGTCACTTTGTGCTACAAATGGTTTATCTGAAAGTCTATTAGCAACAGTTAGCAGCCGACAGAGCTGTGAAGCCCCAACCCAAACTAACTCATGTCCTTCATTTGTCCTGCTCTTTTAGTTCCAGGCGACCAGGAAGGTGGTCTTGTTTCCCTGCAATGACACCCGACTTCATATGTGTGACTGTTGTCACACAGTAGATATAATACAGCCCCACTTAAAGGCTTTAGGAGTCACCTAAAGCGCACGTCAGAGCTCATTTACCTGCCCAGGTTCAGAACATCATCACCAGCAGCATGACACAGTTGGTCTGTACTTGCTCATCCAGTAACAACCTATGGGGGAAATTAAAATCTGTTCAACCTTTGGACAGATAAGAACAAAAATGACGAGGCTATCAATGATCTGATAAACTTCAAGCTCAGAATCTGTTGGAATTATAACTTAACTTATTTTTCCCAGATGAATACTAATATTTTTCCACCTCTCTATTCTTTTTCTGCACCCACTCAAACTTGAACGAAACTCGCTGAAAAACGTTCCCGGTCCCGGTAAAACAGTGGATGTGTATGACAGCAAGTATTAATGTCTGGGAGCAACATCATCCCCGTAAACCTGTTAAATCTGCCACTCTGCCGCTCTGAAAGTTAAGCAGCCCGTAGCCTCATCAGAACAAACAATCATTTAAAAATAGAACGCAGCAGAGATGGGTTTCTGCAAAATAATGCCAGCCAGAGGTGATTAACTGTTGGCCACTTGTATTAAAGAATTCTTTCAACGACTTATATCTGGTGTCACACGTGCATTAATGCACAGACGCGCATAGCGAGGTTCTCTGGAAATTGATCACGCCGAACAGGAAACATTACCTGGGCTTTCATGGTGGAGAGTGGCTGCTGGGTGGGTAAAACACTGAGAGCTCTCCAGCACTCCACTCTCTCCTCTCTCCTCGCTTGCCACGTTTGGGAAAGAGAGCTCAGGCAGCCGTTAGGACAATAAAGAGAGGGCCAGCGATGGCGGGTCCCCTCCGAGGCCCTTTTCATGCTCTCAGGTTGAGTCACAAGGGCCCACTTCATCGCCGTTATCCAGGGATGGGAAATACATAGCTTCTCTCTAAAACTCTGACCCGGCCTTTTAGTCCGGTTCGCTGGGGGCCGATTATCCTCACTCATCCTTTTAAAAAAGTCATACACACACACACACACACACTTACATATAAGCACATTAGAAAATGACAGCGGCACACACACGGCTACAGTAGATGCATCCGCCAAGTGGCTCCTATTCACACAGGCTACAGCCCCGACTCAGGGACAGATCTATATTTAAGAGGGAAATACGGCGAGCGTTTAACCTTGGAGCTGAGGTGACTTTGAGTGAGTCACAGAGGTGTGGGAGTTGCTTTTGTGGGTGCCGACAAGCTCTTTCGGCTGTACTTTCTCGTGTTCTCGGGCGAGTGAGTCAGCCGGCACGCCAGTCAGTCAGTCTGTGAGTGGAGAACTAAGGGCTCGCTTTGCAGGCTCCTTTTTGAAGATGACCTTGGGCTCAAGGTAAAACACGCTGAATGTTTTAACATGCGCTCAAAGTTCCACGCTCTGCCGTGTGGTGTGAAGCTCGTATCTCATCCCAGCCAGAGACTGTGCGCTGCTGAAGCCAGTCCTCTCAAGGTCTGAACTCGCCCGTGACAGGTGAAATAGACCGAAATTTGAAATTCAAGCGGAGATAAACAAACGAGCGACTCATCAAAGTCGGGTTGTGTGTGTGTGTGTGTGTGTGTGTGTGTTTCCCAGTCGCCCCAGCTATGTTTACTCATTAGCTCACTTCGTCCACTACCTTGCTAGATGAAAGATGAAGCCAAGGACTGATTAATGAGAGACAATGCAGTTCACAGCAACAAACAGCGCACAAAAACCTGGAGGAGCACCTCTGCATTTCCTGTTACTGAAGAGGTGGTATCTGTTCAACAGTCGTTATTAACTCCCAATTAATCGAGACTTTTTATCGGGATTTGGAACAGTACGTGATCTGGAGGGAGACAAAGTGGAGTCAGGCCGTTATTGATAATTTCACAGTTTTATTATGGATCATACTTATCATACATTATTCAATAAAACTAATTTGTCAAGAGCTGAAGACTTCAGGAGGGAAAATGGTGAATTTTATTGAGAGAGGTTTAGCTCAGTGTATTAGTGGCTGTGGATAATTTTGTGGATTATTTAACTGTTTAAATGATCAGCTTCAAGACTTATTCGTAGACTGACGGTAGTGAGCCACGACACCCATGGTCGAGACTTTGTCGGGGACCAGACTTTGTTATTCACTTGGCTGCTAATTGGATAGCAGCTTTTGAGGTTTTACACCATATAATGCATGTTTAGGCGAGACAAGCTAGCGTCCGCTGTGCCGGGAGACGCGGTAGCCACTTTGTTCACAAGCCCGTTTCACTCGGTCCTGACAGCGGGCCTGCAGGGTGACAGAACAGCGCTGAACACTGTTCCTCCTGTGTAGAGCAGTACCGCTGGCTCGCTTCTGCTTCTCTTATTAGGTCCACAGCGGTGCCAAGCGTCTGTACAACAATCCTCCGTTGTTTGCAGAGCTAGGTAGCGTTAGCATCACCCCGGCAGCCGAGCTGAGGATAAAGCGTGTGTTTCAAGTGGAGGGATGCCAGTCAGCCAGAATCCCTCTTTTCCCTGCAGCATCTCCGGCATCTAATCCATGACCACAGACATCCCCCTCATTACCGCCAAATTACATGCAAATTTCCCCAAATAAATGAGTTTTAAGTACTTGACAACCTGTCAGCCTTCGAATATTGAAACGTCCTGACGGCTAGATAAACAATCAACAATAATCACTCTATGCAAATTTGATATTTCCTGCACAATTACAAGAGGGAAAAAAAAACACCCACTATAAATAACTGGACATACAAAGGCATCTGGCATTTGTTCAGGTTTGAACAGATACGGATGCAAATGAAAGATCCTTTAGGATGTAATTGATTCAAACGTCGCGGCGCCTCCTCTGCCTTCTTTTATTGTTCTTTTTTCCTCCCTGGCACTTTTTTTTCCTTCTCCCTTTCTCTTTATCTCACCGCTTTCAATATACAGAGATAATGGTTGATGTAAATGAGTGAATGAGAGGAAGGAGAAAGCGGAGAGAGAATGTGAATCACCCTTCCGTCTACCTCTTGTTTTGTCTTTTTTCGTGTGCACGCCGCCGCCGCTGCTGCTTTGGAGGGGAGATGTGTGCAAAATAAGGTGCTCTTATGAAGTGGATTGGAGACGACTGTGGAATTGAATGCAGGCTGGGAACCGGCGAGCTCTGTCCGTTGCTTGTGAAGGAGATTACTGTGCGCCTCAGCCCATCCCTCCCACCCGCTCCTCCACAACACCCAGAGATTAAGACTGACAAGAACATATCAAGTCATTTCAGGACAAGCAGATCTCTCACTCTCATCTCTCTTGCCTGTGCCTTTCTGAAAACACTCTCCCGACTGCCTCTCACCACTAACTCCTTTCTGTCTTTTCTCTCTTCCACTCTCGCCTCTCTGCTCCTCTTCCTTCATCTCACCGTCTTTTCTTCATTTGTCTTCCGTCCGCACCGAGGGGTCTGAGAGGTTTGTCTTGAAGGTGTAATGTGTGCCGAGTCTGACCCCGCTGACTAACAACCTCCAGGACATCCATTAGCAGCTTCATCCCTACCCAGCACTGACACCTCCCGCTGGGCGCCTCTATCTCGAACTCCCCCTTTCCCTGACTCACACTATACGTGGGCTTCAGTTTCATGTATTTAATCGCTTAGTGTCAGAGAAACAGTTGGCTGCAGGAGACACTATTGTGGCTTACATCCAGAATCAGGCGGGACTAGTTATTGGTTAAAGTGACTCTTGTCTCTTCGATGTGACTTTAAAAACAAAATGTGGATTTTGTTGCTGCTTGTGAGGACAGCAAAAAGTTAACAACTGACGGACACGCACAGGTAACGTTTGCACGGGTCTGTGCCTGCTTGAGTTCACACGTCGGGCCAATCAACCATCCAATCTGCGGCCCACAGTTACTAACGCCAGCCTCTGCGTAGATCTGCAGGGACCTGTACATGCCTGCGCACAAGTCCCGCTGATTACAACATATGTAACCTACTTAGATTAACTTAATTAGGCTGCAAACACAATCAGTGAAATGATTAGAATCACAGAGTTCGTTTCCCTTTTTGAAATCAAATCACCTTTTTTGTATCCAACTCCTCGTGCGAGAGACGTCCCCTTTAAAGGAGTCACATACCTTCTGCAAATTGCGATATTTCAAGCAAACTAGAACGATTTGGGAGTCTCGCTCATGAGCTCCATCCACAGCCGAGGTGGCCCTGCTCACCCGAAAGGCCTCGCTGAGACGCCAGCTGACAGAGCTGATGGGATCTTCCAACGTGCCTTGGTGGACACCTGGGCTTGCGGGAGAAGGAAGAGGGACGAGCTGGAGGATCGTGACGGCAGCGTTGATGAGCAGCGCTGTTATCAATCACAGGCTGCTCCATTAATTTCATCAAGGCCCCGGTGCCTGCTGACATTAAATGGCACGCCGGTCGGTCCGACGGCGTCCCTGAGGTGGCAACACGGCCGGCCGCTGCTTTTGAAATGCAAATCAGGCTTTAACCTTAAACAGAGCCGCCCGGCCGAAATTATCTTTCTGCCTTCAAGTCAGGTGCTCCCCTCCCTCCTTCCTCTTCTCTCCCTTCCCCCTATTCCTTCTCTCCTGTTCCTTGCGTTCCCCCCCTCTTTCCCTCCCCCTCGTTCTTCCAGCAGCTTGACCCCTGGGGTACCAGAGCTGGAGAGAGCATCTTCAGAAGAAGCGACAGATAAAGGCAAAGGTGGAGGAGGGTGGCAAAGGAAGAGGGGGAAAGTCAGTGCTGACACCAGCATTCTGTCCTGATGAAGGGGCAGAGGAGCGCCACCGCCTAGCCCAGGGATGAAGATGTCTCAAGGACAAGGAAACGTGGGAAGGAGGATGGCGTATGAAGGGGGGTCTGAGTGTATCTGCCGCACACGTCCACCTCCTTCTGTCTGTCTGATTACCTCAAAGCGAGGGAGATCCTTCTAGCTAACAACGGAATAAAACTTGATTGAAAAGGGAAAAAAAAAGGCAGGTCAGCCTTTCCACAATAGAAGCTACCTGAAATCGGTATGTAATCCAATATGCGCGCTGTGGTTCGGTTTGGCCCCTGGTTTTCAAAAATACCCCTTTAGAGAAGCTGTGCCATTAGAGCTGTCAATATTGTGAAGCATTAGCGTGGGCCCAGACAAGGAAGGATTGGTTACCAATGTGCAAGACGCTGCCATTGTTCCTGGAAAGGCTTTTTCCTCCTCTTTCTTCTTTATCTGAGCAGACTGAACACATTAATTTTAATTGAGACATCAGACGAGAGTGAAACAGAGAGCGCTGCCTGGACAGGCAGCAGATACATGACAGAGAGGAAAAAAAGAAATTCAGACGGTGACTGGGGGGGAAAAAAAGAAAGAAAGAAGAGGAAGAGGAAATGGGGGGTGAAGAAAAGAGGTCCCCGCGGCAACACAAACAAACATATCATAAACACATGAGAGCTACAGTATCTCTCACTTTATCTCTCTGCCTCTCCTTCCCTTCTCCACGTCTCCCTCGCGTTCATTCCTACGTCTCCTTCCTCCTCCTTTGTGCCTTTAAAGAACAAAGCGGCACTGAGCAAACTCTTTCTGCACACAAATTCTCCGCACATTGCCGAAATCTCAATGACGTTATGTTAGCTGTAAACAGCATTTTGTACAGTCAATGCAAATCAAGATCCATATGACTCAGCAAGTGTTACAGTAGCTGGGGGATTTGATTTATCCATTTCAGTGCACTGTAATTACACATGCCTCAATGTGCAGCAAAACTTTATTGGAGAACTGCTTTAAAAGACACACTCGAGTCTCCCTGCACTCTAAAAACCTCTGTGTGAAGTAAGTTGTCTGTAATTGAGCCTCTGAACTCTTTATTTTTTAAAGTAACCTGCCTCTGACGTGAGTATATTTCCACCCGTCTTCAATGCAAGTTAAAAAAAATAACACTTTTTATCAATTAGCCATTATAAATTAGCATTATTTTGACACAAGTGTACTTTATTTCTGTTGGAAGCAGGTTGAAATAGCCATGCAGCACCGGGACATTTCTACATTTCTTTTGTTGCAAATAGTACTTACATATTTGACCCCACAAAAGGACAAAATACGTGGCACAACGTTGGCGAAATATAATATAAAGGCGTGTGAAATGCTCGGTACGTGTGTTTGCTTTAGAAAAGGCGTGCACTGATTGGGTTCCCCCATGCATTTCCATAGAGAACATGTGCATACAGTCAGTAGCTATACGCGCATGCCACTGTGTATCTGAGTGTTTGTGTATTCAGGAGGGGGATGCAAAGGAGCCGCAGAAATGAGGAGCTAAGCCCAAGATGTTAAGCACGGGGAGACACCTGGCACAGAAACTTAAGTGCTTCCACCAAGTATCATCAACCTAAGATTAAAAGCGTCGAGGGGGAATAGTGGGAGGGATGCGGAGTGAGGTGGAGAGAGGAGGAGGGAGTGATCACGCATATGACAAGATGGGGAAAAAAAAAAAAATCAAGAGAGGATGGGGCGGGCGGAGGGGGGCTTTACTGGTGAAGATGACAAGTACGTGAAGGCAGCAGGGTAACAGGAAAATGCAATTTGAGGTGTACAGTCATTAGGACACTTGTGTACAACATTTAAGGATGCACGCAACAAAGATATATAGCATACTGTACGCGAGAATAAACCAACAGTCGTTCCGGCGTGGCAGATAATAACAGGATGCGATTTCCTTTCACCACACAACGTGATGATTGGCGACATATGGGCTGAGCAGAGGAGACGGAGAAAAGGCTTCTGTGTACACAGCCTTTTTGGCAGGTAACCGTACGTCAGAAACCAAATATCTGAAGCATTTCGAGACTTTATATCAATTTTAAACACGTTTCCCAGCACCACTGGGCATGTCTAAAACGGACAAACGGCCCACTTGACAACATTTCAGCCAACTATTGTCATAATTGGACTTACGAGGTTGTGCTCCCCAAGGCCCCCGCCTTAAACCACACGGCCTGATTACCAGACAGTCGTTGCTCAGATGTCTCTGTCTGGAGACTAGTCTGTCAAGGGCCTGCTGATTATTGTACACAAATACCAGGCTAATATCCTCTGTCGATGGCAAACAACAGGATGTGTGCACTGCAATCTATGGCTCGCTCTGCGAGTGTGCTTTCTGCTCCAGCTCGTCTTCAGAAATCTATGTTTTGATTGCAGAAAGTAACTACGTGCACGCCTCTTTAAAAACACGTCTATGCTCTCTCCTCCCCATTGGCTGCCACTCCTGCGAATGGTTATTATTATCGTCATCAGTGAAGAACGGTGAAATCAGGGCCTTGACAAGCAATCTCTTCTCTAACTGAATCTCTCCCTCCACTGCAAGAAGTATCCATCAGCACAAGTTGTTTCATTCAGCACAGGCTTTCAGGGCCATGCGTTATCTTTGGGACAAGCCCCAAAAAACTGTACCTGTAGAGTGAGAACATATCCCGTTTCAGGACGGGTTTAAGCTTTACATTCCTGAGACAGCGTAAATACTTTCATGCAGATGTACAAATTTGGCTTTTTCGAGATATTATTGTACGCATAATGTTTCAGACTGCTTTATTTCTGCAAAACAGTTCTGACAAAACTGAATCCGTAGTGGGAACAAGTGACGTTATTGCCTCAATTTCTCACTTGATTAAAGACAAATCTGATTTCAAGACCCAACGTGTGAGTGAACTGCTTGTTAGACGGGCATTTTTTGCAGAGGATCCCATCCCTCTCCCTTCCTCTTCATCCAGTCAGTGCACTTGTGTGCATCCTACAGTCATATTGACAAGAGGAGGCTTACAACTGGCACACACAAGCCCCACTACAGACTTAATAGCATTTCAAGTGTTTTCTCCTGGACTCGTGTCGAATCTCCCAACTGAATAACGGGCCGGCGTCAACATGAAGGGGCTGAAGGAGCATAGATGGCAGGCGGTTTGAATCCACATCAACACGTAGCACAGACAACTGCACAGAAAATCAGCGCATGTGAAATTAGGAGGTTTTTTTCGCGCACAAACGCTTGTCTGACTGAGGTCGCGGTGTTAAATGACAACGAAACGCGATGCTCCTATTGGTGATCAGGAGGGGTTGATACAATATTGTTTTATTTAGGCAGGACGTTAAATGGCAAATTAAATGACCCTCAGGTCCACAAAAACTCCACTCAGAGGCCGGTGAGTCACGATTGCGGATCTTTCTGTCTGGCAATGAGTCAGGTAGAGCTATAGTTGAGCTCTTTCTGTGGCTTAGTGCTGATAATCCAACCCACAATTCTCCTCTCTCTCTGAACCCGGAGAGAGGATGAAAGATTTAGACTTTCACCCTTGGTCTCTGAAGTCTTGCTCTTCCTGGCTTTTTTTTTTTTTTTATTCCGTTCCTGCTCTCCTCTCCATCTCTGTTTGTCTCTCGTTATCCTTCACCCCATGACTCAGAACAGGAAAAGATCTTGTGATGATTATTTCACAAGCGTGCTGATATCATCTTTGTGGGTTTTCTCTCCTTTCTCTCATCTAGGAAGAGTTTTACAAAGCACTGAACACAGAGAGGCCTCATCTCGCCAAGGAATCCTTACATCGAAGCCTATTGAGCTTTGAGTAGTCTTTCAATATGATGCACATCCAATACCAATACGACAAAACAATGGAGTATCATCTGCATACAATACAAAAATATTGTGAGTTTTACTTTAATTACTTCAATTATTACTTTAATTTGAAAAAGACGCCCTGGAAAATGACCTAGGCTGGATTTGTGAGGATTTAACAATGCGATATTTACCTAAACAGTTTATCCTTATCTAAAAATATTTTACATTGGCCCAGAGGTATGAAATTCATCTAAAAGAATCAAGTTTTGTTTAAGGGATTCTCTCATTTAACTTGCTGCAATCCTTGTAATGTACTTTCCACCCTGCCGCTGTTGCTATGCCTGGTCAAATTTGTTAAAAAATTGCATGCTAATTTGAAAGGTAAGTTGAAATTCTCTTCCTAAAAATAACTGGGTTTCTACTGCCATCACATTTATATATTTAGTTTAAAAAGAAAAAAAGAAAACACCTGCAAGAATTTGATTTTTCTTGTCGTAATAAAAATTATTCACATCATCATTAGCTCACTGCAGTAAATGTTCCAGAAACAACAGTTGCGCTCTCTCTCTCTGACAATGCTCTGGCTAATAGAAATAATCATGTTAACATAACAAATAAGTAAATATGCAAGTATTGATTAATGTTCAGTGTGATCAGCAGTTAAAAACATCAACGACAAATTACTGACACTGACACTAATGTGGGCTAGTGATTCAGGAGTGTACTACTATTTTGATACATCAAAATTTTATATACCTTTTTCTATACCAAAAAAAAAAGCAAACATGCTTTTAGTGATATTGCTCACACTTTGAGACCACTAAAATATTACACTGCCTATAATTATGACTGCTGGACAAGTTAATTACAGTGCAAGCAGTGATGTCGATTTCTCAAATTAGGTTCTGAGTTACACGGCAAAAAAAGCAGAGGCGGTAAAACTGACAAAGGTTTAAAGAAAATCTGAGAAATGAAATATATAAAACTCATTAGTCCTTGCAAGTACTTCCTCCCACTAGCTACTATTCCTGATCCTTCTATATTCCTAACTCATTTGGCAGCTCGTGTTGCCCCTCAACTGGCATCTAAAGGCTTTGATGTAGTCGGCAGACGCCAGGGTGAGCACCGTGGTAACCTGTGTTTGAGAAGTCTGTGGGCTGCCCTCTTTACATCCCCTCTCTCTTTTCTCATTCTTTTGTGTCAGTCCGTTTCTCTCTCTGCCAGTTAATGAGCCATGCAGGACTGCCATCATTCTGTGTAGTCATGTAGAGAGTCAGAGAGAGGAGAGAAAAGAGGGGTGGGGGGGAGTTGGAGAGACAAAACGGGTGAGACAGTGAGAGAAGAGAGTGGGGACATGTTTTCCCTCACCTCCTCCCTAATCAGGCCCGTCTCCCTACCAAACACCACACGGCAATTAGACCTGACAGTACTTCGACTCCCACAATCCCACTAGGACTACACGTTCAAACACTCAAATAAACACGCGGGGGGGGGAGGGTGGGGGGTGGGATGCCTGAAAACCAGCAAAACTTCAAGAAAACTGAGCTCCTGATTGCAGAGAAGCAAAGACTGAGGTAAAAATCTCAAAACTATAAAAAGAAAGAGAATAAAAAATAAAAAAAAGACAATAAAATCTGGCTGCCCCATCGCGCGTGGCCAGATGTTTTGCGGGAAAGTGGTCATGACTGTGTGGGGTGTGCACAAGCAGTCTGGAATCCCCAGAGGATGCTTTCGGAATAGTAGGATGATAACAAATACAGTCGAGCTTGCTTGCATGAACGGTGAGCTAATTGGGATAATTAGTTTGTTACCTCGCTCGTTATTGCATTTTAATGTGGATTCCAAATGATAAGGAGGGGAAGAGTGGGATGCTGTACGTATGTTTTTATGTGTATGTGTGTTTGTCCCTCCATGTGTCTCACACGGGCTGCATGCATTTAGACGTTTAGATTTTAGGCAATTAGCTGCCACGCGTGTTCACAGCGACTCGCACTGAGTGAGGAAGCGTTTCAGCAACTTCTTTAGGCCACAAAGTGCAGCAACTTATGGAAAATGAAACCCTCTTTAGTTCAAAAATGATCGCAGTATTAAATATCATTAATCTGTGGGTGTGTTGAATGCAGTCCAAGAGGATATTTCTGTGCTGAATTTTCCCCTTCCTGGTAACTATTTCTATGCCAGGTAATGATTTTCTGCAGTTTCCGTGATGCCTTTCAACAAGTTTCCACCGAAGGGACTTCAACTTGTTGCGTTCGCGTGGGGGTTAAACGTGTAGGCGAAGAGCGTGAGAGCGATTATGACGGTGGAGGCAAGTGAGAACATTTTTCCAGTCGCTGTATTTCTGTTGTGGTTGAAGGGGATTACGGACAGCTGACGGACAGATTGGTAGCTGTAGTCGCTCTATGATGGATTTATGTCTTTATGAAAACAGTGGGGATTTGAAGATTCTACAGAGAAACCTAAACCTGAGATTACTATTGACATTATTGAGTAACTACTGCAAAAATGCCGGAAATATTCCAGTGTGACATTGTCCGCATGTTTCAATGTCACACATGGGGAACAGAAACCAGAAAATTACAAGCCAAAGCAGCAAATGGCCACCGCACAGGTTACCAGGCAGTTTTCTCAAACATATTCCTCGCCGTCCACATGTGCGTTTGCTACATGGATGAAAACGGATGCCAGCCGGAATGAAACGAAGGGCGGCGGGAAGATCCCGTGTCCAGCTGATGATAGCAAAGCTGTGTGAGCGCGTGTCACCGCCGAAGCTCCCTCCCTCTCGCCCCTCTTGAATGAAGCCATTTCAACCACACACATCAATAGCCAACTCTCTAGAGCAAAGCACAGCAATAATTCCAGATAAATCATTCCCTCACGGAGCCACTTGCTGCGTTCAAACGCACCCGTGACCTTCAGCTCTGCCTCTTTCTACATCATATAGCCTGGGAATATAAAAGCTTAGTAGCTCAGAACATTGTTGATACGTTTGTTCGAAGGCAATGCACTAATGAGGCGTTGCAGGATGCGGGCAGACGCAGACTATCCTTTTGGAGATATTTTTTCCCCGCCAGAGGAGAATAATATAGTGCTAATGGCATCTCCTTCACAAATGGGCAAATAAAAAGAGAGATGAAGTACAATATTGCTTTACCATATCAAAGGAAGTGGCATCCATGGATTGCGCAGCTGTCTGTTGGCACCTTGATGGGTGAGCGGGAGGGTGAATGTGATGGACGTACAGTAGACAGACAGTTGGAGAAGCAGCCTAAAAAAAAAGAGAGACAAACAGCGAATTGGATGGTGAATACACACACAGACAGACAGACAGACAAATACAGTAAACACAACAAAATATAAAATACAGACCGGGAGACGAAATGACAGAATGACAGCGCTTTATAATAACTGTAATCGAGTTGGTTAAGCAAAGGCTTAGACAAGACTTGCAAACATTATAGAAACAGGTTTCAGATAAAAGGATGCGTTATTTTTTTTTCACCTATACATGGTTTTAGTCATATTTACTCTGCTGTACTGTGCCTTACCGACACCATCAAATGCAACAGTAGCTGTAAAAGAAACAACCTTTAACTGAGGATTTCTCTCCTTCATTGGCTTATTTGTTGTAATGCATTTGTCATTTTTTATGTTGTCATATAAAGTTAAAACATACTATGTAAAAAGCTAAACATCAATGTTTGATACCTGATATTCACTTTAATTATCAGTAGATTTCTGTTGCTTTGTTTGCCCTTTACTCACCCCACCCGGCCGTCCACCCTGAGCCTGGTTCTGCTGGAGGTTTCTACCCTTAAAGGGAGTTTTTCCTCTCCACCTTTGCCTATAGCTGCTCATGAGACATTTGTTGGGTTTTCTCTAAATGTCTGTATAGTCTCGACTTTATTATTTAAAGTGGCTTGAGACGACTTAGTTGTCAACTGAAGCTATAGAAATAAAGATGAATTGAATAGATTCTCATCACTGCCTTCATCTCCGTCATGCTTTATTATCAGTAAAATATACCTGACTGATTCCCTGTTTAGTGCAGGTGGGATAATTGGGCTGAACCACCTCATCAGGTATTAGAGGGGTGATGGAGAAACAAAATATCACAGCATCACAGAACAGAAACTAGTTGAACAAGTTCCATTTTAAACTTGTGCTTTATACTTGGTAACAGTACTGACACAGGTGAACGTATGAGGCTGCATACACAGTATCTCATACTTCTTCTCCTTGCAGAATGGAGCAAAAGTCCAGCAATCATGAACTAACCGGTGCCGTTTTCTGTAATTCCACATGTTTTCTTCTAACTAAGTGTCCTACGCTAATCCAGAGCTGGCAAGAATACTTTATAGTACTAAATACTTATAATACTATAATACTTTTATAGCATACTTTTACTTTCACTCCACTACACTAATTTATTTTACAGATTAAAATAAGAGTTTCCTTTTCAGATTAAGATTTCTGATATTAAATAATATTACTTTATTAAGTAATATTAGCTATTAACTGCCTGTCAGCATATGAATTAGCAGTCATGCCCATTTTGTTCTCCACCAAGTTGCCAGGTAAGTTGCCAGTTATTTTTATTTCATGAATGAAGCTCATCTTTGTAGTAATTTTCATTAGGACTTTTTGGAATTTATTTTCCGCAGCATCACTCCATAACTCTTTAAAACACATGGTTGTCTTAGTGGTAACGTTTCTAATGAAGCAGATTTCAGAACATGCACTTTCATAGTTCAACTTAAGGAAAGAATCTGAAGTGGTAATTCTAATTGTGGATTTTTTAAAGGTACAAACCCTGAGTTTGTGTACAGTACGTCTATCACCTATTTGAAACAACAATTTGTCTGCTTTTTTACATAATGGGCTGACCTCACTTTCTGCTGGTAATCGACACTGGAGGGAATTTTCTCCCAGTCAAATCTCTCTCATCACTCCCCACAAGACTTACGGCGGGGTGGCATCCCTAGCAATCAACAGAGGGAACGGCAGTCATTCATTACACTGTCCTTTCGGTGTCCCTTCCTTTTTTATTTCTCTGTAAGTTTTCCTTCTGTCAGAGCCACATGCTTGAACAACTTATTTTTGCTGAAAGCCCCCAGAGGACTGCAGTGTTCGCCTCTCTGCGAGCGGAGACGTCAGGAGACTCTCACTCAAGGGCCGCCTCTGAGGGGGAAACAATTTCGACTTTGTTCTGGCAGCGAGCGCTCTGTGGGGAAAAATGTCTAAAAGGCCCACATAATTAGAGGAGAGAGTGAGAGGTAAAGACAAACTCTGGTTTTAGATGTGAACTCAGAATAGTAAATCAACTCAGGCTTGGACTCGCTATCACGTTTTTCACGCCGCACATTGATGGCGACGCCTCGGAAACATGCCACCGTACTAATGCATCCGGTTCCTTTGCGGTGGAGTTAGGACACGGGTGGAGAGCGACGTTTAAGAAAGGAAAATGAACACTTCTTAATTGTTTCCCAAATGGTTTACAATAGACATTGTGCTTCTCTGTGAATTTGTCAAGACTTGCTAAAACGGTAACTGTGTCTACAACTGCTTTAAAAAGTCTTGCTGATCTGGTTCTGGATGTCTCGTGAGAGTGTATTGAAATAAAACAATAAGACTGAGGTATGAAAAGTTATTTCTGTATTTAAATAAAATTACACCGTAGCCAGCTGAGTTAGGGTTAGTGGAATGTCAGCGCACTCGATGGCGTTCTGGCACCGGCTTACCAAAGGGGAGCCGGCACCAGCACCGCTGCTGGATTTGGGCCAGTTTGGGCTGAGCACTGGCACATTCAGCCACATTTAGGAAAAATATGAACCATGGCCCGCAGTAGCAAGCGGAACCGGACCAACTGCAGGCCTAAGTTTCGGCGAACCCAATTGTGTTTTGACCCAGTGAACTTGGGTGTCAGTCACATCACATTCGGGAAGGATTATTTCAGATGTTGGCCACCTCATTTTGACCTCCTGAATCCATTATTAACAAATGCGAGGAAACCAAGTCCTTGCTCTGAATTCACACACTGTGACATCGAATATAATATTTTTTTATTTTAACGATGGGTCTTTTCCTTGAATGACATATGCCGAGGGAACAGTACCTGACTCTGCAGTTCTCTTTAGCGCTAACGAGCGCACTAGCATCTTTTAGCTAATTCTTTTTTCTATAGCTTACTGTGCTACTGCTAAACAAATAATTAACACAGCTTTATTATTTTGGTAATGATTCATCACGACCTTTCTATGAACCTCAGTAGATGCAAAGGGTGGGAAAACGCTTCAATACACCGATTCTACATTAGCTGCCCTGCAGCAAACAGCAGCTCAACAAAATTAGCGCTAGCAAGGGAACGCTTTAGCATTAAGCTACTAGTAAGATGTTTCCTCTCAGTAGTTGAGGAGCTAAAACAATTTAAAAAATTAATTAATTAAAATGATGAGATGATCTCTAAACAGTATAATATTTGCTTGTGTTTTGGCCATATTAACCATTTTAGGTCATAACATGTCTGCTGTGCGACTCCGTGAATAATTAGTTACTTCATTTTTGCACAATATTTTTTGCTGACTAATATATGTACATTAATAGAAAACACGCTTCTTTGCTAGCCAGCGACACTGACAAAACAAGCTAATCAGCTACAATGCTGCAGAAACTGCAGGACGAGGCACGATAACACACATCCGTGCTCATAAAGAGACGGATTTTCATATGGAAAATACACAAACGCTTGTACGCGTGTACACAGTCCCTACACTTCACAGGGAAAACCTGCGGTTTTTGCCCAACCTGCGTTGCGAGGCGTTTAAATTCCCTCAGTGACACACACCTCCAGCCCACCTTCAACCCCCTGCTAAACATACCCGCTCGCACGCACACACACACACACTCTTCCGAGCACACACCTTGTATTGTCTTCAGCTATGCTCAATTATTAATGGATAAACAAAGAGCCGTGAACTGTGATGGGCTGTCGGCAGATATTTTCCCCTCTCATATCTTGGAGGCCCAGGAAACGTACACAAGAGCTGGCACTGTAAAGAGGGAGGAGAAGCTTAAGGTCAAACTCTCGCACCGCTTGGGATGCTCGCGCACACACACACACACACACACACACACACACACACACACACACACACCACCAGCTGTGCTCACATGTATTCGCAAAATAGATACAAACAAACAGAAGATCTGCAAGTACAGAGAATCTAAAAATGTCAGGGGGAAGCTGCATGTGTGTGTGTGCGTCTCACAGAGAAGTGGAGCAGATCGCTCATTTCCTCTGCCGAGACAGTTAGCTGCTCCTCTCTCAGGAGGTTGGCTAGCCATGTGAAGAGTGTGTGTGTGTGTGTGTGTGTGTGTGTGCAGACAACAGACTCTCCTGGGTAAGTGAGGATGATGTAAGGGCAGTTCATCGACGTTACTCCGCGCTGCGGCAACACAAGACGATTCTCGCCGCGTTCCACGTACGGAGACGACCAACAGCTGCAATGAGATTTGACTTTTATGGCTGATGAATAACAAACACAACGACCACACTGGGAAATGCCTGTAGTGTTTATCATTGCGGCTGTTTTGGTCATTTGCAGGAAATGCTGCTTTGTTGATATCGCTGCGTGTCCGCATTAACTGGGAAGTGACTCAAATGAGCCATGAGGTCATTCGACTCCTTTGTGTTAGAAATACGGTCTCTGTACCGTGTCATTCGTCTGTCTCTCAGCACGCCCGTCTGTCTGTCCCCACTTTCGAGTGACCACATCAGATCTGCGCGTGTCAACAGCGATATCATTTGCGGTAATTACAGCGGTACAGGTGTGCCCACTCTTCCCGACTAACAGGCCTTGTTGTAACGGAGATGCACAGATTCATAAGTGGACACAGACATTTCATTTCAGTTCGCCGCTTTCACGTCGTGTTTGGATGGCGAAGATTCTTATTGGGAACTTTCATCTGCACCAATTACTTGGAGCACAAATTATTTCCCAAGCTGTGTTGATCTAGGCTTTTATGACACACTCAAAATAATTTGAGGTGTGTTTACTTTGGATTATGGACTTTTTAGCGCCTATCGGTAAAAGTATCAGGACAACCGTCCAGTTTTTGTCGATGCTGTGGTGCACTCTTCACTATGTGAAAGCCCGCGTTTTGACACCGTGAAAGAATTTTATCTAACAGATCTAATGTTACTTTGACGACAATAATTTGCCAAAAAAAAAAAAATGTAAAGGAATTAAGTATGTAAGGTTTATCAGTATAAAATGTTTCATCCTAATAACTGGCTAAAATTGTAGTTTCTTTCCCACATTCTTTGTAATGTTGATTTTGCACATCTTTGAATAAGTTCAAAGATGCAAAGGCCAGCAAAGAATGTCAACTTTGACGACTAAGCAATTATCCAAACGATTGTCTCTCTCTTTTTTTTTGAATGAACAATTTCCGCCCTGATGAAACTTTCTGTTTTACATGCAACAGCTGTCAGCATGTTCTCTTTCGCACAGCCTGTCTGAAGCTCTCCAACCAACGCAAGCTGCCTCCGCTCACCCGACACACACAGACTGTACATCTGCACAGTATGCGTATCACATGTGTATGCACATACCGTGCACACGGCAGGAAAAACACCCCAGTGACTTCCCCTCAGCTGTACACACACAAATCCATCAAACTGTGGCGTACATCTCCGACTTGTTAAGGTACCATTTGTCAGCTGCTCCTGGAGTGGCTGTGTGACTCCACCACTAATTGCCACTGGTGCTAAATTTAGTAGGGGAGATATGAGTCCTTTTGATCAGAAGCACTGAATCTAAAAAAAAAAAAAAAGCGCTCAGCCTCGCAGGCAAGTTTACCCTCCTCTCCCTTTCGCTCTCCCCCATCTTCCTGTCACTGGGGAATAGGTGAACTATTCCATATGTCAGCCTTGTCAATCAGCAGCAGAAATATGGGAAGTGCTCGCTCTCTCTCCTCCAGTTTCCCTCTGTCTCTCTCTGTCTCTCCCTCTGTTTCCCGCCAAAGATCCTGGGTAGAGGTTGTTTGTCTGTTGGAGAATTCTGCCAGGGCTCCGGTGCGTGTTTATTTATTTCCGTGTCATCATGGGTGGTTTGGGAATCTCGAGACAAGAAGGGAATATTAATCAAAACAATCTCGGCTCGGAATTTTAATTGTAACGTTAATCAATCGATGTAAATGAGACGACGCTTTAGGTAAACTTTTCAAAATCCGAAGACGCTGCAGGTTGGGTCGGACTGCGGAGGAAATATCAAGCATCATGCTGAAGTTAATCAAACAGACAGGGAAGATTATTCCACACGTGACTTTTAACCTCTTCTCCCAGTAGTTTCTTTCAAAGTCACACACACACACACAGTCACGCGCCGCCTGCCGCTGGATCAGTACTGAGAGATCACATTTACGCCAAGATGTCATCATCTCATCATCTAACTGTTTTGCTAGCTAGCCGGACAGTGACAAAAAGCAAGCCGCCTGTTTTCTGATTGATGGCACGACTGCTATCAAGACCTTCGTCGTACGTCACAAACTTTAGCCGTCTGACTTTTTGTCGCCACTCAAGGTTAAGGCCCATCAACTTTATCTTCGGCAGAAAGCTCCATTCTGCGTCGCCAATAAATATTCTGTTTTGATCTGTTTCTGCGGCGCGGTGCCGTCCAGAAGGCTCTTATTTTAATTAATACATTTTTCATAATCCTGGTAAATGGATAAATAAAGGGCTTTGTGGGGAGATTGATCTCCTTGAAAAGAACATCCATAAAGGACACAAATCACACTAAAAGCACTCGCTAAACAAGACGCACAAAGGCCAAGGTTGCAAAGTGAATGTGCGGCAGCTTTGAAGGCCTGTTTATTGTCTGACTCCTTGTTGTTTCGCCCTTTTTAATCCCTCAGATTTGTATGAACATTTGTACGTATCTTTAACAAAGAGTTGGGAATCGTGCGGTGGATGCTCCGTTTGAGCAGCCCTCACAGGCGTGAGATTGTGTTTTCTGTTCTGACGAAAGGCGCTTTTGTTATTTCTTTCCCTTTGTCAGCGCGGAGCAGGGAACATGTAGAGCATTAAAAACATCAGTGACACATGACAACATGTTTGCAGCAAACAGGTTAAAAATAATTACACTCCGAAGACATTAAGGTGTTTAATTAAAAAGTACATCCGAACAAGAAATGCACAAATCCTGCATCAAGACATAAAATTGGGTTTTCCCAGCGACACACATATTGGTGCCTGTGCAGCATCATTAGGTGTAAAACTGACCTTGGCAACTTGATTCCTGTTAGCGGCCCGTCTAATTGGTCAGGACGAATGCAGGCCAGCACGATCCGACGCACACGTGCGGCACGGAGACATCAGCACGCAGCGTGTCAACAAGTAATAACTGTCCTCACATATGCACTTGTTGTTTGTATACTGTGGAATCCAGTTAATATGTGTTTCACAAGATTTCTCAGTTTCCATCAACCCATTTTTCTTGTTTTAGCTGAGGCTAAGTTTTCCACTTATGTGAGCGGTGACAAATAGTTAGAAACCTCAATATTGTGACACAGTCCCTGGTCTCGGTTTAGAAGACTGTTTGCAATTAATTAATGGGCAAATTAATTTACTGTAAATATCTAGGTGTCATATTATCAAGTTCTTTCAACTTAACAATTTTAAGTTTTAATTATAACAACTTTAAAATTAATTGTTGTTGTCAATTCGGCTGATAAAGAAACAAAACTTGTATATTCGTAGACTTTCTAGGATTTACAAAAAACTTTCCTCAAACTGTCCTTATTTGTAATTTGAAGGAGCCATTAATGGTAAAAAGTGCTAAATGAAATCACTGCTGATTTCAGTTCCTACCCGCCTACTTTGTTACGACCAGGCAACAACAGTGGGTTCTTAGTTTTCCAATAATATCAAAAAATTAACAAGTTGAATTTAATCCACTTAAATTTTTGCCTCAATGCAAATATGTAAAGCTTGAATCAACACGTTATACGTTACGGTGCATCCGGTACTTTTAAGCGTTGATTTCAACTGAAACTGTTTGTCGTTACAGCAGCTTGTGTGACTGGACCCTAATGCTGAAGCCTGGCAATGTACACAGCAAAACTCAATGTGATGTCACGTTATCCATACATCATTTGTTCCAGAAATTGGAGCGCTGCATAACCAGCTAAGTGAATCCAGAAATGCAAAGCGTATCACAAACAGCTGTGTTTACTGTTTTTGTTCAAAGCCCGCCATCTCTCAGACACACCACACACACACACACACACACACACCCGCCAGCAGAAACGAGGCGGAGAGGAAATAAGGGAAAGGGTGCGATGATATCACAAATCACAGGGACAATCAAGACTGTGTCATCTCCGAGCCGGCGTGCTGTGGACTTCAGAACGAGAAGGCAGTTGACATCAACAAGAAGGGGAGTGATGGAAATCGTTCCGTGAAGGATCTGCTGTTGTAGGCCATTAGACAAGCTCGCCACACACTCAAAACATCTATCCTGCCCGTGGCTTCGTGACAACACGTTGCACGTTGATGAGACGTTACAACGAACACGCGTTTTTCTGTCATGTTTTTCATCAGCTTCTGTGGAGCGACACATGGAGACACCGAAAAGAAGGTATCACGCGTTCAGTGTTTGTTTAGCGTAAAAGCCTTTTTAAAGTTCTGAAGTAAGAGCGGCTGCACACTAGTGTGAAAACTCACCGTCCAGCCTAAGGAAGGCTGAAATACGGCCTTCACTTCAAACGAAAGACTCGGCTTTGAACCTATGGTGTGCATGTGTGTGCCCGGCTCTTTGAGACCAAAAGATAAAGCAGGGAGCCTATGTGTGTGTGAAAGGATCTCTGCGTTAACCTTGCTGCCGGCTATGACCCGAGCCCCCTGTCCGCACACAAACACACGCACATTTACTCAGCCGCTGGTTCATCGTGGGCCCTGAGCCACTGCCGCTGCCCTCTCCTTCCCCCTCGCTGTGTGCATGTAAAAGCTGCACTTAACCTCGCCCCCACCGCCACCGCCGCCACCTCCCACCTGCCGCCCCGTGACCCACTGACAGCTCACAGGCAGGACGCCTTCAAAGGTGCAGCGCTTCAAATGCACACCCACAAACACACACACATTACAGCCTTTCGTCTTTGTAACCTTCATTTACCCGGGGAAGGTTAAACCGAGCTCTGCTTTCAGCTCACACCTGCCAACGTCTCGGTCCAGCCGTGGAGATGCCTTGCTCAGAATCTCCTGAACGGGTTCGAACCCCCCATCTTCCAGTTACAAACCTACATTGGGCACCCACACAAGACATTTAGTGCAGCCGAACTGCAGTGACTCATGTAACAACGTGAGGAGGGAAAACCAACGAGCTATGAAACATGCACAGCTGGGCACGCTTGCTCAAATGTATACAAACATGAGTCTGATTATTCTCTGCGGACAGAAATCGGATGATTTCATTTTTCCCTGAGAGAGAGAAGAGGGGCAGAGAGAAAGTAAATAAACTGGTTCGACAAGTCAAGCCACGTTGTAGGGAAGCGTGCGTTGGGAAAAGTTACACAGGAAAGTTCCTTAGTTACGTTAAAACGTGACGGGCCTTTCAGTGCCGCGTGATTTCTGTCCATTTTTAAACACGGAAAAACGTTTCGGGTTGGAGCTTTTGGCATTTGGTGGCACTGCTTGTTTTAAGCAGCTCCGAAAAATCTCCAACATTATAAATCCATCCATCCATGATCCACAATGGCTTATTTAGTTCAGGATTGGGCTACGAAAGATTGTTTCTTAATTTCTTTTGCAAAATATAAAGAGCGTTAGATGAAGAAGGCACAACTACAAATGCTTAATGATTAGTGCAGCATCTCGATGCGCAAGGCTCAAACTGTACATTTAATGGACACAACTTCCATATTTTCAGGACTCGTACTTCTCCTTCTCCACAGGAACACAATCTACTGTATATCCCTGCAGGGGGAGTGATGTAACACTTTGAGGGACCCAGAAATCCTCCACTGATGAAACCCTTCAAGAAGCCTAGAAATTCTCTGTTGACTTCTATCATGCCTGTGGATCTACCTGGCTGTCTGTTCTCATCAGCTGCAGCTCGACTGCAGAGAGGGTTCAGCGCTAACACATGTCGGCCTAACTCTCCCTGTCACCATGAAATAACTGACACCAGCCCGGGCCGAGGCCGGCTGCGGAGAGGCGAGAAAATAGCCTGTGCTGCAGAGGCGGGGGAGAGCAAAATACCTCTCAGACTTGTCACAGAAAATGTTTTAATGTGAGTGAAGGAAACATTGTTTTCCAGGCGTGTGTGTGTGTGTGTGTGTGTGTGTGTGTTATCTGTGCATCTCACTCTCAGGACTACTGGAGGGCTCCGTGGGTTCACATGGCAAAGGGATGTGGGTATGTTACCGCCACCTGGGGCCCTGCAACCACAGACTGGAATCATGGAGGGAGCAAGTGTACAGGGGCCCCCGTCCTCATCAACAACATGCCTGAGCCAGACAGAACAAATTACACCGCCAGCACTCCCCACCCACTAGCCCTTATCCCCAAAAACAAGCTCACATTACGTCCGAGCCAGACTGTAGCGTCTGCATCCACTCTCGGTGCAATGGTACTTCTGTTGCGAGAGACGTGTGGAGGGGAAGCAGCGGCCTGATTACTCATTTGCTCCTATTTGTTTTCATCTGCCGGCTACACTTTATCATACAATCTACGACTCAGCTCTCACCACCTTCTACACTTAAAACTCTCTAACAGAATCAGACCGATTCAATTCCTGGTCCCTGATGGATGGATGGATGCCCGGCGTTTATATTTTTACCTCTGCTTTCATGTGAGAACAAACTGGGCTTTGAGCGCCCGGAGACACAGTTGTGGCTGTGGACAAGGTTTTTACAGTTTCAAGCAGAGCAAAGTAAAAATGATTGAGCAATAATTGACCCTTGATTAGAGCAGCCATATTTGGTTATGTTGTACATTTAATTTGACATTTTAGTGGACTCTTTTAAAGCTTAGATCAGGGGATGACAAACATCAAGACTCATAACTGAGGAATCGTAACCGTGCCGACTAACAGTACTTGACTGGTAGCTATTTGATTGAAATTTGGAAGATGTTTTTTGTGCCCATCCATTTAGAAGTAAACTACAGTAAAACTAAAAACTAAAAACCAAATTTGGATGAGGCTAGAGGTAGATTAAGGAGATCATCAGGGGTATTAGTAGTCATCCTCTGGGGACTATGAATATACAAACAACATTGAGGTATTTTACAAATGGTATGTGTCGTGTGGAAAATAGGATTTTAAAAAAGGTGCAAAGAATCATCCTCGGGGGAACATGAATTTATGGTGACAGTTAGTAATATAGGTAAGAAAAAAGCCCAAATGTTCATGTTATCGTACTGATTACGGGCTTTTAAACACCTTAAAGCTTCTTGTATTCATTGGAAGTGACAGCAGGCACGACGTCTCTTCTTTTTTTCTGTCACATCCACTCGTTGAAATATTTCAGCAAAAGCGGCGGACTGACCGGCTAAAACCATCATTCCAAGAGCCCAGCTGCAAATGTGTCCCCCCCGCCCCCCCAGACCTGTAATACCAAAAAACAGAGTGAAATATTTTATCCTTAATTGTTAAAATGGGCCATAAAGTAGGACAACTGAGGTCTGTTTTGCTGTTGACATGTTTTTCTGTTGCTTCAATCAGATGTTGATATCAGTTAAAAATATGCATATTGAAAGGAAAATGTTTTGTCTTTTTAAAGATGAATTGAATAAATAGTTTTTAAAAGGATAATCAACAGAAAAGGAATTGTATTTTTAAGAGCAGATAACAAAGTAGGAATTTCAAAGAGCTGCTTCGGTTGCATTTTGAAGTATCAGGCGCCGGTTCATTTGCAGTTAATTACATTTCTACCCAATGATTCTGATACAGTAACTGTTTTCTTCCATCCGCTCCTCTTACATCTTCAGCTTTTTGATGGTCTGACGGTGTTAAAAATATATCCTCCTCGAACAAAATAACACCTTTTTGAATCTCGGGTCCAAACAGAAGCTGCAGCAGCGCTGAAGTAACGTACATCTGTACGGCAGATTGTCGCCGTGCCAGGTGTGAAATAAAGTTCATTAAAAGTGACAAATACCTGATTTGTAAAGCAGTCATTGAAAGCAACATGTGTTAGGATGACATGTGGGATGTGGATGGTGAGAGAAAGACTTGTGAAAATGCAGAAGCTTTGTTTTGAAACCCAATAAGTCAAGCGAGAGAGAAGCGTCGCAGATTGGTTCCCACATCTGTGTTCATATCAAACTATACAAAACCACTTCTCCTGTTTCCCGTTCAACCGGACCACAATGCATTCATCACTGTGCAGCCCCGAGGCTCAGACCCCAAAATCGGGCAAGTTTGTGCAGCTGCCCAGGGAAATCCTGCAACCCGCAGTAAAGAGGTTGCAAATCATCCGCGGGTTTTTTCCAAGGTGCAAGACTGGATTATGGCCCGAGCCCTGAGAGCAGAAGTTCCCCACTAAAGCCCACCGAAATGTGTCTCCTGGTTTGCTGAGTCACTTCTTTCAACAGTTGTTGTACTAATCTGTTGCTTGGTCATAAGTAACCATTTAAAATCCGTCAGTTTTTCACATGCACGCTAATTGTAAGACTCAGCACCTCATTTTTGCCTTGCATCCTCCATCCAAGGAGAATCAGCTCTAAACCGGTCCCATGATTTTTACACAAAATTGTGTTTGTATATGTGTATAGTTTTCAGTGGTGTGTGGTGTTGAATCTTTGAAGCCACAACAGTCAGTGTTTAGGTTTTATGTCCATCAGGGATGTTTTAGCACTTGTAGAGGAGTATAACAAAATTGTCTCTTATGGGCATCAAGTAAACAAGGAACTAATAACGACTCAATTGCTTTCGGGTTAGGCCGTGAGCGGGCGGCTAAATTAAGGCTCGCTGAGGTGGCTAAATGAACTAGCAGGTAGCTTTTCACTTTTTAACAGCACGCGTGAGTTTAATTCGTAGCGTGATCAGTAACAGCCGCACCGCTTTGAGTCAGCGTCAGCGCGAGTGTCTGCAACAGAAAGTTGTTCAGTCGCACAAAACAGGACTTTGGTGGGTTCTGCAGTGATGCAACCGACGAGAGACGACGGTTCCTCCATTTAATGATCAGTGCGATGGAGAAAGAAAAGCGGACTTCAGCGAAGCGGTGGAAAACGCCTCGAGGTCGTTTCAGGTTGTTAGAAATGAAACAGAGTGTACAGGCTGACAGGTGAAACGAAGGACTCGATACGTTGCGGCGTTAATCTAATAAATTTGAAAACGAGTCCGGTGTATTTTCAAAGTCGGCTCTGGATCCAATTTGTATTACACACGAGTAACATATTCATTCATCTTTTAATTACATATCATTACTAAGTCATTCTGATACCAATGGATTACCCACTGCAGAGTGTAACTAATTGCTAGACACACTTAGTACAAGTTAATCAAGAGTTTCCCTCTAAGGAATCACTGTACTATAATCTAATATACAGGAATGTTCTGTTCCGGAGTCGGCGACTTCCTCGCGCCTCCTCTCCTCCCCATGCAATATTCATGACAGCCAGTTCCTCCCTAAAACCCTCTCCTCTCCTCGCCAGGTGGGAAAGCAAAGCATGCGTCTCCCGACAAAACCCCAGCCACTCTCGGTGCTTTTTATAGACTCTCCGTCGCACTCTCTCTGAACGGTTAAGCTGTCCCTGGGTTCCTCTTAGCTATTGTAATCCATACACAATGCCCACACATTTAATGGGAGAGACGCCTGCAATAAAGCAGAGGGTGCATTTCGCAGGGAGCAATTTAGCCTTCAAACAATATGCCAAGGTTTGCTTCCTTGGCACAATACGGCTGCTGGGCTTTTTCCATATTACAATGCAGAATATGGGATATAGCCATTACAGTGTGGACTTCACGAGGGCAAAATGAAAAGCGTGGCGGGCTGGAATCGCACGCTGCCGTCCGAGGGAACTTTGCAGTCTTTGTGAAGGTGAGGACATGTGCCTACAGAGCAATGAATGAGCGATCTGGACCGCGGGCCACCGCCGGCCCGGCAGGGAGTCCTTTTAGCGAGCGCAGTGTCCGGGCCGTCGTCTCTCATCTCAGGCTAAATGCAAAACCCACCTGGACTAAAGGAGGGGCCTCGCCGCTCGCCACGGCGTGCTTTGCCCCTTTGCTCCACTGTGAAGATACACAATACCTTCCTCTCACTAACCTGTGGGGACAATGGGCAATAAAAAGCAATCATTCTCACTTCAGCAGCACAATTACTGTACAACGTCGCTCCCCTGCCTTCCCTCACTCCTCGCAGAAAGTGAGAGCAGAGGAGCGTAAAAAAAAAAGGCGACTTTTTTCTTTTGATGCAAACGTGCCTGCGACTTCTCTGCTGTTTGCTTCTCTTCCCTCCATTTCCCTTGGTGATAAGATACACAAGACTGAGTGCACCAGCACGGTGCATGCTGGGATAATGTGGCAGCGTGCTGCTAAGCACTTCCTGTCCACGGCGAGTGCACGGGTTGCTGTTGCAGCGGTGCTCTCTCGCAACTGGGTTTTCTTCCCTCCGTTCAGATGAACCTCAAAAAACCTGCAATATAATAAAAACTAGTTAAGCTGCCTTGAATTTGGGTAGTGTTTAAAGCGTCCACGTGGCTTCGTGCGTCCACTGCTGGCTCATTACGATAGAGCAGATATCGGTATCTCAGCCTGTCATTAATATTGACAAGGCCCAACACTAAATACATGTCCACCGTTAATTATCAGAGGCCATGTCTGTTAAATATCAGATTCCTCCCTCTAAATAGTGGGCAGTTCTCCCTTGCAGGCTCATCTGTCACTGTAAATGTCATCACTTTTCTCTCATTGGCGACCGTGACAGGCCCACTTTGAGCCCCGCTTTATCTCCTCTGCTTTCCATTCTCCCTGCTACAAAGATTCCCCTTTCTCTCTCTCTCTCTCTCTCTTTTTTTTGTTTTTTTTCCACCACTCACTGCTGTATCCGCTTTCCACACGTGGCAAATGATTGCCTGGGTAAAGGTATTTTCTGTTTCAATCTTACATTTTCCCAAGGGAGAACAAAAAAAAAAAAAAAAAAAGGAGCATGGGGAGGAGGACGAAGAGGAGCGGGGATGGGGGGGGCGGGGGGCCAAGCTTTCTGCAGCTGGTTTCACTGAGAAAATTGTTCAGAATTGCCTCATTCCAGGGCAGATTAGCGAATGCATACAATCCCAGGCTAAGTGCTATTGTGCACCACAATTTGGCCATTATACTTTGTCTTTTCCATTTAGAGAACCCCTACCCAATTAAAGTAATACAGCCCTTCCAATACCTGCTCCCAATTAAATCTGGGCGGTATTACCTGCCTTGATAGAGCTGGCCATGGCTCCTCAACACTCACTTGCATTCATTAGGCCTATTCAACGTGACGGAGCTGATGACAACGATTCAAGTCGCTCTCCCTCCATCCCTCCCCCTTGCCACTCTTCCCTCTTGTTCTCCCCCTCGTTCGGACGGGCTCTCACTTTCTTTCTCTCTGTTTTGTGTCCCTGCCTTTCTCTCTGTCACTTCTCTCAAGACTCGAAATGCCTGCCGCTCACTCCGAGGACTCAGAATTGGCTGGGGAATAGAGGGGAGGGAGGGTCAGTCTGTGACACTTTTTTTTTTCTCTTTCCCTCTCTCCCCCCTTTTCTCTTTCTTCAACATTTTCTCGCCTGCCCCTGGTTTTGTTTCCCAGGTAGCTGGGACTTTTTTCATCCAGCTCATTGTGCCTTTTTCAAATCCTTCGTCCATGCTGCTTGGTTGGCACCATTTTAAAGCCCCGGCGTCACAAAGAAAGAGCTTGTCCAGGCCACTGACTCGATTGACAATTTCAGAGTGTTAAAAAAATCCACAAAAGCCGGAGCTTGGGGTGCTGCTGAAGTGCGGGGAAGCCGTCAATATGACACGTCTGCTGTCCAAACCCATAACCACCAGGTGTTTGTAGCCTTTCAGGAAAGATCTGTCATACCCCACTGTTCCAATTGAACTCGTGTAAAATTAAATAAAAAAAAAAAAAAACTTTTTTTCACTATAGTGTCACATTTCATAAAGCTGCAGTTATAATGAGCCAAGCCAACAGAGGAAATGTGCTGACAGTGGTTGTACTCCGGGACAGAGCCCCCTTCCAATGTGCATGTATCTTGTATTTAACACACTAAATGGTGGCGAGAAAGTGACATTTTCCCCTGAAGGATACAATATGAATATGGCTTCATTTCTCTTATGAATTGCAGCTTCACAGTAAGTTAGGAGGTGCAGATTTGGCACTACTGTAAGCGGTAGGTGAATACCTGGGACCACAAGTCCAAGGGTCAAAAAAAATTGTCCAGATATTTAAAATCTCTCTCCCATCTGTGAAACGGAGCCTAAGCTCCTCGAGACTCATTAAAAGTGTAAACGCTTTCAAAGCTACAGTTAATAAGATAAAAAGACACCCGACTATTATAATTTTTAGCAACTGTTACTAAATCTATACTCAACTGATTTTGTGTGATTTAGTGTTTAGTTTTTCAGACAACGGTTTAGAAATAAAACATATATCAGGTTTCAGATAAACAAAAGTTTATTGACAGAGTTGGATTAAGTATTTTCAGTGATGGTCCAACCATTTACTTAAGTATAAAAGTATCAGTGCCACAGTAGCAGTAATATTTGTCCCAGATAAAAGACTTGCACTCAAAATGTTACTATCCTAAAAGAACAAACATGTCTATAAATACTTGTGCTAATATGTTTGTTATAAACTTGAAATGCTGCAGATTTTCTCATTGTAAATCAGTGAGTTATTAGTGCAAACGTTGTGCAAGTGATATCATACTGTTTCATTGAATATGTTTGAATGTGACGTGAATAACCTGAGCAGCTTCTGATTTTCTTGTGTTTGTTTTATTATTCAAATTATTTAAAGTAACTATAGTCAGAAAATACATACATTGGAGGAAATGCAAGATTTCTGCCCCTGAAACTTATCGAAGTTGGAGAAATGCAAATCCTAAGTCAACCTACAAACTGTGAGTGCAGTACGTAAATAAATGTCCTTATTGGGCATTTTTATTCAAATTAAGGAATAAGAAAAATATTACAAATATCAAAGAGCCTTGTTTAAGTCATAAAGGCTTTAAAAATCAATATTTTCAAGATAAATTGCTATCCTTAACCAGAAGCAAATCCCACGAATATGTTAGTTTACCTGAGGATGGTGTATTTCAAAAGGCATCCAATAGTTTCTGGGCTTAAGAACAATGAAACATGGCCACTCAACAAATATTCCAACATGATAACTAAGACCAACAGCTCAACAGATGCACGTCATTTAAAGTTACCACACATGACATGAACCTAAAAATCTGTTCCTCTGCTTCCATCGAGCGTCATATATCCGAAGGAGCATAATAGCTCCTTGGTACATTGTCCCAGTGCTGTTGGTTTTACTCTCACTGACATTTGGAGATAATGTAGGTGAACGTGATGGCAGGAGAAGGAGGAAGGAGGAGAAGGAGGGGTCTCCAGTATGGGAGTGAGCCTGACATTCTCAGGACCCCCCATGGGGGGAAACCTCTGGGCCCCGCTCAGCCAACAGTGGGAATGATATCAACTTTCCCTTTTTCCGATCCGCTGGAGGATCAGCGGCTCCCTCCGCCTGCGCGGCTCGCATCCAGACGAGACGGAACAGCTCCGATAAGGCCGTCAGCTGAAGTAATGTGGCTCACGGAGGGAGAGGAGGTGTTTGTTTCCTGCTGAGATACTCTCGGAAAACCGCTTCCATTATATCATATTTGTCTTTCACTACACTTGGAAGTGCCTGCACAACTAAGAACGCTTGTATATTAAAGCATGTGGCAATTTTTCCATCGCTTCCTCCGCGTCCTTAATGTGAAGAAGAATTAAATGCATAGGTAAGGGATTGCGTGTTATTTCATCATAATTTACAGTAACAAACACCTGGCACAAACAGTAATTTAAGAACTTGCTAAGTGGAACATGCTCATTCAAATGACTGTGTAGCCAATCAGATGCCGGCGAAGTAGGTCTGCTCGTTCCGACCTTGGGAGCCACAGCAGCCAGGGATCGCGCTCCTCTTTGATATGCCAAATCAAAGATCCCGCCTCAGCAACCGAAGCTGTTTGGTTGCTACAATGCGTGTTGTGTTTTTTTTCTCCGTCGTTCCATGTCCACGTTAAAAAGGAAATTGGCCGTGACTTTCTTTGTAGCCACTTGCATAAAAGAAAGGAAAACGCTCGCCCTCTTTCACCTTGGGAGAGATTTTAAAGGGGGCGCACTGCAAGCGTGTTTGACTGAGGAAAGCATTTAACATTCAGTAAATAAAACGTCCAAGATGCCTCATCTTTTCTGCTCTGTTTGGTTTGCAGTGCCGGACTCTGAAGACACATGTATGTATGCAACCACTTAGCAGAGACTGAGTAAGGAAAGGAAGCCGGATGGGAGAAGAAGATAAAGGATGGCTAAATTCAGACCACATGGCCACATGGCTGTACGAGTGGAGTCACCAGGGGCTACTTCTAGTCACGGTAGCGTTATGAAAGTGGGATCAGGAAGGGAGGCATGAGAGGAAGTTCTTACATCGAGATGCTGTTGCTCACGCTCAGATCATCATTAACGTCGAGAAAGCTCAAGAAGTGGCGGACTATTAGTTGTTTTAGCAAACGCGACCCTCCTAAAATGAGCATTGGATGCTCTACAACAATAAAAACATTTTCCATCTTCCCGTTCACCTAACCAGTGTGTCTGATTCACCTTGTGTTCATGCCAACGATCCCTCATTTTGTTCCTCAGCAGATGTTAGTGACTAGCAGGAATTAGCGTGGACACTAACCCCGGCCGGCTTTTAATTAATTTTACACACACAGTAGTGCAGTGACCCCGTGAAAAAGGACGAGGCATACCCGACTAATCAGCCTGAACCCCATGACATCACCCCTGGACCTGCCAAGCCAGGCAGAATAGTGGGAGTCTAGGTAGTTTACTGTGGATACAAAGCGCCAATTTATCACTATAAGCAAATACTAACCTAGGAGCGTTGCCCCCGGCAGAATTAATTGGCCCTCTCCCTGTCTGTGAAGTGTCGGGCCTTGTTTAAAAAAGACAGGCTGCCTCAGAGACCCCCGCTCTCAACATGCTGCTCAGAGAAGCTGCGCTGCTATTGGCTAATTGATAGCCATGGAAACCCCTGCTCTGCATAACCAGGAAGTGCTTGTTCATGAAAGCGACTGGATGCTGTCAAGACGCTGCAGAGCCAGGTCTATGAATTTCTTGCACACGGTTTCGTACATCGCACTAATCCGTACTCTGAGTCGACGACACACTCGCACACAGACACGCACGCACCGCTGCCTTGTGGCCGGAGCAATCGGGGCGTGGAGCGAGCGCCGCGTTCAATGGAGTTCCCGGTCAGTGCGTCACAGGTTCCCCTGCCAGAAACACCGTCCGCGCGACATGCTTCGGGGTGCGCGACGACGACGACGGCAGAAACAAAGCGGAAGGGATGAGGGCTCGATAGATGAGGGGAAAAAAGACGGGGAAAAAATAGTGATTAACTTCACCGCTGGCGCTTTCTACTCGCTCTACTGTGACTAAGAAAGTGTGGCTACATTGTAAGAGCAACTTTCTAGTACATTAGCCACTGGAGATTGAAGGCTCCTACTGTAGGCGAGAGGGGGGAAAAGGAGAGACAACACAGAGCTCTCACCGGCTTCTTCCTCTCCTTCACCCCACCACCCACTCTTTCTTTATCTGGCCTCTCTCCTTCAGTTGAGAAAGTGCAGCCCTATCTTGCTGGCCCATCCGCGGTGTCTCCTTTCCCTGGCTCCTGTACTTGGGGGAATAATTAATCGGGCTAACAGGTAAGAGATACCGAGACGTGGCATAAGAGCAGCTTTCAGAGCATTGTGTGTGTGGGGTTTCCACGCTGAAATGGATCCGCTCGCCACTCAGGGCCCTTTTCACCGGAGGAGCCGTTGAGGAGGGGAAGGCAGCTGTGAGCGGATCTCGCCGGACAGCTATAGCAACGCCTCCCCCCCACCCTCCTTCACCTCTCTCCTGCCCTCTCCAACCTCTTCTCTTCTTCCTTCATACCCTCTCGAACCCCACATCCGTTATTTATTTCTTTATTGGTTTTGCTTTTATTTCCTCCGCCTCGTCTTGGAGGAATGAGGATCGCGCACGCACAGAGGTAGCTCAGGGCGCCGAGGCAAACTGGAGAGCCCTTAGACACTTTCCCTGATCTGTCCTCCACCGTCACCACTAAAAACCATTCGCTCAGGCAACCGAGCATGTTTTACCCCCACACAAACATTATGTTCTGAAAACCTTCAGTTCAAATATACTCCTCTTCTGAATTGATTTTTACAGTATCCGGTTTGAAATCGAGCCTAAAAGTAACTGCTGTCCTAGCTAACAAAGACTTTCTAAATAAAAAGACCTGAATGTGACAGTACAGTTTGTAAAGCAGCATGTTTCTGAAGGATTATTTCCTGGAGGAGACTTCAGCTTCTTCCTGTGGGTGTCAGGTGATTGACAGCGAGCAGAATGTAAAGTAATACTTGCGCTGATGTGAAAACATCCAAGCTGGTACAGTGGAACCGGGATAAAACAAACTTTGACAAAGCCAACGTGAGGCTTCATGTTTGCAGTAATGAATGACGCCGTAAAATCCCGAATAATGGCAAGTGGCTTGTTTTAAATGCGAAAAAGAGTGTGAGCAGACAGCGAGCAGAACAGACGAGGGGTGCGTTCGAGAACTCCGCTGTTTAAGGCTTTTAAATTTGACACTGACCTTTGAGTAAAAAATGGCTTTATCAAACAAAACAAGCACATTGCTAGTAAAAAAAAAACTTTGCAAAAAGTTTTCAAAGATACAACAACTGATAAGTGTTTGCAAAACAACGCTGGCGAAAAACAGTTTATATTTTTGTCTGAATATTGCTTCTTTGGGCATTTAGTGAGAATGAATAGAAACATGGATGGATTATAAAACTCTTTTTATTTCTTGTTACGGCTAATGCTCCGTTAAAAGATACAAAACGAGCGGAAGAAATGACCAGAAGAGACACAAATTAATCAGAAAACATACAAAAGACATGAAAAACAACCAAAGAGAAAGACAAAAAGATCAAACACAGATTTGAAAAATTAAAAAGCAAAAGAAAAAGAAAAAATGAGCCCAAAAATTTGCCAAAAAGAAGAAAAGGGATGATAAAAAAAGAGACAAACAAATAAACCCTGACAGCGGTCAGTGTGTCTCTCTGTCAGTCATCGGGGGGTCCTGAACCCGCCTGTGCCCAGGGGTCGACTTTCTCATGATCTGCCCATGAACAAACAAACGTCACCTTTCTCTTTCCCCCTTTGTTTCACATCAGTGAAGCTGCAGCTGAGTGAGAAAAACTTCACAGCTCTTCCCGCTGTCACACCCTGAAAATAGACTGTGAACTTGGTCTCGTACTGTAGATCCTGAAAATGAACTACAGTACGTGATATATTATTTATACCAGCCAACACACCGTTTAGAGGTGAATGCTGCTCGACTTTGTCAAGCGTCGCCCTTAAATCCTGTGTGTCTGCTCGGGAGGAATAAAGGTGGAGTTTGTTAGAGGAGTCAAATGATGATCAGTAAATCACATCAAATCACAAAGACGAGAGTTGGTGTCAGTGATGATTGAGGAAAAAACACCCCTATCCTCTGGAAAAACAACCCCGGGGGGCTCCGACCGCCTCCGTCTCTTTCTGTTCCAACTGATTCTCTGTGGAGCTGCACACATTCATCAGTTTGGTATTACGGATTCAGGCGGAGAGCCGCCCAGCGCTGGCTAATACAAACCGAAATGTACTGTGGACCCCATTTGAAGAACGCGAGTCTCATGTATCTCACTGCGTAATTTTATTGAAGTCAATCAGCCGTCCTCAGGCTAAGAAAACGATGTCAATTTAGCAGATGAAATAGCCTGCGTTTTGAAATATTGAGTGTGTTTCCTCAAAATTGAATAGAAAGCATTTTCTGATGAAGCCCTACTTGAGTAATGCAAGTTAGCAGTAATTTTCTTTAATGGCGAAGCTGCAAAGTAAACAAATGTGGCTCTAATGTGATGTGAATTGACTGTGCGCACACGTCCCCCCACACACACACACACACACACACACACACACACACACAGCTTCCCGCTCCTTCCTCCTTCAAAAAGGTCACTGGTGTAAAAGTACTGTCCCTGCCGGTCGGCTCCGAAACACAGCGTTGTACTCCCAGCTGGACACGTGAGGCCACAGCGCCGCCGCCACGCCGCCGCCCGCTCCCCGGGCCACCAAAGAGGGGGAGGTCCAGCCGGGCCGCCGCTCAGCCGGGGCACCCTTGATGTACGACCAAAAAAACCAATGGGATCGATAGGAGCTCCGGCAGAGAGCCTCCCTCCCCCTGCTCCAACCTCCCCCGTCCTCCTTTCCTCTGTTTACTCTCTCCCACTTCCCCTCTCCCTCTCCTGCCTTTACGTTTCCTTTTGTCTTACCTCCCCCTGCTGGCTGCCTCTCTTTTTTCTCCCTCCTCCCTCTGAAGACTCTCGTGGGCTTGCTTTAGCAGTGCAGCTCCACAAGAGCTTAACATAAAGAACGACGGGAGAAAAAAAGCAGGGCAATGCTGTAATGCAGATTTGCATTTCGCCGTGTGCTGTGTCATGAGTTTGGGAAATGCAGAATCCCTGGGCGCTGATGCAATTACCATTATTTTTACATTTTACATGGCAAAGGAGCATCAAATGCTACTTAACAGCTTGTACATCTGAATGTTGCCACGGGGCCACCCAGGCTATAAACACAGCCACTCGTTCCACTGTAATTACGTCAGATTAAAGCGTCCACCTAATGGCACGCGTTAACAATTAATCAATGATATTGATAACCCCTCATCACAGATTAAATCAATCTTATAATGTCAGCGCTGACGCTTAATCATCTGACTCTGGTTCATCAGCGGTGATTGACAAGCTGAAGAAGAAGGAAAGGAATAATTAAGGGATACAGATCTTCCTGTAGCACTTGTTAGCGATGGCCTTCATCATCAAAATGTGATGGTGGCTTTCGTGGGTTGAAAAGGATATTGCTGACAAATTCAATTATTGAAAGGAGATGAGCTAATGGTCCGTGGTAATGATTCATTTGGAGTATTTTTGCCGTATGTTTCAATGAAAGCTTACATTGTCACTGGTGGCGAAGGGAACAGCTGCCTTAGACCAATTACAAAACTGTCACTGAGGGTGTATGTTGCAGCAATAATCCCCCTCCTTCCACAGCCCCGAGACTACACATATACACAGTATACAACACACACAGCCCGAGCATGTGTACAATAACCACAAACACACGCACACACACATTGTTTTTCTCTCCTCTTTGCCTCGCTCGCCCCAGCCTGCTTCCCTGTAGCGCAAACACAAAGAACAGGGATCCTCTCTGTTATTCTTCATTCTCCTGGTCCATTCTTCACTGGGACTGGATTTGGGGGGTCCGGGCACAGCCTCTGCCCCACCACGCTTCACCATCCCTGGGCATGAGAGACTGTGAGTGTGGAGGTCTGCAGGTCTCCGAAGGAGGAGGAGGTGGAGGAGGGGTGTGTGTTAGTGCTGGTAGAGGTGGGTTTGGGGGGGCGGGTGTAGGCTGACACACATCTGCAGCCTTGGGGGAGAGAGACGGGCTCAAAGGTTTGGGGAGAATGAGAAGGGGTTGCAAGGGTCAGTGACAAGTGGCACACACAGGGTGGGTGTGCGGGTGAAGTGGGGTGGAACAAGTGCTATAGAGGGGCTCGGGATTGTGTTTTTCCCATGGTCCGCTACCCCCTTTCTCCCCCTGTTCGAGGTCTTCCTCGCGGACCCCCACCCAGACCCCCAGAACCAGTCCCCTCAATGCCACAGAGCTCTCCCTCTCTCCTCCTCTCTCCCTGTCCCTCGCTCCCTTTGCCCTGTCAAGAAAAAGACTGGGCAGGCTCAGTTTCACTCCACAAGGCCGGTGTGTTTTCAATGAATTGATACAGATGAAGAAGTCCAACACAATGGATGGATTACCTCAGCCAAAATAGAGTGACCCCACCACCGCCACCTCCCCCAGCCACCCCTCGTAACCCCACCCGCCCACTTCGCTTATTCACACAGCCGCTGACATGGACTGACATCGGATGATATAGACTAGAGTGCGCTCAAGCAACACGTGTGTGTGTCCAGCTATGCGCACACACACTGCAGGGGAGGTTTGGGCTTTAGAAAGGAGCATTAAACACTTTCTGTGCTAGCTCTGTGTCCCAGTTTCCGAGTAAATGAGACCTGGACTTTGTTTAACCTCTCAGTAACCAAACTTTATTTTGTGGCCTCAAAATGACAAACCCAAACCTAAATGGTTACAGTTCTGGATTCGGTAGCAAACATTTCAATTATAATGAGGTTTTTACGGTGCCTGCACGCTTCCTTTGCTCTCTGTCTTAGTAACATGAGCCCAACTTGCTGCACCATGGCCATGCATGTTGTGATGTGGTGCCCCTTTGTGGAAAGTAAATTCTAGTCTCAGCGGTGGCAGTACTGAGCTGTGGAGCTACCTTCCACTCATGGATTGGTGGATTACTGAAGGGGCCTGCTGGGCACAGGCCCGGGTGCACAGGAGGTCACGGGAGCGTAGGCCAGAGTCTCTGAAGCTGCTATTACACACAGGGACCACCGAGAGACACACAAAAATCTCAAAAGACAAATATCCAAAAGAGAAGCAAAATCTCCAAAATCAGACACAAACTTTCAAACGCACACACAAAATGTCTAAAACGGGCTTGAAATGACCAGAACAGCAAAAAAAGACCAGACACATACATACATCACATGAATATGAACGTAAAAAAGCCAAAGAAAAACCGACAAACAAAAACACACAAATGTGCCACTGACTGGAAGCTCCCTTTCTGTGGTCAGGGGCTCGCTTTGTCTCAGTCTGTCTACTGCTGCTCAACACACACACACAGTACATTTGAGTTCCTCATTAATCTAAGTTTACTTTCCCAAAGTGCTTTGCGACCTTGAGCCAGCTGACGAACCTTGAGGAGTCGTTACCATCAGTTGGCCGCATTTACTGTAGGACTCCACAACAACGCTGTCAACTACATGAAAATCTTATTGGCCCAGCGTTTGTTGCTGTTAACACATCCTGCGCACACACAGCGGCGAGCTTTAGGGCTGTAAACCCGAGGCCCTGCCCACCGTCCCTGCGGCTGTAGCAGGAGGTGGCGGCGTCCTTAGCTGTCCAGGCTAATGGCTACGAATGGGCCTTAATGCACGCACCTCCCGATAAATCACATGCACGGCGCCCTGCTTAGACATTCAGCAGCTTGGCCGACCACTCCGCTCCGTCACACACTCCGAGATTAATGAGCGCACACCCATTTACCTTGCCCCGCCGGACAGGGGGATGCACAAAGGCACACAGACGCACGCACAGTGGGAAAAACACACTTTTAGATTTATATGACTATTGATTAATTATTCCGAAAGACTATTTTTAAGTTTAACCTGTAAGTCCTGACAGTTGAAGTGCGCACACAAAATGCACGTGCACGTTCCCAAACTGTCTAGCAAGGTTTTGGCAACGCGAGCATTCTGTCTGGGGGACAAAGTGTCCCATCACAAATATGGTCTGCAGTGTCGGCCAAGGCAGAATAACAGTGATGGAGGGAGACAAGTGTGTGAGTGGTAACGGTAAGCAAGCTGAATGATTAATAGGCTACGTGCATGAGACACAACTTCCCTTTTCCTCCAGTCTGAGTAAACTTTCTCCCTCGGGACGCCGCTGTGTCCTTTGATCTCTCATTTAAAGTTATTACAATCAGACGCCGCGCTGCAACATTGCAGGAATCAAACACGCCGAGCCGAGCGCGCTCTCCAAATGTTTGTGTTAGCCAGAAATAATGCACTCAACTAACCACATCTCTCTGTGTGATCATCATTGCCCGGGCTATTTACAAACTGTGTATATTAATCTTTTTTTGAGGATGTACAGCAATTAAATTAGGCCGGGTCACACTTGAGTAATAATAAGATTTTAATTGTGCGGGGCAAGGCTCTAATTCAACTATCTCTGGATCGTTTGACGGGGGCAAACGAACAGTCATTGGGAGACAGAAAGAAGGGAAAGAGAAAAAGGAAGAAAGGGACAGATATCAAATGGCAAGCCGTGTGGGTTTCACGCTCAAAGACAGAACAAAAAGGGAGCGACGGAAAGTAGAACCAAAACGGCAGACGGTCCATCTATTCAATTATGCACCTGGGTGTTGCAATTGAAAAGGCAAGTGCAACTGCAATTACCACCAAGCCAGACATCTGGATTTGCTTCGTCCCCCCTCCCTGAACCTCTGATAGGGCAAAGAGAAGGAAAAAAGAGGCTTTTCAATACAACTCATCTCCAATCACCTTCAAACACAGCTCTCTGATCCCAGGTCAAACCCTTCTCTGTCGACACCTGACAAGCAAAACAAACAGTTCGGGCGCCTGCAAACACCCGCCGTACGAGGGGACGGCCGACGGAGACAGAAACAGGCGCAAGAATGGAGGAGAGCAAAAACCCCGAACAAAACACAAGTTGCTCCAGAGCAATATGAATGTTTACTTGTTGAATCTTTTATCAGTTTTGTTTTTTATCTCCCTCCTCCTCTGCCTCTCTGGGTGTTATCTATGCCGCGGGTACTGAGCTATGCACTGGGGCTGCGTGGAGCTGATTAGAACAGTGATAGATGGGAGGGTGGATGACCTTAGCTTCCGACTAAACACAAGGTTGGACATTTGTCTCTTTGCCGCATTTGCATGCTTCCCGCCCGTTTATGGCAATTTGTCACCAAACACTTTGCCACTGAGAAGACACATGGAGTGCAAGGCTCGATTCCCAGGAATAAAAATTCAAAGCCGGTTATGATGAAGCACTTTAGTTCAGATAATTCAACAAAGTGCAAAAACTCACATAGTGTGGGCTTCTCTTTATGCTCACCGTCTCCTGTTAGCAATGTTTTAGCTCATGAAGTGTAATTAAAGGACACTGGTGCAGAAATTCGTCCTCATGGCCAAACAAAAAGCCGTGTTATGCGCTTACTTGGAGCTGGGCTTCCTCCTCAACACGTCAGCTCGTACCTGCAACTTCTAACCCGCCGCCGCCTACCTCCGTCACTCCACAAACACGTACGCCCGCACACGCAACGCAGCACACGCTGATGAATGGCCTGTCATGCTGTTTGGTGATCAGTGAATTATTTACACTCATATGCCTTTAATAATTCAGGGGCCCAGTCTTAACAAATTACTGCACCGCTCCCCAAACCAACAGAGTTCAGTCAGCCAGAGCGCCACACGCACGCCGTTCATCCACTCCCTAACACGCCCTTGGAATGTGATGGTGACATTTTTGCTAGACGCTGAGTCTCAGGCGTAATTTGATCATTTCGAAAGCGGGACGTGTCCTCTCCATGGTGATCTGTGCTTTGTGGAGTGGACGCCGTGAAAAGACGGACAGTACGGCTGAATATGGAACCTCCACACTTTTTTGTGCCCATTTGGTGACAGCGAAAAAAAAACACAAATAGTGTGTATTTCAGAAAAAAAAACACAAGATAATTCTTTGGCAAAGTCGTGGAAGGGTCATTTTTGGTTACGGTGCTAACACAAGGGTAAAATACCTTACTAAAATGCATATATATGTATATGTATTTGCAGTGGTAGTAGCAGGTGGACAATCGTAATTCTGCGTGATCCAACAGGCCGATTCACCTGTTTATGAACCTGAGAATATCTGTTTATGAAACAGAAATATCCACCTGAGGAAAACGTTACTGCTCTAAGCTTGCTCGACTACATCAGTCAGACTAAATTGTGACCGTCTATTTTAGCCTCACTGTAGTGCCTGTTTTGTCTGATGTGTTTCTGATGTGTGAGGTACAGGTCAGACGGAACATCATTGAACATCATAATTATCACGAATGGAAGAATTTATTGCAGGGTTGCTGTATTACGCCACATTAGCTTTCTTTGAGTGTACCTAATAAACTGGAAAGTAATACACAGTAGTGAGCGTAAAACTAGTAGCTCTAGTTTTTCTCATTTTCTCCCCCCAAATATAAAACATTTCTATTGATTCTGTCTCACCTGAAACACAAACACATCAGATAAAATTTAAACTAAAATGAGAATCACTATGTTTAGTTCATCGCTGAGGTCAACAAAGGCCATTTCAGAGGATTTCTGATTCTGCATTCCAACTAATGTGCACTTCTCCTCGAAGATTAAACGCTAATGTATTTATTAGATGTGTGTTTATTGGGTTAAAGTGGCTCAAGTAATGTATCAATTATGGGTATTTTTTACTCATCTGAAGGATAGATTCGTATGAACTGCAGTCTATGGAGCGCCATCCGCCACCCACAATGCATCACAACATACACACGTCAAGCAATTGGTTCGCAATGCGAACATCCTGTCAGTCACGCAGTGTAAACCATTCGTGTATACATACAATGAGAGATTAGGTCCTTACTCCGTGGCTTCTCGGATTTCCTAGTAATCAGCTAACACACGCGCGCACACACACACGCACAGATACAGACAAAGACGGCACAGATAGAAGCAGACATGCACAAACACACACACACAGAGCCCCACCAGACACTTCCAGGTCCCTAACGAGGTCGCTAATTAACTCTCCCACTTGCGCTTGCTCGTTTTCATCCGAGGTGCACATTGCTTTTTTGACAGGAGAAAATTGCCGGGCAATTAAATCATCTGAAGACGAACACTCCAGCAGCTGGTATTAACAGCTAAATGTTACATCCATTTTCAAAAATGTGATTGTGGAGAAACCGTACAGTAAGTGACTGACTGCTATAGTGCTCCTAATAACCCACAGCTGAGGCTTGACGCCAATGTACTGTAGCAGACCGCCACCGCATGTTGATGCTGCAAATATTTCAGAGTAATACAGTATATAGTGCATCCAGTCATTCACTTATTTGGATTTATGTGCTAGTGAATAACAATCGTTTCATTCTACTAAGGGTTTATGTGACATAGTCAAAATCCCTACGATCTCAAAAGACAAACCAGGTGAAATGAAGGTGATAATGGTGAACAGGCTGACAGCTTTGATGGCTGCCGACTAAAAGCTACAGTACGGAACCTTTTTTGAATGTAGCCAAATAAATAATTTAGAGCTTTACTCCACAAGTTTATGTGGAGAGATGCCTGTTAGGTTTTACAGCTTCTTCTTACCTAATATTTGGAAGGTTGTGCGGAGCGTGTCAGAGTGACCAGTTTCCTTCATCGGTCTTTAACTGCATTTCCAGACGCTGGAGGCACGTGCCCAACAAAAAAATTCAGATGGTTCCCTTTACCCGAAGAGCCCAGATCCTTGGACTGACGAACCTACTTTAGTTAGTGAACACTGTGCCAGAAAAACTGATATTTTTTTGGAAACCAAAACAGGGCTAAAAAAAATGAATTTGCTCAAATGGACACAAATATGACTCAGCTGTAATTGGAATGTTTGGCCTGTCTCTGGAAAAAAGCAACTGTTGAGCCTCATGAAGGTGAGCGGTAAAGAAAAGGTTTTGTTTAATAATTTCCTCTGAATTGCCGAACCGATTAACACACATTACGTCGATATGTATTCACGGTGTGACCAGCAGGGCAACTGATAAAACCTCAGGAAAAGAACTTTTAATTGAATTTCATGCTGCTTTCTTTCCAAAGTCCTCATCTCTATAAAGATGCACAGATAAACACAAACAATGAGAGTGATTTGCAAACAATATTTGACCCAGGTTTGTGCCCACACACACACAAACAGTGTGTGTGTGTGTGTGTGTGTTCGGGCTCCACTTCATCTCAGTGCAGCCTCCTGCGTCCCCAGCCTCTTCTGAAACTGATTTTTGTCTCCTATTTTGTTAACCTCGCTCGCAATTAACCCCACGCTGCGAGCCAGCCACACATGGGCCAATAGAGACAGCCTACAGTATGTGAGTGCCCAGTCCGCTGTGAATCACCGCATTGTGTCATCTGTCCTGTAAAGAAAAGCGTGGGGAGAAAGGAGAATGAGACACAGAGAGGGAGAAAGAGTGCTGTTTGTTGGGGGGTCCACTATTCTTAGCAGGGCACCCCCGGGGGCGATGACAGCAGTGTGGGGTGGAGGGTGTGTTTCTGTGTGTGTGTGTGTGTGTGTGTGTGTGTGTGCGGGAGTAGGAGGAGGAGGGGTCCCATCCTGACAGGTTCTTTCATAAAGAGGGTGGGGTTTGTGCCAGAGAGGTGGGTGCAGCAGCGGTGGGGTTGGGGGGGGGGTGACGGTAGGTGAGGGCCGGTTTTGTGGTGCCGTCAGGAGCGTCGGAGATGGCGTGAGTCGCCACCGACGGGGGGTCATTGTGCCCACTCCATTCTGTCTCCACACTCTGCTAATGCTCAATGGGCGGATTAAACACAACGCCTGAGTCTTAATCTTTGAACTGCACAGACACAGATGCACAAACACACACACACACACACACAGAGCTGAACCGAGTCTGTCAGGGCTGGATCCCACGCAGATTGTGTGTGTTTCACTAACCGACCACATCGGCGCTTACACGAGAATCCATAGGTCTCATTTGCATTGCTGAATGCGTTGTAATGATGCGCTACAGCGCATACTGTACCGTTTCTTTTTATAGATCCCTTTGTGCTTTTTTTCCTCCTATAATGAGAGAAAAAGGTCAGTGTCTGGTGAGGGGGAGGAGGGGGGAAGGCAGAGGGTATTAAGCGAGGATCCTCGGTTTCTTTACAGTTCTCCGAGTTCACCAACACTAGCAAATGAGCATGTACGGCAAGCCAAGGGGCCTTTTATTGCAAATCTAATTCATTTCTCTAGACAACTGTGAAATTTGCCATTGACATTAGTCATTACCCCAAGGCTAACGAAAAGATGATCTCAGTTAATAAATGATCCCTAACAAGGAGCTCTCTCTTTCTCTCTCCCATTGTGTTAATGGCAGGGGCAGCTGTTAACGCCATGCAGTTACAGAACAACACTGCTAACACAGACTCTGGCTCCACTTCCCTCTCAGTCCTTCTGCTTTCATTTGGTTGCCGGGTACAGCCCCCCTCTGCACACACACACCCCACCCTCGCTCCAATCTCCTTTGCTCCCTCTATGCAGCATCACCATCACCCTGCAGATCCTGCATTATGCAGTGGCACAGTTACAACCTTGATTTTAAATGCTTCCGGTGCAATTTCTGGACCACAGCCGTGGTGCTTTCAGGTACCGGGCGGCTCAGAATTCCAAGACAAGCTGAACAAGCTGTGACAGACAGCAGCTCCCTAGAATGACACAGATGGAGACACCGAGAGTCAGGCTAAAGGACAGATCACGCGGCGTCAACAAAAAGGCAACGAGGGTCACTTCCAACAGACGAAAAAGGATTGCCAACTGTTGAAATTATTCCTCAGCTCAACCGCGCCGTTTTATTTCCAGTCCCTGATAATTGTTTCCTGAAAACTGAAATCCATTATTCAAGTGCCGAGGCATCAGGACTGTCTCCCAAAGTCTCATTTTCTCATCGCAGCAAAATGGAGTTGTTCTGATTCTGTTTGCCAGTGAGGCCCCCACACTAGTGCCGGGAAGCACGTAATACTATATTCCCACTTTTTTTCCCTTACTCCGAGTTCCAATTTATTGAAGTAACCGAGCAGAAAATGCACTGACAGCTGTAGCACTTTATTGCAAATTAGTATATACATTCTACACCCCGCGAGAAAAGCCAAGCCTCATTGTATTTCTGTAATTGCCGGAGCCTGGGAGAACGAAGGGGCAACGGCAAGTCGAGCAATTACAAGCTAAAGATGACAGGGTATACTTTTAGCTTCAGATCCGGTTTGACGCCGTGGATGAAAGTTGGGAGGAGACAGCATCAATGAGGTCTGGCGGTGGCATGAGTGGGAGAGAGCAGGTGTTAAACATAAAAACATGCAAAATAAAGCATTGGTCATTGTTACTGGTCATCAGTGATGGTCATTATTGTCAGTGAGTGGGAGGGAACGTGTCCATTTCCTGTAATATTTCCCCGAGAGTTCAGGTGCTGGATAGTGACCAAAACAACTACAACGTGATGGACTTTTCAGCATATTCCAAACACATATCTCAAACAGAGGCTCCTGCTGCAGTGGGGATGCTGTACATCTGCCAAAGTCGTCGCCAAGATGATAACATCGATTCACAATGAAAAATCAACTGGAAACATGAGGCAAAAAATGCTCTGCTTGTTGTATGGATAATATTTAATGCTCGTGCATCAACTCTAAGTTTCTCCTTGAGCGATTTTACAGAGATAGAGCAACTTTCTCGGAAGTACTATAGCAGCAGGTTAAACAACAAATTCAACTCTCTGTTTAAGCACAAATATGCCATATGCCAAACGAATACGTGCCAGGGTCACGTTGCATTAGAAAATGCTCCAAATCCATCGGCTTTATTCTGTTAGCATTCATTTAAACAAACATCTGTAACCCCGACGTTACTCTAACATGTTGTGATCGTGGTCGAAGCGCCTTCTGATGACACAGAGCAACACAAACGTGTTGTTGCCATCAGTCTGCTCTGCCGCAGATTTTCGCAGGACAGAGGTTTCTTTCTTAATTTCTCAATCCCAGACCGGCAGGTGTGCAGGAGACTCCATCTTGCTCTAAGCTCCCACGACGCCTCCCTTCATGACTCCACCATGCGCTCTTGCAGGCCTGTTGCTCTCTCGCGGCGTGTGAAGAAAACACAGCAGAGAACACGGTGTTTTATCACTCTTCTGTATTTGTCAAGCTGATGTGCTGTTTGGTGTGCAGAGCTGCTGAACTGTGAAGTGCCTGGGGCATTGAGAATAAAGACGGACTGACGGTATATGCAGAGGCCAGCCTGTCCTGTGCGCAGGTGAACTGCCCAAGGCCTTTGTGGGCTGCACAGAGAATTGATGTCAAATGAGAGTGACTTCAGAGGTTGGTCAAGTGCATGAAATATGTATCAAGATGTATTCCAGCTTGACTCAAACTGTCTTGGAAATTCATTTTTTCTGTGATTGATGGATTGATTTAGACTCTCAAACTGGAACCAACTGAACTGCCCCGTGAGGACAAAAAAAAAAAAAAAAGCGCACTCTGTGTGCGTTCCCCGTGCAAAATCAAGCAAATACGACCAAAAACGATAACAATCGAGCTTTTCAATTTGCGCAATTGTTTCGTCGTATCAAGCGATGTTTGTTTTATTCGCTGCAGTCACAGTGCTGCTCTCGTCGCGGAGAGCTGCAGCTGTATTCCAATTCTGTTGCATGTGCTTCACTAACAGTGGAAGCAGCTAACAAAGAGACGGAGAGTACTTAGGATGTAAAACGCACAAAGCTGCAATGTAAACACTTGTCTTCCTTCATATTAGATTTTCCATCATCTTCATTGCGCCTTCTTTTTGGCGAGAAGCACATCTCACACTCCGGCATTTCAATTTGCAACGCCGCCGTTCCAAAGTACATGTTCATTTATTGCTGTTATTACTTTGTCATGTTGGATAAATTGATAACATGACATAACTTGTTTGCTGCCTTGTTGTGCCGGCAGTCTGATTATGAGGTCAAGTGCGTTAACAAATGACAAATGCGGGAGATGGGAGAGTTGCCATCCATTCCCTTCAAGTCAGTTCTGTTAGGACTATTGGGGAGGCGCAGCACACATCGTTTTCCATCTAATTCACTCTTACAAATGATCGTTGGTCAGGAAATGGAATAAGAAAATAGATGAAGAAAGAAAAAGGCTAAATAGTAAATGTGTATCGCAAATGGTTTGCTGCTCAGATATGAGATGATAATCACATTTTTTTCCTTTTTTCCCCAAAGAAATATGTCAGAAAATATAGTTCCTGCATATATAACAGGTCAGACAATTTACGCACATACGTGGGAAAATCCAAGAGAAGATTTGGCTTCCAGATTTCTCTTAATGATGGTCAAATTTGGAGACAATTGGCAGTGGTTAAGAGGAGGATGGAGCAGGAGGAAAAGCCCTGTCAAGAGCACAGAGGGCTCGTGATAAAGGCTGCTATGCTATAGCCTGTGACAGGCAGAGAAACCAGACTCGGATGTGAGAAATGATGTGCGTGACCCCAGAAAGCTGCAACATACCTCGAGGTCCTGATTTACTGTATAAAAGAGATTTTCAGTTTTCTCCAACACTGGATTCCGAGACGACTTAGAGGGTTAAGTAAAACTCCAAATTAGTTCTCCCGGCATCCAAAGGGTTCGTGAGAAATGTTGCTCGGCTAAGACCAAAGAACGTCAGTGCGCGCCGATGTAGAACCAACATCTGGCTGGAAATATGAAACCGTGACCCCAAACATTTCTTTGGCAGCCCTTCCTGTGCACTTATTTACAAAAGGTCCTGCTATATTCTATTCAGATTCCGTTAAACACTGTGAGGTGCACAATTTGAAGTGACCTCTTTTACACTGTGGCAATAAACAGTGCAAAGAAACTGCCTACGAACTGCAGCGGAGGCACTTAACGAAAAGGGAAAAGCTTTGCTCAATAGAGCACTTAAATGACTGTGAACAACACATAGACAATGCACACCATACCTTCGGGGTGCAAACATATCTCCTGTCCTCAGGGGATGCCTGCACTGTCAAAGAATCCCCATTATGTATTATCACAAAGTCAGACAGCAAAATCTTCAAAACCCATGTCTGTGATGGGCTAAGAAAGAGCTGACAAGAGAGTGCTAGCCGCCCCTCTCCTTCCCCCATTTGAGTCACTTTGAAAACTTAGCAGATCCACCTTTTAACAATCCTATGGGGATGAATCAACCTTGCACTCCTATCTAAGACGCTACAACCAGCACACCTAGAATTACAATGGAAGCACATCAAGGGACGGCCAAGCCTGACTGACAAGCGCTTCCCCCTTCATAAAAGCGCCGGGCTGACTTCATTTGCATGGCGGGGTTTGGGCTGGCGGAGGGAGTTAATCAGGCTTTTCCATGGTGCCGTAGCAGCACCCCTGCCGCCACCACCACTACCACCCTTCACCCTTCAACCAAAGCACCCTTCCCCACGAGGGCCACGCTGAAATCCTCTTAGTGGCAGCGGGCTAAAAGAGGAGCTTGCGCCCACCTCGCCCCGCGGGACGGGTGGGGGCACGGGGCCGGTCGTTCTGGGGCTCGTCTCCATCGGGACTGACCTCCCTTCCGCTGCCTGGCACCAACCATTAAAACAGCTTTAATTACACAGAGCTGACTCCTGCAGTACCCCCCTTACCCGCCCTCCGCTGCTCCTCCGACTCCCCCTCCCAACGCCTATCTCTTCCTCACCACAGGGGAGCACTCCTTGTCTCCTCTCCATTAAGATTGAGAGAGTGAGGGAAGAGGAGCCTGCAGAGTCTACCACTTCCACACTTGCAGCGGGGAGCAAATACCATTTTCAGCTTCAAATGTCTTTTCACAGATTTGGTTTTATTTATTTCTCCTTTTTTCCCGTAGATGACAAATTTCTGATCCGTGAAGCAAATTAAAAAATGATTCATGTGTTTGAGCATGCTGGTGTATGTGTGAACTTTTGTACTTGGACTTTACAGCAAAGTTGGGTGGATTGTGGTTTGGATCTGCAGTCTGTGGGCAAGATGTTTCCGATCAGATGTCAGAGCCTGGCTGTTATCACCTCTTCCTCTCCGTGTCCTCTGGCCCAAACCTCTGTGACTTCTTAATTTTCTTTCTATTACTGGCGAGAAATGAGGTGATAACATCGCCTTTGTTGTCCACTTTCGCTCTGTACACTTTTATGCCAAAGCTCAGTTACACTGTGGTGATACCTGCACTACTGTTATCAGTTAATTCCAGCGAGGGATGCTTGATTTATGTTTCCTTGGATAACAAAGTACAGTATCGCTAACATGTGTAAAGTGTTCCCCAAGCGCCACCTCTGTCTCCTTGATTAATGCCGATTTAATTAAGCAGCGCGCTAATTAAGCAATAAATAATGACAAGGTGTGCGTTTATGCAAAGATAATAGCAAACCTTGGGTGAGGCGATACCCTGGAGAAGTTGCCCAATCAGATCATTTCTTTGGACGACAATGGACTGAGATTAAATGCATCCAGCAGACATGTTTGACCATTGTTATTCAGTGCATTAAACACGTGTGATAATCATCGCAATGTGTATTTGCCCGGAATGTATTTGGAATGATAATTAAAAGAGTAATAATCACCAAGCTATCGACTGTGTTTCATTGTATTTTCAGAGCAGATTGAAATTTCCCATCGAAAACTTATCTGCAACTTTTCACAAAAGGCGCCAACTATTTTGGCTTCGGTCTAAAATTATAAATCCATCAATGTTTCAAAAACTAAGATGCTGTTCTCAACACGGGGACATCCGATTGAGCCATTAATCAAATTCCAAACTCCACAACCTGAGCCTCGCAGAGGGAGGTGGAAAAAAATACCAATTTCCTGTTGGTTAGTGTCAGCAGCGAGTCAGCTCCTCACCAACATCTGCACGCCACTTTCTGTTCATCCGGGCACGCGCCTATTTGCAAAAAAAAAAAAAAAGTGCTTCGCCGCAGTTTCCCCCCCGTGTCAAATGTCTCCACGTTCGGACTCCTGATATGTGTATAAGAAGAGCGTTATTTACACTGATTAATGGTCCCCAGCCTTGGCAGGTTGTAAGCTGCTCGCATCCAGACAGCAGTGACAAATAAATCTATCAATCATAAGAGGGATTTTCTAATCCCCGAGCCATCAGACAGAGTTGCAACCTAAACACTTTGTCACGGAGCGAGAGGCCCCTGTTCGCTGTAAACACACACTCAGAGTGTGGTTAACGCCGCACTTTGAGCGACGGCGCAGGTAGAAGCACAATCGCAATCAGACCGGCGCGCTGTAGTTAGCAAAAGAGATTTATTTACAAGGTGGTTCGCTGTGTTCAAACCAGAAACTCAAAATTAAAGGAATCCTTTACATTAGGATGCGTATTAGGTCATTAGTAAAACGTAATATGGAAATGTATTTTTTTATATATATTTTGTCTCTGAAACTAAATACGAAGCAGCTGGATGACGTCTGCTATGCCTCAGTGATGATGAGGATGATGCTGATGATGCTGTGTGACCACACACACACTTTGTGCATGTAAATATCTTCTGTCCTGTTTGGCTTTATTACACAATAATTATAAGAATAATTAGAACATTACTTTATTGCGTTCATTCTTTAGACAAATGAGAAAAAAACACTTGGGTCTTTTATTGCCATTTTGCGTCTTTGTGGTTGTTTTTTTCACTCTTTGTAGTGATTGTGTGTCGTTTTACTATTTTTGTCTCCTTGTTTTGGTTGGATTTCATCTCTTTAACATCTCTTTATCACTCGTCATTGGTTTGTGGTTGTTTTCCATCTTTTATGTCTTTTTCATACTTTTCCAACTATTTTAGGTAATTTTGTGTCAGTGGCTCTTTTGTGTCTCTTTTCAATAGTTTTAACATACAGATTTATTTGTTTTGGTTGTTTTTCATTTCGGTGTTTCTTTCAGTCCTTTCACTTTCGGTGTTGCTTTCATTCAGGTTATTTGTGGTCTTTGTTTTTGCCGTTTCAGTTTTATTGGTCAAGTGTTCTTGTGTTTTCTGTCTATTGGTGTCCTTTGATAAATTACTTATGGTCTATCTTTAGGTCGTGTTTTTGGCTCTTGTGACTGAGCTGCGTGACTTATAACCAAGAAATATTAACAGTCACACTGGAGCAGGGCCCAGGGGCCTGAGAGGTCAGAGCTGTGCCCGTTTGGTAATGGATCCATGAGTATGCGACCGTTTAACTCAAAAGAGACGAGTTATCACAGAACGCTAAGTAGAGATGTCAATTGGCATCCTGAGTCCTCGTGGGTCCATCAGCTCCAGTGTAACAGCACGGCTGTCGATTGGAGAACAAGCCCCTGGTTGCTCTCAACCATCTGTGACTAAAAACAAAGACTGTGATCACATTAAAACGCCATAGAGGGAAGGGAAAATGTATCAAACCGCAGCACTTTCCATAATCTGCTCACAGGTCTTGGCCATTATACAAATACAGGGCGAATTCAATAAACCTACAACTGCCATTTAATTAAACATTTGGCAGCCAAAATTCAATTAGGCAATAATAGCTAATTTCCTGAGATGGCTAATATGTTAGACACAGATAGGAAACTCCGGGTTGATATCCTGTGTCAATTCCAATTATTTAGAGCTCTCCTTTAAAGCTGCTTTGGCAGATTATGCAACAGCTATTTTCAAAACAGCGTGACTGTGAGGCAGCGTGCGTCCCTCAGGTGGCACAAGGCAATATTATTATTTTTTTCTCCTTCCAAGAATGCAAATTAATAGTTGTCATCTAGCTGCGGTTGTTGTGGGGACGGCCGTGCTGCCATTCAGTCCCACGTGGAAGTCAAAGTAAGTAATGCTAAGGGAAACCTAATAAGATCTTGCAGGAGGGGGAAAAAATGATGATTATCTTTAATCACTAACCTGCCTCTAGTGGCGCCACCGCATTATCCAGCACCTTCATTCCTTATAAAAATATCTATCACACACAATGCTGGGGCGATGAAAAGAAGCAGCGGCGACGATGGGAGCGGAATGCCAATGGCCTCATTACTTGTCATAGCACATTGTAACTGGAAATTGCTTCTTTCAGGTTTTGTTTGCTCAGGCAATTACAATAAACTCTCGGCTTGACACGTTGTTTGCACAGATGTAGGACATTAATAAACATGAGCTCTAATCTGAATTATTGAACTGCTCGCCATAATTCTGACAATGGATTTGGAGCCCCTGACGGATGGAGGGACAGGAGGAGAGGGGACGGCTAGGATCCCGGGGATATCGCCCCGCTGGCTGGCCTTATCACCCGAGAAATCCTCTAATTGAATGTAGGAGCGCGGAGAGCGGCTCTGCAGGTATTCGCCAAGTTGGTTCGGCGCAGCCTGCCAGACACCACCTACTGCCACAACACAGCTCATGCACAAGCCTGACATTTGCTCAGAGGACGGATGATCCGAGATACGGAGACGCGGGCGGGTCTGCGCACAGTGAATAGACTCTAGAGGAGGAGTTGCACTTTTGTCTCGGGGGGCATCTCAGGCCACAGGCTCCAAGGGAAAAGGGACAATTTCACATCAGTCTTAATGATTTTCTATACTGAGCTGTTTATGAACATGCAACATTTGTAAAGTTCTGCAAGCACTGACAAACACATTCACACGAGGTCAATTCCGGCCCTCTCTCCACTGCCGTACACACTGCACCTGAACAGATGTACAGTCAAAGTCTGGATTTCATTCCTCCAAAAAGCTCCTTGTCCTTTCTATGAAACTTTCCCCCAAAAGCACCAGGGAGCCAACTTCCCAGGCAGCCGTGTAGTGGGAATATCTACAAGAAGAATGCAGGAATAGCATTTTTTTTGTCCTCTTTTTTTTTTTTTTTTTTTTTTTTTTTTTTTTTTTCCAGAGGAATCTTAAGATGTTCAAAAGGCACGGCAGAGGGAGGGCCTGGCTATTCTAGAGAATCAAAAAGACTATGCGGACTTTGATCACCTGCATCTCATTCAATGCGAAATTACTGCGCCGGGGTCCTTGGCTTCTCGACATGTGAGCAAGATGGAAGCTTATTATACTGTACACAGAGGCAGACAGTGAAATGAAAGAGCTTTTTTGTCAGTTCTTTGATTACAGTAAGGCATTGTGACTGTTAAGCAGACTACTAGCAATTACGGGAGCCTGAGTGAGCGCCGACGGAGAGTTTAGGAGGGAGACAAAGAGACGGCAGAGGGAGAGAAAGGTGGGAATAGAGATGGAGGAAAAAACTGACAGGACAGACTGACAAAGCTGCGGCTGATCCCGAACATCCCAGCCCCTTTTGAAAATACGACTGTAATCAACCATAAACGATGATGCGAGCATGTACGGGTCAGGAGAAATGATGGAAAACGTCACTGAAAATAGCTTCAGAAACTCCATTGTGCCGGATTGTTTTGCCCGTGTGGGTAATGTAAGCATCTGAAAGCATAGCTCGGATGTTTGCTATGGGTAAACTTGGCTGTTTTGTACCCTTTGATTCCATACAACAAGCCGTATTAGATGAGAAGTATGAAGCCTTGCATTTCCATGTTGAGCCCTCCCATCCTCCCCCTTTGCAATAAATATTGACAAAGAACGTGAGCCGTCGCCCCGTCACAGGTTGTTAAAAGCAAAGTTTATTGTGTGTTTGCCGTCTATGAGCGTACGCTGTGTGTGTGCGGGCATGTGTGCGCATTTGCATGCACATTAGCATATCACTGTTTACTCCAGAAGTTACTGTGAAGCGCCCGTTTCTCCTTGGGGAGAGCTGCTTGGCAAACACCTCGGAGTAAACAAGACAACCGGTGACAATATGCTAATGGGCCGATTCATTATTCGCAGCAACAAGCTCCGCCTCGCCGAAGACACCTCAGATCTCCAACATCTCCATCTCATCTCGCATTTAGGATCCACGCGCAATAGGTGCTGCTCCACCCCTCCCGCCGCCGCCTGATTAATATCTCATCAAGCGCTCTAGTTTTCCTCTGAGCAGCCCATCAGTCATGTGGCTCAACTTAGTTTCACTCGTGACGGCGTCAATCTTTGGAGATTGCACAGAGCTGATGTGGCGCAAGATGAAGTTGTTAATTTCAAGAAAGAAAAAAAAAAGTGCTCGGTGATGATTTCACGCTACCACCTCAAGCTGCACTGTACCGCTCCATAAACAGCCAGGTGAACTAATGCGATGGGTGGTGTCGCAATAAGATTCTCTCCTAATTGAATCGGACAAAGATTGGCTTTATTAACTCCACAAATATTTACTTTGTTGCCAGCTCTAAACTCATTACTCTCCCACGAATTTCCCCTCCTACACATTTACACTCGTATGTTACAAACAGCGATGCTTCGCATGGTCCGCAACCATTTCCACAAGCTACCATGCGCCGAAAGAAGACCTCGTAATGATGTAGAGAGGGGGAAAAGCCAGAATCTACTGTGGAAGCATTGCAAGCTGCATTGACTCACCCACAGAAAGAGCCAGACTGTGTGTGGCTGCGCAAACACGCATGTGCGACTGTGCTGTCAATCAGTGTGTGTGCACAGCCAAACGTGTCAGTGTGTTTCCTGATGCGGCTTTTTGAGCAGTAAATAACACAAAGTGGACTTTCAAGCACTCTATTTCGTATTCATTTAAACCTGCAGCCTTGTTGCTGACCCTTGTGGGAGCAGATGTGAGCCTCTCAGCTCTAAATATCTGACTTGCATCATTCCTCAAAGGAAGCTTTACAAATTGCACGTATTTACGTTTGCATATGCAGTTAAAACCGGCTCGTCTGGATTAGCAGGACTGCTACGAGAACCTTGAGCTTGACATTTACTGTTGAGATGTATTTAGGAATTGAAACGATACTGTTGCAATACTAAAATAAGTTACTTTTTAAGTTAATGCAAATTCAGACATGGGGGGAAATGTGCTGTTATTAATGAGGATCTGAAGCGTCCAGAAAGGGAGGAAGAAAAATCAGGTGACGCTCACCATATTCCAAAGATTTCTAAGTTATGAAGCGTTTCTAGCTCCTGAGACACAACTCATAATTCATCAGAGCGCCGGCGTAATTTATTTCCCTCAGTTTTAATATGTTACAGATGAGTGGTCGTGTGTCTTTCTGCCGTCGGAGCCTCACAACACAGAGGCCGGGCGTGTAGCGGGGCTGCCGCCGCACACCAATACCTGTGGTGCCTTTCATGGTTCAGGGCCCTCTAATTTCAATGGGAAGTTGCACATATTTCATGGACACATCCCTGCTAGAGAGAGGAGGTAGAGGAGGGAGGTGGTCTCACACAGGAGAAAGCTGATGATGGACTGTGTCTCTTCCTCTTGTGCATTGCAGGTTATCCACTTTCCAACATGTGGCACCTAAGTGGACACACTGCTAAAGTGTGGGTGACACATGGGGTCAGGGCTAAGGAATTCCCAACTCGAATGTATCTCAAAAAAGTCCTTATGGTCAAGTGTAGAGCTCGAAAATCGAGTTTCCTCAGATAAATCTGCCCATCCAGCAGGTAATGCCACTTTAGCTTGGAATCCAGCTGTTTTCGTCCAGTTGTTTTCGGGCTATGATCGCACCGAAGCAGCTGTGAGCACCGTCGTTAACAAGACGCATTACCCTGGATGTCAAACAGCACAAATTTTGACAGCAAAGCGAGCAACATCTTTGTGGCTAATGTGGGATCATTTGGCTTCACTGACATGGGGCGTCCCCGATCAGGAGGCCCGTATGGAGACGCCATCTCCTACAAACTCAGCTATGATCAAATTTCCAGCAGAGATTCACTCGATGCGGACGTGTACGTTATAACCACGAGAAATATGCACGTGCTATTTTTTCATAAAAAGATCTGAGCTGCCGTGATGGAGTACATGTAAAGGCATAGGCGCTGTCAGAACTCTGGTCGGGAATAAAAGAATCTTGGTTACAGTTGTGCTACACGAACGCTGACTTCTCACCTTTCCACACAAGTTCGCCCGTGTTTCTGGGTTTGTGTTGTCTAGACTAAAGGCTTTCCCTATTCCTGAGCATTCATCCTTATTTCATCTCAAAATTCTTCTTTCAAAATGACGTTAATGGGTTTTGATTTGAAGTTGAGGTTAGGTTGTTCCACTGATCCTGCTTTGTGGTGTCGGCCTCTGCGCTCTGAAACGTGCAGCATCCAAAACACAGTAAGAACATTTCAACACACATTTTATGAAAAGGGAAAACATTACCAGTCAATTAAAAAATCTAAATGTTTCATTTTTTAAAAACTTTAAAAACGTTTTTTCAGTTTGACAGCTCTGGTGTCCTGGTTTGGTCTTTTTCTTGTATATTTTCCATATATTTCAGTTGTTTCGTGGCATCATTAGCTTAACTGAGCACACCTGGTGCATATTAGCTGCTACTTCCAACACCTGATGATGGTTTTAAAGTAAATAAGAAAAGCCATTAGCATTTTTTTATTCGTCTTATTTTTTTGCAGCACAAATCACCTGAAAGGAAATAGATTCAGTCTGTGAGGCGGCTTATTGTACACACGTGATAGCATCACTTTCACCGTATCATTCCCCATGTGTGTTGGGACCTCGAGTGTTATCCCAGCTGTTTGGATTGCCTCTCCTCAGGGCTACAACAATGCGCTAGATTCTAATCAATACTCGCCATCGCCTCAAGAAGGATAGATCATGGAGCTACAGCTGGACTCCACCTCACTGTCCATCCCCCTGCTAGTTATGAATCAGCATCCTCTTCCTCCAGAGGACAAAAAACAACACATACATACACGCAGAGTTAAGGAGAAGCTGAACCTTGACCCCTGACATTTGGCCCCTGACCCGTCTGTCTGATGGCCTATCGATTACGTCTGGCCTCGCTGGGGTAATTGTTGCCTCGTAATTACTTCACGTGTTGGGCCTGGGTCCACATATTGCCGTGCAAATATTGCACGAGAGCACTTGAGACCACGGGACACAAGTCTCGCCTCATTTCAGGAGATTATACTGGACAGGCAATTGCAGACAGAGTTCTTTTAGCTGGGATAAAAAAAATAATATGATGGTGATATTTCAAATTTGAGGGAGAAGCTGGAATAAAGACAGCAAAAGTAATCAGGCGTTTTTCTGTCTTTCTCTAAAGGGCTCCTTTAGCGGGATTCGAGGCATGTCTGGCGGTACACCGAGAGGCTGCCTCCTACTGTCCAATTTCCTGGCCTCATTGCCTGGGTAACCATGAGGAAATGAGAAGCTGACCTCTCTCTGTTTTGGTGGGAGACATGGGTGGCAGCGCGCTGGTCTCTGTTTTGAAATCAATTTGAGTGTCTTTCAGATAAAAATGCACAAAAAACAGACTTGCCTGCATTTCATAGATGATATGACATGAATAGCATTATCAATATTCATAATATCTGCACTGCACTGAGGAATCAGTGATGTAAAAACAAAAGCATTGTCCGTTTTCCTCAGCGCCTTTGGAAGCACTCGACGTGACTCGACCTGTTGCGGTTGCATTAAAAATGAAATAAAGGATCTTTGTTGTCTGTCATTGACACATCCATGAAAGATCTCAACACGGCTTTGGCAAATTGAGTTTGTTGTGTATACAAGTACCTGCCAGATTTAATATTGAAAGGATGATCCAAAATGGATTTTTGATCCGGGGGAAAATGAGGGGAGATGTCTGTAACAACAACAAAAACTGAGGAGGAGGAGAGAAAAACAATTCCATAACCCTCTAAAGCTAAACTCCTGCTCCCGGGTAGAGAATATATTATTCTCTCCCCTCGCTCTGTCTCTTTCCCTTTTACGAGTTGTTTTCATGTAAAGAAAAACCTATAGGCTTGACCTCGGCGTCAGTTTGCCTTTGGCGATCCACAGATTGCAAGTTTTCAATGCTTGATCCTCGGGGAGGGATCCAAGTCAAACCCTATAAATATTTTAAGACTATTTCTTGCTCCCTAGACCTCTTAGTAACACACTTGCTTCTGCTGGCAAGCAAATCCCGCCTGTTTACACTCGCCACTAACTTGTCATCACTTTAAATTCAGCCTTGTGCAGTGGCTTAATGAGAGAGGCAGATACCACCATATTGCATGTTTAAATGTTTTGCCAACAATCAGACCCCCCTCACTTAAAGGACTCATGGATGCCGATCAATATTTTTTTGAGTCTAAAGGGATTTTGCTGAGGAGAAAATAAATAATAAAATAAAATAACACATAAGCTTGAGCTCTAAACTGATTCCGCGCTTTTCTCTCCCCGTCTTGCTTGAATGACATATTCACATGTCGAGGGAAGAATCCCATGAAAAATTAAATGTTGAAGTGTTGGGAGTCTTTAGAGATACATCTCGACATCTGGTCGCCATCTGAGGGAACCTGGAGAAAGGCCAAGCATACTCCAAAAAATGAAAATGACTTCATTATGAGGGAATTATCACTGGATACTGGCTGGATGGTTGGAACAATCTTATAAGCTGAGGGAGCCATTATACATCACAACTGGAGGACACTTTGAATATGTGTCATAAAGGAACAAGCTCCATGTAAACAAACGTATGCAACAAGCAAATCTGGTCATTTAAGTGGGTGTAAAACTTCTTTATGGATCATGAAATTCAGTTACAGGCAAAAATAAAAGCAAACACAAACATTTCATTTGCACCTTTCTACCCACAGCACCCATCTCCCCTTGCCTATAATAAAAAGTGACATTATTTGTTCACATAAAAATGAGCGCTGTTCAAAATATGGTATTTTTATCAAGGCTGAAACTCTTTGAAGTGATAAAAATTTGCTTTTAGAAGGAGGAAAATACAATGGTTGGTGGCTTAACAGTTTTAATTGTTGCTTTAAACAAAGGGATAAGAGGATCAGCGTGACAAACAGTCCCAGAGGCCCCTCTATCATACACAATACTCGCATTGTAACGAAGGCAAGAACAAAACAGAGCTGGGAAACTTTCAATAACGCATTTACACATCGGCTCTAGGTGGATCACACACATCTGGCTCTCATGAAACCCACAACACAACGAGGACTTCATCCATATCGTGCAACCTCGGCAAAACAAAGTCCTGCGCTGCAGAAGTCGATGTAAATGAGGTCCAACATGGCCACAAATCCAAGTGTAAAAGGATCATGGATAAGAGGCTCCCCCACAGCCACCGACTAATTGTCAGGCTCGTTATTTAGGAGTTGCCGTGTAAAATCCCTCAACTTCACTTTTGCTCACTTTGAGACTTACATCAATTTAATAAGCATAAATGATCATTAATTTTGATTTACCTTGAATTAAATTCAGTTTTTAATTGTCTATTAACAGGTATTTATTACATATATTGTTTTACTGATCATGAGATATTTTCTTAATTTTAACATTGAACAGACGGTATTATTCAATTTTGTCGTATGTTGTGTGCAATGACAATAAGGTCATGTCTATCTATCTGGCTAAAACGAAAACATGTCCCACGTAGAACTTTGAAGAACATGTTCCAGTCAGTTCCTGCTGTAACTTTTAAAGAACAGTACAATGCTACTGCATATTGTGCTATTAAAACAAAAACATGGTCCAGAACTCTAAAGAACATTGTACTGTTTGACACCACCCTAACATTTATGCAATCACGTCACTAACTGTGACCTTGTTTGTTTCAGAATGTGAACGAAAGAGTGACTGCTCAACCTTCATGTTAGAACAAGAAAGAGTTCCTTTTAATACGCTGCGCATGTAGGGATAGGAACATATTCTTATACTGTGGATTCTAAGGGTTGAAGAGCTGGCAAAACCGCGTCACTGATAATATTTGTGTGCACCTGAAGGGTTTTTTCTTTAACTTTAGAGCCCTACGTGGAACCATGAGGCATTGAACGAGCAGTGATTTGGTTGTTAACAACCAGCAAACAGTGGAATAAGTGGTACAAATGGCTTACATAATCCTCTACGATGACTCTGACGTAAATTTGGTAGACGTGCTAAGCCTATTGACAGGTGGAATGGATGTTTAGGATGGATGGCCCACTAAGTTGTGTTTTAGTGCTACTGTAAACAGGATTAGCATTGGCAGGTAACAGGCTACGAGGGATACAAACAGCTCCCTGCTCCGTAGGGAATAGACCGATGCAAATACCAGCTAATGAACTCGGCTGCTGTTTGTAACAGGGGAAAGGGATGAGCGGAGAAAAAAAAAAGTTGAGGGACGAATGAATGGGCACAAGATTGATTAGTTTGGAAAACATCCAGCGGGTCAGTTTTTTTACAGCTTATGGAGGATTTCCAAGCGTGCCCAAGTGCAGAACATCATTTCAGGCTTTACCTTTGTCTTTGCGCATCCTAAGTTAACAGCGAGGCAGTTGATCTACAGTATCCCCATTGAGATCAGAAGGTGCTGCATCAAGCTGTCTCGTCTAAAGATGGGACTTTATTGGGCCGTCTAAATCTGTCCTGTACACAGAACGAACAATGAGGCCGGGAGAAAAATGGACGCCACCTGGCAGTTTGAAAGAAGGACAGCCGTTTCCTAGTGTAATCCATTCAGCGTAATCACCTGGGGGCCGCGAGAGACGCATCGCCCACCCCTCCCTCTGCTCCCTAAACACCATTCAGCGGCGACACAGTGATGAAGTGTTGGGTGAGGAGAAAGCCAAGTGTCCCTTTTAGAGATGATCAACTATCATGTTTTTACAACCGTTGTTCTTTTTTTTTTTTTCACAGCCTCCTGATGTTGATGAACTCCTCTTTTTCCTTCGTGGCTCCTTTCTTTCTGGTGCAGTTCCTCAACTACCTGAGCGTGAGAACAAACTCATACACGCTTCCTCCTTTGCACACACACACACACACACCTCATAGACACTAAATATTTGGTGTCACCTATTCAGGAGAAGAGCTGCTTTAAATCGCATGTCTGTGGGGAAAGATCGAAAGCAATTACCATTAGATGGTGGCTATCGTGAGCCGCGTGTGCATCGGCCTAGCGGCTGACTCTCAATGCGCGCTCTCTGCTAGCTTTGTATGCATGCAATTTAACTGACAGATCAATAGCTAAAGGCAGTTAGTGCCCTCACAACTCCTTTCAAATACCCCACAGGACACACTATGGCATTCACACAGCGAGCAAATGTCAAAACGTTATACAGGGCACAAAACCAGCCAGAGAAATTGTTCTCGTGAAACGTTATTGACAGACTTTAACCCACGTTTCCACCCTGCACGGAGCAGCAAAGTCAATTCTCATTAGGAGAGGTGGTGTGGCAGTTGGGAAGACCGGAGAGGGAGGTGATGGGAGGTCAGCAAAGCCAAGGCTGGGGGGTCACAGGGGTCAGGGACTGGCCCAAGGTCAAGGTGACAGCAGGGTATCTTTGCAGGGAGGCCTTCCTCTCCACCGTGGCCTTGGACAGGATCAATACCATTAGAGGATCTGTCTGATCCATCACTCCCATCCTTCCTGCAGTCTCGCCATGTGTCCCTGTCCTCTGTTTTTTCCCTTTACAGGGCTATAATATCTCCTATTTTTACCTCCTTTTTCTTACCTCAAGCCCATTCACTCTTGAATAGCGAATTCATTTAATCGGCTGTCGCCTCACGGCGCTTTCGTTTTCAACATTGCTTATGAAGGAGCAGGTCTCATCTTGATACTGACCCCCGTCTCCCCGTGCAGAACCCCTCAACTCCTGGGCCCCACTAAAAAATGGACAGGCGAAGATAACTCAGGCCCCATATTGTTTGAACAGCATTTTATTAAGCTGAGTGCTCCCTTTAATATTTACATTGGCGCATCGGAGGCTTCAGAAACGCTTTAGGCAATTACACACATGACCAAGTCGATAGCCACAGAAACAGCAAAAAAGCCTTTATCACGCCGCCAGGAGAGTATTGCCAATTCCGCCGCCTGGCCGTTGATGTAGTTTGCATTTCAATTAAAAAAGGGCTGCAATACTGGTCTTTTATTCAAAGTCAGTGTCATAAGAAGGATCCACAAAATGCAGCCAGAATAGAGTATTTTGTGTATGTGTGTAATAATGCGTCGACATCACACAAGCCTGGGTTTGGACTCACAATGCCGGCTATTCTAACGTAAAGGCTGAACAGTGGAAGTTTTAACTACACAGTAGAATAAAATGACTGAACTAAATGGCATTGTTGAGGACTCTGACGGAGAGTGCATGACCTCATTTTCATATTTCTTTCAAAAGTGTCACTGCTGATAGGAAATTATGCCTGTTTTGCTAATGTTTCAGAAGAAATTAAGATTGCATTTGGGTCTATTGTGACCAAAGTCTTGCGTTTTTGAAGCTGAACTTTGTTTTACTTTTCTGCAATCTGCTTTATTCCTGCTGGAAACAGCCTAAAACCAACAGAAATGGCAGATTATCTCACGTCTTTTACAAATATCAGCCCTTTAGAAGCTGGTAAACCAATCCACAGCGTAACCACAGCTTCAACCTATAGCTCGTCCAGACCATTTCTTCCCTTGATTACGATAGAAGGCCAATTTTAAATGAAAACACTTCACCCTAAACATACATTTTCACATCAGCCTCCTTGAATTCAAATCGAAAAAGATTCCGCAGCGTGGATGTATGGCATTTCCCCCCACTCGCCGTCTTTGCATTTGGCATTGTTAGTGGCAGCAGTGCTGAAAATGACCCCCTGGATTTCAAAAGCCTCGATGGCTTGGGCGCTCAAGAAACAAACAGACAAACAAAAGCAACAGAGGCTTTTGGCAATCAGTGGATTCTAATAAGGTATATAAGGTTGAGCAAGATTTGCTTTGAAGTGCTCCCAGTCCTATCTGTGTACCCCACTGGTGGTCTCGCCTGCATAAGCGCCCATCAACAGACAGGCAAGGCAGAGAGTGTGTATGCTTGGAGGATCATAGGTGGCTTTGATAATCACTCCCATACTCCTAAAACAAATGCAATTACTAAGTTAATTGTGTTCAAAGTGGAGGACGGCAGTGGAAGGAGAAGTCAGCAATCATGACTGTGCTGACGGTGCAGCGAGCATGGAGAATAATGGATGCATGCAGGGCAAATGCCGGGGGGTGGCGGAGGTGGTGGGGCGGGCTGTGATTGCAGAAGGCGTTTAAGGGGTTGAGAGGAAGCAAGAGGGCTTTGAGGAAAAAGGGAGCGAGAGGATTTGATGAGCAGTCGGGAGTGCGGGTGACACGGCGCTGAGGGATGTGGCGGTGAGCGCCACCCGGCTTGACCTGCCATTTATCAGAGGATAAATAGCGGGTCACCTGACCGGGATGGCTGCGGCGCGATTGGCCGGCGGGGCTGTTTAGTATGCAGGTGCCATTGCGTGGCCGGCGCTCGCCGTGCACACACCACGTCTGCTCCATCACAATGAATTATTGGTCAGAGGAATGATCAATTTGAATCGGCTGCATCCTAAGCCATGGTCAGACACAGAGGAAGGGTACGGTGTGGTGTGTGTATGTATAAATATGTGTGTGTGTGTGTGTGTGCGTGCTGAGGGAAGGGGCTCTGAAAGTTGTGTATTCTGCAACTCTGGGGTTCTCTTCCTTTGCTTTTTTCTCTTCTTACTCTATATTTTCTCACTCCAGAGATCGGGAAGAGGAGAGCGAGGAAGGGAGGGGGTTGGAGGGGTGACAACAGATGTGCTCCCTCCTTCAGAGAGCTGCTTGTTTGATGGTGACAGTGGAGCGTATCATGTAGCCTGAGGTGCTAACAGTAAATATTACAATACCACAAGATGCTCACTGCAAACACCATTTCTTGCTCTCTGCCAGTCAATTTCTCCTTTTTTTACCCCTGTGGTGCTGCTATGTTGATGGAACCAAGTCAGAGAGAAATCCTGCCTATACTGTATACATACACCATGTACACACACACACACACACACACACTATACACTGTATAGTATATGTGAGTAGGCAAACGTGCAAGTCTCTCAATACTCAGCCATGATGCTCTTATGGTCAACTTGGGTCTTGATGGAAAAGAAAGTAAATCAACAAGGCGCCATCAGCGAGAAAAAAATGGCACTTTAAAAGGGCTTTCTGCAGAATAATAGGCGAACCCAGGATTCATGGGATTGCATTTGGCTTCCTGCGGTGCCGGGGTGTCTTTGGCTCGCTCAGTCATTTCAGACAGAGCAGTGGTGCCGTCCCACCCTGGGCGCTGTACAGATGGGCTCATGTGTGGAGAAATGAGCCGCGAGCAATCATTCTCTCCTCCTCTTTCTCCCCCCAAACCCCCGTCTCTCTATGTTTGTCGACTTCTCTTGCCTCCTCTGTCTTTTTGCTCCCCCCTTCTTTCTCATCTCTGTCCCTTCATCCTCTCCACCTCTCATTACCCCCCACCCTACTAGCATCTATTTCTTCTATCCCCTTCTTCACCCACCCTCCATCTTTCTTCTTTCCCTCCCTCTGTTCCCCCCCACCACCACCTTCCCCCATATACCCCTTCTTCCCCCCGTGGTGACTGTGTCCTGGGGCTGCAGAGGCTCGTCTCTGTGCAGCGGCAGTAGGGGGACTCGGCGGGAGGCCCGGCAAAACGAGCTCACCGAGACGCAGGAGCCCATCTCAGGCTTGTGCTACCGGAAAATCTGCCCGTTCACGCTCCGGCGCGCAGCCAGACGCGCTGATGGAGGGCGCGTGATGGGGAGATGTTGCAGAAGGAATACACACCCTCTGCTTTTGTTTTGGCGGAGCCTTTCATCACAGTAGCTGCAGTACAGCTGTGGCATGTGAATACCTACACAGTGAGCCCCCTCGTTGTTTTTCCTTCACCCAAACTGACCTGTGGTTTCTTTGTTTTTAAAAGGCTGGAGATCACTAAATTCTCAGGGACAGGAGCGCAAACTCCAGATGAACATTACGTTGACCTCGGTGACATTTCAGGAGAACCAGTTAAATTGTTTGCCATTATTTTGACCCCAACAGGCCGTTCCAAAGCTGTTCGGTTTTCGTGCTCTTACAATTATGGATGGATTATGAGAATACGGGCCCCTTCATGAGTAAAAGGCCCTTCGACCCCCTGCGTAAGTTGCCCTACACTGAAACAGAAACAAAACCACTACAAAAGAAGCCATCAAGTTTAGAATCTTTGGTATTTTTTTTTCTTTTTTAATAATTGTATTTTTATAGTCTACTGTAAGTTCATTATTACTATTGGTAAAAATTTGAAAAAAAAGGTTTTTCAAATGGGGGGCCTGGTGGCTCAGTGGGTTGAGATGCAGAAGGCCGAAGGATCAAATTCCTCGCCCCCATACGTGGAGGGCCCAGACGAAATGGGAGGGCACCCAAAAAAACCAAAGTCAACGTGTGGAACCCACCCTGCTGTGGCGACCCCAGAAGGGACAAGCCAAAAATGGTTGATCTGAATAAAGTTTTTCAAATAAAGGCAGGACATGCCATAAAGAATACTGATCCTTATTTAATTACGACGACACTTCAAAGTCAGATATATAGCATGCAAAAGAGTACACGGTCAGCCGCTATCTGGTGTCACAGTAACGTACATGTCATCACTGGGCATGTGATCGCAGTCTAAAAAGTTGGTGGTTTCATTTTCTTCAACCTTACTTTTAAATCATCTTCTACCAATAAGTTTGAAGTTAGTCACCGGTGAGAATATTTCTACTTCTGGGGGCAGGATTCTTCATTTCCTTCGTCACATCTCACTCGATGATAAGTTCACCGTATAAATCGATCGCGCGCAGCAGCGGTTCAGCGAGGAGCCAGAGGCCGCCGAGGGTCACCCAGCTAAAGTTTCATTTGAGGAAATAGGAGCGCTGTCAGCATTCTCCGCTCTCGTCCTCCAGGAGGCTGAAACGTTGCTCCGATCAGGTTCATCCTGGTTTAAATTACAAATAGCTTTTTGAGGAAGTGAGCAATAAACAGTGAGCAGGAAAGAAAAAGAGTTTGAGGTGTTTATTTTTTGCTCCACATTGCTTTGTGCTACTGGGAAGGAGATTAAATAATGTATTGATTAGATGATGGGTAATTAGTATGGTCGGCACATGTGTGCGGAAGGGGGACTTGTTTTAACATAATGATGTGATTCTGCTTTTTCCTCATTATGGGCCGATCAAAGATTCTCCTCCACCTTTTGCTTGCTCCATGTGTGGCTGCATCTCTGCGTGTTTGTGCTGACTTTGCCAAAGGGGATACACATGCGTTTGTACTTCTGCTCTTACCAGCTCTGTGGCTCCCTAAAATAATATTTTTCCTCAACCTAACCCTAATCAAACCCATCAAAACACAAGGCGAACCTTAAAGTCCTTACACCCAATGATGGCACAGTGGCAAGGACACACTGATCCACAGAGCTACTTTCTGACATCTGATGGCACAAGTGTTGCATCACCTCCTGGGAAGTGCATATCTTACACGCTGGCTGCAAAAATAATAAGACTAAAGATGTTTGTGCAGAGCTCACGTGGCAATTTGCTATTAGCAGGAGCATGCAGTCATGTCCCCCTTTAATAAATGAAATAGTTACAAGAGCAGGGACCCTGTTGTTCAGTTGTCATTTAGTATGGATGTTTTGGCATTTTCTGCCTGTTTGCCTTTTGTCATTTTATGGCCCCTTTAAACAGTTTCAGATCTTCCGTGATTGTTTTGAGTCATACGTTTACTCATTTTGTGTCTTTTAAAGGAGTTCTTTCCAACGTAAAATATTAAGATTAAGTTCAGAAGCCTCTAAACTTACTATTGGTATATAGTTGAAAGACACAAGGGGAAACACAACAACCCCGAAAATGCACAAAATGTCCAAAAACAGATGGAAACAGATTCAAAGCAACCAAAAAGAAAGTTTGTCAGGGGCTTTACCCAGTCTGTGCCCAGGGGACCATCCATGTGCATCAGGTGTGTGCAAATACTATTATGTCCTATTTTTGTTCTTTTTAATGTGCTGATATTAATATTTTTTCCCAATTCAATTTGACCTTATTTATATAGCTCCAATTCATCCAAGGCACTTTACATAATAAAGTCAAGACTAGACAAACATTTAGAGGAAAAAAACAAATCCCCCTTGAGCAGCTATAGGCAACAGTGGAGAGGAAAAACTCCCTTTAACGGAAGAAACCTCCAGCAGAACTAGGCTCAAGGTGGACGGACTTCTGCCAGAAGAAAACATTGGACAGTAGCTGTGCACTGGAAGACACACAGCTCCAAAGCCGGGGACACCGAAGACAGGGACAGATAGAGGGAGACAGAGAGGGAGAAGCACAACTACGGGAGAAAGAAGACACAGAGAATGTCCTACAGTGGTGACATATAAATGTGAGGTGAGAGGAGGAAAGTGGCTCAGTGCATCAGGGGTTGGTCCCCCAGCAGTCTAAGCCTATAGCAGCAGGACTTGAACCAACTATATGGTTCTGAGCCTAGTCTTAAAGTAGAGAGGGTGTCTGCTTCCAGAATCTGGACTGGGAGCTGGTTCCACAGGAGAGGAGCTTGACACCTAAAGGCTCTGCCTCCCACGAGTAGGCCTGCATTCTGAGACTGAAGTGGTCTATTAGAATGATCTGGTACTAGGAGATCTTTGAGGTAGGATCGAGCTTTATAGGTAAGAAGAAGGGTTTTAAATATTGTTCTACATTTAATGTGAAGCCAATGGAGAGAATCTAGAGAAGGCGAAATGTCGGTCATCTTGCTGCAGCCTTTAGCATTAATACAAAGCTCTTTTTTTTTGACTGACTACGTCAAACCAAGTTGAAATTCTAGCTGTTTTTCAGCATTCAGAATGTGCAAACACACATGGTCTCATGTCACTGCCTCACCTCACAGAATCACTTTCTACACCATCACTTTTATTGCAGCCCTCTGTGGTTTTACACTCACCTCTCATTCACCTCTCCTGTTCTGCTTGTTGTGTCCCACTTTATTGTATTCTCCTGTCCTTCTCGATCATGTACAGTTAGCCTTTCCTGTCTTTTTTTGTTGTACTGAGGCAGCTCATGCCATTACTTGTAGTGTACTTTCAGTTCAGGTGTGTCTTTAAAAGCCACGTACAGTAAACGAATAGAGGGAACAGGGAAAGAAAATGACGTGAAGATTTGGGCTACAGTTTGTCCTTCCCCTCAAACCCTCTCCACCCCCGTCTTCCACTATCTGGAAAATTCAATAGACTAACCTTAAGAATTTAATTGATGCTGCCAACGGGATTACAAAAGGGCTGGCCGGCGCAGGCCGGGGACAGCTGATTAGCAGCAGGGGTAATTGTTAATTGATTGATGTATCTCCTTACATCTCTCCCTCTATGGGTCTTTTAGAGAGTGTTTTGTTCACCACAGCGGCAGCGCCAGTGCAGCTGGACAGGACATTACCATACATGTTTGCTTTTTTCCCTCCCTCTTTTCCAAACCTACAGTCTCCTGGGTATCTTTGTGTGTTAAGACAAAAGGCGGCTAAGTGTGCTGGGTATAAGGTCACTGATATGTGCATAAAGGGCAGCAGTTCCCTTTCCCTTTAGTTGACGTGTTCGAAAGCGACTGCCAGCCTGCAGCCACGGTGGGTGAAGTCGATTCCATTTTTGCACAGAAAGGTGTAGCAACAACCCTTTTCTTGCTTTCTTGCTTTATGTACTTATCCTGATTCTGCGAACCTGCGTTTTCTATTTTAGGAGCTGAGTGCAGAAGAGATAAAAGCGGGGTGATTAAAAGCAACGATAGTAATGATTTTGCAGAACAAGGAGCTCCATAGGGGGAGCTCAAAAGGAACACAGAGAGAGGTTTGGATGTGTGTGTGTGTGTGTGTGTAAAGTGATGCTTTTGGGGTAACACAATCCTTATTGGGTTCAGCAAACAGCAACAATCTCTCTATTATCCCCTCTTTTCTCTGACTACAAGGCGCTGTTTCATTGCAGTCCCTCTCAGTGTGAAAACCCTGGGCTGTGACTGTCTGAACGGCGACTCAGAAAGCTTCCGCTGCAGCTATTTCTGCTCACCCTTGTCCAAGCCAACGCCAAACCTACTGCCAAGCACACACCACCCCCCAGCTCTGGCACAGCACTGGGCTGACCATCAAGCAATTACACAGGAACTTGGCAATCGGGAGGAAATCCAGTCATTAAAAGGGCTTAACACTGGCAGAGGGTCTCCTCTGGTAGTGAGCCGAGGCGCCTGCTGCACCCCGTGTTGAATAGGACCACTGGGGGGACTTGTATGGGGGGTTTCATATACCAAAGATTTAGCAGGGATTGAGTGGGTTTATGTCATTGTGCACTTGAACATGCATCTGCTCACAAACACACACACGCACACACTTTCCCCCTCCGACCAGATGTTCTCATTCACACAACAGGCTTCCACAGCAGGATACTGTATCATCGCTGCAGGCTAAAAACCTTGTACTTCAATAATGTCAACTTTTCAGCAACTCCTGACGAACCGCCTCGGCTTTAGCGCGATGACAGTGTGTTTTTGACGTCGCCTGATTGGCGTAGAACGACTTTCAAGACGCTGGAGATTTTTCCCAGCCCACAGCAAAGCACGTACCCTCTCTACAGAGGGTGAAAACATGAAAAGCAGGCAAAGCTGCAGTTATGAGGTTTCTGCAAGATGACAGTGGTGATGTGGAGGCGAGATGGCCAAGGTTACAAGCTATCGACTTGCAGCAGACATAAACAGTATTGGATTAGACGTAGCACCGGTGGAAGTTTCAACACATTGATTGGGCTTCTCGTCAAGGCTCCACTCTGGTTCAACACCAAACAGGTGTGTTTGGTATGCACAGTATGGTTAACAGGATTGAAACATGCATTAGCTAAACCAATACACTGATGTATATATGGGTTTAAAGCTGATGTCAAATATTTATACCGTGTCTACTTAAATCCCCACCAAATTGCCACATTAACAGCCAGTGCCTTGACCTTTGCCCTCAATGTCTGTAATTCTCTGCATAGTATAAGTAAAACATGATTTACTTTTTATTGTTTTGTAGGCTGTACGTAGCCCAAAGCAGCTAGATAAGATTATCCAAACGGCAGAGGTTCCAGGTCTAATCGAATATCAGTGTGATGCATTTAAGTTATCTGTCGAACTAACCTTTGCAAGGAGTATCAGTAAGTAAAAGAATAGAAATCCTGTTTTCTGGTCTCCAGTGGTACACTTCATAATATATGTCCAGTGCCGAAAGTCATTTTTCTAGGTCATTTTCTGTCTATTTTATGGTCCATTGTCCATTTTCTGTCTTTTGGCACACACTTATAAAGGGGCTCTGAACCATGAGCCCCTCGATAGTTTTGGGCCCCTGGGACTGTGCCTGTTTAATAATCCATCCATGTACAACATATTTTTTACGAGTACATAGTCAAAGCAAAAATTACACTTCCCCAAAACATATCTGACAAAATGAATCTGTGACCGTGCAGCGTACTCCATGGTACGTCCATGGAGTACGCTGCACAGTCACTTACCAATACTGCTAGTAAAGATGTTTGTATCTCTGTTACAACTATGAAAAATTTTTGTCTGCATGAATCTCTTAAAAATCAATATATGCATGAAAAGCAACAATACATATAGTGCATGTTGCAGTGTGAATTGTTTTTATAGATGCACGCGTATATTTCGATACATCATGGGATCTAAGATCGATCCTCAGGTTACGATGATGAAACTGATGGCTCTTTACATTTTTGCCACTGCTGCAGTACATACGTCTGCGTAAAGAGAAGTAGCTCGGTAACTGTGTTTTCCGTTAATGTCAGAATCAAGAGGGAGGAAAAAAATGTTTCAAACCACTGTCAATAGCTCATCATCAAAGGTTGCAACCCTCTAAAATAGCCGTCAAAGAGGGTGATGCGGACATCATCAGCCATCGCTCTCTGCCAAGGCCTTGGAAAGTGCACTCCACGTTGAACTGCCATTGAACTCCTCACAATTAGTATGAGTTTTTTTTTTCCCTTTCTTTCCAGCAGAGGCTCTGAGCTGAGAGCTGAGCACTTTTCAGATGAAGGTATCCCTTAGAGATATTTAAACTCCCTACATGCCGGCGCTGCCTCCGGGAGCGCGGATGGGATGGTTATTAATGCATTATTTACACACACTCCCCGCTGTCTCCTATTGTGGCTTGGCTTGATTAAAAGGGATATTGCATAGGAGGCACTTTTTTTTTACACTGTAATAGAAGAAAGAGAAGTTACTTTGCTGTGAAGGACTTTTCCTTGTTCTTTTTTGAAGTATTGCAAGTTTTGTAGGCTCCTTGGAACCAGCTGAAGATACAGATCAGAAGCGGGGTCCTGTATTAAAACCCACCCTACTCGCTGTCGTCCATCTTCTAGGAGGACAAGAAAGCAGTGTTGATCTGGAGCCTGCATCCAGATTCAGTGATTAGGCCTTTATAGAGATGTCAGCGAGTTAACTTATATTCTCCGTGTACAGGGACGTAACAGACCTGACTAAACTGCCTCTTTGTTTGCAGGGTAGAATATCAGTTTAGCTTGGCATTTGTCCTCATCATTGAAATGCAGCATAGATCACACTGAGAAGGTCACAACAGAAGTGTTTCTAAAGGACATAATTGTGATACGTGAGTACACAACAGGGTGAGAATCTAACTGGAATGAATAGGCCTATTCTGGTAACTCCAAGTGAATACTTTTCTCTAATGTGTTTTTTTAGTAGAAATATGCTCTAAATCACAGGTTAGTATAAAGAGGCGTGTTGAAGAGATATTCTTTTCTCGAGGCCTTGAAAGGAGGCGCGTGTCTCGTGCCAACGTGGGGAGGTTATCTACATCTGTCTAAGTCGGTTCCCAGACAGTTGCACAGAAACTGGGGAGGAAAAGGACAGTGAGACAAGTGCATGTCCATGGACGTTGTAAAAATGTTACAGATGCAGCTGCTGACGTATAAAGGGCGGCCTTCCGGACTTCTAACCCCTCTAATCTTTTAAGCATAGAATACGTACGACCAGCACGAAAAGGTTTGCGCAATCTACAGCAAGTTAGCATGTTCTGTGGCAGTGATTTCCCATTGAAATGATATCGTGTTACCAAGTCAAAAGCAGATGTATTGCGAAAACATTTGGGAATAGCAACAAACATTTCAGTTGTTTCGAGCTGCAGACGAAGATCAGTGAGTGCCGACGAGAGGGTCGACTTTTAACCTCAGCTGGAAGTTGTCAATTTTTCCCACACAAGTTGGTCTTAAAGGAACGCTTGTGAAACGTTATTTCCCAACCCCTGCCATCTTTGCCTCCATCCTCAACTACTTCTGGCGAAATATCTACTGCAACTGTCACGTTTATCTGCGACCAGGCATTCCTGGCGTAAGCTTTGACGACACAATCGTGTGGCAAAGTTAATACTAATGGTGTTTAAGATACAGTGTTTTACAATGTGCATAAGTGGAAATACATGAGCTAATTAAACGTAAAATATCACGATAAAGCACAGCAGCAGGGTAATGTAACATAAACTGTTATCCTAACTTCTTCAGATGTGCCTTAGCAATGCCCTTCAATTCCAGTTATTACATTTATAATGGGACTTCAATGCTTTACACTCCTCTTTTAATTAGAACATTGTCTTCTAGTTCAACGACGAAGGATGAAACGGGGCCTCCTCACCCCCCATTAATAATTCCCCAGTTAAATAAATAAAGTCCTCCTTATATTGGACAGTCATGGAGGACCATGTTTTAGTGGTATTCTAATTGAAATACATGATTCTGACAGCTTGTTTCTGCACTTAGTCGCAATGAACCATATCTGATTCGTCATTAAGTAATTATGAATGCTAATGCAAATAAAGTACCTTTCAAACAGAGCTCTCCCTCCCGCTCTCCTGCTCTGTATCTCTCCTTACAAGGAAATTAATCACTCGCTCCTCCACGGAGGGAAAAGACAGCGAAGGAAAGCAGCCAGCTGCGGGACGGTCACTTCACACTCTTTCTGTTGAGATATGAAAGAGAGGAGAGACATTAATGATGTCTTGGGGATTCCGCGGGGGAAAGTGGAAGGACTCAAAGGGAAAATGAGGGCACTACGCGTTTTTTTTTTCTTTCCTCTCTTCCCCTGTTCCTTGTTGCTTTAATAAAGCAAGGAAAGGAATGAGAGAGGGGGGTAAGGGAGAGAGTCGCTTAGAAGTCTCCTATAAAGCACAAGCCGGAGCATTTTGCAGCAATTACAGACAGATTGGGGATTTAGATATTAGTGCCCGGTGGTCCATTAGCTGGTAATTTGCCTGTCTTTTTTCTCCACTCTCACTAGAGGAGTGTTCGTGCTAAGATCTCTACCACTCTAATCCTGTAAATAATAGCTGCATGGAAGAGAGAGGAGAGAGCCGGTCGCCTGATGGCTGAGTGACACTGAAGATAGCCGAGCGGAAGGGAGGCAAAGTGGATGGATGAGCGGAGGGACGGGATGGTTGGTGCTGAGTGAACACAGTTAAAAGTAGTGTCTCCACACGGTGTTTTGCCATATTGATCCAGAAGCCACGGGGTCGTTTCTTGCAGTAAGAAAGCATTTGTTTCCGAGTGTTTCCTGCTCCCTGTATGGGAGGAATACGTTTTCATAGACATTCCTGAACATCATGTTGGGATTGTTTTCTGCTACTTTAGCAACTCTTAAAACAGGACGTTCATAACACTTCTAAAAATCCTAAGAATCCTAATGCGGGACACAAAAACCTGAATAATTTCATATGTGTAAAGTTACAGCAAACAAACTAATGTTAAAATATTGCACAAAACAATATCATATTTGCTGTAACAAACAGATTTTTTCTCTTTTCTTATAAGTCTGACATTTAACCTTGACTTCACCTGTATTTTCTTTCTACTTGTAGTCCAAACTGTAAATGTTTAGACAACTTCACTTTTTTTTGTTCTTCAGGGTTTGTGCTACTACGCACCTGATTTCAAATGAAGTGCTCTAAATTTAAGTGCAAAGTCTGAGCTTTTAATTTGAAATTGTAATTTGAATTTGCATTAGTGCACAGTAGGAAAGAGGGTCTGCGTGCTACTGCATATCCCCCTGAACATCCAGTGGTTCAACAGTGACACACAAATTCTGATGGATTCATTGCATTTAGTAAAATGTGAGATTCTTCATATATAACGTTTTTCGCTCATACAGTAGACGGCAGCAGACGATTTGCCTCGTCCCTACTAACGGTGATCTTGTATGAATAGTTTTGTCCAGTGAATTCTGACACACTGGACTGTGATTACTATCGATAGTGACACTAACCTAATCTTGATCATTTCCATTAACCCAAATGTTGGAGAACATTTCCTATAAAATCTCATTTAGTCCTCATTTTTTACTAACAATTCGACCTCAATATAAATGACCACTCCTAACCAGCTGGGCGATAGCTGCTGTACACAGAAGAAGACACATTAAAAACAACCAGTGTTACGATAAAAAAAAAAAACTGTAAGATTAAGTTAGCAGTATGAAAACTCTTGTCCATGAAGCCTGTTATGAGACACCAGCAGTCTATGGAGAGGGGACAGCAGTAGTCCCTGTGGCCTAGGCCTGGAATGTGCAAGCTCGGGGTGACATTAATCATGTTCCCCCTTCATCGATCGCCTGTATAATGGTTCCGCTTATCACCTCACTGGTTTCTAAAGGGGGCAAAAGCCAGAAGTGTTCAGGGACATCCTCAGTGTCTTTCATCTGCTTTTCTTTTGTTTATTAACAGTAGTGCATCGGAGCTCAGATCATCTTCTTCCCTTTAATAATCCAAGTCACAGTGAGCCAAATTGGAGGAAACAAATGCATATTTTAAAAAAAGAAAAACAAGAGCACAGTGGCGACTTATTAAAATACATTTCTAAGTTCTTTACATAATGGATCTGTTGCGTCCTAGACTTACTATATCAGCGGTGGCATTAAAAAGTACCCATCCATCTTTCTTGTCCCCGCCTCCTTTCTCACCTCTAATCTCTGCTCTCTCATCTCTCTTTGCAAGAGGAAGAAGGTTAGACGAAATCTCCACAGATCAATTAGGAAAAGGACCTGCCCTTCAGAAGGAGGGAGGGAGGAGAACAGGACTAGAAGGAGTGATGAGAGTATAAGTGAGGCAGAGGAGCGCTGCAGGTGACGAAGGGAGGGAATCGGAGGGAGCAAAGGGCGGGACAGGGGATAGGAGTGGACGATGGATGGAGGAGAGGACGATGTGACATATGCATATCGGCGCAGCACCCCACAGCGGCACACAGGCTAGCCAGGCTCGATCATAAGTCAGACGCTTGTTGGCTAGTTTCCTGGTCTCCCCTCGGCTCTCTGCCCTAACAGGCCGTCTCCATGGAATGAGAGGCACTCACGCTATTAGTATCTGGCTGATGGAGCCAAACTTTGGGAACCCTCGGGATCAGTAGCCCGCTGGGGGGCCTTGGCTGCCCCTGTAAATCCCCAGGAGGGAAGGGTCCTCGAGGCTATGGAAGCTAAAATCCTGATCCTGGAGAATCTGGGGTTCTGTGGGCAGTACCAGAAAGCACACCCGAAAAGAAACAAGAGGAGGATTGATAATTGTTCACCCAAATCATGAGTAAATGTCAAACACAGATTGTAACAATTACAAAAAAGACATAAAGTTAAATCACAGCATGGGCGGATCTACATGAAGGGGACCGTGGGCAGCTGAGGGGCTCCCCTGTCGGTCCACCGCAAAACTCTGAACTGAAACCTTATAGCATTTTACACATTGTTGGCTGCTGAGTGCATGTTTGACGTTGGAATGTGTTAAAACATTAGGTTGTCATCTTGAATTAATTTGTTACGTAAATGTAAGAAAATTAAAATAAAGTAAAATAAATGTAAACATATATAGAGGCACTCACTGACACGTATAATTTCCACTACAAAATACAACCTGGACTAGCACCAGTGTAAACTATGAAGGCACACCACTCTGCTCCATCCAGTCCTCCCGCTACATTCTGAAACTGTAATAATAAGAATATTACAAAAGCTACCAATAAAGCTGAAATGAGTAAACACGACTTCACCACATTAAATTTCAGAGCACTTAAAAAAAAAAACTAAAACAGACATTTCTGTTATGACTTCATGGATGTAGTACTACATGAAATATCCTCATTTACTCACGACAAAAACCACAACAAAGCTAATGAAATCATCTTGATTTATGTTATGTGTGATTTATGACCATGTTTAAAGAACATTACTTTCGTGTCACTGACCCTCTTAATAAAGCGCTGTTCAGGCCAATGGAGAATCGTTCGAATAACAGCAAGTTCTCCTGCCTCCAAAATGCCCAAAGTTGAGCTCCGAGTCATAAAAATATGCACATTTTTACCAGCACATACATTTTATTTGTCAATGCACTGACTCTTTAATGAGAGCGCAGGTCCAATATGTTCTCTCCTCGTCAATGACAGCGGGCAGGTTACATATATGAATAGAGTGGCATTACGTTAGCGATAATCATGTTCTACAGCTAATTTAAGGTAATGACAGTATGAGTATGTGAGTGCGCACTGTCTCCATCTCTGCCTCCCCTCACATCCCTCCCTCATGCATTGGTAATGAGGCGTAGGCCTATTGACTGAGGCTGGAGATATGATTATCTCTCCTCCCCTCCTCTATCCCATCATCTCCCCCAATCCGCTACATTCTCTCACTCTCCCCAAACCCTGGTTACTCCAGCCTGAAGAGGGTAAGTCCTGTTTGTTGCGTGTACATTGATTTGCGCTGATTGGAAGAAAGTGGGGAGACTCATTTGGCGCCACCAGGGCCTTGTTGGTGTCTTCAGCATGGACAAACCCAGACAGTAGTGGATCTGTGGGTGGATGCTCTCAGAAGAGCGGGGGGGGAGAAATGTTGTAAACGGATCTCTATGACTGTTTGGAGATTAATTTCCACTCAAGTTACACTTCTTTTAAACTACCGTGGTGCTATAATGACCGTGCTAGTTATCATCGAGCCAGATACACGCAAGTCATTCCCTATTTCCTTCTTGACTATCAAATAAAGCATCCAATACTCCAAAACAAACAAGCGGTGCTACAGGAATTATTTATCTGCTCCAACATCTAATTGTTTTCACAGGACAATAAATGTGATTTGCACTGCCCCGTAGCTCAATAAGACCATTGTGAAGTTGTTGATTAATACCAACGGGTCTGCAGGCTGTCGGCCATTTGTTTGAAAAGTGATTACAGAAATCTACTTTGCCGTTTGCGCTGCACTCCAGCAAATGTCCATGCCGTTCACTGCTGAAAGTGAAACCAAGATGCAAGCAAGCTGCCAAACACCAGCACAGTTATAATAACAGATTTTTGCACTTTTAGTTTTTTACTTTTTAATTGGATTTGGAAATGCTCTGTTTGAGTTGGAGGACCTCCACTCAGAAGGGGCCTCAATTTTGGCACCTTCTGGAAGTGACAGAGATAAAGTCTCAAAATCTGCTCTCTTTTTTCTTTCTTACAGCTATGAAAACATGAAATTTTAAACAATCACAAGGCACCACTGATTGTGCAGCAGTACTGATTCAACAACCTGTTCACTATAACTTTTCACTGTGTCCACATATACATGCAGTCACATGTTTTTTCTGACCTTTTCCACATCTACTGGTTGGCACACCACTCGGCATAACTATAGTTCCGTAATGCATGCTTCATCTTATCAGTCTGACCCCCAAACTGAGAAGAATCGCAGCTCTTGAAAACTATCAAAGCGTCCCGCTGAAGTGCATTTGTTGCTGTGGCTATACGATAAGTTGGGTCACTTCCACTCGGGCTAATGAGTTTGCTGGCAGCGCCGTTCTGTGTCTAATGACATCGTTGACACCGATGCTACATATTGTGTCACGGGCCTCTGGCAATCGCTCAGCAGCTGATGTCTCCCACTTTGCCATCGGGGGCACGCCGCCTGGCACGGTAGACTGACGGTTTTGGCAGGCCGCAAAGTTACCCGCTGCTACTGTGGCACAGTTTAGCAGGACACATCAATTTGTTCCCCGCTATTGTGAGAGACGATCTCTCTCTGGCGCCGATCCAGAGCTCGCCGCCTTGGCCTCATCTGCATATCTTTGTTATCCGGTGCTGGTTCTGAGGGAGAGAAAGGTAGAGAGGGAAGATAGACAGAGGGATGGCGAGTTGTGCCTCGCCATCTGGGCTCTGTTTCTTCAACAGCCACAAATTAAAACTCAACCTGTATGGAGAGGAGGGGGGGGGATAGAATTGTCAAAAGGCAACAATACTTCTAATCTCTTTCTCCCTCTGTGCGTTTTCAAAAGGGGGAGAGGAAGAAAGGCGCTTTAATAATTAGAAGGGTAGAAGGCTCAAACAGATGAAACAATGTCCCCCTCCTTTTTCTCTCCCCCTATCGTCTGTAATGACTCGAGCACTGATGGAGAGGGCTCTTTGAGGATGACATTCAAATGCTGACATTTGAATTATGTCTGTTTATCAGAGGGAGAATGGCCCGCCCGCTTTTGTTGTGCCTCCTTCTGCGTGCCGGCTCGCCGGTTGCAGGTACTCAAGCTGGTGGGTTCATTTTAATCACATGCACACATAGCTACACACACGTAACGCATAATGGCTCATAGGAATCCTGAAGGGGCAATTTTAGGCGGTTTTGTAAAAGTACGGGAGAGTGTAGACACAGTGTACACTAAAAACTTTAATGGGTTTTATTTCAAGCATTCACAGCGGAAGAGCCATCAAATTGTAACAACCAACATAAAATCACTCATTGTCACTAATCCCCGACTGTATTGCCAGTTTATCTGCATGGCTTATTTCCTCGTGAGGACAAGCACGGACACCATTTTGTGGTTAAAATGCTAAATTTCCTCACAATCCATGTTAACCTTCAGGAAGCATCATACACTTAGGGGAGATAAAAATTTGCATGGGGAAGATTTATTGTCTATCAGTAAATGGGCTGCAATGCAAAACAAAGGCCACTCCATGGTGGTGTGGTCCCTCCTCTGCTTGTCAAAGTTGGGATCTAAAATCAGGACGATCCATCAAGTTGGCACATGAAAAATTATGGAATTCACCCCGAGGAAATGTATTCACAGGACGCGGGTGTAAATGGCTGTTTAACAAAGGCATTCAGAAGTCAGCGGTAAATGTGGGTCTGCAAGGTGTGCAAAACCGAGGGAAGGGTGGGAGAGAAAACGGCACCCACCAATTATCAAGCTCGCCATCTGAGGGGCTGTTTCACTGCCGTGCGCGCCCTGCATATTACATATCACAAATGAAATATTTAAGTACTAGCATGTCTATGGAAACGATCAGCTGACCAGTTTGATTGTCAGGAGGAGCCCTAGTGAGGCGATTAGCTCCAGTTCTTTATTAATAATTTCAAGGCTTTTTCATGTCATGTGAATAAGAAATGTGCCTGTGAGGGCATCAGTATGGACCATGCTCCTTATGTACAGCGTGTGTGTTGGTGCAATTATAGTATATGCATATTTTCACGTGAGCAGGCTTGGTTGCATTAGCACGTGTGGATGTTTTACAACGTTTTAGATCAACAGGAAATAGACATTTGGACGGCGACACACATTCATTCAGTCAATCCACTTTCATATTCATACGCATCCAGATGTTGCTGTTGGTAACAGCAACAGGACAATGTTGCAATACATTTGCAACATACCAGGAGCTTAGTGTAATGCAAATTCCTGCTTCAACAAATATCATAAAAAGAGGCACTTCAGGGGACTTGTTTTTATAAAGTCAGAAACTCGAGAAGTTTACGAGATTGAGAGAAAACGGTGGATTGTCCCTTTAATTTTACGCCTTATTCAAAAACTAACCAGCCATATGCAAAATTTGCCTCTGCCTCTTATATGATCCACAAAAGGAATTGTTAAAAAAGTGCCCCCCTCTGTCTACACAGCACCCTCTCGCCACCAGGCACCAAAATGGCGGCTTCTCTTGTCCTACAAAGTCAAAATCGCTGGATTACAACTATGCAAACAAAGTTTGGCTGGTTTAGTTATGGTAGGTTTTGTAAAAATCCTTGCCCTCTGCCTCCTGTACGTATGGTCTCGTATTTCACAGGAGAAACGTTTAAAAACCGTGTTTGCCATTGCAGTATACTAAAGCTGAAGGATGTAGACGACATACAACTAAAAGGACCTGCTCTGTTTTCTGTACAGGTCAAAGTCATTTGTTTTTTCAAATCTATGTAATTCTGACTGTGCACACATACACAGTGCAGTTGCGTGTGTGTTTTCTCAGGCCCAACATTCATCATGCGAACCTGTTTGCAAACCCCTCTCCCCTCCGGTGGATGAGCTCTATGATCACCATACTGTCATGTGAAAATAATATAGATTGTGAACGTGAGAGTGAGACCAAGTGGAAAATTAGATAATTGCTAAAGTATGCGCTGCCTGATAAACTGAAATTGCATTTGTCTAAGTGCTTGCAGGAGCCTGTCCACATAAGCGTCTCGATGCTGAAACTCCTTAAGGTGGATGCTGATAGCCATCGCAGAGAACAATGAGGACACATCCTGCAGGACCTTCCGACTGATATCCTCTCACACCCGTTTTGTGAGGTAACGTTAGCTTTAGCTGTTCACTGTTTCTTTTACTCTTAAAGGTAGGAGGCCATTTTTGGCCCCCTCTCTGCCTCGCTCTTTTCTCGGGCAGAGCGCCGCTCAACTTCGCTCCGTTTCCCAGCAGGCCCTAAGGCCCAGCGTGCAGTGAGTGCCGCCTCATGTTCAGAGTCTTTTAGGGCGGTGGGGGTTCCTCGTTCACTGGTGCAAAAGGGAGAGCGGTTCAGGAAACTACAGGTGTTGTCCGAAGCTACAAGTTACTTTAAGTCAACTTCAATTAATGTGTATTTATTCGCAGCGGAAAATAGTTCCAAACAAGTTCACTTATTTCTACTTAGTCTTAGTGAGATCTTGTAAAAATAGCTCAGTTTTGTGAGACAAATACATACATTTATGTGGTTTTTCATAGCTTTGCATTAAACATTGTGGGATATTCCTTATATACACACCCTGCAAATCAACAATGATGATTTATCACAGGTTACTCACTTCTCAGAAGGATTTCTGAAATGCTACCACAAAGTAACACATCCTGACATGGGACCAAAGTTAAAATGTACCAGCTCACAAGCTGTGACTGACAGCGGCTTTGTCGTCCAACACATGAGGTGTAATGTGTCATTTCCAAACAAACAACCCCTTCTCTTACAGGTTAAGGTCAAGCTCAGCTGAGGTCAAGCCCCCCGTACAACGCCGGGGTTGTTGAAAACACACAACAGCCCCTTTGTTCTGGGAATTCCTGCTTGAGTGAACACGCTTTGGGTTGAGACTGCTGTTTTCATTTAGTTGTTGCTCCTGGGGCAGCTCTTTCCCTCTTCCTACTCCTCCCTAGATTTCATCGCCCGTACACTGGGACATGATTTTGTGAATGAAACCATGCATATCCTCAAAGTCTTTATGATGGTAATGACTAGCAGCGGAGGAACAATGGAGAGAAAATGCAGGGATTCAGGGGTTAAGGTTGTGGGAAATAAGAGGAGGTGAGCGTGTCTGTTTGTGTGTGTCACTGATGGGTGAAAACCTCATATCTCCAAAATGTCAACAACAAAAAAACAGCTTTGCTTTAAGTTTGCTGGTAACTTATCCTTTTCAAAATGTAATAGTGTTCATAAACCACAAAAACAAAACATTTCCTTGACTGAGAAGGGAAAACTCGGGACCCACATTTAAGACGCACCTAGAAAATTCACAGATTCTCATAAAGAATATTCCAGCTTCCTCAACCTGGGACAGCTTTTATCATCTTTTGGATAACTTTTGGATAAATCTGTTAAGTTAGGCACAAACATGGAAGCAAAAAGCATGTTTTGGAAATGCCAGAATGAATAATGAGCCTATTAAAGGATGCAGTTTTGTCAGAAATAGAAAAAAGCACAGCGCACTGACCTTGTGCCGGCTGCAGAAGAGTCAGCAGAAATCAAGGTCCTGATGACATCAGCTGCAGCGTGTGTCAGAAATCTGCTTGGTGATAAAAGATATTCCAAAAACCAAGACCTTTTTTTTTATGGTGCATCTTAAGACATATGCATCTACTCTATGTTGATGTATGTGCACATAAGGCAACTAGTGGTGCTGATAAAAAGATGATTAGACAGTATGTGACATACAACATAATTGGATGCTACTAATTGGAATTATTTTCATGGAACTAAGCAAATTCAAATTTGTACATATTTTTAGAATAAAACATATGGTGGACTGCTCATATTCAACCTACTAATAAAATATTACTACTTTAAAAATATTTAAATTGTCATATGTCCATATATAACGTTCATCTACATATTCTTTTCATGTTTGAAAATTCCTTTATTGCAAAAAACTATAAAGGTCTCAAATCTGCCTTATACAAAGCATAAAATGTAAATACTCTATTACAATTAACGCAAGTATTACACAGAACTGCACACACAGTAAATTGTCGAGCTTCATATATATAAAAAATATTTTTAAATAGGTGTTTTTACATCTGATCCACTGAGCGGTATATGTGTGCAGCATGTCTGCGAGGAAACTTTCTGCATGTGCCTGTGTGTATGACAGAGGTCCGGTCTCATCATCGGGTGCCCACTGTCCACCTTCATGACATTCTCAGCACCCATCTGCCGATGCCAAATATGGTGTTTATTTCCCAAATTGCACAGCAGAAGACATGTTACCGCACAACATGCCTTCACCATGGCAACAACAAACAAGGAGAAATTCCATTAGTACGGGAGCGAGTGAAGGAGACAGATACAGACAGAGCTGGCAGGAAGTCAGCGGTGCCAAGTGTTCTGACTGCCCGTGCACCCTGACAAAGGGCTCGGACAATTAGGATGAAAAATAGGCCTGATGTCGGATGTTGTTGTCTGTTGGTCGCCATCCTTCAGGTGCCCCCCCCCAAAAATGCTCTCTGGTCAGTCCACCTTAAATACATGATGAAATAAATCCACCTCCTTCCACTGCAGAGAAATGAATGTTAAATCCTTCATTTAACATCAAAAATAAACTTAAAGACTATAAAAAACTCTAAACAACCCCTTCAAGCACCTCATATTTCACTTAAAAAATTAAATCAAGTTCATTTTAATAAGGTCAAATAAAAAACATGAATACATTGAATTATTTCAAATTTCATTGCTTAATTTCTATCATATTAAATAAATACAATTATGACATTTAATGTTGGGATAAATGTTTTTTAAATTAATTTAATAAAATATTTGTATTTAAATTATTATTTGTTAATTACAATTATTCAAATAAATGTGTAAGAATAAGTGTAAGAATTCACTTAATTTAAAGAAATTTTATAAAATGTAAAATCTCTAAACATTCAAACTAATTAAACCAAACAAATTTTAAAACATTACAAGTATTAAAAATTTTCTGAACAAATGATTTTTTCAATTTAAAGTTTACATTTTAATTTTAAATAATAATTTAACATATACAATTGTACTTTTAGTGTAAGAACCACATGTTTCATTTCCATAAAACATTAGGCACCTACTGCGATATATTTTAAAAACAACATCTTCTAATAACTTTTGCCTTCGTTTTATCTGCAGCATCTGGTAGTGCTACTTTCCCCAGAAAGTTTCCCCCGTGACTCTGACTGTGCCGCAGTTTAATCGCCGTGTGATTGTTCGGGCATGTTGCAGCTTGTAGGCCCACAGACCACACATGCATGTTCACAGGTGTTTTCGCACATGCATGTCCTGCATGTGGTGGAACGTTGGCAGCTCAAAATGATGAGACTGATTCCCCACGTCATTGATTTTGGCATGCAAGATTAATCAACAAGCTGTGCATCGATCCACTGGAGCTGCCATATGAGGAGGTTCCAACTAAATCATTTTCTATAAAAAAAATATACCTGGGAATCAAATATAGTAGTTTGAGCCTCATGTAAACCAACAAAGTCGACTTAATTGTGCTTGCAGCACTGGCATCAGTGTTGGGCTGAGAGCAGGCTGGGCTAATCCTTCACAGTAGGTCAACCACTCAAGGAACTGCAGCCATTATCAGCTTTAGTTTAATTTTATTAAATCGCTCACCACGTCCCTGTTGTGCGTTAATGGGCTAATTTGTACCGACACCAAGCAAAGGATACAATCAATGATATGGTTTTATAAGGAGGCTTAATCACATAATAACTTTGTTCTTGCCAGTAGTAGTGAAGCTGGAGAAGAAGACCAGACCTTTCTCAGCCTGTGCCCCAGTGCACCGTGGGAATGGAGGTCAGAGGTCAATTTCAAAATTAGTTAAGCTTGACGGGCTGCCACTGACCTGCACAGGTGCTCCCACTTCCCCTGCTGTTCTGCATTTCCTCCTGCCGACCCCACAACCTGGGGGTCACAGACGTTGGGCCCCGGTCTCGCTGCTTCCCCCACCCCCGCCTCCTCAACCCTGCTCCCCGGGACCAGTCTGGATCCATTAGCAGGACCGGGGCAAAGCCCAGACCTGCTGAGAAGACCAAAGACCACCGTAGGACTAATGCAAAGCTTAAGCACATTCAGCTGAGGAACATTTTCAGGTTAAGTGTTTGCAAATCTTGTGCTGTGCATTGCTCAGTGGACTGTGTTGTTGCTCGGAGTCTTATCATGTAACTGCAGCGCGGTAGAAGAATATCTTCATACCTCATAGCTGATCAAACATAATGTGCAGTCAAATTCAATAGTTAAATCTGCTTTTATGTGCATACAGTAAACATGAAAACAAACTTCCTCCCTCCCTCACTTCCTCTCGGCCTGCCATCTGCACTCTCAGTATGTTTTTTGGACAAAGAGGGGGGGTGGCTGGTTGATATTGGCGCGTCCGATCAAGAGAAGGGAAGCTAGGCCGTTGTTTCTGAGCCCCGCTGCGGTGTGGCCTCCTGCTGCTTGGCCTGCCATGTGTAATTAAACATTTGGCCTCCACAATTACTCAGCAGTGTACACATGCCAGTGTCAGGCCTTTTGGAATATGCATTTCAAAGAGCACCAGTTTCCCTCAAAAGTGCAGAACGGAAAGCGGCAAGGAGGAGAGAACCTTGGGGATGGAGCAGGAGGGGTTTGCAGTAAAAAAAGGGGTTGTGGGTGGGGGTCCACAGGCATAGCTTGATTGGAAAAGAAATTAAACTTTATGTAGATCTTAAGATAGACCAGGGAGGCAGTTTTTAGGTACAAGTACAACTAACATACAACAAGGCAAACTGGTGTACTACTGTTTATAAAAACCACAGTGACACACTCTATTTGGAACCTGCCATGAAAGACACGGAACACTAATAATAACAGTATTTTTTATGATTATTATTGTACTGAGACACAACTGTTTAAGGCATTTTCATGAGTAAAAACACAACAGGAAAAAGTAAACCTGCCTCAATGCAAGACATAAAAATCATGGATGCCATCTCCTACAATGGCAGCCGCTGTAACACTACTTACCCTCCTAAACGGTTTGGATTACAGCTGTGCAAACATAGTGGTTTGGTTGGGTTTAGACACAAAGGCACCAGGGTTAGGTTTAGGTGCAACACAGTTGGGTTTAGTTAAAACATTTTGCCTCGCCATCCATCCACCCTAACCTCCTTACAAGCAGCATGATTTTTTTGGAGAAATCATATCCAGTAAGACGTTACCTACAGTAATGTATCAGCAGTAATACAAAGATCCCACTGTAGTACACATTAAGGGAAATAGTCCCTGAATTTAATAAATAGTAAACACTCAATCACATATATTTTATACAGTATGTTACAGTCATTTTGTAGATTATTTTTACACAACATTTTTAACATGACCTTCAGGGACCCAGACGTTGCTGTCACACAGCCATCAACCGAGTGTAACCTAGTCAGAACTTCCCAGAGACACTAAAGCTTCTCGTGAAATGACAAACCAGCAGCTCAGGCACCGGCAACAGCACCCAAACAAATACGACACCCGCTGCAAACACCGTATCGTGACTTGAGGAACAGCACACTGGCATCCAGCTGTCACTCAGACTTGAAATACATCAGCCTTCTGCCTCTCTCAGAAAATAAAACCCCGTCTCTTCGCCTCCAGTTTGCCAAAACATGTGAATCTGCCACTTCTCTCTCATTGATAAGCCTTGACAAAAGTCTAAAGTCAGTGCAATAATGCAATAAGCTGAGGCAAACAGAGAGCGGGAAGACAGAGACGGGAAGAAGTTGGATTTCCAGGGTGTGTGCGCACACCTTCCTCTGTGTGTGCAGTGAGAATGAGAGGAGCCTAAGCTCCCCAACTCTCTGAGCAAAAAAACACAGCACACAAACACTCATCCTCTAGAGTCTCCTGTGAACAATGTGGATTTTAAAAGAAGAAACCTCTCTGCCAGCCTCTTGTCAGTGCTCAAAGCTACCAACACGTCGCTGAGACGTTGGCAGCACCACCTGCCTGTGAGGCCCCAGTGTCCCTTCCTCACCCTCTTGTGTGCCATAGAGGTGCCTGTGTCCATGTCCCTCTATTGTGGCATGGACTAGAGGAGGTATTGTGAACCTTGTCAACGGCGCTGCCATCTCCGTGCCAGCTGGCCGGGTGCGAGAGGCGAAGGGGGCGAGGGGAGGGACAGAACAATGCAAAGATCTGTGCACAATGGGCAGCCATGGAAAGGCGGCATTGTTCGGCCGTGATCGGCCATGCCAGCTTCCCCGTGCCGCTGCCGCATAAAAGCAACAACTCGTTAAAGCGGGCTGAAATTTTACCCAGGAGCTCTTGTTCATATTTGAAGAAATGCACTCGAGATGTGGAGCAAGGTGCACTATTTCGTCAACGTGGTTTCCATTTTCTCCCCTCACCTCTTCGACGTCAATGTGAACACACATTTACACATATCCCCCTCACCCTGCCGCCTTAACCAGCCCCAAGTCTCTCTTTTGAAATCAAAGAGCAAAGGAAAAGGAGGAGCGGCTTTAAGGGAACGTCTGGAACCCATCTGAGATTGAGAAATCCGACCATCGTGGTTGGACTCAATTGAATGAGGCAGGCCTGAGTAACACGCTCCGACACGGCCTTTCTCTTCCTCTAACACCCCGGCCATGTGGTCTAGGGCCCTGCCAGGAAAGCATGTCACAGCTCACCACAGTTGCAAATGAATATTCATGCAGTGGAGGGCGCCTGTGTGTAAAGTATTTACGTGTGTGCCTGTTTTTAGTGCAACAAAGACAGGAAAAACTACGTCCGAGTATGTGTGTGCGTGTGCATACTGTCGGTTTTTGAGGTTTTTTTTTTTTTTTTGCAGGATCCTGTAAAAGTGATTCCCTGGTAGACTCTAGGGGAACAGCCACAGGCTTCTGCTGCCGACATGGCCGCCGCTCGTAACACGGAGCGGCTCCCGCTGGCTCGCTGGCCAAACACAGCCTGAGCAAGAGTCAGTGTTGGCTGGAATATGAGGTCTCACACACTGTCTGGATACAAAGACACACGCACACTTACACAAGCGGATATGCACACATGCACACACACGTGCAAGCTGCCAGAGCTCCACAGATGTCCTGGCTGTTGCTACATGTGAGTCAGCGCGGGCCGAGCTCTTTGTGGGCGAGGTCTGGTGCGAGGTTTGGGGTGCAAGGATTGAAATGCAAGGCAGGTGCTCTGTCACATTGGGTTTTAGGACATTCTGATGCCCAGATTGGCCCCTGACCCCCTCAAACAACAGCCGGCCTGCAATTTTGAGTACTGTGCTGTGGAAAAGTTCACTAAGAATTTTAATAAAAAAAAAACCTTAGTGAGAATACAAAAAACAAAAAATAAATTAACTCCCAAACACAGACCTTTAATTGAGTTCTCAGCAAAATCATACGAGAGCTGTGATACCAAACGACAACGCTGATATCACTGAACTAGTTGTTCCCACAATGACTAGATTAGCATTGTGGGTATCATTGAGAGTGTAACCATGAATGTGAGAGGTGACATTTGTGACAGGACGACTTTCTAGGATCAAACATGTACTTTGAGGAGCGAACGTTCGCGCTGACTTTCGTTGACAACTGGATCATTCGGTGCCAGCTGGGATTCGTGTAGTTTTGTTGAGTTGAAAACGCTCCTCAGAACTTTTTAAATATTGCCACTGCTTGACCATTTACGGCCCACACATGTAACTTGGTTATACTTTCAATCAGTAGAAAGTAATGCATCCCCATCATTATATAGTATCATTATAGCTTAAACTTCTACTGTTTTTAAAAAGGCAAATGTATTGGCTGATTGGGAGAAGTAGCAAGGCGAATTCCAATAAAAGGCCTCAAAGTAAAACTGGTACCCAGGGGTCGTGTTCCAGAAGTAAGAAAACGTATTAAAGTCTTACTAAGAATGCTGGAATCGGTTATAAATACAAGTCCAATCATTGGAATGCAGTTTTTCTAAACTATATCACCTACTGTATGGTAGGTTTACAAAAACATCCAGTTTTGTTAATTGTCTAATATTCAGTTTTTAAAGAACACCTTTTCCTATAACAGCGAGTTTAGACGTGTCTGGTAAAGGACAGAAGACGTTTTAAAACAGTAAAGTTTACAGCCATAACGCTGAAAGTTATGACTTTAGCAGGGAGCACCGGCCGTTTTATGCACGTGGATAAAACCATGTTCTAAGGACTTGGAAATATGATGTTTGGAATTTGCTGTTTACTATTTTGACATGTAAAACGTATACAGCACTAATATGGCTACGCACAAACCATCTCTGAAACTACATAAAATGCTGTGAAGTCACAGTCATTTCGTATAATTCCCAAACATAACATGCACTTAATACTGTATGTTTGCAATTGTTGCTGAAAATATACTTTTAAAATCTAAGATAAATTTACATTATTATTAATGCAGCTCCCTTCAGCTTGAATAAAAGTGTTACCAATCTTCATGGGTTCCACGTGAGGTTTAAAAACTTTATTTTTCTGAAATCAAATTTAGTAAAAGCCAGCAAAGAGTTGCCATAATTTAGCAGGATTTTTTTATTCGGCTTCACTTCATTTAGGCCTAATAACATGAAATAAGCGAGATCACTCCAGCACTAAAGTCAGTTTCTACTGGGCATTCTAACAGCAGTAAAGAAGCAAAAAGGCAACACTCCATCTAATACAATTTCTCAAATCTTCATTCTAATGAGATTTAATGGGTGTATTGAGAAAGCAGGATAGCCCCGAGCGAGCTCGCATGCCCTCACAAAGGTTTCCGTCTGACAGCAGAAATGCACAGTGCACTGTAGCTTAGATGGAGGGCAACCTTTTTGCTTCTGTATCTCTCAAACCATGTCAAGATGCTTCATTTGATTCTAGAAAATTGCAGAACTCGCTCGCTAATGAACTCATCGCAGAAATAACATCCTGGACTTTTGTTTTGCAATTTTCTGAACCCTCGTAATGAGATGACAAAAATAACACTTTCTGATGTGCCTACAGCACAGACAAGTCGCTCGACAGAGAGAGTGAGAACGAAGAGTCTGACGAAGCCAGGAGTACAGGTGTCAATGTGATTAATTGCACCGGGGAGGAGAATTAGCAGTCTGCTAATCAGGTCGACCAAACGAGGAGGGAAAATTAAGTTTTTAAAGTGTTAGTTTTCCTTACAATCATGGCCCGTTGGAACAGCAGAGGGAAGTTTGTTAATGGCTCGTAAGTCCATCCCTGAGGACCAAATTATCCTGAAGGAAGCTCTCTGTTTGCAGAGTGCCAGCTCACATTTTGCGCAAGGGGCAAACACCCACTCAGTGTGTAGCTTTGAAACGGTTCTGCTATTGGTAAATTGGCAGCTCCAACCATGTGTGGAATACGTCTTTGTCATTGTCTGACTCACAAATAGACGTTGGTGAGGTGCAGAAATCCCAGTCGAAATTAGAAAATGTCTTAACCCTAATAGAAGAAAAACAAACTCCAGTGTCTGGCCACACATACACCAGGAAGTGGAGATCACATCCAATTAGGTGCGGCTATTAATTTTTCTAGCTTTTCACTGCCCTTCCTTTATGAAAACAACTACTAAATAATGACTTTTGACATCAGGGTGATGAATGGTGGAAAAACAAGCAGTGTCTCCAGCTTAGGCACCTTTGTGCGATCACCTTCGGGTGTGTGTTTGCTCACACCAACATGTGTGTGAGAACATCTGGTCTCGCCTGAAGAAGCCAGTGGACCCGCAGACATTTGGGGTCACTGACAATGCCCTTTTTTCCCCACCCGTTTCTCTCCACCCTCTGGGTGAATATTAAAAATTCACTTCCTCCATCAAAGGGTTTTACTGCCACCGCACCTGCTAGTCTTTTGCCCTTGGATACAGAAACACGATGTACCGCTAACGTGATTTCTGTTCAGCGAACAAGGGCAAAGTCACCAGGAATGAACTGGTTTTGCCTTCTTTTTGCAAGCATCAAAGCCGCAATCAGACACTGTTCACATGTAAATCCTGGGTGTTTCGGCGTGAAAAGTTTAGCTTTACTAGGAACTGGGAAGTCAGTTAGTTTGTGTGAATGGTTAATGCCAGATAAGGACTAGATTCTCTCCAATGCGATTCAAAGGTGCATAAGAATTAGCCGTTTTTGACACTTCTGGTAAGCATCCATCATGGATGCAACAAAGAGGAGCTGATCGCGCTTTAATATTTTAAACTGTATTGACTGCGACGTCTCGAAAGCATTTTGGGCCCTCAATCAATCACCTTCAAAGAAATTGATTATGTGAAATATTGATGCTTCATCAGGTAGGTGGAGGCTTTAGTGATGCTGCATCAGCAGGATGTGAATTTTAATTTCAAAGTTCTCCGACGCCACTCACATATATTAAAAAACGTCCAATGGCAGCGGTGAAATTATGTCACGATTACAGTTGCAGTCACGCTCCTGTTACAGTGCATTGGTGGTTTAAAATGTACGTCTGCATAATCAAAAAAGCTTTGAGTTTGTCAGCTGAGTCTAGGGTACAAGTTCTGAAGCACAAAGTGAATAAATTAGCAAATTGATGGCTCAGTAGGCAAACTTCTACAAAGTCCTCCACTGCTACCATCTCTGGAAGGTAGCCGGCTGCCTACTGAACCATAAATATGGGCTTTGAAATGCCACAAATCAGAAAATGCTCGTATTTAAAATGCAAGATTAGGCTGCTTATGCAGTTTCAATCCAATCCTGTACACTGAAATCAAAAGGAGCCACGCTGCACAATGAGATTAATGCAGCCGCTAGATTGTGTCACACCATTCAAACATCACAGCGCACAAGGCCATGAATGAAAGGCCTGGATCCCTTTAGCTGTCATTTGCTTCCCTCTTCCTGGACATACACTTCTCCAGCTCCGCCCCCTTCTACTCCGCCTCCCCCCTCGAACTCTGCTTTTTTATTCAGCATGGTTTCATCCTCCTTCAAACGCCACCCACCCACCCAACGGACTGTCTGTTGGAGGAAAAGGAGTTCCCTTTCTTTTTGGAGAAGAAAGTCCAACGGATGATAGGAACAGAGAGAGAGAGAGAGAGAGGGCGTGCAGGACGGACATGAAACCTCTTCCCAACCGTTTCGCCCACCCAGGCCAAAGCCTCTCAACTCACCAGCCCTTCAACGGGCATTTTTCTAGCGCTGTGAATTTGTGTGCAGGTAAAGATTAGCAAAGAGCCCTCGGCAACAAAGCATTCAATCACATTCAAGTAGGCCCCTGTATCAAATGCGCCCTCCACCTCCACCTACTTTAGGAGTGCAGGTCTTTCTTCTCGTCTCCCTTTTTTACTCTCTTCTTCTCTCCTCTCTTTGGCTTGGTCAGACTGAATTGCCTTTGAAACAGGCATCTCTGCTCAGCCCTCCTCCTCCTCCTCCTCCTCTCTCCCCTTCATCTCTTGTCAATCTGAGAAAGCCAGGAAATGAACGCTCTTTGTGGGATTAATTAATAGCAGGAGCTGGTCAGCGCGCTAGCAGGGCTGTAATTGCTACTCAGCAGAGGGAGGAGGAAGGGGAGGGCGGAGGGGGTTGAAGAAAAAGTTTGGGTTGCAGTTTTTTGGAGTGCAGAGGGGGTGTTCCTGAGTGCTTTGAACTGAAGGGTTCTGCTGCAGTGGATTAAAGTGAGAAGAGAGAGATAGAGGAGGGAGGGGGGGGGGCTTTGAAGTCTGCTGAGAGGTCTAGCAGAAGAAGAAGAAGTAGTGAAGTTGGGTGGTAGAAATTCTGTCTGGCAACATCAAACAGCGTTATCGCCCACTTTCACCTGTTGACACTCAAGGGTGAAGACACTAGATTCAGCGCTGTGAGCTGCTGCACGTTCCTCCTCGTCTCTCCATCTCCTCATTCTGGTATGAAAAATCTCCACAGAGGACGCCGAGATGCAGATTGGTTTTGTTTGGGCGGGCTGATTCGAAGTTATTTGGTTTAATTCCAAAAAAAAAAAAAAAAAAAGGAGATAAATTTAAATGAATAAATAAATAAAATAAATGCTACAGCTTTTTCACCTGAACTCAGAGGTCAGCCTGTTGTGCATATGAGCGTTTGTATCATTAGAATATTTTCTCTCCCACCCTACTCCCACACAGAGGCACAGTCGAGCTAAAAGATTTTACTTCAGTGTGCAACTGCAAAAAAAATCATAAAAATATTCACAAGGTCATCAGCTGATTACTGAGCAACTTCACCTACTCAATTCCAACACTTTAGCACGGAGCTACAGAGACGATAATATATTCTCAGCTGTCATTGTTGTCTTTGAGTAAAAAGTTGCCAGCACAACAAAAACAGACGCAGCTGCAGGTAAAAGTATTAAATATGACTGTCAACCTGTCAATTATGCTGTTAAACGTTGCTATTTATTTTATTTAGTACACACATACAGTTCGACTCACAACAGATTTTAACATTTTGAATTTGAAATTATGCTGACGTTGTGATATTTTACACACACATTCTCACATCCACCTCCTTGGAAAATTTGTCTGTATTTTACGTTCTTTTTTTTTTTTTTTTGATGAATTGCTAATTGACTGCTTAAGCACCCATGCGTACGGAGACATAATCATCAATAATCTTTATTCACTGCTGCAAAAAATTATTTGTCGTGGCCTTTTTGGTGAATGTGCTGCAAATAAGAAAAATACACATTTTTTCTCTTGAGTTAAAATAAATCCAGCTTTCACTGAAATAATAATATAGACTTGTGTTCATTTTCAGTGAACTGTGAGTGTATAATTAAAAATTTTTCTTCTGAATTGGGCCATTTAAAGGAGCATAAGTTTAAATGAGTATAATGTTGCATTCAGCATAAGTGTCCTTTTTCTCATTTTTGGGCACTGATCATTAATTGCTATTAAAATAAAATAAACATAAAACGGTAAAAAAAACTGAATGAAACAAAGTTAAAACTTGTGCATGTGTCGTTTCAAGTCATGCTGCTTTGAAATTTGCTTATTTTTGGTGTGTGCTAAATACATTTGTGCAGCCTAAATGATAAATTTAAAGACTTGTAAATCCCAACGACAAAGACAAATGAGGGAGAATTTAATTAAGACGCCCTTTTAGGATGGAAAATTAAATGTTTTTAAGAAACAAAACGTGGCTTTAACCCAAGTCCTCTCCTCATTTAGTTTGTAGTTTTCGGTAAACATGAGTTGTGATCACGCTGCTGTTGGTCGTCTACAGAAAATAAATAGATCAACTCTGTGTGGAGCTCATGGGAGACAAGTGCAAATGAAAACCCTTAAAGTAAAAAAAAAAAAAAAAAAAAAAAAAGCACTAGACGGAGAAATCGTATGCATATCCAGTGAAGTGAGCCCACATTCACTCATCCATTATACTAGCTTGGCACATTTTAGACACACACACACACACACACATAAACTGGACAGATCGTTGGTATAAAAATTCTGGAAAGAGAGAGGGGAAGAGGTGGAGGTGGGGGCGGGCAGTCAGAGGGAAAAAAAAAGAGTGATCCTTGATTTTTATGCAACGCCTGTTCAAAATTCAACTCTCCTTGAGGCGCGCTTGTGCAACACTTTGCTGATGTCTGGAGGCCTGTAATTGTGCACACACATCAATTATGGATCGAGGCTCTGATACTCCTCGCCTCATCCTCCACCGGCTCCAATCAGAGCAGGGCCTGTAGCTGGTCACACTCCTCTGGTGTAGCCTTGTTATAGCCCAGTGGATGGAGGGGGCATCTGGGATGGAATGGTGGTCCCCGTTTTCCTGCTTTTGCTGCTTTTCCTGTCTGGATGAGGGGCACGGTGGTGGGTGGGTGGGTGCAGGGAATTAGGGAGGAAGCACGGGTGGAAGGAGTAACCGTGGTGGTGGTGGAGCAAGAGGGAGGGAGGGAGGAGGGCTGAGCGTCTGATTCGGCCATCACATCCCGCTAACAATTTCTGTCAGGTCCCTAGAGGTTCCCTAATGAGCCCCACCGACACGGCCGAAGGCGAGATCCCCGCGCCGGCCCACTGAAGTGAGAAGCCAGAAGATCGGCACCTAGCAGCCATGCAATTATTAATCAGACTTCTCTCTTTTCACTCGCTCTCTCCTTCACTCTATTCATCACTTAGTCAAAGTGTTCCCTTCTTTCTCCCCTCTCCGCCTCTTTTTCGCCGGTACAGTGCTCTTTGTAGCACTACACACAGAAATCTATTAGTTTAAAGAAAAAGGAGAGAGAAAAAGATTTTGGGAGTGCTGTCACAAAAAGGCAGCAGGTCTCTTATCTTTAAACTGGAAGGAAAGGTGCCTTAGACAAGCTTACATCAAATATAGACGAGCTGAAGTTCACGAAAGTGATTAAAGTGACAACTAGTTTTCCTCTGGACAAATGTGGATCTTTATCCTCGCTTGTTTTCACTTGACGCTGCTACTGCACAATGTGTTTTCCTACTTTTGGAATTAAAAGTTCACTCGCAGATTAAGATTTGTCATTAAAAAGGAGATAAAAGCAGGTAAAATTAGCTTCCATAGAACAGGCTGCCCCGTTAAATCCAGCGTTATATAACGTCATTATCTGACACTGACAGGGCTCACGCTGCCACATACAGTCACAAGTGCTTTGCTTTTGCTAAAATGATTTAAAATAAGTTTAGAATGCAGGCAAAAAGCCTTTATATTTTCCAAATCCTGTATTAATTCTCTTTTCTTTTTCTAGTTATTTTTTGAAATACAGAAAACTTTCTAGTAATTCAATATGTAGGAGTCACTTTAACTTTATCTGCTTTTTTGCACCATGGATCCATTATATTGACTTTGTTTTGCACAGGCAAACAGAATATGAGGATATATTTTTAGGCAGTAGGATTTTTTTATTTTGTCTCAACTCACAAATGAGTGTTTTTACTTATACTTTCTGGCTAAAATACCATTGAGGACACAGTAAATGTTCTGCAGGTCAACATGCTAATGGCTGATTACGGTCCGTTTTGTGCAGAACACTGCACGCAACTACTGAAAGTTATTAACGTACAGCTTGTTACATGTGTCAAATTTGATAAATTAGAATTTGATAGCTTAACTAAAACACTGTATATCTAGGTAGAATCCCGTGTGTATTTTCATTTAGATGAACAGGCTCAATTCTATTAATTTGTGAAAAGTTAATGGTTTATAAAAACTATATGTTGCCTATTATGTAAGCCAATTATTTTTCAGATGTTCCTGACAAATTACAATGTTTTATTGGGGCCTGATAGTGGTCTGCAAACCAGGGATTGACTAACAACTTTAGGCTTCACAGCCTATTAAGTACTTATCCTGAGTGTGTTATACAAGTAATCCACCTTTAGTGTATAGATTTATATCTCATGTTTGAAATAAAGGATTTTCTGTTGAGCATGAACGGCTTCAACTTTCTCACAGTCCATTCTCACCTTTTTCCTCCATAGGTGCAGTTGTTTTTCCAGCCTCACAAGTCTACCGGTTTCTAACCTTTTTTTTTTTTTAAAGGACGTGAAGAGGAGATGGTTGCAGAGACAAAGAGCGAGGGGCTGGGTGGCACTTTGAGCTAACACCCCCCTGTGGCCATTAAACAGCCCCATTAACAGCAGGATAATGTACAGGGTCTGTTTTGTGTGAGCCCGAATTGGACTTTCACACACCAACACACACATGCAGACAGACTCTCGCCCACACACACACACACACACACACTCTCACTTTTATCCCTCTGTGGAGGGAAAAAAAGGGAAAGTTGCTTCTCTAAGTCTGTGCTGACTTGGCCTGAGGCGAAACCTGACCTTTGCACCACAAAGGTGAAAAGCTCTGTTCTCATTGGTTTGAGAAAAATGCCTCCAGAAGTAACATTTTTCCCTCTTCACATCTCATCTTTTCATCAGTTATTGTGTTTTTTTTCCTCTTCTCTGCCCTCTTTCTTTCCTCCGCTGAGTAAAAAACCTCCCATCCCGCCCCCTCCGACCCCAACACCCCCCTCCCGTCTCTCCCTCTTTTGCTTCCCTGACAACCCCTGATGTTGCCGTAACGTTTTTATCACCGGGGCCGGCTGCACACCTAGAAGCTGAGCGGGACGGAGCGTGTTCTGTAGCTCGTGGGACGAAATGGGGGAAAGATTGAGTGTAAGTGCTCGCTAAGCAATGTTCCGGCTTTTCCTTGGGAACGGCTTCGGGGTCAAGTTCACAGCCTTGTTAAGATGTGAATTGTTGACCCTGACCTCCGTGGCGATATAACGATGATTGAACAGCAGCTTGTGCGCCTTACAATAAACAGCATGTGTTCTTGTTTTGATCTATAGCTTTGTCATAATATTGAGAAGCTGGTGCAGTAGGTGTGGCACGTCTCCTATTAATTGTCATTAGCATGTGTGCGGCTCTAATCCTGACTTTGATATTGTTTTTGCTGAATTCCAGTGAAAATGTAATTTCAAAACATTACAAGCCTTTTGAGTGAGGCTGAAAAACATGCAATAACTAATATCTCACTTTAATCACTGCTGATGCTTTTTATGACTATTACTCAATGACCATATTTTTACTATCCATCTTCACAGTTACAGTAGCCAAAACATAACACTTTATTGTAAAATGTAAAGCTACATCAGAGGAAACGTGATGGAATGCATATTTAAAAAGAAAGAAATTTGCATGGACTTTTGGGATAAAGTACAACTACTGCACATCACTACGGATTTACTGTTAAATCCATAAACTTGTTTTCAATGGCTTGAGTTTAGGGTGTAAATTAATGCTGCTTAACAGTCACTATTTTAACATAACGCTCCGCTTCTAGCTGAAAAACTCCTCCAGATGACATCACCCGGGGGAGTTTTTCATCTTTAGCTGTTCAGACGTCATGTGCTCTGGAAAAGCACGTTGGCCGCGATGACAAACTCCACAGTGTGAGCAACAAGACGACGTTATCTGAACTGAAGGTGTCTTTCCAGTGATGTCATCTGGAGGCATTTTTCTGCTAGACGTAGAGAGATATTTTAATATCTGGAAGTCAAAGAAATGTCTAATGATATTCAAAGGGAGACGTCCTTTAAATACTATAGTTCTCCACTAAAAAGAATATTTAGTCTTTTATTATTAATACTTTAAAATTGGTGCTATTGGTGGTCGAACGCTAAGTATTTACCTGAATTAACACACATTTATGCATCAAATATATCTCACAAAAAGGTGCAAAAACCCATAATTTGAGATAACACCACTTCAATTGTGCAGCTTAAAGCCTCCTTTACATGTAGGAAAAAACCTACTCTGAAGTCGAATGTTACCAAAAGAAAAAGGGAAAGTCTCTACTGATACAGCACAGGTTAGAATTAAATCTATGAAGTCTGTTTGGGAAGGACTGACTACAGAGAACCCACCCCCCAAAAATAAAAAAACTAGTCTGTCCCCTTCATCCCTGGACTTAGTGTGTGCGTCTCTCTCTCAGCAGAGCATTGATTGATGAGAGCAGACCTGACTGCGTAGTCTACAGAATGGGTGTTTCCTTAGGAGGTGAGAGAGGGAGGGAGGGAGGCAGGGAGGGAGAGAGAGAGTGAGGCCACCTAATGAGAGCTGAAAACAATGCCAGTGTGATGAAAGAAGCAAAGTCTCCGAATCAGAGGCAGAAATGGATGCTGCAAATGAACCTAAAGAGCGAAGGAGAGTGAAAATTAGGCCACTTGCTTTATCAGCCAGCGCGCGAGCTGGCGTGTCGCGCTTACGGCCTCGTAGCGACGCACGCACGACACTTGCTTCAGCATTTCGGGCGCCCAACAATCTGTTTTATATCATCGGTAACGTGCACATTTTATTACTTTGAGAATCGATAACCAGATGCTTTATCTACAAATCGGTGAATGTCAATCTGCGCATCTGTGATTATGGCAACAAACATTTGAGCCACTTCTCCAGCTGTGAGACTCCTGCACTACAGTTGTATAGAAGAGGAGCAGTGAGGAGAAACACAGGAAGGGAGGAAGGGTGCAGAATAAGAAGTAGGCCATCCACTCTTACACTTTCACCACTGTAAATATATTATGACTGGCACAATCACCCCGACACTGAGGACAATTTATTAGGCTGCTCAACATTTAAACACCGTTTTCTTTTACCTGCAATGGAGTTTACAGTATATTTATTATGGTATAATCCTACATTTTGTTACTGATTGTGAAAGATATTTACATCGAGGAATGAGGTATGCAAAAATTTGGCCCATCCGGAGGTGTTTTCCAAGGCCAGATGTGTTGGGCAGGAAAAATTAAAGCAGCTGGCCTCCACCGTTCACATTCTCTTTTATGCAGAAACATTTTTTTGTCATTACATTGCTATTTTATTTTCATTTACACAAGGTCCAAACTTTTTTGATGTGGTGTTTCTCAGAATTAGAATAAATTTCAAACCTTGGTGTTGAGCAACTATTTTGATGAAATTTAACTGGAGACATAAATTTCTTATACTTTTACAATTCTCCCGTTTAAACGGTGATATCAGTTCTCCATTTTAATAATGGAATGACACTAACTATCAATCAACACATGGGGGAATCTGCATACTTACACTAGAATACATGTAGAAAAATCTGTAGTAAAATTTGCTTCTCAATTATTGGTTCACAAAGTCTTCCGCCAATGATCACGTGTCATTTCCCCATTATAGTGACAATTATGAGAGTCTGTGGTCATTTAACAAACTAGCCAAGATAATATCATTGGATTAACATTTGGTTATTTGCATTATTTATTTATTTATTCACAAGAACATAAATTGATAATACGGAGGGTTGAAATGTGTGTTCCTCATTTAGGATTATGGTGAACACTTTCTAAAACGCACTGCAAACAATAAAGCACATCCATATTTTCTGTTTAATAACATCAAACGTGGGAGCCGGTGTTAGCCATGAACGATACGGCCACATCTCATCGATTTCTCTAACTACTAACACATGACGAACTAAACTTTCTCCTCATCACAGACCTCAGTCCCGCTGAGATGCAGTTTCATACTTTAAGAGGGAATCTAAGTGCAATACCACGCATGATAAATATGTGAGTGTGAGGCAGCAGAGAGAAAGATTTGAGGTGTGTGTGTGTGTCTGAGTGAGTGAATATGTGTTTCTAGCTGAGAGGCTGAGAGGTGGGGTGAGTGAGAGAAGAGGGTGGACTTGGGTGTGTGTCGACAAGGAAGATATTGTGTATTGGTTTGTGTGGTTCCTGCAAGTGTGTGTGTGTGTGTGTGCTCATGGGGGTGAGTGATGGAGAGGGGTGAGGAGGAGGTGGTGGTGGTGGAGGAGGGGGTTTTGGGTGGTAGCCCCGCTGTTTGGCCATACGCTCCTGCCTTCTCTTGCCTTTTCAGCCTGGCTGACCAGAGAGCTCATTTGCATTAGCGATGTGTGCGAGTGTGTGTGTGCGCATGTGTGTGTGTGGGGGGGGGGGTGACGGAGGGGTTGGTGTGGTGCGGGTTTGGATTTCGCTCGAGGCCTGTCTACTCTTCCAGGCAGTAGACTGGTGTGTGTGCGTGTGTGTGTGTGTGTGTGTGTGTGTGTGTGTGTGGCATCATGGAAAGGGGAGGGAGGATTGCGCTGGCAAAGAGGACGTGTCACATCCATGTAGCCCCCGCTAATCAGGGCCGGCTTGAGCCACGGCCAACTAGCTGAGGCTCACCATGTGAAGAAATGCAGATAATGGCGCACACCGTGGAGAGAGAGGCATGCTGGGAAAATGCTACATATATGTAAGGGTGAGAGCGGATGGTGGGTTAGCGAGGAGTTCAGCATTTGGGGTGCTTTCATGTGTGTGTGTGTGTGTGTGTGTGTGTGCGCGCGTGGAAAGGCCAGAAGTGTGCGCGCAGCTACGCTCTGACAATCCACCAGCAGCTCTTTTCCATTGCAAATCCTCAGTCATTTGGTGAAGTGCTAGTGACCCCTATGGGCAAGATGCTGTGATTTTTGGCTATTCATGATGTGCATGGCTGAATTTGCACTAACCCACTGAGGACGAGGGGGAAAAACATGCACATGCCATGTAAAACCTTCCTGACACAGCTCCAGGAATTACAACGGCACAAATACTCCTGCAAGTGGAGCAAATATTTTTTAATGTCGCTCTGATTTAATTCGCCCGCCTTCTAACATCCTCCACTTTGAGGATTTTTTTGGGGATGGCAAGTAGAACCTTACAACAATAGCAAAAGGAATTTAAAGTGGCTCTCTTAGCATGACGTACAGCAGGTTTGGCCGTTCTTTTACTGTTGAAGTGTTGACGGACCAACTGATTTACATCCAGACAGGCAAAAAAGTGAACCGAGCACTTAAACTTCCATGTGATTCAGACCTGATCAAATGGTGGTAACAACATGTAGAGTGTGTAAAGGTGGTAGAAGTAGGTTTACATTTTAGCTTAGACAGTGCCACAGAAGTCCCGTCAAAATAAGACTCATCTTGGGATTTCCAAAATAAATATTACATTCAATGACATGTTTAAGTAATTCTTTCTGAAGCGTGACAATGTGCAAAGCTTTCACTGTCTTTCTGCGAGTGCAATCACATGTATTATAATTGCGTATTAACCTCGGACAACCTTGTTTGGCAATACTGTACTTACTTATGCCAATAACACTCATTTAAATTTGAATGGGAGTGTATGTATATATGAGTGCGAGTAAAGACTATGACAGCAGTAGTGTCAGCAGTAACAGCACCCACCCACCCACAGCAGCGCCCACCTCGCCTTCTCCTTCCCCTCCCTCAGGTCTGCAGAGAAGCGCCGGAGCCGCAACCTGCTGATCTTGTTCTAGCCTCCGGAAAGCAGAGCGAGCTGCAGAAAGACAAATTCTGATGTGACCCCTGTGTTTTGCTCCCTTGCCCTTAGTGGTGGTGATAAGCAGATGTGGCACGTCACCCACCACCGGTCTCGTAAAGCCGTCTGATCTTAACTTAAGGAAACCATAATGGATTCCAAAAACAGAAAAAGAAAATATGACACAAAGCAAAGATAAATAGCAGGATGAAGCCAGTAATAAGCTAATGGGGCTACAGTATGTGGATAAGAACGCCGGAGTAGGAGACGTGCAGACCTGGGTCTATACGTTTCTCCTTTGCCCACCCGGGATCTTTAATCCTGGGCTTTGAGAGGGGGGCACAAGGGGAAGGGGCTGGGGTTGAAGTTGGTGTAAGATGCATTAGTGTCTTCTACACATGTGCGCCCTAATCCCTGCTCTCCAGCTTTTTCTGAGCTGCTTTTGTATTTCATCTTCCTCTCCCTACCCTCCCCTCCTCTCCCCTCAGCTTCTTTTCACTCCTCGATTCCCTCCTTCCTCTCCTCTCTGCCTCGCTCTCTCTCTCTTGACCAGTTAAATCCCGAAGGAGCCGGCAGAGTGACAGGCCCTATTCAACGGTGTGCTGGGGGTGACAGCTGGTGAGAGGCCCGTGTGAAAGAGCGATGCCCCCATGATGCCTGCGCCACCCCTCCTCTCGCCGTACACACAGCTAAGGCAGGGGCAAGAAGGGACGGGCGGCAGCTGAGCCGTCTCTGCCCCATCGTCCCCCCTTGTGTCCTTTCCTCACTTTGGGTCCAAGAATGGCCCGAGAACAAGCAAAACAGGTAGCTGCCATTTTAAAGTGTCAAGCTATGATTGTTTTTTTGGTTTCGGTGACATCTTTGGTGCTCCGTGGTCATCGCCTGCAGCAGTTCTACACAGACATCACCTGTCAGTCAAACCACGTGGGCAGCACAGCTTCTGCTGAGTTACGCTGCTGGTGCTAGAGCGAGAAGAGGAGCAAGTTCTTGAGATAAGAAATAACAGAATCTGACTTTTGTAAAGGCAATAAAATGCTAAATAATACATGGTGCTCTCTAAACCATTTACCTGGAATTTGGTTGAATAGATGTTTTTATAATAACCAGTTCCTCCAGGATTTCGTGGATGGTTTTGTGATTGTTGCTCCTTTTCATAAACGTGTATTACCATGTTGTAACTGGTTGACCTAATTGCTGCCATTGGAGTGTAAATTCCATTATAAAGTTCAGCAGGGAGTGAGTAAGTTTTAAGCTTTTCTGTGTCGTAGATTTGTTGTTCTGACTTGAAATCTGTTAACGTGAAGTAAGTTGAATGAACAGAATTCTACATTACAAGACTTCCCGGTATGGACTGTTTTGGAAAAAATATGCATTTTTATTAACTTTGTTGTCTTAATTATGCTAATAATGGGCATGCTGTGATACCATGATGCAGGTTACTGTTGTTTTCGCTGCCTATGAAACACGTGAAATTTAACTTGATGTAGCAAAGTTTGTTGGAGCAGTCGCAGATGTTGTCATTTTGAAAGAAGAACGAAATCTTAAACTGGGAAATGCGAAAGAATGTTCATCCAGTTTCCATCCAGTTCAAATGTCCCTGTTCAGTTTCGCTAAAACTACAATTTTAAGGCAAAGTGCAGCAAAAGTGCTCGAAATGTTGCCATGTGCCGTATTCACTGTCTGTCCCCTCTCATGACTGAAATCCACAGTGTTTGCTGTTAAATTGACAATGTGTGGAACTACTCACTATGTCTATTAACTGCAAACTGACTGCTGGATCTCTCTCTCTCTCTCCCCCCCCACAAAAACAAAACTTTTTGGCACCTTGGATCATATTTTTTTTGTAGCTACCTGTCACCGCCCCTCTTGGCGTTAAATGAATCTTCTTGCAATACTTTAAACACAATCCTGCACAAAATAACATGATTTGCGAGAAGTTCAACCTAAATTACATCCTCAGGAGGTAGAATTATCAAAATTTTCTCCCCAAAAAGTAAAAGTCTGGAGAAAAAGTAAACACAATTCTATGCTACTCAAATTATTGTTAATCACGAGATCACACAACTGTCACAGTATAAATAAAAGTGACTGCTACAAAACATTTGATCACCTTTTGTCTCATGAATATTACAGTATTGAGTTTAGCATTAGAGACAGATGATGGAGCATCAAAACGCTTTTATCTAAATTCAGATGTCAAGGATTAGGGCTATAACCATCATTTACAGCAACTTTGAATGAGTTAACTTGCTTGGTGCTTAGTGTCCAACTACTTGATCCAACTGCCCTCCCTGAAGTACAGCGGTTGGTCCGCTCTTACTCAGCCCAGTTCATTAGCGAGGGGGAGCGTGTGTTGCTCTGAGGCCTGTAGGACTGTGTGTGTTTCAGAGAGCATTGATAAGATAGACTTAAAGGACTGTGTGTGTGTGTGTGTGTGTGTGTGTGTGTGTGTGTGTGTGTGTGTGTGTGTGTGTGCGCGTGCATGAGGGCCGTCTGCTGCTGCCCTCATGTCGTCCGTGACAGCATGTTCTTTCTCTGCCCCCAGCTTGCTCGTGTTGCCTCGTGTCCATCAATTTGTGTCTGTGCCCCTCACCTGCACCTGTTTGTGTGTATGTGGGTTTCCTCCCACATTGTGTGTGTATCTGTATCTGTGTGTGTGTATCTGTGTGTGCGTGTGTTTCCCTGCCCGCCTGCCTAACGAGGGTCCCTAGTCCATATGTGACTTCCTCATTAACGGGACCACATGACAGGGACAGAGGCGCTGGCCGCTGGCCCAGTGTAGGGCTGACACCACCGGACCCCCAGACGCCAGCGGGACCGTGTGTGTGTGTGTGTGCGCGTGTGTGTTTGTGCTCGGCCACAGATGCCCCAACCATGTGGCCCCCTGTTCTCTCTTCCAGTTAGGACCACTAATTACAGGCTGGATCTCTCCCCTCTACTTCCCTCCCTCCATCCCTTTCTTTCTCCTTCTCTGTTTGTCTGTTTTTGAAGTGATAATGGCGTCAGTGGGTTATAATTGGCCGGCCAAGATTGATAGTAATTGATAGGAATGGTTCACTCGGTGTTGTGGAGCTGTTATAGTTGAGAAGGTGTTCGGCAGAGTGAAACTGTCTGGGAGAAAGATAGAGAGAGTAACAGTGCAACAGGGGCTAATAAAGAGGAGGCGAAGCTGGAAATAAAAGTTCAACAGGAGCAGGCAGTGAGCAAAATGACAGATATGTCTGTGAGGACAAACTAACAGCACACCGCTGTTTGAGAAGTGGAGTCTGTGGGAGCGCCGCACCGGGAAAGACACCGTGCACGTACAGTAGGAGCTGACTGACAGCTTGTCACAGAGAGGTTGCTTTTCAGGACCTGGAGGCTGCTCGGCGAACGCTACTCGCCTGACGTACCTGGCAGAAGCACAACTGGGTAACAAGCAGGGCTGTTTGCAAATACACTTTAGTTTTTGGGGGGGGGGTTGTGCAGTAAGTGGTCACAGGAAGTGTTTTCTCCACCAGGCTGAGCTGCAGGCAGGACACACACACCCAGAGCTTACACCGGCTGCCGCCAACTCAGTCTCTCTACTGAAGCCAAAAGACCTTCTTATTCTAACTTCTCTACAGGGACAGTTTAAAGAATCTAAAATACTGTTGAAATGTGAGAAAATTTGAGGGCCATATTTTTCATATATATTTGCTTATTTGTCATATTCAGTTCATGGCTAAACGTTGTTATGCTTCAGCTGAAGCTGATTTTCTTCTGATATACTGGTCCAACCACGCGCACAATGTTCTTCACATTGGGCATCGACTGTGGCTCAATGACACAACTCCCAATATTTCTAATAAAAGAGTGGATAGAAATACATGTTAATGAGCATTTCGTTGTGTAGACCTTTATGGAAATCTGTTAACGGCTGCGTCGGGTGTGAATGATGAGCTGGCTACAGTTGGGAGCTGGTGGGTCACATTATCTTTCCCTTCTTTTCCCTCAGTCTTCACCATTCTCAACTATCGGCTCTGAAATCATAACTCCAAGCTTTATGTTTGACCTAGAACCTTTTGTCAATCATACTAATTACCTCTGATGGAACGTTATTTGAGTTAGTCACATTGTGCTTGCCAGTGTGCTCTCCCACACAAAGTGCACACCGCGTCCAACGCTCAGGCCTTCATTAGATCTGTATATTGAATTTTTAATTCTGTTTTGAAGCGCTTTACACGGCTAAACATGGAGACAGGCAGCTGCAGCAAAGCAACAACCACGGTACTGCCATGACCGTTGGGTGTGTGTGTGTGTGTGTTTAAGAGCAGATGCAAAACAGGACGTGGCGGGAAAAGATCAACCTTTAAAACGGTTAGAGTAACACTTGACTCCATGTGCCATCACAGCCCAGCTGCATGCAGGAGCTCAGTCTTGTGAAACATGACGGCAGCACTGCTTCAAAAGACGCACACAGTTAAACCAGTGAGAAGTCAAAGTGTTTTCCTCGCCAGGAATAAGGTAACCAGACGTTCGGCATGTTTGACGACCAACGTTTGCTCCTCACCACCAGCGCTGACCTTGTGATCTGTCTGATCATCCTGTGCTGCAGTGAACTCAGTTACATACAGTATATAATCATTTCAGGGTCACTGGAATATTGTCTCAGTATTATTAACGAGCCATTTTAAGTCAGGTTGGATCATCAAATTACAAACGTGTTACTGAAATAATCAGAGGTCTCTTTTTGTTTCCAATCAAATGTCTCCACCTTGGCCAGTTACAATTTGACCACTGCAGGTTTAAAACCAAAGAAATAATAAAAAAAAACAGCCCACAATATTGCCTCTTCATTCTCCATAATTATACTACAATGTGTGATTATTCACATTGTGATCATTTGTTTTTGAGGATGGAGGCTGGAGAAAACGTGTGGCAATCATTAAGGTATTGTTTGGCTAAGGAAGAATAAATTACAACTGTCCTATTGTACGGGGGTTTAGCTACTAATTGCTGTGTACATTCAAGACTAAAAATCTCTCTGAGGTGGCTGAGTGTGTTAAGGAGCGTTTTAAACATCTATGTTAATTGCTTAGGTTTTCATACAGCCTGTTTTTTTTTTTATTCTATCTTTCTTGTGTTTACTTCTGAATAATTACCTGCCACATAAATGTTCAGGCCCCAGGGGCAGTTAAGCGTTCTCAGCACATATCATTTTTCCCCAAGCGGGTCTTAAACTACCTCCTGGTGTTAACAATAACGCCCCAGCCCAGTCGCAGGGTTGACCCCAGACAGCCGCCTGACCCCTGACCCTCCAATTGTCTTGTTGCCTTTCCAGGGTAAACAGACAGAAGGCAGCCTGTCTGTCTGTCTGTCTGTCTGTCCACCCAGTGCTGTGTCTGTGTGTCTGCTTCCCAGCCTGATGTGCCAGCTTTAGCAAAATCTGGCAAAAACACACTTACTGCTTGAATTTATTTAATTCAAATTTGCAATTGAAGCTGTAGGAAGGAACAATGCAAATAATGATCTCTAATAAAACTTTCACATTATATCATCTTTACTGTTTATTGTACACTGTAAACTGTGATATTATGTGAAATGCATCATATTTATAGAACCACAAAGCAGCTTTTGTGTTGCATGTTTTTAAGGTTTGGTTGCTTTCATCCATTACAAACACCAGTTATTTAGCATGGACTGTAGCTGACTACCAAGTGCAATATTTTGTGTTATGCTGTTTTAAATTACATACACTGTAAAAACAATATATTATTTTTGGGGCGTTTTTGTTTAGTTTGTTTATAGTTTGATTATAGTTGAGGTTACTTTGTCTCTGAATTCACCTAAAGCTTAATAACACACTTTTTTATTGTTACTGTTGTTAGCGAAATATGCTCCAAAACGTATGTTATCGTGGAGACGTGCTGTTGATGATCCCGTGTACAGCAGTCAGGTTCAAAGAACAGCGCTGGCTAATCAATCAGAGAACTTGAAGGTTCTTCTCTGTATCAGTAAGTTTTGATGTATCTTATTCATTGTACTCTGATAATGAATAAGACCTGTGCAGAGCTTGGAGGAGTCTGGCGAAATTTAGCAGCAGAGCAAGGACAGGGAGGGTTGGGTGGAGCAGGTGGACTGAATTCAAAAAGTGTCATGATGCATATTATAGCCTTCAGAGAACAGTCAAATTATTTTCACATACAAGTACATCAAAATAAGCTCGGGTGCACAGACAACTGATTTGAAGCAACTGTATAAAAGTATGAAATAATTACACTGTAATCCACACCGAGACTTGGTGTACTTGCTATAGCTTAGATGAAATAACCATAATGTAAAGATTTAACAAGCCAACATTAAAATGATTCTTATTTTACTTGTATTTGTAGCAGACACATGGTCCGTTTTGGAGCCATAACTTGTTCCGTATTTGTCCTGGTCAACGACATGTGCACATTAAATTCGATATCACCTGCGTGTAGCACTCACCCTGTCTGACAGACCAAATTTAGCAGCGCGGTAACATCAGTCCTATGGAGCCGTGGTAACGTGTGTGTCTGCCAATCAAACAGTCTGTCTGTCAGCCAGTAAACAAGCGTCAGAGATAAAGAGAAGAACTTGTTCTCAGAATAGAATCAGCTGTTCTCGGCTCTGTCGGAGGCTCTCACTCTCAGGAGAGGCACTCCTCATCTGACATCGGCACAGATAAGACCGAGATTTGTGTTTTAGAAACGAGGAGTAACGCAGGGAGCGGCTAAACGACCGAAACTACGGAGCGGCCACACGGCGCTGCGTCAGGCCTGAGAGTGCTTCGTCCACCCTTAAAATCGGCCCATCATCATCATTATCTCCACCGTGATCGCTCTCTCGAGACGTCTGCAGATTTTAGCGCTCCTGGTGTTTAAACTGAAGACATCAAGTGAAAATGACTTTTGCTTCAGCTCTTTTCACCTTTGAATGAGCCCCTGGGTCGCCGCAGGCCAATGAGAAGTGAGGCTGGATGTGATAACGGCTATCTGCAGGCTGCTTCGGGTCCGCAGCTCCGTGCTCTTTGTCCCTCACAATGCACAGCCACAGTGACTGTTAAGGGGTCATTCGAGACACAGTCCGTGGCTGTAGCATGGACATTTCAAACAATGGAATCCATATTTAAACATGGCAACCTAGAGGAGTTTTGCATTTTTCCAGAGCCACGTTCAGTGTCCTCTGATTCATTTTTCTGCAGTGATTATGATGCACTACAGCTTTGACAGAATCTGCAATAAAATGACATCCAACCAGAATAAGCAAGAATCCTGTTAGTAAATGGTAAAAAGCCGCTTTTATCCAAAGAGCTTCACAGTGAAGCTTCTGGGAGCAACTTGGGGTTGAGTGTCTTGCCCAAGGGCACTTTGACACAAAGCAAGTAGGGACCGGAGACTGCCCTACCAATTCTGATCTCAGCGGCAAATACATTTTTCACATCAACGTATTATCACAAACTAAGTCTAAGGCTATTATCCATTTAGCCACCTTGGTGCAAACTTCTTCAGTGTGAAAAACATTCTTAACGCTTTCCGATTTAAATTAGATTTTTGACATTCACTTTTGTCCCAGCTTCTGTTTTAACCATCATATGACCCTCCACCAAATCAAAGCTCCACTGTGATCGGTTATAACAGTAAACAATTCTTTAGTGAAGAAGCATTTCACATTTTTGCATATTATCTGAGGAAATATTTAAAAACATTTCCTATGCTTTTACTTTTGAAATAAATTTATACTTGGCTAATGATACTTTTGTGTTTCGAATGCAAACACTTGCAGCGGAGCTTCCAATAAAGTGGTGTTATTTTTACCTTCTACCACTCGTTATTTTTGGATATTTTGCCTCTTAAGCAAAAACTGTCACTAGAAGAACAAGCAAACCATTACTGTCACACAGAAATGTGCTTTTACGATATCAAACGATACGTTTTCACTGTGTTTAACATGTGCAACATTTTAAAAAATTACTCAGATTATTCTTTCTCTATGTATCGTGGCACATTAGCATAAAGATGAAGCTTCTCAACTTTCCTCTAATTGTTGCCTCACTTGGGTCGAACTTGCTGCCACTGATGTCGCCCTGCATTGTGAGCCGCCGCCGCCGCTGGAAACGACTTCCTGCCTCTTCTGGATTTATTGCAGCTTAGCAGATGTGAGCATCTGGCTGCACGGGAGCTTGCCGTGAATTCACGCGTGTGCTATCCATTCTTTGTTATTCTGCTGTTATTCTCATGTACACATTAGTGGACGTGAATAAAGAAGAAAAAGGGAGAGGAAACGGAAACAAAAGGATCAAGTCAAGGGGGAAAAATGCCAAGCTGTTAAAGGTAATGAATCTATACCTGTGTCTGTGCGGCTATTGTCACTTATAATTGCAGTGGTATTCTTCCCCGGCTGAGAAATGCCACGTAGCTCGGCTCAAACAAAACACCTGCCCCTGCTGTTGCTTTACTACAATATTTCCTTCCTGACAATAATGCCCCGTCTCTGCCTTTCACAGGCATCCACGCCAGGGGAAAACTGTTTTTTTTATTTCGTTTTTTTAAGAGAGATGGCGTGCCGCTTGGGAGACAAAAGGTGAAAGTGGTGACATCATGACACGCCTGTGATGTTAATTAAAATAAGAAAAAGAGTCCATTCAGCAACGTTGCGCAGACACAAAACAATAAACTTTTGTGCAGGAGGAGAAAAGTAATCCATACTAACCCTGTTTGCATCGAGCTCGGCAACGGTCGTTCCCCTTCAACAAGAAGCTTTATGATGAAATGTCACTTTTCTGCCGTTTCTACAAGCGTTGAGGCTCATGTGAGGTGAAGCATCACACTGTGTTTCATTTTATGTCCTTTGTTTGTCATTTAAGCATTTTGTTGTTGCTACTGTATATCACACTCCTCTCTGTTTGTTGTCATTTAAGTCTCTGTTATCCAATTCGGCTTTGTCTCTGCCTGTCATCTTTTTTGAAAGAGATGATATGTGATTTTTTTTAGGACCCTTAGGGTTTTTTATTTCCCGTCAAGAAAATTTATAGTTTTGATGTGCTGTATCACTGAGCATGTAAATACTGTAAGCCAATCTGTGCGTTTGCCTTCAAGTATTTGGGTGTTGGTGAATGTCAAGCTTGCATCCTGTCAGTTTCTATCTTGTTTTTATTTGCAGGATGAATGCATTAAAACCGACTTCAGTGTCCCCGAACAATCCTTTTGTCAGATTATTTCTCCTCTCTGCAAACTGCACTATTTGTGGGGATTAGCGGGGACGAAACAACAGAAACACCAATCAGTCCGTAAACATCCAGTCATTAGGAGAAGTCCTGAATGTGCAGGGATATCAAACCTTTTCTGGGGAAGATTCCAGCTCACTTGAGATGGAAATCTGATTCTGTAAAGCCTCAGTGAGATGTCAGTTTTTGACGTGGTGGTTCACAGGCACATCAAAGGTATTTGACTTGCCCCCGCTGTGTGTGAATCCACATGCTGGTGTGAAAAGGGGCATTATCATGTGGAAATATGGAAACTTTGCGAATGAAAAGCACTCGCACCATAGGGTGCGAGTCATATACTTTAGCCATTACTCCACTATGAAGAGGACACACTGGGCTTCCTCCCAGATTGCTACACATACACTACACATGTGCATAACACATCGAAAAAAACTAGTCTGCCTGCACGTTTACCACTACAATGGCTGCTGTAGCCACTTTGACGACCTTTTCTGAAGATTTAGACAAACGTGCCGATCTTAGTCAACCAGGCTACAGTTTTTTCTTTTTTTTTTGCAAGCTTTTTCTCCTTTTACATATTTCCAACGTGAATTCTTACACCGTGCAACAAAAGTAGTGCCCACTCAAAGATGAGCACAGATGACCTTCCCCTCTGTACTGTCCCTGAACACCTCATCACAAAACCTGCACGTCATGACTTCGTAGCTGTTGCTTCAATGCAGCATCTATTACATCACTGATGCTGAGGGATCCATATAACGGCAGTAAAATTACTAAGCTTCCATGACTACTTCATCATCTTCAGCAGCTGCTGCAGCTGCCATTTCCCTGCCACGTTGACTTGCAAAGCCAACACACGTGCAACCCTCTCCAAGGGAATGTTACCGGCTGACATTACTGTCAAAGGTTGAGAGAACTGCTGGCGACAGCAAAAAAAGGCACCAATCCCAGTTTTGTTATTGAGTCACCTGTCACATCATTCAAAAACAAAAAACTTCATTGTGAAATAATCTGCTATATCACCCAGCCTAACGTAATTCAAAACAACGTCATTTCCTTTCACTCTTGCTATCCAACGTGAACACTTTTCCTCTGTGGTTAACAAAATGCGGTACAGTATTTAAAAGTCATCATTCGCCCAAACTGACCTTTTTCATTTCGGTGTGGGCCTGCTAACTGCCTGTCTAACAAGCTAAAAGCACACACTACATCAAAATGAGGATGATGGACAGTAATGGCAGGTTCTCTAAACTTAGAGGCTGAAGGTTGGGGAAAGTGTATTCATCTGCAAATAGAGCTCAAGCTGCATTTTGTTCCTTGAGGGGTGAATTTTCCGAGGTGTCTGAATGTGCATGTGTCTAATTACTACCTTCAAAATTAGTATTTCAGCCACAAAATATCCCTTCCTCAATGCCTCTTTACAAAAAGAGACCTGTCTTGAGTAAAGAGTGAACAATAACTGAAATCACTGCCTGGAAATAGACGTATTACAAAACACAAGTGCCCACCAGTAAAATGATCAATCCAGTCTCCTGAAATGGGTGTGAAACATTCTGTGCAGCCGCCAGAAAAGAAAAACATGAAAAAGACGTGAATAAAAACAGATATTTACTTGACATTAAAGCACTGCTGAGGAAAGCAGGGTGAGAAGGTGGATTGGGTGGATGGTTCAGCAAGGGCAGAGACCTCGGTTGAACTCATGAGTCAAACAAAGGAGTTTTTTTAGTTATTTAATTTTGAGCAAAAATAATTCATTTAACTCAATATAGCCTTACCAGATGTTACACTTGCCAAATCCTAACCAAAGTTTCAATCGAACCCTGACCACTTTTAACAAAGTTGTGCTTGTTTTGGACTTTGCAGTCGTGATTTTTGCAAGCGTAAACTCCCTTGCTTGTTTCAGTTCAGGGAGCGCTGGCTGCTCTAACTCAGCCTGAAGGGCAAGACACAAACTGTACGATAAAGCCAGATTCCAGATTTTGAAAAAAGGGAACATATGCGGCTGAAAGTTCTAGGGAGCCGGATGACGTCGTAGGTGGCGATGAACGCTTGGTTAGACAAGTGTTTCACAAACCAGGTGAAATTCCACAGAGATGAAAAACGTCTTTTTAAAAAGGGGGATTGGGGAGCTCTCTAACTCCAGAGAGAAAACGACGGGAGTGCATTTTCCTTTCATGCAAGAACAACATGCCTTCTCCGTCCTGCACGGCTTTGCCCCTTTAGGACGCTGTAGGTAAACAAATTTGTACTGTTTACTTGGTTGCAGTCACCCGGGCACTTGTCAGCAGTGGCTCCAGCTTGTTGCAGCATCAGGTACATCTGAGTGGTCTGCGGGATCTGAGGCATCGGGGAGGCGGCGATGGCGAGGAAGGCGAGAAAGAGGAGAAGCAGGGGGGTAAAAGGGGAATCGATGCAAGGCTCTTTTAGGTTCTGGCTGTGCAGCTGCTAGCAATTACCTGAGAGGGAGAGGAAAGTCTGAAGCAACCCAGCACTGAAGGCCTCTCCTGAGCTCACACCCCGAGGCTCTCTAATTACTCCACCAAAAAGCCTGAATATCTGTCAGAACCAATCAGAGGCAGCCAGAAAACAAGAACATGGCGAGGCGTTCATTTGTTTGCGAGGTAAACACTCGCCAGGTACTTAGCACCAAATCAGTGTTTGATTTATTAATGCGTGTATGCAGGTCAGAGAGCCGCGCTTTATTATGACAATTCTCCCACTTGCAACAAAAGCTGTGGAAAATAGAATTATTAGGTGCAATTGCTTTTGTTTTGTTTTTCCTCCTCTGCAAAGTGAGCTTGTTTTTAAGAGAAATTTTTAGTCATGTGCGCAGCAAATGTGAATCACCTTCACATTTGAAAAACTTAGTGTGTAGAGTTGTTTGCAAAGGGCAAAAAGTAAAGTCTGAAACAAACACAGAGGCTCTGCTGCTCTAAATAATAATCTTCATTTCTGCATCTTTTTCCCCCCACCCTCGATTTCTTCTTTTTGTGTGTGTGTGCAGAACTGGCTTTGGAGTGTGGCCGTCCCCCATCCCCCCACCACCACCCCCACCCGCCATATGTTTGGCGCCGCTTGTCTTTTAGAACCACTTTGTCATGCTCCCCAGTTTGGAGGTACACTTTGAAAGTGATGTCGCGGGATGCAAAACACTAAGGGAAGGTGGGCCGGCACCAGACAATGATTAATACTGCTCTCAGCAATCTCCTTGAAGGAAACGGAGGCATCATTGCATCTCAGTAGAATTACTTTGGCTTAGAAGGGAGGAGGGAAACACTGAGGGGTGGTGAGAAAGCAGCACCATAATTCTTTGAATCGCCATATACGGATGTTTTTTAATTAAAATGTTTAGTGAAAACACATTATTCACAACCTTGAAATGCACGGGCGAAACTTATACTTTATGCATCAGAGGAAAGTGTTGAAACTTTGTCACATTCATGAAAGCCCGATCTTGATTTCCATGCTGTTCCTCCAAGGTTGAGCACGTACTGTAAGTGTTGCACCCTCCATTTGAGTTCTAATGTGATCAATGATAGTGTACATCTGCACATTTTTCTTAACTTCCAGCTTTTGAGAGGTAGAAGCACGTTTACCAACACATTTTGGGGAATTTTTGAGTTGAAAAAATAAAATGCGATTACAAGTTTTACTGTAATGAGCATGTGTGTGTCAGTCTCCCTGCTAGACGTGGTCACTTCAAGTGAGGCCGGGATCACGTGTTGTCAGCGGCTCACTAATATGTGTGTGCATAGAGTGTTGCCCTTCTTAATAGAGGCCTAATTAAAGCTACTAGAACAGAATGATGCCGGTCTTCTGAGGGCACCCTGCGAATTACACCTCCTCTAGGAGGGGGGAAGGCGTTGCGTGACTTCTTTAATGTATATGTGGGGGGGATTTTCAGGTGGTCCTACTCGGATCTGAGGTTTTTCCAGGACTGTGTGGTGATTTATCAAGGAAACATGCCCCAAAAGCAAAGGAGCTGCGTTGCGGAAAAAACAGAAAAGTGATAGGTTAGTGCTTTTAAGAGTAATAAGTCTTTTTTTTTTTTTGAATGAATGAATGAATGAAAATGAGTAATGCATTATGACTGTGATGGAGACTTGAAAATAGACACAGAAACAAAGGAAGTGCTGCCACTCAGTCATGACTCACTCTTTGACACGCACACATGCACACATTTCTGCACAAAGAGACAATCACACACTCAATAAAACTACTGTTCTTTCATAAAGCAATTTATCTGAACAAATTAGAGGCTGTGAGTATCCCACAGATGAAATCTCAGTTAGTACCTACCATGCAAATTAAAGCAACGCAGCCCATACTCCATTACACATATCATTATAAACCCCTGCCCCACTTCAAAACCCCTGCTACCAATAATCAATCTTACCATGTTGGGGAATAAAATGCAAAGCGCTGAATTAACAAGCAGGCGTGACAGGCTGATTATTGATTTAATGTCAGCAGCTAGCTGGCACATACATCTCTGAGGCACAGCACACTATTAAAACATCCTAACTAGGGTAATTGCATTAGACACCTTTTTATACCACTTTGTGCAGCTAATTGGCATGTAATAAGGAGAAAGAAGAGACAGGAGCAGAGTGATTGGCTGAGTCAGTGGCCGTGTGATGTTATGTCTGGAGGTGGAGGTTAAAAAGAACACGAAGGAGGAGTACGAGCTAAACAAGTGAAGGAGTGAAGATGGAGGCGTAACGGGGGCTTTAAACTTTCATAATTCTAAAACAATCAGGCAGAAACACTGGACATGGGAGGAAACACCCTGCTCTGTCCACCAAGCAGCTCTAAAGTGGGGAAACAGTGGAAAATGGTTTGGTTATCTCCAACAGTGGCACTGATCTTCTCATTCGGCGTTTGGCAGGTGTCATATTGTTGCTATTCTACAAGAACAGATGTGGGAAAAAGGCCATTAATGGCTTATTTTTTTCCATCATTTTAAATGGAGCTGTGTAGGCTGAACAAGAACAAAACAACAACTCATACTTTCAAATGACCTGCAGCAACAACTCCAGCATTTGTCTCCCAGAGTCCCAGCACTGAATCCCTTAAAACTGCTTGACCACGCTCCAGGCCTGGACCACTTCCTGCTGCTCCCTGAATGAAGATGTGAAACTTCATTACGGACCTCCACCCCCACCACAACCACCAAACGAGGGGGAGATGGAGAGAGGAAGCAGAGAAGTAGAGACGAGGGGGTGGCCAGGTGCCAGGTGCTCCCTGTGATGGGACACCCCATCGCCACGGAGACACAGGTCAGGGGACGTGCGGGGGAGGGCGCTGACGGAGGGCACGTGCTCTGAGCAGCGGGGCGGCCGAGCTTTGGCATGAATTACCCGCCCGCTGAGCCGCTGCTATGGGGATGCTGGAGGAGAGGTCACGTACTCAGTGGCCCTCAAACACACACACACACACACACACACACACACACACACACACACACAGGCTCTCTCAGCAACAACAACAAGGCTCTGTGTGCGGCCGGCTAGTCACAACAGCTATTCTGCATTTAGCGCAAATACAAGCACAGGCACACACACACACACTCTTGGAGAGGATGAATTAGGTCAGCTTCGTTGGTCAAACAGGACGATTCTATCCACAGCAGGGCACTAAACACAAATTATTCTCACTAGAATGCCTTTAATATCAAAGAGGAAAAGGGACAAAGGGTGGCGGGACCACCTCCGTTCAGACTGTCCCACGGCTCAGTGTGGCGCCACATAAAGCACCTTGTCCAAAGAGCACCTGGACACGAGAACATTTCAAACAAACACGCTACACGGCACTGCACTCAGGCTTCTTTGTTAATACGTACAGGAGTTGGTACCATTTGACCATAAAGAGAAACAATCGGGAGCTACAGCATTGGAATCATAGCGAGTCATTCATTTGATTATATTAATTACAGATTTGTTGTGTAAAGGTCTCACAAAGAAAGGCAGCGACCATTAACAGAACTCCTAAAGAGCGACATGCCTAAAACACCACTGACTTGTTGTAATTCACAGGTACGTCGCACGTCAACTTCCATTTATTTACCTTTTCAAAAAGTGTAACATATGCAAAGCACTTCTGTAATCATCAGCATGTTATTAATGAACTCGTATCAACCTTGTAAATAATGTTACAGCTATGCTGGGGCTAGACTCGAATGTAGACCACTCTGCTCCACTCAGCTCTCCCTGCCCAAGCTCTGCAATGCTCTGCTACCCTCTTTTATACGATCCACCATTTAGGTTTTAGTCATCTTCAAATTACAAAACAAAGTATTTTCCTGTAAAGCAAAAAAAAAGTTAAAATTATCTGAGTGGTTAGAAGCGAGCTTTGTTAAAAAAAGAGAATTCCTTTGTACCGCTGCCAAACATGTTCTGTGAGTGTGTTCAGCAGCAACTCTCCAGCACAAGATACAAAAAATAGTTACATACTGCAGCTCTACATATGTTTTCTGTGCTTTTAGAGACTCTTTGCTTTGTTGTTCCAAACAAAACATTACGGTAAAACATTCTGGATCCTCATTCACTAATGACACCCACCGTAATGTCGGAATGAAGCAACATGTGTCCCGGGTTCAATGTATTTTGTAGGTCTTGTTCTGCGGGGATAGGGATCCTTCCCAAAGTCAAGCAGCACGATTAAACTCTTGACCTTTGTTGTAATTCGGGGAAGAGAAGAATAAGACACTTGGTAATAACAGTGGATCAGTGAACCTCCTCTTCAACATGACACTGCTGTTAAGCTGGAGGTTTGTTTTTCGCCAACAGTATGTGATGATCCCACTGTGGCGGAGGAGGGCTGGAGAGAAAAAGAGAGAGGCCGGGCCACGCTATTCAGTGCTAAACTGAGTCAAAGGCCAGAGGCTGCTGCGTCTGCCTCCAGCCGGTTGTTTGCCAGAGACCCTGGATCAGTGCCTTCATCATCTGACAACCTGTGAGAGCGACTCATTCATTCAATCCTCTCCTACACACCTCCGGGACCTCAACAACACCTCGCAGCATAATGAATCAAATGCAGCGCCAGGGAAAAAAACACAAGCCCCCGCATAAACACTCACGCACACACGCACATGTGCATGCGCACATGTCACACTAATGATTGTCAGCGAAGACAAAAGGAAAGTTTGCTGACGAGTTTATGACTTATTCTGAGAGGGGAGAGATGGCGTAAGCAGATGGATGCACAGCAGTAACATTCTGGCGCAACATTTCTTTTGATATCTAATCATGGCAGACGTCAACAACGTCGTCCTTATTATTGTGATAATGAAAACTGAATCAGTCTCACACGAATTAATTTGTAAAAGAAAAATAATTAAGACAAAGGTCCTGCATCAAGCAGACAAATCAGAAAGACAACAAAGTATGATGCGTGACAGTTTCCCCGAGTCCTCCCGCGGTGATGCAGGCCTGTCCTTTGTGTCATGACTAGGCGCTCTCTGGCATTAATCAGAGCGTCGTCCTATCTTGTTAGGCTGAGCTGGGAGATGATAGGGAGACTGCAGGTCTTTAATCAAGGTTAGAATAATCTGTGATGGTAGCTGATTATAAACCTGATCATCAGCAACATATTGTCACCTCCTAATCATCCAAATAAACACAGAGAGACCTGCCCTCAGCCCCCACGTGGAGGAATAAATTACACGCACACACACACCCCAACGTGCACATGCCGCCGCTCGCATGAATGCCCACACGCACAGGTTTGTTTTAAGAAACGCACGCTGTCGCTCGAATGTCTGCACGCGCGCACGCCCAGATAGGCAATCTGCAGCACGCAGCACTTTTACATCAAATAGATTTAATGCAAATAACACGTTTTATGGCGCCTTTTGAAATTTCTTGCCTCTCAGCAATTGAGAAATGAATACAGCTAAGAAACCCCGGCTTGAAAGACATCCATCAAGACAGCAGATAAACAATGAAACGGCCCCTCTCAAGTCGATGATAACCTCAACTTCTTTCTAATCTACTTTCATGTGCTTTGTCTCCCTTTTTTTTATTTACTCCCACTCTTTTATTTCGCCTCTCCCAGGGTGAGCCTCTCCTCTCCTTTCTCCTCCCTCTCTTCCAGAAGCTCATTACCTTGGGACCGAGTCTCGGCTGTTTTCAACACAGCGAAATTATAACACGACCGGCGACGGCACTCGTTAGCAGCCTTGTCAATCATCGGAGCGGGGCAGGGGGAGAAGCAATCGGCGCCGGGGTCAGCGATGAAGATGTTCATTCTCTATTCATCCATCACATCTTCCGGGAAATCAATTTACACCGCATCAGCGTCACAGTGCCTCGACAACAGCAGTGATATGAAAGAGGAGGGAAACAACTTCTGAGAGGAAGACGGAGGAGAGTGGTGGATTCGTTTAGATACAATCTAATAAACGTCACTCATCTTGTTTTTTTCCCTCTTCCATCACCTCTGGGTTACCTGAATCTATTGTCCTCCCATGGAAATTACTATTTGCTAATAACTTTTATATGTACTTCGAAAAAATTGCTTAGCTTTAATAGCAACCAAAGCACGGCGCTTGCTAGTTATCGGCATGTTTATCCTCGTCCCACCGTAAATGACTAAACCTCATTCCTTCAACGTGCTCCCACTTTCCCATCCCTTTTCTTGTCCCGTTTTACTTATGTATTCTCTTTGGGTGGTGGCAGGTGACAAGGCAGAGATTTAGGATGTTGCCACCGCTCACATTAATGTAGTTGTTGCTTTCTTGCAGATGTCAGCTTCATGGTTCATTAACGGTGTTTGGTTTCGGGAAACCTGAAGAGATAGAGGATAAAAGACGAAAAGACAGGTAGAGATGGAAGGGACTAGGCGGCAGGGAAAGTAATTGGCAGCACAAATGAACCCCGGTGTCGCGCTGACACTGTCCACGTTTGTAGACTGCAGATGAAAACGCCTTTGAATGGCATTTCTGTGCTGGACATGGAGGCTTTGAGGAAACCTGAAGTGTGAGGTGAGAAATAGTCAAGTAGAGTGAAGAGACAGAGCAGGAGACGGAGGACAGAGTGCCAGTGTGCGCACAAGAAAGCATAGACGGGCGTGCGTTGCCAGCAGTGTGTGTCTGCGTGTGTTTGGGCGCTTTCATTCCAGGAGATGTCATGCTGTTTGAGCAAACGGTTCTCCGTTAAGGCCATCCACCGCCTGCTGCCGGCACCGCCACCCCTGCTGTACCCGGCCAGCCTCGTGCCAACGCCTCCGACACGGCAGCCGCCAAAGCCAGGAGCCCGCCTGCCCCTCATCTCAGCAGAGCAGATGTCACTCAATTGCCCTCCACCTCCTTCGAAAACTCCGTCACCACCACCACCGCTCATCCGCCACCCTAACAGGCAGCCGTGCCGGCGTGCCAAGCAGGCGACACCCAACGTGTGAAGTGAGAAGGGGTGGCGGGCATGTCGACAGGACGGCGAGGCCAGGGATGAGAGGGTGGGGGTGGGTGGCAGGCAGGAATGCACAGCGTGGGTGCGTTGTAGAGTTTTCGCACTCCCACCACCGCCTCCCACCACCCTCTGCCCCCGAGCCACCCACCTCTCCTTACAAACACCGCCACCGCTACGCGCATGTCACATGCACTGGCACATAAACACATCCACAGCCTATTCTCTCTCACCCTGTTCTGTTTCCTCCCCCCTTTTGGAAAAAAAAAAAAGAGAGACACACTTCCCCTCTTTCTCCTGAGATGACACCCCCTGCAGGCCTTTGGAATATTCTAATTCTGTTTCCTAACTCTTATTATGTGTGGAGTGTGTGACATGTGAATTGTAATTAGTCGCTCTGGGGTGAGCAGAGAGCGAAACCTCCACCCCCCGTCCCCCGAAAAAAGAGAAAAGAACCAAAAAAGGGAAAAACACTGGAGGGCGAATAATTTTTCCAACTACCCCATCCAATTTTAACCCCCCAGTCACCACCTTGTGCTGCGGTCGCCGCCCTTGATTTCCTCACTTAGGTGTACGCACACGCTCCCTCAGCCCTTCAGCGGCCTTTGTTTCCCCTTCCGGTGCTGATCCAAGGCCATTCACCTCCCTTGCCACGCACACGGTGCTGTAGCAATCCTCCTTCAGACTGCTGTGGATCTTATCTGCGAGGAAGGCCTGTATCAGTAACCCTGCAGCCTCTGCTGCTCTACTACAAAGGGCCCAAGTGACAGAGGCTAGCTGTAGGGATGGAAGATAATGGGATAGAGGTGGTACTTAAATCTCAGCGAACCACGGCAGCTCAAGTAATTAGTAGATGGGATACATACTGGGGGCGCTAAGAAGAGCTAAATCTACCCAGGGCTCTGCTGCTGGAGCAAAATTAGCAGTATGGGAATGTGTAGAGCTATCATTATCTGACTGACTGTCTCTCAATCTTTCTATCTTTTCAGCTTTAACTGTGGCTCTCCAAGAATCCCGAACCCTACAGAAAGTGAAGGAGAAGGGAGAAGGAGAAATAGAGCCGACAATGTTGGGGGGGGGGGTTCAGGAGAGGGCGAGGAAAGGGGATTGTAATTTCACAGCAGTGTCAGAAGAGCCAGCCGAGGCCCTGTCTTTCTATTGAGGCTTCATTAGGGCGAACAATGGAGTATGCTGCCATCTAATTAGATGAGGTTAATGAGGAGTGGAGGGCCGCGGCTGATCCTCGCCGTGCACACTGTGTCACGGGCAGGGGAGGTGGTCAAGGGGTCCTGAGGGTGAGAGGGGAGGGTCACTTTAGAGCCATCGGACAGATTACTGCATGTCTGAAGAGGAAACCAGTACAGTGCAGGATAGGAAGTGGTGGAAAGTGGATCTAGAACACAATAAACCTGAAATTTATTAAAACCTTAAAGGAAAGTCGCGTTACAGGACAATTATTGTTATTTTACCAAAATCTCTCACAATTACTGAATCAGTAATTCTACTGTTCTGTATCTTTAAACACTTTAAACACTTTTTTTATGAGTGAGATTGTGCTCGCCTTTACTCAACCGTGCTTTCTCCCGCATGATTTTTTTAAAAAATACAAACATCAGCGCAAAGACTAAAGTTCCCCTGCAGTGACACAGTCAATCCACTGTTCCTGCTGCACTGTAGCTTTAAGTAAACCCTTTAAGACTTGGCTTGTTGCACAGTCAGTCAGTCATTAAAGGCTGCATTCTGCATCCAGCAACCCACTGGCTATTGAAATTCATGTGTCAAAGGAGCAGCTCACACAAATGTTATCAGATGGAAAAGCTGATTCAGTTTTTTGGTCAAATGTGCAGAAATATAAAACAACAAAAAGCAGTAATGTACTGTACAAAGTACTCAAGTAAATACAAGCCATTGTCGTGCATTTTACCCGCTACATCTGCGGTTTTTGTTGTGTTTTTCTTTATTTTACGTTTAACCGACAATCTAATCCAGAAATAAAATCAGATCGTTTTTTAAGATTTAACTGCCCAGCAGAATATAAGGAGCTCACTTTAGCCCCACCTTCACCAGCTGCAAGGCTGAAGTGATGCATACGCACTGATGCATTAATAATTGTAATACAATAACACTTGGGAAACCCTCTCACTTGTAGTGGTACTGCAACAGACTAGTGCAGTATGACTGTACGGGCTGACAAAATTAAAAGGAAACACCTTCAGGATGACTAAAAATGTCTATGGTACCATAAATGGAAACAAATCCACTATAAATAAAGCATTCACGTCTTTCTCTGTGACTTTTCATTATTTTTCTTAATTTATGTGTATTTTATTCGTTTGTGTCGTTCTGATCTCGAACGGGTCATTTTTGCCAAGTTTAAGTCTACTTATTTTTATTTTAACAAGAAATATCCTCAAATTGGTCCTTTCTTGCTGAGACTTATATTGTATTTAACAGTTGGGATTTACGATATTAACATGCACTACTGAAACTAGAGGTTAACAAGAAATATCCCTCAAGAAATTGTTTTCAATTGTTTCTATAAACTGCACAATGGCTTCAGTGTCACTGATGTTACCTCACATAATAAAGTGACTTCAATGAAAATAGATCACCGGTATGAGATCTAGAACAAGAATTAGGTTACTTTTAGTATTTGTCATCCAATAATTCTGTGGTGTAATCACTTTTAGCTTCCAAAGGGGTGAGAAGGGGGCATCCCAAGTGACTTATACAGTGTCACATAAGAAAGTAAAAAGAAAGATGAGAAATGAAGATAATAAAAAGAAATCTTGTTAACAACAGCACGTAAAAAAAAAAAAAAAAAATCAACAGCAACACGGGCACAACATGCAGCATGTGACGCTTCTCGCTATTAGAGATGCAGCAAATTAATCAGTTAGGCATTGGAGAAAATGGAAGAGGTGCTTGTGTAAATGTGCCATTAGAGATGCGACACATGGGGGAATAGGCTTATCTACAGCTAACAGCAGTTAACAAGGAAAGTGATATTTCAGTAACACTAAACTCTGCGAGAGAAACATTGAGCGAGCGCTCAATGTATGGAGCCGTGACGTCGAGTCTTTGTTTAGGAATGAGGGAGAATGTCAGTTCGATCCTACGCTCAGGTCATATTATTGCATCTTTGTTTTCATACAGTCCGTATTACACCGCGGCACACTGGAGGGTGTTCGTTTCTTAACAATGAGTAATTTACAATTTTTCATCACAAAAACAGCCCTTTCCTGGTGACCTAAATTACAGTGCATTACAAGAGACACGAGGTAACACTCGCCTAAGCTGCAGAGCTAGCAGCATGGGACACCACGTTGGACGTGTAATGTGATTTTTGTGAACTGGGAGGCAATTTGGAGATTTCAAAAACAATGTTATCACTGCACATTAGTGAAACCAGGAGATTACAGTCGCTGCAGCACAGAACCTGTGGTCCAGTTTATACACGCACACACATTCAGGTAATGTCTAGTAATGTGCAGGTCATGGTGTGCGGTAATAACCATAATCACGGTTGCTGTTAGGCTAATTTCAGATAGATTTTATGTGCCCACTGGAACCAAAAAGCCATTTTATTTTACAAGACAGACAGACAGAAAGACCGACAGACAGACAGACAGACAGACAGACAGACCGATAGATGCATTGCTACGGTTTACACAACCTCAGCTCTTTTTCATTTCCCCACAGAAATGACTCTGCTACAACTGACATGCGCAAGCAAAATGTTAATCAAACAAACCCATTTCTCCTCAACAGCTAAAGCAAACAAACGGGCCTCAACTTTCCCATTCAAGTCAGAATGACAGCGTAACACAACACAACAGCGGCAAACGCTGCGTTCTTTATTCAGGGAACGTCAGCCGAGCGCTATTCTGTTGAAAATATCAACTTCAGATGTTGAGGGGAGGAAAAAAGACGGGCGTTTTGTCTGCCTTTGTTGGTTTGGGCTTGATATGCCGTGTGAGCCTTTCAAGCCATTTGTTAGACTCAATTTCTTCCTCTGTTACATCTGCAGATTACGTTTCAAGCAAACAACCAGCAACATGAAGGCAAAGAAGCACTATTATGGTGAGAGAATGACAACTTGCATAGGCACAGAGCAGGAGGAGAAGGAGCACGAGCGAGAAAAGGTTGAGGGAAGAAAGAGTTGATGTAAAGAAAGCTGGGAAGATTGGAAAGAGGCAGAGATAGAAGTGATGAGATACTACAATGATGGGACGTATGCGTGTTTGTATTGTAAATGCATGCATGCAGGTTATGCAAATGCAAGCGCTTTGATTCTCTGGCCTTAAACATAGTCTCCCTCTTATTGTTTTCTTTTCTCTTCACTCCCCCTCTTGGTTTTATGCGTCTCCTGTGTTTTTGTTCAGACAAGTGTTTCAGCTGAGCTTGAAACATCACAGAGCCAGAAAGAGTTTGTCTCTGGACAAGCAATCTAAGAAGGCATCACACGTGGAGTGTTTTCGTCGATGCCGTGTAATCATATGGGGTGGCCGCAAAGTGCTCAAGACTCATCTAATGTTAGAGCGCTTTCAAAAGTTTTTTCTCTGCAAAGAAGCTGTATAAAGTGGGCTTTATTTGCCAACCAGTCACGGCTAAAGTTCGCTCGAGGAGTTGGGCGAAAACGAGGAAAACATGAACAAGTACAAAGAAATGCATTTATGTGAGTGAATTAAAACAGTTTGGACAGCTCTAGTATGAGATATTGGAATCATTCTTTCTGCATATGTTGCAATGTGAAACAGACAGGAGTTTTTGCTGGATTCACTGGAATAGCTTAACTTGGAGAGGACCGATCGTTCCACAAAGATTGAGGTGATGTTGATACTTGAAGCACACGTGACCTTCGCTCTGCAACGCCCTCGAATGTCTCACTAAGGAAGGAAGATGAGGGAAAGCTTGCGTTTAGGGACATACGCAAGCGTAAAAGTATTGATTGCTTGCGTTCGCTTTCTGTGACTGCAAATACACAGTAAAACACGTAGCGTCGTTTATTAGCTTCAACTGACATCCAACTTCCTGATGTGAATGCTGCACATCCACCCAATGCAGCGACAATGCTGAAACAATATATCCTGCAGCCCTGGATTCCATTTTGAGATTCTGGCACTTCCAGTCTCCTCGTTCTGAAGTTAATGGGTGTTTTAAGCGAGTTTCTGATTGGATGCTTGAAATAAAGTTCATCAGTAAATAGCCTACTTGCAATTTTTTGTAAGCTTTTACGTGTTTGAGAATGTGCCTAAACGAGACTACAGAGGTTGTGGGGAGCATTAAATGTAATCACGCTAAACGTGGAAGCTCATCGACTGTAGTCTGCCTTTACAGCCTTGTTGTGTTTATGCTCACGCTCGCTATCTACTGTAGACAAGGTTATTTTCTGCAGTAATCCAAAAGGCAATAGGATTTCCATTTTCAAGTGAACCGGTGTGAACTGACTTCTGGTCCCATATGGCACTCTTATTAACAATATCTGGAATTGGCTTTTGCCACGTTTTGAGTATATGCTAATTAGCACGTTAAGCAGTAGGTGTGGATGCAAAGTAGCTGTAATCAAGCTAAAGGGTGTACCCCGATGTCACAATGATATTTTTGTTCAGTTATGCTATCAAAAACTGTGCTTTTCTAGGAACAAAAAAATGCAAAAAATACAAAAAGAAAGGTCGAGAATAAAGCAACAAAGTGATCAGGCTTTCTGTGTCAGCTGTTGGCCTATTTACAAAGTTCAACATAGCCGCATTCACCTTTAGCTCTTTATGTGAATTAGTGATAGCTGTGGTTGCACGGATCATTCATTCTCTCATGCATGCTGTACCTGAAGTTTCACTTTTAGCCTTTATTTAAGAGCTTTACGAAACAGACTCAAAAAAGTATTTTTGTGGATGACTCTGAAGGATGAACTTGCATCTTTCTGATCACTGCAGCACTGCAGTGATTTGGGATGATTCACTTCTTACCAACCGAAAACACCAAGTGTAACAAAGCTGCGAGGTGGGAACACTGTGGCCCACTGTTGTTGAGCTCATACATTTTTTCCTAACTTCTAACCATGTTTACACTTTGAATGACGATTGGCTAGAAAAGCACAGGTGTAAATAACAATAGCGTTGGCTCCATTCCAATAAGCATCTCAGTTATCACAGTACGCAGCATCATTCTGTCGGCTATTACATGGCGGAAAACGCCATCTGACCCTGTAGCTCCACCCACTCAGGTGTAACTCAACCAATGAGAGGAGGCTTGGGTTTGTTCCATGCGTTGATACAGATTTTACTCCGTGCCTTTAATATCTGAAATATCCCCAAAGATATGACATTTCATACCTTTACTATCATGGTTTTTGTCCTGGTTCTAACAGGATGGATTTTGTTTCCACTCCACACTGTTAATAAATTCCAGCTCTGGTAGGACCTGTGACTCACTTTTATTTTGATTAACATTAGCCACATTATGCAAAGTATTTGAGAAAAAGTATCACTTCAACATTCCCAGATGATCCACAGTTGCTTGGATTATCCTGCTGTTGTTTTGTTTCAGATGCATTGACTTCTATTTAAAAATTAAATTGCAGAGAAAAAGCCACTTATAGAGAAACTCCTTGTTATTTTATGATAAATACTACTTTAGTATTAATAGGACTTTTTACACTGGCTCTTCAGACGAGGTTTTATTATCATTCATCTTTTCAACACAATTTTATTTTTAAATCATGTGTTTCATCACCATATTTTAATAACTACTCCTCTTTATATTTTCTCGCAAACAAACAAGTTGAACTCAAACGTGGGCATGTATTTGTCAACCTGAGCTCGCTAAAGCTTAATTGGGCGAGCTGAGGTCAAAATACAGTCCTACCTCATTAGGAATCAGATATTAACTGTGGTGTGATCTCACCCCAGGGTGATAAATTTGTTCTGATACTCCCGGCTGTGTTGTTGTTTTGTGCTATCGGGCTCTGAACATGCGTCCTCCACATGCATGAAAGAAAATCCTCAATCCCAGCAAAAGTGAAACTAAATCCTATTCCATATTCCACAGCTCTACATGCTATGAGTGTGTACACTTCAGTAAGGAGGATCACTTGCCACAGAACAGCCGACTGCTGACAAGCTGTGTGTTCCTGCCACTCAGCGCCTCAGTTTAACCTAGATCGCCATCTAGTGAACATGTCCAGTACAACTCCAGTCACCAACCCGAACGCACACACCTTTTCATTGTCGTTACACGGGGAAGAAATGTTTGCCATCAGCAGGATGTCTGCATAGGCTTTCAGGCGCTTTGCATTTAAGTGCACGTTTCGGTGTCTTTAAGCCTAATTGCAGGAATCGGCTTTTGTTTGGTTTTGTTTTGTTCCGACGTGTCTTGCAATCAGCAACAAATCAAATCTATCTGTTTTTCAAGTGTGTATTTCTACGTTCATGGCACTGTGAAAAGTTGACCCGCTGTTAGACTGAGGATCAATACCTGCCTGTTGCTTCTGCTGACAGTTAAATAGCTCGTTTTTAAAGACGGTTTACGAGGAAATGAACAATGACACATTCGTTGCATGTATCTTGTCTGCTTCCCAGTAGATTATTTTTGCTTTTGAATTGCTTTAATATTATTAGCTTTGAATACAAAAGCTTCAAAGGCTAAGGAAATCAAGATTGAAATCTATTTGTTTGTACTTTTTCTTAATGCAGCTTTATTAGCATTTCTTACTTTAAGGCTTTGCCGGTGTTTTTGCTGCTGTATTCTCAAGTGTTTTTAGTTTAAGACCTACAACATTGTTCTCAGCAGCTTGTTTTCTGGCATTGTATGATCTTGCTACTGTCTTGCATCTGCAAAACAATTTAAAAATGTGTCCGTATTTTATATTTTTTTTTATCTTTGCTCAGATTAGTGTCGCTTGCTTAGGATTTAGATTGCCTTGCACGTTCAGTATTGGAGGTTTTAGAACTACCATGTCATTTTTTGCCATTTGTCAAGGTAGTTTTAAATCTTGCTGTTACAGTTATTATTTTGGACATTGTATTATGATGTCACTGTGTATCTGCAAAATAGAAATACAGAAATTTCAGAAATACAAATGACCCCTTTTTGTCAATACAATTGTGAATAGCACTGACTGTAGTGTCACTGTTCTGTATGGTGAATATTCAGGATTTCAGAGTTATAATTTTATTTTTTGCCTTTCCTCAGTTAAATTTTTTAATGTGCCATATGCTGTAGTTTTGTTTTTATATCATCACAGCTTAAAATCAGTCATAGGTTAAAGTTAATGTACTTTTGAATTGTTTCCATTTCAAACAGTAGCTTGTTTTGGGTTTGGTATCACGCATTCACTGTTCTGTATCTGCTAAATGTTAAAAATCTTAAAATCTTGGTTAAGCTGAAAAACACACACAAAAAAAATTCAAATAAAAAGCTGCATCAATAAATAATAAGATCAGTAACTTCTTTTGAAACGAACGTATGAGTAGATTACTGTATGATTGCCTGAATGTGTGTTTATGTGCACAGACACCTTCGAGTGTGTGTGACTGTGTGTAAGGCACAGCTTTACCACCATGGGTGCATGTGTGTGTGACACTGTGTGTGTGTGTGTGTGTGTGTGTGTGTGTGTGTGCAGACGCCGTGCGCCTCACCTCTCTATAATGAAATCATTCGGGTCAGTGAGGCCAGTGAGGACTGGGCAGGTCACCCAACAGATCGGAACTAAGCTGCTTTGACCCGGCCTGGTACTGCATGCCAAACGCACACACCAACACACGCCGTGCTGCGCATGATGGAGCCACTGCACGGACAGAAAGGGAGTATTATTAATAATTATTAAACAGGGAGTCCAAGCCGTTACTTACACACAAACACAAACAATTGTTTTCTTTTTATTGTGCTCCAAAACTAATAAAACCTATCAGAGAAAATGTCCTCTAAAGAGGGTTTGAAAAAGTACATCAGGAAATTAAATCAACAGCAGAAGTGATCAAAGTTTCCCAGCTGTGTAGACACTGAAATACTGCATTAGATTACAGTACAGCAGGTTGTGTTTCTGCAGAGTTATTATGGAGAAAGCTTTAATCATTTCTCTTCTATTAGCTGCTGCTCGTATTGCCCAGGGACTTCCATTAGAATTAAATTAAACAGTGGAAATGTAAATATTGACAACATATGCATAATTATTTATTCCACGAGCAACAAGATTAGAAAATTATTGCTACAGCATCACGCTAATATGAAAACATAAATATTTGCATTTTCTGGTAATAAAAATACAGATCACATTACAGAACAATAATAACAATAATACCGCTAATAATAACATTAATAATTAATCTTTGTTTAAATGTACCTCCCTTTCCACTATCCACCTGTGACCTTTGCTTTTTATTTTCAACTGGTCAGAGGTCAAAGGTCAACATCTCCAAGATGCAAGTCCTCTGGAAGCTGTCCTTTTTTTCTAAGAGGATAATCAATTACCAGAAGACTGATCTTTGCCGTCATGTCCCCCCCCCCCTCATTCGTGCTTCTTCAGATCAGCGAGGTCCCCATAAATTTGAATGTAAAACAAGCTCACCAGCACAGGGTTAAACACGTAATTAGCCACGACAAGTGAATATGAAGAACAGACTTAGTCAGGAAGAGAGCTATGGTAATGCGGGAGACTTCGCCGCCTGCGAGGCATCGAGACGGGACGTGGGATGGGGAGGGTGTGCGAGGAAGATTTCACATGCAGATATTAGAAATGCAATTGTCTTCTGCATACGGGGCGTCGGTCTGGAAATTGACTTTTTCATTATTCAGTTACTACAATAATTAAATATTCGATGCCCTGGGTTGGTAAATCTACTGAACCACACAGAGGATATTTAACTAGGCCTGACAGATGTTTTAAATAATGTTTATTTATCAATACTAATATAAACTGCCCTAAACTGTCACTCTCCTGTGACCTGCCTCGATTTCTCCAGGCTCTGCATCAGCAACTCACATTCAACGGTGGAAAGAAAAACTTGGAGAAATTAGCAAAGTTTGTCGGTTCCTTTTTCTTTCGGAAAGTCCTGAAACACGTGACATCTCGTCTAATTGGATGTTTCCCCCCGACTTCCGGTAATTCAAAGCTCCTCCGTATCACAACGTTCTGTTTGTCCAGACAAAACAACGACCCAAATGTATAAATTAATAAATGAATACATGAGCAAACACCAAATAAATATCCACACAGACGAATTAATACATAAATACATGGTCGCATTTATTCATAATCTCCATAGCAACACATTCGGTGGCTCCGGCAGAGAGGGAAAATATCATTATACAATAATTAGACTTCCATCCACTTTCCATTGCCCATTACCAAATATGAAATATTCTATGTATTTACATTTGAAAATGTCAATGCCATTCAACATCATGGGCATGATTTGCAAGTCATGCAGCTCAGAAGACCCATCAAGGGAGAGGATAAAAGGCAAAAAGGAAAGAGATTCACTTCTTTACAAGTCTGGCCAGAACAAGGCGAGAACAAAGGTGTAGTAAGAGCCGTGGCAGAGAAGGATTAAAAAAAAAATGGACGGGAGAACGCTCGAAAGGTTTGGAGTAGTTACAAATGGATGGACGCCAGTGCAATAAGCAGGAGGAGTAGAGCTCAGTCTGAGGTCATCCCTCGTGACCTTCGTGAGGGTAAGTACTCCAGTCTTCATACTCTCCTCATGTTACAGTTATTGGAACACTTTTATGGCAGTGTTTGCATAAACTGCTTTCACTGCCGAAACATTCGCTCCGGTCCGCGCCACTGGAAAAGGGGAAACACTTTGAACTGCTTTGAAGAATGCGCCCGAACGCGGCACCGGAGTGCAACCGCGGGGTCAGACTTTTATTCTCCATCTAGCTGTAAAGCAACACGGCCACTCTCCAAGATGGCAAACAACACGCAAGCAGGCTCAAAACACTCAGCGGCGGGACAATACGCTTCCTTTTTGGATCCTTTGGAGTTGGAATCCATTTGCATTGGCAACAGGTAGCGGCGCTCAATGGGGGCCTGAAAATGTCTGGTTAGAAATTCATCTGCTCCTTCTCATCAGAGATCTCCAAGCGGCCTCAATGAGGGAGAACAAAGTGAAACAAAGTGGTAGAGTGGTTTTGTTGACAGGCTCCAACAACTTATAGTGATCCTTCATTGCTGCGTTTGATGGACATCTGAGCACCACTTGTGAAAATGTGGGGGATGGTGAGGAGAGGGTGGCATGAGCGGGAGGGGAGAGACGGGTTGGGTTGGGGAGGGGGGTACACGGGGTGTCAACACAGGGAGTGATGGAGTGTGCGCTAAAGCACTGTATTGAAAAAAATAAACAAATCAGAAACAATTAAGTGTGAACTCTCATGGAATATTCATAGGCGAGCAGGCTTTGCATGACAAGCCATCACGCCACCTCCAGTCCATTTTTTTTTCGTTCCTCCTCTCCATGTCCTGCTCACATGGAGATGTGCCTGCCACTTAAATCAAATTAGTCATTAGCAAATTGAATCAACAATTAGAGCAAAAGAGCTACATGGCATTAGCGTCAGTTCAGTCATATTTGTCAACCTATCAGAGGAACCTCTGGAGTAGTTTCTCCTACGGTCCAACTCCTCTGCGGTGCGTTCAAAGTCAAGGCTGTAGCTCAGGGCAGACGGCCCCTCCGTCCCTTTTCTGCCAGGGTCACCTAGCATCACTGCAGCTTGAGCACACGCTGTTGTGTTTTTTTTGCCAAATTACATTTGTTTTGTTTGCCGGCTCTTTGATGGATCCGGTGGCTGCCCTGATCGCCCCTCTTTCTGCCTCTTCTGGATTATTTGTATCGACATTTCTCACTCCTCTCCACCGCTGCTTTTAGTTAGAGGCTGTCAAAAACATTGCTGGCGGAAATGGAAGTATCCTCATTATGCAAATGCTGGGTTCCACTGATGGCATGTTCTGTTTTATAAATTGCATCCCCTTGTCAGAAGTCAAATTGTATTTGAGTAACTTCAGAGAAATTGTCACTAAGATTTCAATTTAGTTTGCCTGCAATGCCACCGTCAATTTAGTCAGAACAAATATAGACATATGTTTATTTCTTTACAAAGAGGAACACAATAGCGTTGTTGTGTCATGCTTTTTGCACAATCATGTATTATTATATATACAGTAAGGGGCATGGTGTTCAAGATTTTGAATAATGAAGGAAAAAAAGTTTTGCTGCAGAATAAATTCATTTCAGATTCATATCTTCCAATAAAATATGATAAACAGCAGTGGTTAGTGTATATTTTAAACGATTTTCTGCACACAAACCCACTCCCCTCGAAAAGAGTTGACAGGGTATCCTCACAGGAAACATTAATAATCATGTTCCATTAGACGTAACAAGAAAACACATTTAGAAGTGATCTCCTGTAAGCTGCATGAATAACTTGATGATTGTAAATTTGTTGACATATTTAATTTGTAAATTTCCTTCAAAATAAAGGCTCCTCGCTCGCATGGCTGCGAGATCACCATAAAGTTTATGACTTATAAATAATAACCAAATCAGAACTTTAGAGTAAGCGAGAAACTCATGTGCTTTCCAGTGTTTCCCAAACAAACTGCTTTCTAACTCTTCAAATATACTGCAATATGAAATATTTAAGACGCCTTTTTGATCGCATGAAGTATTGTTTGAATGTCATTTCGAGCCTGGAAACTTCTTTTAATCCTTTAAGACAAAAAGAGTCTGCAAGTCATCTTCAGAATGTGATCAATCAAAAAACTAATATGTAGGAGATTTAAGAGGAAATTAACTTTGTAACCTTGGTCATATAACAGAGCTAATGCTGAGCCTGCAGTTTAAAACTGCAAATACTGGCTCGTAGGACGTTGCGTGGTTTCCAGTCAATACAAGTAAATCTAAAGGTCAATAGAAATCTATTTTATGGGATGCAATTTTGAAAGAAAACTTCTTTAAAAAGTTTCCTCTGTGCATTTAGGATTTATCCAGCAGGCAACGAGGGATATGACTTTACAGTGTTACCATGTTTATCTATTTACATCCGGAGCAATCGTCAAGCTCTCAAACCCCGATGATTTTTATGTCTGCTCCACTTACAGTCCTCCATCAAAGTGCAACTATGTTCAAGTGTCCTCGAATTAGGAAAATAAAGCATAAATCAAAGTGGTACGATAAACTCTCTCACTTCACATCAACTTGGCAAAGTACAACTATGTTGCCTACTATTCTCCATCATTGTTACAACAGTGGAAAGTGGGAAAGAAACATGACGCCTTAAGTCTCTGACAGCAACAAAAATAAATGGCGCCTGGCTACTACTGTCGACAAGCCAAACAAAAAAAAAAAAAAAAAAAAGGAAAAAAGGAAAAAAAAATGGAGAAAGTGAGAAAAACCGTCAGGGTCGATTTTAATATTCATGAATTTTCTACCAGCTCAGTTCAGCAGTTTCGATTAAGCATTAATTAGGAGCCAGAGGGGAAACCAAACAAAAATAAGGAGCTGAATGACTAATGAAGGTGGTGGAGATGTGGGTAGACTGCCATGCCACTAATGGTTCGGTGTTATGGGTGCTACATGGGCAGGAGTGCCAGTGGTGTGGGCGGCTAGACGCACCTCTGCCCATAACAGAGATCACACTCAGAGAAAAACACACTCTGGCCATGGAAGAATAACATACTCGCCTCCAAAGAGTGAGCAACCACTGCAGTTGGAAAAAAAAAACCCCTCCCAACTCCAGTTTGGATAGGAGTGGGTTCGTGCGTGTTCATTTGAAGCCTAACATGCTCCTCTGGGTGATGGGAAACTCCTGCAACCCTTCAATTTGTGTAACACTTTCGCAACCAGCTGGATAAACTTAAAACTTGCTTGTTCGGGGTCAGGCTGAAAAGACACGAGGTTTTTCACATTACAACAGCGACACATGGAGCAACTTGTTGTAAAAACAAACGGCAAATGGATATTATGATTATTGTGTTTCCTTAAAGCTGAAAGTCACTAAAAAGGCTGGAGGTCTTATTGATTAGGATTTTAGTCTGAGTATTTTTAATCATCATTTCTATTTAAAGTTAGGTCCGGCCATAAAGGTGCTGAAGATTTGTATGAAGACGTTCGTGGACAAATGTTTGCAGTTCAGACAAAAACAACCATGATTTTTTTTTGTGTGATAATAACTTAATATCCCAAAACCTTGAAAAAAGCGATACAAGTGTTCACCTTTATATTAAAAATATCATGATTTTTGTATTTTTGTCTAAAAAAACCCACACATTTAGTGAATTTACGGTCTTTGTTATTAAACTATATTATTAAGAGAATATCACCACAAATGTCTTCACTGTCATCACTTTTGTGTGTTTTGACAATTTGTCTGCACTCTTCATACAAAGTGTTGTCTCATGATGCAAAGCACCACTGTCAGTGCAGAACTATAACTTAGCAAATGACAAGGAAATTCCACACTGCAAAGAATAACCTGCTTTCCATGCGTACTGTAGCACAAATCTTACAAAATAGTACTTGCAAAATTACACAGTAATTAATTGATCATTAAACAGAGTTTTACATATTTGCTATTGGATATGTTAAGATTGATGGGTAGAAACTACTACTGCATGAATTGCAAATTATTTTGTGTAAATAAACAAACATAAAAAAGCCCACCTCAGCCCTTGTTGCAGAATCTAAACGCTAAATAATATCACAAGGAGTAAAGACCATGAAAAGGACAGATTGGGCAAACGGTCCAAATACAACAAAAAAGAAAAAAATTGTATAAATTTTAAGGAAAGAATAATAAATAAAATGAAATAAATATATATTTTTAAAGCAAAAAAGAAACTGCTGAATAAAACATATTTGTGAAATGTGAATTTCCATTAGGCTGTGCTTTGCCTCATCAGGTTATATTAGATTATTATGTTAAATCACATTACAGCTGTATTTATTATTATTTGTACAAAAAGTCAAACTGCCCTTAGGTTTGTTTAATATGCCACCGCTAATGTGGGCCTTAATTATTAGTGTACTTCATGCATTTTGAAGAAAACAATGTATATGTATGACGGTGCTGCAGTTGGATGTATTCGTCAAATATGAATAAACAGCATAAATATGAATTTGGAATTAAATTTTCATTCATTATTGTCATGGCTCTAAAATGTCAGCCAGGGCACAATTTACATCCTATAAATATTTTCGACTTGATTATTTATTTCCCTAAAACTATTTAGTTAAAGTAAAGCTAAAATACTATTTCATTGGTGTCATTTTTATTGACATGCATCAGATCACAAGGAGGTGAAAGAAATGTATAATCCTCACAGGAACAGTGGAAGAGGATAGAGAAATAAAAAAAGGGAGGTTATATTTTCTTTTATCTGTTTGAGAAAGGGCTTTGCAGTCTCCTCTCCCAATAAAACAAGGATAAAGGGAACAGGGGAAAAAAATAAATGATATTGTTACTGAGGTATTATCCTTAAGCCTGCCCATGATATTTGAATTGTATGGGGGAATTGTAATCAGGTATTTTAGCTTAGCGGTGCTGGTCTCCGTGTTGAACGCCTACCATCTGGTATTGGACGACAGTATGACAGACAGAGGGCTGGAGAAGGAGGGGAGGTGGGGGGTCTGAGAGAGAGAGGAAGCCGTTATCCAACTGAAAAGCCTGGCGACTTTAGTTTCCCAATCTCTAAATCTACACATTGTAATGTAAGTCCACAGACAGGAGGCCCAGAGCAAACAGTGTTTGTGTGACCAGATATAGGCTGAAGATCCCTCGCAATCACGAGGAGAAAGTTGGGCGACGCTAGGCTTTGTTGGTTCCGGGTAGAAAAAGCAAGAAAGAGAAACAAAGCTTTAAATTATTGGGATTTTTTTTCCTTTTTTTCTTTGGTGCCGTCCTGCAGCCACATCGTATAGCTGAAGATAATGTGTTTTGAGGCGCAAATAAATGTATTTTAGAGTGAAACTAGAACAGCTGAGTCAACCTGTGTTAATACTACTAATTAGAAAATTATAAAGGGATTATACGCGGTATGTGAGGGGCCCTTTGAGGAAAACAGTGCTTGCTGCAATGGGTCACAACTTTATTAAATGCGATTGGGGAGGTATGTGAACACTAAAACACAATATAAGCTCAAATAAAAAAGATACACATGATTGGACCCTAACAAAATGTTTTACTTTAAAAGTGCAAGAAGTTTAAATGAAATCCTTTAAACAATCTACACATACTCCCCTCACACACTAGTGATCACACGCCCAGTCCTGTTAGCCTCCCACAGAGAATAAGAGAAAGAAGTCCGACAGAGGCTCATCTGTATCGGGGGTCGGGTGCTTTGACCCCGTGACCCCGGTGTGTCTGATGAGAACTATCGCCGAACCATCGCCTCATCCTCGGCTGCAGCCGGGCTCGAGTGCCCTTCAACCACTCGCTCGCTGCTCTTCAAGTGACCGAGTGATGCCAAAAGAGAGACACGCGGGCTCCAGAGGGCCCTCGGATGAGAAAGCGACTCATCCGTGTTTACTGTCCGTTTGTTGTTGCATGCAGATTGTCATCAAGCTGCAGATAAATACATTTCTTATAGAGAAATGTATATTCCAGCTTCCAGTTTGTCAAAGTCTCTGCCTATTTTACGCCTTCCACTGACTGCGTTTGTTCTTATGTAACTAAATCTAAATTGATCATACTTATCTAGTGAGCGATGGTCTCACACACACACACACACACACACAAAGAATAAAACTGATTATGTGCACTAGCCCTGGGTGAAAGTGAGTGCCCTAACAATTAACAAAGGGAGGTGTGTGTGTGTGTGTGTGTGTGTGTGTGTGAGTTAGGTAGAAGAGAGGGGGGTGAAGTTTTTCTTTTCTTTCTCTCTGCCTCACCACCTATCACAATTCATTACTACAAATTAGGGTTCAATAAAATTGCTATTCAGAGATAATTAGGAGTTGGGTTTGCGGTGGGGCGGGGGTCAGGCAGGGGAAGGGGGTGCTGCTGAAGGGAAGGGTGAGGTAGGAGGTAGCACTGGGTGGAGGGGAGAGTGGAGGGAGTTCCACATGTCATCATGACCTAAACTAACAAACCAAGGGTCTGCAGCTGGGGCGAGTGAAGTGAGACCCCGATCTGCCAGTGAAGCCCGACAAGAAGACCCGCACACAAAAAGAAAACCGCCCCCCCCTCGCTCGTACCTGCTGCGTTGGGATGTTAGCTCCAAATTAAACAATGTGAAGCCCCCATTTTTTTAATTATATTTTCCCTCCTGAAAAAGAGAACATGGAGCAGCAGCTCATTTACATAACGTGATCCCACTTATGGACAGCGGCTAATAAGGTCTGTGTATCTGTGTATATGTGCACCAAGCTGGAGAAAGTTTGTCTTTCATTAATCATCACTTTCCTGACAGAACAAGCTGCCCGTCCTCACGTTGGATTTGTACGGGTGACAGAATTTGCCGAGAACAGTTCTATTTAATTAAGTCATAGAGCTTTTCGATGCTCGTCGTCAGTAATTAATTATTCAAATATGACAATAGTCATTTTGTAAAGCTTTTTTATTACAATGTGAAATTTAAAAATGTTCTGATGACAAAATGAAAACACAATGTAATAAATAATTAATTGACTCCAATTTTAAATATTCAAGCGCACCACTATAACAGTGCAAAGCTCCACCTTCTTCATGTTTTATCCTCTTTTCAACATTATCCTCTTCAGTCTACAGCTCTTTACTCAACAATAAAGCAACTACACGACACTTTTAAGATTCAAGTGAATCAACTTTTAAACAGTGTTGTCCTTATGTTATTTTTCTGGAGTGGACACAGAACAAGGACACAGGCAGAGTTTAAAGTTTGACATTTTAGCTTAATTCTGGGGCCAGATAAGCTAAGTCTTTAGCTTTGAAATTCTAATTACCAATTATGGTTTTTTTATGGTTAATATTATTTTTATTTTTTTTTATCTTCTAACCTTACATTAGAAAACTGACTCAACCTTTATCCACTTTATGGCCCTATCATATGAGGTTTTTTTGTATCACATTAGAAGTAAGAGTTTGACATTTAGAAGATTATTTCCTTTAAAACTTTATTCAACCATAAAACATATAAACTAACATTAGGAGTTTGGTATTTGCCGTATTAGTGTCTAAAGAGTCTCATCCTTTTTGAGCTTTTCATCAACAACAAATTAGCATGATTGGCTAGACCATAATATTTACAACATGCAAGTTTTTAAAAGCAAAATGCAAGGTATGCTAGCCTGTTTGTGTACAATATTCCTATAAAGTGGATTTCATAAAGCTGTTTAAAGAGGCAAGTGTTGAAAGTTGAAATTGAAAGAAGAAATGCAACATTTCAGGGTAAAGTTTGACTTTACTATTAAAGTGCAGGCTGAGTTCCTGGCAAATCGAGTGAAGGTTTTGCTTTTTTTAAAATACTCAGTTTGACACCGGGTTGATAAGAAATACGTGGATTTCATGCTGCAGATACTCGTCATTTGAAAAAACACAATAAACAGAATCTGAGAAGGGCACAGCAAACTAAACCCCAAAGAGAACGCTGAAGTAAAAACCTTGTAGATTATCACGAGTTTTGTCCGTTCACTTTGAAGCACTGATTTGGCTGCTGTTCCTGACATTCAGCTGCTCTGTTGAACCTGTCAACTTTCACTCCACTCTACTCTTTTTATGGCTGTTTGTGCCCTGCATCCTCCTCCTCCTCCTCCTCTTCTCCCGTCTCCTCCAGCTGTCTGCGTACGAGTCTGGCTGCGGCCCCAGCGCCACTGGAGGGGCCGTGTGAACCGGCCAGTCCGGTCACCTCGCATCAGTGTCGGGCTGGAATGCGTCGTGGCCCTGGCTGGGGACACCACTCTGGGGGTTGGCGGGAGGGGGCTGGTGGTGGTTGGCGGCTGAGCAGGTGCTCAGTTAGGGAGCAAGGGGAAATAATGTTGATGTCACGTCCCTGCCACCCATTGTGGTGGTAGGGTGGGGGCATGGACACCAAGGGACACAGAAAGCCTGTGGGTGCGCCTCTCTAGAGGTCACCGTGCCAGATCAGAATCGCACTGTGAGCCTTTACTTATTAAGTGGATTTCTGTGCACACGATGGTTAGCCAGCACTACACGACAACCAACCCTGTTCGCTCGCACAAAAACAGCCCAGTAAAGAGATACCTGCCTGCTATTGAGACAGCTACTCTGCTGTTGTGTTTTACCCCTGCTACTACCAGACACTGCGAACAAATATGGCACATGATACCAGAGGTGTAGCATTCCTTCCCCCTTCCCGTCTCCATTTCTTGTTGAAAGGAGTCTTTTACACACCAAACACAGCATTGCAGACTCTCTGATCAGCAATTATGCACTTTAGAGGTATTAAATACTGCTGAGGGGGAAAAGGGGGGGCCTCCAGGGACCACCAGCAGTCCGTAAATACACTTCTCCACAGAAAATGAAAGGAAGAGACCTGCCATTTGTAGACATTATTCATGCATTAAGTATAATACTTGGGTAAAACAATTATGTCGCGCAGATTTCAGCTTTATTTACTTGCTGCATCTTGTCTCATCTGCGCAGCGGCATGTGTGCACAGAGGATGACAGCCCTCCTAAGTTATTTGCCGTGTGTGCGTGCACTCATTTGTGTTTATCAGCTGCCTTCGCTGCAGTTTATCTATATTTAACACCAGCGTTGGTCAGAGATCATCCATTTCTAAGTGGTGAACTGGCACAAAAGATTATCATCAATTAATATGCCATAATAACTGTGTTCGCTTTCATAGTCGCTGTATGCATTTGTCTTTTAAAGTGATCTGGTTTGGCAATCTAGCCACATCTTCTATAATATATGCTAATGTGAGTAAAAACACTTAGGATCGTCTCTGAGGAATAAGAATTCATATTGGGACTCGTACCAGCAGCGTGTTCCATTTCTGGCGTCGAGAAAAGTTCTTCAGCAGCCAGGGTGTCTCACCAATTTCATATGTATTCTTTTCATATTGTTTCCCCAAAGTAGTCTCTCTGAGCAGAGCCTGGTGAGTAGCCAGAGAGCCCATTATTCAAACTGGGGTCCTGACACCAGTTTATGGCTGAATTACATTAATTTGTGTGTGTATCCCAACTTCAGCAGGGACAAGGAAATGTTCATACTCACCCCAAACCCACTGTTTGCTACCAACAACCCCCTATGGATATCTCGGTTTTTTCATGCAAGATGAATCATTCACCTAGCAGCACAGTGAAGGTAACAGCCTTAACATTAACCTGACGCAATAGTTGACCTGCTTTCTAACTGCTTTTAGCCATTTGGTTAACTGAACATATTGTATTAGCAGCAAAGAACAATTGGTAAATCTGTCATCTGACCATCAGGTACAGCATCTTTAGGTGATGCATGCAAAAAAAAATGACGGTTGGTTTTACTGTAAGTACAAAAAGTTATTCTCATGCAACAGTATGAGCAGTGAATTGCTTTATTGATTATTTGCATTCCACTGGGGGCGACTGGGGCTCATCAGGAAAAGCAGTCGCCCCCAATCCGAAGGTTGTTCATTTGATACCCGCCTCCTCCTGTCCTTGAGCAAGACACTGACCCCCTGGTTAGCTGCTCCGGGTGAGTGTAGGCCAGCTGCACAGCAGCGGGAATGGGTGAACGAGAAAGAGTTCCTCTCTGAACGCACAGGTTTAAGTTTTCTTTACAAAACTTTTAAAGAAATGTGTGTTTAAAGTTTTAGACACATTTCAAGGTCGGGCCTCTGCCCACTGGTGATCAGAACCAAACTGAGAAAACTAGCTGCTTGGAAGTATAAGAGAAACTCCTTTCCTAGATTAAGGAACTGTGGCTGCTGAGCTGCAAGGCCTCTCCAAAAGTGCACTCCGCAGTTCAGCACACTTCAGCTGCACGGTAGCTGGAGCACCCTGGGCGAGAGGGCTAAAAGGACGGCGTGAGTGATGCAGTGCCTTGGCGGCATGAGGGGCGATGAGGAGAGAGGAAGTGACAGGAGACAGTTGCTACACACTGTGTCATGCTGCCAGTGTCACACCTGGCAGCTGTCAATCACCATTCCCGAACACCTCGCTCCCTGATATTGCCGAAGCCGCTGCCAAACATGCCCAGAGTGGTGTCATCCATCCACACATGAGCACTGGCTCACTCTGACTGCACTCATCCTGTCACTGCAAGTCAGAGAGAGGGAGAGGGAAAGAAAGAGGGGAGAGGGAGGGAAGCATCCATCTATTTACATATGGAAAGGTCACAAATAGCCTGCAGGCACTGTGCTAATTAGAGAATGTGGCAAAAAAAAAAACTCCAAAGATAAATTGAAAGACAAAAATGGAGAGTTATCTAAGTATGCCGGTGTAATGAAAGTGGGGATGAGGTGAATGAAAGGGGAAAGGAAGAGGCTGGAACCTGCAAAAAGAAATTCTTCACTGACGGAGGAAGCAATCTGCAGATGCTGCGCAGCCCGCGTGGTCCTGCACGCTCCTCAACGAGAATCGTTGATACAAACGGCACAAGTGACGGACCTCCTGAAGTACCGCTGATGTGGCTTTAGCTCGGTGGTTAGCACAGGCCTCCGCCAGCAGACACTGACCATATGACGGTGTTCATATGACCGGGCGTGTGTGATCTCGCTTAGCCAGATAAGCGAATCAACCTTTATAATTCATTGTGACAAGCTGACAAGGAAAATGAGTGTAAAATTTTATACTTACATGAATTTTTGTGTCAGATCACCGTCTGTGCACTTGTTTATCTCCCTGGCCATAGCCGAGGGCTCCTTTCTCTGCGGGCGCTTCACGGACTTGGTTTCCAGGCCTTCAGACACATCGCCCTTCGCCCTAGTGAATTTGCTGATTAATTTTGGATGCTTCCCTTAATTAACACCCCAAAGGAAAGTCTAGATTTCCTAGCCTGCCTTTGCTGCAGAACAAACAAAATGAGAGGGTCTGAAGAAGGATGACCTCAGGGAGACGGACGTGCTGATGTCCAAAATGACATTACAGGAGCATTGTGAAGGCCCCGTGATGCCAGGCCTAGACCTGGACATGGGCGATGCCTCAGGAGCTCCCAGGCCTTTTAATCACTGGCTGGAAACGAGCTCCCTATTAGTCTCATTTCATTTGCTTTAGCGTCGGTAGAGAAGCAGGCCTTGCGTGATGCCACCCGACGCTTGAAACATGTTGTTCTTGTGCCAGTGCTGGTGCCGCCTCCGGCCCACAGTCATTAATTGGTGCCACTCTCTTACTTCCAGTGAAATTGGCAGATGACGGACAGGGGGCGAAATAAAAATGTGATTTCTTTCTCTTTTTTTCCCCCCTCTTCCCAACATCAGAGTGGATTTCACTAATTGGGTTGAATGGCGCCCATCTCGTCTTGTGACAGCCAAGCAGGATGCATGAGAAGCTGCGGGCAGCTTGGAGAGCTCTCACCCTGCCATGCCAGCTCAGAAGACATGCCGGCAGGAGGGGGGCGAAGTTGCAAAAGACACGCTGAGACAAAAGAGCACAGCTAGAGATTGCATGCTCACTTTTCGGAGACCTTGAACAAACAAACTTCCACTTTGTCTCGCTGAGGGCAAGAGGATACGCACATCATCACTCAAGCAGAAGGTAGAAAATCAGCTCACAAACACACAAGGAGCAAAGTCCTCGGAGACTGCCTCTGCCTCCTTACCCTGTGCATAGTCAGTGCATCGCTCTCAATGGGTAATAAAAAGGTTGAATTGAACACAAATAGCAAAGTAAGGGAACGGGAATGTGGAAGGAATACCAACGCTGCCACAAATCAGCTCTTCACAGTGACTACATCAGAGCAGCCATTCACATTTTAACATGACAATCTGCAGTCACTCACTGTTTTTGAACTTTGCAGCTTTATTTTTCACCCTCAGTTCCTGATGCCGTGTGGCTTCTACAATAATATGGATGCACGCGCTTCCACCGTGCAATAGAGAGGACATACAGTGGGGTCGATCACACACATTCAAGAATTTGCACCCAACATGTGCTGTGAAATGTGAATTAAATACTTCCTATGGAGGGACTGGAGTAAGAGTCCACAGTTTAGATAACTGCAGACTAATACAGTGTCCAATCAGGGCCATTAAAAGCACATCCGATCCGCCTGCCTCCAGTAAAACAGACATGGATGCTTGAGCAGGTCGTCTCAGCTCCATGCTGCACAATTGTCCACTTTGTGCTTGCTGAGATTCGGGGAGGACATGAGGGGGGGAAAAAGCCAGAATTCCCATTACAAAAGGACAAGAAGTGCAGGTGTAATTGGGATATTTGGGAGTGTCTAGTTTCAGGGCCCATCGGAGACACAGTGAAATGAAGCCTGTAAGACTAGAGCATCAGACTGGCAGGAGAGGCTGCCCTCTCACTCGCCTCTGCTCTGTCTCTGTGTCTCACTTATACAGTATTCCCCGCTCTTACGTAACCTTCCTTACATGCCTCTTTTTCTTGCTCATTTTCTGCCACTTGTTTTACCTTGTTTCCATCCCGCCCATTCTTATTCCTTCGCTGTGTCTTCATCGTCGGCTCCTACCTCTCATTCCTAGCAGGACATGACACCGCAAGCGAGGCTCAGCTGGCCCCCCACCCCTCTCGCCAGCAATGATAGGAGCTTGATCGGGCAGGTATAGGTAACAAATGAGATCAATTAACGTGTCCAAGAGGGGCACCTACCCGAGAGTCCGGTTGCACTAAACGATCTCCTCATCTTTTGTTTCCCTCTGCGGGATTCCATTTGCAACCTCATCACTTTCCCGGCTCGAACAACAGAGCCGATTGTTCCACCCGCCCCTTAATGGAGAAGGCCCAAGAAAGCCTGGCCTCTTCCCCCTGGCTGCCTGTGTATCTCTACTATCAGGACTCCGACTCGGGACAAGGGGCAACCTCGCCGAAATTAATCCTCGCTGCCCCTAAACCCATCCAACTGCCCCACCCTCCCTACCTTTCTCTCGCCGTCCTTCGCTCAACCTCACAGGACATCAATGAGCTGGGATTTGTAGCAAATTTGTTTCTCCAGCTCCCTTTAATTGAGCGATTTTGGCACTAACAAGGAGCTGATTGAGCAAAATAATGACACTGTTGAAGGCAGAAATGCCAGAGCAGAGGCCTAGGCTGCTTCTCCTCTCTCATTCTCCCAAAATGGGCAAGACAGATTTGAAGAAAAGACATGTTGTCCTGGCACTATATGTATCTGTGGGTGCTAAAAAATAAATGCGGAGCAGAATGAGATGTCAAATCAATCACTCTTCCTACAGATGTTACACTTTACCAATGTTCCCTTTGCTTGGCATGCCTATCACTTACCAACACCTTTCTATCTCAGCAGCTTTTATGGAGCGTTTTCCAATATTCAACATCCTTTCTAAAACATAGCAGCTGACAAATCGACAGCCACTTCTGCAAATTTCATTTCTCCTAATATTACAGCCAGCTTGATGGAGAGATGGGATAACTAAGTGAAGGTCTGCAGAGAAAAATCACCAGAGGAGCCACAGAAATAGGGGCAATTATCATGAGTTAGAGAGACAGGGGAGCCAGTGATGGCAACCATTGAACCCCAGAGCGTTCTTTTAAATCTGCTTGATGAATGTGATGCCCGCTCCTCGTCTGTCCCCCTCGTTCAGTCTGTCCACAGCATTTAGACGGGATTGTTTACGATAACCTTGTAATCAACCTGGCCCGGTTGACAGCTCACCATTACCCCTGATAACAGGCCTGCTGCAATTTGGCCTCCCGAAAGAAAATATATATTTAAAAAAGAGCAGACAAACAACCACACACGGAGAAACGGCTCAGGCCCGTTCTGATGCCTTATTGATAGAGAGCTGGCCCTGTTATCTTTGTGCGTAATTTGTTTTCAAGAACTGTGATTTACATTTCAGTGGGATTACACCTTTTAATGCTACACGCGGGCGAGAAGTGGGCAGCCGCTGAATACTCCACATCTCCAGCCACAGGAGGAGGAGGAGGAGGAGGAGGGACAGAGGGAGGTGGTGCATGTGTGTGGAGATGGGGAGGAAGAGGTGGGGGGAGTTCAAACGATGCATTTCCAAGTCCTGAAGTGGAGGGGATTACAATTACAATTAAAAATCAAAAGGCCTGTGTGTCCATCAAACGACCATGCCCATAACCCTTTGTGTACCTACTGCCAAATAATCGCGGCTAGTGGATGGTTTGGCAGATGCAAAACGCTTTCCAGCTTAATTGTGGTGTATTACCGGAGATTGTTCACCGGGATATTAGGCAATAAGTGTTATTTCAAGCAAGAATGCAGGTTCTAAATGGCATGCTAATGTGAGTCCCTTGGCAGCACGTTAAAGAAAATCCATGCATCATCATTAAAACAACAGTGGGGCCAATGGCAAAGTTCATCTTGTTTTGGATATCACCTTGATGTAGTACAACAAGTTTAGCACGACTCCAGCTGCCACAGAGGACTTGCACTTACTATACGCAGGTAAGGATTGCAGAGAGATATAGCATTTGTTTGAAAAATAGCAGAAACTGTTAGCACGGCAAGTCTCAAAACCAGAAGGTTTAAGCCCACCGCAACAGGAGGCAACATTACGCTAAAGTGAATTCTACAGAATTCCAACTATTAAAAAAAAAAAAAAAAATTAGCGCTATGATACGGATTCACACTGAAAGGAATTACTCAAAATATTACGGCTGTTTGCTTTTTAAAGTTGACATGGTTGTGTATTATTCACATTTATAGGTTTGCAAGAAAATAAATAGCACTTGTCTGGTGGAAGTTGGTTGAAAATAGTAATTTCTATAAATATGAGTTTGCACCAGAGTTGTTGTTGCCCTGCTTTTTACTTCCACCAACACTCTGTGCACTGCCAGTGCCGGCACACCACCCCCTTACACGCATCTTAATCATGTGCATTATTTCAGTAATTCAGATCACAACATTTTACATAATTCTTTGTTTATTCATTTTCTCAGACAGTCAGTGAAATTATGTAAAACACGCTCTCAATGGCACTCGGTGTGTGTGTAATAGAATGCAGATTTCATGTTATTCTAACACATTTGCTTACTTGGAGGCAAAGTGTCCCATTTAAATGAGAATTACACTTAAATGTCACATGGGTTTATCTAAATGTATAAACAGTGCATTTATTATATTAAATTTGGTGAATCCTAAACATGGATTGCGGGAGCTAGAATGAGAGACGCGCTCCGAGGGTTATGACTTACTAATGCCTATTTAAATTGTAAACGCTTCCTTCCTTTCTGTTTTATTTACCCACCGTTCTCTCCCCAAAGATGACATGGCACCTGAAGAATTGCTCTTTGAATTTTTCCTAGCGAGGCTGCCATTAAAACTGAGAGAAACATCATTTGCTTTTGTTGAATTAATTCAATCATTAGCTGGCAGTTTGAAACCTGCAGCTCCTTGAAAAGGCTGAGATAATACCATTCCTGCCATTCACAGTAGCCCAGTGTTTCCTGATAGCCAGCAATCTATTGCCTAATAATTTTCTGGCCAAATTATAATACAGGAATCCTCATTGAGCGAGGTAGAAAGTGTGAATGCAACAGTGAATGGAGAGGGAAAGAGCCCCTTGAATGTCTTTTTCATAATGGCAGCAAAACAAGGAGATTATAGGGGAGAGGGAAACTCGTTTACCTCATCAGTGGCCTTTGTATGTCTTGAGTCAGCCTTCTGAGGGGAAGATGTTTGAACTCAATCATCAGTGCGCCTGTGTGTGCAGGGAGACAAAGTAGTCCCTCGTCATTCAAATATACATTTAGACACTAAAAGCAGTAAAATTCCCGATGCCCGTCACCTGTTTTTAAGAGTAAATAAAAGCGCTGCGTAAAATTCCCTTATTCTACGAACGAACCCTAAATATAAATGTATTATAAAGACAGCAATCACATTTTTTTGACTGCATACAAGCAAATAACATTTCCCCTGCCCAGTGCATTTGCATTAGCACAACACTCTGCCCGCCTTCCATTTCATACACACACACAGAATTGTTTCCATATGGGACAGCAATATAATAGCAATAGGGTACATTAGATCTCTTCCCATACAGATGTTCACCTCAATTTCTGCAGCAGTTTGGTCCATCTGTGTTTACAGTGAGCTGCTTAGCACACGCCTCTGTGAAGGGAGGCATATCAAGCATATGGACATTTTACAAAAGGTTACCCTGCATAAATTAGGTTGAATGGCAATCTGTTGAGGAGTAAAAATGGATAATAAAGGCATCTGTTCTTATAGGCATTTATTATAGTAACCAATGCAAAATGACTATGTTTTGCTCCTAAATGAGACAGCCTTTGCCTGGAAAATGACCAACAGCTAAAACGCAACATTGTGCATCTAGGATTGTTTCAATAACAGATTGTTGACTTTTGTTGGCTAAATGTTTAGTAATAATGACATAATTATAATAATACAATATGTAATGTAATGACGTGTAACGTAACATCTGTAATGTATTTATAGTATTTTAAAATATTTTCTGAGCATTATGCTGCTTAGTTCCACCCACAATAGTGATGTCGGTCAAAGTGGCAGGTGGTTAAACGGCGTAATAAAGCAAAACTAGTTTAAGAATAAGAAACAATGCTTAATTCATAGTTTCTCTTCATTCATTTGCGTTCTTTTTAAATATTTAACCAAGCAGTATTAAATGCTTGCAATCAGGAGTGTTTGATAAATATTACAATTTATTAAATTTTGATTACTATTTTGCACCTGCAACTTGCTAATATTTCATTAGAGAATCAATGTTCTATTTACTAAATTCTGGAGGCAACACTTGCACGCCAAGCCCTGCTTTAGATTTTTATCGCATCTTAGAGTGACATCTAGTGGTCGTTTGTCTCATGACACCACGGCCTACATGAAGCCCAAACACTCTTTTAATGTTTTAAAATTCCAACAAAGAAACATTTTTCCGCCTTTTTCTGCCTAATAGTTTGTGTTGCTCTTGCTTACTACAACAAATTACAAATCCTACCATCAGATACACTGAATTTGAGGTGACATGTTTATCAATCTCTCTTTGAGAAATTATTATTTCTGTAGGACTCAAGATCATTTAGAGCAATGACAAGAAAGCAGCAACCAAAGCAAAAATTCTGAATATATCCATTTTTTTGCTACATCAAACTTTAAATGTCACTTCATTTAATAGGCAAATATTGTAGTTTTACTCAACTACATTTAGATAGCTATAGCCACTTTTCTAAATAACTTAAATAACAATCTAAGGAATATTATATACCACAGGATTATTTTTAAACCCACTCTGCAGCATGTAGACTAAAATTATAATAACTAGAGTCAAAATATGATCATCTAAACAGCATATAAAGTCTTTAAAATTAGCTCCATAGTTAATGGCTGCAACAATAAAGTCATGAGCACAGTAATGCGTCCAATATTGTACTGCAGTAATATCATATTAAATAATGGGAAATAAGCACCCCACATCCTACACAAAAGTTCTTTTACTTTTTGCACTCCATGCATATGTACTTCACCTGAAGTAATATTTTGAAGTATTTGTACACTGCAGTATTGGCCACTTTTACTTAAATTATCTTTTAGCAGTTTTAGCACTTTACCACTGCATAAGCAGTACCTGCAACCATTACCCACTATATGCTATAAATATTACGCACTGTATTCCCCCTTTGCTATGTGCTTTACAATGTAATACTCTTGCTCTTTCGTGCGTTTTTTTGCTCCTTGATGAACCTCCCAAGAGCCCCTTCTCTTTCACACAGCTGCAGAGTTTCCTTGTGGCACGACAGTAGCCAGTTTTTTCCTTTACTGCATGTCTTTGCTGAGTAGTATCTACGGTTATATAAAAAGTCATACCTCATAAAATAGCTAAAAACAGCCCCTAACTTCAGCACCTAAGCGACGTGCTTGCTGCTCTTTCCAACATCTGCCCAACACCTTTAATACATTCAGTCTAATCTGCCTATGTTTGCTCTCATCTGTGAGTTACCATCATCACCGTGTGGGTGGTTAAGATTGATTAACAATAACAGCAGCTGACTGGACAGGAATAATTCACCAAAAACAAAGCATCTGTGAATCAAGAAGGCCGGTGATGAGAGAGACAGAAAAAGGGGGGAAACCGCCACTTCCTATGTTGCCAAGTGTTCTGATGTCGGCTAATTGAAGCTTTGTCACGCAGATTGGGGCGGGGGAGGTTCAAAGGCGAAACGGCCGTCCGGCAACAACACACGGTTTTATTTCAGGAGGCTCGCCCGCTTTGATGTGCACCATTTCTTCTGCACATGCCGGCTTTGATACAAGAGGTCACCCCGGCTGGTTGAGAGAGCTTACAGAACACAACAGGGCCTCTGGGAAAATGAGCGTCCAGGTCACAACAGGAGAGCGACAAGAACCGGACGCGAGTGAGCTCAAGAGGCAAAATTCATATTCATACAAAGATCACGCAAAATGGACAGATTCAATAACAGGACTTGTTCAACTTGACCTTACTGAACTAGTTCATTACTTGGCTGTACATTTCACGCTTACGTATTCTAAGTGACTACTGCAAGATATACACTAGCACCACAGTTTGATCTGTTCTCTATTCTCAGTGTATTAACTTATTATCTTAAAGCCGTTATGCCTGAGAGCTTTATAGGTGTCTTGAGGCCGCGTAGTAACCTCAGTGGAGACCCCAGTGTCTCTAAACATGCAAGCACAGGTTTGTAAGAATCCTCCTTGATCATCTATAGTGCACGTCAGGATTGAGGCTGCAAAGCATATTGTTGGTGGATCGCTGTGCGATAAAAAGGCAATTTTGAGGTGTTTCATTTTCATTTGCCATGCAATCAGCACAAAGCTAAGCCTAACTTTACACGAGCCTTTTCAGGCAAACTGATGGCACTTCTGAATGGAACCTTTCCTAAAACAGTCACAGGTGATCTATGGCCTGGGCTGAGTGATGCCAGTAGTTAAAGGTAAAGATAACAATGCAGGAAGATTAATGTTACTGCTGTTACAATTCCTTCTCTTTGGACTCGTAAATATGTCTTTGGCAGAACTTGTGATTATAACAATTGACAGCCAGTCGAACACTTGCTTAAGTTTCCCAGCAGAGGGGTAACAACCCTTAACTCAGCTTTACAGTGTCTTTTCACTGTCAGTGCCTTTGTTCTTTGGCATAAAAGGCAAAAGCTCCACATGGAGATGCAGACAGACACTTTGAATAGCATGCTGATCAATAAAGACCATCTAGCATGGAGATCATGTTGGGGACTTCAGAGTGCAGGTCGTTGAGGTGTCACTGATGGTGCTCGCAGACAGAAAGGGTTTGCGCTGTAGGTCATCTCCAACCATACAAGAGCAAAGGGGCAGTTATGTCAGGACTCAGATACAAATGTTCTCTTTAATGGCGTCTGACACTTGGGAGGAACATCAAGGTTAGAAAATTGTCTCACAAGTGGAAGGTTGATGGTTTAAATTTTCAACTAGTGGTGGTGGCACAAGAAAGCTGCAAACTTTGGCCAAATCAATATTAAAATAGACAATGCAAATAACTAATCAACACAAGTACATTTGATTTTTTACAACTTTTCCAATTAAACTAAAAAAATGTTTAACTAACTTATATCACATCACATTACAGAGTGGACAAATGATTAGACGGTGAGCACATGGGGAGAGGACAGTAAGACCCATCTTTATTGCCTTTCTGGTAGTTCTGCATCTCGTTTTAGTTCTTTTGGAAATATTTTCATTCACTCTTTTTAGTTAGTTAGCATCTGTCCACTAAACCTCGTCAATCTTGACAAACAGTCACCGTTGCTTTTTTTTTACTCATCTTTATTTTACTGCCTTACAGCTGTAGTGACCCAAACACGTGATGCTTGTGGACCTTACAGGTCTTACCCATTCAATTATCTTCACTGAAAGTGGTGCGTTTTGCACTTGCAGCAGCACCAACAGTGGTTTGTTTACAGTCGAAGGATTAAAAACTTGTTTTTAACATGAGCAGTACTAGTCAGCAAAAATGCACCACCCACAACAACAGAAAATCCGAAGGATGTGACAAAGAGCTGGTGAAACTAATGCCAAATGATCTTTGGAAGGTGCTCTGCTCTAACTAAACACGGAGACCAAACTAAAATGACTACAACGATTTCCTTTAAATCTAAGAGTCACATCTGAGTCTACAGGCCTCACAGAGTGCCTGCTGAGGGCGAGGTCTGCTGAATGCAGAGAATATCAGCATTATCGCCTGCTCCTTTCACTCTCCCCATGATGAGCTGTGCTGCCGAGTGTGTTGTTGCTTAATTCCCTCTAACTACAGCCCTGTGTAATCACATACCCCAATTAACCACCTCGGCTTCCCGTTTCCTGCATCGTGCACAACGCCCCGTCTTCTCGCCACACCGCGTAATTAGCTTTCATCTGAAAATGAAAAGAAAGGAGCACCTCAGCAATTGTGCAGCCACTCTCTCTTTCTCCCTGTCTCTACCCATCTCTCTAGGACTCTACTTCTCATATCATAATGGCCTGCAATTTCAATCAGATGGATTTTTATCGCTGAAACTATGAAGAATTGGCTCTCATCCTAGTCCCTCCCTTCACCACCCCCAAACAAGCAACCCGCCTCATTTGATAGCTTGTGAGACAGCTATCAGAGAGAGTGCTTGTTGTGACTGGGAGGTCTTGGTTTGGTATTTACAAAGGATCTAATTCCCTTTTCTGGATCTGTGTGGCATAATGGAGGGATCAGGCTTGACATGTTCCAACAATGCACTGCACTAATTAATTTACATCAATCTAAATGGGAAAAGACCAAATAAATCCTTTGGAGATTTCTTTTCAGTTTGATCATGTCGTCGCTTTAATTTATGATTTTTATGTTTATCCTGATCACTTGGGTTGCATGTGTCATTTTGTGTCAGTCTATGGGTATAACTTTAATTTCTGGCAGAAAATGGACTTCAAATGAAAATCTTAATTACTGTATGCATTCCAGTCCATTTTTACAGTGCTTAAAAAATTATCCTATGGAATCATGCAAAACGACTCATTAAGTGACATTACTCATTACTAAAATAATTACTACATAACTTTTATACGTACAAAAATACCATAATATCTGAACAGCATATACATCTAACATCAGTAAAATAAAATTGAGCAACACAAGGAGAGAAGATTTGCATATATTGGCACGAGTCGAACAACAAGTTAACTAAGTAAAGTGCTTTGGATAACAAACTTTTACACTTACATTTCAATTTTGTGACTCCTGACCAAGCAACATTTGTTTGGTTAGGTTAGAATTTTGGCCTGGTAAATTTTCATTTTTACCACCATTTAAGTTGATATTTGAACTTGTCTTTGTGTCACTTTTGCTAGCGCTCACAGTTGAGAGACAAAGTTGTCGCTTGGTATCTTTCAGCTCACTGTTAGCGTGAGAGCCTTCCCTGCAGATTAAACGAGAGATGATATCATTAAGAACTTATCAGCAGCATGAATGCTCCTCACAGGTTCAGCGGTAATGTGACATGAACACTTTGGTGTCACCAGGAACAGTTCCAGCCGGATGGATCATTGTTCAGTCATACAAGAGAGCAGCCTGTTAATGATACAGCCCTGACATTTAACACATAATGAGGTGTTTCATCTGGATCTCCTTTGCAATTTGCAGGTGGAATGAACCTAAGAACTTTTAGTTCTACAACATGGTGAAGGTAAAGCCTCTATGAATTCCTGTTTCTTGCTGCTTTACTCCTTGGCTCGTTCTCCCCGTCTCGCTGCCCAACCATCCCTTCCCCCCCCTTTGCCTCTCCAACTGTTTGTTCTCTTATTTCTCCTTGTCCTGAATGAATCGATGAGGCGCTCGTTAGCCCAGGGATGTTCATCGGCAAGTGCTTGCTCAGAGAAGAGATTGGCCTACAGCGGGGGGAAAATGTGTAGATGGGGCAAACTGAGGCTCGCTATGCACTTAAAACACTTGAATGCATCGAGCAGCCTCGAGTGGACAAACAACTTCAGAGGTGATGCATCTAAAACCTGAAACACCATGTGGTATCATCAGAAGGAATTAATGCTTGGCAAAGTTATCTTAAATGAAATAATGAAAATTGTTTACATCACCAATAATCGCTGATTTCAACTGCATCGGATTCGTTTTCTTCCTTTTTTACAGGAATGTTAGCCATGCTAGCAGTACACTGAGGCTGCCCTCGGACATGGTGATGAAGCTGTGAGCTGAATGCTAACAACATTATCCTAATGTGCCCACAATGATAAAGCCAACATGCTAATGTTTCGCAGACAAACACAAAATGCAGTGCTACAGATGATCCTAATGCATACGTGATTAGTTTTGCAACTATCCGAACAAGGAAACACGTGGATGAAAAGCCAAGGGAACAAAATGTCAACATGGAAAATTACCAAACATGTAACAAGGGTTACGGTCCAAGGCAGGATATTTTTTAAACGAATGACAGCAACATTTATAGCAACGTTTATGACCAATGGCTTCAAAAAGACATGGATGGGATGAATGGCAGGTGTACAGTCCAGGACGGTTAACAGCCCCTATAAAGCAGCTGGCGGTTACGTATTAGTTATATAAAAAGGTCGTTTTTGGGAGACAGGGTTCACATGGGAGTAGTGTTTTTCTGATATTTCTCTGCTGATAAAAAGGTGGTGCTACTTTGTTATAAAGCATTTTTGTCATATCTCATTAGAAACAGTGTTATTTCACTCACTCGCCATTTCACATGAGTGGAGCTGGCTTGCTGGTTTTCATACAAACAAAATCATTTTCATCTACAGGGGGACAAAGAGGCATCTCGAGCATGAATATGTATTTGAAGTTGAAGGGGGGGGAGGTGTAGCTGTTTTTATAATGATTCGATATTTCTACACAATTTCCACTGAATAATGGCTCCATTTGGGTAGATAATCACTTTCTCAAACTTTCTAAACATACACAACTGATCTCTGTGCCTTTAGTAGTAGTTAGAGCAGACATGGACAGATAGACACGAGACACTGAGACATTTCTTTCTTAACAGAATGACAACGTGGTAAACATATTTATGCAATTGACACGCTCTTTCAGTTTCAATAGATTAAGTTTGCCAAGCAGTGCATTCATTTTTCATTAGTTCTTCTCTCTTGTCACATAATTTATACAGTGGCTTGCAATATCTTATGTACTATACAGCAAGACAAAAAAACACTTGGAGAGCAAAATGTGCTTATGAAGTATGTGTAGGAGGGTTGATCTTGTGTTGTTAGCCTTTGATATCATTCAATCAACAGCGAGTATGTGGGTTGTACATGCAAAGGAGAGCTTATCCTCATCTTATCTTTTAAGCCTGTCCAAATATGACATTTTTGAACAGAGCAGCTGGTTGTCTTCTGCATTTACTGATGTTTATCTCACTATGTGCGTATACAGTGTGCTTCTTACCAATGCGTTGCTTTCGTGGTGAATTCACATCTGTTAATGTTTGATGCTAACACTCGAATAAGGAAGCGGGAAATTTTCCACAGCGCGCGACTGTATGGAGGTGGACGTAAAGTAACTGCAGCACTCCTGCTGTGAATAAATAAAGCGAATCGAGACACTGATGGAAAGATACTATTACCTGACTAATTCTGGTTTAATGTTGTAACAGAGAAGTAATTTTTACAATTATAATAAATGATTGCAGTTGCTCTGTTATCATACTTCCTCACTTCCAGAGGGCAAAATGTGCACGGGAGCCAGTGGTGGCACAGTCCCTCCAAATCATAGACTGGCCACATGTGTTCAGAAATTAATGTAAGCTGGAATTAATTATTATTGTTCCAAATAATAGCCTTAACCCATATTCATAATTACATGTGATGCTACAATTGTTTAACAGCTGCAGCAAGACAGATGATCACTGCAACGGATGCAGCAGAGTCAATATTTTTTTGGGGTTGTGTGTGTTGGACCTAATGTTGGTGAGCTCTGGTCAAACTTTGTGACCTGTACTTTGGTTCTATTTTTGACCCTCAGAATACAAGTCCCTCAAGGATTTTTCTGCCCTTTTGATTGTTGTCTGATTTTGCCGCAGCTTTTCTAAAAACACACTGATGCTTCTTGCAATGGTTTTAAAATGTTTTGCCAGGCGGCGCAAAATAACTAAGGGCGATATCACACATTCCTGGAGCGACAGACATATCGGTATAACACCGCAGTCATTGAGGGTTTCATTGTGCCAGTTTAGGTCTGTCTGAGTTTACGCTGAACTGAACTGAACCCCACCTGCAGCCACACACAGCTTTACTTTGCCTGGGCCTGCAACCAGCATCACAGCAGACACCAGACCGTCAGATCAGCACCATGCCATACTATCAGAGTGACAGAGACCCTCTTGCCTCTGAGGTTTGCATACGGAAGAAGGGTTTATCCTCTTAATAAAAAAAAAAAAAAAACTGGAACCTAAAATCACAGGAACACAGGAGGGATCATTGCTGCACTACACCACACTCCCCTCCTCTCCTCTGCTCCCCATCAGTGAGGGATTATCCCTTTCACTTAGTGCGCACACCGCTAATTTCTCCTGCCAGGTTCAACTCCCAGAATGCACCAGGGAGATTGGCTGTCTCTACTCCTTTTCTTTCTCTCCCCTCCTTGTCGCCAGTTCCTCTTTTACTTGCTCTCATTCCCTCTGTACCTGGCTCCCTGACTTGTTTTATCTCTCTGCAGTTGGGAACACAAACCCCAGTGTTTCTTTCTCCTCATCTTCTTTGATGGTGTTTTACAAATTCGCTTGGCAGACTACAGAACCACATTCCTGGGACTCAAGGCTGCACGCATGTGCCTAAAAACAAGATTAAGGTGCATACCTCTTGTAAAACAGGTGTTGTCAGCTTCTAACAGGTTGAATTTTCCTTTTTTCTTAACTGCTGCAATCCTCCTTTTTTTGCCTCATAAGACAGCAGGTATTAAACACAAACGAGAGTGAGCAGTGCTTTTTGTTCAGAGAAACATATTCATTTTACTCCTCTCATGATAGGTCCTTAAGGACAAGCTAAGCACAAAGTCTAATATTTCTTTTAACAATGCATCAGCTGTGGAGGTCTGATTTTCTTCCACATGCTTGCGAAACCTCTGCTACGGATGGCGGATAAACACCGCAGTAAAAATTTTTATCTTCAGCACCAGCGCAAAACAGAACAAAAAAATCCATTACAAAGTGAACTTTTACCATATTTTCAATGCACGTGCACCCAATAATGTTAAACCGATTCCTCCTGGATATACAAAGAGTTACTTAAGGTAATCAGTGGTGAACTAAGCACATTTATTCAGCTACCATTTTAGAGCTGCAGCAATTAGGTGACAGATGATTTTACCGATACATAACTGGAAACTATTTTTCATAAGTGATTATTAAGCACAATTACAACAGAGAAAAAATTAAAAATAAAACATAAAAAACACATATAAAAAGACCTACTTTACTTTACGGTACTCCATTGTATAACACTGTCAAGTTTTCATAACCCTACATACCATTTCAATCTAAGGGGATGCAAACTTAACTTAACTTAAAATAATACCTACAACATAATAATAATCCACCATCATGTAGGACACATTTTTCTTCATCATCAGAGGTATGAAAACTGATCACTGAATGTACATTTTTAAACATTACAGCAAAATAACAGAAAGAAATTATAAACGAACTCAAACGCAATGTTTTTGCATCCAACTGTGCCTTTCTATTAACAATTCAATATCTGCCACTGGTGAAGTGAATGACATCATTACGGTTGCCCCTGTAAGATGAATTATATAAGGCAGCAAGTAAACAGTTTGTCCTATAGTTTAATGTTGGAAGCAGGGAAAAATAGGAAAGTCTAACAATCTAAGCGACTACAGTGACTAGACAATTGCATCAGAGCATCTCCAAAACATCAAGCCATCTGGGGTGTACCCTCTATGCAGTGGTCAACAAAGGGCAACGTGTGAACAAGTGAGAGCGAAGTGTGGCTTCATCTGATCCAGTCCCACAGGAACTACTGTAGCATAATGCAGCTGCAGACTGGTCCCAAAGACCAGGCACATTGTGGCTCATTTGTGTTTGATAAGACCTAAAGGAGCATTATTCACTTGTACTGTACGGACAGCTTTGTTTGCGATTGTGAAGGAAGCAGTCTGTAGCTTACCAAAGACTAGAAACAGGAAACAGTTGCTCTAATAGCTACAAGCAAAACAGTCCCAGCATTCTACTGCATGTTCACACCATTACTTTTATATCTTTTCTTCACCTCGCAGATTGTATCTTTGTATCTCTGTTTACTCAGCGGATCAAGTTAGTCTCTCACCTCTGGCTAATTCTCACACCCTGCTGATGAATTCCATTGTGCAGAACGCCAGGCTATAAAAATCGCATAAGCCCAAGAATACATAGTAGGTATCATGGTTTTCATGCCTGCTCAGCAAGTTTTGTTCGAAAGCAACTTGCAAGGATGAGTGCAGACAGCAAAAATATAGATATTTATAAAGTCACACAAAGCCCATGGGAATATTATACTTGATTGCATTTGTGCACCTGTAATTAGAGGCTGTAGCTAGAAGAGGACACAGAAAATAACCACCACCCTTAAGCATTGGGGAGGGAATTTAAAAACGATACAACTGAAATGTAATACGTTACAGTGGCTATAACCAATATTTCTATAAAGCACAGATCATAAAACTACTTGCATGTAAAAGTGGCCACTATAGTGATGAATCCAAAAACAATCATTACTGAGTCTGCAGTTACCTTTAGCTACACAGAGTTTTATAGCATCTTTTAGGTCATTTTTCAGCTTTCTGACCCGCCAAGGTGCAGTTGTGGTCTACTTATCACCGTCATAACTATTTTTTGCCTTAACAAGGAGCTGTCCAGCTCACATAGCTCTAAAAACCAGAGCCAGACATAAGCTGATAACAGAGGCAGGATGTTTTGGAGGCTGCACTGGTTGGAGGCTCCAACTCTTGGATCCTTCGTGGGCCAACCTATCCAAAGAGTTTTTTGCACACTAGCAATAAAAAAAGAATATGGCAGATGCAGACAATGAGTAGTATAATGACCAACTGGGAAACAGCCAGTGAAGCAGACAAGGAATGCTCCAGAGAATTCACTTCTTTTTGGGTTGACCTTTGCATCTGAACTGAGACCTAAAATAGATCTACGGTGAAAGTTTTTCGTTTAATAAATCATCTCAAACACACATTAAAAATGATGGCAATGTTATTTGTATCACCTTTACATGTGATAACATCATTGCAGCACTTTTCCACTGCACCTAAAACCCTTAGTGACATTGACAAAAAGTAAAAAAATTCATAAATATTTGGGCTACAAATCTGAAAATGATACAACCTGTACTAGGCACAAATATCCAGACCTCAAACCACGTGCTGCATTTCTGCACACCAATGACTAAAATGGAGCAAATTAAAGGGCGACTTCACCAACTTTTAACTTGCTTTCTATGGCTTTATTTACAGTGTTAATGTCCATTAATGGTTTTTTAAACTTCCCTTTTACTCTACTATATCAAAATAATTCTCCACCTCTAGTTGAAAAACTCCTCTGGATGACATCACCCGGAGTAGGGTTTTTTTTTCGTCATTAAGAGTTCAGATGATGGCATCCGGGAAAGCTGTGAAAAAGCAGGCTGACCATGATTACAACCTCCATAGCATGAGCAACGAGACGACGTAATCACAACTAAAGGTTCCTCCAAGTGATGTCATCTGGAGTCATTTTTTCAGCCAGCAGTAGAGATATTTGAATATATTAAAGTCAAAGGTAGGTTTAATGGGATTAATTTTCATGCACTTCTTAAACTAGATCCAAAGAAGCAAGTCAAATATCAGTGAAGTTGTCCTTTAAACGAAACTGAATGAAATGATGCTGTTTCTGATCACTCCCCCTCAGTGTCATCCATGGCTGACCTAGCTCGCCCCCGTCTCCCTTCAAGAAGATTAGTCCCTCTGTGCCCCCCTGTGCCCCCCTTTCTCTGTCTCTTTGTAAACCTCACTACATGTACACAGCCAGCATCACAAGTGTTGCCGCCAATGCTGACATTATCCCGTCTCCTTGGCTCACCACAGCGGCTGCTGCTGAGCTGTTTGTTTAGGAATCTGGGCCCGAAAATTGTATTCCATCGACCATGCTCGCTATCAACACACAATTATCTGGGTTAATCATGTGGAACTGTGGCAAATTCACCTGGGGCTCAGGAACTAATGACATTCGCGTCTGGCCCTGCTTTAGTGAAATGGCCCCAGCACCTGCAGCAGGAACACGGAGATTGCCAAAGAAAATTTGGTCTCATTTCGTCCTCCTCAACACCTCCGCCTCACCCACCCTCTCCCTTTATAACTGGCACCACCCTTCCCCCTTTCCAATCGCTCTGTCTCTCTTTCCATTTCCATCCCACTTTGCTCTTAAATTTGTTAATCTTTCAGTGTTCCTCGTCTGCTCCTCCTTTTTTTTTTTGTTTCTCTCACACCTTCTACTATTGGCGAAAAAGGGACATCCACAAATGCAGAGTCGCACGCACACAAGCACGCAATCCTCACTGCTCTTGTTTAATCACTGTCTTTCCAGCTTTGCTACCTGTGCAACACCTGAGCGCTAGACGGCAAAAGTGAGGAAGTGATATAGATGATATCTCACGACATATTTGCAACTTCGGTTCCGGACAGAAAGCGACTTGTGTTCTCGCTGTATAATTAAGAAAGTGATTGAGTGCAGTCAGCAGGGTGTTGATGCTCTTTCTCCATCACACGTTCTCTCCCTTGCTCCCTTTGTCTTTTTTTATCACACAATCATACACACCACAGAGTCATTTCCACCAACTTAAAGGAAGTAGAGGAACTCAATGCTCATAATTATACATCAATACAAACATATGTTTCCCAATCACAGATGTCATCCATGTGTGAAATGGGTGTCACACCACTGGAGGTCTCATTATTTGTCAAGTGTGTGCGCATGTGTGTTTCAACACTTTGGCTACCACCCACACAGGTCACAGTGACTATGTAATACACCTCAACTGTTGATAATCTCAGGCAGGGCTTTTGCATGCTGCGCATACTGTACGCCAAATTCTATTTCCAACAATCCTTGTTGAACGCAGTGTGCGAAACAAATCCCTCCTTCCTCTGGGAATGCGCTGGTCAGCATGGACACATTTATCATTCCGCTGGACAGCAGTAGATAGACTGTTCGTTGCGTTTTTTTCCACACCCACACCTTGCATGTGCTACAATTGTCTTTTGACAAGACATTAATGACAATTGTGGTGGTGGTGGTGACTCTTAGCGCTTGCTTTGCACGAGGATGAGTCGGCCAAAGACACAGTTATCCCACTGCTCTCCCTTCTGGACTCATAAACATAATCGCCCAGAAGCTACATATATTAGAGATCGAACTTAAACTCAATCTTTAATCTTGTGTGTAGCATTAACCATCTTTCCCTGAAAATGTCATAATGCTAAATTTGCTTAAAAGTAAAGGTTCCTCTGTTTGTCAGAGCAGATGACATCCAACAGAGTGTGTTAAGGCAAGTGTAGACATTCCTTTGCAAAGGTTAAAAATAAGATCAGCCCCAAGCCCTAAAAGGTGTCAATGCTGAGGCTTTTCATTTGAGTTGCTGTAACATTTTAAAATAAACATTAGCTAGAAATTCAAGTGTATGACTCTTGTGTCAAAATATAGGGTTTTAGGGACGGATCATGAGAAAATAGGTGGGAATTTTGTGTCTGCTTGTGATTTTGTGTCTGTTTTTAGTAATTCCGTACCTGCTTCTAGTCATTTTGCATATCTTGTTTGATAGCTCAAAGCTTTATTTTTGAGCCATTTTATGCATTATATAACTTCAGAGGCTCTGAAAACTGCTATTTAAGCATGGAATCCAATCTATGAATGCAGTGAAAGCATAAAGTTCTCTGTGCGGTTGTAGAATCCAGCAATCAACTGTTCTGCCATGAAGAGAGTGAAGATGCCAAACTGTCGCTAAAATGTCAGATCTGCCACTGAACTCAATGTAGAGTCAGTGACCTCATAAGGTGTGCAAAATCTAAGCTAAAAGGCAACTTCAGTGGAGGAAAACATGAGAAAGGTTCACTCAACTCTCACTCATCTTTGAACACTCAGCATTTTGAGAGAAAACTGCTAGTTTGAGTACTGTGCAGCACAATCACCAAAGTTGCAGCTTATTGCCATTTGGAGCCACCAATAGAGACACACGTGCACAGAAATGGGATTGAGCTTTATATATCTCTATCTACTCCTGTCTCTCAAACACACAGGGACATTTGTGCACAAAGACACATTTCTGTGCACAGAAATATATTCCCAATTGTAGAGCTAATTGAAAAATGCTTACCAAAATAATCAAATTTAAAGCATAAGAATGCATTCAAGCCCACATGCAAAGCAACATCAGGGCACACACAAAAAAAAAAAAAAAAAGGAGCTTGTCTTGTTGCTCTGCAGTCTGTGACATGGTTTAACAGTCTCACAGGATCCATAAAACGCCCCCAAAGGCTTCACATAATCTTTCCTTTTTTCCTGCTTAATAGGAGATAATACAAGTGCGCACCCTGATGAATCAATATGCAACAGCAGCTTTAGTTTGATAATTAATACCAGTGTCGGAAATAGATTTGTGATCTGGCAGGGCAGGTCTGATATGATTCTGGTCTCCCCTCTCTCTTCCTCCCTCTCTCTCTCTTACACACACAACAGCCAAAGTCCCTGTTCCTCTCTCTATCCACATCCCATTGAGCTAATCTCATTCATTTTTATTTTCAATAGTGCTAATTCTTTGACTAAAGCCTGTTATCTCATTAAAGGCCCCGCGATGGGATTCGATGGCATCCTGACATCTGTATTCATTCCTTTCGAAATTAGTCCTGACTCAAATTTAATGAAAAAACACTTGGAACAGTGGAGATTAGACGTCATGCCAAGTATCACAGAAGTAGGGGGAGGGAAAAAAAATCATCTAGTTAGGTTTGGTTACATTTTTGGCAGAGTGGATTAGCGCTAACTCGACTGCTGTTGGCCTACCTTTTACTTGCTTGTTTTGACTCTTTTACATTCCATCTATAAGACAGATATTAGAGAGTGCACTGGCTTTCCTTAAGGTATTCTAAATGTGTGTGCGAGGAGCGGTAATTCAATTTTAAATGCTCTTAAAGTGTGAAATGGTGAGACGAGACAAAAAGGAGCACCCTGGGCCTCAGCAGATAAACTGGGAATGCACAGAAAGTGGATTCCCTCTCTCGTCGGCAACTGCTAACTTCCCACCCTGCCTCTTGCTCCCTTTTCATCCCCCCACCTCCTTTCCTACGCCATCGCCCTCGTCAAAAGCCTGTGTCGGTTGCAGTGCTGATAATTCCATCTGTTTGGAAAAAAAGAGATGAAAGCATTCATGGATGAAAAGAAACTTGGATTTAATCTTTTGCCGTCTTTCGCGCTCTCTTCCAGTACACGGTGTTGATCGTTTTCTTTAGGACAGGAGCGAGGAATGAGGGAGACGCAAAGAGAACTGGAGAAAGAAAAAGATGGAAATGAGAACTGAAAATAGAAACGGGGTGAGCTCATTTGGAGGCCCAAGTGAGGCACGGTTGTGGACAGCTTCAATAGAATCAGTTTACCCTTCCAAATGTACACACAGTGACCTGATGAAATGGTGGCCTGGGGACGGAGAGAGGCCACAGATAAAGAAAAGCCATTGTTTCCTCCTGTGCCTCATTTGGCCCTCGCCATGATAAGGCCTTCGGCTCTGAGGTATCTGTAGTCACAAGGTAAGAGTCTTGTCATAAAGGAGAGATAGAGAGACTACAGAATGGACTCAGAGGAGCTATGGGGAGGCCCAGATGGAAGAGGAATGAATGCAGAGAAAAACAGGCTAAGAGGTTTATTCACTCACAATATAAAATAAAACTATTAACTGCTCAAATGGAATCTACCTCATGTTACTCATTTGCCAGACATGGTGAGTTTGTCTTTTTAAATAAAAGATTCACTCAGAATTAGACACACGAGTAGCTCTCCCTAAACCCTTTCTTTGTGCATACTGTAGGTGTTATATTGGTGTTGCATATGGCAAGGTTTTCGAGGACAAATGTAACCATATATAACAAAATTATTAAATTAGGTGTATTAAATATATTAGCTTGGTAATAAAGGTGTGAGCAGGTTGTAGAAAATGATGCCAGTTCACTGTACGTAATGGATTTTAAGCTAAAATTGTAAATCTCGGCACAAAACGGACTTTGACATAGTTAGAGATAATCAAAGAGGTTAATTGGTTAATTGGTTAAGGAGCCACTGGTCAAGGCGATAAGCAACAGAAACAGTCTAGTTTTGGGAAATGTGGCTACTTCCAGAATTTCACCATACTGCCTGCAGTCTGTGATCTTTGTCTGCAGACAGATCTCTCCATTTCCTCTGCAGTGACTGTAAAATTAGTGCCACTAACTTTTGCAGACCCATGGATAGTGGCAGTGGATGTAAATGTGCTTTTGTTCACATTTTCATCTGCTCATTTCCTTAAATTTGGTTAAAATGTGTCCTATATTTGGTGTTAAAACTTACTATTCACTACTGAATACATTTGTGGCTGCTGCTTGGCAAGTTAGCAAAACTGAAAATCTTTCCATCACCAGACAAGAACGCTAATCACGGACACATACGTCAACATTTGCTTGCTTTCTCTTCTTTTCTTATCATGTGGTCTGTATGGTACAGTGAGGCAAATTTGGTTATAGCAACAATTTGAACAATAAGGGAAAGACTGGGATGTGATTATTAGAAAGGCAACTATTAACTGCACAGTTAAGACTGGTCACAAACTCCAATCCCCTGCATGAAACTTTGAAAGTGTTCACACCCATCCAATAACATGACCTCTACAAATGCAATGCAGTGTACGACAAAACTGGTAAGGGAAGGTCCTCTTTACATAATTTTTTTTATTCTTGAAGCATGTTCCTGAACATATCTGTTGCACTATTTTCTGAAAAACCAGACAACTGCTCATGCTAGATGCTGCTGTCTTTCCTAGCATGAGTGTGGTGTATTTCTCAATTTATTGGCACTGCCTTTTCTCCAGTGGACCCCCCTATGACAGGAGCCAAGGTTGCTGGAAGATTATGTGATGCCACTGCAAAGCCTTGAGAAAGTTCTCAGTGTGCTCAGAGAGCCAAGAAGCCCAGTGCCAGGCCACGGACCTCATTATCCACCACAGACTGGCCTGAATGCATGAAATGGAAGGAGGAGAAACGGTGAGAAAGAGGAGAAACAAATGGAGACATGCAAACATAATACAAGTGAATAACCTGTGACTTATTATTTTAATCAAGAAAAGGAGTAGGACAAATCGAAGAAAATACCAAGGGAAGAATTAAATAAGGGACAGAATCTCTTGTTCTTAGTCTCGAAAGCCTAAAAAATCTTCTGTCCCATATAAACTCATTTGTATTTTACCTAATCAGTGGCCGAATTTTATGTTTTCCTTGGGTCTTGGACAAACACAAACAACCACCACAACTCCATTTTTACAGATGCCAAACATGCACTTAAATACAGCACAAATGGAAGCACAGGAACTCAAACCACTAACTAACTAACTGTTCATCATCAGGGCCACGGGCCACACGTTGTCACAAACACCAGTTTGATGTGCACATTTCCCAACATGACAGACAACTACTGCAGAGCTGTGTCAGAATCACTGAGCCCAATAATGAGGATAGAAACCTCTACTCACCTACAAGTTCGGCACCTTGGATCTGCTGCTCCATTTGAAGAATAGAACGTATCCACGGAGTTCTTCTTGTCCCAAGCTGCTTAAAAAAGTAAAACTTTAGCATCTCGAGACAAAAGTTTCAGCTTCACTGGCGAAGCTAATGATAAGCTAACATTAGCTTAGCCTCCAGGTGGGTCAACGTTGCTAACGTTAGCATTTACTAACGAAGGGATAAAGTGTTCCGCATTTTTATGGGTAAATGTCCGTTTTCCTGCTTCTTCTGACTCAGTGCGGTGTTGGGTTCCTTACAAAGACCTTCTTGACGTTTAGTTAAAGCTCGAACTGTTGGAAACCGCTGACCTCTCCACGTCCGAACACGTTACTGTGTCACCAACGACGAGGAAGCTGATTGGTCGCACAGGTGCGCGTTCCCCAGCCCGCCTTCTTCTTAGTAACGTGTGCAATAAAAATAGGAAGTAAAAAAATTAAATAAAGGGTGGAATTGAATTATGTATGTATGTAATACAACGTGTAGTTTAGGAATACTGCATAAATAAATAAATAATAAATTACGTGACACTTAACAACTTAGGTTTTATCTTGGGTGTGAGGGTGGTTTTATATACCCTTTAAGAAAATAAAATAAAAATGCAAGCTCTCAATGTTGTGGACAAGTTAAATCTGTTAATTTCATAGTTTGCAAAAGTTTATTCAAAATGTTGTAGATTATATACATTGCATAAAGGTTTTTCAAATTAATTTCGAACAGCTTATCAAGGCCACACTGAATGACACACCTCAGCCCTTTTTTTGACTTGTTGGAAAAGCACATCGTCCGCCCGAGGACACCAGCATCTTCCCAGGAGGGGTGGCAGTTGAGGTGTGGGGGTGCTGGACTTGATCTAGCCCACAGCCCCCCCAGCCCCACATTTGCCGTGGCCGGGGAACAGAGAGCCCATATGGCAGCCAAGCGTGGCTTCAGCCAGCTCGGGCTCATATGTATGGAAAACACAAGGTCTAGAGAGGAAAGTCACGGGGGGTCACGCTAGTCAGGGAGGCAGCCTGGGGTCGTGGAACAGGTTAGAAGGTCTTGGTTTGGGAGAAGAGGCTAATTTCTTCTACTTGGCTGAGCAAAGGCCTGAATAATTGCACCCCGTGGGTTGGCTTCTGGGTAATGTGGAGGTAGGGCAACACCAACAAGGAGAGCAGACGGGGGAGGTTTACACGAAGGTGATGGGATCACAAAAGGTTGTGTCCGGCTTTTAAAAACTGCTCATTGCATCTGCCTTTTTGTTATAAAGTAGAAACATCTTTGTACATCATTGTTTGTGTCTGACACAGCAGGGTGTGTGTTATTCACGCACACATTAACCTGCCATATCCACTGCAGTTACATACTATCAGCATTAATAACCTTACATAGCAGTTAGTATCACTCACAGCACAAAAGGTGCAACTTAGAACAGCAGATTTAGACAGCGTGTAAAGAAAAAGGTGCGGTTTGTAATGGTGGAGGTGGGCAGATTGAATATTAGTTTTGGATAACAGACCAAATGGATTGTATGAGTTCTGACATCGATCAGCCTTTGACACAACTAGCAAACTCTTTATTTCATAAACATGGAGAAGATGTAAGATTGGTTACTGTCAATTAAAAAAGCCTTGAAAAATGTCACTTTATGAAAAGTCACTACGCTTCTGATTTTACTTCGGGGATTATGCGCAAACATAAAACCTCCGTGTTCCTTCCCTACTTATGACATCATCAGGAGGAGTATCACATCATCCGGAGCTCAGATAATGTTCAAAAAAGAGCAAGTCGAGAACCAGAACCTCCATAGTATGAGCACCGAGTTGAACTCATCAGACAAACAAAGCTCCTTCAGATGATGTCGTCTGTATTCCAGACTTATGTGGAAATTCTTGCATTGTTTACAGATTGCAATATTCCTACATAAAGTACATAAAGTCTCTTTTGGCTTACAGTAGCTCCATGAATCTAGTGAATCTAGTGAAGAAGCCATTTGAACTGTATTTTCAAGTGTTTTCAAAAGCCTGAAAACTGTGACTTCCACAGACGTCCACATTGTTGCTGCTGTGCTCATCTTAGAGGACTCCTGGTGGTGATGCTGGAGTGGACTGGATCGTCTTGTGATTGTTGGAAAATAAGGGTCACTTTTTAAAACCCCTGGTGACGAAGGAGACGTTTAGAGGCGCTGAGGGCCGGGGAAGTGAACGTGACACGCTCAGGTGTAATTACACTCACCTAGTTCACAGCGGAGATGAAGAGGAGAGGGGATGGAGAGGCACGGTGGCGTCAGACATGAGTGTCAACCCCCCTCCCCCTCTTTCTCCCTTTTGTCACTGTATCATCTCAAGGTCTCACTTGTGTTTGCCTTTTCCAATTATCAAGGTGTGAGTGCAGGCTTCCACAGCTGCCTCCTTCAAATACATAATGTTAACTATACTGAACTTGAAGAAAAAAAAGAAAAAACATCATTTTCTTTTGTTTGTCTGAAAAAATTGAATTAATTATCACTTACAAATTTCCCTCCTGGCTGCAGCCTCTGCAGGCCTAATGTGATGCAAACACGGCAACTTTGTGTGTTGCTGCGATGCTGTTGGACATCCTCGAACAGGGACTTTGTGTGACGAGGCTGGAGACGACCCCTCGGTGCACATCAGGCTGGGACAACACTGTCCTCTAGTGTCTGCTGCATGTTTCACAGCCACTGTGAAGTGGCTCTGCTGTCAGAAAATGGATTATGACAGTGTAATTTATTATTATCTCATCCCTTTGACCCAGTATTTCAGAGCTTCCCGCTGACGTCCCAGTGACAGGCAGGGCTGGTCACACTCAATCTCCTCACACCCCGAGCCACGAGGCCTTCATCCTTCCACTTTTGTCAACGTTAATTTATCCGTCATAATAAAAGCAGAGTGGGAGTGTGGGAGTTTTAATCACAATGGGATCTGTTAAATGGATTTGAAAAAGTATATAAATGTTCAAAGCTCAAATGAAGGATTCCAATTATCCTCACTGATGGGAGAAATTGGAAAGATCCACGTGTGATTTTGGTCTTCATCTTTGGTTATGACTGAGTGAGCACCTGTCAGCTGTGTCGCGTGGCTACTTCTGCTTCTTGTCCCACAGTTTCCACTTTCATTAGGGGCCATTTCTTACTTTTGCTTTAATTTTATTTTTTTTATCCTTATTTTCAATAATTTTTTTAGTCCACCCTAGTTGTGTGGAACCTCTTTTTAAACTGATTATAGCCTGAATGTGAATCACAGCACAAATGCAAAAGCTAAATGTTGTTTTATTTTATGCTATGTGGACTAAAATGTAAGTTTTCCCCTGCTCAGCATCATATTCTTTATTTTTTCTTCCTATTGTCAACCATGAAAAGACCCACACCAACAATAAATTAATCCTAAAACAAGCTTGATACGTTCTTTTTTGTGCCTTAGAGCTGCATTTTTGGATCAAGCTGCTACTGTAAATACTGTATTCCTAGTGTGTGCGTAAAGGTTTAAGAAATTAAGCCATTTTAAAAACAAAAGCAACAGCATAAGTATGAGATAATGCTAAAAAAAACATGAAGAGTTAGTGCAGGAACAGATCTGAAGGGTGTGCACGGTGCTCTTTATTAAGATGAGAAGTCAGCTTGATTATGCTGAATCCCTTCTTTCAGCAGATGTCACAGATAAATATCAGGTGCTGACAGTTCAGGGCCTTTGTGTCGGTTATCCAGCTGCCTCCACTGCACGTGTCGGCCCACTAGGACAAAGAGCAGGCCGGCCAGCAGGCAGAAAAAGACGGCGACCGGAGCCATCAGGAAAGAGGGGCCGTGCTGGACGCTGAGGTGGAAGGAGGGGCAGTTGAGGACTCGCTGACGGAGGGCAAACTGCTCCAGAGTGTCCAGCACGTGGAACCACATCACGTACATCAGCACCACTGCCAGCAGACACAAGCCTGGACACAAGAGAGACTCTTCGTTTTAATGCCAAGAGATTATTGATGCAAGTGTATATTCTAAGGCATATTGGTTTTAAAACGGTGATTAACTGCACAAAAGAGGCTGCTGATGTATGTTTGAATTCCTGTGCCACAGCTCAAACCTGCGCTCCTACTTTTTCTAAATTATTTTGCGCTTCTTGACCTTTAATTGCACCATTTGCTCACTGTTTGTCGTGTTCCGTCGTGTCATTAGTCCAGTTTAGTCGTCGGTGGAGACATGCACAACAAGTTTTTGCCGAAACCAAACCCAAAATGTTTTTTTAAATGACTGACTGTCAATGCAGTAAATGAAAAACTGAAAGAGAATCATTCAGTAAGTCGCTTTATCGCGTAGAAGCCTTTAAATATCTTTCTGGGTGTAGTTTTGTTAAAAACAATTTACACTTAAAACTGTTCAAAGCAATGTTGGCTCACATACAATGCCCTGTCTGTGTGTGGACATGAACCAAGACATTTGATTTAGAGTCTGAAACAGTGAAGGGAGACTTTCTAATGGTTTGGCAGCTGTGAAGTAGCAGATGATTTGATATGTTGAAATTAAAGATATTGATTATGGATGATGGGTTGTTTTGAGGTCAGCTTTCTGACTTTCCAAAAGACTTTCCATGCACTCAACAGAGGCCGATTTAGGGAAAAGCTTTCCACCTTCCACCAAATCCTGAAGAAAAGCAAAGCACAGAGGGAGGGAGGAAAAAAGCATAAGCTGCAACAAGGAAACTACAAAACAACTATTTTCCGAAGAAACGCTGAAAATGATACACAGCAAAACACACTCTCTCTGCACACACATACACACACACACACACAGGAACCAAACATGCATAAACAAACTGAGGCTTTTTAAAGAACTACGCCCAGTTTAGGCAAAGTGACTTTACAATGGAGCTGCAACAACCAAGCACAAAAACAAGCAAAAATAAATCACTGTTTTTACATTAAAAAATATGTTCTCTTGTTTTATGACTGTTTGAACTTGAATAAATCTTTAACAAATAGAAAAAATAACATTATTTGTAGCAGATGCAAAACACTTTATGGTATTATCAGCATTTTTGCCACAAATGAATGAACAGATGAATTGTTCTGGATATATTTCAAAATTGGGACATCACCCTAAACTAGTAAATTCTGTCTTGAGCACAAAAAGATGAGTGAGATGTGTTTTTGCTGACATATTCTCACCGCCACAAAGCTGAAGGGCCCCACCCACTTTATAGAGTTTGTGGTTGGCCAGGGGCCCGGCGCAGATCACCACTAATCCGCCTGTGACGACAGCTGCGATACCTGTGACGAGGAAGATGCTCCAGAAGGTCCTGAAAACTGTAAGGAAAAGGATGCGTGGATGAAAGAAATGGCTGCTTTAATCTATGGAAACAATGAGTGCAGATTGTAGGAAAACCAACCGATAGCAGAGTGGGGCTCATAAGGTTCTGCATGCAGCTCCAGCCATGGATGTCGGGGCTCATTCAGAGGAAACGGGAAGAGGAAGGCAGTCTGGCAGACTGTTGACGATGGCTGCTTTGCTAATTGGAGTAAATAACCTTAAAGTTGCATCAACTGCTAATTTTTATGCAGAACTGTATATTGCTCCAATGGCCAGTGTATGTTCTTACAGATCCACAGGTCCCATATAGAGTATTCATGAGAAACTGCCATGAACGAGCAGCGCCAAAACAGACCCTCATGAAAGATCCTTACATCGCCGGCAGCCTGCTGGATCAGGAAACATGTCTGATCAGGTTAAAGAGGAGGCCTGTCCTTCCACTGTTGTGTGAAATATTTATATTATCCAGAAGAAACTACAAACGCTACAACCGTCTTCATGCACCCAGGGGCTCAAGGAGTCACAGGGCCTCTACATAAAATGAGTGACATTATTTATGTCTGGGAATCTCTGGAGTTACAGAAAAGACAAACATTTACCACAAGGAGACATAGAATGATCCTAAAGACATAAAAACAGGACAGAGAATGACCAAGAAAAGACAAATGAGAGAATTGAAAGGCATAAAATATGACTAAAGTTAGACACAAGAATAATCCAAAAGTGACAGAAAGAACAAATGAGGCACAAAAATGAAAGTGACCAACAAAAATAAAGACAAAAAGAAAGACTGGTAAAAAAAAATTCTGGAAGCAAACAAATGAAAAAGAGACACAATTATCCTTAAGGGAGAAACATGCTCGAAATTAGACTCATTTGTAATTTTCCCCACTAACATAGTGTTTTTGCTGTGACGTAAACGGACTGAAGCGTCTCTTCTCTGACGTACACATCCGGGTCATTTAAGGACACTCGCCTTCACAATAAAAGCTCAGTGTTCCTATTTCCTTAGCTAATGCTAGCGCCAATGCTAGTCGGTTCGCCGTAGTGTGGCAGTGTGTGTGTGTGTGTGTTTGTGTGTGAGCGCACAGAGTTTATTTCAACAACAGTAGGTCACATATATTCAAAGAACGCTGCTCTCATTCACGATCAGTGGTGTTCGTGTCTTCGTTTATGACCTGCGAAGGAAAGTGAGCACATTTCCGGTTGCCGTAGCTTAAAAACAGCTGTTCAATCTCAGTATTTCACTGTGCGTTTGTTGAAATATCACAGGACCACGTGCAAATAACACGTCAGTCACCCGGACCGAGCTCAATCATCAGATTAATTATTCATGTCCCAATGCACATGTAGCTGCCGTTAGCATCAGAGGCTAAATGAACCGGGACATTTGTCCTCAGTTGATGGACGTGAATCTGTCTTTCAGTGTGTCTCACTGTTACGCACCTGGACAGTCTAAATTAATCCAACCCGTGCGTGTGTCGGTTTCCTCTGAACAGTCGAGCTGCTTGGAGACACTTGGGTAGTGGAGTGTTTGTTACGATCATCTTCACGTCACGTTGTCTGTGCAGTTTGTGTCTAATGTTTGGGCCCGTTCTCATTCCATTCAATGAGCATTCGTATCCATCTGTTACTTTATTGATCTCGTATTATGACTGACATTAATACACAGTGTATGTTGTGTTTTGAATAATAACCCTCCCCTCCCCCTTTTTTAATATATTATATATGGGATATGTTATCAAATTTTAATTTCCTGCCAAGCTCACGTTAAACACAGTTGCTCCCTTGGATCTTTCGGGCCACTCACCCCGTGTCCGTCCTCTGGTCGACTGCAGGACTCTGCAGCCAGGAGCCAGTACTCTGTCCCACAGGACAGCAGTGTGAACAGAAACCCAGCTGCTCCGAAGAATAAAGCAAAGAAGAGCAGCGCCTTCAGCCTCTCTGCGGGAGACATGTCCCCCATTTTATCATTTGTTTTCCAGACAAAGTCCCTGCTTTCCTCTTTGCTTAATCATTTTCACCGTGTGCAGACCTTCCCTGCTCATGTTCGACAGAATTCCCCACGCTGGCCAATCGCGTTCTTGAAGTAGATGAACAAAAATAAACACTTGTATCATGTGTTGGTCAGTTTGAGGGGCTACAGTTACTCAGGGGTCACTCCCAAATATAGCTGCCATGTTGAACCACACAATAAACACAGGCTACGGTGGTAGAGATGTTGAAAAACAGAAATCACAACTGTAGAAATATCTCCTTGGCATTTATTGGAATGCCAGATTTGAAATCATCCAGATTTGGTACAGTACAAGGCTATCCAGTATAACTGAGATCTAGGCAACAGTGACGGTCCAACAACAGTCATCCAAACTGCATGTTCATATATTAATACAACTTTTTTTTTCTTCCCATGACGGGTTGTTGAGATGATTATTACAAATAAAAAAAGCAAAGTGATGACACCTGGAGAAAATATTTGAACAGATTTACACCATGTACGTTTCTTAAAATCTATTTTCAGATAAATATTTCTTCCAGGCAGTTTAAAACAGAGAAAAACGAAAAGAAGGAAAGAAATCAGGAATGGTCAATAACTAGTGAATGTTTGCACCCATTGGATGACGTAATGATCGAAGAGGTGAGGTTGGGGGGAGAGGATGTAGCTATGTCCTGGTTCTTGAAACAACTACAGGGTTTTGTATTTTGAGTATATAACATAGCAAGAACTCAGCCCATATACACAGAGGTGCATTTATACAGGACTCATGGCGATTAATTACATATTACAACCTTGTGAGGATATATTAAGTACATATATGAGGCACGCAGAAATTAAAGATTCGATCACCTATTGTTAACCTACTTGCAGTAAACGTTTATTTGAGGATCCTTTGGGATGAGTCACCTCTTTCCTCGAATTTGTGAGGACGTTGCCACACTTTTTGGCAGTTTGTTTGGTCCACTGTCGCTCGATGTCAATAGTCAGGTTTGTTGGAGCATCCGTGCAAAGGCTTATGGGATTTCCACAGCATGTGAGGTCGTAGGGGCGCGTCCTCCGTTTGTCTCGGCCTCCGTCGACTCGGCCGACACCTAAGACATGACTCCGAATACAGGGTTGTGGCGGCAGATGCTCGGCCCGATCTCCTCGTAGTCTTTCTTGGTGTGGCACACTTGGTAAAACTCGGGCTGCAAAAACACAAATCGATCTTAAGTTCCTCTTTGCACTTCATAAACACAGTATGGGGCTGTTGAACAACAGTGTAAAGACTTGGGATATGGAAAAACTTTTACTCTCTTTGTTCATTAAAAAAAAAAAGCTGCAGGAGAGGCGTGCGATTATGTGTTATTAGAGAAGCTGAAAACACCGTTTTAATACTCACAGTAGATGCCAGCATTGATCCCCCGAACCAGACAGCATACCTCTGCATGTGATGAGTGATGACTTGCACATCAATGGGCTTGGGCTGCAAAGAAACACAATTCATCTCATTATTTTACATAAAAGACAATAAAAAAAAAGGTACTTCTACCACATCCAAATCCTGTACAGACTACAGGATCAATACCAAAATAAATAAATAAAAAAAAACTTCAAATACCAAAATGAAAGACTACAATTATATAAAATACTAACCTTATGTCTAAAACTAAATTGAATGCTTTCACGGTGGGTGATGGAATAATCTCTCGTGTTCCTGCTCACCTTCAACTTGCCACCGCTCAGCTCTTCACTCAACTTCAGTCGTGCGTCCACGGTCCTCTTGAGGTCCCTCTGCAGGCGCCTGCCGAAGTCCCTGAACATGGTGGAGCCTCCAGATAGCACAATGTTCTGTGACATAAAGAGTGAAAACAGACGCGTTGCTTAAATGTTTCGTATGATTTATTGCCATTAGATGATGCAAAGGGATTTGTCTGTCTACCTTGTAGAGTGGGCGTCTGACATCAATGGGGCAGTTCTGGATGACCTCATCCACCACCTCGGAGATCGGCTGGGTGAAGTCTGGGTTGGCAAACTGCAAAAGACCAAACGGGAGAACAAATTCTCTAAATCTTTACACGTGAGCATTTGCTATCGGAGATCCTCAGAGCAGAGAGATTCGACTTTTGGAGCTACGTCACCTTTCAGCTGCAGCAGCTTGAGCACAAGGCCTTTTAAAAACAATGTACTGTACCTCAGGATGGAAGAAGATCTCAGGGCCAAGGAAGCGTTCGTAGCCGACGTCGATGGTGAACTCCTTTTTGGTGATGGCGTTGATGCCCGTGTACTGTTTGATCCACTTGGAGCCATCTGTGTCGTATTTGCTAAACTCCTTTACAAGGTCGGGGCAGACGTAGCTGAACCGCTCCTTTAAAAAGAGGAGTCGTAGAAGTAGCTCATAAGTGTTTCTTTCTATTCAGAACTTCTGCGCTGACCTCTAGTGGTTAAACCGATAAAAGCATCACAGTGACACGGATTTGTTAAAGATGATTTCTGTGACTGAAACTTTTTTGGAGGCGGACAGTTAATTTCAAAAATATGTTTACTTCACTGATATAGAATATTCGATTCCTTCAACTGTTGCTAGCTCACATTTAAAAATAAATATGCAGTGACAGTAAACATGCATCAACTGTTGAGGGGTATCACTTCCTCATCTGGGGCTTTGTTTGGGGAGATTTTAATATAGAAACAGAGCATGACTCAAAATGCAAGAACTGTATTAGAGCTGCACTATGCTACGGTTCTGTACAGTTCGTGAACTTGGTGAGTCGGCAACAGCCAAACAGAATTTTTATGGCTGTAAACAGAACTGACCTTGACGGCTTTAGCCGTTTCCAGAGACTGTTCTGGAGGTATTCCCACCTCTCGCTCTCTCAGCAGCTGTTGGATGAAGTACGTGATGTCTCGACCAGCGATGGGGATGTGCTTAATGCAGCTCCCAATTACATAACCTTCGGCCTGGAACACGAGGGTACACAATTCTGGGTTGAGAAGAGGGACGAGGCACAAAGGTAACGTCACAACGACGACAAAAAGGTTGACACTAACCACCGGGATGACGTGTGTGACTCCATCTCCGCTGTCAATCACGGTGCCTGTCAGTGTTCGTTCTCCCACCTGTCTGGATGTCCAGGAGGCAGCCAGCGCCAGGACAGCCTGAGGCAGGAAACGCAAACTTTAATTACAGTAAGAGATGTGGGTGTAAAGGGCAAATCAGATGAAAAGGGTCCAGCGAGTTAGGAAGGTTACACCACCATGCTGAAAATGACTAAAGCAAAATCAAAATAAAAATGGCATCATTTAACAGAGTGGATGCAATTATCACTTCCTTTCTCAAGAGCGACACTGTGGGAGCACACACAACATGCACAGTGTGAAACTTGCAAAGCAGAAGTGAAAACAGGTATTTCCTTTTAGAACATCCTCAGAATCTCATTTTAGTCTGGCTGAAAGAGCCTAAATCTAATGTGCTCAGCTGGTTCCAAATGTTGTTTTCAGCATCTCACAACTCACCTGAACAGCAATGTAGAGCCCGGGCACGTTGAAGGACTCAAACATGATCTCTGCTGTGTACTCTCTGTTTTCTGGTGTGTTGAGAGGAGGCTCTGTCTGGATTTAGAGACACACAACAAATGTTTTTTAATGACTGAATAATAGCTTAGCAAGTTAAAATGGTTCAGAGCAGCCCTCTGTTTTGCAGCCTTTAGTCCAGTGTATTTCCTACATTATTAAATAAAGAAGGCTTGTCTCTCTTAAATACATTGACTCATGTTATATGCCTTTTTATGCATGTTTTATGTGTAATAAATACAATTATGTTTAACACAGCTGCCTCTAGATGAACTGCCAGAGCAGTCTGTAATAAAGTACTGCCGCACCGCTCTCACGGCTCCTGTGGACGGACTGCATGGCACTTGTGCAGAGGCTAATTGTATATGGCAAAAAACAGGAAGCCTTATACAAAGAAAAGTGGTTTCTGTTTGCAGCACTTTCAACACCTCAGTCCTTCTCACTTTGTGCTGATTACACCCTTTGTTGTGTGTGTGCTTCCACTTGGTTTGATTGAACTCTTTAGATTGTTGCTGAAATAATTGTCACGACACGTATTAGCTTTTAACCCAAATCACTGTGATTACAAATCATGAAGTTGGCTTTTACCAAGCCACACTTTTACCAAGATTGCAATCTCTTTATTACTTCTGCTCTTTATTACTACTGCTAAATTATGACTTATTAAATAAGACAATGGTATGGAAAAAATTTTCTATCTGATAAAAGTTGTATAGTATAAAATTGTGGTCTTACCAAAAGGAAATAATGATCTTCAGGTTCTGCCCGCAGATACTTGAAGATGATCTGCTCCATAAACCTCTCCATCAGGTCCCAGTCTTCGACTATCCCGTGACGAATAGGCCACTGTAAATCAGAAGGGAAAACGTCAATGCCAATGTCAGTATATTCTGGAGCCGACATCCAACGCGACTGTGTTCAACTCTGACTTTGTACCTTTGTTGCATATGACGGTTTGTCGATGGCTTCGTCCCCGATGAAAAAGTCCAGGTCATCAACGCCCTTCATCATCCGGCGCTGTGCCTGGTCTCCAACCTTGGCTGATTCTTTGATTGCAATACCTGAATTTAATGACAATCAAAGTATATTAGAATTAAAATAAATACTCACTGGTAACAGACTTGGAGAGGACATGGTTTCTAAAAAAATGGGTTAAATATCTGTCTTATCCTGAAATAGCACACCCAAGCTCAGTACTTTGACATAGTAACCTGTCGGTCATTTATAGCACAGGTTCCTACTCAGTTGACAAATGCACGGGTTCATTTTTTTAAAAAGCTCTAATTTTCTTGCAACAGATGGCTAATGTTGCTTTTAGCAAATGTGGGTCAGGGAGAAATAAAAAGGCTGTAAATAAGAGATTATTTTCAGCTGCGGATTATGTCGTGGCCTAACATACTCATCAGTTCAACAATAACCAAACTAACCACCAGAAATGAAGTAAGAGGTAACTGATTACACCCATGTATATATTTGACTTAGTGGTTTTTCACGAAACATTATGTTCGTAAGCAGCCATAACAAGTTGCTCGATGTCACTGCTCTGGAACCTGAAACTGTCAGCTTGAGGCAACTCATGAATTTAACTTTCATAGTCCAGGCTTCTTATAACCGTCATTAATCAAACAGCTGCTTTAATTTCCCCCAGATTTGGGTGAAACGTTCAAATGTCGTGTTTTAGACATTCTGCCTACTGTTGTGTGAGTCACAAAGAAAATGGTCTATGGCTCATATTACACAAATTAGAAAAATAACACGATTTATTTTTCCCTTAAACAACCAGGGGACTGATCTTTGCAGCTCGACTTTGTCATGTAAATTTAGAGGTAAAGACTGAGATTCACAAGGTTAAAACGTAACGTGTTATGGTTGCTAATGGTAAAAAAAAAAAAAAGTATAAATCTATGCAAGCCGTATTAAAGTAGAGAGAACAAGTTGCAGACTTTGGTTTGGGGGATTTTCTGGGTCACTTACATGAAGGCATGATGAACTGTGGCTCTGTGTTGCCCGCATAGCCGAGCTTTGTGTACCTGAAACATGAACAAAATAAGGACAGTTGCTTAGTTTCCGCTGATGAATTTGCAAAAAGTGTTTGCTGGAATTGCTTAACAGATAGTTAGCGACCAGAGTAAAGCACATAAAATTCGCTTTCTAGTAGTGGGATTGTCCAGGAAGTAGCATTAGCTCCGGCAGCTAATTGCAAAGAAAAAGCAGGACTGACTATAAAAGCGATGGGAATAAAGGAGCAGGACACGTCGGTGCGACGAGTTGTAGCGTCAACAGAGGTTTTACACGCAATGGAAAAAAATTAATAGGTAAACAAATGAAGCTAACTAGCGCTAGCGCCGCTCGGGCTGCAGAGCAGGGCGTTAGCTGGAAGTTTGACAGCCGCTTATGTGGTCAATGAAAGGCAGGCTAACGCTAACGTTAGCGCGGGTTCCGTTACCCTGTGCCGCAGTCAACGACACACGCCGGCAGCCGCCCCGCCATGCTTGCTCTCCGTCAATTTGCCCGCTGCTGTGTGTATCAGGCGTCCGACGCCAAGCGATGTCTCAACGGCGACTGACTCAACCCGCAGGAGCCTGAATGAACAGCAGCGACCAGCGGCTCGCCAGCGCTTCCGGGTGTCGCTGACTTTTCTTCTAGCGCGGCGTCGGCGGCGCCACGGGCGCGATGACGCCCCCGAGCGGCCGGCGGCCGTTACTGCACCACCACGCGTTTGGTTTGTTTTTTACATAAACAATAAAGGCTCCACATTAATTGATATAATAATCAGGGTTGCGAATGCTAGTGAAATGTGCGTGGGTTTTCATGTTTTTCTCATTTTAATTCCACACTTTAATGTAAAAGCACTTGCAGCTTGGACACACACACACCAGAAAATATCAGCATTTGTTACAGTATGTCTGAATTTTTGTCACTTGGATTCGTTGTGTCGTGTTTTATAAAATACAACTACAGCCATTTCTGAAAGGTTCCCGAAGAACAAATGAATGTTACAAGCATGTCTGTGATTGTATGGACAAAAATAGAAGCAGCCTGGTGATATCAGTGATTTAGGAGCCATCAGAGGCTCCAGCTGCATGGAGGGCCGCTGATAACGACGACGTATGAGCAGGAAGGAGCTTCAGGGCCTGATGGAGGCTCAGAGCGCCTGAGAACATCAGGGTCCATCCCAGAGCCTGTTTGTCCTCAGGCTGAATCATCGCTCACACAAGAGTCTCTTCACCCTGCAAAGCCCTCGGCTCTGCTGCTCCTGCACAAACCAGTCCGGGCTTTTCTTGCCGTTTGATGGACGCTCGCCATCAGGAACCATAGGTGAAACAATTTGTTAGAACATTGTCAGGCCCGCGATCAATGGAGGACTTTCCTTCTACATCACTGAGACAAATGACCCCAGAGTCCTGTGTGTTGTCCTTTCGTCTGTGCAGAAAACTGCAGCTCTTCAAGAGACTTTCAACATGAGCAGGTTTTGAATTTTAATCTCCAGACTAGAGACTAGAGGGCACCAGCGCTCCCATGCACAGGACACATCTGGATCCAGCGGTTCACTTATTGTAAAACTATAAAACAAAGTGGTTCCTTCATGCAGTTTAACCCTTGTCGCCACTTAATTAATCTTAATTAATTTATAAATTTCCCCTTTTTGCACCGAGTGTGTTTGGTTTTTGTTCCCTGGGACGCAGACTTGGGTTTTAAGGGAAACAGACACGCAGCTTGTTCTGCACCGTGGTTGATGATGGGATCCATTACACGCACGCGCGCTGCAGGTGTGTACAGCTGTTGGACTGAGGTTAATTGTCTCTCTGGAGCTTCGTTGTCCTGTCCTGGTCCTGCGATCTGTACCTGAAAGGATCCTCGCCCACTCCATAACCCCCCACCCCCGAACACTCCCCGAACACTCAGCCTGCACGGTAAACAAAGTAGATGAGCTCAAGTCCCTCATCAACGGAAGTATTTCCACTGCCGCCGTCCTGATGTGTGTGTGTGTGTGTGTGAGGTGGGCCTTATTATTTTTAATAATCTCCTGTTTTTGCTGCTTCTTAACCCCGGGAGAGCTGCAGTCGGCACTTCCCCTCTGTGATCGTCAGTCCTGGCTCCTTCCACCTCCGTCTAATGATGCTGCGCCCTCACAGCGCAGGACGCTTCAGCTGCTAATGGAGCCAAAGTTTCACCTGCAGCTTCGGCTCGTTTCGGTTTCTCCCGTTAATCGTTCGCATGCTCTTCATCATCTCCATCATCTCCATCATCTCCATCATCTCCATCATCTCCATCATCTCCGTCATCTCTGCAAAACGGGCCGGAAAAGCCACCGCGGCCTGCGAGGTTCTAACAAACTGTTACCTGGAATCACCGACCGCTCCATCATCTGCCAATCACGACTGGACTGAACCAGAACAGTGTTTTAGGTTCATTTCATGTTTGTGCATAAAAACATATTAACACTGGAATATAATGTTCATCTGTGCCGGTCCCGCAGCTCCTTCTCAATTCTGATTCTGATAAAAATGAAGTGGAAACTAACTAGTGCATGTAGGAAATGAGGAGCTGTGTTATTAAACGGGACGGTCCTCGTTTTTTTTATGAAATGACTCATGGGCTCAATCAATCTGTGTCTTTTTTTCACAGGCTGCTGGACACAAACACACCGTCTCTGCACGTGACATTTATTGACATCACACGTCAGCACGTTACAGCGTCACAGTCAGAAAACCGCAGGGGACGTTGACGGGGTCTGTCTGAAAAGGAATCCTCTGTCATATGAATGTACAACAGCCGTTACTCGGTACTGAAAACTACAGAATATGAATCATAATCATAATAGGAGGACGAAGAACTAGAAGAAGTGGTTGCTGTGATGTGTGAAGACATAAATGGGCTTGTGCTTGTTGCTCTGTCCTCTCCACAGTAAAACCGAATTCTCACAAAAATCCTGTACAGCAAACGATAAACACATTGAAATAAGCTCACGACATATTGAAATATAGGAATATATATATATATAAAGCGTATAAATATACTTTTCTACAGGAACATCTACAGTGTCACGGGGTCAGGACACGGTGGGAGCCGTGGGGCCTCGGTCGCTGCCACCGGCCGGTGGTGTCGCTCAGAGCCGCAGTTCGTCGAACTCGGGCTGCAGGTCGAAACTGTGACACAAAAAACCCAAAACGAACGTGTCTCGTGGTTCGGTGACGTGGCAGAGCTGCTATGACATCACTCGTCAACAGGAATCCGGGTCTCCGCGCAGGTCAGGGCCCGTGTTTGTGCCCGTTCTTCATTTGCTCCTTCGATGGCTGATTTGACTCATTCTGTCTTTATTTTTAGTCATTTTATGTCTAATTTTAGTCTTTTTTGTGTCATTTTGTGTCTAATTATTTGACCTTGTCTCTTTTTGTTTTGGTCGTTTTCGGTCTATTTTCTGTCCTTTCCGTTTTCAGTTTAATTCTGATCATTTTCCTCAGGTTTTGTTCTGTTCTGCCATTTACCATGTGCTTTTGGTCAGTGTCTGTCCATTATCTGTCATTGTGTCTCTAATATATAATTATTTGTTTATATTTTACCCATATTGTGTCTGTGTGTGGTCAGTTTTTTTGGTTATTTGGTTAATTTCCTTTTGGTTTCCAGTTATCAGTGTCTATTTTTAGTCATTTTTACATACATACATTTACTGTATATTCATAGTGATTTTGTCTATTTTTAAAATTTATTTTGTCAGTTTTTGGTCATTTTATCTGTATTTATAGTGACTTTCTGTTATTTTTTTTGTCATTGTTTTCTTCCACTTTTTGGTAGTTTTCTGTCTATTTTTGGTGATTTTCTGATCAATTTAAGTAATTTCTGTCCGTTTTTGTCCATTTACTGAATAATTGTAGTGACTTTGTTTATTTTTAAGTTTTGTCTGTCAGTTTTTGGTCGCCATGGTAACTATAATAAACACATTAATCTCCCCTTCCCTTAAAACCATGTGGAATGGTTGGAAGGGAAAAATATGAAAATCGTCTGAATAATTCACTATAATAAGTGTTAAATGTATTTAACAAACGTTTGAATACTTGGATGAAGACTCTGAATAAATGCTTCAATACACTCGGCACTAGTAGTTCAGAACTTAACCCTCTGAGCCTTAAAGCCTAGTTTCTAAATCCAAAATGTCTCTTTTTAAAAATAAGGAATTTATTCCAAATCTCCCTCTGCCTTCAACTTGTGAATTCTCACACATTTTAGAGAAGAGACCAGATGATTTATTTCCACAAAATGTGCTGCAACAGATGTTCATATGCAGCTGCTTCTTCTGATGATCTGCTCTTTTCATTGTAAGTTCTAAAGTAGTTCTGACCTGGAACACGAGCAGCAAAGTGACATTTAATTAGTTTCTCTGGTTTCTACTGAAGGAAACAACAAGTACACTGGAGGCGTGTTGGGAGGGATCTACGTCAGCGGGAAGAGCAGCTGGGGAGGCAGGAGGAAGGTCAGGAGGGTGACGAGAGGCTGACTCATCCTCACGTGCGACACTGCTGCCGAGGGCGCGGGCCGCTTCCTCTTGGGCCCGTTGCAAAGCGGCGTGTTGCAGCAGGAGATGCAGACGGAGTTCAGCCTGCCCGTGCAGAACTGCTGGTATCCGGAGGAGGCGATGAGGCAGGCGCCAGACGAGGCGCAGGACTTCCTGTAATGGATCCCTGCAAAAGAAAGGACTGAGGTTTCGTCTAGTTTTCAAGAGCAAAACATGACCAGTGATGTGAAGAAGTAACACACATCGACTTCCTGTCTGCTCTGTGACCTGGTTTCCATGATTGTAAAACGTATGTTCTCTAACTTTATTACAGTCCAGAGCCACAGACTCGAGTATTGCTGTGATTTGTTTCTATTGTGGGTCCTGCCAGGCCTTTTGTCACTTACGTGGCATTTTTATTGCGTTGTTTATCTTGTCTGCAAATGAAATTTCCCCTTTACTGGACAAGAAAAACCTTTGATTAAATCAAATTCAGATAAATTCAGTCTCGGCAGACGGGACGGTCCATTATGTGGGCATGTGTTTTATGGATGAAAGTGGCGGAGTGAGGGTCTGTCTTCATCACGTGGAAATTCAACGTAATGCATCTAAAAACGGCAACGCAACACATCAAGCTGCTTTTCTGCTTCACAGTTTGAATGCAAATGTGTGTTTGTTGGACATTTACTGTGTGCTCATTAGAATGAGACAGTCCTTGACTTCAGACACACGGGGCCGGGGCCTATGACTGATGTAGTTCCAGTAATATGATGAGAAAACTGTAAAATGCTGTTTATGAATTCAAACTAAGCACTTAGATAATTTGCTTGGCATAATTAGCTTAAATATCTTCATCCTGTTTTCAAACAGTGTTTTGGTTTGTTTTAACATGAAGAATAAATCAGCCTTTTAGGAGGATTATCGTCCACTAGCTGGGGTCAAAGGTCACGCCTCCCATAGCGGGGCAGTAAACACTAATCTGTCTTTTGTTCTTGATTTTTTTCCTGTAGGTTATAAAAAAAGACCCAAGATCCAACAGCAGGAACCATTTGATTTAGTGGAGACCTAATCTGAAGTTGTCTCAGTGAGACAGAAAGTCTGTCCTCCGTGACAAACGAGCTGAATAAAGAGTTTCCGAGAGATGGGGTCTGATCACGTCTGTCTTTCTTTGAAGCTGAGCAAAGGACAAAATCACAGGGAACATTGTCCATCAGCGTGAAAATCACATGAGACATCCTCTGCCTCGTCTGCTGGGTCAGAAAGTGCCACGCATGAGGATTCAAAGGGCTTTGGAGGAAGGGAGGAAGCACTTTCTGTCTCATTTCAGGAGCAAACATCACTGCTGCTTTCATTTATTTTTATCAGCTTCGTAGCTTGAGGTCGCAAGTGACATCATGGTAAAAGACATTATTTTTTCACCTACTGTCGTCCAGACGACCTTGTTTATGACACGTCTCAGCTCGCCGCAGTTCAGGCACCGGCCTCTATGTTAATTGCCTGCACCTTCATCTGGATGGCAGAGGTTGAGCGTCCTCTGAGCTCTTGTCTCCGCTTTCCAGACAGTCACCTTTCGCCCACAGATAAACAAGAACTGAACCATCCTACTTGGTGGCTTTCGGCTGACCCGGCCTGCGCGTGGCCAACCTCAGCTGTCAATCGTCAGCGAGTCCGTGAAAGGCAAAAAATAAGCAAAACCCACAGAAAAAGGCTGCACTGTCACCAAGGTTGCATAATCCTCCAAATGAGTTTTTTTAAAATAATAAAACCCAAATTTAGATCCACACCAGCATCATAACAGCCCACCATGAACACGACTGACAACAATGGGAAGGATGCGTCATATTTCCTCCATTTTCATTCAAGCGTGCAGCGTTTCAGGAGCAACGCTGAAGTTTTTTAACAACCCATTAAATACTTGTTTTTCTTTTTCTGGTGCAGTTCTTTATGTCCACAAACAGGCAGTGACGACATTCCTTTCAAGACTGATAACAGCATTATGGGGCCTTGTCTTCAATAATTAATGAGCAATTTCTTTGTTTTGCTTTAAAGTGAACAGTCTTTAATATGTGAACAAATGTGAAGCCACATTAGAACCTTTGATTGCACATGTATTAAATTGTTTAATTGGCCTAAATTTGTGCCATAAATTTCCACAAAATATAATCTAATCTTCCTGCCGCCAAATTTACAAACACCCATGTATATTGAATCAAAGTGGTGCTGGTACTGAAGCTTGTAACTGACATTAAGTGAATAAATGGATGCGTGCCCTCGTCTGGATCTTCAGTAATGTGGGAACAGTACATGGAAACAAAGCAGCACGTCAGCGTACGCTGGCCTTACCGTCTGGTTTGACCAGAACCTCCTTCTGACACATGTCCTGGACGTTGACCGTGCAGTTGACGATGTACTCCGGCGTAGAGCAGTCATTGTGCTCCTCGCACTGGTAGCACTGGATCTGAAGGGCGTCTCCTGCCACATGGAGGGGGAAATGGAAGCAGAGAGATCAATCAATTTGTCTTTCTATGGCTGATCACAGCTTGTTCACAGCTTGTTGGAAAGTGTGACGCGCGGATATTTGTTTGTATAAAGTTTAAGTACAGTGAAGCATTGTGGGAAATGCTTATGTTTGTTGTGTTGCTGAGAATTCGCTGAGAAGATTGACACCTCACTTGTGCCCACATGTGGCGTACAGGAAGAGAATCCATGCGCAAGCTAGATTAGCCTAGCTTAGCATAAAGCCTGGGATCAAGGGGGGCATCTGGTCTGAGTCTGTCCAAGGGCCACCAAATCATCCTGGATTCCTAAAAGTCACTCAGTGACACTGTATTAACGCGCAGTGTCAGCTCCTCCCTTCACACACAATTTGTCTGATGTTTGCTCATAACATTCGGATTCAACGTGAATTTGAGTCGTGGACTCCATTAGTTCTCCTTTGAGTCGAGCAGCAGCAGAGGCTTTATAGAATTGGCTTTTGTGTGAGTGCCTTTTGATGGCATACAGCTCCAAACCTAATGGCATGTCCCGAGGGGGGTCATCTTCTCAGTCTTCTGCAGTGTTGTGACGTTGGGGGGCAGCTCCGTGGTTTACGACGAGTGTCAAGAGAGGGAAATGACGATTCGCACAGTGAAGAAACTCTCTTTAAATTCCCCTTAAACCCACAGATTTTTACAGGTGATAAAAGTCATTTTTACAACACAAACAGGCAGGGAGAGAGACTCCAATCTCCTCGTCTTCTGTATGTTTCTGTTTTAATTGAGCCTGGATGAGCCTCATGAAGCAGAAAGAAAAGGAAATTTAAGGCTTGAAGTCAGTGTCATTCTGTCAGGGGTAAAACTGACCTCCGACTGCTGTTCAAAGGGCTGTTGAAGCTTCAAACAGTAAAACCAAATGTCTTTGTGCAGATAACGTGCCCACGCCGTGATGCCCAAGTGTAAAGTATGACACATTTTCAACGGCAGCTGATTGTTTCATGCATCTTCACGCCACATTTACCAACAAACTGTTAATTTTTGTTTGTTTTGACACACCTGTCTGCTTCAATTAGTATTTCTCTAGGGCGTCTTCATCGGGACGGCATCGCACGGCCTCTCAATCAAAAACTCCAAGTTACTGCAAACACGCCTGCCCTTTCTCTGCTAAATATTCCACAGACAGGCCATCCGTCCCCACTGACTGGTGATATTACTGGTGTAATTATTGAAATGGCACCAATCATTAATCTCAGCTCAGACAGCGCCATCAAACCCAACTGATAAAGGTCCACATCACAACATCACAACCCCAGATTAATTACTTAAAGCCAAGCACATGCCTGGAACCTCCATCCATCATCTGGAAGGAGACTCACGACAACAAACAACAAACTCAGCTTATCACTTTTAGAGAGTTACTCTGAATCCAAGACTGGCAGAAACAAACCCTGTCCACTCCTGCCTCCCGGTTAAATTCATTTGTTCATTTTTAAAATTCTGTTCTGAGAGTTCTGAGAGTCTTTAAAACAGTAAATTAAGGTGAAGAATTTGGACGCAGGTGAAGGTTAATTTCCTTGACAGGAGCGCCAGCTCCAAGGAGAGCGCAAAGGTCTCATGCGCAAAGGAAGCAAGTCCCTGATTCAAAGTAAAGGCACGCGTCCGAAAAAGAGAAAGGGAGAGCTCACGGGCTTCATAACGACTGGTTTAAAGAGTTTAAGGTGCCTGAAACGGTGTAAATGTATTATCCAGTCCGTGCCAACCCAGTTCCATCCGTGCGTAAAAACATCGCCAAAAAGCGCAGCGCCGCCTGAGATGCTGCACAGAAATATGTGCGATTTCCCAACGTTTCTCACACGCAGAGGGTGAATGTCTCTTCGTGCTTTAGGTCAAACTAAATTTACAAAGTCAGTAACACAGTATCAAATCGAGTTGTAATATTGCATTTTCTCCTCTGTTACGCACGGAGGCGGAATGAAAGCACGTAGCGAATTAGTCCAAAATAAGCACCTGTTCGCTGGGCTCCAGCTGCGCCAAGCGCGGCCGCAGTCCCCCCTCCCAAGTCGCACCTACCTGCGTCGACAAGTACTCCAAAAAAAGTCGCAAAAACGAGAAGGCGCATTCTCTCCCCAAAGACGCTCTGCGGGGAAACATCAGCTCGACACCAACTTGTTCAGACGGAGGCGCAGAGGAGGCGGCGCCGCGCAGGAAGCCCGGACCCGGCTCCGCTCATCCCGTCGGCTGGCTGAGGTGAGAGCGAGAGAGAGAGACACCGTCCGCAGCCGAACTGGAGACTAATCCGGAGCGAAGAAATTATAAAGCGCACCACGTGACGGGGGCTCGCAGTCTGCCAGTTTGTCACGCGCTGATGAAAAGCAAATTATGATCAAATTCACACTCGCTGAATCTGGCACTTCAGCGTTGAGTCACTGGAGACGTTTTTGCCACTTTATCGTGCAGTTCACCACAAAAAGAGACCGGTTCTGCGTTGAATGCTGACACCAACGCGCCCATATCATCCCCAATAACACACACACACACACACACACACACCTTTAATGACTGTGGTGTTTGTCACTACGTGACCGATCCGTGCGCAAACAAACGGCGGCATTTTCCCCAGTTCTTCTTTAGCAGGAATTCCATCCATAATAGAAACGTCACCTTTTAATGTAATTTCGTTGCTTCGTGAGTGTGTGTTGAACTGAGCCAATTCACACACACACACACACACACACACACACACACACACACACCCATCATCCGACCACGCACAACTGCGTTTATTTGTTCGGGCATAATTACCCATCAAGGGACTAATGGTTAGAAATCCCTGTGCAGCGAGCGCAGCGTCGCCGGCTGACAGAGTGTGAGTGGGAAGCCGTGATTACACACGATGCCCTCGGGGGCGAGAGACTTCGGCTTTTCCTCCACATCTTCGTTTCCCTCGTTCAAAGAACGAAGGAAGAAGTCGCTCGCTGACGCACGGATGCGTCCGCGGCACGAATGAAAACGCGCACAGGCTGCAGCTCGTTTTGAAATAGGATTTCTCATATTTAATTAGGAAATAGTTACATAAAATATAGCATTAAAGTCTAGTGTAACAGACAAAATTGCACACAGTAATAATAATAATAATAATAATAACAATAATATTAATAATAATTACCAAAGTAACACTGCTGGTAACCATTTCTCTTTACAAAGGAAGCAGGAACATTTAAGGAGAGAGGTGAAGCATGACAATCACACTACAGTCCGACAGTACAAAATGTGGGTATAAATACTGGACATCTAGAAAAATACACAAGTCCTCTTTAGACTCTCTTCATACAATATTAACAGTTTCATAGAAAAAAATTGAAAACACAGGCGGCTCCGTTGATTAGCACCAGCTGGTCAAATTCCAGAGAGAAATTTGGCATAACTTCACCCGAAAGTTCAAATATGTCTTTAAAATAAAGTGATAAAATAGTTGTTTTTTTTAGCTCTTAATAATCAAAATGAACTTTTTATTTTCTCCAAATTTTAAACAAGAACCCTAAAGAATTCCATAAGAAAAGACAAGACATTTTCAAACAGCAGACTTAAAACCTTGGTTGAATGATTGGCAGCAAATTTACACACGTTTTGTTTATTTTTCTCTGTTGCATATTTTCAATCAGCAATGCCCATTCTGATATTAACATAAAGCACATTTTATGTACAACGTAACACACAAGTACGAAAGGAAAACTGAGGTTCGGAGAGTTTGTTATGCTACAGTTCTGTGAGACTATTGCAGGAACATAAAAGCTAAATATTGTGATTTGTATTGTCGACGTTTTCCTGATGGCTGCATTTTCACTCGTACAATCTACATGAGTCCAGTGTTGTTCCCTGAGCTACCAACAATGACACTGGGTGCGTTCAAGCCAGACAGTTGGTCGTTTTGCTGTACCTGTGTGTCAGTCGGACACTGAAACGTCATCCTATCGCGTACCGCACTACTAAACAGCAAGCTTTGCTCCAGTTGAACATGAGTTGCGTTGAGACGCAATTTTCCTGTCAAAGTCCTGTAAAAATATTTGAAGTGAACAGAAGTTGAAGAAGTTTTGTTTCAAAAAGACAAAAAAGACGTGGAGACAGATGAAGTAGATGCATCATTGTGGGTCGTGATTCCACATGGGCAATTTTTTGGGGGGGAAACTTCAAAGGGCAACATGATTAGCAGCAAAAACATAAAATGACATCTTGGGTTTAAGTCTAGTTTCCTAGCAAACAGGAATGTGTGGCCCAGAGGAGACGCTCTGCTTATCACTGCTTGAGTAACTGTTCACTTTAGGCTCCTTACAAACTTTGTACAGTCTTTGTTTTCAGTGCAATGATAAGATGTTCCCCCAGAACGGGGAAAAATGAATTACAAATTGCAAAGAGACAACATTGTGTATTGCTGTCCGGTCCACCGCATCCACAGTCCTGGTTTGGTGTTTAGGGCGAGGTGTCCAGCTCCACTAAGTGCTTCTTGTTGTCTGCAGAGAGGACAGGGCTTCTTCTGATGGGGCAGGGGAGCAGTCAGGATTAGTCCATGGGCCTGTCGGGCCCTTCAGCATCCAGCCAATCGATGGTCGAGGTAAAGGCCAACGTGTCAGACGAGCGTCTTGCCCCGTGACCCTTTACTGCCCTACACGTCGTTGGAGCCGTGACTGGTGCAGGAGGAGAAGCTGTCGTACAGAGAGTCGCTCAGGGAGCCCACATGATCGGCCCCGGGCTTGCTGGAGAAGCTGGAGGAGGAGGGGGGCTCGTCCGCCTTGCAGCAGTCCTCCGCGCTTTTCCCCGCGCAGTCACCGCCGCCGCTGTGATTCAGCTTGTTCAGGGACTCTAGGGAGAAGTCAAAGGAGCCCGACTGGTTGGGGCTGGCGGGCATCTTCTCCAGGCCGACGTCCTTCTGCAGAGAGAGAGAAGGAACACGGATTAATAGACGTGCAGCTCCACGCTCGTTCTCTCATCTCTTTTGCAGTGTTGAACTTGACCTATGCTGGAATCTCAAGGACCAAACTCTAGGTTTGAAGTTTTGCCAGGCGTGCGTCTCTGGACACGTGGACAAGAACTGTGTGTTAGTGCTTTAGCGCAGCCAGCTTCATAGATTAGCATATAAGACCGTGTTACTCGAGGGAAGATTGTTTTTTTTGTAACACTCCTTCTATTAGCAGTGGATGGCTGCATGTGCTGCGACTCACGACAGTTTAGAAGGTATTAAAAATATGAAATATGACACTATCATGGGTCTTCTCACTCGATTAGATTGTGTCATCACATCTGAGCTTTTTAAGGGCGTTTTAAGGGCAACGCAAGAGCAGTTAGACTCTAAAGACAACTAAAGTGAAAGGAAAGTGCCATCTGCTTCGTTACGCTCGCATTCATTGTCATTCATTGTCACATGACCTCGTGCCGTTTCATTACTAATGACAAACCGTGTCCACGGAGGGAAACAAAACAACACATAAGCCTAAAAACAGCCAGTCGTGGTTAATGATGTGCCAACTATTTGAGTATTCCACACAATTTTGAGGTCACAAAATACACGTTAACAAGCTATTTACTGTGGCGATCAGCACCAAACGTCCCCCCAGGAGGCTATAAACAAAATTCTCTGCTTTTTACTTCAGCAAATCTTCCCTGAGAGCAGAGCAGTTATCTACATAGGTGTTTTTGCAGAGGTAAGTACACAGAGGAATAGCTGGAGGGTTCAAGCAACCTCTAGAGATGCTCCAAAACTGGACCATTTAGCATTTTGCTGTGAGGTGTATCTCCCCCCGGACCCAAACCCAGAGCTACCCCGACAAGAAGCAAGAAAACATAAACACGACTGCAGCTGTAATACAGATCTGAGGGCTGTTAAAGCAGGAAAAAACTCCACACGCTGGGAATGAAACCTGCAGGCACATGTTGATCTTTGCCAAGTTTTGAAAGTCATAAAAGCCAAATGCAATACGTGGAAGGAGGTGCAACACATTTGGGTCCATGTTCGCCGTCAACAGCACAAATTCATTTCTATTTGTTGTATTGAAATAGAGAATCGTCAGCGTAACATCGCACCATGCGCAACTTTTTTTTAGCTTACATGATTGTTGATGTGTTGCTGAAGTGGGACATTTTACCACGGTCAAAAATAGGAAATAAAGTCTGAGCAAAAATCATTTGTTCCTTGTCTCCAATATCTGGTCGCTACCATTTGTGCAAAAATACTGTCAACATCGGCCCAATGTTCACGCGCGAGTTCTACACATGCAGAATGACATTTGTGCACCGGGCCGTTTGTTAGGCTGCGTGTTGGCGTGTGCAGAGTGAAGACAACAGTGATGGCTGTGCTCGCGTCTGGTCCTAATAGGCCTGGAGCCTTTGTTTCTTCTCCACCCAGCTAGTTAATAGCATTCACCTGCCAACTCAGGTGTGAACTATGCTGTGATTAGGGCAGGAATGAAACCACACAGGAGTCCGTGCCCACAGGGGGGAGGTTTTGAAATGTTGGTAAAGGTAAGACACCTCAGAATTCTGGTTTCCAAAGGCTTTTCTTAGAAGGAAACAAAGAGTTTTCAAACATTTGGGACTTTTTGAACGAGATCATGCAAAGTACCATTGAAATTACACTGATTTTAGGTAAAACTCTTAAATTATTTGCATTCCATTAAAAACTTGAGCCCCCAGATTGGAAAGCTAACCATGAAAGAAAAAACCTAATGATGCCATATTGTGATGGAGTATTTTGATGCTGATTCAACCTTACGCCCCCCAAATCCCACAGAGCCCCATTAACGTGCACTGATGTGACCTGTATCACCAGTTACAATCACACGGAATTAGTAAAGAAGACGGAATCAAAAGAAATATTATATGAGGATGTGTCCAAAGGTGACGTCTGACTCACACATGGCGTGAAATGTCGGGCAGAGGTTGTGCAGGTGCGGAGGTTGAACACAAATTAAGCACAAGTGTTGAATGCAGATTAGACTTGCTGAATTTGAGTTTAACACCCACACGACGCTGTTGGTAACACGACTATTTTTATGGCTGACATTATAGTCGGCCATAAAAATAGTCGTTATGTGGCCTCAGGAAGCTCGGAGTGCACGGCGTGATGAGAATGTGTGATTAGCGGAGCTCTGTGACAGTAAAGAAGAGTCCCGAGGCTGTGACTCGCTCCCCTCTGTGACTCCTTTTGATTGGAAACAAGGAGGAATAAAACGGACCGGCCGTCTTATCGCTGATTGGATTGGACTTTATAGGAACACAATTACCAGCAGATCGAACCTTCCCGGCGCAGACACCGGCGCCACCTGTGATGGCTGCAGGTGACATCACAGCCGCAGCTTCCTGGTGAAAACAAGGCATCAGCACTTTCTGGGCGGCAGGGAGATGATGCGTGAGGCTGAGTCGTGTCACGCGTGTACTGTATTCATCCGTGCAGTATCAGTGAGCGCTGTTCCTGTTCCGGGTTGCAGGGGGCTGGAGCCTATCGCAGCTGTCGTAAGGCGAGAGGCGCCTCTTTCATTCAGAACAACCTCTAGTTGCAAAAACGCAGTCGTTAAACCTCGGCCCGGTCCTTTTCGGCCCTCGGCTGCAAACGTCTCTTCGGTGAAGCTACAAACTTGAGTCAGGTGGAAACCAGATGCCTGCTGCCGCCATTAAACCCTGTTACAGTTATTTGGCTGCCATGTGAACATACTTAATGAGGGAGATGGTGAAGAAAAGTCGAAAAAACCCGATGTTTTTTGGGCGAATGATCTGATCGCAGACCCTATGCGTTGCAGCGTTGCAGTTTTCCATTTCCGTATCTATTCCATCTGATTCCTCCATCACACTGGCTAGCAATGCTATCACACTGACAGCAGCACAAGAGGCATATTCCTGCGGTTGATATTTATTTGTGCACTGATATAGTTTTGGTTATCTAGGAGCCTTATTTTAAATTACATGCCAGCTGAAATGTTTCCTTCCCCTGGCCACGTAATCATCGCTCAAGGTAACAAGCTGTTCCCCACACTGGGACATGCTATGCCTGCTGAGTTGTTGCAGGCTTGTTTTGGATACGGGTCACATCCACCCCAGGAATCTCCCTAACTTCACGGATGCTAAACATTAGCACAAGTTCTGCTGTTGTTTTCCTGCAGCGACTTCGTAAAAACAGCGGCTGGAGGACGGGAGGAGGGGGCGAGAGGGAGCGAGCAGCAGGAAGGGAATGAAGGAGCGAGAAAAGTTAGTTTGGGAAGGGAATTCTAGGGAACAAACGTGGAACAAAAGAGACAAAGCAGATGAAAAGAGTCGTAGGAGAGGCAAAAGTGAAATGACGGCTTGGGAAGGCACGTTGGCGAAGGAGCCGCTCAGAGGAAGGAGAGGATAGAGGGAGAAGGGGGCGGGGGCTGCCGTTAGCAGGGCTGTCAGGTGCTGTCAGGATGATGAATGGGAGGCCAGCGCGGGCTGTGAGGGCTCTGATGGGAGCCGCGGAGCTTTACATCACTCTCCTGAGTGTTTGTGAAAGGTTATTAAAGGCGCTTAAATCACCGGGCTCTGACACAGGCCCGCTACCAGCCACCAAACTTCCCCCAAGCTGCCACCGCTGACAACGTCTCCCAATTCAAAAGCTCCCGAGCCGCGACAAAGGGAAAGTGGCCGCTCGGGTTCGGACGTGCACCGAGAGAGGTGAGGAGGTGATGACACGCAGATGAATTGTCTTTTTCCCACAAGAATAATGTGGGGTAAGTGGGTTCAGCAGCAGCCATCCATCATTACAGCTGCTCCGCAGCTTAGGAATGAAGTTATTGTGAGAGTAAATAACAGGTTTGGTTCAGCGCCTGACAAAGGAAGCGGGAAATCGCTATCTGTGCGCATTGTAGTTAATTATTACGCTGCGAAAGCAAAGCCCTTAAAGTCTCCTTTTCCAAAACGCGGGTCCGACTCTTCTCTTTCCCATTTGTAATTGAAATCAAATGCTGCTGGGAACAGGCTGCTGCACCGAGACATTTGTTCACTTGTTTTAGGATGAGGAAGTTTCATAACTCAGTAATGGAGAGAAATGGCTTGAATGTGCAGCACTCGGTGGGGGGGGGGATGCAAAACGAGTCTAATTAAAGGATCCACTACGGGACATTGCAGCATTTTGGCGGAACAGGCATTCAGATCAGCAGGGACCAGGGGTTTCCAAAGACTCCAAACTTGTGAGAAGCTGAACAATCTGAGCTATGTGTTTAACATAAATATCCAGAAAATAGGACGTCACGTTATTTTGGGAATTCTTGACCTCTCATTTTTAATGGAGACCCCGTCCAGAGCAGGACTCCCCCCACGCCAACCCTCACAAATGTAGCCTAGCGCATCCAATTAAACGACAGACAGGCTCGAGGATGAGACGAACGCAGCTTCGCTCATTGTGTTTTGTCTCTTGCGTGTCCGCTAATGGAGACGTGCTTGCAGCTCGATGCGGCGCCTCCTCTGCTGGGACTCGGATCAGAATCCAAAAACTCCCTTTTTAGTCTCGCTCCCAGTTTGCGTGCGAGCACCGAACTCCTCCTACAATAATATGAAATTCTCTTTTTTCTTGGGGAGGTCACAATGCAGAGCTGCCTAAATGGTTGAATCACCCTGAGACAACGATAAAACGTATGGATTCATGCACATGCAGCGTTGCTGAGTATGAGTCTGTTCTTGCTGCAGTACGAAGCTGAAAAATGAAGCAGCACACATATTCCACCTAGAAATTCTGCATAATTATTCTAATTTATGGGCGTAGATGCAGTACAAACGGTTCAGCTCTGATCTTGGTGTTAAATGCCAGAGTGACACCAGAGGTCAAGAATCAAGAACACAGAATACATTTGGATTTTACTCCCGCCTCTCGTGCACAGTTGTTGGTGAGTCAGATTTCTTATTCAGAGTATGGATTTTTGTGTCGGGGTGGGTGTTGGGCCAGCGTAAGAGAGCAGAGTTTGGCTGCCCCACAAAGCCGGCCCACGAAGGCTGGAGGCCATTTCATGGTCGCTGATCCTCATTCGTCATCCAGCAGCGTTAAATACCGGTAGGCAAATACCCGCTGACACAGAGGGCAAGGCGATCGAAACCAATTAGGTGGCTTTTTATTTTTTTTAATGAACATCTGCAAACAATTTCGGCGGTAGAAAAGAAAACCTTGGAGTTTAGTGAATTGGTTCATGCCTCGGGAAATATTTCGGAGGTAAAAGTTGACGTTCCTGAGCTGCGACTCAACAAGCAGCCGCCCTCGCCATCTGAAAAGTCTCCTTGCCCAGAGTGTACAGCACAGCACACAGAGGTGCTGGAAACTCAGCGTCTTCACCTTCATGCCTGTGCCGAAGGAACAAGAAATTATGCAAACCCTGTGACAGTGTGTGTCTATCCGGGGAAGAGTTTCGCTGAGGGCACAGGCCGATTTTTCTGACTCTGCAAAGTTGCACACTCCTGCGCCTGGGAGCTGCCAGGCTTTTTTAATCACTTTAAGGCGCCTGCACTCGGCTCCGTGAAATGAGGAAAAACTGATTTATGCTTAAACAATGAACAGGGGTAAACTTCATTGTGTCCTTCGGATGCCGTACTGAGGCCTAATAATCAGCAAGAGCAGGTGTAACCTAACAAAAACGTGTCGGCTGCCAGTGTCATACATTTCTGGATAAGTGTCTTCAAAAAAAGGGAGTAAATGAAGAAATACGCACGGCCTTTGCAGCTTCCTGGATGTCGTAAAGAGCAGTAAAACGCTCGATAGGACGGAGCAGCGTGACAGTAAAGCGTGTTTTACGACGGGCTGTAAACTCACACTGAGCCTGTCTCCCGCTTTGCCATCGAGGGACGACTCTTTGTGCAGCAGGTTGTACTGGGAAATCCTCCGGCTGTCCTTCCCCAGGTGGGAGAAGACGTCATGCTGGTAGTAGTCCATGATGGACAAAGGTTTGTCCACGCTGCTTCGCTTCAGGGTCTCCTCATTCTGGTCAACTGTGGACGGAGGGATGAATTACAACACAAACATAAAAATGTGTAGTTTGATTCAAGTCGAATTGCTTGTTTCTACAGGTGGACGAGTCTTGGAGAACAGAATTCAAATGCCGACCTGAATCGCTCTTTTTAGTTCGGTTGATCAGCGTCCTTTGTGGGGAGACCAGAGTGCTTCCTGTCCCCTCGGGTTCAGTCTCGGTGTTGCTGCTGCTGCCCGGGTACGTGCACACTCGCAGGGCTCGTTCCTATTCACAGATGAAAAGACGTTCTGATATAATAATGATGTGAGGCGTTTGTGGCATTGTGTTGGAAGCGGAGTAGAAAATAAAGACGAGGGACAAGAGAAATCTTTAAAAGCAGCTTTGAGCAAAATTAATTGGAACGGGGCTGGTTTTGTGTGGGCACATAACAACGTTTTACAGGGAACCTTTGCTATTCTGAGCCGTGTTTACAGCTGAGCCAAAAAACGTTGGAAACAATAATGTTTGTCCATCAACGTCATATTTAATGCACATTCCAATGTTCCTCTCACATTAGCACGTTCTCTAATATTTGCATTTCCTTCCTTTGCCTTTTAACTGAGCAGCATTTGTGTAATTTTAGCCCGAGAAGGGGCGAGATTCAAAGAGTTAATGCGGCGTCTCGCTTCTTTTCCAATGCGCTTTAGTTAGTTAATGTTGATTTTCTTTTTTTCGTTGCTTTTTTGGTCCAAGAGCTTCTATTATCATTTGTTTGTTTGCTTTACATATTTGAAATACAAAAACAATTCAGTGATATTTAAGTCTGGATCCTGGGAGGACGACAATTACACATTCACCGCTGCATTTAAAGTGACTAAAGAGTCTGAAGTCCAACAAAAATATTTCCTCTGCATCTATTAGCATAAAATAAAATCACTGGAAGAAACATTTCAAATTGCTTTTGTGTTAAATGCATTTGTGCCTGCTCGTGTGACGTGTGTTTAAAGAGCCTGTTTGCAATCACGTGACGAGGCGCTCGTGACTTACGCCGGGAGCATCACGCTCGGCTGTTTTCACCTTCCTCTCTGCTTCTTTGTCTTTGTCCTCTGTGGAGGTGTAGTGTGGGGCACACAGGCTCGACCTCTTAGTCCGGATTCCATCTACAAGCCAAAGGAGACAAACGAGGAATGAGTTGTACAGTAAAGGACAGAGTCTCTCCCGCTACGTGTAACGCGTCCAGCAAGAGCAGGAGAGTGAGTAAAAGCCCCTTTAAATTCTTTAAATCTTTCCTTGGGCAGACAAGACACATTCATTTCTCTGCATATATGAATGGAGCTGCACAATATTCGACGCATCAAAAATTAATGGCGTCCACCCAGCAATTGTTCCCAGCCATGACTCCTGGCGGCCCAGATATAACAGCTATCAGCTGGCGACTCTGAACGACGAAGGGCTGCCTTATTATTACTCTGCCTACTGCCGTCTCGGACGGACGCCAATTTAATTGTCTCTTAACGCCGAGCAGCGGTACAATAACAGGCCGCGTTTTGGCCGACGCTCCATCTGAAAAATCTGCACGGTGATCACAAAAGTCTTTTCTTTCGCCTATTAGCAAGCAAACAATGTGGCAGACGCGGCTACTTTTCCGGCCTCCTTTGTGATTCTGCATAATGACGATAGAAAGCCGAAAAGGATAAACATGTGATAAAGATGCACAGAATATGCTCCGGCTCTTCTAATCAACTTGATCCGCGGGGAGGACTCAACAGGAGCTCCTCTCTATTTGCGCCGACAGTTGTGACTCAGATTGCTGCCTCTGCAGTGCCGCCGCAGCACCGAGGTGAAATAGATGCAGGCTAATGTCCTGTAAGCACAAATCCCCGGGTGTGATCGCTCATCCCAGTGTTTTATTGCAGCTTTAATCAGCCATCTGATTGCATCCTACCCGCCGCCATTCTGTCGTACATCACGGCGACCACCAAGGCAGAAGTCGTTTTGTGATGTATGGCTGCGCTGACGTACCCGTCTAATTGCATTCGGTGGTTTTCCTCGGCGCCCGGGAGCGTACGGCCTTCTAAAGGAACACACTGTCCGATGTCAGCGTTGATGCATTAGCTTCAGAATTAGCCGAACAAACAAGGTTCTTCTTTTAATCAGAGTATAATGAGCCAAACAATTTCCCTTTGTCTGCTCGTCTGGAGGCCGTGAGTGCTTCCGAGTTGTTAGCAGAAAGTATATAGCGACGTCCCATATTTCACTTATGTCTTGAAAGGTAAAACAAACCGTGTTAGGCTTTCAAGGCTTTGCCATCTTTGCCATCAGAATAGTAGCTTTTACAGAAATGCATTTTAATTTGTTTTCCCTCTTTGGCCATGATTGGGGAAACCAATTAGAAAACAAAGGCTGCTGTTCTTTGGAAGGCCGAGTATTACATTTCACTCACAGAGCTGTCCCTTTTCAGGAAACTCTGAAGTTTGCTTAGCAACACCAAAGTAAAGTAGTTTGAAGGTACTTCCAGAACGCTTGAAGGTTCTTTGCAAGTTGAATCATGAAATGATTCAAGAAATCATGTTTATTCTTGTCTGATCTGTAGCATATTGATTCATTCTGTTATTATTTAAACAATAATCAAGCTCTGCACATATTCGTGGGCTGCAGCGCGTCACGTCAGCTCGTGGCACTGGCGCTCTAACTCCTAATGGCTAATGCGGTAGTTTTGGCTGTTTGTCCTGGGAAATAAAAGAAATCTTGTCGAGCGCTTTGTTCACTGCAAACAAACGCTTAATGTGGGCTTGCATCCATTTGCTGACGTTTGCATTAATTTTGCCTTTAATCTAGCTGGAGTTTGCCACTGCCAGCCGGCTCATATGTTTATAGTGACACTGTTAATTTGCCTAATTTCAACTTCATAATACCTTTTTCCAATTTGTAAAATATATTCTTTTTCAAAATAGTTTGTCCCGTGAGAAACCCTGAATACGAGGAGGTTCTCCACTTACCTGAGGATGCTAATTTGGGGAGCCGGCTCTGGGTGTCCTGGGCGCTGCTGCTGCAGGTCACAGCGGGGTCGGACAGGGAGTGACCCATGGTGGTGGGGGCATGCAGGCGGGTTTTCGGGAGGGAAGGCACTTTCACATTGGTCTGTGAGGGATGGAGGTGAGAAGAAGGAGGCTCCCGACCGAGCTCAGAGGAGCCGGCGGTCACCCCATCGGGGCTGGATTCCGATTTAGGATGTGGCGACCGCTGGCCCGGGTCACAGAGTCGGGGAGAGGGAAGGTGCCGATCCCACTGTCCAGGGTTCTCATTTGACAGCCGGACCCTAAAGTGACAGGGACAGGAGTGTGATGTCTGGGAGAAGCAGGGACCAACAACAGAGGAAAAGACGGGAGGGCTTTGGATTTACATGCAACGGAAGGGGCTGTGAGTAAAGAGGGAGTCTGTGGCAGGTTCAGTGACACGGAGCCAGCAGAAAAAGAGAAAAAAGACAATACTTTTATTTCACGGAGTAATAACTGGGGAATAAAAAATAAATAACTGGTGGAGTTCATCTCGATACACCTTAGATGAATCTTCACATTAGGACCTTCTGTTAGCAACATGTGTAGCTTTCACTGCAGTGATAGACGCAGTGATGCATTTCTGATTTGGTAGAAAATAGCCAGTGTTACACGGAAAGGCACCTGGTGCCAGCAATTTGTAGATGATTACACAATTGAGTTGCAAGTCGAGGAGTCCCGATTTTTCAGAATGCACTGGGTTGGAAATGACGGCGAGTTGCAACAGATGGACGTTGTTTGGAATGGCGGTTTTGCAGAGCCTTCGCTCCGGCTGCAGCAGATGGATGGCCATTCAGCACAGCCCAGGTCCTTGTCACTGTGAACACTTGTGGCCAACAGTTACACGGCTAATGATCAGTTGTTGGTGCCTTTTTTCCCAGAGAGAATTTGTAAAAGAGTGAAAAAAAAAACAACGATATATCGTTTCATTTTTTCCTGCTCGGCCGTGGGCAAAGGTTTGATTCAAGTACATCACACTTGCGACTGTTGGCCTCGGAGATGATGAATCTACTGCAGCCATCGGTCCCGTCCGTCAAAATATTAGTAAAAACTCTCGCAGCGCATTTATTTATATATTTTGTTGGAGCTGGATCAATATTGACAGGCTCTGCTTCTCAGCTGTGTAGCCCTGCCCTGATGGGACGCAGCAGCACAAACACAGTCCACTCCCGACTCCTTTCTGGAGGGTTCTCTGAACGCTGGCAGGCATTACAGAGGAGTTTACAAAGAGCTCGCAACGAGGGCGGCGGCCTAAAAGCATCTTTTATACTTGGGTTGGAAGCTAAAACTATTGATCCATTTTCTCTTTGGACAGAATTTGTTCACCGAGATTATGTCTCTGGGGACCAATCTGCATTCTCTCAGTGTCGACACCTTCACAGATGAGAAATTGAAAGACGTTCCCACTGTTTGTGTTTCACCGACTTTCTGAGCTCTTGATAAAAATAAAACACAGCATTAATGTTTTGGTTTTATGACAGAACTCGTGCGTCCACCATTTCCAACATTTGACAGATGGCTCATTACTCGCACACATATGTGCTCTGACACACTGACACACTTGAGGACAGTTGCTGCAGAAGAATTAGAATAATATGTCAAACAAAAATGCTACAAAAATAAATGCACGTACACAAAGAATGCACGCGTGAAGAGGAAAGGTGGACAGAGCCACGGACTCGGCCGGCTGTATAATTGGACACCGAGCCTGGCACTTCAAAACGCCCTCTGCAACAGGGTCCACGGTAATTCTATCCGAAGGCAACAGCAACTGCACAGAATCTAGCATCAGCTCTGTGTACAACCTCCAGGCTTTGAGAGGAGGAAGTTGGTTTTCGATGCTTTCACTGTGTGACATGGGCTTTATGCAACGAGAAGGTGTCAAAAGAAACGACGATGACACCGTGTAGAATCCCTGGGTAACAGCAAAAAAAATCTAACCATCTTCAAAGTATTTCCAAGACAAGAGGAGGACAATTAAAAGTTCGAGTGCTCAGAATCGTTTTGCAGTTGCTCCCCTGCAGCTTGTTGCTCGTTAAATATGCAAAAACTGGACAGGACTCGCGAAGCCATTGCTGAATCACTGGTACCGATCATCAGCGCCATCGAACCCAGGCAGATATATTGCGGTCATTCTGGGCTGTGGGCAAGTCCAAATGTTATTTATGGTCCCTTAACAAGACGAAATGCTGCCTCCAGGGAAGTTTTTCTAATTTACAATAACTGACCAGCGTAGGGTGAAGTCCACATTCATAACTCCAGCAAGGATTTCGCTCGAGCTGCTTGCATCATAAAGCAGCTGGATATGAACTGTTTATGTGATTGATGTGTTTGTCTGGCATTAAGCCTGTGAACGCTGCACTTTGGAGAGACGTGACATTAAAGGGGAGCCGAGGAGCAACGAGCAGCCGCAGCTGAAACCTTTATGAAATATTTAATTCAGAGTGTCTGGAAGTGCTTAGGTGGCAGAATATTAAAATGGCAGCTTGTTAATCAGAATCCAGAAACAATTAAACTTTTTATTTTTGGCATAAAGCTCTGACCCTTCAAGGGTTTGTTGAAAATAGCTCAAGCCAAAAGCCTTTCTTGAAATTATTTGATTAATTGCTGGATGCTAGGTCATTTCCACGACATTCAGGTTTAGACTAAAGCATTTAGTGAAGAACCGACAGGCTCCAAGGTCTTAGAAGTACATTAAACCGCTTTAATGGATAGTTCCCGATAAGTGATCAAGTCAAGTAAAATAACGTAGGTCCATTAGACAAAAAGCTAAAACATGTGACCTTTTTCAAATTTGTTTTCGTAGAAATATACTTGGAACGATGCTGCACAAGCCTCCTGTAAACTCCAGCTCACAGATGTCTGCTTCTAAAAAGTGTTTGAGCTTTGCAACCAATCAGGGACTTTCACATTTTTCATCCTGATTAGTCTGTTTTGCAGCTTATTTGCATTGTAATTGGATAATGAGTGTAGCGGATGGTCGAAGAGCACAGCGGCGTGCTAGCTCAAGTTGCATATTGTTTCTTTAATTCGACACTAAATTAGTGAAATTTGTTTGGGAAACTGATGCTCGTTGGACTAGCAGTTGTGCTGAGAGCTGAGAGACTCACAGGCTTGAAAGCCTGGAAGGAACGGCAGAGGTGTGTGGGAACTGTCTGTACCTGTGTGCAGCCTCTTTTGGAAATGGAGTTTAGCAGGTTTAAATTCGGAAAACTGGCTTTTTATTTATTTACGAGTAAAGCTCGGACAATGTGGCTGTGCACAGGATTAAATGAGCACGTTATCCTAAGGAGTCTGGCCTCAACTTTAAAAGTACATGCAAATACAGTGGCCGTGACGCTGGAAACACTGTGCTGTCCTCCGAGTTAATCCCTTTCATTCCCTCATGCTGAATTGCCTGCTACAATATAAATTTGTTACGCCGCAATAATAACAATCATCATCCCGTCTCACAGTTTGATGCATTCATTTTTTCACTTCCTTAGCTGCTCAGGCATTGTAAAACATCACCCGGCTGCACATCAATCACCTGACTAGATTGTTGACGTGGTGTTTGCAGCTACTGCGATTTCCCCACAGTAATGGCAAGTCTGGCAGCGAGGAGAATCAGTTGGCGAAGGAACTGAGTTGTCAATCACATCAGGAAATCACAACTGTAAAATGTGTTAATGCTCTGTTGCACTGGCTGATTCGTGATGGTTAGTGACAGCTTTTTGTGAGCTGCTTGAAAAAAAACTGTACGGGATGAGGTAAACACTCAGCAACTTAGATAACGTGAGTTAGATAACGGAATATTTCACACCAGATAACGAGAATATAATGTTTGTGAAATATTTCAACTATGACTTATGCATAAAAAGGATTATTAGCTTCAAATGTAACGCTTGTAGAATTGCCACGGAGATAAATACTACAATCTTACCTATGACGTGGTCTTGGCAGGCCGAGTCTGGGATGTGGCCCTCCTCATTTTCAGCCCTCAGGTTGATCTTCTCCGTCATTATAAGAGTCTGCGATGTGAACGAGTAAAGCGTGTTAGTGACCGAACAAAGCTGGTGCTGGTGAGTCTGAATTACATTAAAAGCTGTGACACATTCGTAATGTTTCCTGTGAAAACGCATTAGTTATAGGACCCGCAGATTCACATATTCCCAGATGAACAGACAAGCACGTGTGAAATATGTCCAAAGTTCCGTTCACAATTAGGCTAACTGTCGTACTTTTCTGCTTTACTTTAATTGTGTTATTTTAAAAAATGGTGCTTGTAGGTCAAAAAGTGTCGGCCTTTTGTTGCATTTCTGTGGGGAGCAGATAGAGGACGGGCTTGGAGGATGGTATTAAATGGCCTTTTGTCAAATTGAGTGCCTGCGATAAGGGGCTCCTCCATGCTATCGAAATTCCACATCATCTGGATTAAATTTCTTACATTATGCAGTGAACTCACTTTTTCTCCCACTCTCTTCCTCATTTCAGCTCGCTCGTTTTACCTTCTTTTTCATCGCTTTTTTCCAGGCTTTCTCAAGCACTCAGCCTCTCCATCATTTCGTGAGCGTCTGACTGACAGGCACTGAAGAAGGTCACGATTTTAGCCTTTCGCTTACAAAGCGCAGTGATACGATTTAAAGAATCGCGCCGCCGACAGGCCTAATTTAAGTTTGTATTACATGCATGGCCTGATGGCTGTCTCCCGTACGAGATGAAACCGTCAGCCTTGAAAACAACAACATCAACCAAGGTGGATAATGAAAAAAAGAGTAGGCAACGGATTGTAGGCTGAGCGCGAACGCAATGTGAATCAATATCAAGCCTTCAGGGGATATGATGCTGAAGAGGCGGCGGTGATGAGGATGTGTTTGTGAACATGTACATACTGTACAAGTGTGAAAACCTGTGGGAATGTGCATGAAAGTGTGTGTGTGCCAGCCGCCTGTTCCAGCCAAACAACCTGAGCTAGACACAGACAGAGTCAGAGGAGTTCTACTGTGTGAGGACGGTATGTTTGCTCACTTACAGCCGTATCGGAGCAGATCTCCACATCTCCCTTCGTTTCGCTGTGTTTCTTGGGCGTGGAGATTGCAGGAGGCGATGCGGTCACGCAGTTGCTCTTCAGCGCAGTCCTGCGAGGGAACGAGATTTGATCTGTTTTTACATCTGCGTGCCGACTTCCTCTTTTATCAGTTTACCAGGTGAAACGGGAGCCCGCTGATAAATTGAATTGACACACTCTTGCAATAAACACACACTCTAGAACGCCAGCTTAACAACCTCTATGAAGTGTGATTGTTGGCAAGTAGATGCTGGGTAAAAATCTGTCTGCCGTGATTTAAAGTGGCCAATCAATGATGTGAGGGCTCTGAGATGCGGAGCTTTCCTTGACAGAGACTTTACCTTGAGTGTTGCTGACTATGTGTCTGGATTGTTGTCCAAGAACTGCCTGTGCTCACTGGAGCAGAGTCATAACTCAAACCGACAGCTGCTGTTTGCGCTGTTTGTTTATCACTTCCTCTGAACACGTGCGTTTAATGCAGTAATGACTCATGTTTAATTTAATGCAACAACCAATTTGTTTTCGAGTGTCCGTTCGCTTGACAAGGAGCCAACTCTGAGACGGCTCGGTGACAAGAAATAATCAGCAGAGCGTCCAGTCAATTAGGGAGAAATCATTCTTGATTTTCTTTCAGGACAAAGATGCGGCTTTACCCACCTGCCAAGAAGCTCTTTGACAAACTGGTCTTTGCTGATAAAGGCTGTCGTGCACTGGATCTGGCTGGCAATCTGACCCATCTGATTGTTGCAGTGGTCCATGATGGAGCTCAGCTTGTTGTTCATTTCAGACAGATTCTGCACCTCCTGACTGTCTCTCTGCTGGTTATCATTTTTCTTCTTATCTTTCTTCTTGTCAGACTTTATCTGTTTGCCACCGAGAACCGATCCGATCTTCAGCTCCTTCTTCTCCTCCTTTCCCCTGGGGGAGTCGGCTTTCTTTCCACTCAGAGCCGGGAGTTTGCTCTTACGGAGGCCGAACCAGTTTGCCAGAGACGGGCCTGACTTCTGTTTGGCCTCGCTGGCAGCGACCTTCTCCTGTTCTTGACATTTCTGAACATTTTCTTCGATTCCCATCATGACCTTCTCTTCGATGGTGCAGGCTGTGGGGCTGACTTTTTTCTCCTCTGCATCTGGGCTTTTGTTTGGTGATCCTGTCTGGGTTTCACTGCTGAAGTCTGGCTCATTAGCTGTGGTTGCTATGCCTCCTGTTTCTCTTGCTGGGTTTTCAGTGTCGTAGACACAAGAGGACGGAGGCTGAAACTGTGGATGAGAGACAACTTTTGCCGGCTTGTGGATGTTGTTCACACCGGGCCTATCGCCAATCGGTAAGCTTCGCACCTCTTTTTGCGAAGGTGAGGTGACTGACTCCCCCTTCACTGTGCCCTCTCCTTTGGAGCCGGATTTAGAGGGTTTCTCAGGCAGGATATTGTTACTATATGATCCTGTCATGCCTCCATAGTGGCTGAGCCTGGTCCTAGGGGTGTGGACAGGGCTCTCAGCTAAACCAACACTGGGTACCTCCAAGGAGCTCTGTCTCGACAGAGAGTTCCCCCTTTCTGCTGAGTTGGTGATGATCTGCGTTCTAATTTTGCCTGGTCCGTCGAGGGCATTAATGTTGGGTTTCTCCATGTAGTTGGTGCTGAAACTCTGGCTACGGGCTTTGGCTCCGTTCATGCCCAACGCCGGCTTTAAATGAGGTTTAGTAGTAACCGATATGGATCTAGAAAAAAGTAGACTACTCCTTTTTCTCCTATCGCAACCATCCCCCTCCTCTGGTAGTACAGCAGTGTGCACTTCCTCTTCCAATAACCTACACTGGGCCTCACCTTTACCCTCTGTAACGGACATCTTGGCTGGCGAATCAATACTGTACGCTGACTGCAAGCTGTCACATTGGGTGGAAGCACTTGAAGTCACAGTCTCCTTGGAGACTGAGTTGATATGATCTTTCTCTTGCTTGCCTGGTATAGAAGGGCTATTTTTATGGCTAGGGGGAGATTTTAAAAATGCTTTAAACCCCATCGGGATGCGAGTCTTTGAGGCTTTTTCCACTGAGCTCGGAGACATCATAGCTGAGCTGGGGGGGCTGACTGCAGTTTTACCACTTTGTGGCTCTGTTTTACCTTGGGGGGTGTCCTGAAGCGATACGGGTAAACTAACTGAGGTCTTCTGCCCTGTCTGATGGACAGGTTCATGTGTTGTTCCCCTCTTGTTTGCAAATGAGTTCTGAAGTGAGGAGCCTCTGAGAGCGCTGTAAGGAGGAGGGACATTCTTTGAGCTTTTAGGTGCATTTTCAGGTTCTGGAGCACACCCTGAGTTGGCAGTAGGGAGGTAGTCTTTTGTGATCATCCGTTTGGAAGTGCCTTTAGTAGATGTCTGAGTCACGGCAGGGGACTTTTGAAGGTGCTGACTGGATTTATCAACCAGTTTTTGAGGTGCAAGTGCAGTCCCGTAGCCTGCGTCCAAATCTAAACAGTCTTTGTCCTTGATGGGAAGTGTACTTTGCATATTTGGTAAAAGTGAGGTGTGGTAACTTGGGGGAGGGCCCCTCACAGTGGTTGGTGTGGATGGTTGAGCCACCGCTGTTTTATGTGCCTGAGGCGACCCTTCGTAATTTGGTCTGATGAGTAAAGAGGTGGTGCGGCCTGGGGGAGGGGGAGGAGATGGGGACCTGAGTTTGTTTTTGCTGGATTCACAGTGTTTGTCTCTAGTTGGCTGTTCGCCCGTGTCAGCATACTCCAGGTGTCTCCTTGAGAGGTGGGGGGAACTTGAGGTGGAGCCCTTACTCCACTCTGATTTGCTGGGGAGCTTGGAGTTTACTGCCTTTGGGCTCTGTGAGCACATTCCCGGTGCCTTGATGAACCTGGACATTTTAACTGTAGGAGAGGAGGGGGATTTTTCCTGACCAGGGGAGTTTCCACTGTTACTTGGTTCAGTGGTGGAGCCCTTTGGCAATTTCAGTGGGGATGCTGAAGGTTTGTTGAGACCAGGTATCTTTGAACCATTGGATTTGGGAGCAGCAGAATCGTTCATGGGAGGGATGGAATGTCCTTTATTGGCCCTGCTGTTTGGTGGTTTGATCAGTTTCCTCTGTGGAGTCAACTGCATTGAAAGCCTCTCAGCGCTGCCTTCCCTGCTGTTGCTTGTTTTGTTAGTCCTGATCATCTGATACTCAGACGGCTTCTCTGGAGATTCAAGGATGGCGTAGTTTCTTGCATTTGCTGACTTTTGCCTTGTTGGCCTCTCCTGGGATTCTAGCTCAGTGTAACCTGTACCTATTTTGCCGCCTTGAGTGCCTGCTGCAAGCTTCTGTGCAAGTTCAATAGGCTCTCCTTCTGCATCAAAAATAGCTAAAATGCTCTCCTCAGACTGAGTACATTTGGCCCCCTGGGGCTCCTTAATCAGGCTGAAGGGCCTGGGCCTCCCGTCTGCAGACTGGGTGCGTCCCTGATCCCTTCGCAAGCACTGTTGTGCCAGCAGCTTGGCAGCATCCCTTGACATCCTCTTGGAGTCCCTCTCGGCATGCTCTGGGGGCTGGCTTGAGGACATTCGAATGTCACTAAAGTCAGAGTTAAGGTCCTCCTCCAGGTCAGAAATGTGATTGGGACCTGCGGGATCAGTAGGGTGGATGTGAAGTTTGGATGGCTTGGTAAATGCTGATGTCCGCCCTCCTTCTGGGAGAAAACTGTTGATGAAACTCATGAGTTTCTCAGGACGCTCTTTAGAGTCATAGCCAGCTGGGTGTTTGGTAGCCACAGGACCTGTGCCACCATCACCTCCACCTCCACCTCCACTGTCCTGTATCCCCTCCCAGCTACATAAACTTTCTGAGATGCTGTGTGAGCGTCTCTTACAATAAAACCAGCTTTCCTTGGTGGGGACGTTATCACCGTGGCTGGAATGTGCCAATTCATCATCTGCATCATCAGAATCGTAAGAGAACTTCTTGCGCCCAGCAGCTGGAGTTCTGCTGACATGGCTCGGTTTGGACACCCCTTTACTGCTGCTCTTTATACCCAGGGAGTAGATGCCCTCATTAGAGTTCATGCAGTCTTTGTAGCCCGACTTGGAGACTTTGGACGAACAGGAGGAGCTCCTGTGTTTCCTCCTCTGGAGTTTTCTCAGTCCCTCTAATATGTTGCTCTCCTTACGCCTTGTGGGAAGCTGCTCCTCCAGGGGGGCACAGATATTACTGGGGGCAGACGAACCCAAACTCAGCCTTTTCTCCCAGGTCAGAGACGACTAAAGAACAAAAAACACAGAGTGGGTTAATCTCACAGAAATAGATTGTAGAATGTGCACAAACGTTCTGAGTATGTGCTGAGTATGTGTTCACTTTCTTTGAAACAGATTTGACTTGAAGAGGCGATTAAAATCCTACTTTTGTCAAGCTACTGGCCGAGGCGCCCTTACAGATTTTGAAGCCACGTGTTTTTGTTTTAAACTGCTGACAAGCCATTGTTTTATGTTGTGTTCTAAGGGGGCTTTTACCTCTACTAGGAGTCATCAGCATGCTCTAACATTACAATGAGGGATTAATAAGAGTCTCAAAAGAGAAACAATTAAAACCTTAACAGTTCTTAAGTACCTCTTAACGGGGATCTTAAAGAGCTACCGTTTGTGTCTGTTTTGCGGCACTGGCGTCAGGGTTTATAGAGTAAAAGCATTTACCATTTTCCCACAGGAGCGTCCATCATTCCACGTGTACGAGCCGCTGGAGAATTCGCTGCACGCGCTTGACAGGGACAGCTCGCTGCTGCTGCAGCTGCTGCGTGGGTATACAGGTGCTGGGACTGTCAGACTAAGTTGGCTCAGACATTTGGCCACGGGGAGACCTGCCTTTCCGTTCAACTGAGCCTCCTATGAGACAGAGAAAAGAGACGTGACATTATAGTGGAGTAACGTGTGCAGCATCACTTACAAAGACCACGCGGAGTCAGGTGGTCACGGAACAAGGTAGGAAAATTCTCGCAGCTACGACAATGCCACACATTAATTCATTGTGATCTATTCTGTCCCTCTTCTGTAGCTGCTCAAGATTTCCCTGTTACTAAGCATCGAGAGGTTTTAAGTCTAAGTTGCTGGGTAGCAGTGTGTATCTAATTGCTATCTTGCTGTTAATTTTGTGATGAAAGATGTTTAGGAAAAACTTGACAGACCAATCATATATTCAGGCAAAGTTTCTCTAACTGCCAAAGCAATGTACTTTGCAAACTAGAAAAAAAAAAAAGAATCAATCAAAATTTTATGTTCAGGCACCACAACACAGCAGATGTTTCTCCATTTAGACAATTTCACGTTTCTCTGCAGAGAATTTCACTATGCAAAATTATTACAAAAGCAGAAGTTATTTTGCAGAGGTCAAGATATATTCAAGATTCGATTTGCTCATATATGCCACTAGTCCACAGCCTATTTATATGTGTGTACTTTTACACATTTGCATATCTATTATGAAAGTAACGATTCATAATTCACATTGTGGATATTATTATTTAATCTGCTTGCTCTTCTTTCACCCACTCAGCCCACATTTGGGTTTATCAGGTGGCATTCTCCGAGGGGGAAAAGGGTGAAAGAACGAAGCCAACTCATCTGCAGTGCTCAATGCATAATACATAAGATGACTAATGTACCACAGTGTCCTATGGAGTCATTTTTACGGACTACAGGTCTCAATCGATGCATTTCTGGTAATATGACAAGGATTTATTCCTCTTAGTGCCAAGTGATACTGCCAGCTCTTCCTGCTGAGAGCAGAAGAGGGGTCACGGCTTCAGATTGGCGGGTCTGTATTTTAATATCCCGTAATGATTTCTTGAAAGGGGTGGGAGTGCAGTTATACTACCTGGATGAATTATATAGATTAATAGAAAAAAAAAACACACACACACACAAATCCTTCTGCAGGTTTTCCATTAAGCTTACGTTCGACGGAGAGTCTGCATTCCTGGTGAGCAGGAAGGCCTTGCTTCTCTCTGGCTCCAGGAGCAAGTCGGCCGTCGACAGATCCATGATCCGAGAGTGAAGTTTCTGAAAGGCAGAAGACAGAGGACAAGTGAGAATTCTGACATTAGGGATCCTAAGAAATGAAATTAAACCGGGGTGTATGATTTGGCCCAGCAGCGCGAGCGGTAGGGAACCTTTTATCAGTACTTTGCATGGCGCATAACATAATTTCAAATTCTATTTGTAGCATCTCATCAACACAACAGAGTTTTTAAATTTAATTAAATTGAACCACTCAGTGATCGTTGCAGCACAAATCTATTTAATTATAAAACAAAAATCCACTCAAAATAGAATAATAACTTAAAAATATTATTATTTGATAGTGTTTTTGGTTTCCAAAATCTCATACAACTGCATCGTACACTGAGGCAGAGCAATATTTTGCCGGCTGTACAAGTGCAGATCAGATTCCCTCCACTGGAGCCACGCAGAGCCCAGATTCATAGCCCTTGCTCAAAGTCATTAATGTCATCAAACTAATGTGAATAGGAAATAATTGCATCAGGGAGTAAGGGATTCCTTTGATTTTTTTATTCATACGCTGGTCTGCAGCCTCTCTGTTATTTAACTCTTGTGCTTAAGAGGAAAGGATACAAAACCAAATACATTTCCACACATTAATCTCGGAACTTAATTACTCGGGGTCCCTGTGCTCAAATTAACTTAAACTGGAAATACGCTGGAACAAAACACTTGATCATATGCTGCATTTCCTGCCAAGGCTAAAACTAATGAAAACTATTGCGTTGCAGTGCACAGTAATGTAATAAAAGTTAGTTATGGCAAGTTAGTTTTTGCCCTTAAAATGAAATACACTTCTCGTGCCGTGCACCTGCGGCAGGAAAATACCGGCCGAGAAATGTGCACGTCGTAGAAGTGAAAGTCACCCTCGGCGAATGGAAAATTCAGCTCGGAAAACCAACAGCTCTAATTTTCCATCAATGCCATAAACGTTTGGAAAGAAAAAGCTCAATTTCCCTCCATTCTGTAAAAGTCTTTGCCGACACTCTGTATTGACTTTTTGTGCGCGGTGAAAAATGTCCTCTGAACACATTGATGGCAAAAAAGAAAGAAAACAGCTCCTAATGACACCGAAACTTAACTGCTTCTTTTGTCTCCTAAGAAACAAACAACCCGCATCACTAAGCCTGTGGCCAAAACACAGCCGTCCTACGTTATTTTTCTCTGACTCTGAGCAAAAACATCCAAAGCATAAAGCTTCTTTTTCTATTAATGTGAGATTGTGAATAAGCTTTCAGAGAGACGGTGGCAACGGTGCCATGGAAACAGATCAATGCGCACTTCCAGTGTTTTTTCAAAACACAGATAAGGGAAAATATGATTTACTATTTTAGAAATGTAAAAAAATTACTTACATTGATGTGCTGCGCTTTTTGTAACCTGCTTTGATTTGGTTCAAGGGTGTAGAAACTGTACTTTCTTCAATTTCTTCATATATACTCATATATAAAAATGACACGTGATATTAACAGAGATTTCGTATAATTTTAGTTTTGCCCAATGTTTTAGATGGCTTCTCACCCCCGTGAGTTTAAAGTCATGAAATTAAAATTTGTGCAGCTCTGGCGCTGCTGTCCACACGGGATGGGAGTGGCTGAGGTGTCACGGGAGGCTCCGATCTTATCGCGGGGTGCAGGATTTCACCTCCTCAGCATCCTCATCAAGGATTCAGTCAATAGTGTCCCGGGGTCACGAGTGAAGATAGTTGAAGGAAACGGTAGCAGATAAGGCTGGGCGGACACTTCTCCAACTTTCTCAGGTTTATTCCAGGTTAATTGTGACACGTGAGACTGTGAAACATCATCCCGACGTCAGATCATGCGTCATGCTAATTTTGGCCTTTTAATGTCTGCAATAATTACGCTGTTTTGTGTGTCATACTGAAGAAAAAAGCCTCCTCTTCCCGCTTTTGTTCTTTGTTGTTTTTAGCTTGACAGTGGTCGTATTTCAAGATAATGAATATCAGCCCAGAATAGCAGCAATCGGCTGCTTGCGAACAGATACGTCAGTATTGGCAGCCGCTGTTGGATTGAATGAACCTTCCTGCGACACACCCATGTACCGTGCACCTGCGTGGCCCGATCTCTACGTCTAACTCATCACGGACGCTTTTTTTTTTTAGCGCTTTGTAGCGACACGCAGCCCCAGGAAACGAGACAAAGGCATGAACACGTTTGTTGACTTTTTTGTGCCGAAAGTTCGTTGATGGCCGTGACAGCAGCATCATGCGTGACTGTATAAACTGCTAAATTGCAGGGGCAGTAATGAGGTCATGGTGTTCATGCTGTGTCCTTGGGGCCTGAAGGGAGCTTAGGAGACGCCAGGCATTCGTCCCAGTAATGGGCGACTCAATTGCCACTTGCCTGTCATATTTGATAAGCAGCATACGTGGATGGGAGTGCACACCAGTTATTTTCCCTGGGCTTTCAAATGCTGCATGGCTTGAGAAAACAAGCGCCATTTTTTAAGTGTGTGTCTGATTTTTTTTCTAAAATAAATATTTCATTTTAGAAAAACACACCAGTCCAGCTGAGGGCCGTGATTGGTGCGGTCACCGTCGATGCATTAGGGTTCTTTATCAGAGAAACTCAAGATCCCCACGGGGAACCGCAGAACATTTAATTACTGATAAGCAAAAGGTCCGGAGGTACATGGGAAATAGTAGACTCAGATGTGTGATTAAGTCCGTCCGCTTCAGGGTGCGAGCGCGAAAAGAATGAAATCTCAGCCTGGTCATTGTCACATGCTTTAGTTAATGGATCAGTGTCTGTATAAAAACTCGGGAGCCAGTATTAGCGAAGAGAAACAGCTTCTTGAGTGTCTAAATGTGTGTGTCACCTACCAGCATGTTCACTTATTTCACAGTAGAATATATCCTGTTTGTTTAATAAGATGTATTAAAAAATATTATATTTACTTGTTTAAAAAAACAAGTAAGGAAGCCCAACTAACATCTCGCTTTCTTTATTTTTCGCTGCTTCATTTGAATTAAAAAGTTATCACGTTGAAATAAAAAAGATTTAAGAACTAGACAGAATCTCTTGCAATAAAGATAAAATGGTATTGCAGATATTTTGAACAGCCCTCCCACGTGACTGGAGAGCTCATAAAAGATGCACTGATCCAGAGATGTTTGATTGCGTTATGAGTAACAATGAATCACTGGCGCTGGAAATGTCATTATTAAATAATGAGCAATACTTTTACAGTGGTAAAACCGACACAATTAAAGAGTGCTGCTAATTCTGCCTCACTGTTGAGATGTGTCAAAGCATGGACACACACACACACACACACACACACACACACACACAGCATGACTCACTGTAGTTCTTGCCCACACACTCTCATCCACAACATGCAAACATCGTATGATTTATCTCCTTTTGACCCGCCGTTCACACGCTCACATCACCAACTGATACGTCATCTCACTCCTGCATTAGTTACTTTTCGGACGATTCACACTGGAATCGTGCGCAGCTTCCACCGAACGCCAGCGTGATACAGCTGTATCATATTTCCAAGCACCTTAATTCACATCTCCAGCTAGATTGCACCTCTTGGTCCCCACAGTGGTTTCATCAATATCCCTCCTCAAGCCTTTTCGGCTTCACACCCACATTCCTGCCTGGAAGTAGCTGAAACTGACAGAGAGCTTTACACCACACCCGGAGCCATATTATTTCTTTTCCCTCTTTCCATTTACTCCATTTCTGCCGCTTCCTATTGTGCCCTTAGTTTTTCACTTCTTGCCGTCTTGGTGTCTCCCTGCTATCTCATCTCTCACAATTTTCACCATCCTGTCATTCCCCCTTATCTAACCTTGCTCGCCTCATCTCTTTTCATCTCTCGTCTGTCTCTCTTCCCTTCGTGTCTAGACAGACTGACGGCTTCTTTTCTGTCTTTTTTTTTTTTTTTGGCATCGCGCTATTTTCATATTGACAGCGGGGAGCTTGTCTGCAATTTGCACAATTATGTGAAATCCTACGTTCCAAACTGACCTTAGTGCCTTGCAACGTTATATCACAGCTGACAATAGATGGGTAAAGTATGTATTGGCAGGGTGGTCCGTCTCATAATTACACCTTAAAAATCTAGCTGGAATGCACACACAGACGCTTTTCAGTCAATTGATGTTTACCAAGGGACCAACAAGATGAACTGAGGCAATTTCGAGCCACTTCAGATGTGTGAATATAGGGTTTGTGGAGAATATAAGTGCAGCGGTTGCTGTCTGCTGGTTGCAGAGAAGAGACTGGATGGTTGCCGGCTCAAACATACAGTTTATATGGATGTGTAGTAAGCATCCATGGATCAAATTATACTTTTAGTGCAGCAAACATTTCTGAGAGTTGGACATTGGAGGCATGTGGTTATGACATATTTCTGGGGCTCCAAATAATATTTTTGAAGGATTTTTTTTATTTGTTTTTATTTCAAACCCGTCCTAAATGAGCTTGCAGGAGACCTGCAGAAAAATGTTAAATATACAATCCCAGACTGAACCATGTTGCATGACAAACTCGAGGAAGGGGTTCTTTTTATTCTCAATCAAACTATGTGTAGTGTTTTTTTTTACAGCATCCGTCTGCTGCTGGGACCCCGAACGGTTTAATAACAATCTGAATGAAACACTATCTGAAATTCATGAAAATAAGCAGTGTCTTGTTTACTGGAGGAGCTGCCGCTTATTCGAAACCAGTCAGAGGGCAGAGGAGAGTTTGCAAAAAGGTTTACAACTGTGAGCAGCAGAGATATTACAGCGCAGTGTAGTTCAGAGGATCCTTTACATACGACACCAGGACATACAGCGGCTTTGTGAGTCCTGGCCTGAAGATGTGAACCTGAGTTTAGTGTCTACCTGGAGAAGCAGGTCTGAGGCGGGCTTGATCCTCTGCTGGAATAAAACACTTAGCGCCCGATTCTGCTGCTCGAGGTCAAAAACTCTGGTCCGCAGCTTCAGACATTCTTCTCTCAGATCCTGGTTTCAGGAGAAACACACACACTTACGTCACAAACAAAAGCAGAAAAATCAACGCATGTTTTTGTTGTCGTTGCATCACTAATCTGAAGATAATATTGCGTCAGTCATCGAAGGGACTGCTGGTAGAATTGATCTCTGAGATTAGAAGCAAAGTAGTTTCCATGGAAATAAGAGACAAACCTTCTGGGTGAGAAGCGCCTGCACAACTTGATTGGCAACCTACAAAAAAACAATAACAGTAAAACAGAGGCATTATTAAAAAGTAATTTGGCCCAGTGATAAAGTCCTGACCTTGTGGGATCCCACACAGGCCTCTGTGGACCACCCTCGCGCTGCCAACGCTGCACTTTGCAGGACTTCCTCGGCCAATTTACACATAAGATAAATTACCATGAGCTTGAGTGAACGCAGCGGTGCGATACGCTGCTGTAGGAACAGAGGTGCGCCCGGTTTTAAGTGCTGTTGTGACTAGGCCCCGACCTCACGGCGGCTCGCGCTGGGCAGCGTTTAGACCGCGGCACCAGTGCAGGAGCGGCTCTGATTACTCCTCATTGATTGCTCATTAATACCGTGTGAAGCCACATTGGATCTTTTGAGTGCACTCATTGTCGTTTTATTGAATGAGAGCGCTGGGAGTAAATATGGGGAAATGAGCCCGGCTTCTGCAGCCACAACTTAGAGATCCTGTAAAACAAAACCTGACTTAATGGTGTCGGACCTGGAGAGTTTGAACTCTATCACTCACTGTTTGATGCACGTAATTAAATGAGTTTGCCTCCACTAAAATTTCAACAGGCAGCTGGTCTGACATAAAAAAATTATCATCCCATCTGTTGCAAAGCAAACTCTGGGTTTTCCAGCGTTGCTCTGTGCGGTGGCACACAGCCCCCGTCATTACAACAGCCTTCCTTCCACATAACTCAGCCGCACAGGAAACTAGCTGACAAGTGAACACAACAAAGTAAAGCCGAGCCATCTTGTGTGGAGCAAGAAAGCAGAAAGAAGACAAATCTACCACAAGTACAGTCCACAGAGGATGAAAACTCTACCACAGATACATCACGCAATCCTCCCCCCTCCCTCTCCCCCCGTTTATAACTCACTTTCAATCTTCTTCCTCACCCTGCCTCCATCCTTCCCTCCTCCTTCCCCACCCTCCAGCAGCAGATCTGCTCAGTCTGCTGAGCCTGTTGGTTCCAGGACAAATTGGCCAACTTGTCCCTGCTGGACATACTTCTCTGTAGCAGCGTTCTCCTCCCTCCCTCCCCCCTCCCTTCCTTCCTCCCGGAGTGATTCAGCAAGCGGGCGCAGCCGAGAGCGGCGCTGGTTTATTCCCCTCATGTGGCTTCCTAAACAGCACTTATCAGGCTCTCATAAATAACCAGAGGGCACAGAAGCACCATTGTTATGTAAACTATTGCTTCAGCAACACCGGTTCACATCAGGTTAAGGATATTTAATAGCTCACACTTTAGACTGTTTATTACAACATTAATACTGAGCACAAACAATGAGCAGTTCTGGGCACTGAATGCAGGCATGACGGCGGCACGTAAGACACTGTGAGCAATATACCTGCACAAACACCCTCCCCACCACGTCAATTAAAAACTTCTGACGTTACGGGCGTCTTAACTGTACATAAATGCCTAAAAAGCTTGAAAAATAACTAACATCCTGTTTGCCATAAGCACTTTTTTTTTACATAATTTGGACCTCAGGGAGCTAAAGCTGAGCTGAGAAACACAAGCTTCTTTGCTAAAGTGAGATGAGAGATCAAGTCCATGGAAAACGATGAAAAATGTGACTGTTTCTAAATGAATTGTTTAAATCAGCAGTTCACGCCCGCCTCTCTAATTGCCAACCTGTGGGAAACACAGTGTACCATGCAGGACCTCATTAAAGCCTTAATCCTAAGGTTCACAGTGTTACTAATTGTGTTCATGTGCAGTCACAACTAATGCTGCAAACACATTCGCCCTTGAACGCGCCTCGGAGTGGAGCGACAGAAACGGGTGTGTGCACTCACCTCGTCTAGACAGCGCTCGTACTGCTCCCGCTGGCTCTCGTTCTCCAAGGCCAAGGCGGAATTCCGCTCCTGCAAACGACACGCAGACACACTGAGCGTCATGGGCGGCGCGGAACCTCAGCTTTGCAGTGACTTTGGTTAGTGAAACAACAGCACAGGAGACAGAAGTTGCAATCAAGAGGAGCTGAAGCTAAGAGGAGACCTGCTCCGCCAAAGGTCATGTGTCAACGCTGAACTAAGATGGCCAATAAAAAATTTACAAAGAACGGCGGAGAAAAAGGTCAAGGGGATGTGGAAGTTATGATCCTGAACTTTGGGGCGGCTGCCGGCCATTTGGAGTGCGGCCCTAATAAGAATATCTCCTCCACTTGCCGATCGATGAGGCGGCACCCTATTGATCTCTGGGAGTTTCCAATTTGTCAGAGGCGGGCGCCGTGCTCGGAACTGTCAGCTGGCCCTCTGCCCTTTTAATTACCAATTTCTTCATGAAAACACCGGGAACATAATTACAATTGAGAACATTCAAGGTTTGCCATCTATAAAGAGACACTGGCTAATTAAAGCCTGGAACATGGTTGAATGTGCAAATGCAATGAATAACCTAATTAAAAAGAGTCTGTGGTTCTACCGCCTTAGTTGTAAATTAAATATAATTTTTTGCATATCATTGTTGTAAGGAATCCCTTCATTTACAGAGAGAGCGACTGTGAAGCATGTTCCTGTAAAAACATCAGAGGGAAATCCCTTTTTGATTTCCAGCAAATAAAGGTCACCACTTTTAATATCTGGAGTTAGAAATAAAATCCTTTATTTCTAAACTCAAGTATCATATATCGTGCTACCTGACTGCGACTTAAATGGTGTTTGGTTAACTCATCCCAGATGTAAATCACATTTTGTGGCTTTATTGTTCTTTGCCACAATCTTTGAATTTTCTGCAAGGCTTTTCTTCCTTTAACGTTCTATAGCTATTCCGACGAAAACTTGACATACCCTTGGATAAGACTGTATGAAAAGATAGTTTGGACAGATTGCTTCCTTCACTTCCCCATGCCGCCTGTCTGGGGCCTGACAGTGAGAAATGTAATGCAGACACAGATATGTGAAGGCATGAAGAAACAGAGCTCGGATTATGTCACTCTGGAGGTTTCAAAGCTTGTGGAAGTTGTAGTGAACTGAAGAGGAAAGAAATAAACTCCCTGTTGTCTCCACAGCCAAGATAGAAGGGAATTTGTGATTTGTGTATAAAAAGATTTTCAATATTACTGACTGTGCAACAGCGAACACAGACTGTCCTATCGAACAGTATGTTTGCATATGATGCTCCGGGAGGTTAACACTGTTTAACACACGTCTGTCAATCGATAGAAGGTGAGTAACTAATCACAGCGTTACTGTAAAAACACGACTGTATCACGCTGACATCACGGATGATTACTGTCAATTCATCAGGTGTTGGGTTTTGTCTTTTTGTGCCATACAAACTCAAAACACATGGTCTGACATCTGTCCACGTTAAAGATTTCTGGATTTACACACACACACAGCTGTCATTAAGAATTACAGTTTTGCCTGCCTGATTAATTTGTCCGATATTCACCTCATAATTTTAGCTCTGCTTCTTTTAGAAGCACTGGTTTAAGTAGCTGTGTCTTTAGCTTCTGAACGCTGCATTTTCTTCCAGCCACAAAACCAACGTGTCTCCTGTTGATGATGAGCAAGTACTAAAAAGCAGGTTTGTCAGAGCTTTTAAACTTAATGCATGTTTTTCTACCAATAAGAGGTTAATAAAAATGTGTGCTCCACTGTGCACACAGGTAATTTGAGCGTTTGTGTTGACATTATTGTACAAATAAGAAAGTAACGCTTCTCCCGAAATATTGGTGCATTCATCTAAGGTCCAGTTACAGACGGCGGTTGCCTGCCTAGTTAATGAGCGGCATCCGAGCTGGAGGAATAAAAGCCGGGCGGTGCTTACTTAGTGTCAGTGGAGTTCATGCGCAGCGGCGGGCAGTGATGTATTGCCTCTGCCTTGTTCTCGCTGCTTTAGCTGGCGGTGCATCCATCACCCGCACAGCAGAATGGAATAAAATGGCGGCTAACTTTTGATAAAGCCATTTAGGACGTAATGTTTCAGTAATGTGCTTCATCAGCTGGATCACTGCGACAGGTTGACCGCACTTCCTGCCAGTCTGTAGATAACTTACAGCTGAGGAGCAACGGGCAATTATGTGCCACTTTGCTGTAATTAAGGTCTATTTTCTATCAGTGTAACGCCGGCAATAGAGACAGAAAACATCCCAGGGACTTTTGTTCTTTTCGCTTTTGTCATCTCAACCTAATTTGGATGTGCTTTCTTTGCACGGAAAGAATCGAATCGTTCTGATTTAACTTAGCTGCTTTAGTCTGCTGTTAGATGCGGATGCCGTCATCTAGATTCTGGCAGGATGACCTCACGTTGCCGATTGTCTGACGCAGTTTACATGGTCTGAGATAAGACAAACGCTGTATGTGACTTGCTGCCACACACCACATCAACATCATGAAGCCACGTGAAGCAACACGAGAATGACTCGGTAAGACTGGAGGCCTAATTTAATTAAGTCTGAAGCCTTTAATTGCTAAAGAGATGTGAGATGTGTCCAGTGGCTTCCGTAGGAAAACCAATCTGCATGGATCGCCGTGGCTGTGCTCCCGCCTCGGCTACTGTTCGAGCGCAGATCGAATCCCCGAGCGCCGGGTAAAACAAACCAAAGCTGGAGCACAGCCCGAGGCCCCGGAGTGACTCTCACAGGATGACTTTGCTCTCCAAATGAAGAGGACCGGAGAATTTGATGAGCTGTCATGCTTTCAGACCCAACTGAACAAGGACTTTGACAACTGGCAGACGGGCTGGCCACAGAGGATAGCCAGGGGTGGCTGCAAAGTGTGCATGTGAAGAAGAAAGAAGAGGCACAAATGAAGGAGAACAAAGCAGAAGGAAGGCAGGCAAAGGAAAGAAAGGGAGAAGCATTAAAGACAGACGTGAAAAACAAAGGTACCTCCAGGGTCTTGAGGCGCTCCAGAAGGAGCTTGGTTTTGTCTTTGTCCTCTTCTGCTTGGCTGGCATCAGGATCGGCATTCTCCGGCAGCCTGGGGTCCAGCTCCGCTTGAGTCGCCACCGGGGAGCCATTCTCTTTGGGGCCATCGTGCTGTTTCTGCACTTCCTCCGAGAGTTTATCCTGACACAGAGACAACAAGACGAGGTTAGAGGGAGAGGGGAGGAAAAAAAACACAACAACAACGAGGAGGAGGAAGGAAAAGACGGGGGAAATCTGGCACGTAAAAAACCTGAGCAGATGGGAGGAGAGCGTTCAAAAGAGAGGTATGACAAATGTTTCAGGGCAAGATGAAACACAGCTGAGGAGCCGTGAAAAAGAAATCAGAGGGAAGAAGAAAGTGAAAGACGTGGAAGGAGATGGGCAGATGGGACAAGAGGGAGGCCGCTCCGACAACAGAGCTCCCGAACATCCCCTAATCCCTAATCATGTTCCGCTTGTTTTCCAAAGAGCGACAGTGACCTTGTGTGTGCGGATCCTGCATCCTCCCTCCTTGCTCCCACTGTGTTTCTGTCTCTCTCGGTCTCTTTTGTCTGTCTCGTTTCTCTTGTTTTTCTTGGCTTCCTGGCATCTGCGATAATTAAGTGCTGGTAATAATTAGCCACTAATTAGGCCTTTTTCTGGCGGGCGCTTGAACCGCAAAGACGAACACAACGAGCTCTCTGTCGCACTCAAGAAATGATTCATCTTTATTCAAGAAGACGGTAAAGCTTCAGAGTAGGAAACTTGCTGCCGGAACAGCTATTCACTAGGAGACTGTGCAGAGGAGAAACGATTCACCGAATAAACAGAATTAGCGCTGACAAACTAATTGATTATTGCATGATTTTTTTTCTTGTTGTCAAGCAGAAAAAGCTTCTTTTATCTGTTTTAATTAGACTGTAAGTTGAATATCTTTCATTTGAGGGAAAGACGTCACCTCACAGGTCACACCCTGCGTGTGTGTGAGCTGACCGCAGTTGGCGTTTCATCGAACACTGGCCTGGTTTCTTTTACATAGAGACCCTGCTTTTAAAGAAATACAAAGGATTTGGTTCCCAGTGCAACTTTAAAGCATAAATCTTGACATGTTGACAGCCAATGATCGTGTGATGCCTCAGCTTTTATATTGTGACTTCTTCATCAGGCCGCCATCGTTGAACTGGGCAGCAACAGATGAAAACTGTAAGTGAGACAAGCGATACAGTTGCAGCCTAATATAGATTAAGTGTGTAGAATTACAATCACAGGCAACAGCAGCTTTTCTTGAAATGACACAGATGTGCTTGAAAGGTGATATATCGCCTGCATACTGTGGATTCCTACCTTAGCTCTGACAGGCAATCAAACCTGAAGATACCTGCGCTTAATGTGCAGGACAAAGTCAAGGTCAGCAGCGCTGATGGATGGCTGCACCTTGGCTTTTATGCATCCAAATGCAGCAGAGGACAAGCTTCTCTTTTCTAATGGAAACTGGAAACAACATCCTTCAGACCACTCTGTTTCCAGCGTGATCCAATCTCCTCTCAGCATTTATTAGCTTTTCAATCTTGTTCGATTTCATCAGACAATTGTTTTGGAGGTAATGCTTTATAGTCACGGTTGCGGGTTGTGCTTCTGCCGGCCGGGGCCGGCGCGTGAAGTCTGCAGCTTGTTTAGAGCGACTGCTCATCAGACGGCGTTAAAGGGCTCGGTAATAATCTCCACAGAGAGAGTGTGGAGTGGGAGAGCGGAGGGAACCTTGTCTCTCACGCTGCCCTTTCAAGTTATTGAGTCTGCCGGCTGAATACACAGAGCACAGCTGCAGCGAGAGCACATCACTGCGTAGGAACAGTTCAGGCAAACCACACCTGGGAATAGCATAATAACCCTCCAAGTTTATTCTCTCTGACAGTGGCCGTCCCTGCTCAACGCAGGAGCAAAGCCTGTCTGCAGGCAGCCCTGTGCTGTGCGTCGCTGTGGGGGATATTTACCGTCGTACCTGCAGCTGAGAAAGATGCAACTTTTACATTGAATGCATACATTTTCCATTCCAAGTCAAATTTATATTAATAACAAGGTAATTATAGTTTATACTGTGTGAAGTTAACACCTGAGGCAGAAAACGTGTGAACATGCTCTGAACTTCTGCGACCAGAGGTGTAAAGGATTGGGGTACAGGTTTGAGATGATTGACGTAAATGATCCGAGGACTTCTCCATAACTGCTGCAGACCCTGAGAAGCCGCTGGGGCTGCTGTAAATACTAATGTTGGCACGCTCACACGTTCAAAATGTGACGATAGCATTCACTAATTAGCAAATGTTTGTCATGACGTTAGTATTTTTTCAGGTATCAGCCAGAGTCCTGGAGTCCTTCTTGAGGCGAGCACTGGTTGTACCACCTTTCATTTGGATGCACTGTGTGGGGACTGCAATGTCTAACAGCTGCTGAGATGTTGCACTGCGAACCACATGAGCAGGCAGAGCCAGACTGTCATCTCTGGACATCTCTGTTGGGCTTCAAATATATCAAATACTCTCTTGTTCCACTTTTCCCAGTGTGAGAGATTGACTGCTTTGTTTTTGCATGTTTTATATCAGTTTCAAATAGGTTTCAGCTACGTCAGACATAAACAATTTGAGGACTCTTGTCATTTCACACTGTTTTTCGAGATTTCAAAAACTAAACACCTAATACATTAAGTTACAAATAAGAAAAGAGTCACGGAAACACAAATGACAAATTCCACTCGTGTTTGGACTGAGCTCCGGTCACCAGAGCTGAAAAACATCAACTGTATCCATCCGCCCACCACTTCCACTTTCTATCACCTTTGTCAAAGTGTTTCTCCTCGACATAATCCATTTGTGGCGAGGAACCCAGGGAGGGATTACTCCGTGTCCACAGAGAACAGCATTTGCATTTGAACACACCGTATTCCTTTCACATATATTCCAGAAAGCCCAGGCTGTCTAGACACATTTTTATGACGAAGCTTTTTGCACCTCAGGAAAAACTGCAGGATATCAGCCTATTATTGTAGCTGCTAATCCCATGTTTCACTTCCACTCCACTGACATTTAGGATTATGCTGCTTGTTTTTTGTACCGGCCACGTTTACTTGCTCTAAAGAGTTTCTTTTATTCACAGCGACGAGCACACACAGTCTTTCTTTGGACACTAAACTAGATTTGCCTGCATCTTCTTCGCTCCCTAGAAGCATTTTCCTCTCATTTTCGCCAATAAAGAAAATCATAATATGCTCACTGCTTTATGAACGCTGGAGTTGTCTCAGAGAGATTTGCACATTGTCGAAAACTTGAATATGTACATCCGGAGGTAGTTTTACAGAGTCTACACATAGTTGGAAGCAAAATAACCTTTTCTTTTGCCATCACACTGATGATAGACAGACCGAGGCAACAGCATTTCATCGCTGCAACATCGAGTAAACATGTCGAGCACTGAATTGTGAGGCATGACCCCGAATGTGACACTGCGCTTCAGAAATATACAGTATTGCTTATTCTTTATGCCTCCCTGCCGAATCCCGGCAGCTATTTCTCTTATGTAATGCAGTCAGCAATGAGTGCTTTCACCTTGGCTCAGCCCGGCTTTACTCAACAGTGTGGGTCTCTGAGCTGAAAATAGGATGAGTGAGGTGCAAACACAGATCCAAGCATCAGTAAATAAATACAGAATATTGTTCTGCATCATCAGTGAACTTACAGCTTCATTTCAATGAGTTTGTCTTTTAATACTTTTACTCATATCCAAATTACTTCATAGCTTCCAGAAACTCAGATTTACTTTCACCTACTGCACAATTTCCTATTTTATTCCTAACAGCTCCGGCAGTGGAGCTTAACTACTGTAGCAGCCAACACTGTCTCCGCTTTCCTTTATTTATATCTACCACTTTGCACAGGGGGGTCTCAAAAATACGCTTAACAGCCAAAAACCTGCTAACGTTTACAAGAGCTTCCAAGAAAATTAGCTGAAAAACAACATCAAGTCGCAGTTTCTCTCTAAGAGCCACTGTAACCACATTTACTGTCACCCGAGTCTGACAGTTTTACCTTGCAGGCCTTCATGATGTCCACTGCGTCCACAGCGGTGTGCTCCAGGACGCCCTGAGTCTGCAGCAGCGACCGCACCGTCTCTTCCATCCTGCAGACACAAAACACATTGTCTTCTGAAGTTATGTGTCACATGAGAAGCTCTCATTCACTGCCTGGTGTGACGGACGCGTCTTAGGTTGAAGCTAAACTTTCTGTGACGTTTTCGGACACTGTGTCCTCGAGTTCAGTTCAGTTTCTGTGGGGCAAGTGGTTTTTTCTGTGACACTCATGTACATAGGGAGTAATTTCACCATTATCGAAAACCCCAAATTCCAAATGTGAAGTGTACAAACAATCAAGCACAAACAGCAGATTATTCTGAGCAACCAGGAGCAGGCTTGGGAAGCCAAAGCTCCTTTAGGGAACGCTGCTGCTGGTGCTGCAACAACATCCCGACTTTTTCATCCCGACTGCAGAACAGCCAGCGTGAACCTGCCTCACAGTTTTGTTGGATTAAAAAGAAACAATGTCTGAAACAATGGGATGCCAGAATCATCCGCAGCATCGGAGTGATGTAGAAGACGCAAAGGCACCACGGAAAACACTCGAAATGGGATCTATTTTCAAGCTGGTTTAGGATTGTATAAGATGTTTGTGGTTTGAAATGGATCGTTGAATCTTTCAATTGTGATTTTTCCACACTTTCCATAAGCGTGCACACACACACACACACACACACACACACACAGAGTGAAAATGAAAAGAGAATGAGACTGAGCCAGAGACACAAGATGGATGAGTGGTAATTTTATTTTTGGACTGAATCCTAACTTCTGTTCGGTTCACTATGTGGGGAACACTTTGTCCAAATGACCAGATTGAGAACAAAATGTGCAAACGTAGTATTTATTGGCTCATTGTGTGCGATTTTGTAGATCTGCGCACGGCCGCATGTGTTTGTCGGATGGCGTGAATTAAGTGCCATCGCGGCGGCAAACAGTGAGCGAGTGACCTTAACCTATGAGACACAGCCTGCTCGAAACAATCTGCGCTTCTATTTCGTGCTGCTCATACTCATGCTGCATGCGAAGCAGATGCCAAAGAGTGCATGTGAAAATGCCTCTACCTATTTCCATCTGAATAACAGCCACATGCCACTGAGCCGTACGACGAACTTTGAGCCTGTTCGTATTTGCGTTGTATTGGAAAATAAAAGCAGGGTAGCACAGCAACAGATAAGCTACGTGAGATGATCTTGTAAACGGAAATGATAAGATAAAACTGACATTCAGCAGTGGCGTCGCATGGCGACTGACAGTCAGCCATTGTTAAAAAAGGAACATCTAGACAAAAGGGAGGTTTTGAAACTGTCAGGTGCGACTCATCTGAATTTCATGACGCTTTCTCCCGTGTCTTTATCTGTGTTGATTAACAGTGAAGTTGAAAGCCAAAAGGTTTACACAAAAAAGTTGAAAATGCAAATCTTGGCATTAGAGAGGAGTTCCCCTAATCTGTCGCACATCTGTCGTTCCCTCGTCTAACCATGACGGAAACCGACGACTCATTAGGCGAAACAAATGTGCATGAATCGTAGAGAAAGCACAGGCCCAGGATCCCAAGAGGGCAAGAACCTGGGAAGCTAGATGTGAAAATAGCTCTTTTAAGAAGACACAAACTACAACGGCTAAGGAATGATAAACAGCAAACTCAAGATGTGCAAATACCCAAAAGCGTAAAATGATGAAAGACAAAAAGCAAAAGGAGCTAAAACATAAAGTGGACACAAACTGACCAAAAACATACACGTGTTGACATACAACTAAACTGAACTAAGACTGATCAGTAGTCTTGAAGGAGCAGTTTCACATTTGGGAACTTTGCCGATATACATAGCAGTGGTTGTTGATGGGGCACAGGCGGACAGGAAAGGGAAGGACGGTGCAGGCCTCGCCATCTGTCCGGGCTGAGCCATAAAGCCGGCTGTAATCAGGCCGCTTGCTGCTGACTGAACACTCAGCTAGGCGGGCAGGGTCGCTGGCAGATTGCTTCAGTTCCTGCTTTAAATGCTGGCCTTAATCAGCACGACCTATAGAGCAAAGAGGACACGGCATGGACGGCTTTGAAGTCCGGAGACGCTGACACCAGGTCAAGGACGAGCCAACAGGCGCGATCAGCATGGCAAAAAGAGGGGATTTGGAAAGGTGACCACCGACAGATGCAGCGCACTCTGTATGCCTGGCGTGTCATCACGGCAGCGTATGAACAAAAACGTATATTCCGTCCCCTGCACAATATTAAGGCTTGTGTTTCTTAAGGCGTACATCTATTTCTTGACGGTAACTGGAAGTGACAAACGGCATCTTCTATCTCGTTCAAACTGAATGAATGATTGAAATGCATTTTTGTGAGTGGGAACAAGTCGAAAAGACACAGCGTTGTTGACGGTGCACCGTGGCTCTGTCCTTTGTTTCGAAACACTGCGAACTTGACTGCAAACTTTTTGATTTGAAACAAGCTGACAGCAGAGGTAATGAGAAATAGATGCAGGATAATTACGTATAGGTGGGAGTTTTAAAATTAAACCTGAAATGGGAAATAGTGGAAATATCATTAGGCGAGCCAGCAGATGGAGTCAGAATTAGTCTGTGCATAAAAACGTGCCAAATAAGCCGGAATAGCAATGAATTTGGAATTTAATTATTTCAGCGTTTGTAACTGCTGTGGCCATACCTGCGAAACTTTCCGAAACTTTCCGGCACGCTCGCCTCTGCGGCCGCCACGGAGCAGCAGGGTGGTGAGAAAGGCTTTGATGCCTGGGCCTGCCTGCTTCCTCAGCTGAACACACGGTTTCAGCCGAGGTCGGTGGCATTCCTACACACCTGAAAGAGACCCTTTGTGTTTGTGAGCCGACTGAGGACCACGCCTGGCCTTCCAGACCGCTTCCATTTCAAAGCTGGCTGTCACCGAAGGCACAGATGTGTGGCACCTGGTGTGTTTGATTGCAGGGACAGAGCAGCGAAGGACTGTGAAGTTTATAGGCGGTGCTGAGGGGACTGGGAATATGTGAAAGAAATTTGTCTTCGCTTTTGGACAAAAAAAAAGGATAGACATCAGTGGCCTGGACTCAGACCTCTTCTCGAATTCATCTCGTTTTGAGTTAGCAGCTCATTATCTCCCTGTAATCAGTTCTGATGTCGCCATTGAACAGCACGTCTTTAGAATCTAAGCCACAATAATTAGTTAGAGTGCACTTATGTCAGTGCTTTTATAAAGTGATCTAATTCCATATGCATACAAAAGTGCATTTAAATAAACAAATGTGCGTCTCTAAAGCAGCAAATTCAGCTCGGAGCAGAATAAAACAAGTGTCCAGCAAAATATCAAACGTGATAAACAGTGTAATTTGTCATTACTGTAAATGCAGCCACAGAAAAGCCATTTACATATGAGGGAGTGTGCTCAGTGCTTGTGATGGATGGATTATAGAAATCATACGACAGCGCATTACTTACAGAAAAGACATAGTCTCGCTAAGAGTGCTCGCCAACAACCTATTGAAGGCATCGTTCAGGAAGGAGGGAGAAAACGAAGGACGACTGAGCGTTTTGAAGGGGCCGCGTGTGGAGGTGAAAGCAAAGTGTGACTCTCCCGACCCCCTCGTGTTGAACGAGCTGAATTTCTAACACGGCGCACGTCAACAGTCCTGGAATTACAATTAAGGGTGCAATCAATTTTCAGCCTTAAGGTCTGACGAGGATCTGCCAACGCACCTTTCTTCTTCCCTCACACACACACACGGTCTGCAGGCTGTCCGGAGACTCGCCTGTGAACAAAGTCATGCATCAACAGGACACCAGGGTAATTAGAGGTGAAACGTTCACATGTGAAGCCCCCTTTCCTTTAGTCTGCAGTCCAGTTTAACCATCAAAGGTCCCAACGACTTCAAAAGAAGGTGGGTGTTATTCAAATGTCCAGCAACTTTACACAGTGACAAATTCCGTCACACGTGCCTAAAAAGGATCCAAAAGCTGCCAGGTCCAAACTTACCCCGTCTTGAGTTTTTCCCCATTTTTAGCAGCGCCGCTCCTCCTGAAAAACGCCAGAAACACAGCGCACACGTCCCTGAGTTCAGCATGTAAAGACATCCGAAAGCATGCGCGGCTCCACCACAGCGACCCAGATGCTTTTGCTGAAATGTGGGTCTCTGGGCTAAACTAGGCCACGCAGTCATCACATAAGCTTGAGTGCTTTTCGCTCAATCGACAGACAGCGTGGTCAGTCCTGTGGCCGGGTTACCACACACCCGCGTTCTCATTTTCGACTTGCTACGCCTCCACTGTGTCATTATGTGACACCGGCCCCGTGCGAACACAGTGATCTGGCAGCAAAGACTTTCCCATATGTCCCACGTTAAGCCCTCAGCAAAGGCGAGGCGCCCCTGCTGAGAGGCAAGCAGGCCGGTATTCAGGGACGGGTTTGTAGGGATGAAGCACAGCTAAGGACAGGAATCCCCGACTGTTTTGTCAGCCAGTGTGTGTTTGTGCATGTGCGAGTCTTCTTTGGTGATTAAGAGGCTTTGGCATCACTAGAATCGACACTTTCCGTGCAAGAAGCACAAGAGACTGCGTGCCAGGGGCACTCGCTGCAGGATCAGAGATCTCTGCAGGCAGTCTCAGAATTTCCAGCTCATTATGTTCAACAATCTTCTCTCTGAATGCGCCACTTTTCATTAACACACAGTTCTTAGATGCTCATTTGTTGATTTCAGTCGCCGCTCTCCTGCCAGTGACCGCCCGCACGCTTGCACGTTTGATAACTCGGATCAAGCAGGAATTGCTGATCACCCCCTGCCATGGTTGGATATTTGGGCTGCCAGCATTTGCCGGACTACACTGCCTTAATCTTGTGAATTTGAAATAAAAGCCCGGGCTTCTGTTGGTTTCTGTTCAGACAGAGAATGAACACAGAGGACAATGTGAGTTTAATAGCGAGGATTATGAAGATCACAGTCAGAGGACTTGGACGAGCAACATTCCACCTGCTCTAATCTGCCAAGTGATGGAACGTCGGATATCAGCAGAGACGCTTCAGCTTCTCTCCCCGTCTGTTTCTGGCCACACGCTCTCTCTTTATCAGTGCTGTCAGAGGCTCCGGTCGACCGGGACCCCCTAATCAGATTTGACTGGTGAACAATTGTAAAATCCTAAAGCTGCTGCAATGATAGGGAGAACAATCACCTGGTTGTGCGGCCGAATCAAGGCCATCGAGGGGCGCTCGCGTGACTGCTGCCTTCACGGCTACAATCGCCTTATCGGACCACACGAGCCCCTGCAAAACTGTCCGTTTGGGCACAAGAACGCTCCATTCTTCCCCTCAGACTCCTGTCCAGCAAATCACTTATGTACGCCCACCAGGTGATCGCCTAGCTTAACCCAACGCTAAGCCACTCTTATCCTCTTAGAGCTGTTTTGCAGGAAACATGCAAGGAGACCCCCTCTTGACCTAAATGAGGGAAAGGAACAAAGTCCCTGGGACTAGACTTGACACTTTTGGTGAAAGGTGCAGGGCGGCCTGGAGCACCGAGGACCTCTCAGGGCTGTGAAAGCCATGCGTGTCAGTCATGCATGTTACGGCGGCATTACAAAGGTGCTCACCCTCACGGCCCCACGATGACCTTTGACCTTGTCAACACAGACACGCATACCAAAGGAAAAAGATCAAGAGGCCGCAGCACTTAGTATGCCCCGACAGTATTTCATGCTAATATTTGTTGACCAGCTGCTGCGAAAAAGGAGGGGAGCTAAGTGGTTAAATGCCTCAATTAAACACGTCACCTAAACACCGTTTAATTGCTAATTCCAAATATCAGAACACAGCGCACCTGGAAACACTGCTTCACTGGGAACTGATGCTTCCCAGATCCTGAACAATAATTAACATGTACAACAGGCACGGCGCCGACTGGGTGCCACTGGGGACAAATCTGTTGAGAGTGTGAATTAAAAGGGACATATGGAGGGAACCAGATTTAGGTTCTTCCTTCATCCCTCCAGCAGTTGCGCTGCATTCGTAAGGATTAAGAGTGCAATTTCTCGACGGGGGGCCCCCACATGTTCACCTCTGGCCAGAGGAAGCAGTTAGCAACGAGGAAGACTCGGGAGCGTCTCATGGGAGCCTGTGGGCGCACGTCCACGCTGAACCCGAGGCATGTTTGCTCCACATGTAAGACGGAGATGCACACTGAGGACGACAACCTGGTGGGAAACACAGCTGATGACAGCATGGAGTCTATCACTTACAACTACTTCTAAGTAGGACCATGTGTCACACGAGGATAAAAGTTGGACATATATAGATATGAAACCACTGATTGATTACGTGATTAGTCTGTTGACAGAAATCAATTAGGTTGTTTTGATCAAAATATAATGAGTGGCTGCATCCTTGGTTGTGTGTAATATATTTTCACAGCAAAGTTCCAATCAAATGAAACACTGCCTGGCTTTATATTTTTGCAATACTACGTTCAATATTTTATTAATGCCAGAGATATTAAAAGGATATCTAGCCTGGTGATTGGAAAATGGATGCAAGCTAATACTGACTCAAACTAAAGCCAGCCTTTGGTAAAACATGGATGCGTCAATGAGATTTTCTTACAGAACGCATTTTCTCACTGACTTGTACTGGCATCCAGCCATGGCAGTGATTCTTACTGTGTGTGCCCACGTCTTAATGCACTCTTCTCGGAGATTTCTGCTTTGTCCCCGGTGGAACAGAGGTCAAAGGGTTAAGTTTGTGCTGTTCAAATGTTAGAAAAAATGGTATTGTTTTTTAAAAAAGCAACAGCACTGCCCTAAATCAACAGAACAGTGTGGTTAGATTTGGTAGGGAGAAGTTACTCTGCATAAAACTGTTCCTGTTACAACTAGTCTTTGTGAGGGACAGCGGAGACACTGTGTTTTTCAGTGCAATGCACGGATGGATTAATGAACGGGCCTTGTGGGTAGGAGCCCAGGGGCCAAAGACGCCAGAGGGCCAGATGCAAAGTCTTCATATATCTTCTTTGAAAGAGCTCAAGACATAAACTGGCTGAGAAGGAGGGGCACAATTTTAAAATGGGGACACAACTAGCACAAAAAGACACAAAATGACTTAAAATGTTGAACAAGGCTCTGAAACCACCTATAAGATTGCTGGCATGACAGAGCAGCTGCTGAACAACCAAATCTACAGCACAGCCATAGGATGCATTTCAATTACATGCTGGATGGCTTTGGTCAACAATCTGCAAGCACCGGGGAGAACAGGCGAGCTGTCGTGATGTGAGGACAGATGCCCTAGTTCTGCAGAAGCTCGTAATCTGACCCCTTTCATCACGCCCATAAACATCATAACCAGCGTATTTAATCCGAGGCGGAAGTTAAGCGGCGTGGAGTGATTGTCTGACATGGTTTGCGAGCCCGTAAAAAGGTCACACTTTGGCACAGAAACCTGGCGTGGTGATCAGTGTGGAGATCTGGTACCAGAGCGCCCTGATGAGATGGTAATTTGGAGCGAATGGTGGAGTAGAATGGCCCAAATTAAGTTCAATCACACGCAATTCCCTGTTCAAATTAGGAAGCTAAAGAGCAGGGCTGAAACGGACCAATAAATCCACTAAATATGAGGTGCTCCCAAAATAGTCTAGACACCCATTATCTATTTAACAGGCCTCATCCCTATTGGGCTAGAGTAGGAACTTCAAAAAGGCAACCCCCCCGCCCCCCCATCCCCAGCCCCCCCAGCACACTTCTTCCTGTTAATGACCCCAGATGTGCCTTCTTGAACAGGGGCCTGATTGATCGGGCTAAATGCTGCAGCTGCCAAGGAATGCAAGGGGGCCATTTTGAATGCAGCAAATTAAAACTCTGGGGCCAGGCGTGGCTGGGTGCTCGGATGATTAGAAGCGAGGGCATTGATCTGTAAACACAGCGCAATCACTCAGCTCCATCTCTGAGAGCACTGGCCACTGCCGCTCCAGCTGTATCGCAGCGCTAACGAGAGTAGCGCATGAATACAGTTCATGGTGGGGGGGGGGTCGTCTCAACCTGAGTGTGACCGTCCAAACAACATGTCCAGACTTGAAAAGCTTTGCCATCCCTACCTGTTTCCATCATCAGCCTCCACACAGTACATGCACGACCTCACACACACACACTCACACACACGCTGAGGGCTGCGAACTACTACAAACTGTAAATCTGCAGGGGCCCAGTCGGTGTCTGCTGTTGTTGTTAGTGTAGTCATAAGTCTTTCCATATTCCGCCACGCACAGGGCCTTTCAGTACGGCAGAGACTCAGTCAAGTGGAGCGGGTCAGCTGTAAACGGGCTCTGCTTTAGCAAACAAGCACACGTGCTCAGGCTGACGGTGAGCCTGACAGAGTCAAGAGGAGCAGATTTCTGAGAACAAACCCACAAAAAAACAACAGCAAAAAAAAAGGACAAAAAAGAACTAAAACCAGACATCAAATGATTGACAACAGATGAAAAATAAATGGACAGAAAACTAAGAGCACATTACATGCGAACACCTGAAGCTACCACACAATGACCAAAAACACAAATCACATGATTATAATGGATTTCTGAGCCAACTTTAGCCACTGAAAGAGTGACAAATATCCATGAAAATTACACGACAGATAAATCTGATAAATCTGTCGTATCTTCACAACCAGCAGAGGAACGAGTTGAAGTAAGTTTTTAGGAGGACGAAGAAGCACAACAATATGCAACACACACACACACAGAAATTACCTGACTGCTTCCCTCATCTCCCAGGCCAGATATTAACGTAGCGCCACCCGTGGCCCCCGTGTTCCAGTCTGCTCACCCGTCATCCTGTCTCTGTGTGCTAACACAGGAAGCAGAGGGACAGGACCACAACGTGTCCTTGCAGGACAGATGAGTAAATGCACTTTTCTACCTCTGCAATTCATTTAGTCTGAAGGACGAGAAGTGGTGCTCCCGGCCGTGTCCCCATTTTGTCTCTCCTCCATTCTCCCCGTGTCCTGTCCTCAGTTTTAAATGCCCACATAGAGCGGTGGAACGTCCAGGGTGGGCTAAGGAGGGCTGCAGTTTCCTCGCTAATCCGTAGGGGTTTAATGACGGCAGGCCACGCTAGTGGTGGTGAAGCCCTGGGGGGGGTTGACCCGAGTCAGGAGGGGCTGGGCATGTGAACCACAGCAGGCTAGGAGCCCAACTGGCCATGGGGGGAGGAGGAGGAAATGTGCACGTGTGTGTACATCGAAACAGGCAAATTCAGCCTTTCCTGTTGTTGGTGAAATCAGGAAAGAAAAAGGCACTTGTTTGCGCTTCGGCAATTCCTGCCTTACATTCAACCCTTGCCAAAAAGTGTATGCATCACAGGGGGTGCACACACACACACACACACACACACACACACACACACACACACACACACACACAAAGGAAGGCTGCAGAATCCCCGGGAGTTCGTCTGGCTGCAGGAGTGAGTGTGTGATGTGGATGTGCCTGTGAGTGTGTTTCCTGCCTATGATACAAGCATCTCATTACCTTTGTGTCACATCATCACAGAACACCTCCGTCTCCTGCTGCAGCAAATCATAAAAGCAAGCCCACAAAAAAGGAAGCAAAGAAGAAGTAAAAAAAAAAGGCGTTTAACTAAATTTGAGGTCTATTTCTGACAGAGTTGAAAAAATCCATTTTAAACCCTCATTTGCACAGTGTTTGATACCCCGACATAATTTGGCTCTCACCTTTTATAAGATTCGGCTGAATTCCTGCACCAGTTACTAGCCTGATTTTACGTCCCCGTTCATGATTCAAAGCACAAACTCAATTAATTAGCAATACGCAAATCAATTGCTGCCCAAGGTCAAGCCGATTCCACCCCGTTTAAAAAGATTGGATGTCCACTTAACGTGATTTGCGGCTGTTATCTTAAAAGACACATTGACAGACTGAGGTTTCTATTCCCCTAATGTGAAACAAATCTAAATCAGTCAGGATGCGTGTGTGTGTGTGGATCCTGAAAACAGCAGAGCTGACGTGTAACTGGGGCAAAAGTTCATGGGAAGACACTTGTCAGTAGCCTGGTGACCGAGATTTTTATTTTTTTTTTGCTGGCTTGCACGTCCCTAATTAAAGTGACCACACTGACGTCCCATCTGCCACTGGGGCACCGAGCCACCGATTATTGGCCACGTAAGCATGTTAATCCGCTGAAGGCCCAGGTATGAGCAAACACAGTGCACGCACACGAACACAGGCGGCTCCGCACTCATTCACATTCAGATAAGCTCTCCGCAGTACTTAAAGATTAGGACTTTGACAGGGAGGCCGGGACGGTGTAAGCCTGCTTGTGTAGAGGTAAGGGAGAAATTGTGTGCTAATAAACCTCGTGTTCACACAGGAGTCCGAAAAAAAACCTAAAAGCATCATTGACTGTGTAGAAATTACAGCAATCCAGCATGATGACAGTGAGCAACTTCCCGGCTTCCACGTGCGCCTTTTAAGGACATAACAAAATCTCTGTCGATATTTTTCGGTGTAGCGCCAGTTGCCGCCTGGCTTCCAATGAGCACCATCCATCCAGGTGGCCTCTGGCACCGCCACAAATTAATCTGTCTCTGTGGGGACCTGTGCAAGACCCAATCAGGGATAAACTTTATGTATTTCCCTCCTAACAGAATTGCAGCACTTTCTCTCAGTGTGGCTGCTCATGTTGCTGCCGTCCCACCGTCCCTGCATCCAGCTACGCTTTAAGAACAGCATCACACCCAAACGTTGTCGCTTTTTCCTGGCAACATGTGCAAAGCAGACAAAAAGTCTGCACGCGCAGGCAACGACGCCGGAGCTATAAAATGTGTTCTGACACATTTATGCAGGATTTTGTTATGATTTATACCTCAACCTGCAAGAGAGTCAAGCGATACCCACTATAGGCTATCATTTCGTAATTCTGCTACTCACGATGTGTTTAGCCCTTTAAAAATGGCTCAGAGGCACAGACACTTTAACCTGAAGCTGTCCATAAGCCACAAGGTGTAATGGTACGAATGTAATAGAGTTTCTTTTATAAAAGGAGTATGAAGAAGCTCAACACGAGAAACCCTGCTGAGCCTAATTCAGACTCATCACCGGAACATTTGAAATACAAGATAAATCTTTGGAACAGCTCTTAAATATTTGATTCCTCCCCTAGCGGCGACTTTGCCCTCACCCTCACTATAACACTGGGACCATTAAAATGTACAGGACTTTCTCCACCAACTTAATGAGAAGATAAGCAGTCAATGAAAAATCCTTTTCTCGCATAAGTAAAGCACTGAATGCCTATCGCCTAATTATGGCATCAACCGGGCTCCCGCTCTTGATTCGGCTGTCCCTCTGCCGTCACACCTCAGCAGCCGCGAGGTGCAATGCAAATTTGTGGAACAGAGGTTATGAAAGTTTTGATAAGAGCATTATTTGAGCACTTTCAAAACTTCTTTTTTATTAGCTCAAGTATCAGCCCATCTTTTGCTGATGGCAAGTGAACAAGAGAAATATGACCGAGGTATTCGGATGAAGTGGCCAGAACAAGGAAACGCGAAAAATACAAAGAGCAGGAATGAGATTATGTAGGTTATGAAGTCTTAGGTGATTGTGTTAAAGTGCCGGAAGCATTAGGTGCTGGTTTGCAACATTTTGCTCCAAAAATCTGGTCTTCCTCTAACTTCTAACTAAGAAGTTGCGTTTCAGTGATTTGCCAGGATTCATCGCGGATTAAACTGACGGATCTTGGCTTTCAGGCTTTTACCTGGAGAACTGCTGCTGCAGTGACACCATCTGCGCCCGTCCCAGCTCGGACTCCTCCGTCACTTCCCGGAGACGCTTCTCGCTCTCCAGTCGCAGGCGTCGCTCTTCCTCTAGCTCGTGGATCAGCTTTTCACGCTGCGGACACAACAAATAAGAACAGTTAGCTCGCGGCGGATTGCGGCCCAAAACACTCAGAGGTCAGACGTCAAATTTACGGCCTCCTGACTATAAATCCCCGACACTCTGACAGCTCCGAGGAAGCCGCTTTGCTGCTGACGCTGACCTCTGACCCTCCTTAGAAAAGGGTAAGTGAAAACAGACAGCAAAAGATGCCCAAACATATTTCTTTGATTTAAGACAGGCTGATGAAATGTAAGCCTCCACATAGTTCACTGTTACTTTGAAAAGTTCATAATGATCCTCCCCTTACTTCTGTAGCTGTGACACAAGGCTCGCTCTAAATGTCAAAAAGCATCACTAAGTTGCCTCCGTCTGTCCCCTTTTCGTTTAATTTAGTCCCTGAGCCGCTGCACTTTCGCTGAGATCAGCCTACAGAAAATCGCACTGTAGCTATGAACAAGCGGTTCACCACCACAGCCAGCGTCTCTTCGTTTTTTGCTTTTACACGTTCGTTTGTTGCTTGGTAACTTTGTGATTCACTTGATGCAATTATTGTTGACTTGTGAATTTAGAAGCCAGGGCTCATTCCAAAAATCCACATCCCTGTTTACCAGATAGAATTCTGAAATAAAACCCTGAGTTCCTTTCTTCAATTAGATGCTTCCCTTTTTGACGGCCCCAGCCGTTGCCCCCTCCTCAAACCCTCAACCTTCAAGTAGCCAAATGGCCACAAACACCGTGGCATCACAAGAAGGATGCTTTAGCGACCAAAGTCCAGAAGAGCTCTCTGGAACTGCTGGGACTTTAGCTGACAGAGCAAATGAGCAAGGCTGGCGCTCCTAGCCCCCTCCCACACACACACACACACTTTTTGTTTTAGCTTATTCCCTCTATGCTGAAGATTCACTGCTACTGATAATCTGTGACAAAGCAATTGGTTCACTTTCCTCTGCTGAACATTCAAGTGATCGACTATTTGTTTTTTAGGAGCATTTGCAGAACATTGCAAAACGGGGAATTGGTTTGAGGAGACAGAGAACACGAAGTTTGTTTGTCTGCATACGAAGGTGCAGCTTGTGCTTTGTAAGACATATGCACGATGATTCATTGTATTTGTCCATAATAAAGCGTGAGACACGTCCTCTGGAAAGTTGATGCTACAAAGCCATTGATTCCCAGGCAGGCAGATCATTGGATGGTTGTCCTGTAATTCCTTAGTAAAAGATTATAAGTCATCATCTGCACTGAAAGGCGACATGACAGGAACGATGCACAGAACATGTGTGTGGATCATCCACCCCATCTTTAAAGGAGCTTCTTCCTGCGTCATGGGGACATCTAGTGGTGACGGAGCATATGGACTGAGGAATGCACTCAAGCAAAAACCTTTTCCTTTATTTGGTGCCGGGACAAAACATCCTTGAGATGGTTGACTTTTTCCTGAGTGTATCATCGACATCTGCACACCATAAAACCAAAGTGGAAAGGAAAATGTCCAAACAACTGGAAAGCACTCCTGGAAATTACCTAACATTTTAGAAAATTACCATTTTTACTGTGACCGTACTGTCTTGAGTGCAACCCATAAACAACCATATTTCACTATTTTGATACTTGGCAGGAGTTCTGTCAAAAACAAGTATTTTCACTGGGTGAATCGGCCGTGGCGAAAGAATATTAAAGTCCAGTCCCCATTAAAACTGGTTCTGGTCCTCACCGTGGCCATAAATTCATGGCTACTACTTTGTTGAGTGGGCCTTTACACAACAGGGAGGCTCCTCCTGTCAGGAGTAATGGTTGCCGTAAATCCAGTTGTACAGAAGCATAAAGCTGGACGTATACGTCTGGGCAGGAAGGAGCGCCGTCCTGGCTCGTCTTTCTTTGAGAGCTGCACAAAGGCACCACAGCAAAGCTTTATCATGCTGCAAGTATATTACTAATATTTAACTCCCACGGCATAGCAGAAGGAAAACAAGGGGAGAAACGATGCTTCAATGATGCATCTTGTAGTTTTGCTGAATTTGACCTCGCTGCAAACAAGCACACAGGCCTCGTCTTTGCTGCACTCTGTGTTTTGTTCTGCAGGTTGGCCTGGATTCTCACAAAAGCACAGTAGCTCTAGTCCTGGTTTTTGTTGCCCACATGGCCTAACTGACGCCCCCGGGGCACAAACTGCCGACCACTATGTGTCTGCTGACGGGCTCCTGCCAACGGCCTCAGTAACAACACAGGATTTATATTCTATGCTGTAGTAAAACGCCCTCTATTTGCTTTTGTTCAATACATAATTCCAGCAATTTAACAAGGCCAGAGGCTGTAAAATGAAACATTACTATATCTTTATGTGGCCAGAAATCCCAAGCAATACATTACAATTTTCACAGCTGAAATGTTTATTGTCTACGGCGTTTTTTTTTTTTTTTTTTGTTTGTTTTTATAAGAGTATGCTAATTGAAAGCATATTCTTTAATGGGAGCTAGAAACCCAACACGGCTTTAGAGAGACGCCCTGGGAAGATATCTCTGAGTCAACGCTGAATGCAGCCGCCATGAAAACACGCTTGGCAACTTTCTGTGAGAACATTTACTTTAGTTAATCCAGCGACTGAGGAGATAATCCTTTCACTTGACAAGTCTGTCGTGGCACTGGCAGGATGGAGTGCACTACTGGCTTCCACCTGTGGAGGGCAACGTTCTCCTGGAGTAAAAGTTGTGGCGGCAGCTCCGTCAAACCGCACAGTGACAAGCCGTCCTGACTGGAACAGGCCGAGTAATCTATAAAATGGCCCGGGCTGGATTTTATACGGGTCTACAGAGCCATATATCTGCAACAAGCCTAGATTGGGCGTTTCGGGATTAAATTTGACCTCTCCCACAGATGAAGCAGGTTTCATTCCCTTGCTGATAACACCCTGCATCCATCTGGATATGAGAATTCATCACCATGAATGTGTACAGCTTGACACTGGGAGATGCTATTGATTTGCAGACAATAAATGTAGAAATATCAATGAAATGAGGGCAACGGTAGCACACACCAGAGCTCAGTGCATCCTCCCTGCTCCTCCTAGAACTGTACGAGCAACGAGTCTTCCTCCGTAATTGGACAGCATTAGATGGTAATGTTATTCATCTGAGCTGAATTATTAGAAGGCTGGAACCCCCCCGTTACCCCCCAAGATCCACAGAGGATTCTAAATTAATTAGAGACTCCTGCCTCTCCTTGTTGTGCCTGCGATGGCGTCTCCCATGAAGCTGCAGTGCAGTGTTATCAGGTTAAGTGCATGTGTACACAACTGTGTCTCCAGCTTTATATGATGTCCACCCGCAACTGTATATGCGTGTGTCTATGCGGGACTGTGGGGTACAGTCAAGGGGGTGGGGCGGGGTGGGGGGACTCCATAATCTCTTCATTAAACAGAAACCCCCCTCAGTTGGAGCTCTTTGCCTAATCAAAGGGCCGGGAGCGGATCTCTGGCTCACTGCTAAAGCAAACATCAGGGACACAATACACGGCGCAGGTTCTTCATTCATAAATAAAACATGCTGCTACGCTGTCAGTCTGTCTGTCTGTCTGTCGGTCTGTCTGTGTGTGTGTGTGTGTGAATTCTAAAGAAAGTGTAACATGAGGAGGTTGGGGCCACTTTCCTGGCAGATGTAATGTTTTTAAAATGCCAGGTCAGATGTACCGCATGGAACAAAAGCGTCAAAAATAAGGTCTTTCAATGTAAAAAGGTACAGATTTCTTTATTTCTATATCAAGGATACAATATCTGTTATGGCACTATTAAAAACAGGGGGGCAAATAAAGGTCTTTGTAGATGAGGAGAACCTCAGAGGCACATATGTTTCCTACCATGACTTGTTATAGGAGTAAGGTTAAGTCTAAACAGAGTTTTATTCAGTAAAAATCTGCGTCTCGTGTCCCCAAGGGCTCCATCAATTCAATTATCACGGAGAGCCACTACATTAGACTTCACCGCTTCTCTCTTATACTGCCGCCAGCACTACAGCAAATAATACTCACACCCCAGGAATATGCTAAATTATACGAGTGGCCCATTTATCAATGCCAAGGGAGCCCCCCCCCTCCCCCTCCACCGACCCACGCACTCCAAGTCATTCAGTCACACACAGAAATGCGCTGGGTGAGAGGGACGGTGTGGAGATGCGATTTGAGCCTGGCTGTCAGCGCTCGTCACCCGGTGAATGTGCGAGGCGCCGGGGGTACCCCACCGCGGCCCCGGCCGCTGTCCGTGCCTGATAAGGCCAATCTGCAGTGAAAGCACCTGAGTCCACCTCCCGCCTCCCTCCCTTGAGTCCCCGAACCTCCACGCTGTCACGCGTCCTCCAAACTGCTGTCAGAAACACTCTGTGAAGGTCCCTCAGCGACGCACGTCCACCAGGACGGAGCCCTTCTCCCTGTCTTTTAGGGCAGGGAGCCCCTCGAATCCCTCCTTTATCTACCGAGAGCACGCAACAAAAGGTGCTTTTCTTTACACATTCATAAATCATTGTCAAATAAACTGTCTAATCACCACAAACTAAACCATGCAAAATGGAACCTCGCGCTCCCTGCAAGTCTGAGCTCAGTTTGTACAAAAAAACCCCAAAAAACATTTGATTCTGCAGTTGAGAACAATTCTTCTAAGACCTGATCCAACTGAGCAGATGATGCTTAGAAGCTTCCCTGAGCTACTATCTACTAAAATATTTGCAGACTAAGGACATTGTGACACCTGAGGTCAGGTCTGTGTTGCGCGTTTGCTAAAAGGTGCAAACTGCGACTGAAGACTGGACATAAAGTGTAGATCTCACATAAAGCTGCAGTGGAGACGGTCTCAGTACCACACAGGGTAAATAACCAGAACAGGACTTTACTGCTCTTGTGGAGCCGACGTTAAAGTGACTTTTACTAAATGCAGATTGCAGCACATGAGAAATCAGTTTTCATGGAGAGAAATTGCTGATTCCTATCATGGCTCTAGGGTCTATTTAACCATACCGTGCCACCCGCTTCCCACTTTATATTCACGAATGCAGCAGTTTCCTCCTAATCTTGAGTTCGTTTTCGACGTAAAAATCCTCTGGAGAAATCAGAGATTTTTTTTTTTTAACAAGCAAGTTACACAATTGAGCCGAGTTCAAGTAAAAGCGACTCCTTTTATCCTTCGCTCAGCTGCTGTGTGTGAATCAGACGTGTGTGCGAGGCTCATATCTGTTTAAGCTCAGATATCACAGATCGTCCACAAAACCCAAAGAAAAATAAAGTCCGTTTCCCTCAAAGCCAGATGAGGTTTGTTTTCCCATGTTATTTGGACAGCCGTTTCCAGCGGTCGTAATCTTAGCTAACGGTGTAAAACGCCTTTTTAATAGGGGGCCGAGCCCCTTCTACAGAGCAGGCAGTGCTGCCTTTACAAGCCAAAGTGTGGACCTCTGTTTTCTGCCTGACAGGAAACACAACATCCTGCCCCTGATGGACTCTGATTGCACTTCGGAGGGGCATCAAAAGGGATGTAGGAGACGGAGAGCAGCCCTGCCCTGCACCACGCCTTTGGTCGTGGTGTGAAGAATTCCAGAGCAAACCTACAGCAGCGATGAGGCCCTGAATGAGCGGTCTGACCAGAGACAGACAGGGCAGGCTTGTTGGAGAGAGGCTGAGGCCCTCGCAGAGCGAACCGCGACCTGTGCTCTATCAAACAACTCACGGGAAACCCGCTGTTTTTCTTGCGACGCTTTTAGAGTTTGTGTTCTGCAGCGCGGGCCAAAATCACCATGTCCAGTGGTCTGAGGCAGACGGATCTGGTAGCTGTCAGAGCGTATTACCTCAAACTAATAACAAGGCATCCTGTGTGGCCATATTTACGGTGAAATACAGTGCAAATTATTCTCATGCAGGGTCTGGTGCATTCTCCCAAATGATCCATAACAAAAGAGCGTTGTACCCGTGCGCTGCCAGTAGCCATCGTGTTGCACTACAGGAGACCCGATGAGAGCATGTGGCCTTCAGTAAACTGTGCTGTTAATGCTCTTTCATTTACAGCTGTTTAACTGGGAGACTCCAGGCTTGTGGCACCATGTTATAGCTCCTTGCACAATCATAAAGACGCCTTTCGCATTCTTTTCCTACACAGCGCTGTAGTAATGGCGCAGCCCGACGTGTCCCCGCAGAGCTCGTCGGCAGGATAAAACCGTCCTGGACTGCAATGGGTGGCACGGCCGCTCTCTCTTCCTCTGATCACGTTACACAGAGGACGCTAATGGATGTAGAGAGGCATCACACGCAGAGGAGGGATGGAGATCCACTTCAAAAGTCTGCGGCTGTTTTAATCTCTCTCTCTGGGTTAGTCCCTTGGCAGGCGAAGATGGGGGACGTGAGTGGGCACGGAGGTGGGCGGCGGGGGCGCAGGGGTCTGCAGGGCACGGAGGCTGCTGTGTAGCTGGTGAGCCACTTCACACCGCTAGCACTTTTCACAATTATCTCCTCCATGCAGCAGTGTCTCTTCTCCCTCCCATTTCTATTGAAGAGCTGTGCCTGAGCTGCGAAGCCTCCCAGGAATGCCAGAGAGAAAGTGCAAGGGGGACTCCGACGGGGATAATCCCAATTTCAAATGGAGCTTAGTGATATCCCCCACTCCTCCCCCCTGTCTCTTTCTTCCTCCATCCCCCCTCATCTTCCTCCTGTCTGGCACAGATAACTTATCCTTCTCTCTCTCTGTTAACAGACTATTCACACACCCTCCTTCAGTCACGATTAGTATGTCATCCAGTTGAGTCTGCGAGCCGGGCCTTCAGTAGAGCCTGGCAGCGTGAAACATTTTTCCTGGGCTGAGGTCAGAAGATGTAAGGTTAGTGTTACAAGAGGAGGTGCTGACACGCAGAGGAAGCACCCCGAGGTGTAGACACACAAACCGAATTACATTATGCACACACGGGTAATGGGCACCACAAATTGACATCTTCTATGTGCTTTGTGTATGAATATGTCTCCTTTCTGTAATCATCCATTTTGATTTTATGCCTATAACCAGCTGTGCGGGATCTCTGTGTCCTCTAGAGAGGTCGAAATAAACTAGGTAATGTCCACTTAGGTGTTCATCTACAGTAAGAGGTGCCCGCGTGATTCTGAAGGTCATGCAGGGTCCAGAGGAGGATGCATGAATTACATTCAGCTGCAGCATGTAGTTGATATAGTGAAAATCAATAGTGATTATATTGTTTCACATGCATGTCTGGAGTGACTGGGGTTGACTTCACGCGCCTACTCCTTCGTGTTGCCGTTCAAAGAACGCCGTGTTCCAGCAAGCCTTGGAACTTATGATCATCGCTGTCTACACTTGTTGCATTTGCGGCAAATGAATCAGTATACACAGTATGTTTTCCAATCTCTGTCAGCCCAGGACGCATAGTTTAGCATGAATCTGCCATCTGAAATCAATTCAAGTCTTTGTGACAGCAAGAATCTGCTGCGCTGGAGTGCCCTTGAGCAACATACTGACTCTCTGCTGCAGCTGCTGGGTGCTGTTCTCAGCCTGACCCCGCGCTTCAACCTTCTCGAATGCAGAGAGAGACGAGGAGGGAGAAAAAAAACAGGCATTCCTCCTTGGGGGATGAATACAGAATTACACACAAGAGCGCAAACTCTCCGAGTGTACGAGCCCTCGTGTGCTGTTGCTCTAGGCCGGCTGCCACGGAAAGAGTCAGAGGCGTCGCTGGGGTGCAGTAAAACACCTGGGACTGCGGTTAAAGCTTCTGCTTGGAGGCTGCGATCAGCTGCTTCATCAAGTGTTCCAACTTGGGTCTCTGACCTCTTTCACAGTCAGCATACATCATAGTGTTCACAAAGACATGAGAAGCATATTCTCTCATGTGCACATGTGGAAACAGAGCTTTTAAGTTCTCCTTAAAAAGAAGTGAAAGTACAACATCAGCATCTTCGAGTTAAGCCCAGTAAAGTGCAACGTGACACCAGCAACACAGTCTGCAGCTTTTGCACAACCTGACGCTGCACCTGTTGTGCCTGCAGGACAAAAACCAGGGCAACAGTACCAACACGGGTCAAGAACTTTGAAAACTGACAAAAAGAAATTCAGCACTGGAATGTTGCATACGTTCCCTTTTTATTTATTTATTCTCAAATATTTTCTGACTGTAGGTGATAGTTACAGGGATTTTAAAGTGCTTTGATATAGTTTTGCTTTGATATAGTTTTGTCTGCTTTCAGGCCATCTGATGAAGCGCAGAGACACTTGAGATTGACTTTGGTCAGTGTGACGGCTTGGCAGGGTTCGACAGCGTGCGTGGGTGTGACTATGTGTGTGTGAAGAGAGTAAACTGCGGCTTTCTTGGCTTTGCACAGATTACAGGGGCGAGAAGCTGCACTGTACTTTACCATTGTTCCTTCGCTCTTGCTCCGTGCAACTTCCCTCTGCAGGCGAGCCACAGCCAGCTTCTCCCTAAACACAATGGAGACGAGAGGAAGGAAGAGACAAATGAAGCGTGAGTCAACCTGTGGTCACAGTTAAGTGAGTGTCCAGTGCTTCTGCGTTGCCGTTGCACTGAACTGACAATTTTTACACTGAGTTTTAATTTTTGTCAAAGGGAAAAAGGAGTTAATACATGTCTCTATTCTGTTTAACAGCAGAAACCGCGCAGGCCTTCCAGCAAACCAGCAGATACATACACACGAGACGTCTGGTAATCGCTCAAAACAGAGAGCTTGCAGTTCTGTCCAGACAAAAATAGCTCAGGGGAAACAAAAAGCAGGGCATCCTCACAGCAGACCTTACACACACACACACACACACACGCTGTAAACCGGGCTAAACAAAGAAACTGACTGTGCACATCCAATCCGTTTCCCACGTGAGGGCATTCCAGACTTTAATGGGATAAATCTTGGCACTCTGGCGTGGATAATAAAGAGCCCTGTTTTATTGCTGCTCCTGCGGAATCGCAACAATTGAAAAGCAAGTGAAACACCGCTCCGAGGCAACACATGCAGAATCCGACAGGCAGCGATCACATGCGCGGCCCACAGGCTGTTTGCGAGACATTCTGTGAGTGGCTCTGCCAGTGTAACATGTGTTCTTCATAATCAGCTGGTTTGAGCCCAAACGTCATTAATCTAAATGCCAAATAGTGCATTAATATTCAATCAATATAAATACAATGGTGCGCATGTATTAAACAAGTCAACAAAGAGTGTGCTACCCGGTGTCCTCCAATTATCGTGACTCATACATAGCCATGTATGCTAATCAAGTCATTAATTAAGCTAATTAATGCATTCATTAGCAAATGTTTAACATTGGAAGAGGCGTGCTTTGTCATCCTAAAGGATATTTACCATGTTTTGCTTACATAACACATTCACGAACAGAAACCTGAATAAAAGCGCAAAATAAAGTGCAAAAATCAATCACAAGAAGATGTCTGCTAAATTGGTTGACCAAATAAAAGTCTTACCTAATAAAATGTGTCGCCTAATCATGCTCTGAAATAAAATCCGGACACCTACTATGTGAGAGGAGAAGTTTCTGTCTCGGCTTTCAGCGTTCAAGAGAATGCATCACCCACTCCACACCCACCTAACACGGGGCCACGGGACCTAATAAAGCAGTGTACACAAGCAGACAGCCACAAGTAATCACCATCACCTGCACATTTTTCACATTGCTGCAGCGAAGCAGACGCCCAAACCCCTTGCAAACATACCCAGCCGCCCCAAAATAACTCATGACTAACGTCTCCTTGTCGCCTTTGACAAGAAATCATTGTTTCTGCGCGGCTTACCTGTCGGGAAAAACCCCCGGTGATTAAGAGGCAGCTGGGGATGTATGGTTGGTGGATAAATCCACTGTCTGGACTGAAAGGAGCGCGCCGAGCTACGAAGTGGCACCGCTGTCGTCGGTGGTGGAAGACATGGAAGACATTCCACCACCACTGCGTTCCCTCTAATGGGACCAAACTGTATCAGACGAGCCTGGCACGGCGATTGTGAAACACACGTTGAGGTTGTGACAAATCCAGTAGGAAGTCGAGAAAAGTGCCAAGGCTATGAGGCAAAGGGGTGTGTTTGGGTGTGTGTTATATGAGTTTGTGTTCGCAGCGTGTGAGCCGCGGTGCATTCACAAATTTGGGTCATGCAGTGAAGTGTGCGAGGCTGCACATAACTACGTGTGTGTGAAGCTGTGTTAGTGCGAGCTCCACACCTGAGTCTGACTAACACACTCACGTACAGTTACACAATGTCTCTTCCATTACCACACACTGGACGCCTGCACTGCTAACACTAGCCTGAGAAAGAAAGGAAAACGACAAAGAGTTCCCTGGAACTTCTCACTGCAGATATTGTTTTGTTAAACGCCATTGGCCTGGCATTCCTCCAGTCTGTGTTATGGCTGAGCGTCAGCCCTGCAAGGGGTTAAGTTTCAGGCCACTTATGCACAGGCATGTTCCAGGAGCAATGGAGCATGAGCCAACTGCACCCCGAGAAAATCATCGCCAAATATAGAGCAATTTGACATTCTGTGTAAAACATAATTACAGTAATTGGCACAAGCAGTAGTCAAAACAGTATTCAAGCGCTAAACGCTCACCCGGCGCTGCCATGGAATTATGTGATATTCAAACAGCATTCAAGCACACATATGTTTGGACTGTGTAAGTGTTTGATGTATTCTGCTCTGAGTTTGCATTTTATTCAAAATCTGCGTTTTTGCTGACCACTTGCTCCGTAAACCCTTAGCCTCCAGTGCAGCAGTCTAGTCCAGCGGGTTAATTACGACATTTTCATTTAACACGAACACAAACACGCTCTCGTGAGTATCACAAAAAAGGGTCAGAGCGTGGAAATGCGTGTAGTTTATGGCTACTTGAGTCTTGTTTTTCTAGTTATGGCCATTGCAGCAAGCGGTTATAAAAACACGGAATAACTTTTACAGGGCAACAATCACGAGCAGCCAGACAATCAGTCAACGACCAATTTCTCGTGAGGTAAAACTAAAGGTGAGCACACATGTGGCGTCTCTAAAACCCCTCACTGCAAAGGAAAACACACTACGGCAAGTGTGATGGTTCAAAGCTTCTTTTCCACACAAGTCTTCGAGTACCGGTCAGGAGGTCAGACTGCTGCTTGCAGTTCTTGTCCAGACGGGCTTTATTCTAACTGTGTCAGCCTGTCGCTGAGCCGCTAAAGAAAGTTGCTGAAAATGCTGGAAAAAGAGTCAATGTACCAATATCAAAACACACAGCCACACAATAAAAGTGGTTGTAATAAAAGACAATTCTTGGAGAACTAAATATTTACACGTGTTCCCGACATACAGCATGTGTTTGTCCGCGGTAGTGCACACAAGCAGGAATTATTTCTACAGTCGACACCTTTCTCCAGTACATCCAAGCATGTGATGAAAGCACAAGCTGACACTTAACCAAGCGTACATTCCTCCTCCTTCTTGCTTGGCCGGGTGAACTACTGCAGCCAATCGCTAACCGTGCCGACACGGACCTCCAGCGGTTCCCAGTGACCTGGAATCACCTGATAGCGTAGGAGATCCCAGCAGTGGAAGGAGGCCAAAGCAGCTCTCAGCTGTAACACCATCGTGTTTCTGCTCTTGTGTTTCCGTGCGTTAGGACCCAAATAGAACATTTGCTGTTAAAAGTGTTATGAGAAAAACATAAGATGTGCTGCTTCTACACGTCTATTGAAAATGTAAATGTAAAAAAAAAAACACAGACGGCAGATATACAAGATTAAACCAGGAACTTGCCTTTGATGAGGAGACAATTTTCTCATAATTGTTTAGCATACTATAAGTTGCGCATCTTATCCATAAACACACAGGCACACACCTTTCCCGCTCATATTCGTAGCTGATATTTAGCCGAGCAGTCATCCACCTCCACACACAGCTCATAGGTCATTCCCCTGCTATTTACATGGAGTATGTCGAGCATCAGAAGCTCCACATCCCCTCCTCTGTGGAACAGCCAGACAGCGCAGCACACCGTGATCATGACACCGGCCTTGTAGCGTTCACAGCAAACCAACCGTGTTTCATCCACGCGCTCTCATCCGCTCAGACGGCGTGCAAACCCTCCTCTTCTCCCCCTCCTCCTCCACCTCGCTTTTCTCGCCTCCAGCTCAGACAACACGCCGACTGTTTGCTTCAGAGCGTCGCGGCGACGGCATGCAAAGGCACGATCTGTCAGGGCCGAGGGAGGATCAATCACACCGAGAACATTTGCCAACCTGAGCTGACATGTTGCATTCACAGCAGATCAACGGGTGCTTTGAACTGCATTGTGGGAGGCAGATGTTTAGCTCCTCCATACAGGTGGTTTAATCCATTGTACATTGTTTTGCTGTTAAGCGTATAATGAAAGAGAAAAAAGTGCTGCCTCTCGCATTTTGGCTTCCTATTTCCCTCACAGTACTGTACACCGTCTTATCATCAAGTGTGGCTAATCTCTTCGCTGTTAGATAGATGTTAACAGATTAAACAGCACATCATGTTTCAGCTTCTCCCTGCAGCAGTTTCTCCTACTGACTGACTGTAAAAGATGCATGGATATAAACCAGCGTGCCAATATAGTCATTAAACTCACTGAGAGCAAAACATTTCAGTCCAATGTACACGGAGTGGCCAAAAGGCGATGTGTAAATGTTTGGATGAGAGCAAAGCTGCCTTGCATTTATGCATTAGTGTCTGCGCTCCCGCTGGGTTAAGAGCCCTGACCTGCACGCAATCCTCGCGGACAACGCTGAGCGTTTGAGCCGCGTTTTGGCCCCGGACGGGTCACTCTCATTCTTAATCCCGCTACGGCGGTGTTACGTAACCTGCTGCGCCCATCCAAACTTTCACACCACCAGCGCTGGACAATGAGGTTAGCGAGGCGTTTGATAAGCTGGAACATCCAAGCCGGTCAGACAGGAAAGCAGAGTTCCAGAAGCTAGCGAAGGCTGAAGCTGAGGGGGTGTGGAAACATGTACAAATTTGATTTTGTGGCTGAAGCACGGTGCATTTACACACATCGTTCAGCTTCACACTTTTTGGTGGATCTCGCATGGCTTCATCTAGCCCTAGATTAAGAGTATCGTGTATTTCAAGGGTTTTAAGTTACAGAGCGAGTCTCTATCCAAAAAGCAGTGCCTGGCAACTGGTTCTAAGTCACTGGACTAGTTTGAAAGAATTTCCCAAATCCTCATAGATTCTTCTAGCTCTCCAGGTGTAAAAATACTCCAGTCTGGTCAGAGTAAAACTTAATTTTGTTTCCTTTGTCTCAGACTGACATGAAATTTTTTGCAGTCATTATCATCATCCCATTCAGCCATCTCCTTCAAATCAAAGCTGCTCAAACAACACTGTCGCTGCCTTTGTTTTTATGGAGAATCCCCTCAAAAACTGACTAAACTTGAAATTTTCTAGGACAAGTTTGGGTCTGAAGACACTTAAGGGTTTACCTTCAGACTAAAGACTGACGCGTTGCCATCTACATCTGCTCTTTGGGCCGTCAGGAGAGTTAGCTGAGCTGTGAATCAAATGTATGCAATCCATGGGAGTCACTCCACTGTGTCCCAGGAATTAAAGACGGCATTAAAATCACTGTGGACCCCTAGTGTAAACATTTTCACCATCACTTCAAACAGGGGGTGGGGCTCACACATCTGTGGCCACTCAATGTGTCCCAGTGCATTAGGCAGGTCCAATCAATCACTGAGAGGCGCTGTTGTAGGATACCCAACGGTGACCTGTGCCCACAGCTGGTTCCTGACCTCCTGTCCCCCATTGCGGACCCCGTCTACACCGGAGGGCAGCGGAAAAAACAGGAGCCACATGTCAGCACCTCAAACACCGACCCACCCACTCAGCCAGCCAGCCAGACAGGCACAATGAGCCTTAGCTCACCACGGCAGACCATCAATTATTGACGAGGTGAAATGTGATGAGGTTCTGCTATGGGCACACAAAGAACACGCACTTTATCATACTGCCATGCGATGTCCTTAAAAAGCAAAATTTCTACTCCACCGCCATTCGGTCCGATTGCATCTCCGTGCCCCCTGAGGTCGGGGGAAAAGGATATTGTCGTTCCCCGTTCCAAACTGTGTCAGTTTCAACACCAGAACGCCTTATTTAACTGTGAGTAACTCGCCCTGTTAATGTAGGCAGCTGTGCGAGTTGTTTGGACACGTGTGCCCCACGTTGGGCAATGCAGTCAAACGAGTTGAGATGATCGTGATTAGCAAGATTTATCCAAAGTCAACAACATGTGAAGTGCTCTGAGTTGTTGATGTGCTCCCTCTGTGATAACATCGAGCCCTCAGTGCTTTACGAGCGCCTCAGCTCTGGATAGCTTAATTACAGCGCAGCATGAAAGCACTGGGGAACCTTACTGTAAGCTTTTTTTGAATGGAGGCATTGACATTCATCTCCAAGCACATGATTGATGGCTGCAATCACGAGACTACAAGGACAGTTTGTCGCTGCGCAGCGCATGTAAACAACTTCTGGGAATTATCTGTCAAATCAGAGTAAGGGCAAGGATTTAAATGCGTCATTTTGTAGGGCGAGATCTGATCAGATGCAGTGACTTCATCTCTAAACTTTTGAAGCAGCAAAAATTTGACTGGAGGATTCCTCTGAGACTCCTCCTGAAGCCAGGAATGTGCTCACCAAGCGTGGACTACCCCTGCCTGCCTGCCTCCCTGTCTCCTTAAATGTTTTCTTACTCTGCAAGCAAAGCCTGCCCTCAATTGTTTCCAAGCCACAGACGCATTCCTGTCCAGACGAAACAAAACACTGTGCATGAGCAGATGTGCTTTAAAAATGGCCGCAGCACCCGCTCGCCAGTCTGTCTGTCTGTCAGAAGGGTTTACTCATGGCGAAACAGAAGTCAAGGCTAGACACAAACACACAAGGGGCGCTCATAAACGCATGGATGAATACACATGTACAAACACACTGGCAAAGATATACGGAAACATACACTCACACACACACACACATTTTTGAATCTTTTATGTCCAAATCATAAAAGAGAGATGGCCCCAAACTGACAACATGTACTGCTGCTGGACCTGAATGAGCACAGATATGAGCTGGAGGCAAGACGTGGAGAAAAAAGAAACTTCAGCTTCCTTGGCTACATGCTCACATCAGGTAAAACGGTTTTCCGGTAACGCGTGTCGACGTGAATAGTTGTTTACCTGTGTATTTCCCTCTGTGTTGACCCTGACATGGACTGGCGACCTCCAGTATCTAAGGTGCACCCTGCTCCTTGGCCAATGACAGCTGGGATAGGCTCGGAACAAGACCAGCAGTTTGGATAATGCATGGATGGACGGATGGACGGACGGATGGTTGTCGAGTTTGTGTCACACGCTCCGACATATAATTGAGTTTAAGTAAAGCTCACGTCACACTTGACTACAATTAACCCAATGATTTAGCACTTTACCAGTAAGAGAGGATAAACAAACGTTCAGACTTGACTAATTATTGAGGGCTGCAGCACTGCTGTTAAGGCCATTCACTGTATTGTGCAACCACGTCTGAAGACACCTGTTCCGAACGGCCTCCTATACAGGTGGAGCAACCATCAAAATCAAGAGCTCGTCACTCTTGCATGTTTCCAGATTAAAGCGTATGAACCAGCTTTCACTCAAACGGCCATCACAAACTCTTAAAACACTTCGGAGAAGAAGCCAATAAAATGCTATAAATATAAAGGCATGCACAATTTAGTTTTCCAAAATACTAAATTTTAAACTTCGACACCTACTATCTGCTAAAGCTAGTGTGATCAATGACGATAAGAACATGCTGAAAAACACAGCCTGGTCGGGCTGATCTGAAATAACTGCAGACTCACATTTACTAATGTGCTGTAACACTAGAAGGTTCTGCTGACTCATGGAGGCCGAGCAAAAGCCACAGGCTGTTTTACAGTAGCTGTCCACACATGGTTTTCAGAGAGGCAAGCAAACAGTAGGCCTTTACAGAGGCAGACAAATGGCCGCTTCGCACACAATGGAGACAAAGGTACGACAAACAGGAGCACTCAAGCCGGGGTCGGACATCTCTACAGCGACGCACCCCTGGGCGCCTGTGTGCGCATTCAAGTTGCTGGGCAGCTGCTGAACATGTCATCTCGTCATTCATTTGTGCAGAAGTCGCGTGTTTGGTTTTATTCCTGCATTGTCAAGACATATCTACCTGCTGATGGACGTAGGGAGAAAAACGTGTTTCTTTCGAGCTATTCTCTCCCACGTGAGTGTTTCCAAAGCGTCCCAGCACTCTGGCATGATGGTAATCAAGTAATTAAAAGCCAGCGCACTCACTGTAATTCACTCTAAGTAAAGACTGTCACCAGCGCGAGGGAGGTGTTTGGAAAGGAGTTTTACTGCGCGAAGGTGAGCTTTTTCAGCCACCTCCGTCCACTTCCTCTCCAGCTGCGCCAACACATCCCGCGTGTTTCTCCAACTATTATATGATGATTTACTGCCGAGATAGCGCCGAGCTGAAGTTTGTTGACATTCCCCACCCCGCACAACCTCCCATACGAGGTCGACCCCTTTTTCCAACCTCGTAAACGGCGCGCTCCGTTGAAAGTATCACCGTGACGAGAGAAGAAATATGAAACGAGAGGGAGTGCTCACAGTGTGAAGGCTTTTTGTGAAAGTGTGTCAGCAGGAAAGCTCAGTAAAATAAACAGGGACAACACCATATTATCTTGTAAACTGTTGGCATGCAGGACTGTGACCTAAAAACTCGAATCCAATTTGGGGATTTTTGTGCCATTTTGCTCGACGTAAACAAAAAGTTTTTACGAAGGGGGAAATAAAAGTTTGTGTTTCAAAGCGAGGGCAGTCGGTCTGCCATGGTGCAATGGGAAATGATGTTGCGCGCCAGTTGTGACGGGAGAACAGACAGTTTAACAGCAGCAACTGCAAAACCAGCAGACGAGCTTTCACACTTTGGTGAGTTCATCTATTTAGAAACCACAGAACTCCTCCGGCGCTACTGACATCACTTAGCAGTCAGCGAGGGTGTCTGGGCAAAGCTTTGTTTCCAGGCACAACAGTCGGTGCATGCAATAAGCCATTGATAGCTAGCAAAATAAAACCCCTTTTATTGGTTATAAATTTTGTTGGGCCATTAAACTTTATGCTTTTTCTGAGTGACACTACGCTAAGTTAAGCCAACTGGAGACTTGGAGAAAAGGACATCTGATAGTCCCATTTTTCTGGATGTCCAACTTAACATTCAGTGAAACACAAAGCGTGAGCGCCGAGCTGCCACACAATGTGTTCTGGTTCTCTGTGTCAAATACAAACAGCCTGGCAAAATGTCAAAAACCCTTATTGAACTTTGTTTTTTCCGCGTGCTGTATTTGCAAAAACAGGTTCCAGCCCCAGAGAGCTGTGCAGGACTCATACTGTTTTTAGAGTTCCCATGTGCTGTTTGTGGGGGAAGATAAATGTAGAGCAGGCTAAGGGGAGGAATGCATTCAAAGCACCCTTAATTGAGCTGGATGGCCTGCAGTCACAGAAGCTGAGTGTCTCAACAAGGCTCAGGCTGGCGAGATTTTGAGATGTGCCTCACACGTACACATCATTAAAGCGGCTGCGTTGGCTCACGGCTCCACAGCGCTGATGAACAGTGCACAGACAGTGGGAATTATATGGGAAAGTTGTCTGGAAGGTGCCCCCCCCCTTCAAAATGAAAGTCCCTGTGGCTGTCAATGAAGGGGAAGTGCTCCCATGCTGAGGCCCACTGGGTCGGCCATTGAGCACAGGAACATTCCTCAGTAATTCAGTTTGACCTGAACCCAATATGGTAGCTGAGGGTCATCGAATACAGAGCGCCACATACGGGGAGCAGACGAGAGAGGAGGAGGGAACGCTGGTGAAATCGGATGTTGAAAAGTGACGATCTGTCAGTTGCTGTATTATTGGTCCGACTTGATTCCAGGCTGCTGTTTCGGGTAACGATTATGAATCTAATGATGCCAACTGGCAAAGCGACGGGCTCCCAACAGCTCCCAGTACACACTTTGCTGTAACTGATGAACTCTTCACATCCACATCGCATTCGCTTTGGTTTCACGCTGCTAACCGACAGCACGATGGCCAAGCTTGACTTCTGCCAAATCCTGCCGTTCCACTTAAACAGAGAGAAGACATCCCTGCCTCGTGCCTTTTAAATCAAAACATTGAAAATGTAGGACACATTATGGGGTAAGAGAACGTGTCGGTCAAGTAACAACAGGGCAGCAGCGGGGGGGGGAATAATAATATGGGGAAATGGTTGAGCTGTGGCATTGGCTGGGATGGAGAGAATTACAGTTTTAATTCTATAAAATCAAATCCCTCCACTTGGCAATCCTCTTATTCACTAATCCCCAGGTAGGTTTCAGAGGGCACAAGGCTCAAACTGCCCCGTGCAGCAACACATCTGCCCTACTGGTGGGATCATATCACCAGCTGCTGCTCTGCTCCAAATACTAGCTTATAGTAATAACAGTAAAAATTTTGTGTAAATTATGATTTAGATTATTGTATTTATTAATTTAGATGACTAGATTCCAGATGTAGTACTAGGAAATTAAGATTGGTGTTGTTTCTGGTTCTTCACTAGACCAATTCATGATTCGCGATGTGCAAAGCTCTGACTTTGGGCTTTTCAACCAACAGGGATCCAGTTCCGTTCGACCGCGGTTACATCTCAAAGGACGTGACGCAGAAGAACAAAACAGACACGATGATAGATCACATGTTATATCTTCCATTAGACCTTAAATCGAGCCTTCAAGCTGGTGCTGACATTCAGCAAAACATTAACACCAAAAGAGTTTTGTCGGACAAGCGATTCATCTTCTTCTGATGATTGTCGGTCATTGGTAAAAAGGTTTTAGATGCATTACCGCCCCCTTCTGGATCGGAGTGAGCTCCATTTTCTTTGTATTTAGCCATTGTGGGACTAACGTTCTCCTTTCCATTCGGATCTGTCTTACATTTAATTTTTCCCAGAACCTGGTCCCACCTGGCCATTGTTTTCCTTTTTGAAGGAGCTCTTATAGAGTCAGCGGCCGTCATCACGTTTCTACTGTGCTGAACAAATGCACATTTGCATACCCTCAACTGTCTTATTAATACATGCTCATCTGCTACCATATTTATCTGAGGGCGAGGAGAAACCATGAGATGGCCTTCGATTGCCATCTTTGAGTGGAATTACTACTTATAAAACTACCACCCGCTGCATGCAGGATGCTATATTTTGCCATGATGTTGAGAAGCACCAGTTCCCAGGGCATTTCTCTCTGGCACTTTGACAAAACCAGCCAGAGAGTAAGGATACCTCTCATACTCTCCCATGCTCTCATTTCCATGCTCCCTTGCAGTTCTGTTTTTAGAGATAACAACTTCCACTAAAAATAAAAAGCCAGTGTCCAGAATCTTACTTTTGGCATCCTTGGTGCATTTGCTGCAAGCACTGTAACTGTCTTTGTAGTGTAAATATGGCTGACGACGAGGAAGACCCCTGGCCACAGAGAAGTCAGGCCATAGCCAGATAATCCACATTCTCCACCATTTAGCTGTATCCACACCCAGTTCAACACCATTTATTTCAGTGTGGGATTAGTGGGCCGGACGGAAAATCTTAATCTGCTTGAGAGAGAGTGGAAGCAAAGAAAATGAGCAGAAGCCGGGGAAACATGCATTCCTGTACAGTAAATCCCCGGCAATGCCTGAGCGTTTGACTGGGTCTTCAGTGACTTGTAAGCATTTCCTCCTGTTATCAATCAGAATCGGAGTGGTTTACGAAGTGCCTCAGCTCTATGTTGTTGCCACTAGCAACAGGACACGCAAACCCCCCCCCCAACGACGCAACTGGCTAAGTTGGCTGACTGCAAATCGGAGATCATCCCTTGCACATGTAAACAGTGCTGCTAAATAAAATATTAGAAAAACCGCAGCTCAGGACAAAGTAAAGACATCCGAAGAGGTGCAGCCACAAGAAAAAAAAAAAAATTATAAGGCACAAGCAAAACATTGTTACAACAGACAGGCGTGACACAACAGGACAAGACAATTAACTTACAATAAACCAACACTTAACAAAGACAATAAACGTTGGAGAAGAAATAACGCAGTTATTGACGACAGCCGCCGACTGTCCGCCGCCCCTTACCCCGGCGAAGACGCAGCATCCTGGTGCATTCAGAGGACACACATGGTAATCCACCAGCACCCGTCCCTTCTGCTCTGCAGCTGCTACCCGCTGATCCCGCAGATGATAAAGTTTACATCCACGATGCAGCACTGCCGGCTCTCCGTTGCTCCCTGCCTGCCTCTCTACTTGCCTCTCCTCCCCTTCTCTGGCTCTCTCTCTCTCTCTCTCTTGCCTACACTCCCTCGAGCGCTCCAAAATCCTCTCTTTCTCCTACTCTCCGTTGCGTCTGTCCTCCTCCGTCTCTCTCAATCTGGCAACATGCGCTGACTCTCCCGACGCTGCTCTTCCCTCTGCGCTCCTCTTGCCTCACGCTACGTACGCTCTCCCTTTCTGTGCCGTCTCTCACTAACGCACAGCGCTGTGCGCCTCTCCCCACCCACCCCACCTCTCGCCTTTATCTTTCCTCTGAATATTTCTGCTTCTCTGCTTCTATCTCTTTCTGTATCACTCCTCTGACTGCGTCCCTCCTCCCCAGGCCTGCTGAACATTTAACATGTGTTCCTCTGCCGCCTCTCTGAAGGTGGCTCTTTCCTCAAGGGAGGGGAAAGCAAGGTTTGGGTGGGGGGTTGGACGTGGGGAGGAGGAGGAGGAGTTTTTGGGGGGTTACAACAGTGTCAAGGGGGGTTTAACTCAAACGAGGGGACGTGAACACGCAAGCGGCAATTGGCTTGTGATGTTAACAGCAAAGGTTCCAAAAAGCGGGAACCGCATGTAAAAGCAGAAGTTCTAAATGTCAAGCTGGGGCAAAGAGCCTGACATCACAATGGGCTTGCACATGATGAATGGTTTCAGCTGGGACGAGATTGCACATTTCTGTGTAATGTGTGGAAATAGTCATTGGTTGCACAGAAAGCATGGAAGCCCGCACCTGAAGGGAGTTTGTGAGGCTCCCCTGACTAACCGCCGCACGAAGTCGTCCTGCTTCTCAGAACACCGTGCTTGAAAAGGTGCAATAAATGCTGGCTATGATATGTACGCATTCAACGCACATTCCATTTGAAGGACAGTGAAGAGGCTTTTTTCTTGGTTGGCTGTCCACACTAAGCCAGTGTTTCTAAATGCTACAAATTAGGCTATTTGAAAGTGGATGGAGAAAACTGAGCTTTCGCAAATCAACGCCGAAGAAAAACGCAAGGCGATTGACAAAAGACAAAAAGGGACAACCGAGCAAGAGATCAAGATCGGGAGAGTGAAGGACAGAAAGAGAAAGCCCAAAAGAGAAAGGAAGAGGTGCTTGGGTCTGCCTGGGCCGAGTGACGGACCAGGCTCCAGCCCATCTGCCGCAATCACAATCAGTCTCAGCTGAATGGCTGTGACAAACTGCAGCCTGAAGCCCACAGCCTCATCCAGGCCGGACGCCTGCAAGAACCTAGGGAGTTGAGGGGGGGTTAAGAGGCATAGAAGGCAGGGGGGGACAGTGTCTATTGTCTTCTTCCCAATAGGACCAGTACGAGAGGGGGCGGGTACTGGAGGGGTGAAAAGGGGAATTAAAAGGGTCCCGGTGACAGGAGCGCTCAGTTAAAGAAGGAAAAGAAAGGAAGGGGCTGACTTAGAGCCTGGGCCATCACTGCCACTTTGCCCCACATTCAATGTCCTACACGGACAATGGCACTAACTATGTGAGGAAACGGGAGGTGGTGCTGGATAACTTCAGGACGAGGAAACGTGCAATAAGACTGAAGATTAAAATGCAGGGACGAGCTGTCACTCGCAGGGGAGATTATTTCACGCTGGGAAAGAGTGATCGAAAAAATAAATTGACACGTGCTGTCACATCCTTGTTATCGGACGTCTCGCAAAGCTGGCAGCCGCGCTCCCATTTGTCATCATAAAACTCAGAAAGATTCATGATGACCTGATTATTGCGTACACGACCAAAATGTCAAACAGAGGGGGTAATTGTGTTTATCATAAGCGCAGCTGTCTCGCTGGGAAATCTGAATATAAGCTAAGGTTGATTTGATCCTACGAGCAGGTGGTCACCAATTAGACCCTATTGTCCCGTTTGGGTAAAACAGACAAATGGACGGCTGAGTCAGCACTAAAACATACATATGCGCTGTAATCAAGAAATATTGAAGGCGGTGTTCCGTTCTAATTTGATCAACGGCGAGCGGCAAATTGTTGAGCGATGGCGGCGAATGCACGGCGCAGGCTGTTAAGCTCGGTGGCGTTTGGTGTCAGACGCGTATTTCCAAGAAGCCCCCGTTTGCACTAATGAGGAAACAGGCCGTGGTTGTTCGTTTCGCTCCTGTTTTACCAGCGTCTCAGTGTGCGTTTGTTTTTAAGCTGTCATAAGTGTGCCACTAACTGTACATGAATATATGGAATCTCAACTATAATTATGTCCATTTAATACATTGTGCATGTGTGTATACAGTACGGGATGATGTGTCTGCATTTGTCATACTCATGTGCATATGATTGTGTGTGTGTGTGTGTGTGTCCACTCTGTGTGCTGAGTGATCTGCTGAGCTCATTAAGGCGCTGCTTATTGCTCTGCCAGGGGTGTCAGTGACAGATTCCACTGTTTGGAAACACTCAGCCGCCCACACAGCCAGCCTGGCTCCACCACTGTCACACACACACACACACACACACACACAGGCTAGGGTAGCATTCCACAGAGAGGAGGGGGGGGGGCGTATGGAAGGAGACAGGAAGGTGCTGGGACAGTGGCTGGAGGGACCGCGGGTCGATATGGATTTGTAATGGGGTGCAGGGTGGTCTGAGGGAAAGCGATGCTCGTGGTTGTGGCTGCACATGTGTGAAGTGTAAGTCGCACACACACACAAATAGGGGACATGTGAGTGTAAGCACCTTTGAACTGCAGTGTGGCCTGGGTTAAAGAGATGCTAGTGGTTGCGGTAGAATGTGTGCAGTGGCGGAGGTGGAAGTATTTAGTTCATTTACTGAAGTGAAAGCAGCAATTGGACAGTGTAAAAATAGTGTATTACAAGAAGAGTTCCTGCCACTTCGTTTACGCGTTTACTTTGAAGTTTCTGAGGCGCATGTTGCAGTAAATCAGCATTTACGTTTTAAGCATGTGTACCGGGAAGTTGTTCAGTTCGCTTTTTTGCCGTGCACGTTGCATTGTTTAAGGCGCAAGATTGAAATAGCAGAAGTTTAGTTATGTAGTGCTCATTAAAAGTCAAAGGCAACAAAGTAGAGCCGTGTGGCGTTAGCGAGCGCCCATCAGCCGCTCTGGTGCAACGTCCAAACAGTAACTGGACAAAAGGTCAGCAGCGCTATTTTTGTTCGAAGCGTGCATTAAGCGTTGTTGTTGTGATAGATTATTGATGCATCGGTCAAGATGGAGCTCCACGTTATTACATGATCACATCATATGCTTTGAATGCAGTTATTTCAATCATTGCGGATGATTCTAATTTGTAATAAAGTGTAAATACAGAAAGTAAAGCTTTACTCACGCAGGAGTTTTTAGTTACTAGTACGTGAAAACAATCGTGTCAGTCGAGCATCCAGGGGCCCAGCCGTCAGCCGCTCATTGCCCTCTGTGTTGTTAATCTCTTGCAGCTTGATCACAGATGAGTGACCAGAAGCGGCCAGGGCAGGCCAGTGTGCGTCACATGAGCTCATTACCCGTCGTCTAGGTGTGTGTTCTGAGTCAGACATTAATCACAGACCCAAAAAGAGACACTTTGTTTCCTTCCTGACTCTCTAGCGCCCTGAAGGCGATCAGCATGTACACAGTGTTTTAATCTTCGACATGCTTCTGATAATGGCCATTTTTTGTCTGATACAACTGTGGAAAAGTAAGATGTGTACAATCATTGGGAAACTCGTCAGAGCTGTGGCTGGTTATAAGCCGTCCAGGAGATTTTTAGCTTTCAACATGGCTAGACTGTTTCTGGAGAAGGGGGGTGGGGGTGTTCTCTGCATCAGGACAAGCAAAGGAAATGCCAAGCTGCAGACAAGCAGCGTATTTGTTTACGCGACACAAGCCCGCCGTGGGCCGGCGTGGCTCAAAAACAAAACGGCCAGACGGACGCAAGTCACGTGATTGGTATCAGAGCCCCTCCACAGGCTGTGTGCGCCAGCGAGTGTCATTTAACTTCTGTGCGGAGTGTGTAATACAATGAAACCGATAATGCACCTCTGTCATGTTTCATTAAGCAGGGGGATGGGGGCGGAACGATAGGCAGGGTGGCGGCCCGGCTAGCGAGATTTTCTTTTTCTCCTTCTTCTTCAGGAAGTCACCGAGGTCGGAATGAGGAGGAGTCGCACTGAGAGAGTTTAATCAATCTCAAAGTAAATCTTACACGATTTAATTTAATTTACTTTTCTTGATAAAAATGTCCTACTTTATGTCATAAAAGAGTAAGCAATCCGAATATCAGACATTGTACATGAACAATGTGCTGCACATAGAGGCAGACATTTATTCACAATAGTTTTAAAGTCACAAATTTGATGTGATGGTAATTTATTGAAGTTGAAATGCAATAATTTTAGTAAGACAGTCATAAAAGCTTGTTGTTTGATGCTGTAAGGCAACCATGCAGACTTCAAGCCTGAAGCAGATCATGTATTTGTTACAGAAGTGCAATGAAAAGACTTATATGAAGGAGCTTATATTTAAGTATATACTGTATATCCACATTATGTGATAGTTTCAAAATAGATCATATCATTGTCCACTTTTACACTGTGAGGCATTCGTGGATTTCCTCTTAAATGTGACTTCGTGGTGTAATGCAGTGCTGTCCAAAACCTGTGTCCGCAAAACCTGCAGTGTCTCAAAATCATCGTCGTTAAAAAAGAACATTAGCAGAACGGTTTGAAAATCTGCTCAAACAGCTAAAATCAGCCGTAGCAGGCAGTGAGATGCTAACCCAATCCAATATCCAGGAGCATATTCTTTTGCAGTATGTTTTGTCTTGAATTTCTGAATGATTATTTTTTTCCACTGGATATGAAACATCCATCCATCAGTGGGTTTGCATCACTGTTTTAAAGAAATCTACAAACTCTCATAGGACACAACCTCCTAAGATTGTGAATAACAGAAATTTTCGCTCCTTCCTGTTTCCCACAGAGATCAGAGGATGATTCTGGAAGTAAATACCGTGGATGCATCCACTGTGACTTCCACCAGCCAAAACCACACAGGATCTGTCAGCAATAAAAACAGAAAACACTGGATCGACTACTTTTCTTATCTTAAAGTGAGAATGCTTTTTAGAGCGACCCACAGCGCGCAGATTAGTCAAAACAACTGCACGCTTACTTGAACGCATACGGAGTCGAATCACAATCTCCTGAACCTAATCTCGATTTTAAGAAAGTCACTGCACAATAGAGAGGAACTCCACTGAAGTTAATGAACCTGAACGCAGTGACGACCTCGGCGCAATTAAACACATAACTAACCACAGCAGAGTGACTGAAATCAGATTTTTAAAATGTATCCACTGAACCAGCGCGTAATTAAAGTGCCTTTCTAACAGTACGTTCAAATTACAGTCTGAGAATTCACTTAGACAAACAACAGCGGTAATTAGCTATTATGCAAGATCCCACTAAAAGACTCTTGAGCACAGCTAATTGCTCTAAGCATGCAGATAATGCCAGATTCAATCCAAATGCCAGGAATTCATGTCCGAAATCCTATAAAGCACTGCATATCCATGTTGTGAAACCACTACAAAACATGTTTTTGTGACTGTATATAGGCGGGAAATATTTATCCATCGCGCTAAGTGTGTTTTTTTTCCCCAGTATTAAGTGGAGCCGACAGATGCTTATAGCTCGAATGCAGCAGAAAAGAAACATGAAAGCTTATGGTAAATGATATGTGGTGAGGGGAGTGTTCACGACGTGTCCCTGCTGAAGCAGGCTCACCCTGTTTGCATGGGAACGTTCCACTGCAGCCAGCTACGAGACGACCTTGAGGGAGCATCAATAAAAGGCTTCATTAATCTGTTCGATTAACCTCTTCCTCTCATAAGCTCCATAAAACCCATGCGTGCATTTTAGCCGGGCCCGGGCTTCGCACATGAATCAGAGGTGAAGTTTGTCATTTACAGGACTGCGGAGGCCTGCGGGTCTCCAGACAGACTGACCTGCTGGGTCCTCGCTGAGATAAACGAGCACGAGTTGACTTTCGTGGCGGGCCACCAGCGGTTTCACCTTCACTAATTGCTTCAGAGAGTTTATCATCATGTTTGCAGGTAGCTTCTAATAGACAAGTGTCACGGAAAACGTCACTCCTTTCCCGACCGGATACTTGCTAACTAATAGATTTTTGCTTTCTGGATGGCAAATATCAAATGCGTGCTAATGGATAATTTTAATCAATTCGTGGTTTATTGCCCATCCAAGGGACACACATTCTCACGTACTCACGCTACAGTTGGGATACGTGTGCGGACACCACATATAAACTGAAAGACATAACAACTCTGGATGTTGGCAAAGGGAAGAGGAGATCCATTGTTTGTTGCAAAGCAGCTGTGTGGTACAAGGTAAAAGTGATGTCACTTCCTCAAAAAACTGCTGCTTCCGCATGTTCACAGTCCACAGCAAACATCATCGCAATACACCTGTACAGTTTTCAGACGTGCTGCTTGTGAACAATCACACGCTGGTGGATGTGAACAGCTTTTGGCTACTTCGAGATGAAAAAGAAAGCCCCCTCGCTGTGATTACATTATTCTATTTTAGTCTCCGATCGTTTGTGGGCTGCTCCCCACAAGCTTTAATCAAGCATTTTTTGATGTGAAAAAAACACACAAAGAAAATCTAAAAAAACACATACTGATAGCTACAAGAAATTCCCCCAGTGCCTGAAGGTCCCAAAGACGGTTTCACGGTTTGATTTGTTTAACCAATGATGTCTGGTTTGAGATATTTTGCAGTCTGGACTCCTAGGTTGTAAAGTGACCTCTAATGGATGGATTAGACTAAGTCATTCACTTCAGAGGGCACACAAATATACTATTAGATCTCTTTGGAGCTTAGCATGATCAAATTATTGCATTAGACCGGTCAACTTATCCAATTAAAGTTGTAAAACGCATGGCTCTCGCCCAAGCGAGACGGCAGATCCTTGGGGCGTTGGACGGTTTGCGGGAGGCTGAACCCTGTCCACCTCCTCATCGACAGAACGGCCTCACCACATACTTCAGCTGAGGATTACTGCCTTTCATCTGGCTCAGACCGCCGGCAGCACACAGGCGTCTTTGAGGCCAGATATTCCTTGTAGTAACATCAGCAAGGTCCAGATTTGTAAAGTGGTTTCCCAGCCTGTGGTCTTTTTCTCTCCCTCTCTCGCGTGTGTGTGTGTGTGTGTGTGTACACACTCACATTTATTTTCTCTCTCTTGCTGTCCCCATAGCAGCACACGGGCACTCTCTTCCAAAAGCATGGCCTCAGTGGCAAATTTAAAGAACACCAAAAGTCTCTCACAGTGTTTTTAAGCCAATGTTTTTGGCTCTTTAACTCTGTGGCTTAAAAGTGGAACAATTACGCGAGTTTTGAATAAACTGAACCAAATGACACTGCACAGTGATTAAGGACAGACTTTAGAGACTACAAATTTAAAAACCAAGAAATTCTGCTTGCTGCTTTCAAATCCGCGATCGAGCATCTCAAATCTATCCTCATCTGATTGGACATGGGCGAATGGGCAGACATGATGAAAAGTTGCTCAGCCAAACTGATTGATTTTCAATTTCTCCCACAGGCAAATTTAGTTACACAAAGACAGTCCCATTACCTTTAATCCCAGAGCTACATCTGAACTGACCTCCACTTTCTATCGCCGCTGTCTTCGAAGCGACTCTACGAACATGACAAATAGCTTATTGACGTCCTGCAGCTGGAGCCGCCTGATCCATGCAACCTGTCCTAAGCTGTGTGGAGCTCCAGCTGAGTCCTCTCCACACCTCCCCTTCTTCCAGTTGCTCTGAACAGCACCGCCCTGCCTGCAAGCCACCCTCCACACCCCTTCTCGCCCCCTCCTTGTCCTCCAAGGTGTGGAAATGGTCACAGACAAACGCCATCTGCTCCGGCAGAAAGTGGCAGGTGAGGCGAGCACTGGGCCGTGTGACCCCAAACTTCCCCTTTGAATGCTAGACCCACTGAAAACAAGGTCAAAAAAAAAAAAAAATTGGCAAAAACAGCTCAGCACAGTGACAAATTAAAAGTGGGAAAAGAGAGAGGAGAGAGAGAGAGAGAGAGAGAGAGAGAGAGAGAGAGAATAATCGACATTGTTTTAATCCACAGGGAAGATTACACAATCATGGTGCCTTGACACAGCAGCTTGTCAGAAAGAGGTCATGCAAACTCACTCCCCACCCGTCATGCTTTTTAGCAGTGAAGAGCATCCATATGTCCCTCCCACACGTCTGTCATTCAGCAGAAATCTTTCATAAAGCCAATTTTCCCCGACGCATCCAGCACATGCCCGACGTGGCGGACACTAATGATACTGTAAACCTTTAACACGACGCCGTCCTATTGGACAAAAGCACTCTGCAAACAGATCATGAATAACGCGAAGCCCAGGGGTTAGTGTCCCACTGTACCCTGTGTCTGATGTTACCAAATTTGGATTAGCGCCATCTGATGTTGACACTGTGCCGTGGAGCTTTTGTTTCCGTCTGTCAAGGACGTGATCACATTGAATAGAGGGAGCAGGAAAGCCCGGCCAGCATCCCACTGGGGTTTTGTGCTCCATCAAGCAATAATGCTGCCACAGAGTGTGAGAGACGGTGTGTGTGCATGGGGCTTTAGCATTATGAGGATATAGCAGATGCCTGTGACACAATCATAAGCAAGTTCCAAACGTTCTTTGCTTTCTGTTGATTGATTACCTACTTATTTGAGTGACACCAACTTGAAAAACAAGACAATGAATGCCACAATCTCCTGTAACAGGTAAACACTTATTCTATGTTCTGTGTACATTCAACACAGTTATAAAATTTACTGGAAATAGCTACATAATCAACATTTTAAATTTCATTAGTGCAATTAAAAGAGTCATAATTGTCCAATCTGTGCACTTCACCAGTGTGAAACAACCCAATAATATATTACAATGAGAGACATAAATGCCGTGGGTCACCGGGTCACAAAGTAGGGATGCGGAGAACTACAGGAATGTGAGGGCTTTTCTTTCTCGTCGTGACAGATCGACGGGCCCCATATTCGGAGGCGTGGAGGGACACATCCACAGCGTCATGAGATGCTTCCTAATAAGGGGGAAGGAGGCGGTTTTTCACTTGCTGTCTATGTTTTAGCAGAACAAAGGTCTTTGTGAAGTCATTTATCACCCCTGCCACTCTGAATTCAACGACACCGCAGAAGAAACGAGAACAAATGGCAGCCTGGTCATGTGTTGTTTCTCGAAAACTGGGCTTCGGAAATGTTTAAAGGCACAGTGCTAGAGTGTTTGTGTACAGCGTCTGGATGGAAGCACGTCAACTACGCCGACCTTCTTGCAGCAGAAGCTGTTATTACTCTGTGTAAGACAAAAGGAAGCCTTATGTTCACTGGCAGCAGGTGACTGTGTAAGTAGCACCTCCCTCAGACAAACTCAAACCACAAACTCTGGGCTCAAATTACCTGTTACCAGATCCTCAACGGAAAGATGTATTTAAGAGGGCTAATCCTACTTCAAGTCTGGTTTAGCGAAGGCTATTTATACAGCTCTTTATGTACTGTGGACAGGGCGTAATTGAAATCAATCTAAATGAATTCCTTTTATAATTTTGTTAAACAAACATTGAAAGATGAGAATAAAAAGCAGAGGAGATGGCAGGAAGAGCTGAAATTAGACATGAAAATACACTGCGCCTTCAATGCCAACACCTGTGCCAACACCAAGGTATTTACCACACACATAATTACATACAGTACCGATCATGGATCTAACATTCCACTCACACGGAGTCAGTACAAGTTCATGTATCTGAAACCAGTAGGTCCTCTGGCCCAAACAGTGGTCAGCCCCTACAGAGTCATTCTAAGTGACTATCAGGTCAATCTGGGTCTCACTGAAGACATCGCCTCGTCTCATAAAGAGAAGTGGGAAAAGGGTTAGACGGGAGGGTCATTCCTTTACACATTACTTCCTTTATGGAGGGGCTGCCCTGGCCTCCTAGTAAAGAGGCTGGTCAGTGGTCATCCATTCCCCCAGCCACACACCCTGAGACCTCTATCCCCTTGTGTCCAACCCCCAGCTCCTCTTTGCTCACCCATGGGGAAAATTACTCCATTGAGATGGAGAGAGGGCTGTACAAAAGAGAGTGAAGTTTAAAAAATTGTCTCTCTTTTCAATGGGGGCGGTGCATCGCTGGAAGGGCTGGGGTGATAGGAGCACGGAGGGGACAAGGTCATTAGATTGGCATCTCCATAAGCTCCTCATTCCCATTGTCTGGCCAAATCTGTTCCAAAGGACCTCCATGAGAAATGCCCCCAGTCAACCCCACACTGAGCCCAGAGTCTCCCTTTTGTCCGCCGCATTTTAGTGCGACTGCAACACAAAAAGCATTTCTCAAGAACAGCATACAAAGCTTGTCTCACACTCAAAACTAAACAACATTGTTCTGCTGCCTCTGGTTGGGAATGGATTGCAGGCAGCTGCAGAAAAAAACATCTGCCCGAAAAGCCTCGAGCGCCTCTTACCTTCGTACGTTTCGGCGCTCCTCCTCGAGCTGTTTGAGAAGCTCGTCGATGCATTTGTTGGCGTCCATGTATTCCTGCCAAGAAGAGACGAGAAAAGCCAAAAGTAAACAATGGAGTCAGTGTGCAAAGACTCGCTCTGAATATAAGCTAATTGGAAACACGAGCATATTTAAACCGAGGTCTTCATCGTAAACATTGTCAACTGGGCCAAAGAAACATCAAGTGCTGATCAACTGCATGTGATGCTGTGTATTTCCTGCACTATGTTTTCATTCAGCGTGGAAAACGGACAAAAAGTACTTTTCAGAAGGTGTGATTCATCAGCTTAGCAGCTCTCTCGCTCCCTTCCCTCTATGTGTAACTCCAGAAGCACCTCTGCGAAGCTTCTAACGGCTGGCCCAGAAGCGAGCCCAGCTGTGCAATGTCAGCTGGGAATAGCCCACACTCACAAAACGTGCGCTACTGAGTTACAGCACGGATGAAATGAGCTAAAGCTCGAGGAGAATAAAAAAAACAGATGTCAGAATTTCTTGGCTTTGGCCTAATGATTTGCCTCTTAGTGGTCTGACTACATAAAGCAGAAGTGGGGGGAGCAACTGTAAGAAATAGGCCACATAGGCACCATACTTCAACCATCTGGTTCAGACCTACGGTACATAACACGGCCAGTTGTGACTTGACGCCGTCAGACCCGTGTGGTCTAGGTTTAAGACTAATTAAATAGATGTTAGCTTGACAGCTCATGACGCGTCTCCTGGGTAAACGTTTATCTCTGTGGGACAGATGCTCTCCATTGATTTCTAGACTCTCTGGTCATGTGCGTGCAGAGTGCAATTGAATAATGGGGATTCCCATGAAGAGGTCACTGGGCCAGGGATCTCCGTGTAGGAGAAAAAAAAAGGTAGAAGTGTCTGTGAGTCATGTATTTTCACGCTGCCTGTTTTGACCATAAACCCTCTTTATTTTCGTGTATTTAGTCCTGTTGCAGCACATTTTTTTTTGTGCTGCCGCTGAAATCACGACTCTCCAATTACCCATTGGCAAAAATAAAGCCCTTCTGTGAAACACGAACTGATTATTTTGCAAGAGTCCTTTTAAAACAACACTAAAGCTCAAGAGCAACCGAACACAAACCACGAACTTTTAATAATTTGTCTGGGATAACGCTGGAACTACTACTGACCTCACTGTGAACCACCTTTGGGGCCAGACTTCAAGTACTGTACGTCTGCAATCGCTGCGTGGGCTTTTTTTAACCCGTGGCCTTGAGAGTCAGCTCGCAATAGGCCAGATGTTCAGAAGCACAAGCCACTGGTCTAAAAACAGAAAGTGCAGTTGTGTCGTCTCTTTGCTTCTCCCGGGGTGCCAACCTCCCACTCCCGCTTCTGAAGCAACCATCCGAGATGGTTCCTCCAACACACCCACCGTCACCAGCTTTTTCCAGTGCCAGCAAAACGTGGCAAAGGCCCAGGCTTCCCGTCGACTCACCAGTCAAGGGCACTCTGGGTGACCGTTAGGCAAATAGGGCCAACACCAAAGCATGACAACAGATCAATGCCTAACAGCGTGGTGCCACATTTTCCAATTTCTGTCGTAGTTGTGCCAGTTTTACACAAAAACAACTTGACAATAGAAAAAAGCTCCTTTTCTATTCATCAGCTCTTTCATCGTTATGACCATTAATTTTGACTTAACCAGTGTGGCAAGCCTCTCGTGTTGGGAAAGCAACCAATTACACTGCATCTCACAACAATGCCCCAGAGCAATCTGCCAGTTTCAAAGTGCCACAGCGCGCAGCCAGAATGCCATTCGCACCCAAGTTCAAAGGCCATTAGCACTCAGCCAAGTTCCCCAAGTTAAATTTACTGTTAATCGATAGCAAAAACCATCCCAACAATTGCAGTCATGTCGCTCTTTTGCATTTAACAAATAGGGGTGGATGGATACTGTAGGTGGAAGCTGTTAATTCACAGATGAATATTAGGAGATGTGATGTTTGGTACAAAAAAAGTGCAAGAAACCAGCAAATCATTTACAAGCTACCAGTGCCATTTCATCCGATAAAACGTGTGGCTGTCTTGGGTAAGACACCAGAAGACCATTAGCAGCACGATGCTATAATAATTATGGCTGCTGCACAAAGGGGGACCTTCTTCGTGAAAGCCCTGTGTCAGGAAAAATATTTACAGGCCACATCAAACATGAAGTAAAGCTGCCTAAGTCGGTGTTGTCATCGCGTAGACCTCTCCTAATGATGGGGGACTGAAATAATCCTCAGCACACTTGAAGGAATGCAGGGAATGTGGCATGCCTGTTGTCATGTGAAACAGGAGGGGTATTTAAAACGGAGATTTAAAGCGTGACTCATGCATGTAGCGCCGCGTGTTATATCTTCAGCCAGGCATTATTTCAGATGGTTTTATGACGTGAGTGAAAGCTGCAGCGCTCCCACGAGGCCCAGGTACTCACGTGTAGCCTGAAAAAACACTAAATTTACTGACCTGAGACTTTATCGGAGGCACATTTCTCAGGATCAGTGCTCATGCAGCTCGGCAATTCCTCACCGTGGTTAAAATGTCCTAAGAGGTGTAAGCTCATGAGGAGTGCGTAATCACCTCCAACGTACATTAAATCATGGAGAGGGTTTAAAGAAATCCCAATGTACTTTCCTTGAAATGAAGTAGACATGCTCTTCGAGACTCAGAAACTTTGTAGAGAGGCTTTTGATTCACTTGCACATATAATTTTTATATTAAGGTCACAAATCCACAAGATGTTTTGCTTGTATTCAGTGTCTTTAAATGTCCTTGTTTTTGTGCCAAGGACAAGGGCCTGGAACCAGTCTGCAGGCAATGCACTTTTTGCATGAGAATGCTGTTGAGTTCGAGGCAAGAACAGTGAATACCTACGTATAAAGCTGTCAAAGAAACCCTCAACATTTAAAGAAAGGCCAACACTGGACCCAATATCGATTTTTGCTGCTTTGATCTGAACAGAGGCTGAGCTTGGGTTAACCTGGCAGGTAATGTGTGTGCTGATGTTCCTGCTCTACACCCACAGTAATGTTTTTCCAGGCCTGTTTACTCGTGGCTTATGAGAGACCTTCTGAAGAGGGAGCACACGGTAGCAGCTGAGCCAAGAGCCTCCCCGCCTTGCTCCACATCCAGTCCCCTCCAAATGCTCATGTGCCTTTATGAAATTTTAAAACCCGAGCACCAGCCCGTCCATTGCTTTGGCCCTGACTAGCAGGGAGGCGGGTTTTAAAAAGGAAGAAAAAAAAGAAAAAACACATTTCTGGGTAAAGCCACAAAAACATGCCAACAGCCAGACTGACACACAAACCTAAAGCAGTCTGTTTTAGATTAATGGTCCAGATCTTTCAGTAATAAAACATCAGAAGAATTATTCATCCTCATGAGCCCCGCTAGCTGCTCTTTCACACATTCTTAACGATTAGGAAACATGGAACCACATCCTAGACATGCGTCTGGATCTTATACAGACTGCTTTGGAGCGGACTGGAATAAATAACTAAACCCTAATCTAGATCAAACTCTGACCCAGGTGCCTCGGAGGGCAGCGTGCGTCCCTTGAAGTCCCCGCCGTGATGAGTTCCCTGCATCACCTCAATGTGCCTGCACAGCAGAGGCTCTGCGTGGCGTTACAGATAAGACACCTCGCAGGCGACTGCAGCCTCTGCATGCCAAAGAGAAAGTCGCAACCTCTACCCTCCAACTCTTTGCATTCCAACCTGTCTGCTTGCCATGACTTTTGCCTAGACGGATGACATGCCAGCTTGGCCTCTGGGACTCTAAAACCAAATGCAAACCCTGAGCTGCAGGTTTGAAAGACAGTGGAGCTCCCATATGAGCTACCGCGAGTCAAAGGTTATGCCAATAGAACGCAAGAGCTCTTTTTCTGCTTTTTTTTTTTTTTTATAGCACACTGAAGAATGAATTATGACAGTGATTTTTCAAAGTGTGGGAGATACAGCACACCACAATCTGATACGGCTGTTAGTCTTGGCCTCCGGCCAAACATACAGCTGGCTTTGCTGCCAGATACGTCTGCCATCCAATACTCCGAAGTTTATGTGTTTCGTTAGCAAAGATGTAAACAGAGCAAATTTAATCAGTATCAAAGAAAACGTATTCCCCTATGCCAATATAATTCATAATGACTGTGATCCTATCGTTCCAAGGTAATGAACTAATCTGTATGACTAATTCTTTCTGTGCAAAGTCTACGACCCTGCTTCTGCCTGTATCAGTTCTCTGGATATCAGCTTTGGTTAAATGCATTAGCCTTATCAGTATGTCATGGGGCTCTGTGCTAATCAGCGTTCACTCAGAGGTCATTTCTCATATCCCAATGGCCTGGTGTCATAGTATCGGCTCAGCCATCGGGGTCTCAAATCCTCAAACTCTGATAACTCCGCTGATAGCCCCTGCCTGTTATCGGTGGAGAGGGCGACTCATCAGGTAATATATTTTTATTTGACACATAGGTAAAAGCTCCTCAGATCGGTTCCCTAACAACCTAATCTTTAAATGATGAATTGGCATCAAAGATGGACGCGATCCCGCATTGTGTTATCATGCCGGAACATGGATGGAAATAGGAGAAACGGGCCCTCGTACACAGACAGGGGACGTCTCCCCCGCCCTTTCTTTTTTGATTGTATTGTATTGGGTCTGGGTTCGTTTTACATTTGTCTGTTGACTTTTTTGTGTTTGTGTGTTTTTGATCCTTCCATGTCTATTTTTTGAAGTGTCGGTTTTCACAAATCACCACGTGATGTTTGCAGCACAACAAAGCAGCAAAAGTTGGACGATAGAAAGACAGTCACCACACTCTTGTTTTAAGCATTTGCAAGACATTTAGCAGACACATGGACCTTACAAAATTTGTACGTAAAAACTAATAGCATAATGTTCTTTAGACATCTGGTGTAACAGACGATGTCACTGACAGTCCCTCTGGACTAATAACTTGAGAAGATCAGGATTGTGCTGCATGTGTGTCCTGTCACACTGTCACAATTAATGTGACAGCAGCATCGACACAAGAGTGTTTCAGACACCTCACTTGTTCCACACTTTAAAGTGTAAAGTCCTCGAGACATTTGAGCGATGCAGTTTGGAGCCATCACATTAACAGGGGTGTCAGATACGTTACTGTAGCTGCTGCCCAATAAAAGCCATGTGCTTCGCCAGTTAAGCGCTTAAATAGTTTTGCAGCAGCTGATATTAATTAGCTAACGGAGCAACACTGTTTTACGTTCTTGCATTGTTTCCTGTCCCATGGTTGTAAAGTCAGTTTACATCCAGGATGGTGAGTTGCCGTAGACGCTGACCTCCTGCCGAAAAGTGGACACAATGCAGTCCAGGCTGGTGCAGAATCTGTGTCATCTCATATCTGTCTTCAGTGTTAATATAATATTAATAATCAAATCAAACTCTTAGTTTGGTACAGTTAATGAACCATAACTGAACAAACAATGGTGAAACTGAGCTGAGCGAGATACTGCCTGATTGTACCAAAACCTCATTGACTGTAAAGTTTTGTGGAGCCTCACACAGTGGCCTCATTGAGCAGAGGACATTTGTGTAACAAATGCCTCCAGTGAGCAGGATGTTCTTCATCTGCCTACCTGCTCCAAATGGAGGAGTATCAGGGAATATGGATTACTCGAGACACAAAAGGGAGCCTGTTCGTCATCTATGGCCAGTTTCGGCAGTTTGGGTTATCTGATGTTCTTCCTCCAGCACCACCTATGGTCTGGCCCAGCCCAAACATCAACACCTCACCACCATCAAGAACCTGAATTCCCACAGATTATCTTTCCAAACATTAAGATACATCCAACGCTCGAATAACCCCCGGTCTGTTTGGGCTCCTCCTGGACTGTTTGGGTTTGACAGAGTGGCCCATTCATGCCAGTTGGGAACAGGGGCAAAGCTGTTCACGGCACAAATCTCACTGGACCGAGCTGAAAAAGTAGCTGAGGAATGAAATGCACCAGGTCTGACACTGCTATTCGATCACTTCCACAGCGCTACCTGTGTGGAGCAGCAAGCAGAAGGCTGAAGGCACACACATACAAGTGGATTTTCTGAGTTTGCGAGTAAGTATTTAAATTCCGAATCAAGACAAATCGTGTTTTTCAATCATCCAAAGCAGGAAAAACTGGGCTACAGCAGCAAGCATTAAAAAAATAAAAGACCATTAAGATGTGAACAAAAGAAAGCGTTACCCAGTGTGCTAGCACTTCAGTTTTTTGACTTGTTGCTGTATCTTGCATATAAATTGGTTTTGATTATATATGGCAAAATATATCCATATGAACAACAAAACTTTTTCCAAATGCAAGTGCGGTTCACCACCTCCCCTGTAAAGCTGGAAGGTTCCACTTTACAATAGTGACAAACTGTTCATACACACAAATATTTCACACAAATGGTTCTTTTGTACTTGTCATTTCCATTCCTCTCTTTCCCTCTTTGTTTGTAGGCTCCATTTAATTCCCCAGAAACTCACATTAGGGAGGAGCACTGCAGGAATGCAGCTTTCAGAAAGAAAAACAAATACATAGCGTGTATATGTTAGCGTGGCTGTTTCCAGACAGGATGGGAATCGAGGAAACAGTGAGCGAGAGGGGGGGTAGAAGTCCAAATTTTACACTCGCTTTTATTATCACCTGGGGGCCAATATTCAGCCAGGTGTACTTGGAGCGGGAGGGAGAGAGCCGGTGACAAAAACGACCCAGCAACCCATAATGAGCAGCAAACATCAGAGAGGTTGGAACAGCAACAGAAAGAGGAGGGCATGAAAAAATTGGAACCTAAATTAATGGATGTCAGGAAATGAAGACGGCTAAATTTGAGTGTGACCCTGTCTCATGTCCTCCAAATCCTTTTGTTGCTAATAAATCAACCCTTTAATCATTTCTCATATTGATAAACGCTTACATGTAGTTCCCATAAGGCTTAATCACTGTTTTCACATTAAGACTTACATGACCTTCCGTCATATGTTGACATATGCAGTATTTAAATGACTGTCTGGTCCTTCCTGGTTTCAAATCTTGGTTTTCCATTTCAACTTCCCCCTTTAACCCACAAACAATAAGTAGGATTGTGTGCATACTTGAGGGTAAGATCAGATGACAGCAGCTATAAATAATTATGCCTCTGCATCTACAATACTGTTGGTGAATCCAAACATCACTAAGCCAAGAAACCGAAGGAGAAACAGAAAACACTTTGAAAAGAGACAAAGATAAAACGAGAGACACCATTTGGAAAGCGATGAGGAAGGGGCAGATCAGAGCAGAGGCCTGATGCTAAACAGATGTTGGTCAGTTCACAAGGGGAAGTTGAGCTTCTGTTTACTCAGGCTGTGATGGACAGGCGCCCCACCTCGTCGAGCTGCACTGTAGCCGAAGCATTTGCCGAGCAACGATTCTCGATGTAGCAGCAGCGGCTGTGTCCCTTCTTGGGAACATTGTAGTCTGAAGACGATCCATTCAGCATTTTATCGATCTGCACTTTAAAGCTCACCTCCTCAGACTTGCTTGCCTCTCCGTCGTAAAGTATGACTGCGTTCTTTGCATCATTGTGTCAAACAGCATTTTGGTCTTTGGTTCCAGCTCAGAGCCTTTTGGCCAGTGACATTTTGAAATGCTGTTAAATCTAAAGTAAAAATGAGGATCTCTTCATCAACAATCTCAGACCTCCAAGTCTGCAGAGATATGCCTCGCCCAGGTCACCGTCAGATTCCCTGACATTTCTCATGCATTAGTTTCAGTGCGCAGCATTATCACAGCTTCTGCTTTGTTTAATCCAGAAGCTGATTTATTGACGAGGCCCTCCTGTGTCAACTGACCCAGGTGTCGGGCAGATGTCGAGCAAGCGAGCAGGCAAAGCGGTGCATTCCTGCCGCAGAAAGCGTTAATGTCAACTTCTGATTTCCTTTTCTCTTCGTCTGTGTGCCTCGGGATGAGGGAATGGAGATTGCCCTCACAGGCACGCGAGGAACCAGAACCGGGGGAAATGGTAATGTGACAAGACAACGCTGTTTGTTTGCGCTCCTGTCATCCCCAAACCCACCTGTGTCGCTCGTGCTTATCAGATCCACATTTCCTACCTAACTTGACAGTGATGGAAAGTGGATCAAGATACAGTGAGGTGATTTCTTTTTTAAAGGGGTGGGAGGTGGAGAAGGTGGAGAGGAATACTGATGAGAAATGTGAAAAGAGATGGGTTGTGGTGACTTTTGACCTCTACTCCAGGACTCGGTACCATGACTATTCCTGTGGTTATGAATTATTTCTGTGGCGATGCAGGGGGGGTTTGATTGCCACGTTTCGTCTTGGCACATCCTTCCAGACAGACTGTGGGGGTGGCAGTAGCCTAAGGGTTAACAAAACAGGCTTGTGGCCAAAAGGTCTGAATGTGAGGGCTAACTAGTAAAAATGTGCGTGGGGGAAATGAATGAACACATTTGCCTAAACGGATAAGTGCCCCTGACTAACACAAATGGTGGTTCCCAGTATACCCAACAATACTGAACAGCGGCAGCACGGGCGTGGGTGGTGTAAATCTAGGTAAACCCAAGCCCCCAGGCTTCGCTGTAAATAAGAACGTCCTTAGTGAACTGTCCCTGTTAAATAATACATTGCAGACAATGGCATGCATTTATTGCTCATGTTCATTGAAGCTCAAACTGCACAAAATGAACATCTGATGAACAAAGGTGCAAATAAAAACCATCCTAAACCATGCTAACTCTAACGTTAGATATAGATGCTCTAGCTTTGGCTGCAGAGAAGCATAATACACAACAATTCCTTTGTTTGCAGCATTAAACACACTTATAGGGTGATGAACATCTGTGAGAATCCACCTGAGAGATCCAACCGAGACGATGAGATAAAAAGGGGGCTGTTAAAAAAAGGCAAACTAACAGAGCAAAGCTCAAACGTTCAGAAGAATAACAAACACTGAACTAGTTAACTGAAGGTTAAGAAACCAAACCTCAGACCAAACCTCCACAGTCCAAACAAAGGGTCCAACAAACAGGTTCACAGTACGATCAAATGAGAACATTAACGATGTGCAGGCAGGCAGGCAGGCATCTGAATGAATGAATGAATGCATGAAAAACTACCAACAAAGTAAAGGGGAACTGGCTTTAAACAAATGGGAAAACATGCGAAATCAATTGAGACTAATGAGGAAAGTGAAAAGAACCCAAAAAAGACCAAAAGACCAATAAAAGGAAGCAGGACTGGAGATGCAAAATAAAAGTCCACAACAGGAAGTGAAAAGAAAAACTAAACAAAACTTAGCTGCATTGTACTAAAGAAGCTTAGCGTTGTCCATAAAGTTAAGAAAGTGAGAGGCGGAGGCTTCTCCCCTGCACTCTGAGCCACCAGACTTCCCCATCCTGCCTGTCTTTGTGTCTCCGAGGCCTTCAGGAACTGTACGGAGTTAAGATTAGTTTCATTCCGGAAGTGCTTAGAGCTGAATGGTCTACACCAATCACAGAGGCCTCACCTTTTCTTTGTGAACTAAACACCTGAGCTAGATTTATGTCGATTACCGCACTTGTGCATTTGTGTGTATGTGCCGCTCTGCAACGACACTCCCAAACCGCCTGTTGGTGATGGGCTTTCACTGGGTTAAATGTGATTTGCCACTGTCCTGGTTTTTGATTTACTACCGACCTACAACAGCAACTTGTGTTTCTGAACTGAATGGATAATGTTGGACTATATAAATGTTAAACAGCAGTTGTTTTCACTCAAATTCCCGCAAAGCACAAATGATCGCAGCATCAGAGAACAAATGACTAATTGAGCTATATCACAGCTGTTGCGGTGTATTGTGATTTTTAATGTGATGGATGTTAGCACAGATTTGGCGCAGATGCATAAATCAAGGTTAAGTGTGCCACCAAATCAGCGTCCAAGAAACTCTATAAATCCAAAGCCATAGCAACTAAATTTTAACCTAAAGCTTAAAATACAATCAAAAGAGCGACGCACGACAGTCGACAAAGCTCACACAGTTTTTTTGTTTTTCAGGTTCAATGTCAAGCGGTTATATGGACACTAATGTGGCTGCATTTATTTCATGGGTTAATGTGAACAAAGACCTCTTCCTGCAGCGGCTCACCGCACTCCGTCAAGTGATTTGAAAGGGGACTGAGTCCAATATTTCAACAGCATAAAATATTTAAATCAGCCATCATCGACTTCTGAGAGGCATTATCTCAGCCCATTTCAGAGGGGTTTTTACAGTCGGAGCTCATCCAGGTCGGCAAGGAATTTCAGTATGAATCTGGGGCCAGCCACACACTGTATTTACACAGTTAATGGCACTAAATCCTTGTTATCATCTCAAGTGGAGTCTTATTTTTAGCAGCCATATTTGTTTTATCTTTTCCAGATGGGAGCTGGAAGAGGATTTGACATCAGCGCTGTTTCTCATTAAGCCTCCCAGACGAGTGACATCAGAGTATACACGAGCGCTCTCTCGTCCCGGGGCCGAAACACATTGGACTTGTCTTGCCAAAAATATGAAACGCAGTGTCAAAGATCTATCTGATAAATAAACTGAATTCATTACTATCGCAGCTCACCTTCCCAACGGGAACCTGAATAGGAAAATTATTTGTTTGAGCGAAAACGTAGCATAGTTCATAGTTCACAGATAGTTCAGCTACTGTGGGAAAACGCTGCAGTTCAAGGACCTCGACTATTTGCTCCTACAATAACAACACTGTTCTACCATTATTATTTGTTTACTCAGCTAACCCTCTTTATCTGGGCCAGTCACCCTTTTAGCCAGAGCTGCCACAATCTCGGAACCCTCTAGAAGCCAGTTCTCAACCGGAAGCCTGCGACAGGCCGATTGAAGGGCGGCAGAGGCTTTATTCTGAAGGGCTACAATGGCTCACCCATCAGATGCCCTCTGCCCCTGAAAGCATTGCCCTCAGCAGGAGCTGTTTACGCTGGTATTATACAGCACATGCTGGAGTGTTCTGCATTGTTCCCCTTGTAGGTCAGAAGGGGACTGACCCGCCTCTGTTATTCACTCCCCATATGAATTTCAGCTTGCATTTTGTAATGGAAACAAAAGGAAGAGAGAAACTTAGTCATCTGACCATTTAGGAAATGCATGTTCACTTATAGGCTTTATGTGGAAGAGGTAAATGACAAGATCAATGCCGCGCTCGCGTCTGTCCATTAAATAGCGGCAGGTCTGGTCCAGCCAAAACTAAATCCACATGACAGCCTATAAAATAACAAAATGACTGACTGATGTTTCTATATAAAATCAAATATGTTTTGTAGGGAGCGAAATTGCTACCTGATTCTGTTTGAAACGTACCTCATTCATTTGAAAATTTGCCACTAGCTTTATTCCGTACAAAAAGAATTATAGTTTTTGCAGTTTAGTTGCACGGAAACTTCTTTTTTAGGATGTACAGTAAAGGTACTGCCCATTTTATTTCATCACTGTTGGACAGAAACTGAGCCAACTATTTCTGTAGATTCTCAAGTGTGGGAATATGTTGCTTTTTTTCTGTTTTACAGCGTCTAAATATAAAGATGGTAATTTGTTATGTGTAAGTCAAGAGTCCAGCAGCGGACCAGTGTGTCTAACTGATGCACTTTGAATCGGACAACGAAGGTCCGTAACACAGGCACTAAGACTGTGACACCTAATGATGAGTAATTGACAAGCCTCATCCTTTAAAACCTTGTAAAATTATTTTGACTGAAAGTTCTGCATGAACTGAACCTTGAATCAACAGGAACTTGTGTTGAGCATTTTTCAACATTTTCTAACACTTGTAAACTAATTAAATGACCAACAGTGAAAATGTTCAGCTTATTTATTCATTATGTATTTCAAGTAAGCAGTGAACCTAGGAATAAAAATTATGGGAATGTTCAGTTACCAATGAATAGCGTCTTTCACAACAGAGTGAACTAAACAAATTGCTATATTCTGCATTGCCGTGCTGCACGTCAGGAGCTGATGCCTGATCGCACTGCCCTGTCGCGTGAATGGGCCTGGGTAAATCTGTCTGAATGGAAGCCTGATGGGACAATGAAGAGCTTTCACCATCGCCTCATTTCAGCGTCCTCTCAGAGTACTTTCTGCAATGAGAGGTCCATTAACAGTGAAACCCATCCCGAGACCATTCAGAAGCTGTCCAGGTTCCCAGTGTACACACACACACACACACAAAGATCCCGTGCTGGAGTCCAGCCACGCAAGCAGTAACGGGAAGTGGGTCAGGGGAGAAAGGCTTAATAATGTAACAATTAACCCGGTTCGGCCCCCTCGTCAGAACAAAGTGCAACCAAGAAAAAACGCTGGCTTGTATGTGAACGAACTGAAGAGGTAGGATAGTGTAATATTCAACATTTCCTGCAAAACTAAGATAAGTCCAATTAAATGAGTGTAACTGAATAATCAGGAATTGTGCTTGCTCCATGCAAATCTGTTGGCCCCTCCAGCTGTTGCTCTGTGCCAGATGGATGTTGGGTCGTCGGCATGGGTTCCCACAATAGCCTCTCAGTGACCACAAAGGCAATCATTGACCACTGACACCACAGACAATGGGCCCTGGGGGTCAAAGCATCTTTTGTCCAACCCCGCTCACCTGAGGCTCAGTACCACCTCGTAAAACCGCGATTGCTGCTCTGACGTCTGGCCGAGAGAGGATCCTGGAAAATCAGCCAACGCCACAGGCACATCACCATAAAGTTGAGTTATGGAGCCATGAAAGGCATACAGATCTTATTATGTCTTTAGAAACTGACTGGGAGTCAATAACGTGAATGGCTCCAGCTAGCCGGATGACTCACACAGACAAATGTTACTACATGCAGATGCTATTGATCCTTCTCCTTCTCTCTTCCTAATGACAAACAGCCATCAAATCTCAAGAATCAATGACTGATATCAAGGGCTGTAAACGCACTGCAGAAAACGTACGTGTGTGCAGCTTGAATTTCACCCTACTCAAAAGCAGAAGTACTCTGGCTTGCTTCAATAGATTATGATTTGTTACCCAGAAATTAAGGCAATCATCTAAGGAAGAACATTGACTGACACCAAGTTGTAAAAATCCAATCAATGGACGTCCTGCAGGGCATGAATAGGTCCACGGAAACGGCCAATCGTTTGCTTCTGCACAAATTTCCGTCTATCTGCTCTGCACCTCATATTGATATTTGGCATTTGAGATACTGTGACAGCATCTGCTGTGTTGGATGGGTGAGCCTCTATGTGACGCGGGTGAAGTCATAGAGCTTTGTTGAAAGCTGCAAAATGACAATAACGAGACAAAAAACAACCACAATGTCATATGCAAAGAATTAAAAAATCTGCTAAAATAGATACAAAATGAGCCCAAAGGGGATAAAAACAACCCAAAACAGCTGCAAACGAGGAGTTTCTGAACGAGACACAACAACCACATACAGATACATAAAGCGACTCCAAAGACACACAAAATGATGCAAAACAGTTGGAAAAGCTAAAATACACAAAACAAAAGGTAATGATGAACATTTTAAGACAAGGAGAACGCACAGATGATGAAAAATGATTATTAGAGACCTTCACAGTGTGACAGAAGCCAGCTCCTCCAACACTAAGAGCCGTGTGAAGGTCACTGCCTCCTGACTAGCAGGTAGTGGTGCAACTGTGGCCAGGGGGCAGATGTGGTGAACTGGACTGCACTCAACTCCCTCTTCGCTCTCTCTGACTTTGTGCAGAGCAGAGACAGGGCTAATGTCAAATGCAAAGGCTTGTGACAGAGCGCGTTACCCACGTCAGACGAAATCAGGTTCCCTGCAAACAACACCTCATTCTAATGCAACGCACTGCGGCGGTTTGAGGCGGCGCAGGTCTCCCAGCTTTCGTTGGAAACCCCTCTGGCGCTGTTCGTGTACGAGCAGTTTCCTCTGCATTCTAGAGGAATGGCTTATGGTTATTAAAAATCAAGACATCGGGCGAATAACCATTTATTCCCGACGAGTCACGCAGACGAGAAAGAGGCGCTGAATTTCTGCACCGCACAAGTTCAAACACATGCAAGAGCAGGCTCGCATCGAGTGGGTAAAATTGCCCAAATAGTGCATTCTGGGAGATAATAGCAGCCCGTCATGACACAGTCATTAGAAACCTGTGCGGGCGGCTGCAGGCTTTCCCCTGGGGCTCCCACCCTGTAACACATCACACAGCCAGGCAGGTGATCTTTTGTTTGGGAGGGAGAAGATGATGAAACGTGCACTCGTTGCCTCCCAGTGTGCGCACAATAATGCAGACAGAGAACAAAACAGAGGAACGCACAAGAGGTAACAAACAGATGAATGAGTTAAAAACTGAACAAAAAAGAGAGACGACTGCGCTGCGGGCATGTTCCCCAGTGTACCGCCGATATACAGGAGCGCTCTTACATTGTCTGGCTCTGTAGCTGGAAGCTGACAGGCCCTTTAAAGCTGCACTCAGAGGCTGTCATCAATGGAAAGCACAGGGGACCGGAGTGTGGTGGGTCAGGGTCAGGCCACCACAGGGACACAACCAGCTGGAGCACCTGGTGTTCGCAGCAAACACACACTCAAGAGCTGATATGAAAAGTCATGCATCACGCCTGTACATAAGCTGAGCACACATCTGAATGCAGACATGCTACAAATATGAAGGCACACACTGGATCCAGCATGCACACAAACACAATGGAACGGTTTTACCACCTGTAAAATGCAAAAGTGTAACTTAACAAAACTGGAGTTTGATCACAAAGCGTAATGTCAACTTTTGAGCAAAACTGTAAAAAATGTTGCCCAATCCTGCATTTTCATCATGTAACTGCCTTTTCTGTTTACAGAAAAGCAGAACGGCAGAAACTTAAGCAGGATTTTCGGGATTATTTAAACTCTTTGATTCCATTGTTTCTTAATGCAACATTTTATCAACTATCAACTGCTGGCACTATCAAAACAGGTCTTATGCAATAACCTTATTATGATGTTTGTCTATGGAAAAGTCTCGTTATCAGTTTGTCATATCGACTTGTGCGTTTGTGTGCAAACTTGTCCCAGATACAACCACAATCTGATAGTTGGCTGAAGATTTGCGTGTAGCTGTCGGAGGGCAATGAATGCTGGACCGGAATCATTCACCTGTACGTCGTTAACTCCAAACCAGCTTTAGCAGCAGCAGTGACGGCGGCCATTCGCCTGAGCAGCGTCTTTCCCGCGTTGCAAAATCAACGTTCAACAAACCTGACACCTCACCGTGCTGAGCAACACAACCTGCCCAGAAACCAATGTTTGCGCATCCACCGTAGCATGAGTAACAACATGACCTCAATTTTCTGGAATCGTGCGTGTGTTTCGGGAGGGAGCTGCCGTATTGGTTTTGGTGGGAGGATAATCTATGCAAAGCTCCGAAGCCGAATTTCGGCTGTTGAAAGCCAATAAGGCAGTATCAAAATGAGGGCAGAGTTAATTAATCATTCCCCGCTTCCTTTTTCAGGGCCCTCCCGCGACTGTCCCGGGGGCTTCTGTGTGTGTGCGGGTCTGTGTGAGACGGAGAAGGAAAAGCAGGGAAGCAGCGGGGTGGTGCAGGTTGCAGCTGGGGGATATTAGCATAAAGTAACGGGAGCCAGAAGACTGCTGAGCTCCTGCAAACCCGGTGGACGCCTCAGGAAAAAGCACCTGCTTTATTCAGTGACCACTGAAAATGGGGAGATGGAACTATATTATGTGCAGCAACAATGAACAACGATGAATTTTGAATTACTATAGGGGTTATTAGTCACTTGGCGGTGCACAGACATTACACATCACATGCACAGACAGCCATCAATCCAACTGACGCTTCAGATGTCACTGCAAATTAAACGGCGCAGACACAAAGCAAAATGTTTTCTTTAAGATTTAATACTTTATTTTTGTTTTGATTTCCTTAAACCCTCCTTGAGCCGCCTCGCCACCATCCATAATTACTCGTAATATTTTGCAGATGTGAGTAGCTCGTCTCTTTTTTTTTTTAGCACAATAATCAAAACAAAATTAGCTCTGTTTAGTCACTGCTGAGAGCGTTTCAGACACATGAATCACCGTGTTGTCTCATCACAAACAGGTGTACTGTCGCACAGCTGTGCTTTTTATTTGTTATTTATCATATCTGGTACATGTGACGCACTGGGCGTGAGCGTGTGCCGCCAGGTGTCACATCCTGGCACCAACCACTTCAGATGTCATCAGGCCTTTCAGTGGCCGATATCTGTTACCAGCACTACAGATCTTAATATATCGGTTAAACAAATGGTTTGTCCTACCGTGTTAGACATGAATGGAAATGATGTTTAAAAAACGAATACTGTCTGACTTTGCTCTTACCGTGGGTATGTCAAACAGGCTTTTATTTTGGCAGCACACAAAGACAAGCGCTCGTGGACATTTAAGGTGGTTTGCAGACAGAACACAGCAGTACACAATCGCTTGTGGCCTTGGTGCATGTAAGGGTTCTATTCAATTCACAGTAACAGGAACAAGTCTCCTGTGGCCCTGACCGAGCTTTATTTTGATTGAGCCTTTGAGTGCAGCCTCAGTGCACCACAGAAATATGATGGACATAGCAGAACATCAGCCATAATGCCAACATTCATGCCACAATGCATTACAGTCGAGAAGCAAAAGAGAGAAAAGAAATCACATGGTGTGTTTTTGCTACTCAGAAGTCTTTCAGGCTGGAAAAAGGCTCACTGGGTCAGTGTGTGTGTGTGTGTGTGTGAGTGTGTGTGTAGGATTGGGGTTTGTTGGGGGGATTTCTAAACCAAGCACAGGGAGCGATATGGGCATGAGGAGGAGCGAGAGAGTGAAATAGGATGGAAAAATGCAATCATGCATCCCGGGCCTCTCCAACTCCTCCTCGTGTGTTTCTTCCCCCTGCCACCACCACCTCCTCCTCCTCCTCCTTCTCCTCCACGAGCCATTAGTCACTATCCAGCTCCTGTTAATGTAATTAGATAAAGGATATATGGAGTCTCAGAGCTCGCTGGAGACATTTGTCTGCATAATTGTGTCCATGCTGTGGCAGAGGCTAAGAAGCCCTGGATTTCCATAAAACACCTCTGGCTCAGATGTTCAGATTAGGAGGGAAAGATTGAGATGAAAAACAAAATCCTCCATGAAATAATCAATTTTCTTTTCTTTTATTTATCTTGTGGCGGCCTTCCAGGAGAGCACAAATCACATTTTCCAGCCAATGAAAAGTCAAAGCGCTTCAGAGGTTCCAAAAAAACGCTAAAGCAAACCAAAACGGAGAAAAGACGTCACGTATAAAAAACCGATCCTCAAACCTACTGTAGGTGATATTTTTAGATCTGGTTGTTGCCACTTGTTTAAATGTCTCCTCCAACACGCACACGCACACACACACACACACACACACACACACACACTACAGCAACCTCGTAATAAACTGTCAAATATCACAGGACATCCGAACCACTTGGGGTGACTGTCCCCCTCATTTGGACCTTCTGTGTTGGGAAACAAGCTCCAGTCTCGCATGTAATTAGCGGTAGACGCAGCTTGTCAGCTACTGACCTACATATGAAACATGGAAAGATTGCTATACTTCGAACACACCGTCAAGGAGCCAAACATTCCCATACACTTGGGAGGCGCGGACAGACATGGCGACCAGGTCCAAAACGCACATCAGCGTTCCAAAAAGCAATTATTACAATTTGTATATTTATTTTTTCATTAGCAAATTAATGCTTTTTTTCAACATATCCTAAAGTGCTTATACAAGAATTGAAAACAAACAATTTTCATAAATTTACAGAGAAGAAAAGCAGCAACTTCTCATCTTTGACTTCGACAATTAATAGTCTAATTTCAGCACATCACTTACTGCACATATGAAAATGATCAGCTCTTCATAATATTGCACAGCTGCACAAGACAAAGTGTAAAAGCTACACATACACCAATGACATACTTGCACGCCACTTTACATCTGATGAATTTGCCTACATTGCCCCCCACCCCCACCCCCACCCCCAACGCTTGCCCCGCTCCACTAACCCAAGGCAATTCCTCTCCTGTCTGGGGCACCACAACGACGTAGGTGGGTGTGAACTGTGGCAGACTGAGGGGCAGGATGTTAGCCTGATCATGACCCAGTCAGACCTCCGTCCAGCTCCAGACAGCCTGCCCCAGATACACCCTCAATGGAGAGAGGGCTGGAAGGCATGGAGGAGTAATGCGTGGACCCAGACTCACCGCCAGCAGCTCCAGCAGGGGGACGTTTCGGATCCTCCCGCAGACCGACGCGGCGGCACGGTCCGCAAACTGGCTCATCCTGCGTCCGTTTGTGCTCGTCTGTTCGCCTTCCTCTTCTTCCGCTTCGTTCCCCACTTCTGCCCTAGCTGCCTTGCTGAGTCTCAGCTGCTGCCTGCCACTGTGTGTGTGTGTGTGTGTGTGTGTGTTGGAATGATGATGCAGCAGGCATTCGTGCAGCTTTGGCAGTAAGGTGCCTCGTCTGATTTCTTGTCTCTTCAGCAAGGCCACATCACTTCTTGTCAATATTTAACCAGTAAGTCAAGTCAGATTAAATCACCTGGGCAATACTGACTCTGGTTTGTGGCCCAGAAGAGCGTGTGGCTTTTGCGTGTGCGAAGTAGTGAATTACTAGTAGTTATTCATGTGTGTAAAGACATAAAACATGAATGTGTCAGCAGTGTGGGCTAATTCACATTCCGCGTTGGCTGTTTCTCCGCTTTCTGTGACTCGACAGTAGCTTCGGTCCAAAACTCACACTCTGTCAGGATTTGGATTCGGAACACTGCTGCTTACTGCTGCTGCCGTTTGCAGAGATGTAAAGCAATGTAAAGGAAGACTTGGCAGCGCAAAATGAGAGAAAATTAGTGTTTAAACAGCCACTGAAAGAACTCCTTGACATTTGCCCCAGGAGTATTTCCCCCCATCTCGTCATGAGTACTGTGCCTTAGTCCTCTGTCAAAATGTATGACTCTGGAAAGAAAAGAGGAAATCTTGATCTAACTACGCTTTCTTAGAGGACAAGTGGGTCATATTGCGAGCAGAAGAGCATTAATTGTTTTATATTGTAAGATAAAGGCTTTCAAAGCATTTTCTTACCACTGAGTCACAGCTCGAAATCACACACACTACAAACAATAACTCACTAAAGCATTTGTTATTTTATAGTAATACTATAGTATCGAGTGGCAGTGTATTGCTTATTTTAAAAATATAGTTATAGAGACATGAAAAGATGAAAAGACTAGTCTAACAGTTATCCCAAAAACAGGCAGAAGAACTAGACAGGAAGTACAAAAAAAGTCGATGTAAACAAAAAAATGACCAAATCAAAAATGACCAAGACACTTTGAAGTTTGGCTGCGTGAGGCGTCATATCATTCACTAGCTGTTTCTTGGTCATGTGCAAGCATTGCGAGCTCCCACTATAGTAGCTTAGAGGCCGTTTCCACTCCGTAGACACGTTGAAATGTAATATTCTGACACGATTTTAACTTCAGCTCCCACTGACCTATTTAAACCGCGTTTTCTCCCACAGACGCTCGAGCTCATGACCCGTGGCTATCACGGTGATTGATGGGAGGTGAGTGACAGGTGGTGCTCCTGCTCAAACGCAGATTAGAAACTCATCAGTCGGCAGGCGCCTGGGCGAGTCTCGCTGAGGAATTTATGACATCAAGCAACAGTAGCTTCACACGAGTCGGGCTGCGTGAAGCAAGCTGAGGTGATGCAGGTGTAAAGATCGGCAGCCTACTGGAACGCATTCCTCCAGGTGACTAATTGTTTTCCATCAAAGCAGGTTCCACCTAGTCATGACATATGGAAAATTATTTTTTAACTCTATCGTGAGCGAGCTTGAAGACGAACAGACGCCACCACTCATCTGTGCATTTAGCCAGTGTAAACCGTGCACCAGACATAATGAGCATCCACGTCTATATCATAAAGACAAAGAGTTTCATAAAGCATCCTTTGGCAATTTAAAGATTCAGATTCATTTGTCAGGCATTAGCGCCCACTTTGGAACGGCATAGCCAAGAACTGATCTTGGGCAGGAACGAATGTCTACTTTGGCAGTAAATCTTCAGCAAATGAGACACTACATTTGTCAAAGCCTAAATGAGATTGATGGTAAAATAACACACGTATTATAGATTTACTCTCGTTATTGTGGTTTCGAATGGCTGTAAGACTATACCGGGGTCAGAATTGCTAAATAATTTACACCATTTGTCAAGTTAGAAAATTCACTGAAAATTACAAGACACTGAAATTCCACAATAGCTGCGTCTGTGTTGTAAGAATGTGCTCAGCCCAATTTAAAGCGGGCTGGAACCCCAACTCTTTTAGTTTTCACCTCTGACCCTTTCAAAGCAAACAGAGAACAAAAGGTGCGAGGAAGCACCACTCCCTTATGTGAACACCTGGTAGGAACTCACCGTACAAGCTCGACCAGTGCCGCCTCCGCCGGGTGACACCGCGGGCCTGGAAGGCATCTATTTTTCACGCATAATGAGTTTCAATGCTGTCAGGCGTGGACACTTACGGAAATGAAACAGTCTTAACACTCATGTACAAGCTAATTAGCATTCACCCGGCCGCATTTTTCCAAACACGTTGGCACACGAACACACACACACACACACACTCAACGTGCATAAAAAAAAAACACTTTAAGCACCTACATGCAGCCATTTATCAAATAATGGTTTTAAAGTTTGTATCTACTCGATGATCGGAGTTAACAGATAAACATACAAACAGCTCCCCGGTTTATTCAGGAAGTGATTCTGTTCAGCACGCAGCCCAAACGAGAAGACACGTTGCATGTCAGGACGTTTTGCTCCAACAATTTCTCCAACTTGATGTTGAACCCCCAAAGTTTCCCCAAAACGTTGTGTTTTAATGTTCCAGTTTTTATTGTTTTAAGTGCCATAGAAATATATTTATAAAGTCCATCTAACATCGAACACACTAATGACCTGGTTCAAAAAATTATCAAAGTATTAATTAGCTGCAGCCCAAATGTGTAGACAGCGAGGCTAAAAAAGATAAAACCGGTTGTTGTGGATTATGAAATCTGCTTCACACAGACTGTTTCTGGATATTTTGAGCTGATCCACTGTCTTTAAATGCTGTTTAATTTCATCTTCTAATTATCGACACCAAATTCTAAGTCCAACTCTCCAACAAACAAGGTTCTGGCCTGGTTCCCTCACATTTTCAGCCTTGGCCTTAGAGAGCCCAGCATGAAAGGGCTCCCTAAGATCCCAGCTGAGAGCTTGGCCGAGCGCCTGATGAGGAGGATGTGATCACAGGACGGCCTTGATGCTGAAGAATAGACAGGACGCGCTGTGCACACCACCGCGCCACCTTCTGCCTCTCACATCCAGCCTCGGCCTGCCCCGCGTCCCCAGCTGTAAGGTGAGGAGGTGGGCTTCCCTCTGCTGACAGATGCAGCCTCCTCTTTCTGCCGCTCCCCTACACTGGGCTCTTAATCTGCACATCCAATCCTGTTAGACACCCTCTGCCAGTTTCGCCTTGTTCAAGCCCAAACCTGCAGAGATGGACCCGAACGCTGTGTCTCATCTGCATATGATAAACAAACATCCCCGGAGATGAAGCCTCCATGCCAGGTGGACGGGGTTAACACCGTGGCATAAGCTGTGGCTGCCGTGTGTGGAGCAGAGGGACTGAACCCAAAAGATAATTTACACCTCTACAAAGTGCATACATAGTAACGGTCCATACCGCAGCAATATACACCACACAATAAATAATAATAACATGTGCCTCCATAAATGTTATATGTAGGATTAGTATGACTTCAACAGCTCATGAACACCATGTTAGTGAGCCTACAAGTAAAGTAACAGGAATCGCTGTACATTTTAATGATGACCCAATTTTCCTTTTGTGGTGGAACTTGCACATAGGAGGGATTAGTGGTTCCCAAAACGACAAACCGTGGTGCCGTGAAGGCAAGAGAAGCAAGAGCTCTTCGTTTCTACAATCGTGATGATGTCTGGGTAAAAATAAAACAGTCTGAAGATAAAGAACAATAGGCTACGGGGTGAATGCAGTCATGCAAGTGCATACAAGATATGTTCACACAACTAAATTTAAAATTAATAGTACACACTCAAGGAGGCATAGCTACGCGTGGGTAATTTTAAAACACAGTCAGGGAAATTACTGTGGATGAGGGTGTGCAAACTTTAGTTTTTTGCAATAAATATAGATATTTTTGTGACTGGATTACCTAACAGGCCTGCAGCGCACAGGGAACCCACGGGCCAGAGCCTGTGAACATACTGCTCATGTTTCTGGTATCTGCTTTGTAAACAATGGCCTGAAATCATCGACAAAGGTGTAAAATGACCAAAAACAGACACGAGCTGAGTAACAACAGGTACAAAATTATCTCCAAGCAATTTTGTTAAAAAGTCACAAAATGAGAAACTGCGTCATCTGATCTAATCACTTGTTTCAGTGTATTTGAAGCAGACAACATCAATCTGAGCAACAACAAATTCATAGCCCGACTGTGTGAGTTTATCTGGATGAACCACCACTCGAGGACAAACTGAAAGTGTTTGATCCTGTGTGCAGATAGAGAGTGACTGTCCTCTTGTGTCGGGTTTCTCAAAAGGCCTCTCTGTTCCTCGCCTGAGGGCTCTTTTAAAGGAAAACCAGGGGGAGAGTTTGGTGCAAATGTTTGAGGAGAGGCGCATGTGAGGCTGACCGCACGTGGCCGCCGCATCAACTTTGATCTTTGCCACGATTGCAAGTAGAGTCCGCAATCGGCCCTGCGACTCAAAGGCCACAAAAGACGGCCTCATTGGACAAGGGAAAACGGAGTCCAATTATAAGAGCTGGCACAAGGTTCAAACTGAGCGTCCCCTCATTCGGACGGGACAAGACCCAAAACCATTGTCTTTCATTTTAACTGTTCACAGCACCAACGTTCGCTCTCGAAATTCTATGTGTTCTAAAGGATCATTACTGAGACGTGTACACGCAACTGGGGACACAGGCCAAGGACTTCATTGCACATCTGTACGTCATTGACAGGTTGCCCGGTTGTCTGTTTGTGGTTGCTTTGTCGATGTCTGCTTTTAGTTGCATCTTTTTGTGGTTGTTGTGCATCTCATTGTCAGTCACTTTGTGTTTTTTTTACAATGCTCCTTTAAACAAGAGCTATGAAGAGTAATCTTTAGAGGCTTTGGCCCATGGGCCCCCTGACCTCAACTCATATCCCTGCAAAGAGCAATAAACTTAATTATCCAACATTATGTCGTGTAAAAAAAACGAAAGAGGCGTTTAACTTCACTGCACGTGATGCAGAGGTCCATAAAATATGATTTAATTGCCCTAATAAAAACACAAGCTAGGTATTAACCATTGACTGCCAAATCTCATTACTTGGAGGCTGGAAAAACAGACGAGTGGCTCATATCAAAACAGCCTCAACAATTATTAAAACAATTTTACAGGCGGATGGAGGCCTCTCAGTCTTATCCGCAGCGTGTGGTTGGCTGTGGGGGAAGCCGCTGCGTTTCAGACTGGAGTCTAGGGAAAAGCCAACGTTGTAATCGTTCCTCTTCGGGCCCATGAGAGAGGAAACGGTTCCCATGAGACACGAGGAGGAAAAGCACCACCTCCTCTCCTCCTGTCTCTTGGAGTCGGCAAGTGTCCCAGAGTTTGCCGGGTTCCCACACCCTGCGGCCCCGTGGCTACACGCGCGGCGAGCCCAGGTATGTGTGGTATGTCACCTGCACACCGAGGGAGCTGTCAGGGCCTCGGCTGGAGGCTGGCGCACCCCTGCCGAAAAGACTTCATTTCAACACTTGGGGTGAAATGTGTGGGGCTGGAAAAGCAGAGGCTCCTCCAGGAAAAGTCTAAATCTTTTTATGTAACTGGTTCCCACCCAGATTGTCCAATCAGCCGCTGATCCACAGTCCACACCAGCTACTCAGGAGTGGAGCTGCCACACTGAGCGAGCACTCATCCCCTGAGCTTGGCATCCTCTCACACCGACATGGCGTGAGAACGGGCCCACGCTGAGGACGCTATTGTCAGTGGATTTCCACTATATAATTACGCTCAATTAGTTTGAGCTGCTTAGTAATAATATCAAACTTCTCCATTTGTCCGCCTGACGACGCCGGAGCCAATCAGATTAGACCGTCTTCCCATCCAGCTCGCTCCCCTGCTTAGTTTTATGTCTCAATTTTGCATTGTAACAACTAGCTGTAATGGGCTGTTGGTAGAGAAGACGGAGGAAACCCAGCCTTGCCAAACAGACTCCATGCTGGCTTGCCATCTAATTCATTCGCACTTAAATTTAGCATACTAATTTGTCTGTTTTGGGACAATTTTATTGTTTTACTTTCCTAAGCAGTGAATGGGCCAGCGAAACAAGTTGCAGCCTGATACAAGGGCACGGCTGCAAGTCAGCACGTAAAAGACTTTATTTGAGGAGGAGGCTCGACAAAAGCCAAGGGGATTTAGTTAAACCGAAAATACTTTGGAGATGAACAGGAAAGCAGTACCACATGCTGTTTATTCAATACAACTCACAACTATGCAGCAGGCGTTTAATCAGTAATGTGGAGCACTTGATTATTAACCCTCCCCTGCAGAGTGTTTTCAATTTGGCTTTTTGTTATCAATTATCTCTGAGCATGATTGCACTGCTGCACACAATATAAATGCTGGCAAGGAAGAGGGTGTGGAGGAGAAAACAGGGACATGGTCTCACCGATTTAAGGACGCTTGGGTCTGATGAGAATTCACGGTTTGAGGAAATGCGTTAGACACAACATTTGAGGGAGAAATGCATTAGGCAAATGGTAAAAGACAAAGAGAAGTGTGGGGACGTGGTGACGATAGGACATTTAGTCTTAGCTCTGGTCAGACAGCCCATCATATCCATACCGATTAGCAAGCACGCCGATGCAGGAGTGCCTCAGGGTGTTTACACACTACGTCAGTGTGTGCTGAGGGCCTTTCATCTGGGGAGCGAGGTCTGAGCTTTGCCACACTCTCCAAAAACCACAAGCCAACAGCCAGGCCAGGTGCACGTAGGTGTGAAACCAGGCAGAGCTCCAGATGCTCTGGGAGTTCTTTTCTCCACATTCCTCGGTCCTGCTCTGTTCACTCAAGCAGGGCGCTTTCACAAGGGGCACGACAGAAACTGGATCAAAGTCTGACCAACAGTTCCAAAAACTAGAGGTGCCAGAAACCAGCCTCTGACACGTTGCAGCATTTCTGGAGTTGCCGTTTGTTTGTTCCACCCAGACTTAAAACCCTGTTGGCCACAGTTGGGCCCCGTTGGCCCAAACAGCTGATGTTGACAATGCTCCAGAAACATCCGAATGACGTCACTTTATCAATTTTTCCATATCGATTCAAGTATTATCAGTCTCGCAAGAGAAACCAGATTTTTTCATCCCACAGATGAAAACTACCCTCCACAGTGCTGACATTCACAAATCTCTCTCTGATTGTGAAACATTTTCAGCTGCATACTTCTGTGAGTGTTTCCCTCTAAAGGAGTTTTGGAAATAAACACGTGATAGCCTTTACTGTATAGGACAGACCCCTAGCAGAGCTTCTGCGCTGACCTACTTAAAGCTGGCTGGCAGCAGTTAGCAACAGCTCGCAGAGCGTCCACGGCCATCGGGCTCACCGTGCACGTCCCTGCGTGATGAAGAGAGTCTCGTCCGCAGGCGGGCATCAAATGATAAAAATAAATAGAGGCACAGAATCATCCCAGCAACACGGCAGTTATGTAATGCAAATGGTGCCCCAGTTACTTACGAGAGCTTCGGTATCTGCTGCTACTCTGGGGCATCCCTGACAGATTAGACAATCCAACCCAGCCTATTTCCTGTCCTGACAGGAGCTGAGCGCTACAATGAAACACGTCAATAAAATGCTGATAACACTAACTGAGAATCCACTCCTTTTACTGGCTAATGCACGATGCCACAAACGACTACACAAGACGTAAAGTTGGCCACTAATTTGAATAGAGCCTGGAGCTTTACACGGTTTATTTGTAGCCTGTGTTCACCGAGAAAACATATGCTGGCTCAATCCATTATACATGTGCAAGGTGACTGACATTCAAGTCGTATGTTCATCAGCCTCAGACAACTGATAGAAGCTTCATATGAAGCCAGGCTATGTAACGTATCCACAGAAGAGCAGATATAAATATTTTACCTAGTCCTCAGTTGACATATGGTAGTTTTGTCCCACTGTGAATTGAAAATGAGTCAAGGGAATCTGCAGTGAAACTGTCCGGTTCATCTTAACAGACTATAAAACTCATGGAATACACAAATGTGTGAAAGCGACATGAAAAGCCAAACTTGTGTAATCTCCTGCACAAACGGTGACCGAGCTGAGCCGGAGTCTGGCTTCCCTCCGGCCCATCTTTCTGAGTGCGTTGCAAACGTGGCCAAAACTGGATCGCAGGTGACGCGGGAGAGAAAACCAGAACATAGACGCTCGTGCCTGTTGTCTGAAGGAATGTCAGAATTCAACTCATGTGTTTTCTCAGATGCCTAAAGGTATCAGAGGCTCATATCCTCCCGGGAAAAGGAGTGTTTACGAGATTCAGCAGCTTTATCAACGTGTCAGGGGCCAACGCAGTAAGTGGGGCAGGAGCTGGACACAAACTGAAACTTGTGGTCTCATTGCAGAACAAAGGCTGATATGGCCACACAGATTAATGCATGGGCAATAACCAGTGCATTTGTAATTTACCACATTGGTTATGACAGCAAATCTGTCTCATTATATGCAACAATCCACTAATATTCAGTGATATTTCCAGCTTATTTAACTTGAAAGAAGTCAGGTAGCAAACGTCTTTTTTGTCCGTCCAAAGCAATGAACACTTTTCATGCTTACCCAGTAGAATCAAATATGCAGAGTGCCACCAGATCTGTGCTGGACCTTTACCAAAAAGCTCTGGGCGTCCTCATGTCCCACTATTAAAACATCTCAGCACCCTTATGCTCCTGCTGCCCCGAGTGAGAATAAATCATTAGGAAAGGAACAAAGGACAGAAAAAGAAAGACAGAAAAGAAGGTGAGTTATGAAAGACAAAAAAACAGATGAGGCAAAAAGAAGGAAAAGGGGAAAAAGGGAAGGGGAAATGCATGCATGGATAGTTGAGTGGACAAATGTGAGCATGTTGAATCATAAACCATATCACAAATATGACCTACTTACAGCCTCACATTTAAATCAGGTCACCATGTGTCCAATTAAAGCAATTAAAGCTACAGTATCTCTCATGACGACCAATAACTATCAGAGGTAGCGATAATGTCGAGGAAGCCTTTATGCATCATACAGTTAATAAGAGTAAGAAATCAGCGAGCAATCATCAACTAAAAGGAAGTTACACATTCACAAAGCTAAAGCGCTGGTGAATAAATTATAAATCACAGAGTGTCTCGTCTCGCCGAGAGGATTCAAGTGTGTCACTCTGACTGAGCTCCTGCTAGATTTGCTCTCATGTCGCAGTTTAAGTGATGACACAAATCCAGGGAAACATTAGTATCTAGATTATTTTCGTGATAGAGCAGTGTGTGATATTAAATTTGTTAATTTGGAAATTCGGTGATCTAGGCTGCATTACTCCTACATTTCCCTGGATTCATTGTGAAGCCAGCAAGAAGAAATGACTGTGCACGTCTGGATGAAGGGAAAACGTAGGGCACTTTGCCACGGGCACATTAGTTAGAGAATGTTATGTAATGTCATGTCCGATGAAGTTATTGTTATTCACGGTAAAGTTGCAATGATAAATCGATTAGTCAACCAAAAGAAACGGCAAATGTCCTTATAATAAATGTCTTTTTTAATGCTAAATTTGCACAGACAAGTAAAGATGGAGAGTTGAATGATTAACCAGCGATTTTGTAAATGTTAATTGTATTTTCACGTTCACTTGGTTAAGACTTTTTCTTTAAACATCACATCAATCTCCAGGACATCAGTGGATTTTCCCTTAAGGAAATCAGCAGTGGGTTCGGACAGGTCATAAAGTGAGCTCAATAAAATGTGTCGGCTTCATTAAAGCCTCATCAGTGATGTGCAACTGAATCATAAACAACACAATTACCCCAGTACTGCACTTCATAACTGTACATTACCTAATGGTTTTATTGTGTTTAGGGTGTCTTTTTACTTTCAAGACAAACACGCTAGAGTCTCCGACTAAACTTGTCCGTGATGATTTCAGCATTTCCTACATCAAAATGCTATTTTAAGCCTCTCGATTTATTATTTCCTGTCCAGTGAACGGACTATATGCACTAAGGGGGGATTAGGCTCCTTTACTCCTGTGCAGACAACACAGCGGCCGCTGTTTGGCTGCACTTGACATTCCAAAGAGGCACTTGTGAGCAGATTCACCTTCAGTTAACCCTGAGCCACAACAAGTTTCCACTCCTGTGATTCGCGGGACAGGACACGGCGTGGAGATAAGCCCGTCACTCACCGCTGCAGGCCGCTCCGTGTTTTACAAACACAGTCACGGGAGGCTGTTCTTTCTCCGGGCTGCCTGACATGTGGATGTGTGCACTTTAGAGTCTTAACACTTGAAATTCAGGGGGTCTGACATTTCCATTAATGTGCATTTTCGTTGCTTGATAGATGACAAAAGTTATTCATACATTCCATCGAAAGAGCCGTCTCATCCCCCCCCCAAACATCCATAAATGGAGCTTTCTTTGAGAAAAATTTGCTCAAACACAGGAAGTGAAACATTTTTCATTCCCAGCATGTAGAATAAACATAAGTCAGCGTAAGTAGTAGTAGGGGCTACGTTACCTATCATGTATGACGAGACAAAAGAGTGCCACCTGCAGAACTTCAGTCCAAACAAAGTCCAAGACAGAACCTCTGAAAACTCACAAATCCTTTAAGCTTCTGACTCATTTTAAACGGGCTTTAACAATTGAAGCCAGTGTGAAAGTCTCTTTCTCAAGCCCAAAAAAGGACATTCCACGAGGTCTATTTCCTGTCTCAGTGACCCAACAGTCAGATGCTGTCAACTTACCGGCAAGCTGCTGTCAAGAGGCGGCCTCTTTAACTTCTCTCTCCTCTCCAGGTGTCTGTTCATGGTCCCTTTGCCCTGCAGTGATCCACATACCTGGGAAGCCCTGCAGGGAGGGAAAAGGGGAGGAGTGGATGACAGAAAGAGAGAGACAGAGAGAGAGAAAGTCAACAAGCAACGCCTCGTGTCCAGGAGTCCACGTTTCCGCTGTTAGAAGGCCTTTCACCTTTCAGAGGAGTTCAGAGTCCAAGTGAAAAGCAGCAGACGCAGCAGTCACACACACTGTTAAAAGAAAAACCTTCGACTTTCTCTCTCCTGCTTTTCTTTCAGTTTCTATTGCTGGGCCTGCTCTGAAAAACTGCTAGAGAGGGCTTGGAAGTCCGGGCGTCGGAACAGGGCTGACAGTGCTCTGAAAGGCGTGAAGCTCCAGCCACATCTTGCTGCTCAGCGTCGCCCAACGATCCCATCCTCCAACCAAAACGCACAAGCTTGTGCTCTTGTGTTGCTCTAGGCTTCTCCAAACAACGCTGGGAACCAGTTCAACTTGGCCTGACTGAGGCCACAGCAGAAGATAAACACTTCACTTCACGCATACTACTCCTTTACAAAGAGCCCCGGGCTTGGCTGTGGGTTGTGCGCAGAGTAAGCACACCACTTCCTTACTGGTGAGGATAGGGTTAAAGGTCAGCTGATGGATACCTCGGGTCAGGGAGCTTGTCTGTGGGATAACTTGTATTACTGTGTGCAGGTACGCTCAGATGGAAAAACCCTTCATATGTAGATACATTTAAGGAAAATTAGACAAGATAAGAATTAATCAATGAATTTTCATCAAACCAGCATGTGATAACCACAGGTTGCCAAAGTGCCACGACTTGTTAGGCTCGGAAATTTGATGAAACCTATTAATCTGCTCGGGTTCGGGTTATGCTTTTAGCACTCGCCTCACAGCCTTACTCATGCAAACACACACTTCCCAAACTCCCTTCTGCATCTGCTCCAGGCTCTATCCGTTACACCCTGTCTGAAGCTTCAGCAGTGTGACTGCGCTTGTCAGACATCCCCACACATCGGCATGACATGTTCCGTCCACTGCCAATCAGCTAAGTGCAAACATATTGACGCCAAGCCGCAAACATCGGGCTGCACGCACGATCGGCTTCACCCAGAACTGATGTTACATATTTAAACATGACACAGTCTCCTTCTGCCCCGTTTAACCCCCACCCCCCCGGCTGTTTCGAGGAGAAAGACGTTGCCTAATCAGTGAACAGGATGTGAAAGTCCTTGTAACACAGAAAAATCCGACTACTGCCTCTCTCTTAGGCTTTGTGGTGACTAATTGTGCAAATGAATTGCATCAGACGAAATAGTCTGGTCTATGTTTAGATTACATTTCAGTTTGGTCCCTTTTCCGCTGGAGATTAGGGGAGGAAGTTAAGCCCACAGCTTCCCTTTGTTCCAAAGTGTGTGTGGGGGGGGAGTTATAGGAAATTGAGGGTAAATAATTAAAACGCATTATAGCACTGGGTCTGATTGCTCAGACTCAACATAGGAAACACTGACACCACTTTCCTTAGGGTATAAAACGTGCATTGGATGAATCGGAAATGATAAAGATTAAGCAAACACATTAAAAGTCAAATATCAGGGGCGTTCAGATAAAGGTACAAGAAAACTCCTACATGTGACAAACCAAACGATGCTTGGTCCGTCTGCTCTAAGTTAAACAAGCTGAACCGAGTTTACGTGTCGGACGACTGTGGGTAAAGACATACTTCCTACGGTTTCACAAAGCAAAAGCAGTATTTGCTATATAACCTGATTAGATCCCTGGTCACACAATAGCTGCATGAAAACCACTGATCCTTCATCAAACAGGTTTTACATCAACGGTGGATGATTAATAAAAATAAATGGTGCAACACAGGTAACACGCTCCTCCAATGACAGCAAATCTGCAAAGGTCGCAAGTGTTGGAGTCGGCAGATTAACGCTGCAGATGAAACCAATAACTGGCGTCTGTTGGTATGAGCTGAGCTTGCTGCAAAATGTTGCTATTTTAAATGCTGGTGTGATCAAGCTTTAACACTGGCATATGGTACTTATTAGGAGATTAAATGCATTTTGTTCTAATTTCTGATACGTTAAACCGTCTTTAGCTGTTATGTTTAGTAATTATGACTCACTAAAAACATAAATTAAATAGCACTAGGCAAACAGAATCCTCCTTTAGATTGTCTGGAATTCCATGTTGTCATTATTTAGTTTTATGACTGCATTTCCCAAAAAAAGCCCATTTTATTTGCGTTCCAATTTTAGACACTTGTTTGACACTATAATTCAGAACAGTTGTCTAAGCATTGTTGAGACCTTTGTTCCTATGCGATCAAGTAAGTTACACAGAACTGGGAATCAGTCTCATCCATTAAATATTCACTGGGCAGAACCAGCGTTGGGCTGGACGAATGGCTGTCAAACACTGACAAACTTGTTGACTGCCCACGCATTGGTAACGTTGCTTGGTTTTAAAAGAAATGAAACACTTAGTGACTGTTGGCCATGACAAATGCTATTTTAAATATGCAGTGACACGGGTTTGGTGACTAGCAGCGGCCCACAATGCCAAGTTATACATCATATTGCAAAACAAATGCCTGCTTGCCTGTATTTGTTATGCTCTGAGGGCCTTCCTGCAACTCCAGCCCCTTGAGGACTGTCCTCCCTCCCTCCTTATTGCCATGATTTACACAAAAAGCAATTACTGATATGTTAAACTGGTCCGGTGTTGACCTACGCGGAGTGACACGCGTCGACGCCTACAGTCCACACGGCTCCCAGCCGGCCGTCCAGCCAGTCGGCACGACGGCCAGTGGGGTGGAAAGGATATAATCAAAGGAGGCCAGGAGGACGCTGACATCTGGGAGTCTTTGTGCTGTAGGCCTAATTAGATACCAGAGCGAAGGGAGGAGGTGCGGCAGGATGGTGTGTGTGTGTGTGCAACCTCAATGGTTGGGGGGGGCGTTGTTTGAGGTAAGGGGGGGGGACTCTCTTTTTAACATCTGCTCCAGGAACAAGGGAGGACCCAGCTGAGGTCACAGAGGCCCAGACTGCTCCAAACTACACCAGGGATAATGTGAAGGGATAACAGCTTAATGATAACACTTAAACCCATTGAGAGATCGCTGTACTGAAAACAGAGCGTGCGCCTCGCGGATAGACGGCGATAATAAGCCAAGATTGTCCATGAATAAGGATTGTCATGGCTCTGAATTGAAAACTGTTCTTTTGTAAGCTGAGAAGTCGGCAGCTGTGCGCTATTTGCAATCAGCGGCATTTTTCTGGCGCCCTTATCTCGATGTTTTCTAAAGGTAAAGCTGCAGTAATCCTACGCATACAGTAATGGACTGCTGGGGAAACACTGCTGCTCCACCCTGTGGCTTCTGACTCTAAAGTGTTACCACAATCCTCCACAAGTGACAATACTGCCCTTTGTAGACGGTACAGTCAGCCATTCACCCACGCATGTTCTTGTTTCACACTTTGCAAAGAGTCACCGCAAGTCACAAATCTTTGTCATGCAGAGTTCAAACAAATATCAAGTGTGTGGCTTGAACTCTGGCCCTTTTCCCATGAAACAAAACCTTTGGCTGAGCGATAATTGCAGTGGAACTTCAATAAAAGAATTTTCTCTGGCGAACGGGCCGCACTTGTTGTTTCTTCACGAACCGATTTAGACACCCAGGCGATACATTAAACTATCTGATACCGATAGAGTAAATAAGCAAATGTTTAAATGGCCATCTGTTGCCAAAGAGTTGGGAGAAAGGGATTTGAGGCCTGTGTTTTGCATGAGTTTCCAATTAGTGCTCACGTCTATTACAAACATCTTGGAAAGAAAAGCCTCTTGGCCAAATAATGACTCAGGCCTACTGTATGTGATCAATGCCCCACCACCGCTCACAAAAAAAAAAAAAAAAAAGAGCAATGCCAGGAAGTGCCACAGTCTGAAAATGGATGGTAGATGGGATTGGACATTGATCGGTGCACCCCCTTTTGCCCCAGGAACCAATTCATTTTGTGTCAATGCCCTGCCTTGGCCCTAAATGAGGGGGAGCCTGAAACGGGGTCAGCACAGAAGCATCCCCCAATGGCCCAGAGCCCGGTTCTCTCTTTATTTTGCTTCTGAATGATTCATCCAGATTGCCATGTCCGTGGAGTGAAGAATGAATGACCGCGAAGATTATACGTTTGAGTCTCGCTTTTTAATTTGCCCTGCTACACGAAGTGGGGGGGAGGGAGGGGTGTGCTATTACTTTCCATTCATTGAGAAGGAAATTGAAGCATGCAAGTGTCTGATGTGGGGTTTAATGTGTGGACAGAGGGGTCCATCTGCATTGGAGCAGCACAGATGGTCTGTGCCGATCGGATGTTTTGAGTCCCTCTGCTGGCCGGCCTGTCTGATCCTGCCTCTGCATGTGTCCGGGTCCGGTTGGCACCAACAACTGTAGCCTGGCACAGGCTAACATGGAATTACTGTGTCTGCGAGCCTCGAACAATAAGCCATACTTTACAGTGGTCTGTTGTTGTTTTTATACTGTCAGCAAACCAATCATTAGGCTGAATGTTACGCCTGGATTTTTACAGTATGCACTCGCAGCTGCTGCCACAGCCGTGCCGGTATTTATAACACGTTTAGCATTTAGGTATTTACCACGTGGGCATGAAAATGAGCAGCTTACTGACAGGGCTAATAGCTCCTTTTTACAGGCCCTTTAAAATGAAAGTTAATGCTGCAAGAAAGGCCGGATCCATGTCAACACTACGCTCCCTTATAGAACTGTGATTATGCTTTTGTTCATAATCTTGTTTTGTCTGAGGTCTTTTTAATCACGGCCAGTCAGAACGTGTACACATTTTCTTGCCACTGAGATCACGCGGCATAAGCTTGTGCATCTTAAAGCAGATTATCAGAGGGAAGTATGTACTTGTATCATAATGAAAAAAGTTTCACTGAAAATGATAAACATGTTAGGTAAAGGCTTCGTGTGCATACCAGGCTGTCCACACATGATTGTTTGCTCATGTACTTAGTGTCCAATGTCATTATGATGATAAAAACACAAATACAGCCTACACATAGCTGAACAAACAACCTATGTCCTTTGAACGCAATGAGATTGAGTGCAGTTGTTAAAAAGTCAAAGAATTTAAGAGCTGAACCCCCTCACTATTTTTATGATCCATTACTTTTTCAAATACTTGAAAGGTCCTGATTTAAATCCGTACACATATTCCTGACATTTTCAAAAGGCTTGTTTTGTGTGATCAATAGTCCAAATTCCAAATGTGTTTAAATTACCATAATGTAAATAAAGCCGCACATTATTGAGCTGAAACACATAAAAGTGGCAAATGTTGACAATTGTGCCTGATTTATTACTTTAATTTGCTGCTGTTGTTGCCAGCATGTCTAAATGAGAAACAATGATCCTTCATTTTTAATCCGTATATGGAACAAATGAAGCTTCATTATGTTTTTACAGTCACAAGGCTGTATGAAATGCATAAGGACCATGAGGCATTTGAAAAGCATTCAGTGCATGTTTGCATTAAGCAGACTGATGTGTGACGCCAAGTTCTGCAGTTTTAATCGCCGCCGATATATTCCGACTCGTCAACAGTTGCTCCAGTTCTGTCTTCCAAAGACTTTCCTACACTGAGATTTTAGATATTTGTGTTTCATGATACATAATTTGCATGATGTGTTCTCAGCCATGCTGTCACTTAAGAGTTTCAATATTTGACTTCGACCACTTGTTCATTACAGCCTGTCAAACATAAGCGATGCTCCACTTAGCATTAGCATTGGCTGAGAAAACTTTCCCGGACGCACCGTAGAACGCAAACACCTCACTGAAATCATGTCAAACGAGATAAGGCAAAACAATCAGCTAGTATGAAAATGTGTTTCTCTGACACTTCTAATGATAAAGATTCTGCCACGACTTGTCTGAGCGGCTTTTAATCTTGTTTAGTCAGCAGTACTTAGCCGACAATTTAATGTGGGGGTTTAAAAAAAGGAGGGAAGGGTTGGAGGTCTGGTGGAAAAAAAAGAAAACAATGAACACAATGTCGTCATCCTGTTCGTGAAGGGGAGTCCCCGCAATCCCCCGAGCCTAATCCCACCAGATGCGTTGGATGCCTTAATATACATCCTGGAAAAAAAATGAACCGAGCTTCCTGTCGAGGGACCCTCGACTGCAACCCGGCGCGAGCTTTCGGCCGGCAGCGTGACTCTGCTGAACTCTCTCATGATGGCTCCTCAGGTAGGAAAAAGGCAGAAAAACATACGCCAAAGTCCCCGGGGGGATGCAGCATGCCATGAGAGGGCAGAGGAATTTTCCAGCTCTTATCAAAATACACAACTGTGCCCCCCCCCTCCATGACTTTGGTATGTGATCATCATGCAGTGGGCAGCTCACGAAAACATTAAAAAACACGTCTCATCAGCAGGAGACGTGCTGCATGTTTTACTTTACTGCATCTAGTTAATTAGCTGCGTGGCTACATTTTAGCGTGTGAATGACTTGGTAACATTTATTAACGTTTTTTAAAACAATTAACAATAAAGCTATTCGGGTTATGGTCAGTTAAAGATGTTTTCTCAGGTTAAGACATTAACACGGTTAATATGTGTGTGTGCTTTAACAAACTGCCAGCAATTTCATCTAACGCTAGAACGAGGCGTCTTTTACTGGTACTAGCTAACTAGCTATGTGGCTACATCTGAAGTAACATTATAAGCTAATTTAGCTACATTTCAATTTGTCTTTACTATGTTTTCTAAAAAATTTATAATGGCTAGAAGCGATTTGAGATACTGGATTTGTATGAGTTAGTTTGCATAATTATCTGTTCATTGTACTTAAACATTTATCGATATTTTAATGCAGAATAATCATCCTTTATGGCGTCCAGGTAGGTTAAAATGTCTAAACCTAGCTAGCTAACTAGATGATATGCTCTTTGTACCTAACCTGTATTTACTATTTGTGTTCATATTGGTAGATTAGCTAACAGGATAAGCAGCTACATTTTTTAGTTGTCAAGCGACAAACAAGATAAAAATGAATTTACATGTTGCTTATTTAAAGTAGGATTTGTAATCTTGAAATGGGTCCAATTAGCTAAAGATGCTACTCTCTCTGTGTAGTTTTGCTGTTTGTCACCTTATAGAAAGCACTTGCTTACTAGCTAGCATGCTAGGTAGCCTATCGGAAATAATCAAAGCGACGCACTCACCAGGGTGACCGGATTTCCTCACTCAAACTCAAACCCTGGTGTTGGTTTTGTGCTCTTGTGTGACCCTGACATCCCATCATGCTGTGCACCGTTCCCTGACTCTGAGAACCAGAAGACAAGTCCGAATCTCAACTTACTGAGGCCCTGCAGGGTCCCCTCCACTCGACAGGTCTGCAGGGAGTCCTGAAGCCCCCAGGCTCTCAGAGGGCCTTTGCTTAGGAAGACAGCGTGATGATGTGGAAGTTCCTGTGATGGCAGCTGAAAACATGCTGTCGTGAATTCTCCCAGAGGTGTTGCAGGGCGTGTGTGTGTGTGGGGGGGAGCCAGGCTCAACACACCCTTTCAAACACACTATCTGTGCTGGAAGCCGGAGCCGTGTAAACAGACGTGCGAGAGTCTGTGCTGGAGGAAGGAGTTAGATAGTTAGAGAGGCGGGGTGAGGAGGGAGGAGAAGGAGAGCGAGGAGAAGTTCCACATGACATCACCAGCAGCTGTTGACAGGCCTGTGTTTATTAACTAACCACCAGGGCTGGAGGAGCCACGCCACATGCCTCACACACACACACACACACACACACACACACACACACACACACACACACATACACACACACACACACTCACACACCTGCAGGAACAAGACAAGCTCACTTCTATCTAAAACACTCAGCTCTGTCCATGCATATTTATTGCGACACGTGGCTGCGTGCCGTGTTTTTAGATTTAAAATGGAGCTATGCACGGAATCTCTCAGCCAGGTTTCAAATGTTCCTTTTTTTTTTTTTTTGAAATGACATCTGTTTACACTGGCTGTGAGACTTGCTGACTGGACTGGAGGAGCTGTTTTCCTGACTCAGATACCAGTAACAGTAATGGTATTATTGCAGAGAGCGAGAGCTGCTGCTGCATTCTTCATGTGTCTTGGCTTGGCAGAGTCCCCGACCTCTCTCTCTCTCTCTGCCCGTCTGTCTCTCTTCCTTCTTCTCATTTAAATGGAGGCACATGATTCTCAGCGTTACTGCCAAGTCGACTTCTTTACGCCGACCGGGAGCCACCAGCGCCCTGCTTTTCATTGGCCTCTCAGCAGGGTGCTGCTCGGCATTCTTCTTTGCCGTGCATCCATGTAGCCCACAAAGCCCAAAGATGTCACAGCCACCATACTGCTGATTTCATGTAGCTTGTATTTCATTTCATTTTTGGCGGAATGCATTACAATTAAAAGTGCTTTGCATGTGTCCAGCCTGCTGCCTGGGTTAAAGAGCCCTTCAGCCATACCATCAGCCGCCCACTGATTATCATCCTCAACCACTGCGAACAAAAGCTCCGCTTCAGCCCCATCTCCGCTGCATTCCTTGTGGTCTCGCATGCAATGATTTCTCCCGTGATTCCACTTCTGTTGTCGCATTCTTCCCTTCTAAGCTCACTGCGTTGCAACATTGCTCACTCGCGGAGGCAGACCGAGCAGGCTGACGACATTGCAAGATTGGGCGGTGAACAGTCGAAAGACGGATGATTTCATCAAATCTCATTAACAAAGATCTTTTTTACAAGAATCTCTGGCCAGTTGAAAGTTAGATATGCAGAAAACGATTGCGGGGCATTCTTCGATTGAACGTAAATGTCAGGAGCTAATTGGATAAAAAGCAGCACTGTGTTATGCTTATTGGCTTAAAATGTTATAACGGAGAAGGGCAATAATATGAGAAGACTGACCGTGTCATTTTCAGTTAGCATTTGATAATTGAAATCTTTGATGGTTTAATTAGAAGCTTGTTGTGTTCTTTTAATCCAATAGAAAAATAGGACACATGCTAATTGAAAGGGTTGCTTTCACCTGACTGAAATTTCAAATATGACACGAATCATCATGCATAAAGGTTGAATTTGCACAGTGAATAATGTGCAAAAAAAGACTAAACACCAAAGACAGTTACTGCTTCTGTTTTTGGTGCCGCCGTAAATGTTCCCTTACAAATCCATCGTGAACGGGTGCAATTTACAAGCTGCAAACAATCACGTGAATCACTGTGTTTGTCTTATAAGCACGTGCACGTTATGTACATTAATCTTATCAAACAATAAAAAGTGTTACCCCGTCTCTTTCCTAAATAACATCCTGACTTCCAAATCCAAAGTGTGTCGGAGAGACGCTCTTATCTTAAGTGAGGAGAGAAAAACACTTCTTACCTTCTGTCTCCCATTTTTGTATTGATAACATCATATTGGCATTAAGGAAAACAAGTCAGCAGCGTGTTTCATGATATATTTGCAAAAACTTTGCTTGTTCTCGTGGGATTAGCAGTGCAAAAAAAGGTCAGGGGGGCAGCACCAGAAAAAGGAAAGTTATGTGTCCTGTGCAGCAGGCCAGACAGGATGCGAGCAGAAGGGTCAAAGCATTTACTGTGCATGCAGTGGAAGTTATGGTCCTTCGCATTCCAACCATCCCAAAGGTCCGTTTAGCAGAGGGAATTGTCACTTCGAGGAACAACACAACGTTAACAGCTGGCTCCTGTAAAACAAAGCCACTTCGCTGCGATGTAGACACTGAAGTGTAAAACTTGGAATTGCCTTGTTTCGAAATGACAGAAAGCGGAACCGAATTTTTCTTCATCAGTTTGTACAAACGTTCCCTCATCGTCAGAAGTAGCAGAACAGGTCAAGGAGAGTATGAAAACTTATTAGAATGATCAGTGAAACATGTTTGACTTACCGTGTCCTCCCTTTGTCTTCATACCGTCCACTAACGGCTTCGGGCTCCCTCTGAGCAGCGGTTGTAGTCTTTCAGGTTGAATTCTTGTTCCAAGTCGACCAGATTGTTTGGTTGTCTGCCATCTACGGCCTTCTTCACATCTGTCAACAGGTTTGAAATGATAGTTAAGTCTGGAGACTCGCTACAGCATATAGTTATAACCTAAAACCTGAGCTGACTTTGGTTTGTGATTTGGATTGTTGTCTTGTTGAAGGGTCAGCTGCCTCTTCATTTTCACTTTTCTGACTGATGGTGGGAAGCTTGGCTTTACAAGTTTCTGGTATTGGGCTGTTCCTATCTTCACAGGCAGTTTTTCCGCTCACCAACCCGCATTATAACCAAATAATTGATTCACTTTGGTCTCATTAAACCACATATTTTCATATGGTTTGCTCATGTTGCCTGTTGCCTTACGTCTAGATGTAAGCAATCCCTTCATAAAGGTTATCAATTTCATTTTCAGCTCGTCCTGATCCCTTCAGAATGTGTGGGAGCCGAATTTGCATTAAATGTTATGTTGTTAAAACACATAAGATCTCTAGATTGTGAACTAAGGCGTTAAGGATATGCTGGGACCTTCAGACACAAACACGTGAGTAAGTGTTCTCTGCAGCAGGTCCTGTCTTTAAACGCTCAACCACTGCGCCTCCCTTTGGATCTGCTTCTGCGGTTGAGACCAAAGCAGTTGTAAAACAGTCAACTCGGCTGCTTGCTGCAATACTTACAGCTCCTTAGCGGACCTGTTTTACGGAATCTGTGTAGCACGCTTAGGCTCCTATCAGCGGGATGTTCTGAATGCGAGACTACCGCAAGAGTCGAGACTACCGCAGGCGTCTGGAACTGAAACAGCCGAAAATCCAAGCGATGCACCACAGAACTGTCCAAAGCAAAACCCGTCAGACTTATGGCCTTACACCGTGGCACTCTTTAATGTCTGCAGGTGGGACCTCACGCCTGGTACTTTTAAAGCCCAGATCACAGTAGAGAAGCAGCTGGTTCGAGTCTCCCTCATGAATATAATTTCCAAGGTGCAGGTTCCAGCTTCCTGCATGGCCCACGCTACGCTGACATGTTGAAATGTTATTTACGGCTGCGCCGGGAACCCGGAGATGCCCCCTTTTCACATCAACAGCCCAAGAAAACATCTTCAGCGTGGAGCCGAGAGAGACGAGCACGGTACATACGGTAAAGATTTCATCTCCCACAAATCAGGGAGAATGTGGAGTTTGCGCTGATGTCAGCTAGTCTGAGTCTGCAGGAGATCAAGCTAAGATTTAGATGAAATGGTTGTAATGCAGAGTAGAAAAAAGGGAAGAGACATTATGCAGGTTTGACCGTCAGCCTTTTGTCTAGTCTCTGATGTATTGTAGGAATAAATTGCTTTTTTTGTAGATGTGCTTCAGAGCTGATAGTATTTCATATTTATGCTTTTTCAGTTTTCATAAAGCAGCAAACGAGGCTCATGCCTGGGCGTCCTGCCAAATCTTTACGGTAAAAACTGACTTAATTTAATTATGGTCAACGATTTCCTAACATGGACTGTCTTCTATTCAGCTCATCTCCATCCATCCCCTGGTTAAATTTGCAGAAAAGATTGCCGTCCACAGGGAGTGAGGGACAGACGCTGCCTTATGGCTGTCTCACGCAATTCCTTCCACCCTCCCTGAGGTAAGAGGATGGGAGAGTCAAACAAATAGCCCTTGTGTTTTCACCCCATGTTTATATGCAGTGCCACGGCCAGGCTTCCTGCCAAGTTCTCCTCCTCTTCCCCCCCAGACTGCAAAACCGGAGCAACCGCCACCACCACCGCCGCTTTTACCGCCACCCCTTCGCCTCCTGTTCCCTCCTGTTTCTCTTTTCCCCTCACCAGTGCACCGGCAAACACAAAAGAAGGCTGAGAGGGCCGAGTCCCGATGAATGCGCCCAGAATAGGCCGAGGCGATGATGAAGACAACCGGGCAGAGGTGAAGGCTGAGGAGGAGGATTCGAGGAGTGGCTGTTATTTCACGGACAAGACTCTGTGGCCTCTGCCACTGAGCCAGCGCCAGCTGGGACGAGGAGTGGCATCCTTTGCTTTCCCTCTTTGCTTTTCTTTTCATCTCTTGTGCGTTCAATGGAAGCATTGTACGAGCTGGAGGAAGGATATGAGGTCCCATTTGGCTGTCATTGACATGTAAAAAGAGTGTGGCGGTGACAGCTGACGAGATCAGTGGCCTGTAATTAGCTGAGGATGTAATATAGTCTCTTATGTGAGAGAAACACAGATGAGTATCCATATATGTAGCTATAAAAGACAGATACAAATTGTGCAGTATTATAAACACAACGGCAAATTGCCAAGACTTGTTTGCCTGTAGGTGATATGAGTCATCTGTTAGCCAACGTGTGAGGTTTCACACTGATGCAAAGCTTCTCTGGGAGCTATAAATCTTAAGGCCTGGTCTAGTCTGGCCTGGGGTGGCCCACATATTTTATAAAATAATAAAAATCCTCAAGTGCTCAGGGGAGAAGTTTGGATGCACAACTGTGACACTCATCCGTGGAACACACAGGTGTGAATAACAGCCCCGTCTTATCACATGTCGTAAATCGCAACTGGACTGAGCTGGGAATGTGCTGAAGAGCGTCTTAATCTTGAGAAAACACACATTCATCCACATTATTAGTGTGGGTGGATCCCTATTATCAGAACACTTTTACAGTCTGATTTCTGTATCTTCTTGTTGTAATTAAAGTCTCATGCCTTTGTTGACTTTCGCAAGCCTGTCCAGCAGTTCCTCTCCGGACCCTCCCAGAACCCTAACATTCCCGTGGACATCTTAAGTCCAAATATGGACGCTCGATTTGGGTCAGTGCGCGTACAAATGACGCGGCCACGCCCACCTTCTCTCATTGTACGTCCACGGCTGACAGCTCGTCCCTCCGGTACAATTCCTGAAGGTAGCCAATTAGAACAGAGTGGACACAGGCTGAGGCAGGAGCTGAAATTATGACATACTCCGTTAAGGCCCATTATAAGAATCCTAAGCAGTTTTGGGATTCTAAACCACTGTGAAACTCTGCCACGTCCACCAACTAGCCACTAACCTGGAAGTTTAGGTAACATACAGTTGAACTGTAACTGCTTTTTAAAAAACAGGTGCTGGTGAGCTGAAGTGTAACACGAAAAATGTGCCAGTTTTAAGCGAAAAGACGCTATTCGAGCAGCTTTTCGATATCTGTGATTGAGCTTTTGTTTGTGGCGCCTACAAACTAGAAAAATTACATTACCAAAGCGTTCTGTTACTGTGGGAGACTTTACTGTCAACACCTTTTACTGTATAGAGACTTTTTCCTCGGGAAAAAGTGGCCTCCTTTGTAATTTAACTCCAACATGTAACTCCCTGTAAAACCACAAATTGTTGTTTCAACGGTTCTCCTTCCACACGCGTTAAACAAAAGAAACACAACGTGTTAATCAGTCTGCTCAAGAGGTGTTGACAGGTGTATTTTTTCCACTTTGGATGGAACCAGGCTCGCTTCCAGTCTTCACGTTAAGCAAGACATTGATATCGATCTTCTCACGTCACTCTTACTAAGAAAGCAAATACGAGTGTTTCCAAAACAGTTGAACTGCTCCTTTAGGAACAGATGAGAAATCCCCTTTTCAACAGCTTTAAAGGGACAGTTCAGCTGAGAGTAAACGTACTGTAAATCAATCCATGCTGTTATGCTATTATTCTCTGTTGTCCAGAGGCTCTTTTACTGGAGGACAGTATGTGTGTGTGAGTCTGGGGTTGAGGGATACCAACAGACAAGTTACCGTGGTGATTAAGCTCCTCTTTCAAGCTCATCTGAAGGTGGGCCTTCTGTTTGAAACAGAGGATCTGGGCTTGTGTCAAACCACCACAAGGGTCTTAGCGCTCGCTCAAAAACCCGCTGATGACAGATGCTGGTGGGAGAGCATCCCGTTGCAGAGGACGTAGACCTGCAAGACCCAGCTCTCCCATGGGAACCCGCGGAAGCTCCTTGTGGCCCCTAAAACTGGTGAAACCGGTGCCTCCTCCCTCACCCTGTCTACGCTTTCCAGGATAGCCTTTGATGTCCTGGGATCTGGGCAGCCGTGGACATGGAGGTCTGTTAGCCTAAAGGGAGAGACAGCTTGGAAAGTTACCCACCGATTGAGAAAGAGAAAGGTGCTGCATCCTAGATATAACTGTTAAAGGTTCGCAGTGAGCCAAATAATCTAATATAATCAATATAAATGAGTAGAGCAAAACGTAATAACCACCTCTTAATTTAATACAGTCTAGTATGACTCCACTACCGATGATGACTTCAACGAGAAAAACATAGAATTAACTCCTTTCTGACTTGAAATTATAACCTTGTGAAAATAAAAATTATTAACTGTATTAGATTTACATGTTCAAAATTCGTAACTGTGAGAATTCATCAAATCACCCTATTTGTGTAATAGATGGAAAAATGTCAAGTCTATAGCTGGCGCCAAAAGGCGAACAGAGGGTAAAAAAAGAGAGACACACCTGGATAATGAATATTATCACAACTTAAGGCTAACTAACAGCAATAATCACATACACTCATAGATAATCCATTAATTTAAATTAAAATTTGTTTTAAAAGGTGCAAATATTTAATTTTAATAATGGTGCAACAATATGTAAATATAAGCAGCAAGGGATTCGGGGGTAGTAGCCAGGCTACTGGATGACAAACCTGGACTAAAACCTCTCAGTTCTATTAAGGTTTCCTATGGTGCCACCATCTTTGGTTTTCACGGAAACGTCTGCGACATTTTGAAAGGTTGTCCCGAACTTCGGTGCACAGCTCTACATCTCCCACGTTGCATTTTAAGTTTCCTGACTTTTTGGCTCCATCACTAGCCGAATAATTTGTGTAAAACATGGATGTTCTAACAGAGGACATGAGGTTGGCTGGTGTCAGAGAGGAAGATGCCCAGGATAGAGTGAGGTGGAAACGGATGATTCGCTGTGGCGACCCCTGATGGGAACAGCCCAAAGAGAAGTAGTAATAGTAGTAGACACGTTACTTCTCTGCTGCTTTCAGAGTTGACAATAAATTCAGCATGTTAGCATGACGAGGTTCACATTTAGCTCAAAAGGTTTAAATGTGCTCTCAGACTGTCGTTTAGCGCTCTTGTGTTGCCCACCAAATATTTCCTGATGAAAATCGTTTGCTACTTATAAAATAAAGCTTTTACATACAATAAAAACAGCTGAACTTGGCACAGTTGATTTAGCAGCTGAAAAAAGATGCTGATGTAGCTAGAAAATGAAAGAAGTTGTGAGAATAATTCCCAACAGCACAGATTTGTCTAGATTATTAAAATCTAACGGACAACAAACCTTCATAAAAATTAGCACGGTAGCATTACCTTACATGTGAAGTCTGCGTGCTGCACAAGTTCAGCCAATCAGAAGCTGGAACATACCATGTTAGATGAGGGGGGCACAGGGAAAGACTAAGTGTCATTCGTTAACTAATAACTGGGCTAATATTCATTAGTCTCAAGTTTCTTGTGATTTTATTGAGAAAATTGCACATAACGTTACAACAGAATGTCATGTAGTGAAATGGTCTCCCACAGAAAGAGGTTTATGGTTTTTTATCTGCAAGTGGTCAGAAAAAATTTGCTTACAGCCTATCAGGTGTAATTTTATTAATGTTTCTAACTGTTCAACAAAAAAGCCAAATGTTAGACATTTTACAACATAAAAGGACAAACCATTAAAATACTGTAAACCACATTTGAAGCTATGAAAATACAGGTTCTACTATGATGTGTCACAAAGTACAAAGTGCCCTGGTTGATTCTGCTTTGGAGTTTTGTGCGTTTCCATCCGATGAATCTTCTTCGCCCTCTAGTGGTTCTGACTTGGAGAAGGAGCAGCAGCAGTGGGCCCGTCTGCACGTCCACGTCATTTTATATGTGCTCCGGGTGGTTCTGCAGACAGGTGATGAACTCTTTCACCGCTTTGCCCTCAAAGCAGATCTGGTAGACGGCTGCAAACAAAGGAAACCTGCAGGAAAGAGCCGATAATCAGAAAGCATTTAAACTAAATGTCTGGCATGGATTGGACGCTTGTACAATAGATGTTCATAAATACACTGAAAGGTCCGTTTGCATCATTTTCTGAAGCTGATTTAAGGGTCAAAAATCACTCTCTGAAGCTTTTTCCCAGTAAACCTTTATTTGCACCAGCCCCACCTGTTTAGTGTGATGATGATCTCACGAACTGTGGCTGTTATCGTCTTAAAATACGTGCGTGAGATGACATTGCATCACGGTAACCTGAGTCAGGTTGCTCGGGTTGTGGCTGCACGCCCACACAGACGTTTTCACTCCTTTCACTGGCTGATTAAACCTGAATGTCAGCATACTGTATATTTTAAAAGCCCAAAGTGCGTGTAAGCTGTATCACCGCAAAATCACTTTGATTCTAAGACGCTTCATTGTCACCTTGTTTTGGTCTTTAGAAGTCTTTAATTCAACTATAACATCTCCTAAAGAGACAGAGCTAACAAGAGTACGATTGTCAAAGCGATTGTCGTGAACTTACAACTCTCGACACATGTGGAAACACCTGTACAACAGTGTTTGAAATGCGCTTTTTACAGAGATCAGTCTGTAAATTCCGGTTAGTTATGCTGATCACATGATGCCATCACACGAACTGTTTGATTTTTCTGATGCCTGTAATGTTGGCGTTTTGTTGACACTGTTATAGAGGTTGTAATTATATTATTTGTTTTAGCACTGAGGTCACAGTGGTTGTAGTGCTGAGCTCCATCACATCTGAGGGAGCTGTTTGGAAAACGTGAGAAGAAACATTTTTAAAAAGCACAAATAAATGTTCAGTAATGTAGTCCGCACATCATCACCTTTAATCGTAGAACTAAATATACATATCTGTCAATGTCAATAAGAAATAAAAGCTGAATATGGAAGAAGCGCAATAGATTTATGCAGATGTACCTAATAATGTGACCACTTGTTTAAAATATGTATGTTATGACTGTAATGTAATAAAGGCTAGTTCAGCAGCTCAAAAGGGTATGACATGCTTATGAAAAACGTGCACTTTTTAACCAAAGTGGACTCACTTGTTGACCATGTTCCGCTTCTGAAGGATCTTGTAGACCTCCGCTGAAGTCTGAGGGCCCTGAAGCTTCTGCCCGTTCAGCATTTCCGCCTCCAGTTCAGCAATGGACTGAAGAAACAAAAGTTCTGATGATGCTTATTCTACACATCTTTACTTCATCGCTCATAGCAGTTAAAACATCTATTTTACTCGAGTTCTTCATCTGTGGCCTTTCTTCAGTGCAAACTGATTCGACCTGAATCACAATCGCGTCCGACTCACTTTGGACGTTGTCACAAAGGCCTCGGCAACTTTGCGGTTTCGTCCTCCGTAGCAGGTGGTGATGAGGTCGGCCACGCCGCAGCTCTCCAGGAACGTGGGGGAGCTCACGGGGCCTTTGCAGAACAGCTTGGCGAAGGCGATCATTTCCATCAGACCGAGCCTGATCACAGCCGCTTTGGTGTTGTCGCCACAGTTGAGACCGTCGCAGAATCCGGCACCTACTGCCACGATATTCTGTGCAACAGAGAGGACAGTGTTTTCCTCTGAACTCCAAACGCAAACCTTCTGGAATGAAACCTGAGCTGAACTTTAACAGAGGACAACCTTAAGTTACCTTTAAGGCTCCGCACAGCTCCACCGTGTCACTCTCACGGACGACGGTGATGCGAAAGTTGGGAGTCTGCAGCAGCTCTTTGAAGATGTGGCCGTTTGCATCATTTTTTGCCCCTGTAGTCAATGCAGTTTATTAAAATGAATAAGAAGCGACTCTGCAGACGTCACTTAATGCCTAAAACTTTAGTGAATTTTTCCAGCTCGAAGTCAAAAAACTAAAAAAAATCTTGTCTAACCAATGGTGGTTTCACAGAACTTCTCATCTGCGACCTCGTTGGCGATGTTGGCCCCCATCAGGACGCTGACGTCGATCTCCAGTTTTTCTCGGATGATGTCCGAGATGAGCTTCAGGCCGTCCGGTCCCTCATCGACACCCTGGGTGATCAGAAAGAGTGTCTGAGGTTTTGCGTTACGCTTAAGAAATACTCTGATAGTTTCTCTGTGTTGCCCAACTACAACATCTCATGACCGTGTAACCACAGAAAAATAAGAACAAGGTCTGGTGACAAGTTTCCCCATTTATGCGGTCAGGAAATCTGAGAAAAGAGCTGAAGAAAAAGCAGATCATACTTTGATGAGCGATATGCCGATGGCTCCCTCGGGGATGTGAGGCTTCATCTGATCACAGAGTTTGCCGATGAACTGGTGTGGGACCACAAAGACCAGGATCTTGGCTCCCTTCGCGGCCTCCGTGATGTCAGGGACGGCAATCTAATGACACAAAAACCACAAAGTTAGTCCTCACACTGTGTCGGCTCATAGAAAGGTTGGGTGCCCATTGACTATTATCAGAAATACATTTTACAGCGAGCACAGGTCATTTTATAGAAATTTAAATTTAAATTAAAAACTAGAAAATCACGCCCCTGAGATTTGACCAGAGAAAGGATGTTACAAAAACAATCACACTATGACCAAATAAATACAGAAAAAAATCATTGCAATCATTTTACTATGTGCTTTGGCGATCAGACTTTCCCCTGAGTGAAACACACTAGAACCTTTTATAGATGTGACTGATGACACACACCTCAAAGGGTCAAAGTTGAGTCATCTTATCTCAAGTGCCTGTTGACACAAGAGCTGAATTCAAACGATAAGGCTGCCCGTTAACAACGTACCACGTTCTTGGGCAGCTTGTGGCCCGGCAGATATTTGACGTTTTCGTGCTCCGTGTTGATGACCTCCGTCAGTTTCCTCCCGTCGATCATTTCTTCGTACACCCACATGCTGACGATGGGGTCGAAGCGGTTGGACGCCTTGACATTGTGCCCGATGATCTTGGCAATGGACGAACCCCTGCAAAGAGCGAAATCACACGGTCCGTGAAACACACTCCAACGAAGGAGGCAGAACCACGAGAAGCTGCAGACCAGCTCATCAAGCATCAGTTTGAGTAGAAAGTGGGAAAAACTGTAAGTGTGCAGGACAGGGAGGAAACATTCATGCACAGTGGGTTATGAATGTGATCATCTCACTGATGGATCAGTACTGGCATAAACCTCGCAGAACATTAATTCAGACTTTCAGAATAACCCCGGTTCGTGTTGCAGCCTGTTGCCCTGTCAAAATAAAAGCGTGTTTGCACACGCCGAGCAGCAGACCGTTCTTTTTTTTTGCCCTCTTTGTCGACGCGTTACGGTAAAAATGCTCCAAGAAAGTGGTCGGTGCGTTCAAGTCCAAAAAGGACGTAATCTGTCTAAAAGATGCACGGGAACGGACTGACACGGTACCAGTTTCCAGATCCAACGATGCACACTTTCTTTCCGGGCATTTTTGAACGCGCTCTCTGCTCGGTTGATCGGATCCCGTTCCTCCGCTGCCCCTCAACAATAACTTCCTCATACGCCCTGAATTAATGTTACAACTTCAGATTTACTCCACCCCTCGCTCGCTGGCTGCGGATGCACGTCTTCTGCTGACAAAGGTGGAAATCCTTAATAACTTATGTTCGATAATAATCATCGGACACGTTTTTTTTTGTTTTGCTTTTTTAAACGTACTCACATCTATTTACAATATGTGACTTATTTTATAAAACAGAATAAATGTAAAAAAAAAAAAAAAAATTAAGTCCTGATGTAGAGTGCATTAATGTTTTATGTGTCATCCATTATTAAAAGTTGGATGGAAATAAAAGGACGGACCGGTTACCGCAACATTTCAGGTCCTACCAACAAAGACAAAAACCCAACGGGAGCGCGCTTAGTGACGTTTCCGGTTAGGTTGTTTTTACAAAATAAGGTTTAAGCATTTTGTAACGATATGAACCTCCCCGTTAACCACACACACACACACACACAACAAATAAAAAATACAGACAGTTTTCCATATGTAAAAAGTTAAAAGGTAATTCTCTTTTTCTGGCGATAGGGATGTAATAAATAATACATTAAATTAAGCTCATTTTGCAAACCGTAAACACTGGGTTTATTCAGTTCCATTTTCTACAATGTGTATGAATAGATTATTATATGGGGCTAACAGCTGTATGTAATGTCATTAAAAAGTAGGTTCAAATAGATATTTCTTTAGTTCCTAACTGCACAATGCTGAAAGCCATAAACAAAAGAAAAAATATATCTAGCCTCCATTAACTTTTTTACCACTTTAATACTGATTTTTAATTAATTAAATATTTATTTTTGTTCCGTATTCGGTTTTGGTAGACTCGCGTGACATTTATCTTTTTTATTTTTTATTATTAATCAAACACGGAAGTCTGCTCTGGCGTGAGTGAGTCACATGACCGTGCTCCTACCAAAGCAGTAAATATCAGGCGAGCTAGCAGCTACACGCCGTGTAGCTAGTCCCTGGGTCGGAACCAGAAACTATGTCTTACCGCGGGTTGTTCAGCGTAGGTGGTTAACAGTCCGGCGTGTGTGGGGCGTGAGCTCACAAGACATGAGCTCCGTGTTTTGAAGGAGGCTCGGGCACTTTATTTAAACCTTTGGTGAGTTAGCTTAGCCAGCTCCCCTGGTTAGCTCGAGGCTAGCAGGCTAAGTTAGCATCGAACAGTGCGTTTCGTTGACTGTGACTATGCAAGGGGAAACCACGGCAGTACGCATCACGGACACCGAAGGCAAGCTGGATGCGTTTCCCCAGAACAGGACCCCAGGCTCGGGGAGAGCAGGTGCCAAAAGCTGGCAATACAGGTGGGTGGCTACTGGCCCTGCTAACGCTCCAACATTTGGGTTCAGTGAGTCACCAGCAGCCTAGATGTAATATGCAAGTTATGCAGTTTTGTAGCAAATGACGTGTGTGTTTGAAATGTTCAGTGATTGACGAGAATGTAAATGTCACAATGATCATAATAATAATAGTAATAATGGCTTTTAATAACCAGCTAGCTAACTGTGAAATCATATTGCTTGCTGTATTTCAACAAGTGCTCTTTATCTCAATTTGCTTCCTTTGTCGGATGGCAGTGACCACATGGAGAATATTGACGGATACTTGATGAAATACACCAACCTGGTGACTGGGTGGCAGTACAGGTGAGTTGTTTTAGCTCTGTGTGTCTCAGTCAAAGGTGACAAGAGTCACCCAGGCTATCAGAACTCGCCAGCGGCTTTATTGTGACAGCGTGTGGATTCATTGAGTAAACAAACCGTTGCCACGGTATTTGTTGCTTCCAGGTTCTTTGTCTTAAACAATGAGGCGGGTTTGTTGGAGTACTTCGTCAACGAGCAGTCACGACCCCAGAAGCCTCGTGGCATGCTCCCCCTGGCAGGAGCCGTCATCTCCCCCAGCGATGAGGACTCGCATACCTTCACTGTCAACGCCATCAGCGGGGAGCAGTACAAGTTGAGAGGTGGGTTTCATTTTGAAATGTATATTTGTCACCTTAGCTCCTTACAGCCCCCCTCCTTACAGTTGCGTGCTCCTCTTCCCCCCTAACGCTGCTCGTCAGCGCCGTTTCTCACTCGGACTTACGGTCATCTCCATACATCAGCTTCATGGAGTATTGATCTGGATGTGTTCCATTATCTGCTGCCGGTGAGGCAGAGGCTTTTGCCAATCGATGCTGAGTAAGATCCTCCTAACGTGACCGTAACACCCCCTTGCTCTCTTGTTTTTCCTCTGTGTGTATCTCAGCCACCGATGCCAAGGAGCGGCAGCACTGGGTGAGCAGACTCCAGATCTGCACACAGCATCACACAGAGGCCATGGGAAAGGTAAGACAAGTGTGTTGGCCGTGCATTCGAGTGTGTGCACGGATTACTCATGCTTTGTACTGATTTTTCATTATGTAACCTTGGTGATGTAAACACACATGATGAAATGAACTCATTTATATAAATCAAATAATAATTCAAAGGAGTGAACTATTATTATTATAGTTATTATCAAATTAAATGATGAGATCAATATAAATGTGAGCTTGTTTTTCCCTTCTCACATGATAAATCTGAATTTCAACAACACTGAAGCTCTGAAATCTGTGGAGCTGTGAAATATTAACGTTGATGTAAAAATGGATCCGGTTGCAGCAGAGTACTCTCACCATAGTATTACTGCTTTTGATCCTAATGATGATATTGATTTGCTTCCCTTTTTACTGTTCTTAAGTTACTTAAATCACTCCTTGTCTCCTTGCCATTCTACTTCTTTTCCCCATCTCTCAGTAAAAATAATCTTTAAAGGCATGACTCTTAGAAAGTTTTGGTCTTACAGCATATATTTGTTTAAAATGTTGTACTACACTATGCAGAGTAACCCCCACCGAAGTCCAGAACCTACTCTGTGGCATCTCAAGGCAGCGGCAGCTCGCCCATGTCTCTGCGCCGGCCCAGCCAAAACCCTGCCTCCGTATTCGGCTGGTCGCAGGTCCACAAAGGCGCCTCACTCTATTCCAGCAAGAGGTCTCTGCTGCCAGACCACCTGAATGATGCCAGAGAGGTACAACAACCAGGGGTGCACTGCTGGGATGACTCAGGCTAGGTTGACTCATGTTGGTGCTCGGAACAGTGTTTGCACTTATCCATCGACTTGCTATAGCCAAGAGAAACAAGTACAACATCTTTGAGCTTGCATCATTACACTTCCTGTTAGCCACCACACTCAGTCTAGTCCGGATGTTGCAGGATAAAAGATTGACACAAGCAAAATTGGACTAGGCAGTTTCTGCCAAATCTGCACTCATTCTTTTTGGCAGAAAATCAGCATGTGATCAACTCAAAATGCTGATAGATTCTGACCAGCAGATTGGATGTGACTTATCCTTCTTCTGATGTGATTGATGGATAAATGGCATCATAAAACTACTAAACTTCCAGTGGTAAATATTAGATGTGTAAGAGTTGTAGTAGGATTTAAGTCTATTTAGATCCAAGTTGTGAATTCTTCATGTTGACTCATTTGTCCACAAGAGGGCGCCATTGTCTTTGTCATCAGTGCAGCTGCACAGTTTGGCTCAATTAAAGACTTAATGTATTTCAGAAGTTAAATGATGATATGTCTGAGGAATCTGGCAGGCAGGCACATTTAAATCTTATCCTTTATAACATGGATGTTATGCTCAGAGAAAAGGTTAAAAGTTTCTACTGACCTTAACCGAAATCCACAACAGCACGTGCAAAGATAAAGCTAATTTAAGCCCAAATAACCCCAGTGTACATTTGAACTCCCTCCAGATGATGAGCCAGGCCCAGGGCCAGCACCGAGACCTGATTCAGAGCATTGAGGGCCTGTCTGCAGCCCCCGGCCTCTCTCCTTTAGACCCAGATCTGCTGATGCTCAAGGCAACTTCCATGGCCACCATGAACTGCCTCAACGAGTGCCTGCACATCCTGCATCTGCAGCAGGTGGCCAGGCAGAGAGGCTCCCTGGGAGGTCAGTGGAGGGGGGATGGTGGGTGGCTTTCAGCAGCTAATGGCTAATCTTCTTTAAGAAGCACAAAAGAGCAAATGCATGCCTGATTTTACCTTAGATGAAATAAGTATTTCTTATCTTAGACTTCAGATTTAGCTTTGGAAATGTGTTTTTTCTAAGAGCATTTGAAATGACAGACTGTCTGTTTGCCACAGTTCCTCAAATCATAGTCCTGCACATGCAGGTGGTCACCCAGACTAGACCAGCAGTTTGTGCTGGCTGGACAGTGGAATTATTTTGCATTATTAATAGGGGAACTGTGCCTATTCTTACCACCTGTCTCGAATGTAATTAGATCTCGGATGGTTAAAATATCCATCAGCGACACTTTGAGGCCACGATTCACCTTCAGTGCAGACAAACATAAAGGGAAGCATTGGCGGGAAACTTACAGTAAAATGTTGAGGTTACTGATGTTTCGGCCATCTCTGCTCAGGATAATTGGAAATGGGAAAACATCCAGATGATGGCCAACTTTTTCACAGCGTATCTCATTACTTGATGTATATTTCATTGGGCCAGGCTCATTGCAGGAGCCAATCAGATTCCGTTGTCTGACAAGGTGAATTTAAATGAGTGCTGCCCACCTTGAAACATACATAGAAAAATGCCCACGCTATGCTGAGAGGCTTTAGCCAATCAGAGTTTGAAGATGCTTCCTGTTGGTGGGGCCAGGGTATCCCGATACTCTGTTCGTCTGCAGCGTAGGGTTTCACTCGTTTGGTTCGGGGCAGCTGTCAAGAGTGGCCATATGTTCTGTGAGCGGGCAGTTGTGGGATGTTCTGTGGTGAATGGTAGGCAAAGGTAGAGCAACGTACTGCGTGTTTGTGTGTGAGTGTGTGAGAGGTTCTGGGAGGGAGGGGGGATATCACCATGAGCACCTTTGAACCTGCTGCTGTGCGTTCCCCATCCACGGCAGGACCCACCATCGAGTGGCTGGAGCCCAAGCTGCCCGACATCCTGAAGAACGGCAGCAGCCCCCTGGGCAACTTCGCCACGGGAGAGGGCCCGCTGGAGGGGAGTCAACTGGAGCTCAGCAGCCCCGAGTCCTGCAGCTTCTCCGGGGTAAGACCAAGGGCACGACCCCTCCTGTCCGCCCGGACGCCACAGGAGAAAGTTGCATCAAACAGCTGGCTATCAGGAAGTTGATTTGTAGTTTTTCCCTGAAGTCAGTCGTTAGGTTGAGTTCGGTTTCAAGTTTTTGCTTTTTCTGAAACTGTGCAATCAGTTACATCCTTAGTTCTTTAATTCATTTAAGCGGGTTGTTTATTAATTCACATTCTCCGATGGATCCGTGGTCTTTCAGGAATGGGAGGACATAGATGCAGAAGATGAGCTGGAGGACTCCTTCACAGACAAGGAGGAGGACCTGGGTGCAGTGGAGGAGGAGCGTAGTGTCATCCTACACCTGCTGTCCCAGCTGAAGCTGGGGATGGACCTCACGCGGGTAGGTCGAGTTCCACGTGCTACGGAGAAGCAAAACAAGTCCCATCTCTTGTCCCCTTCAGGTTTTCGCTCAAAACCTTAAACTGTATCTGCAACTGTGGTGTTGTTGTTTTTTTAATCCGTAATCCTTATTAATCCTTAATATATTTGTCTTACACCCTAACCCTCACACAACCAACAGATCCCATCAGAAGTGGGGTTTAATCTCAAACCAATATGTTGGATCAAAAGGATTCTATTATTGATGCAAAATGTTTAAACTTTTACTGGTTCTGGCTTTGCTGGATTTGCTGCTTTTCTTTGGCGTGTGTGATTTTGAAATTCAATATATTTGTAGTTGTGACTGTTGACAAAACCAAACTAGAAAGACGTTACATAATGGAAAAAGTGTGCAGTGACACTGGATTAAAGAGCAGCACTGGTTGGAGCAGGAATCACTGTCAGGGTCTGGTTTTAATCTTATCATGAAGGCTGAGGTTCTTGCTGGGTAATTACTGGCTATGAACACACACACGCAGACATTAAAAGTCGAACCCTGCTTCGACATCCTATCCTCCAGTCTCAGATTGTACTAGTATTTAGATATCCTCCTCTTGGGTTTCTGATTTATCTCATTGATCCAGCGGCTTAACTCTGATCTGGTGGACGCTGTGACCCTGGGGTCATTAACGTCAGATCTGCAGTTGCTCGGTTTACCCTGAAATAAGCACCAGCGGATGTTAAAACGGATCACCGTGTGCTATGTAGGACACCGGGCTGTTGGTTTAAAAAAAACACACAAACACAATCCATCATTTGTCTCCCAGGTGGTCCTCCCCACCTTTATCCTGGAGAAGCGCTCTCTGCTGGAGATGTATGCCGACTTCATGTCGCACCCGGAACTGTTTGTGGCCATCGCCGACGGCAGCAGCCCGGAGGACCGCATGGTCCGATTTGTGGAGTACTACCTCACCTCCTTCCACGAAGGCCGCAAGGGCGCCATCGCCAAGAAGCCCTACAACCCCATCATCGGCGAGACCTTCCACTGCTCCTGGAAGGTGCCCAGGAAACCAGAGGCCTCCAGGGAGTCCCCACAGGGAAGCCCCGACCCAGCCGCCTCCCAGGAGCCCTACCAAGTGCGCTTTGTGGCAGAGCAGGTGTCCCATCACCCGCCTGTGTCCGGTTTCTACGCTGAGTGCCAGGAGAGGCGGATGTGTGTAAACACGCACGTGTGGACCAAGAGCAAGTTCATGGGGATGTCCATCGGGGTCTCCATGATAGGCGAAGGTAAGCCAGCGTGGTTTCTGTCCTCATGAAAAAATACTACTAATAATCATAATCCTCCATGGCCTTTGTCACGGTGAGGAAAAGACCGTGGGACGTTCTGCACCAGTCCTGAGATGTTTCTGTCTTTAATCTCCTGCCAGGATGTTTGCATTTGCTGGAGCATGAAGAGGAGTACACCTTCACGCTGCCCTGTGCGTACGCTCGCTCCATCCTCACTGTTCCCTGGGTGGAGCTGGGTGGCAAAATCAACATCGCTTGCGTCAAATCGGGCTACTCGGCAGTCATCACTTTCCAGACAAAACCCTTTTACGGTGGCAAACTACACAAGTAAGTTCCTCCTCTGGTAGAAATGAGTTTCAGTGTTTGTCCCCAACCCTTTTTTTTTTTTTTTTTTTTTTTTGGTTATTTTTAGTGACAGGAGAATTTACAAAACTGTAGTGAAGCTGTGCTTTTGTTCACTAAAATGTAGGGTAACGGCAGAGGTGAAGCACAACCCTACCAACGCGGTGGTGTGTCGTGTGCAGGGCGAGTGGAACGGCGTCTTGGAGTTCAGCTACACCAGCGGAGAGACGAGGGTGGTCGACGTCACCAAGCTGCCCGTTACGAGGAAGCACGTCAGGCCGATCGAGAAGCAGGGACCGACCGAATCCAGGTGTGAAGAGGCTGAGTTTCTGTGATGCCTGTCATCAAAGTTCAAAACCCCGTCACGCTAGTTGCAGGCTTGTGTCTGATTGTCGTTTGTCGGTTGTGGTCCAGGCGCCTGTGGCAGCACGTGACCGAGTCCCTGCGGCAAAAGGACATCGACAAAGCCACAGAACACAAGAGGATTCTGGAGGAGAGGCAGCGGACAGAGGAGAGGCACCGCGCAGAGACGGAGACTCCCTGGAGGACCAGATACTTTGACAGAGAGGTGAGCTCAACGTATTTCCAGCCACGCGGCTCCTTTCCCATCATCGATTTCTGGTGCCACAGTCGACTCTTAGTCCATTTATTACAGTACAACTGTCAGGCTGGAGCACGTCCCGGGTAGGAAACGGCAACGCAGGCCGCTAATGAGGACGTGAGAACAAAGTCGTCTGTGCTGACTGAATAAACTTTGAGTCCTGCTGCGGCTTCTCTGTTTCAGAGTGTTCTCACCTTTCACTTAAGCTGTTTTAGATTTCCAAAGATCCTTCCAGTGGTTAATAAACACTTGTGTTAACGTGGAATCAAATGATTCATGTACTGACCACCGTTGTCTCTCGTCCTGCAGGGTGAGGGCTGGATCTATCACAAACCACTTTGGAAAAACTCTGCGTTGAAACCCTAGTTTCTTTGAGCTGCATCTTGGATTGGGTTTTTTGGGGGGGAGATTGTAGAATTGGCAATGTGTTTGTCACACACGCACGGTTCTGAAGCGAGAGCATGACCTGCACTGACGTACAGACGAATGGGGAGAAGGACCGAGCGGCCGCATGACCGGAGGGGTTCTTGAATCTTGCTCATAATGTTCCACGAAGCCTCGAAGTACAAGCTTTTGTACTTGTGATCTGTTTTTTTTTTTCATATATAATCCAATGTCAATGAAAACATATTCTTGTACAAGTAATAATACTGTAAGTACACCGCCTTAAGATTGTTTGGGTTCTGCTGATTCATCTGGATTTTTTTCCCTTTTCTTTTTAATCTGTGGTTGAACTTTTCCTAAAATAAGATCAAACTTAAAAACCCTAATTAATTATTAACTCCACTATGTGATTCTGAGAATATCAACGTAAAGCTGCTGTTTTCCGTCTCGATTCATGCGAAAGTCAAGAACAGTTTCCAACACTAAAATCAGAAGCCACTTCCACTGTCACGGACGTTTACGTGCACACAACAGTCCGAGATGTTTGTCTTTAGTTTGTACACGGCACCACATTGTACAGGGAGTTTCAACACGGCTCAAGTGGTTCCGCGACAACCCTGGTGTCGCGACCCTTTAATCGAAGTCAGTTGTGTGCATTAAGACGCAGTTGTGACGCGTGTGAAGTCAGTGCAGATTAACTCTAAATGTGTTTGGTTCTCGTTCGACGCCCCACTGTATTAAATAAGGCTGATATCGGCATGTTCACCACATTTTAAATCACGAAACGACTCTGTGTTCACACTGGTTGCAGCGAGTTGGACCACTGTCAGAGCTTTTAACCAAACCTGCTTGTTTTGTAATGGTAATAAAAATTAATTTTTTAAATGTGTGTTTAACCCCAATCATGTGCTTTAACTGCTCTGATTTTCAGAGCTTTTTTTCCACCTATAGAAAAACTAACAGTGTTGATTTGTTTTTGGATTACTTCCAACTGACAGTAACAGACCCGTAACAAGCCTCGTCCTGTTCGGTTTCGTTTTTCCCTCGCTCCCAAATCTTCCCAGCATCGTTTTTTCCACAGAGAGGAGAAATCCACCCTGCCATTGATAAGCTACTCCCTCCACGTCTTTGGTGCCTTACGCAAACTCTTTCTGTGCGTCTTCCGGTTAAGGAGCGCGTCACTTTCTTCAGTTGTTTTAGCCGACTGATGCCGTGGCGGATGTATTCCTCGTGTTTGCGTGGTTTGATTTTAAGAATCGGTGCTCGATGTCGAGAGATGCCGACTGAGCACTTTTTTATTCTGGGTTTTGGCATTTTTCCTGGTCCTGAATTGTGCTGGATGTCTTGCTGACCTATGAAATGCACTGACATTGAAGGAAGCCTGATGTTGTAAAAACATGGATGTGTGTGATGATTATGATAATAAAATGAGTTGTGTATCAGTTGGACAGTGTTACGAGTTTTCCTGCCAAAGTAACCTATCATGCATTTGTCTAGCCTATGACATCATTAAAAATGTTTTGTCAAACAAAAAAAAACTGGATGTGTAAATATGAGAGAATCAACAAGGAGATGCATACAAATCAGTTTTATCCTAACACATTCTAATTTCCCCACAGCACCACTGCCATGATTTCCTCTTAAAAAGCTAAAGTGCTGTTGTCGTGTGCTGATTAAGATGCATTAAATGTGCACTAAATGCAAAAGGTTCCGTTCCCCCAGAATCATTCAGTGTGTTGGATAGAATATGTGTCTTGGACAACAGATGGCGCCTGCCCTCTATCCAAAGAGTCCGGCCCTGCTCTGCGTTTGTCAGCTGTGAATGCGGGTGAAGACTGGAGCAGTAACGGCGACGCGCGACATCCTCTGCAAGACAATGTTGTTTCCGAGCATGTGAGCAGAGCTGCAGGCTCTCGCTGACCTTCACAGTCACCAGTGGAACACGCTGCTGCCGTATTTTGTCTTTGTGTTGAGCCTCAATCGCAGGCTTTTCTTCCTTCTTTCTTAACGCCCTTTATTCCCGTTCCGGGTCTTTATTCCCTCTTTCATGGGGAAAACAAAAGGATGGAAGTGGGGAGTAGAGGAATCCTGGGCGAGGGCTGAGGGGAAAGGGCAGGTCGACAGACTGAAATATCACAGCTTGCCCAGGGCCTTGTCATCTTCTCTGATGCTCCGAGGGAGTTTGTGACAATTTGTTGGGGGGGGAGTTACTGAGGGACAGAGGGAGGGCGGCTGCCAGCGAGAAGTCGCCAGGGAACAAGATCGATCAAGTGCCTTTGCGTGAATCACTGACTGAGGCTAAATTCTCTCCTTTAATGTCCGGCCTCTTTGAAGGAAGCCGGGCTCCCAGTGTTGGGCCAAAGTCCTGCAGGTGCTGGAGGATCTCATTCCGAGTTAATGAGATTTTAATCCGTATATAACAGGCCCCTCCGCGGTGACATTTAAAGAAGTCATTAAGTGGTGATGGGTGAGAACGAGGGGGCCGCGCTGAGGGTAAATTATGTCTTTGCTTTTTGCCTGAATGTTCTACAAAAATGTAGTTTGAGCTCAGAGAATGACGCTGTGGACGAGGCGAGAGAACATTTGCACAGGTCAAGACCGACACAGGTAATTCGGGCCTTGACGTTTCCTGCTAACGAGCTTTTGGCCCACTTCCTGTTTGACACGCGGACCATTCACCTGCAGCCAACAACTGGTTTACTTACTGGATATCGAGACGTCACAACTGGAGGAGTTTGGATATACACCAGCTCTGTATTTTGTAGTTGTAGCAAGTCTCTAAGTCAAGACCAGCAAGTTTCAAATCAAGTCCAAGTCCAGAGCTTTACTGTATTGTCTCATCAACCTGTGATCAGGGAAGACGTCTCGTTCTGTCTTCCTCCACACGTTTGTTACATATAAATTCATTGTCAAAGTTTTAATGTTTTGGCAGAAGGTGGAGAACAAGTCCAACTGTCATGACAAAGGGCTAAAGTCCAAGGGACGTCACGAGGCCTTGCCGTCTTTTATGACTTTATCAGTTCAATTCTGTGTGAATCTGTCTAGCTGGAGTCCAAGTCATGTGACTCGAGCCCCTGGTTCTGGTAATGTGGCATTTGTCTGGTCACTGTATGAAATATTCTGATGTATTCATAGTTTTCTGTTGTGCAGCTGAAAACTTAAAAATAATTACGTCAAATGTTCTGGTTTTCTGTTGTGTCCCCTCAGCTGCTTCTCTTTTTTGTGAGACGTGTTAAAAAAAATGCGTGTTAACATCTCAACATAACACAAGCCACTGTCACTGCACGTGTGCTCCACTATTTCGAAGCTACACTCCACGTAACGAACAATAATTTTATTTATATTTCAACCAACCCGTGACTCACAGTGTGAAACGATGCGTTGTTGTCAGGCAGACGTACACCACGGGACCATCAGTCTGATGGGGAGACACTTCCTGGACAGCCTTGGTAATCTCCGCCTGTCTGTCGTGGCACCAGCTGCGAGACACTTTAAAACAACAATGTTTTACAGGCAAAACGAGATTCTTTGCTCCGTTTATGTTAATTTCCATTTTGGTGCAGGAGGTTGGACGACGCTTCCCTCCGTGTTTGGGTTGATTGGCAGGTTGCCATTGAAATGCGGCTGAAAGAGCTTCCTGTCCACACAAAGATGGGCCCGAAGCCCGTGAGTGACCCAGGTAAATGTCAGAACACCTCTGCAGAATGGTTTTTTGTCTGGACAGAGGAGGTTCAGGAGTGGCCCCGAAAGGTCTGAACCATTATTCCACCCCACAAAGAGGTTTTTTACGAGGTCACCAGCCTCTTACGTCCACTCAACGCAGTCTTCTTCAGTCCTGTCCAAGTGTCAGACAGAGCTCTGGAGATTGCATTTGAAACTTTGGGTCATTTTAATGAATCATTAATTAAAAACAGCCTCCTTCCTTAATGATTGTCACTTGCAACTAAAGGCACAACCAGCACCAAATAACACGAGTCCAAGCAGCTCCCACCTGCCCTCTGCCATATCAATATTTGAACTCTTCCGTCATTGCAAGAGGTCGATGTGATTAATTTCCTGAGCCGTCAGTTAATTATCAACTTATTTACCATAATTATTGGCCGAACAAGTGCAGATTTGCCGAGCTGTTGTGGGGCCGCGTGGTCCCAGCGCTCTTCCTCGCAGCTCTAATTAAAGCCAATCAAAACATCATTATTTTGAGGCAACTTGTTTGTGGAAACCGGAGGGAATGGCTGATAACTTCCACTTCTAAAAATTCTAATTACTAACGCCGACACTTGAGCTCACGCACGCGAGGCACGGCCGGATTAGACGGGGAGGAGGGTCACCCAAATAAAACATACCATCTAACGTCAACCTGTGGCTTCCTGCTTCCTGTTGATCTCTGTGGCTCAGCTCACAAATATATATAATCCCATTTCAAAACATCAATTCAAAGAATTTCCAAAACTGCTCCCCTGAACCAAACATGCGCACCGTGTTTTTTATATAGTTTGTCATACTAGAATTTTGCAGCACTTGCACGGAGGCAGATTATCACGTCTTCCCAAATGTTACCAATGGTTTAAAAACCACAGTAAATAAGTTGCGTATTTGGCATTTCTCACATTAACACATTATTAATAATCTACAGTTAATTATAGATGTTTAAAACCTTTTCAAATAATTTTAATTCGTTAAATTTTTCTTTCTAAATGTGCCCACCTCTGTTAAGCTTGTGGCCACCCCAATAAAAAAAAATTCATTACATTCGCCGCTGCACATTTTTCAGATTAAAAGAAGGTTTATCTGAATTTTTATACATTCACCAACTAAAAATACACTGGAATCAACAATAATACAATTACAACTACCATTTTCACGTTAGTTTTGAAAATATTCCTGTCTGGTGGTGTTTTTTTGCAGCATTATCCAGGTAATTCAGAGAAAAATCCGATGAAATTGAGGCATTTGGACGCCTTTGGAATTAAGGAAAAGACAAGTGAGCGGACAATAGTTAGACAGTAGTGTTGTCCTCACACTTTTCAATTAATGTGCAGCAGACACCTCGGTGTGACTGGCACCGCCGTCCTAATCCTCCAGAGGCCAAAAAAAAGGAGCTCCAGTGCTCATATGCCAACCAGATTTGTCCTATTAGTCATTACAGTTAATTGCTTCCCTGTTCTCCCAGCCTCTGCCAGGAAGTGTCTCCGCTGCAGATTGTTATACGAGCGCAGGACTTAAAGCTGTCATTCAAATCTCAGGCTGACCTTTAGCGAGGAAAGGCTGTTTTTCACCCAGTTCGCAGGGATGACGTTTAGTGTGTGTGTGCGTGTGTGTGTGTGTGCGTGTGTGTGTGTGTGCACTTGAGTCTCCTTGCGAGAACTGATCTGAGGGAGGAGTTATTGAGCAGATGCGATCTGAGCCAGTGTTTTTACAATTACAGAAAGGTAACAGTTAATGGGAAAGGAAATCTCCTCCCGCACTGTAACACAGAGAGCGCAGAGTTTCTGCAAAAAAACATCCAGATCAGGTTGGAATTAGAGGAAAACTAAGATCCGTCATTATGAGCGGTCAGTTAACAGCTGTCAGTGAAATGTAAGAGCTTTCAAAATGCTTTACGGGTTTACATTTGTGTACAACGAACAAGATTTTTGGAAAAGACATTAAAACAAAGGGATCGATTCATTTTTTTCCCCAAGAACCCACATTTACAGTGTTATAAAACAGAGAGAATATGCAAATACTCACATTTAAGGTCATTCTCAGCTGATTTGTTTAATTATTTCAATGGTGCCTTGTTGTTGTCTGTATATTAAACAATCAAATTTGTAAATAATTTGACAAGAAAACAGCATTAAGGAAAAAACACACTGCTCATACAGTGAACAAGTTTTCTTTCGCTCACATGGAACCATCTCTCCACTGCTATGACACTGGGTATGAATGATGTTCACAAGACACACACACACACACACACACACACACACACACACACACACACACACACACACACACACACAGGTTTGCAAGCAACCAGATCCATTTAATTAGATAACTGCTTTGTGATGTTGTTGTTTTTTACCTGTAGACTGACTCACAGAGATCTTACATAAAGAAGAGGGAACATGATTCTCTTTGAGTGTGGATGGAGCTGTAATTTCACCCAAAGCAGACGGACAAACATCAGGACAGACGTCGTGGAGCTAATTGGCAGGTTGCTGATTCATCGTTGTGGAGGTTTTGCAGTGCACACTGATACACAACACGTCAGTGTGATTCTGTTTACTGAGATAGAAAATCTCAACATCATGGTAAAATTAATCTTTACATAAAGGCGACAAAGGCACAGACGTCTCACACACACACACACACACACACACACACACACTCCTTTAATGATATAAAACCTTTAACAGAACTAAGAAAGAGTTGGTGCCATGTTGGAGGAATGTCAACCAGAAGTAATCTAATAATTTATCCTGTAACTTCTAGTGTTTATGATGGTCAAAAGATTAAAAACGTTAAAAGGTACAAAAAAAACGTTGGATTTTAACACGTATAAAGAAAGTGGTAAGTAATCTTGCCACGTTAGTAATGCCCATAACCCGACGGCTGGCGCTCAGAAGTGTGACGGCTGAGTGTGGTCCACTTCAAACCAGTGCGAAAAGCCAACGCACAAATACAGTGCGACACAAAACACGCCGATGCCAAAAACCTCAGTCTTGCCTCCAACATGGCAGCTCGTCTTTTACAACAAGCCTGTGCGCTTACAAATAATAAACAGTGACGGTTAAATACTCTTCTTTATATTCTAACCTATAAATATCTTTACATTCTCAACATCGTTTCCTGTACTGGTTTAACGTGGGTCGTAGAAAAAAGGGTAAACGCTGTTAGATGTTAGGCACATCAAGGCACAGACCACACATTCACACAGTGCACCGTTTCCATCCACCAGGGGAAATAACATCATCACCGCACGCAGAACGATCCATCGTTCTGCTGCCATCAGACAGACTATGTGTGCGTTAATACAGCAGTTACACGTCAGAGTGACTGTTCTCTCGATACGCTTTGCAGCGAATCGAAGAACACGAAGAAAAGTGGACAGAACAGAACAATTGTGCTGATTTAAAAGTATCAGAGAAAAGTGAGACTACAGCTGGAAAACCTTCGTATGTGGCGTAAACCTCCGTGTCAGTGGCAGGACGCTGGTAGTGCGACAGTGGACAGGAAGCCTGATCAGTGTGTTACCCAGAAACAACAGAGAAATGATCGGCCAGGCTTTAGTTCCGAGGTACATTATTTATAGGACGTTTCCTGGAAAGACAAACTGTTCAGGAAATAGGTTTAAGAGCTTCTTCAAAGGGCAGCTGGACGTGTGTCTTTGTTGCGCAGAAGGACAAACTTTATGCTGTAAAATATCTTAGCGTGGCCCACGCAGACCGTCTGGAAACAAGCGGAATCAGTGAGCGAGGCTCTGATTGTTTCGTCTGTGATGAATGATTACAGGCCCCAGTGGAGTGATTTCTGCACAGGCGCGAGTGTAAATTTAAAGGAATCAGGTAATGCTGGACAGAACCAGGCTCTGCCATCAGGCTTTCCTCATTCCACTCATTGCATGTGTTTACCCACAGTACTGTGGAAAATGTCTAGGCAGGTGTGAACAAATGCTGTGAACAAAGACGAAAGTGTTACACTTTTATTTTGCAATGAATGAACAAAAGGGAAATCTAAATCAAATCAATATTTGGTGTGACCTGCCCTCTGCCTTCTTCGAGGTTAACTTGGACACGGTTCTTGAAGGAACACCTGCCTAAAACTTTTGCACAGTACTAGACTTTTCTAACAAATCTAACAAACCTCTGACACACAACTATGTGAGATTTGCACCCTGATAACTGGGTTTAATCTTCCAAACATGGTTTTCAACACTGTGTATTTCTGGATGTTTTGCCAACATAATATTCACAATAATTTTATGTTCTCGGGCTAAAATCTTTTTTAAATTCTATTTGACATGCTGCCTGGTGTCTGCTGTTGATGCGGTCCTTGACTTTAAGCATTAAGGAGCTCTTAACAGCACACAACTTTCTCTTAGGGGTGATTATTTCCAGGAATCAGGGCCTAACAACCTCTCAGGGTTTTAATGTCAATTTCCCCCGTAAATCCAACAGCTCTTTCCAGGAAACACCTCGGGACTAATGAAGAAATCATGCACCTGTAGAATGAGGCAGGATCTGAAGCTCAGGTCCATTAGGGCAAAGCTTTTCGGACAGTATTTACACAACAATCGGTGTCCTGTTAGAAATGATCGACGTATAAAAAAGCAGCAACGTTAATGTCACGATTACAATATCAAAAGCTTGTTTAAAAGACGTTATAAAACTGTGCGTTGTGGGACATCAGAGGCCAACAGATCTACTGTCTGACAGCTTCAATCATTAGATACCATCTCACCTGAAACACACTGACAAGTGCTGCCAGGCTTCACTTGATTTGGCGAAATTCATCAAGCCGTGGGCCTGATTGCGATATTGTCATTCAAATAGCTCCTTGTGTGAAATTAGACTCTTTCCATCGATTTTCCCTCCTTCGGCAGTGCGGACCGAGGTTTCCTTAGACTCCACCCCCGCTGCGGTCCACCGTCACCGGTCCCCTCATGTCCAGAGTTTCCTCCGCCGTTTTCATCAGGATGGCCAGGCGGCTGTCCGACACTTGGCCCTTCTTCACGGCGCTCATCAGCTACAGAGGAAACAGCAGAGAGTGAGCGGCAACGTCGGGAAAGGTCGGACGGGAGAGCGAATTCCAAATCCTGCTTACAACTTTACACAGCTGATTTCAGGGAGGCATCTCCTTTGTGACCACTCAACAAATATTCAGCAGGTTCCTTTTCCTGTTTAAACTTTGCTGTCTTGGACACTTGTGTCTCTGAGCGGGAAACAGTAGGATTTTAGTGTCTTATTGTGCTTACGGGTCTTCGCTTTCCTTTCTGTCCACCATGATTCCGTCTTTCCAGCAGTGTGGCTGCAGAGATTGAGGTCACAGGTGTTTTGGAGGGAACTATTTTCAGCAGTGGATGAACACACTGCTCAGTAAAGTCGTAGTATGGTTTTTATATTAGCTTCGTTTTCTAGTAAAGATTAAAAGAGAAACTAAAGTTACAGATTTTGTTTAATTTAAACTAATGAAACCCTTGTTTTAGTTTTCTCTGTAGTTTCCTGAACACACTTTTGACAGAGGGAAGACTCTGTCAAATATTGTAATGCAGACTCTTATTCTTTTGAGCCGACAGTTTTTGTCCCTTCACACATTAAAATGTCAGAAGGCAGCTCCTCGTAAGCTGACAGACTTTCAGCGACTGTCCACTAGAAGACAGACAACGATAAGAGGCCCGGTTCAAAGACTTCGGGCCCGGCAGACTCGCAGCGCAGCAGAGAAGACACTAATGAAGACTAAAGCACTGAGTGTCATCAAGCTTTCCTTTAATGACTCTCTTCTGGACTCGTCGTCAAGTGAGAAAGTAATTTAGCGGCGGACAGACGCGGGAGCTCCAGACACTCTTCAGGCCTCATTACTCAACCCGCTCGCAGACATTCTCCCCTGTAATTAGCCTCATCTGCTCGAACCTGCTGGTTATGGCCGTCTGAGTTAGGACCTCACACCTTCTGTTTGCAGGAATGGACATCCACCGTCCTCACGTTGTAACGACGGGACAGTCTGCGCTACGAGTTCGAGGAGGAATGTGCTGATTTATGTAGCCGATAATAGCGATTACGACTCAACGGAGCAGCTTTTGACGCTGCCACTGCCGCTCTTTGTTGGGTTTTTAGAAATTTCTGGATAAAATATGCAATAAAACGTCAGACTACGTCAAATTTTATAACAATTTCTAAACCATGGGGAAGCGGGAGATATAAAAGGTTAAATCAAATAAATGGCTGTGCAGAAAAAATAGGTTTCTGATGGATTAAAAGCTATAGAAAATGAAAGTGAATATTTTTTGAAATATTTTCTTTACTTGTTTTTTCCTTTGCAAAAACATCTTGATTTCTATTAATAGTTTTCGGAATTTATTATAAACAACAGTTAATACAAGGGCCACATTTTAAACAGCACACTACTGCAAATTTTAGCAGTTAATTCTTGGGTGATGATTGTCTTTGTCTCTTGTGATTTAAACCAAACTATTTCTTAAATCAACTTTAAAAGATCCTTGCGTGGACATGGAAAAGTCTTGGCATTCATAAGCAGTAAATGATTAATAAAAGCAACCATGTGCTTGTAGCAGCTTCAACCTCGGTTGTATTGTGGGTTATTCATAAAAATGTCTGTACACAGCTTGTGAATCCTAAACATGGGGACTTATCGGGGTTTCCTACCTGCAGGAATTCATCAATTTCGACTTGTCCGTTCTTGTTGAGGTCGACCTCATTAAGGATTTCATGGAGCGCGTTTTCATCAATGTGGACATTGATGCTCTGCAGAGGGGGAAAACAGGGCCGGTGATCGAAACAGTGCAGTGCAGGCAGATGTGTAAGAAAGGAAAGAAAATGACACTCACCTCCAGAACTTGCTGGACATCAACGGTGGTGATGAACCCTTTGCTTTCTTTGTCAAATTTGTAGAAGCGTTTCTTGTACCTGTCAGACACGTTAGACTTTGTGTGGACAAAATCTGCAAAAATGCACGTTCAGCACTTGCTGGGAGCCGTCCACAGTAAGAACACTGATCCAAGAGGTTATTCAACAGAATAGGAGCTCAAATAAACGGGTGAAAACTCACCTGACTACTTCCTGGTAGTCCAGGTTGATCTCCGATGTCTTGGTCAGCTGTTCTGAACGAGACCTGTAGCCCATCTCATGGTACAGGAACTTCTTAGCAGCTTCGAGCTCCGCCTGGGTTTCAGAGAAGAACGGGGTCAGCTCGTTGCATCATGTTCCATCACATGAAATGTCAAATGTGTGGTTGAGGACAACAGGGAAAAATGATGTGAGGTGTGGCAGTTTCTCCACCACTGTATGTTACACCTGTGGGCAACTGCAAAGTCAATACAGTGTTGAAAACAAGATCCACTGCTTAAATCTTACACTGTAATGTCAGTGTGTCCTGCAAAACAACAAAACCCAAAGTGAGATCACTTTCCTTTGTGGGGGTTTAACTGTTGTCTTTTAAGGTGTTTCATTTGCCAAAAGTAGCAACCATCACCCGTCCTAGTTTCTCCAAACTCAAGATAAAATCCAATCAGTCCAATCCAATTGATAATTACATATAATGTGAAAATTACAACTGTGTGATTTGTTTTCAAGTTATTTGAAGCTTTACAATAACAATAACACTGTAAAATGCTTTTCTTTCATGTACATGTCAACACTAGGATATCACCTAATCTCTGCCACACACACACGATGCTTTCCCTCTAAAGACATAAAGGGCGTGGGCCTCCCCATTGTGCGCCGGTCAAAGAACGAAACACTGCAGGGACTTCAAAACGCACCAGGGGTCAAAGCTTTATGTGTTTTTTTCCTTTTCCCCTTTTCCGTTTTTACCGTTCTCTGTTCCTGACTCCAGTCAAGCTCTTTCCCCATGATCTGGACGATGCGAGGCAGGGCTTCGTCGGCCGCTTGCACGTTCAGGAAGCCCAGACGCGTGCGTCGGGCGATGACATCAATAGCCGTGCAGGCGTACTCTTTAATTGCGTACAAGACCTGGGAGAGAAGACACACTGTCGAAGCCACAGGACTGAAACACCAACATTTACTAGCGGGTGAGATCGCACTGTACCTCGCTCTCGATGTACGGAAACTCAGACACTAATCGTTTCCCCACGATGGGCCAACGTTTCCCTGTGACCTGAGCCATCTTTGCGACGTCAAACGCCTTCCCACCGTATGTGGAGGCCAGGTGCTGGGCGACCTGGAAAGAAATGGAATATTATACGGGCCTGCACAGAAAACATATATATAGTATACACACTCTCTCTCTCTCTCTCTCTCTTATTTAAAAATATATATAATATCTCTCTTATATTTTTTTATATTTAAAATATAAAAAAAACATAACATATTAGCAAAATATTAATAAAATGTCAGGAAACCAAAAAAACAATACATATATAAAAACATCCGAGAGCTATTCATAAAGAGCCCAATCTTATACATGTAATTTTAATAAAATTCCTAAACTTTACTATGAAATTATTATTATTATTGCCCACAGTACAACCGACATTAACTTCACAAATAAACTATATTGAACACTTATACTTGACTAATCATGCGTCATTCTAGTGATGGTTTGAGTTTCGTCCATTCAGAAATTTACTTTAAGAATAAATTCAACCCAGTTTATCCACATCGGCTTCGTGCACAGTATGAAAATTAGAGGTTAAAACGGGGCAGACTGCAGCTCCTGGTCTTCACGTGATCGATTTCACCTCCACGCACTTAAACGATAAGAGTTGGCGCCACTTTGTCAATGAGGTGTCATATGTTTACCGAACACAAGAGGGCTATTTGCTATTCAGATCGTTGGCTTGCCAATCATGCGAAAGGGCAAATGCTGTCCAAATATCAACAGTGACCTTTTCGGAATATTCCAGAGAACACCGGAGTCGCTGTCGAACGACTCTAATGAGGAGTAAGTATACTGCAGGCGGTCGGTGCACAAGCACTTTTTCTTCATGAAACTGTGTCCTATTGGATTTAATGAAAACGCTTAGGCTAATTATTGGAAAGATGGCATGTAGCTGATGTAAATCAATGTGCCCTTACTTAATGCCATTGATACGTTGTACAGCATGCGGTGCGTGTGTCCAGTCTTTTGTGTAGTAGAAATGTCAGCATTGTTACAGCCGCGACTTTAATGTCAGCTTCACTGCAGCTGCTGGCGAAGGAGGCGGCGAATGTGGTGGAGCGGCGAGGGAACTTCTTCCTCCCGATTGTTTGCAGATCACTGCATGTCTGTGTGTTTAGTGCTGCGTACAGTAGGTAGTTAAAAGGTCTGTGCCTCACCGTGCTGGAAATGTGTCAAACTGTTCAGTGCTAGGAAAAGAAAAAGTTAAAGAACTTTTCCACTAAGTGTGTAAGTACAGAGGGTTCCAGGTGTAAATCCCTCAGCTCATCACTAAAATTTCAATCAAGGGATGCAGCCTGTTGATTAATGACCAACACTAGACACTATGTGAACCCACAAAACAGACAAAATATTGCCAAAAATAAACACAGAGTTGTAAAAGACCAAAAGAAATAGCTAAATAAATGCACAGAGGGACATAAAACTGACACAACTAGCAAAATTAGATGCTTGCTGATTAAAAGAGATGGAGAATAATGACAGAGAGAAAGAAACATATAACAATAACGGGACAAAATCACCACGCACTGTAACAAAGTGACCAAAAATAGATAGAAATAGCCAAAAAACAACAATAAACAAAAAAAAAGACCAAAAGCAGTTTACAAAATAAAAAAAAAAAGAAAGAAAAAGAACCAAACATTAGAAAAAAAAGAAAAAGACCACAAACAATTAAAAAATGGTCCCAAAGTGAGTGGCGCATGATTAAAGGAAGTCTGTGCTGTGAGACTGGAGATTTGTTGTTTAAACATTACAAGGAATTAAATTTTAATTTTAATTTAAAGTTTCCAGGAGTTGGCCTACTCATGCATTTATCCACGTAGGGTTGTTGTGTGCCCTACCTCGTTCTCCAGTCCGTAGTCCTGCACCAGACGGATGTAGAGAGTTGGTGTCCAGCCCTGGGCTCCTTCCAGCATCAGACCAACAGTTCTGCAGGGCTCAGCCGAGAGGCCGTGAGCTCTGACAGCTGCATCCAGAGTTTCTTCAGCCATGGCCCTGTAGGTAGTCCACTTCCCACCTGGACAAAGACATTTAGTGAACACACAGTTGTGATGTGGTAATTTAAAACGAGTTCTCTGTCAGAGCAGCTGACCGGCGATGGTGACCAGTCCACTGTCACTGATGCTGACGATGTGGTTTCTGCAGATGGACTGAGTGTCTTTAGAGTTGGGGTCAGTCACCAGGGGACGGATGCCGCTCCACGCTGCCAACACATCTCCTCGACGTACTGCAGACACAGGCACAACTCTTTTAATGGGACACAAACATCCAGTGCTAAAGGTAATGTGAAGATATGTAATGTAAATATATGAGCATACACATAGATTTATATGTTTCTAGTTTGTTATTAGCTTCATGAGATTGGAGTTTTATGATGTTTTGAATCATCCTTGACTGTAAAAGATGGACATTTTTACAAATGTTATTTCATTGAATACATTTTCGATCTCTCCTATACAATATACTGGTAGACTACAGTTTGTTTTTTCAGGATTGTCAAGAACAAATTGAGCAGTGAGCATGCTGGCTGACATGGTGACTAGGGCACAGAGGATGTGAGCACCTAAAAAACTCCTCCTGAGCAGGAACTCTCTAAAAGGTACAGCTGTATTTGACTGTGTGGTGTTCAGAACAGCCAAGAGCAGATTACTGTACCTTCTACATCAGGGCTGAGGTAGTTGCGGACCTCCCTTAGGATGAAGTTGATGTCGTCCTCCCCAGGGATTGGGTGGGCCGTCACGTTGGTGGGCGTGTCGGTCGTTCCTGCAATGGTCATCTTCTCCCAGGGCAGGAAAAAGATGACACGTCCGTCGCTGGTGGCCGGATCAAGCAGGCCCATGTTGTCAGGACTGTGGTAAAGAGAGACGCCAAAAACAGGACTTTTAATAAAATGAAGTAAAATAGAAAACGGAGCCATAATCAGTGTCACTGTGTTGTGTTTGCGGCCTCCGTCAAGTAGATAATTAGAGTCTAAATGGCTTGATTTGTGTCAGAGCGAAGAAGGAAATGATGGAAGAAACAATGGAGAGCAGCAGAACGAGGAGGAGCAGTGCTGAAAAAAGAAAAAGGCAGAACAAGTGTGGAGGAGAGAGACAAATTGAGTAGGTGATGATGGAGAGAGGAGAAAAAGACTGTGGGTGGAAGAGGAGTGTGTGTGTGTGTGTGTGTGTGTGTGTGTGTGTGTGTGCGCGTGCGTGCGTGCATGTGTGTGGTGGTGGGGCGTGTGGGGGGGCAGATAGCGGCAGGAGGAAGACGAGAGAAAGGGAGGAAGAGAATTAGGCGGTTGGCATTTCTGCCGCTGCTCAAAGGGCTCGAACTCCCTCGGGTTTCTGCTCAATAAGCTTCGCTGAACTTTAAAACCCCCCCCGACTTCGACAAAACCACTCTATTGCTACTGCGCCGGTATCTTAACCAGCGCGGTCCGCTGTACGCAGGCAGGTATAGGTCAGATAGTAGTTTAGCAGGATTACTGTTTACACATGAGAATGAGAAAACAGGGAGGAAATATTTACAAGTTAATGCATTTGAAATAGCAGATGTCGACGGCGATGTCATGCACAACTTCAATAAAAGATTCGTGTCGTTTTGGGCAGTGTACGTGATGTAGTCTGTCAGCGTGCGGCACCTGTAGTAGCCGGGGATGACGATGTGCACGCCAGCGCTGGGTTGGCAGATGTTCTGGGTCTCCTGGTTGTCCATCTTCCTCAGGGAGTCTGTGAAGGCCCGGTGGCGTTGATCACACACTTGGCCCTCACGTCAAATTCCTGTCCTGGTTCCAAAAAAACAAAAAAGAGGAAAAAGTATAACACGGAGGAACGTAAAAGAAAAAGGGAGTATTTTACTCTTCCATCGGCGGGTCCCACCTGTGATGACGTCCCTGCAGCGAGCGCCGCACACCTTCTCCTTGCCCGTCTTTGGGTCGTTAGTCTTCAGCAGGCGAACCACCTCGGTGTAGTTGGCGGTGGCGGCACCGTAGCGGGCGGCACTTAGGGCGATGGCCAGGTTCATGCGGGCGTCGTTGTGCTGCCCTGTAGAGAACAGAGCAGAGACGGTTGGACGTTTTCAGCTGGACGTGATCACGTCTGTCACAAAAGCTCATAAAATTAGACGCAGAGTCAAACATGTTCAACATCTAGATGCATCTCAGAACGGCAACCTCAAGTCGTTTTTTGTCCTTTTTGCTGCCATTTTGTGTTTCTAGGATCATGTTGTTTCATTTTCCCCTCTAATGGGTCAAGGGTTAGTGTGTCCCAGTCAGTATAGTTGTGTCCTTTTCACTTCCAATTTTGTTTTGTGTCTTTGGGATCATTTTTTTGCCCATTTTTGAGTAGGTCTTTGTTCTTTTGTGTCTACTTTTTTTCATCTTTCAGGATAATTCAGACTTATTGCTCATGTATGTTTGTGTTCTCGTTTTCATGTATCTGAGATACTTTTGACTCCTTTTGTCACTTTACAATAACAGTTTCTATTATGTGTCTTTTTGGGGGTTTGTGGTGGTTGATTTGTGTCATTTTTTGTGTATTTTAAATAAGTTACTCTTTATAATAATTGTGTGTTTTTAAACAAGCTTTGTATAGATCAAATACTTTTAGATCTTTACTAAATTTACAAACACTTAAATTTACATACTTCTTTGTGTTATTCATGTTAGTTTCAGAGCAATATGCTTAAAAGTAAAGGGGTGTAGTATGTAGGGTCTCCTTATTATTTACACCGGTCCAGTATGATGCCCTTAATTCATTAATTAACACCTCTGAACATTAACAGTATCATTAATGAGCTAGTCTTATGGCGGAAAAGTTACTGGGCTGTTTTAAATTACACAGGGTTGCATACGAAATTGGCCTCTGATTTAAAAGTGAGGAAAACTGACGGTATTTACCTGGTGCACCCTCTGCCGATTTTTAATCTACAGCATTCAAATGGCCAAACACACTGTGCTTTCATTTCTCAAAGCGACGGAGGCACATAAACAAATTATATAGCAGCCAGTCCAGTCAAAACACAAAGATGGAGTTAGCGAGAAAAGCCGAGCCTGTGCTGTTGTTGGTGGCAGCAGGAGACAGAGGGAGAAATAGCTGCTGCTCAGCCGCTCCGACCGATGACGACGCTCCACACCGCCGGGAGAGAAGGTCAGATTTCGAAATGTCACGGGCGTGATTGTTCCAGACGGCATAATTGGAGAAAAGACGGCCCACCCCTCCACCATCTCGCTGCTGCCCCACCTCAGAGCAGATGATGGTGGGGGTTGGGGGGTTGGGGGGATTCAAACATATGCTGCTTTCCTCCAGTACACTGAGTTATATTTGCAATTAGATTTTAAATATGGAGACTAAAAGGTGTTTTCATGCAGATTCTAATAAATAGTTATGGTGAAAGCTACAAATAAGATCCTCTGTAAATGGCTTCATTTTTAAAAGAAAAACAGCCACTGCTACTCGGTGAAGCCTACAGTAACACACGCATCGCCTGCAGACACAAAGCTGTTATTTTGGGTGGTGGAAAGGAAAGGACGCCGGCGGCTCGGAGCTGCTCACACTCAGCTGGACACTCAGCATATGCCCGGCTCTCCTCAGTTCCCGTCCAGGGAACACGTAACCGTCACTGCCACAGGGCGGAGGGGGCATCTAGCAGCCTGTCAACACATTTTGTTAGGGACCAGTGGAGATGCGAAGGCCACGGGCTACATTTACATCGCAGGCCTGTTGTTCCAGCGTGCAACGTTTCATCTCGTCTAAGTGTCTGATCTTTAATTGCACAGTTTGACACTGTCGCTTCGATATTACAATTTACTGTATTCAGAATCAGCAGCAGGGGTTTTTGTCTGCAAAACGAGGGACTGTTGAGTATAGAATTCTAAGTGTAATAACACGTAGGCCTTTCCACGTGGTCGGAATGCAGTATATCAATTATTTTGTCGTAAAATTTACCAAAAATGTTCTACATTATGCTGGACGGGAAGTAAAAGGCCCTAACTCAGTTTTTTCCCCTTCCATTCATTCAGCAAGGAGCCTGATTTTTGACACAAAGTCGATTGGCTGCTGATTTATGAAAACAAAGAAAGATTTAATCCATAAAAGAGCAATAAAGTATCATGGCGAAATGAATTTTCCTTCTCGGGTGAACTGATAAGCTCTTTACAAACTCTCCTCCTGTTAATCATCTGCTGACCTCCCCAGTTTTAGCTCATGTTTCCAGACTGCTTATGTCAGGACACACCCTGGTGTTTTGATCTCAGCGTTCAGGTTTCATGTTTACAGAAAATAAATCAAGTCACAAAGCTGAACATATCCAATTTCAAGCCTCTGCCGGTGTGAAACGCGGGGGAGCTAACTCACCATCGTAGTACACGATGGCTCCCACCAGCTTGTCCTTCTTCAGCATGGGGAAAAGCTCCAAGGCCTTGGTCTTACTGAGGACGTAGCTGCTCTTCAGGCACTGGATCCCAGCCACCAAGTCGTACATCTTGATGCCTGCCCAGTAGTAAGGCAACTGCCACCACCTTGGAAAAGTGATTAATTATTAAATCAATTCATCTGTAATTTTCAGCACCGTGACCCGCTGATTTACACTGTTTGCATTCATTTCACGTCATCATCACACATCATAAGCTGGTGTTTATTTTACATCCAGTTAAAAACAGCGGCTTCTGTTAAAAAAAAAACCTGCTTTTTTCTCAGAGTCATAACACTCACTTGTAAACAGGAAGCATGATGGGCAGCGGCGCAGATAGATGAGGTGCAATCTCCAGCAGGTTTGCTCGCTCGTGCAGGGCCTCTTTCACCATCATGTACTGTTTGAGACGTAGCGTAAGCACGAAAAGATGGTGACAAAGAACCAGCAACAAGACGAGGAGAAGATGGCAAAGACAAAACATGAAGGGGAACCTGCTCATAGTCTAACTGCATGATGGCCTTCTGGAGGTAGCGGACTCCGCCATGGATTAGCTTGGTGCTGCGGCTGCTCGTGCCCGAAGAGAAGTCACTTCTTTCCACGAGAGCAGTCTTGAGATCTGGGGAGAACAATATGAACATAAGCAGATACACCTGCGCAGCCTGAAAAGCTTAATCGTTGGATTAAGGATGGTAGACTCCTTGTTTCTACATTAATACTGCACTTCTTAAACTTTTAGATTTGGATTAATTTATCTTGGTTTAGTTAGAGAGCTAAGTTTGAAATCAGATCTCTAGGAACAAAACACAAAAAATAAGACATTTCTAAAATTGTGTAACATCCTTAAAGACAGATCGTACAGTGTTGATCAGTAAAACCTAATAGCTCAGAAAACCTGCCTTTGCTCTCTTATACTTTATGAAAATCACACATTATCACCTGTGAATCCACATGTTGTGAATTTCCCCAGGAAACATGCAGTTTTTTTGCCCTGTGTAGTGTCTCAATCAGTACACGTTAAGAACAACATATACTTCTGTCCTGCACTGTAGACACATGTCAGCACATACTGGCACACTACCATTAAAAAGTGGTACTAGCTGGTTTCATGCGAGAGCGACACACTCGGACACACAGAGGACGTGCGGACAGAGATCTTACTGCGTGTGACGGCGTCTAAGGCACATCCTGCACCCGTGGCCCCTCCGCCCACAACAAGAACGTCAAACTCCTCGGTGTCTTTCAGCGCGGCGAGCTGGGCCTGTCGAGAGGGAAGCTCGTCCGCGTAGGGAGCCGTCAGCTCGGCTTCTGCTGCCACCTTGGCTAACCGAGCCTGCACACAAACATGAGCACAAGCAAACACTTAATGGCTTAAAGGCTCATTCTTGATCTGTAGTGTGAGCAAAACTGTAGAAGGTGGTTCTACTCCAGCTCCGTGTTAAATGAAACATGAGGTGCATTTTGAAACATTATAAGCACAACGCAAACACTTTCACAGTCTCATGTGCTCATGTGTTCTTGGTCTTAAATTATGAATGCTGAGGTACTGTTATGAATGAAGCAGCTGCCAGTACATACAGTGGATAAGCATCAACAAGTATGTTCCGTGTAAACACAGAGCTCTGTCCTGTATCTTTAATAAGATATGTCACATATACTATGTAATATATATAAAAAATATATTATATACATTAATACATCTAGTTGAGTAAAGAATCTGAAGTTGTACTTTGACCTGTAGTGTAGTACTCGTGTTTAGGCATGTACTGTACTTAGTCACGTATATACTGGAGGACTGAGTTTGTGTACTTGTCATGTCTGAATAAAATTGTCTGAATAACGTAGACAAAATGCAGAAACGTTGAAAATCTTTCCAACTTCTACACTGCAGCTTGTTGTGAGTTATCAGCCAACATAGTTTACCTTTGTGGGAATATTTCCCTTAACTCCTCTTAATTAAGAAACCACTTTCTTAATTAAAGAAAGTGTTCCTTATTACAGTAGCACATTGCAATGAAGTAGTCCGGGTACAGCAAAGTACAATTAAGATTTTTCTTCATAATTTGTTTTTGCTACTTTTCAGCAATCTGCTGCAGTTGTACACTGCACAGTTCTTCATTAGCACTGCACCACGTGTTGCAGCGCTATTTAATAATCTACCCAACATCTCATGAAGTAGTTAGGACGTTATAGTGTGTTCTGTGCCACCAACACTGGTGGAACACTGTCTATGTGCCACCAGTGTTGGTTTTCTCCAGCTGGAAAGTGAGATTATAATGTGCTTGTAATGTCTCATTTTCACCTTTAGTTACCAAGTGAATTGTTAAAGAAAAGACAAACATATCCCCAATGGTATTAGAAGCAGAGTCAGTTTGCTCAGGGTTACTAGCTGCTGCTGCGTGCTGCGCAGCTTTGAAAGACCCCAGAACATGAACCACATTCCAGCCCGTGAACACCTTTACACCCACTGTTTGATTAGCAAAATAATTAATTTAAAGAGAGAGCAGCTCCCCTCTGATACGAGGATGCTGGATTTCACTTCTAATGAAATATTTATTCATTTTCCTATTTAGCAGCTCAAGCTAAATGATTGCATCAAACTGCTTTGAAGCAAACGCTGCATTTGACTTGCAAATTGTAGCAGGCGCTTGTAATTTAGGCCTGCAACCGCGAACAAGACGATGATATAATCATTGTCTGTTTTTGATGATGCATCCAGACAAACAGCGCCACAGAATTAAGTGCCAGCCCCCCCCATGTAATCAAGTTAAGTCAGTGAATGGCACAGCAAGGCCCATGCTAATAGCCAATCGGCCGGTGTCTTGAAAACTTCTCCAAACCATGTGCCCTTGCTAAAGGAGAGGAGACGGACATTCATCTCATCAGCATTGCAATTACTGGGATTAGAGGCATGCGTGATTACAAACCATTGTGGAAATAATTATATTTCATCAAGGTTGACTTCTTGCTTACCGATCCACGCTTGGGTGAGAGGGCGACGATGGGCAAGGGAAGACGTTATCGGGCCAGGACACAAAGTAAGAGTACACATTAGGTGGTACAGTCAAATAAAGTTTGGTTGGCAGCTGTGTGGCCCACATCAGGTCAAAGGTCAGGGGAGACACAGCTGCTTGCTTGTGTCTCCAGTCACTGAACGATTCAGACCTTGACTGAAACTCCAGGGCGCACAAACACAATTTAAAACCACCCCAAAGAATGCCAATTTAATACCTATATCACCATAAATACAGCATTAAAGAGAAAAAAAATTACAAGCTGCATTAATTAAATTCAGATCTCTATACAGCTGTTGCTAGTATCACCCAGCTAATATTAATTAGCTAACTGTACAATAAGCCGCAGAAAACTGATAGTAAAAACTGATAGTAAGGCTTTGAAGTGACTTCTAAGGTCTTTTATGCTAAGAGTTTATGACAGCATCTTTTTAAAACTGCTACCAAAGTCTGCAAAAGTGCACAATGTGTTTCTTTACATGTTACTTCACATTAGAGCGCAGATATATTATATCCCACATTCATAAACATCAGAAAAAGTTTACAACGGCTGGCATTATTAGTTTATTCTGACGGGGCAAGTAGGAAAGAAGTGAAACCTCACAGGTTACAGAACAAGCTTTCTTCAGCTCCTCTGTTGTATTATTTTCAATATAACACAATTTATTGTTTTAAAAAGACAAAACATAAACAATAGCAGGAGATTAGTTACTGTATATGACCGTAGAGAAAAAAGTCACGGTCCAACTAAATGCTTTGATTTTATCATCATTTCTATGCATCTCAGGATCAGTGCCGGCACGCTTGCACAGCAACTGGGGAGCAAAAAGGAAACATTCCAAACTCTAGACAGGACATGCCCAGAAAAACAGTCCCTCCCTGCTTTGTTTTTGTTTCAGTGGGTTCCTGCCAGGGGAACAAGTGAGAGGTCTAAAAGTATGCAGTGAAATCCTGCCTGCACCATGGGACCCGGAGCCACAGCATTTAAACAACTGGCAGGTGACATCAGTCACAAACTCACCTGCGCCTTCCTGTACTCGATCAGCTGCGACAGGCCAAAAGCGGCGGCGACTGCCCCGCCGCCTACGATCGCCGTCCGCCTCAGAACCTTCCTGAACGCCATTGGCCCTGAACGAAAATAGAAGTACAGAGAAGACACTTTATTATTACTTTATATTTTGACTTCATTGTCTCTTATGATTATGAAATTAAAACTTGACTGATTTTCAGTTTCAGTGTCACTTTTATTGAACATCCGGCTACCAAATTCCTCTGGGACACTTGTTTGCTCTGTTACCAGGTACTGACATTTAAAACACAACATCATCAGACACATTGATTATTTGAAAACACTAATTGACACATTAATCTATAATGAAAATGATTTTTAGCTGCACAATCAATGTGTATGTTCGGCACTGCAGAATTTAAACATTTCATTAACCGTTGTATCAAATAATTTACTCTCATTTACACTCTTGATGGTACATTTTACATCAAACGTCAATTAAAAAACTACGTTTGCATCGACCAATCTGCTGGATTGGTTTCAGAGTCTGTACTTCTTAATGTGACAGTCATATAAGACAACAAACAGCAGCCAATGCCCAGAACTCACAGGCATTTTGCATATAAATATCTTTATATACCAAACCATTATATAAACACCTTTTCTATAATATAATATTAAAGTTCTATTAAATATGCAAAGTTGAGTGCAAAATGCAGTAAATTGCTTATCCAACATCAGCAACATGAACACATTTTACATCTCAGCACCACTTTAACTGCTGCATTGTCTTGTTTGGATAAAAATATATGCAAAATAATATTTACAGTTCAGTACCAAGCAACTGTCAGGACACTGACAGTGACTCCACATTTTCCTAATGACTCTGGGTGCCATAATGAGCGGAGACTGATACCAGTTCCCACTGGGGCCTGCTTGCCACAGTGGTCAGTGCACTGTGAACGCAGCCTTCCAAAGGGAGCAGCAAACACTGAAGCAGATTCTAATGCATTTTCATAAAACACAGCTACAGATGGCACAAATGTCAATAACCAGTTGGGTCTAACAAATGACCTATTAGGACGAAACATTAGCAACAATATCACTTGTCATAACTTACTGGCCAATACTCGACAAATTTTAAAATGCGTATCATTTAAAGTAAGTGTTAAACTGCAATAATTTGCCTTGTACATAAATGACTTAAAAAAGCACAGCAGGATTATAGAACGCCTGGCTTGCACGAAGGCAAATCTTTGGCTTATCTTGGTTTAGGCAAAACACTCAACTATTGCGGCACAACTGCAAACCGGAACACCGGATGGTGAAGCTGAAACTCCCAAGTTGGAGCGGAGAAGCTCTCGGTCAGTGACGGTCAGAACAGTTTCAGTTCAGAGTTATTCCAGTCACAGCTGTCAACTATCAGACAGCTGCAATAAGCTCGTTAGTGCTTAATTAAAGAGTGACAAGTTCTCAGGTGTGAAATCATCAGCAGCTGACAAAATGTGAACTTAGCAAGCAATATCATAACAATAAAAACAATTTTAATATTATCCAACTGTGTGAATATTATTTTAAGCATTTTTTAAGAACACAATCCATAACATGTGCATATTCAAGGCTCACAAATGCGAGAACATTGCACTGGATTCTGGGAGGATTTTCTTTTACTGAACTTACTTATCATATTCCTTATGATTCATTCATATTACTATCAGATGACATTCAGTGACCGGAGGCACAGGCAAGCAACGATTGATCATAATTACATGTTATTACATGTTATTATCAAATTACAATACTTGAGTTTCTTTTAACTCACAGAATAAGACTACTGCAGGCCATTTCCCCACACCCTTTTATAGTCTGCTGAACACTGCACAGACTGAATATGTAACTAATAAACCCGGACAGGAATATTTTACGGATGTGTGTGTGAAAAGTAAGTGACATAACTACAAGTTGCTCCACATGACGGTGCTGGGACGCCCCCACCCCCTCCTCAATCAGCCTGCAGACTCATTATGAGTCAGCACCGGGTCGGTGGGGGCTGCCGGGCTGCGCTGTGGGAAACACATGGCGAATATTTTACATTTTACATTTTTCACTGCTGATCCGATCACGTGGGTCCCCGTTAACAGGTGTGCACGTGCAGCGCCTCGCGCCGCTACGCCCGCGGGAATCTGTGGGTTTTTTGGAGCCGACATCTCGTCGGGGATGATGAACATCTGCTCTAAGGTTCGGTTAAATCGTCTGGTTAGCTACAGGAAGGGGAAGGACTGACATTTTCAAGCGAACATTAGCTGTTTTAAAAACGGAAAGACACGAACAACCGAGGAGAGACGAGTCCGTTCACTGTCAGACCGGCACGAGCGGAGCACAAGTCGCGGATGCTGCTCCGCTATTTGGCTCCGTCCCAGCCAACACGGGCTTTAACCGTCACGGGTTTTACATTGTCCCACAAACATCCGGTGACACGAAGGTTGTTCCCACTTACAGGATTTGTTGGTGTGTGCGTGAATAAATCTCGCTCGGGGCGACGCAGGGCGGCGACGCCAGGCATCGGTTGTTGTTAGCTTCTGTTTGACAGCAGGAATCAGGAAGCGGAGATGCGCGGATTGACGTCGCGGAGAGCCAATCGGAACGCGGCGCTCTGCCGCGCCGGGGCAATGGCGTTGGAGTGAAGGCGGCGCCACGATGATGACGTCAGTGAAGGCGATCTTGCACAACGCTCCATTGTCTCGCTGCAGGATAATCTTAAAGACAGAGAGGTGCGAGCAGCTGTCATCTTCTCCTTCTGTCATAGATTATTAAAAAGACTCAAAGGCAACGGTGCTCACGCTGTGCAGACTAACGCACAGATGCACAACAAACACAGAGAGATGCAAAATGACTTTAAAGAAATGCAATATGATCATAAATGAGACACAAAAGGATAATAAAGAGATTTTAAATGATCATTAAGTACTACACAAATTGTCATAAAGTAATAAAGGGGTCCACAACAACCACGAGCATAATAACATGCAAAACTAACAGAAACACATTCAAAATGATCTCAATCTGCTGCAAAAGCGCCACAAAAACATGCAAAATGTGTTATTAAAACACATAAAATAAGCACAAAGATACATTAAAGGGCCAGAAATGACAATTATCATATGCAAAAGAGCAATAGCGACAAAAAATACAAAAATCTCAGAAAGATCACAACAAGAAACAAGGAGAGTGAAAAGTAAAAGAAGGAAAAAAGTATCAATGCATGGATTCAAAAAACATCCACAATTAGATGCAAAAGGCTGCAAAACATAAAACATGAAGACGCCAAACAAGCACAAAGAAAAAAAAAGATGTAAATCAACTACTTGAATATGAATAACACACTTTCTCAGGGAAAAAATATGCCTCTATCTCAAACTTATCTCAAAGAGACATTTTAATTCGATTTGTTTTAATCTGCAGAATTGTGTTCTTGAAAGCATCAGATGCTGAAGATGACAATTATTTATTTCCCAATAATGCCCAAATATATCATTGCATAACAGTCAGATTAGTATATAAATCACAATGAATTAGCTGAGGTGACGCGAGGTGCAAGAAAGTGGGCCACAACCATTATGTGCAAATTATATGAACCACTTTCTGTGCCCACACACACACACACACACACACACACAGAGCCACAAACAGCACTCCGCCCCTCTGTGACTTGTGCGTAATGGCTTTGGCACACGGGTGCGCACTAGGTAAACAAAAGCACATTGTCGGTGTCACCCGCCGCCAGTCGGGACGCCGGGAGTGGGAGGAGTGAAGAGTCACTTCCTGAGCTCTGCGGACCGCGAGTGGACTTTTCTGGTTGCAGCCAGAGCTAAAGCAGCAGAGATGGGATTATTGATCACTGTCCTGTTGCGCTGGATGGAGGTTTGAGGTATTGCCTGTTTTATCCTTCTGTCTGCTCATCCTGACAAAGAAATCAACTCTGTAATGATGCTCTAATGTTTGCTTGTTTTCACACTAGGATATTTCTAGCGGTGATTAACATCCTCTGGAAAAAAGGAAAACCTTACCTCACGCCGTAAGGTAATAAACCACTAAGATATGATCTATATGCATGCCGGATAAATATAGCAAAACACGCACTTTAAAATACTCTTCAAGTTGTTTATCTCTGTCAACAAGTGGGAATCTGTGGGGTAGCGCAATTTCCTTTCACTGGACTGAAATTGTTTTTTTTTTTATAAGTTTAAATCTTGGATACAAGCCACCTTGTTTGACTTTATGTGAGCATGGCTTGTTAAAGGAAAAGCATTTTTACTGACAAGACTTTCAGAGACGATTCCCACTGTTTCATACTTTGGACTGACTGTGCGTCCGTGTTCGCAGTGACCATGCCGTGCGTCCAGACCCAGTGCGGCTCCTCTCCGCAAGGAGCCAGTCCGGCCTCCCAGGGCTCCGGCACAGAGCGCAGCTGCGACTTCCTGACTCCGGAGTTTGTCAAGTTCAGCATGGATCTTACCAACAGTGAAATCTCAGCTGCAACATCTTTTGGCCCCTTGCCGGACACGTACAGCTCCGGGCACGACGTGAAGCCGCCGTGTCTCTTCCAGATGCCGGTGCAGCGGGAGCTCCCGTGCGTCAAGCTGGAGGATGCGCACGGATGTCCGCGCTACCAGCCGAATCAGTACCACCCACACCAGTCCGACGAGCTGCTCTCCTCCCCGGGCTCCGTTTACTATTACCGGTCTCCGTCTCCGCACACACCCATCACCCCCAGCTTCCAGTCCGCCCCGGGACACCTGTGGGAGGACTCTGGCTGTCTGTACAGTTTCCGTCAAGACTATTTAGCGGCGGCGCACAGGAAAAACACGCTGTCCAGGTTTTCCGTGTTCTCCATTAAACACGCGCAGCACGGCGGCCACGGCTTGTCCAGCTGCCAGATGAAATTTGACGGATCTCTCCACGTGTCCATGAACTTGGACGCAGCTGGAACGCGCCAGCCGCTGGACAGCCCGGCGGTTCTGGGCTCCGCTGGCGTGGGAAAGCAGCACGGCGTGGGCTTCCCTCACCCGCTGCAGCTCGCCCACGGCCACCACTTTGTGGACTACCAGACCTCTGCCGCTGCCGGCCGAGGAGCGCTGGGCACGGAGGGGCTGTGCGCGGTGTGCGGGGATAACGCGGCGTGCCAGCACTACGGAGTGCGCACCTGCGAGGGCTGCAAGGGCTTCTTCAAGGTGGGTTCACATATCATGTTTTAAGATGCATGGAAACTGCTTTTACTTTAGGATGTCTCTGCCCCCTCATTCAATAAAAGCAGAAAAACTGAACGTCCCAGACATTTAAGAAAATCACTTGTTGCTAATGAAACCTCCTCTAATAGTCCAGGATGTAAAAATCCCACCGGGCCCCGAATTGGACATTATCCTTCGCGTACACGTTTCCGTCTCTTGACCCGGGCCTTTTAGGGGCAAGGTCCTGTATGAGAAGGGCCACCAGCGTGCCGTGAATAAAAACGTGGCCCTCTTCTCTCTGAAGGAGATTCCCGGGGGCTGATCTGCAAATTATGAGTGACCACGACCCTGTATTTACCCAGACTGCCCTGTCCGCCGGCTGAATGCCTTATAGTGCCCCAGACGGCCCAAAGGAGCAAGAGTCCAGCTGTTCATTCTAAAAGGACCGTTTATGTCTCAGCCAAGGAAATAGATTCTTTACCTGGACCATTTAAACCCACTTATTTATTGAAGTGCAACTGTGCTTTCAGTTTGTTCTTCTTGTTTTCTTTGGTGCAGACCGTTACAGGCCCGTATTCTGGTGCAGAAAACCCTGTCCTGCCACCAGATTAGCTCATCCCCCCTTTGTGTCCAAACAGGGGGATTTTTATTGCAACGTTGAGGCAAAATTGGTGCTTTAATGTTCTTTTATTCCAAGTGGTTTCATTACCGGGAGATATTCACTGCAGCGTACTCAGATGGTTCTGTATGCAGTTTTATGTTTCATATGTGTGTAATATGGGCTTGTAATTTTAGGTATGTCACATAATCCATCTATGAACACTGCATGTTGAAAACCCATAGTTGTGTTGTCAAACAGACATGGAGGAGACAACTGGAATGAACGGGCATCAGTTTCAGTGCATGTGTCCCAAGTTCAGGTACCGTCAATTTAAAGTTTTATTTTTTTATGCAGCGCACTGTGCAAAAAAATGCCAAATATGTTTGTTTGGCTGCCAAAAGCTGCCCCGTGGACAAGCGCAGGCGGAACCGGTGCCAATATTGCCGCTTCCAGAAGTGCCTTGCAGTGGGAATGGTCAAAGAAGGTAAACCCTCGAAAGCACGTTTTCATGTCCAACACACGGGGAAACATAATCCCAGCTCCTTTGCTCTTCCTGTTCTGCAGTGGTGAGGACAGACAGTCTGAAGGGTCGAAGGGGTCGTCTGCCGTCCAAACCTAGGGCACTGCCAGACTCGCCTTCACCTGTTAGCTCCCTCCTGAGCGCTCTCGTCAGGGCCCACGTGGAGTCAAACCCTCCACCTTCTCGCCTCGATTACTCCAAAGTAAGCCGAGCTGTTGCTGGTTCTCACCCGAAGTGGAGCTGTAATTTGTGTTTTTTCCCTACCTGACCCCACTGGTGACCTTTCACTGCAGTTCAAGGAGAATCCCGGAAGTCCTCTGGGTGACGATGCACAGCATGTGCGGCAGTTTTACGACCTCCTGACCAGATCGATGGAGGTGATCCGAGGCTGGGCGCAGAAGGTCCCCGGCTTTAGCTCCCTGCCCAAACACGATCAGGACCTCCTCTTTTACTCAGCTTTCCTGGAGCTCTTTGTTTTACGGCTGTCGTACAGGTAAAAAGATGAAGTTTTCAGTTAGTCTGCTGACGTAATAGATCATTTTGACCTAGTTCTTAATTCGAGCAGGTTTGTAACGAAGAACAAAGGACAATACAGATTATTCTATTATCAGGGATGAAATTTGAAGCTGTGCCCCAGTTTTGAAGCACAAAATCAATAATGGATGCAGGCCGAGGCCGTGGCCCAGGAGCAACCAGGCATTAAATTCACCTCAACCTTTTAGCTTTGTGTCTTTAGCACAGACTGTCAAACTGTTTCAGGTCAGACCCGGAGGAAGGGAAGCTGATCTTCTGCGACGGGTCCGTGTGGCACCGGCTCCAGTGCCTGCGGGGCTTCGGCGAGTGGATCGACAGCATCGTCGAATTCTCCGCCAACCTGCAGAGGATGAACCTGGACGTCTCCACCTTCTCGTGCATCTGCACCCTCGCCCTCGTCACGGGTGAGACGCTGAAAAATCAATTTGCATTTCAATCCCGTCACCGAGATTTCTGTCTACACGATATGAAAAATCTTTCCCCAGTTGATGCTGCATTTAAGTGCAACAACAGGGATTATACCAAAGATGTACTTTCAGTTCACATATCTGTAGAAAGAAAATATACATACAGAGGAAACTATAAATAGAAAGACATTTTTTACAGGGATGTGAAACCTTTAGGCACCAGAAATCATGTACTACAATCAATTACTGTAATGAATTTAGGCTGAATGCCAATTTGACAGTGGTGCAAGGAATGATTTGTAGAATTTCTGAACTCGATTAAAGGAATATAAATGGTGGTTTAGTTAGAAAAGACTTGGTGAGTTACGTGTAACACCTGAGCGAGCGAAAGTGTGCATAAAAACCTACAAGCAGAGGGGTGCAAAAGCTCCTGAAACTATGCCAGGACATGGCTGATTGTTAATAGACGGTTAAAGACTAAAGACCAAAACTGTGGAAAAATCAATAAAACAGAACAGACAAACGGTTCAAGCTGTTAGCCTAAAATGTAGCTAATTGGTCAATAGTTGAAAGAGTTACGTAAAAGTTTTTTGCAATATTTGATTATATTGTAGTCAAGGGTAAACTTTCAGGCCTAACTTAAGTGCATAAATAAACTTGAAATAGTTAGAAGTAATAATTAAATGTCTGAAACAGCTGGTTATAGTCACTGAAATAAGTTGGTAAACTAGCTGTAAGAGCTAAAAGTCGGCTAACAGATGGTGGTTGGAACAGTTAAAGGAAAACGGCAAAAATACACAAAAGAAAAAGTTCAAAATGCGTAGAAATGATGACAATTATTGAAAAATGAAAGTGAAAGTTAAATATGGGCTAAGAGATTTTTTTTGCACTGACCCGGGTAAGTTTGAGTCAGCTCAACACTGAAACAAGTATGAAACATAATGAAAAATGGTGGATGTTAATATCACTGAATAAATAGCCTGGTATGTTCAAAACTTCCTTTTCAAAGCCCTTTTTAAGGTTATTAAAATGATTCCGCCTTTGTTAAAATGCGACTTGTGGACCTGCAGAGCGACACGGGCTGAAGGAGCCTCAGAAAGTGGAGGAGCTGCAGAACAGCATCATCAGGTGCTTGAAGGACGGAGGAGGGACGGGCGCAGACGGAGCCTCAAACTGCTGGTCCAACCATTTGTCCAGACTTTTGGAAAAGCTGCCTGAACTTCGCACTTTGTGCATACAGGGCCTGCAGAGGATTTTCTATTTGAAGCTGGAGGATCTGGTGCCGCCGCCTGCAATAATCGATAAGTTATTCCTCGACACGTTGCCATTTTAGAGACTGAAGAGACGTGTTGATTTTCCCACAAATGCCACTGGTACGTTACTTTTGTCATTGCTGACCTTTCGACCTCTGTGTGCGCCACAAAAAACATTAATTCACAATTTCCTGAGAAGTCAAACAATTTTTGACAAAAACCTATTTCAACAATTATGTCCACTTATTGATTTTTGCCATGCGGTTTGGAGTAATTTAAACAGTCTCATGCATAGAGAAACTGAAGCATGATGGTTGGTCACTTTCATACACTTTATTTATTTAAATGTGATTTTACACGCGAGGACCAAAGTGATGGCAGAAGCTGCATTTTACTCCTTTTACTCCTTTTCACCTTGTACAGACATTTTGATACGAGTGTGTCCCATCATGTTTAGGTTTTGCATATATCCTGTAATAATATTTGGTAGACTTTATATGGTCTGTTGTGTTTTCAGAGTAATTTGTCTTTGTCCATGTTTTAATAAATAAAGAACGTTGCTGCTTAACTGCTGGACCTTTATTAAAAGCCTTTAGGCAATTAATATCATTTATGTGCTTTATTTTTTGACTTTAGGAGATGTGAGGAAGCGATGACACACTTATTATTATTTATTGTAAAAAAAAAAATCCAACCTCTTGAGTTTAAGTTGTTTTTCCAAATCATGTTGATTTCCTTACATAAAAGGCTAATACAGTTAGATTCTTTTCTGAATTAATACATTCATTCCATGCAAAGTAAATACATTTCTTTTTGTAATGCTTTACATGTGATAATAATTGTTCAATATGTTTTTTACACTAAAAATGTTCTTTTGCAATTTTATTTGAGGAGCATTTTGCCTATAGTTATTTCCTTTTCACCTCACTGCTAATATGTAAACAGGTTTATTTCATAATATTAGAGATTTATTTTTACATTTAAATACTGGGATTAACTGCTTGTTACCATGCCGACCTCAACTTCATTACATTATAAGTGATGCTTTGCACAAAATGCTGATTTAAAAATGTCATTTATTGTAATTTATCACACAGGTAAAAATGAATCACAGACAAACACATAACACAACATTAAAAGACAAGAAAATGGAAGAGTTAGACAAAGGAGTCGGCACGTTCCTGCGCAGAGCAGCTGACATGGTTCAAACATGATCTACTGGGCATGAACATATGAAGTGTGTGTTTTATGGCCGTCGGCTGCCTGACATTTCTGCAGCCCTTTGGTCACATCTGACATTCACCACGAAGGCCCTGATTTCTGCACCTGCACCAGGAAACCAAACAAATGTGGCAAAGACATGAACGTAAAGCTGCTGATCGTCATGCAGAAATTAAAAAATGGGCTGATTTCATCTCGTCTGCGTCAATGTGACGTGTTCCCCCCGTCTACTTGCACGAGAGAATTGATTCTTCGCTTTAAGGTCTAAAAAAAAAACAAGGGGTTTTTAATAGAGCGGCAGATCAATGGTGAAGGGTGTTCAATGCCGCAGCGTGGCAGGCAGAGATAGAACCGAATCAATGGTCGTCCAATTTATTCAGGCGATGATGGTGATTGACAGATACAGACATTCGAGCTGCAGCTCCACTGTAGCTGCTACTGCACATTCTGGAGATAAATATGAAAATAACCATATAATGAAGCCCAGTTTACGTTCCTTCGCAGAGATTTTGCTCCAAATACAAATGCTTTGCCTTTCTAGAAATCTAGAAAGTCCTGAGCCCCGTCCAACACCCTTCAGACGCACTGGGACAGCGACTGTGAGCTCGACCTTATCACCCACCGACAGAACTGGACTTCATTAACCTCTCGTGGCTGGATGGGAGCAACTGGCTGCCGCCATGTTCAACGTCTGGTGGAAAGACTAAAGATTCATTTTGTGCAGTGTTGGTATGTCCACGTATTTTTGGGCCATTGAGCATATAGTGTGTCAATCAGTGTAAAGTTTGACATGCAAAGAGAGATTTACGTGCCATGTTCCCATTTGAAAAAAGACAAAACCCTTTGGTGATGTGTGATTGTCTCAAACAGGTGGGTTTGTTGGGGGCCCCGAAGCCTCCCACCCTCAGGCTGCAGTGGACCACGCAGGAGAAGCAAATACTTTATCTCCAGAGCACGACTCGCGGGATTTTTCTGAGGCTCGACCCGCCGACTTTGATCTCTGCATCCATCCAGCTTCAATACAGCTTAACCCTTATCGCTGCCAGGCCAGAGACCACGAGCAGATTTACAGGCGGGGACCCCACTCTTACTTTCAACATGTAATCTGTTAGAGATTACTGCAGATTACTGCTCAGATTCTTCAATAACTTCTAATTAGAAATACATTCGGCAGCAGACTGGCCTCCACACAATAAAAGCTGTTACATTTCTTATTTTTACATTTTACAGACACTCTTCCACGAGTGGGATAATAACTAAATAAAACAGACGTGAATAGACCAATAATGGACACCAGAGGACAGAAAAGACACAATAATACCATAACAGACACATTACTGAAATGACTAAAAATGTAAAATGCAGATTGTTGTGGACCAGACAAAGGTTGAGGGGCCCGTTGTCACATGACCTGTCCCTGCTGCCTGCTATTACCAGACGGTGGTAACTTGTGCCCAAAGATCCTAAACCGTTCACACTGTTTCTACAATTCTTCTAAACAGACTTTTTATCTGAGGGCTTCATTTGTTCAGTAAACCAGTGACAAAGACGAGATTACTGACATGAAGAGACCACTTAGCGAGTCTAAGTCTCCGTGTCGTCGACAGATCATAACTGGAAAGGATTAGAGCTCCTGATTTCGGCGGCGGAATCCTTCGGGAGTCTGCAGGAAAGGGCATTAGCATTCAGTGCTAACGCCACAAACAGGCGTCGAAACACTTGAATCCCAACACTGGATTATTGCAGACAGAACACACACGTGATCCCCGGTGATGTTTTGAGAAAATCCCGACTTTCTCTTTTAGAACCAGAGCTGCAAACGATCAGGAATCAGACGACACAAAGACTGTGTGTGTTTGACAGACACATCAAACCTGGTTTCTTCACTTTCAGTTTAGTCTAAGGCGGGAAATCACAGGCCTGTGTGTGTGTGTGTGTGTGTGTGTGTGTGTGTGTGTGTGTGTGTGTGTGTGTGTGTGTGTGTGTGTGTGTGTGTGTGACCTGTGGCTGCTGCGAGTGTCGGGAGACATCGTGTCATGAAAACAGGCCCTCGTGTTTTTAGGACATTTGGGTTTTGGATTTTTGGACATGGTCGTGTTTTTGTCGTCTGTTTGTCGTTTGATCATTTGATGTCCACTTTTGGTCTTTTTGTGCTTGTGTGTCGATTTTTGTTAATTTTGTAATTACAGTCGTTTTTGATAATTTGTGTCAGTTTTTTTTCAGATTTCGTATTTCGCTCCTGACAATTTGCGTCTCTTTTGGTCCTTTTGTAATTATTCGTTGACAGTTTGTGTCTGTTTTTCTCCATTTTGTTTTTGGTTTCTGACAGTTTGTCTATTTTTGGACATTTCTGTTAAATTTGTTTCTGTTTTGGGAGTTTTCTTTCTTTTCTCGTCATTTTATGTTTATTACTGAATATTTCTGTTGTTCTTTTGTGACTCATTTTAGACGTTTTGTGTGTGTTTGTGGTGATTTCGGAGATAAGATGTGACATACTGGATTTCAACGTATGACTGAAAAATGATCTGTGGATACTTCTTAGATATGACTCAAATCTTTACACTGTCAAAGAAATTTGCCTTTAGATACTGTGATAAATTAAAGATATTATAATTACTTTTTCTTAAACATGTTAGAACATGTGATATATTTTATGTAGCTTTACCAATGTTGTGATTTACCGATAAAAAAGACAAAGAATAGACAAGCTACCGTTTGTGAAAAGATATTTCACAACATTACAGTCACATTTTCATATCTAAGAGACACGTTTTATCATATCAAAACTATATCATAAGTACATTCCATCTGGGACTGTCTGTGGTTGCATTTTTGAGCCACACTGGATGTGTATTTTCACCGGGAATGTTTTCCTGGAGTTTTAGGACAAACTTGTTCTCAAACAGGTCAGAATTTAACTTTAATGTAATACTTTTTACGTATAGAAATCATCTAAAGAAACACTCACGATTTCAGGAAGATATCATCTGCAGACCTCTGCAGGGAGGAGGACGAAGCACGACACTTGAAAAAGATCTCCACTATCCGTCTCCATCTCTCCTTCCCAAAAAGACGCTCAGGGGATGTTTGAAGAGGACTGAGCTGCACAGGGGATGAAGCTTTGGGTTCCAGTGTGTGTGTGTGTGTGTTGAGGATTATGAGGACGTTTACATCCAGAGCTGAAAGGCCTGTAAAGGCTTTGTGCATTCCTGCAAAGACTGATGGATGAGGACAGCTCACAGACGTGTGCAGGGAAGTTTGAGGACACCATGACTTAATATATAGAAACACAAACGCCGTGACCCCGTGACCTGCTCCGTTAACGTTATACACTGAATACAAGAACAAAGTGATTTTACTTTTGTGCACGTGGCCTCTACACACTGTCACGTGACGCTGTACGTGACACACCTCAGTTAATGCTGTTACTCTGTGCAGCTTCACACACTCTGGACCCGGGTCTGTGGAGCTTCACTGTAACAGACCAGTGAGGAGGACGTCATCTAGTGGCCGCGAGCTGCACTGCTGGTTCAGGCGACGCACAGCCAAGAAATTCAGCAAGTGGGTCAGCAACAAAATACTTTGTTTTGTTTTGCCAGAACAATGTGTAAAATTAAATTCTGTTATTCACGTACAATATTTAAAGTGTTATTAACACGACAGGTAATTTGGGAACATGAACTATGATACAATACTATATAATAAACTATAACACATGTTTTCTGTAAATAAACAGTGTCTGAAAAAGTATTCGCATATTCTACAGCAATACACAAATTTCTGCCAGTACATGTATTTGATACTTTAAGGGTTAAAAATATGAAAAGTGTCCTTTTGACAGCTTCTTATTTCACACGTGTTGTAGTTAAATGTGTAACAAAGCATCAAATCATTGTGCTGTGGTTTTATAAGTAACACGATCGTTTTTGAGTTGCACAAGCACTTCAGCTTTTATTCTGAAAGAGGAAGGAAGCGGCTCACAGGAGGATTTGAGCTGCGTCTGTTGGTCCTGGAGCTCCACCTCTCCTCCTCCGCCCCCTGTAGTGGCTATAAAAGTGTGTGTGGGTGTCACACACTGATGGGACTTCACTCACAGAGATCTCATTACAGGTGCCCTGTGAGAACATCCAGCACAAAAGGACAAAATGGTGAGTTTTCAATCTTTATTATCCATAACACGTGATTCTTTAACAAAAGTCTGTGATGATCTTCTGAGAGTGTGTTTGAAGCCTGAGCCTCCAGCGCAGCTCCTGTTCTGAGCTGGAAGCGTGTGATTAGGCCTGTGGAGGGTAACAGTTTCCATGTGGGGGCCTGGTTGGGAATGCTGCTGTGGTTTCCAGCAGCCGCTCGTGGACTTTTGCATTTCACCACCGTGCTGATAAGCTGCCGAATTCCTTTCGTTTTCTTGTTTCCACACACCCTTCAAACACACAACGGCCTCTCGTGGAACGTACACACACGTTACTGATGCTGAACAGGAGCCACATGACACTTTTTGCAGCCTCGGATCAACATTTTTTAAAAGCCAATAAAAGCCGCAGAGTCTTAAGTCCAACGTGCAGCAGGAGCTTCTGCTTTGACTTTGTCCCTGTGTGATTGTGCGCTGTTTGCACGTCCACTGTGATAGCAGGAGTGTTTGCATTTTGTGTTTGCAACGGGAAAACGGTCGAGCTCAGGAGTCACAGTTTTTTCCATGCGCAAATCCTCGAAATTCCACACAACTTTCAGCACAAAGCTGCAGTTTGTCTGTCTTTCCAGCAGAAGACACACACACACACACACACACACAGACTGACTGGAAGAAACAGGCCGTGTGTCTAGTAAACATGAAGCCCTGTGGTGTGTTGCAACACACACACACACACACACACAGACACACAAAAACACCACTCCTACTTTTGTCACATCCGGCCAACAAATGTCGAAACTATTCCGCTCACAAACGTTAAACTGGCTAAAAGTTCCCGCTGAGCAACAGAAGCAGCTTGTTTGGTCGTGTTGGACGTGATTTGCAGTTTGTTGGTGCCGCAGTCTGGACTCCAAGCGGGTCAGTGGGTTAAAGCTGCGGGGGGGTGCGTCTGTGAGGGTCACATGAATGACACTTCACTCAAAATAGCTGCAGGCCCGGCTGAGACTCAGCAGATCACATGTCACCGGGACCCCTCCTCTAAGGGGGTCGAAGCCCAAACTCAAAAATAGCTCAAAACTGGCCCGGAAAAAACCTCCTTTATTTTGTAACTGATTATGGACTTTAACTCATTTAGTCTAATTACACTTTATTAGGCCATTTTTGGGGCTTATAACACGTCCAATACTTTTTGCCCCAAACGTTTAGTTTTCTATTTCAACATTTCTTGGCTAAACATTTTTAGCATTCTTTTAATTACTTGAAGCATACTTCAAGTATATATACCGGTACTTATACTTAAACACTTTAACATAATTTAAAACTATTTCAGCTGAATTCCAGCAATTGTTTTTAAAAATTAAACAGTTTTTAAATTTTTTTTTACTTTTGGTTAGTCATTGAATTCATTTACACTCATTTACAAAAGTTTCATTCATGTGTAAGTTTTTTTGAATTTAAGGAACTTTAAAAATATATTGCCATAGCTGTTGCCAGCACATTGTATTCAGACATTTATCCATTTGTCTATAATGTTAAACTATTTTTAAACATTTGTCCACTTTTTAAAATCTCAGCACATTTTGCAATTAATACTAACAAAGATTTCAACAATGCTTCCATTAGTCACCAGGTTACACTAATCTTCATTTTGTCAAAGAATGCAGATATCTTGAAGTTGCGATTCTGAACCGTGGTCTTCGTGGCCACTTCAGACATGCTCTGGTGGACATTGTTGTGATTCTGGTTGTATGTGTTGCTGAAGACGCCTCCCTGGAAAAACACGACCATCTGCCTCGTCAAGACGGTTTTATGATATGATCAAAGAGACACAGTGTGGGCTGGAAAAACACCACCAGCTGTTGAGCTGAGAGGTGAAATTTAGACAATAAATGAAGAACCTCACAACAACATTAACAGGACATTCGTTTTCATGCACGTGGCCTGACCCGATCAGCAACATGCAGCAGAAATCTTCTAGCATGAGACGTTGGAGCTTGCCTTCTCCCATCTGTCCCACATATTTGCATTGCTATCACATCCATCTCCTTCTCAGAGACCAGTTCACCAAACAGAACTGACTGCATTGCATCCTAAACTCCCTCGGGGCAAAATTTCCTTTCAAACGATGAGACCAAACTTGTTCTCGTCTACAGGGTGCATGCACCCTTTGCCTCCCTCCTGCACCACCCACATCATTTTCAAAGGCCTGGAAATACTTGTGCAGGGTGTGGGAACCCTGAGACATTCTGACATGACTGCGTTAATCAACGCACAGTTCTAATTTAGGGCAGTGGATGTCGACTGGTTTTTTTTGTCAGTTTTGAGCAACATTTGCAGATGCAGAACACAAATTAGTCTGTGACGCAAACGATTACAAACCGTTGGAAAGTCACCGTGACAAGTTGGTTACACCCAATTTTCTTGGCTCTTATTAGTTCTTTTCAGCAGGTCAAGACACGTTTAAGTGAAATCACCATGGTTTTTGGATATGAACCATGAACTTAGTGATAAAATGCACAGAAGGGTTAAACACTTATTAACGTCGTCTTTTTTTCCCGCTGCAGCGCGAGTGTATCTCCATTCATGTCGGCCAGGCCGGCGTCCAGATGGGCAACACCTGCTGGGAGCTGTACTGCCTGGAGCACGGCATCCAGCCTGACGGTCACATGCCCACCAGCAAGCCCACCGGAGGCTACGACGACTCCTTCACCACCTTCTTCAGTGAGACCGGCACCGGGAAGTACGTCCCCAGAGCCATCATGGTGGACCTGGAGCCGACTGTTATTGGTGAGGAGTTCCTGCCGGAAGCGCAAGACCTGATGTTGTAACCTCACTAAGCAGAACCAGCTCTCTTGCAAAGTCACTTCAGAGCTAAAAGTAAAAGAAGGAAACAACAAAGTCTACAAAGCTGTAAAGATAAGCTGGCTGATCATTATCTATAAAAACGGGTTGTCCGAAGACGATGGAAGGACTTTTGACCCCGTATTTTGACACCTAAACTAAGAATGAATAAAAAAAGTAATTCAGCTTCTTTGGAAAGTAACACGCCATCTCCTCTTCCTTTAGATGAAGTTCGTACAGGCACGTACCGCCAGCTTTTCCACCCTGAGCAGCTGATATCTGGGAAGGAGGATGCCGCCAACAACTACGCTCGCGGCCACTACACCGTCGGAAAGGAGCACATCGACTCTGTCCTCGACAGAATCCGAAAACTGGTAAGAGTGACTACTGACAAGGGGCACGATGTTTCTATTCTTACATTAAGCAGTTTGCTTCAGAATTCCTGCCACGTTCCTAATTTGTGTCCTTGTTGTTCAGTCTGACCAGTGCACAGGCCTCCAAGGTTTCCTGGTCTTCCATTCGTTCGGAGGAGGAACCGGCTCCGGTTTCACCTCTCTGCTCATGGAGCGCCTCTCAGTAGACTTTGGAAAGAAGTCCAAACTGGAGTTTGCCATCTACCCGGCTCCTCAGGTGTCCACAGCCGTGGTGGAGCCCTACAACTCCATCCTGACCACCCACACTACCCTGGAGCACTCTGACTGCGCCTTCATGGTGGACAACGAGGCCATCTACGACATCTGTCGCAGGAACCTGGACATCGAGCGCCCGTCTTACACCAACCTGAATCGTCTCATTAGCCAGATCGTCTCCTCCATCACCGCTTCCTTGCGCTTCGACGGGGCCTTGAACGTGGACTTGACGGAGTTCCAGACCAACTTGGTGCCTTACCCACGCATCCACTTCCCGCTGGCCACCTACGCTCCCGTAATCTCAGCAGAGAAGGCCTATCACGAGCAGCTCACTGTGGCCGAAATCACCAACTCCTGCTTCGAGCCAGCCAATCAGATGGTGAAGTGTGACCCTCGGCACGGCAAGTACATGGCGTGCTGCCTGCTGTACCGCGGAGACGTGGTGCCCAAAGACGTCAACGTAGCAATCAGCAACATTAAAACCAAGCGCAGCATCCAGTTTGTGGACTGGTGCCCCACCGGGTTCAAGGTAGGAATCAACTACCAGCCTCCCACTGTGGTTCCTGGAGGAGACCTGGCCAAGGTGCAGAGGGCCGTGTGCATGCTGAGCAACACCACGGCCATCGCCGAGGCCTGGGCCCGACTCGACCACAAGTTTGACCTGATGTACGCCAAGAGGGCCTTCGTCCACTGGTACGTCGGAGAGGGGATGGAGGAGGGGGAGTTTTCGGAGGCCAGAGAGGACATGGCCGCCCTGGAGAAGGATTACGAGGAGGTCGGCATCGACTCATTTGAAGAGGACGAAGAGGGCGAAGAGTTTTAGAAAGTTCCAACAACAATGTCTCAGCGTGTCCTCCAAGAGAGTTAATGTCCAGTTTAGCTGATGCAAACTGCTAATAAACACAGTGTAACTGCTGAGCCGCAGTTTGTCCGAGCTCAGTCTCACAGTGTTTGGTTTATGTGATGAGGACTCCTGCTGTATGAGAGGCCACATTTCTCCACCTTCTTTTCAAAATAAAGCTGCAGTGCGTTGTCTTTCGTGATCAAAACTTTACTCAGTGTTTTTTTGGAAGTATTCTCCAAAATTTAATTGATTTAAGTTCAACATGGGTAACAAATAATATAGAGTCAAGACGTCCATCACGGATCAAACAATGCTTACTTGTCACACCAACCAACCAATCTGGTCCTTTCATCATTGAGGTTATTCATTAGTTTGTGTGTCAGGACCAATAAACAGTCGCACATTCCTCCAGATTTAACTCACAGAGCTGAATTTCCTGGGTGGTGCCTTGAAGTGAGTTCACAATTGCACATGTTCGGATAAAAATGTGAGTTACCTTCCATGTAAAAACAGAAAACGTCACTGCATAATAGTCTTAATAAAAGAACTTGAAAGTAAAACTGAAAAAATCTAAAAATAAAAGCCGGAATAATGTGACTTTGCTTTTGATTTTGGATTCATTAGATTTAATAGAAAACAGTATAAGAAATGAAAAAGGCCCAGACAGATCATAAATAACTGCGTTCTAATGAGATCTTAAACACTTTCAATCATCAGAATTAGTCTGTTCAAAGATGTCGGTTCCCACAGTCACCAGGGAAACGCCAAGAGGGAAGTTCTTTTAGAACGTAGAAAAAACAACATCCATTAACATGCACTGATTTGCAGAATTCTAGCCGCACTCATGGTTGGACCTGGTCCCATATAAACAGGTGGACTGATTTTCGGACCCTTCGATGATCCGTGGCTGCTCCACCACACGGTGGCAGTGTGGTTTTACAATCAGAGGAAGCTGAAGCATTACAGGAAATGCAGTGAGACCAGAACTGAGAGCCGTCCGGGTCATGGATCTCCCACAGAGCAGCACTGACTAATTAGTGTGAACTCTTGTTTAAAACTAAAGTGGATTTTGTTACTGTGAAAATGTAGAAAACACGGTTTCCTCTTTGTGGATTTTCAGTGGGGACATTTTCCCACTTCACCTCGGTTTCTGGAGTTGCAGGCAGACTTTGCCCGGCCCTCCTCGGTGGATGAGGCCTTCATTTTGGTTCTGTAATTGCTTTTATGTAATTAAGGCTCAATTGGAGCAGGCGCTGCGGACAGGGGATTTAGAAAAGGTCACGAAGGACGGAAAGACAGATAAATGTTCTTTCCCTCCCTTTTACTTCAGTAATGCAACTTCTTCTGTTTTGTTCTCACCAGAGTCTGAGAGAACTCAAACGTTCTCCCGTTCGAGGCCTCACGGTCGCCCCACTTTGAAATCAGCGGCCATTTGAGGCCTCGGACGTTCTGCACCAACGTCTGCGGCCTGCAACGAACAAACACAAACTGCACGGCGCTGTCAGCTGAAACGGCCACGACGTTATGCGGCTCTGGGTGACACGTTACAGTTTCACGCAGCCGAGTGACGTTGTTCACTTCACCTGAGGGAGAGCTTCCTGTTCCGTGCTCTGCCTGAGATAATGAGTCAAATCTGGCAACGCTGCGCCCGAAATGGCGGGAAACAAGGAAGAGGCAGTTAAGAAGCCGGAGGAGCTGGTTCAGCGTCGGATGCCAGTTGTCGGTTGTTATTACACCTGTAGTTCTGCTTGACTGGAGGCAAACTGCAGCCAGAAGGTGCTTATCGTTGACGTGTGTCATAATTAGGCAGCGTTTGGCAGCTGGAGTCATTACGAAGAGTGACGCGGTGAGGACTCGGGCGGCGACTATAAATGAGGCCGTTACTTTGGTTTGGACGTGTGGGTTCATCTCGTCTCTTTAGGGGTGATTGGTGTCTATTTGTCGTCGATCCTTGCGTCTTTACGATAACTTTGTGTCTGTTTTCAGTCATGTTGTGTGTGTTTGGGATATTGTGCCTGTGGTTTTAGGTTAATTTGTCTATTTCTCTCTGTCCCCAACTATTTTCTGTTAATTTCTAGTCATTTTTGTGTTTGTGGAGTTAGTTCCAATCATTTTTCAGAATAATATTTGTTGATTTGTTGCCAGCCTTTGTGTGTCAGGGATTGTTTAATGTGTATTTTGGGTAATTTTGTATCTTAATTCTCCGAATTTTCTTTCTTGCAGCGGCTCTGTGCCTTGTAGCCCATTTACAGTAGTTATCCATCCATGTGTAACCATGGCGATAAAGGTCTGAGTAGGAAGTGGAGGAGGGACATATGAACCCACATCTGTAGTCTGGAGTGAAGAGCAGGAGCATAAAAACTTTTCAACAATCTTTAATATTAAAACAGCCAAAAAATACAACAAGCTCCTGTTTTTAACCTACATCCTCCCCTTCCACACACACACACACACACACACACACACACACACACAGAGAAACACACATTACAAACCCCAGAAACTATAAACTTCACACCATGTTTCTTTACATTGGACGTGCGGCGTCACATGTTACACAGATGACGTGGAGGACGGCAGCAGGTCACTCGGGCGCCTTTCATCGTTAGATTAATCATCACGGCATATCTGTATCCACGGCTACCGCAGGCATCGGCGTGGAAACCAACCGCTGCAGCCACCCTTCAGGGCCTGATCACAACTCAACTCCCGTAATACGATTTTTCATCATCATCATCATCATCTTAGGCATTAATAACAGTTTTGAAAATTAAACTCCAGACACTGAACGCATCATCTCCCCTGGTTTCAAGCGGCAGAGGATGTTCATCACTGTGATTAACGGGCGTTTGTGTGCAGCTGACAGTAATGGTGGAGAACGCTCTCGGGCTCCGTGTTGCTACAACACTTGTGGTGCTTTTTTTTTATTGCAGAGTTTTATGGATAACGCTGTAAACCTGAGAGTCTTCAAACTGTTCCGCAAAAACACACATTTTAAGCAGCTGGAGACGTAAAAACTCAGCTGCACTTGAATTAATTGAGCCGAGCAACAGCTGGATACATTTTAAACTAACTTTTAAATGAGGACACGAGTTTCAATTGAGGAACAAAAGTGATACGAAAAATAAATAACGGTTTTGTCCAGTGATTTTAACATGAAAGGATTTAAAAAGCCTTTTGCCCCGTTAGACGACTGTATTCAAAGCATGAAAAGCTATTTTCACATGAAGAATGAGGACATTACAGCAAAATGTGCAGCATCTTTTCTCTATCTACATGAAGGTTCTGGACTCTGTGGTTTTTCTTTGTGTTATTTAACATAAATGTACTTTCACTGCTAACACAGCCCACCTGCATAAAGAAGAGAAGCTTGTGAGTAGCCTGAGAAGCTAGACTGAGGGCAAAAAAAAATCCCTGTGAATTTGATGAGAAACGGCCGAATGATATGACGTATAAATCAGTAAAACTCATCTCTGACAGCAACACAAACTCACATCTGTGTATATTTACACAACTGGAAATCATTTTATCCCCCCTGAACCAAAGTCCCTTCGTATTTTCTAGAATTTAAACACCTTGCGAAGAATTTTCTCTGCTGACAGGGAGAAAGAAGCAAAAGCCAGGCGTCATTCAGCCCCTGACAGTCGTCCATCACGCTGGGACGCAGCGCCGCCTACAGCTCAAACCGCATCAGCACATTCACCATGACAGCAGACGAGATGAGAGGCGGCATGTTAGGGAAAAGCTCGTTTGGTCTATCAAACCTGCGACAGGTAAAAACACACACACACACACACACAGTCCAATTCTTTCACTCGTCATCCCGTTGTTGGTCGAGTAATGATGACGAGTCAAGCAGACATCCTCGAAAATATCCAATTAGGGAGTGAGTCAGCTGAACCCGGCTGCGTCTTGACAGGAAGTGTCCTTCATCTGGATAAATCTGTGTTATCAAAGCAAAAACACGCGTGAGAAAGTGTAAAAATAATAAATGAAATATGTTTAAACCTCACAAGCCGCTTTTTTTGTATCCTGAACAAGACTTTTGGATTTTTGTTGTGTAATTGTGGAGTGGTGTTTACCTGCATACTATAGTTGGCTCCAATCTTTATCAAGTGTTTGATGAGCTCCGCTGAGTGCTGGAAGTGAACGTTTGCTGTGTGAACAAGTGTCAGAGGGGTTAAAGGTCAAGTCTTAAAGTCTTTCATGGAAAGACACAAGCAGTTTTACTCTGTGGTTTGCAGTAAATGAGTGTTTACCGTCAGCAGTGCCGTGAGCCAGGAGCAGAGTCGCTCCCTGCAGACTTTTCATGCTGGGCACAACCTTGGCGGCCTGGACACACAGATGTGAAATACTTTACTGAATATGACACAAAACAGAACTGATAATTCCAACTGAGTCCTGTCAGTAAATCACGTTTTCAACTTTCTATGTTGAATGAAATGTATTTTTAACAGTGTTCTGCTACTGTGACACCCAGTATGAAGCCGGGGTTAGTTCTAGTTTGAAAAAGACACAGAATGACCAAAAAGACATAAAAAAGGCCAATGTAAGGCAAAAAAGTGCAAAATTATCAAAACCAAATACAAAATGAAAGAAAACAATGCAAGGAAATGAAAAGTGAGAGGAGAGAATAAAAGACTCAAATAAAATAGAAAAGAAATGATCAAATGAGATGAAGAAATTACAAAAAACAAACAGAAAAAAAGACAAAAATACCAACAAAATTACCAATCCCCCAAAAAAGACATTAACAAACATACAAATGAATGACCAAAAAAGTGATTTAATTGACCAAGAACTGAAAAAATTTTAACTAGAAAGACAAAAAAAACAAAAACAAAAAACTTTTTTGATCTTTAAAAAAAAAAAACATGATAAAAGACCAAAGTTACTGAAAACAAAACCAAGAGACATAAAGTGTAAAAATAACTTGGAAAGATAAAGGGTCAAAAAATGAGCAAGAAATTCCCGGTGAGCGTCCTGTGTTTTCTCTGGAACGAGACGACGATTGTGTTACGAATATGTCCGAGTCCCAGAGGACGTGGCGAGTGAGGATGTCCCGCTGATTCCGGCCACATTCCCTCCTTTAGGTGTCATTGAGGCAGACGCCCGCTCCTGCTGCGAGCGCCGTAAAAATAGAGTCCTCTGGCCCACTTAGAGCCAACCCACTTAGCAGCAAAACACACCGACTGCAACCTTCACTTGGAGGACGATGTTGTTTTTCACTCGGCGCCGCCGGCATTTAGCTTTTTTATATATAGATATATATTTGTGTCTTTTTCTGGTTTTGGAGCGCTGCCTGAAACACTGGTGGCCACTTTTTCTTCTTTGGTTTTAACACACGAGGACTGTTTAGTTTGGGAAATGGACCAAAGCAGAGGAGGGCCCTGCTTTAGAAGACTGAGCAGGGATTTTATGAAAACACAAGTCATTTTTTGCACTTCAATACGAATTTGACATACTTGAACTTTCCTCAAGTACGACTGTAAACGTCTGCTCCTGCTCTGCTTCGCTCTTCTACTCCCTGCTACGCTCCCTCACGCTCTGCACAACCGTCAAAGCTGCAAAACTTAATCGTCAAGCACAAATTGTTCAAATTCTCCGTTTGGACTTCACAGGACGTTACATCACGTCAAAGTTTTCTGAGCATATTTCTACCATGAATAACACAAGCAAACAATCTGGATACAGACACTGGTGAGGTCAAATTCAAAGACCAAATGCCACATTGATGGACATAATTCAACAGTATTATTGGACATTTGTAATTAAGTAAGTGGCTTTTGGAAACAATGTCCAACAACCAGGATTAGGGTGATAATACAACCGCCGTTCATGAATGTGTCACATGAGTTTCTACTGTTCAGTTTGCGGCATTTCTTTAATTTCATTGCTGATTTATTGAATTAAGTTATAGTTTTTGAGGCACACACACACACAATACAGACACAAGCAGATTTGCTGAAATGGGTTAAAAGGATGGACTAGTGTCCTCGGCTTGCAGGATTTTAAACTATTGATTTAGTTTTTGGGGTTTTTTTCCTCTAAATGAGACATTTTCCAGTTTCGCTCTTGCGTCTCTACATGGATACGATGAGATGAAAAGACGGACAAGCGGAAAAAGCAGCTCACTTGGTATCTGTTGTTCTCGGTAGACGCCGAGCCCAAGTATCTCTCGGAAAAGGCCGAGGCTGGAAGACACGAAGAGAAGGAGACACACAAGGTCTGAAAACACAGGCAAGAGTCAAGTTTTAGGGAAAAGAAATGAAAAGTGGTTTACAGGCTTCGTGATGCGAAATATTCCTGCACACTTTGCACAGCGGTGTGTTGAAGCAGAGGATTCACACACCTCACACCTCTATTAAACTCTAATCACACACACAGCAGCAGCAGCTCCCGGGCACGAGGAAAACTTTTCATCCTCAAATCCAATAAGCCTGAATTCCCAGAAGCAGAAGCCGAGGATAATTAAAGAGAAAACATATGAAAAAGATGGTGTCGGATAAAGAGGCCGTGAATGTCGGTATTAGCTACTTCCGTGTCCGAGCGTGAGTGTTGGAGAGGACGATTCGGACCCCCGCTCACCGTACGTGGTCCAGTCGACGACGGGAGCCTGAGCCGCGGCACATCGGATCAGCCTCTCCGTCGACTTCAGCATCGTCAGCGCGAGGAAGCCGCCGTAGTCCTGGTGGAGAGACAGTCAACACGCGAGGTCAATCTTTGTCATCAGCAAAGATCATTTCCAGTTATCATGAACGCCTCCAGTTTTGATCCGTTTATCGCAATTCTAAAGTACTGCAGTACAATGCTGAAACCGTGAAGTACTCGCAGTCCTGGACAAAACTGTTTGGACATTTGCAGGAAAACAGAAATAATCTCTCTGAAACAACTTTAAAAGTCAAACTTTGCTTCAGATTTATGAGAATATTAAATATCCATATGTTCCAGTTTCATTTGGTGAATTTAAAAATACAGAAATCATAGTCTGCATCTGATTTTTAAGTTAATTCAGAGAACATCTTTCATTGACAGGCACCAACAGTTTCATACTAATCAGATATAAACATATATACAGTAATAAACACTATCTTCAACCCCACAGACGTTCACACACGTTCACTCATTCAGGAAAATGTCGGAAAGCTGAGGTTCGTTCACAGGCTGATGGACGCACCTCCCCAAAGACTCCGACACGAGTGTGATCGATGAATGGCAGCTTCGTCAGGTGTCTGAAACACACGGAGGAAACACGTCACAGGAAGTACAGTTCCACCAAACTAAATCATTTTTTTTCACCTACAGTTTATGTCAGAAGTATTTCTTTAGATTCGTTATAAAGAAGAGTTGTACTGTAAAGCGGATACACAGCAGAGCAAAAGTAGATTTGTTGCACAAGTTCGGAGCTTTTTACCCCACAGCAGCTCGTTATCATTCATGACCCAGTTAAACACAATCTGTGCTCAAATATCTAATATTAATACATCTTTCTGCCTTAACCCACCTCCAAATAAGAGATAAAAGCAACGGCTGGCGACTGAATTATTTCATAGATTAACGATTTGCTCCTTCGAGCTTTGGATAAACATCTTCTAACGTATCGTTTTGTCTAATTGACCACAAACGTTTATTGACGTGGAAAACGGAGAAAACGAGCACGAGTTCAAATGCGAGAAGCTGCAAAGCCACAGTTGCTCTGCGTTTCAAAGATTTATGTCCTTTCATAATGTCTGCAGAGGTAATAAAGCCTCATTTCATCTCCCTCTGCTCCAACGTGTTTCTCACTCTCACAGAAGCTAAAATTATGCGGGCGCGCACACGCACACACACACACACACACACACACACACACACACACACACACGGACACACACACACACACACACACACGTGTTACATACTCCAGAGCTGCGATCTGGTCGTCTGCATCCACGGTGCCGAGCCTCTGATGGAGCTGCTCTAGAACCCTGAGTTGAGACAGACATCACGAGATCAGACGTCAGCAGGTCAGAAACGATGACTGGGCTTCGTTTTAAGTTCACTGCGAAGCTCAGAGTGTGGAACTAATGCCTCATTGTAAATTGTTGAATATTTCTGCGAACGTCGCTACAGCACCTTTGACCTCTGAAGCCTGAGCCTCTCCCGTCCAGTCGCGCCACAATGACCTGGCCCGTTCCCACCAGAACCCGGTCCCAGTCCAACCTGAACTCGTCTGTCACCGTTTGATCAGCTGGAGAACTGCCACTGTCACAGAAAACCCAAGTCTTATTTTATCAAGATTTGCCAAACTGATCTTGTACTTTTTTTTTTTTTTACCTAAACAAGACAATATATGTACAATTTAAATTTTATATCATTTTCATTCACTTTCACATCAAATCCACATATTTCAGGCTTTGCACCATGAGTGGATTTCTGAAGGGGGCCTATCAAACGCAGACAGGCCCGGGGCTCTGAGAGGTCAGCGGCCCCTGGTCCTCTTCACCCTTAATATTTGGTGTTTGATGGTCACACAGCTCAGCTAAGTGATGCAAAACGAACTCAAAGGGGTGAAAAGTTCCCATAAAGAGCCAAATGTGGGAAAAAAAATAAAGAAATGCACAAAGAAATGCAAAACAATTCCAAAGAGACCTCAGAGACAAAGGTACAAATATACACAGTCTGATCCCAAAAGACCATACCTGCTAAAAAGACCAATGACAAGACAGGAAAAATTGACAAAAAGACGCTGGACGACCTGGCACATCCACAAAATGAGCAGCAACAGACGCAAAACAGCCACGAAAAACAACCATGAAGAGACGAAATCTACCCACAAAAACTAAACGGTCCACACAACTTCCATCCTGCACAAATAAAAGCCAAACAACGCCGACAGTGAGTCAACGAGAGTTTCTTTTAGGTCTCATCGTGGTCGTTTTCCATCTATTTGTAGTAGTTGTATCATTTGTTTGTTTGCAGTCATTTTCCAACAGCGTATAATTTCAGGTTTATTTTTTGCCTGTTTTCTATGTTTTCACTGAGCTCGGTGACTTTCACACAGGAAATATTAATGCTGCCTTCATACTGATGCTCTGAGGCAGGAGCGACCTGACCCCTCAGGATCCTGGCTCTGTGCCTGCTGGATCCGTTCATGAATCCACCCATCGTGCAAAGACCACTGGTTGCTTGCAGCATGTTCCTGCTGTTGACTGGCGCAGACGCCGGCAGCTGCAGAGGACCCAAGTCTTCGGCTTTCTGCCGTCCTTACTGAATCTGGCCTTTGAAGCTCCAATGCTGCAGGAAGCGTAAATGAAAAAAATGCAAATGTAATCAAGGTGGAATGGGCTTACACAATAAGGAGGAGGCCATAGAGGTAGGACTCCGAGAAGTCGGGAGGATAGATGAGCTTCAGAGGCAGCTCTGTGAGAGAGGCGAGAAAATCAGCCAAGCAGCCGACAGAAGACACACACAGGAAGACAGGTGCAAACACACACACACACACACACACACAGAGAGGAGTGTAATCTTTTACCAAAGTTGTCGTTCGTGATCAACCGGAAATCAGTCTGAATCATCCTTTTGGTCTCCAGCGCAGACCTCAGAGGAAGGTTGTTCTCCAAGATGAAATATGCTGCGAAATGAAAAATTAGCTTTAGTAGAAAGTCAGAGAATAAAACATTCATTTATTTGCCCTAAAGCAAACTTTCCGTGGACTGAAATGACCCAGATATGGAGCCGCCTGAAGCCCACAGTGGGATTTTGTAATAACTTGCACCACGTTCCAGTTCATAGACCAGATTCAGGTGTGTTCTCCTCATTATTGATTCGTCTGATTGATTTCCAATTAGTCAGCTGGTGTAAAACAGCATGTGAGCACAGAGGCAGTTTAGATGTGTAACGTTGAGGAAACAGGATCGTTTTATGACAGGCTGCTCAAAACTCACTGACCGACAAAAAACCCCAGTGTCATTCCTGGTTTGATCCGCACACATCCTGTTTCTATCAGTTCCAAATTGACAACTGACTCCTGCAATGTCACGTTCCTCGAACGAATCCAGAACTTGACCCAAACATCTGCTCACGTCTGCTGCAAATACGTGTCATTATTTTCCAGAGCGGACATGAAGACAACATCAACACGCAGCTGCTGTCATACTCACAGTACACGTCATCCAGACTTAGAAGCAGCACCGCAGGAACTCCGGGACCTGCAGTGAAGGGGATGATGAAGATGTTCACAGATCAAACATTCTCAGCGTATATTGTAGCTTTGAGGCGAGGCCCTGCGTTTGTAAAAGTCACGGTTCTGTGCTCGGCGTATTGTGCTGTTCCTAAAGGTCTGGTTTTACACAGTTACATACTTTTCAAGCTAAACCTGGAGAAGCAGCTTATGGTGTTTGCAAACATTGGATTAATTATCATGTCTGACTCTAAACTGAGTCTTTTTTGAACTTCTGCCTGAAAAGGGGGCGTTCGCTGTGTTTTATGCACTAAAAACCAATAATAAAAACCTAAACTCTTGGTGGCAGGACTGACACGTAAACGCTCTCTGACCTCTGCAGTGCAGGATGGCGTGCTGTGCGTCAGGCCTGACGTCTGCGTCGAAAAATGTGCACTCGTCCTTCAGTCCGCAGGTGAGACATTGCCGTGGAAACAGGCCGAGGGTGGACACACTGTCACGAGAAGTAAGAAACACTGTTCTTCTTCTTATTAATATTTTCATTCTTCCACGTGTGAGTATGGCTGGGTCGTACCTGTATAAGTGTCTCTGTTGTGCAGATTCCTCTGTGCTCAGGAAGTATCTGGGGAGGGAAGCACAGCAGCTGAAGTAGGACAAGGTCGCGGAGCCGTTAAACATCTGCCTTCACCAGTCTCAGCAAATCGTGGCTGAACGCACGTTCTCTGAACACAAAGAAAAGCCCGAGAGGAACTTACACGATTTGGTTGTTTTCATCATAAGCTACGATTTTCGTCACCTCCCAGTCTCCTGACGTTAGGTGTCGAACCTCGTCCTGGTCTCGACGTAACTGAAGGAGAAAGAGCGTGAAGGATTGAGGATGAAAAACACGCAACAAAGCTGTTTTCACGTGGTAATAATAATTCATTTGCACAACTGAATGCACGAGAAAGAGGCGGTCACCTTTTTGGTGAACATGGTGATGTGGTGGAAGTCTCCCTGACCTCCTTGTTTCACGGGCATAGTGAGGAAAAACCTGCTCCTGTCCTTGGAGAAGAGCGGCTCCTGTCTCTGTAGAGAGGGACACACACTTTGGAGGTGACACACTTTACGCATGAATGAGCTCAGGTGCCGCAGTAACAGAGCTGCCGCGAGGAGAACACGGCGTGTGTGTGTCATTCTGTGAGCCCCGCTTAGATCGGTGGGACGAATGTCAGACGTACCTGTCTGGACAGCCACGTCTCCGCTGAGTCCTCATGTCTCTGAAGGGGAAACAAAAACACGCAGCCCTCCTTGTAAGAGTTGTGAGTAAAAGTCCGGCAGGCGGCGTCTTTAGAGACACATCCCAACAGCCTCACGTCGAACACTAAACACCCACCTGTGCACACACCCCGATGGTGGAGTCGCACACTGTGAGCAGCGAAGCATTCTGGGGCCTGTTGAGCCAGCGCACTGCCAGGTGAGTGGTACTGATCCACTTCACCATGGTGATGTAGAAATCTCTGCAGAGGAGAATGAGACTGGGTTCAAAGTGTCCCTGCGGTGGGTTTCGTGTGTGTGTGTGTGTGTTCCTGTTTGTTACCGGAGCCTGAGCGGATCCGGAGGCTCCAGCTCCTGAGTGTGCGTCGCTCCGAACAGGTTGACCACAGACAACTTGACGCCGGGGTTTGTTTGACCGGCCTGAAGGAGCAAAGACGAAACAGGACACAAGAGGTGGATTGAAAATTACCAGCTGCGGGATTCCAGCGAGTGTGATAACGGTGGAAAAATAGGGTTTTATGATAATTTTATGCAAATGGTTTCATATGCGCTTGTTGATTTCTTGGTAAACAGCACAGATGTCTCATTGTGAAGACGAAGACACACTGAAAAATGCATAAATGGACTGGAACAAGTTCCTGAAATGCATCGCATTTCTTCCTCAGCATCAGGAGGAGGACAAAGGAAGGAAGGAGGATGGTTCAGTTTGTCTGTAACCTGATAATCACACACACACACACACACACTGATGAATGAAGGCTGCGCTGCCTTGTGCTGCCTGCACTGACCTTCAGGGTGTTTAAGGCAGCAAGTCCTGCCAAAGTGCAACACGTTTCCTTTACATGCCTCATGTTTTACTCTCACAGATCCTGCACAAACTGTCTGGAAAGGAAATGCTGAGTGGCTGTGGTGTTACCATGGGGTACGGGTACTGCAGCCCTCGGGGGTACGTGCTGCCGGTGAACTGGGGCAGAGCCATGTTCGGCACCAGGCTGTCGTTGATGGTGAGGAAAGCCAGTCTCTCTCCGTCGGGCGACCACCAGTGAGCCAAGTGCGAGCGCAGAATCTCCTCTGATGGAGAAACACATTTAACAGGACGGTGAGTAACATGGGACAACGCAGAAAAAACGTGACGTGTCACTCAGATTTGCTTTCGTGCACAAGAGAACATTCAGAGTAAGATGATGGTGACAGCAAAGTTGTCCAGCTCCTCCCAAGGGATCCCAAAGCTTGAGAAAACCAGCCTCTCCCACGTCTCCTGCTCCACACTGACCTCACTCTTGAGCAAGACTTCCTAAACCTTTGTTGTACAGCCTGCAGAGGCTCGACGGCACAGACCTTCATACAGCCAGTCCGACAGGCCGTTGAAGATGACTCCCTCCATCCCAGAGGAGGTGATCCTCAGAGAGTTACTCCTCACATCCGACTGGTAGTAGATGTTGTTCTCAAATATGTAGATCTGAGGAGAAACGACAGAAAAAAACTCACTATATTTAGTCATTCTATATCTGTCTCTCGTCATTTTGGACATCTTAGGTCCGTCTTTGGTGATTTTGTGCTTAGTTTTGGACATTCTGTTTTGTGCATGTAGGTGAACTGGAGAAGAACTGTGTGAGTTCAACATTCTGTTTAAACTGCCAACAAACACAGTAGCAGCTGATTGATTAGTGAAAGTGAAATACAAATACAGTTTGAGGAAATTAAAAAGGGAGTTCTTAAGGAAGCAGAAACTATACGTGTTAAATAATAAGCTGAGTTGTGCACATGACCAGTTTTTGATTATTCCTGGAGAAATTCTTATAGTGGACACTTCAAACAAAGCAACGAGGATTAAAACTTTGCAAAACAACATCTGAGCAGCGCACAGAAAGACGTTTGCTACTGTAGGACCAAAGTACAGTCCGACTCTTTCTGGGGAACAAGGAGCAGAGTAAAGTGTCAGCTCATCTGCTGCAGGAGTCGTCACTGGTGGAAGAAGCGTGATGTCGAATCGTCGCACAGATGGAATCAGGTCAGCGGCAGACATGGAGCGTGTGCAAACAGAGGCTGTACAGCAAAAACAATCAGAGCAGAGCCGCAGATCACGACTGATTCAGGTTCGTCTGGAGAGACGAGGCGGCACGAACTCACACAGACAACAAAGAGATGGATGGAACACACTCGGCCTTACCAGCTGTTGCCCTTGTCGTCCCCACGCTGCAAACTGAAGCACCGCGTTCTGAACCTCGGGCGGATTCAGCTCCCAGACCTCCCTGACACACACGCACACATGCGTTAACAATCACCGTCTCAACGAACGCACGCTCCATATGCAGCGAGAAAAAGGCGACTCACCTAGTGTAGATGTTGTAAACGATGTAAGACGCTGTGTATGAACATCTGTACAGCTGCAACGAGAGTTCGAAAAAAATCACACAGCCAGCCTGTAGGACAGTTTCACACATGAAAACTCTGCTGCTTTTTAACTCCCTGTTTTCCACACATTTCAAATCCAGTTTTGGGCCCGAACGTCTTGAAACCAGACGCACTGTGCAATGAATGTGCTGCACAGCAGAGCCCGTTTTCACGCACGGTGGTGCACTGACTGAAAGAAATTCAACCGAGAGCAACTAAAAATCTCTCTCCGGGGTCTTACTTCTACCCCGAGGGGCTTTCACGTCGTTTTTTAAAAGATGAGTCGAGCTGGCCTCGGTCCCACTGAGCGGCCATTAGAGCAAGAAGAGCTTTTGACCGGGCAGTCATTAGAGAACAAAGTGCAGGACACGCAGACGTCCTCTGCTTTTTCAGGGGCTGCAGACCATTTCTGTTTGCAAACAAATCTAAAAATCGATGGGGAAACCTTGACTGTGAGGGAGAGAAGGAAGCTCTGTGCTGGGTGACTGAACGCTAACGCTGTAAGTGAGAAATAAAAAACACATAAAGGCTGACAAAACTATCCCCAAAACAAAAAAAGTCTATTCGTGTTTTTAATTCAAGTCAATTCCAATTGCACCACTTTGAAAGAAACAGAAGCTGTTCGGAGAACAAAAGAGTGTGTGTGTGTGTGTGTGTGTGTGTGTGTGCGCGCACACGCAGATGAGTCAGCACCCTCGGGTGTTGCACAGGACCACCGTGCAAACGACAGCCTGCAGGAAAACAAACAAAGGCTGGTAATGTTGACGATGATCCTGCAACTCCAACCACATCTTGTTTGGTTGTGAGAAGGATGCAGATTAAGAAAACACCAGCTGGTTTCTGTGTGTGTGTGTGTGTTTTGAAGATTGATTTTTGCTCTTGGACGAGGATGAATTTGTATTTGAAACTCACTGGTTTGACATCGTAAGCAAACAGGGCGTACTTCAGATCAGCCGACAGCGAGTACTTGGCCACCTTGAAAGCCACCTGAGGAAAAACGGGAAAGGACAGTTTCCTTTTTAGACAGCTCGAGGGATGCAAACACACCACAGACGCTGATATGGGAACCGTTACTGTAAATGTCACAAAGCTTAAGGCAGTTTATGATCAAACCCGCCTCACAAAAATCACGTTGGAACGTTGACATTTCACTAAAAACCAAGAATGGTGAAACAGCTGCAGGCGCGAGAGGAGAAGAATTCATCCTGATAATTTCAGTCAAAGAACAATCAGGTCGTGGTTGGAGCAGCAGGACCCGAGCACCCAAACTACGTTGAAATATTCCTTTAGACAGAAGATAAACGTGCAAAGTGAGTCAAGGAGAATATCTTTCATTACTGACAGGTTATGAATGTTCGCCATCATGGTTCATGCTGTCATTTCGCTTCCGTCGCACAACAAAGACAAAACCACACAGCTGAGCTAACGACGCTACAACAAGCAGGTTTTTACATGTCTGTTGTTGGTTTTGGAGCATCGGCCTGTGTGCTCAGCTCCTTGTCAAGCAGCGTGACCGTTAAGATGGTGAGAATAAACTGCTCACGATTATTTTTTCACGTCCCAAATGTTGTTTCCCAAGCACCTAAAGCGCTCTCTCATCCAGGTGAGCGGAGTTTGCTCTCAGCAGGATGTTGTCATGGATGCTGCCCGGGCCGACGTGCACCGTTCCCTCTCAGCTGCACGTGTGCATTATTGCGTCCTGCTGACACAGTCTGCGCGCACATAAAAAAGTACAACCTGAATTGCAAATAAAATAAACCCACAATCATTCATTCTGTGCCATTTTGCAGTGTGAGTCGGTGAGTGAGCGGTGACTGGCTGCTCCAGCCAATAATGCGAAAAACATACGTATTTACGCAGCTAATCATCGTCACTGACAGGCTACGACAGCGTCCTTATATGACACGCTAATTATGCGAAGTGCTGCTTATGTTGACCCTTTATAATAATCGGCATCGCCTCACTACACAGGTCATGAACAAGATTTGGGTGATTTTCACTGTCAGTGGGCTAAAGCGCTTCATTAAACATATTCCAACAGAAATGTAAAAGCTGTAATTTGATTTGTAACTTGGATGGATGTGATGCCGGCGTGACCACGGCGCACACGCCTGATGCTGCTCAAGGTGGTTCAAGGGAGCGCTCAGGGAGTTTGTGTGTTTGCTCAGACACATGGAAAATTAGAGGGAACATTGCTGACGTGTCTCCTGCCGTCTCAGAGGGTCCAGTCACAGCAGCAAGACAAGAGGACGGTGACCCCGTCTGTGCGGGCAGGTTAGGAGGACTGCAGCTGAGCAGACAACGCCTTTGGCTCCTCTGAATCCCTGAAAGTGGGTCCATCAGATGAAATGCGTGAGCTTGCACGGCAGCGTGTATGTTTTAATCATTTCCACCACAACTTTTATGTATTTCATTAGGTTTTATGTGTGCGAGACAGAGTTGGACTCAGGGACAATGATGTTTTATCCAAAGAGCTACACCAAACTTTTAATGTTGTCATGTCTGTCTCAAACTGGATAAGGCCTCCAGACGACATCACCTGAAGACGTTTGCGTCATCATTGTCAAACATAGTCACATTTACACACTTACAGTTATATTAATGATTAAGCTGCAGAGATTTCCAGAATTATTTTATCAATAATTGTCTGTAGTATATGGTAAAATGAATGTCCCCTGAGCCCAAGTTGACACATTTAAAAAACCTCTACAGATATCTTCTGTATCACCACGTCACAAGAAAATGTCACATCTGAGAAGTTAATGTTTACATTTTGTTGCAAAAATGACTAAAAATGAATAAATTCTTTCTCTTAACTGTTCAATTTATCAGAAAACCTCTTGTGTTCAAGTCTGTGAGCAGTGTTTCAAAAGCCTGAATGCAGGAACAAATTCATCTTTGAGAAATTGTTAAATAGCTTATGAATCATTTGAAAAAAATATTTCCAGTGTTGCGAAATTACTGTTATTATTACAGATTTGCTGCAAGTGAAGACAAACGTTTTAACAGTACAAAGTAGAACAGGCTCACATTGAATCCGCAGCCAATAAAAGCAGCAGGTCCACACTTACAAACGTGCTGTTGCTCACAATGACCTCCGTCTCGTTCAAGACGAAGTTGAACTTGATGACGTGGCCGTCCCGGTTCCGGTAAACCACCTCGGAGTCTGAGGGAGAAAAACGGACAGAAGAATGAAGCGCAGAGGTCCAGAGGAGAGCCTGCACCGGCAGACAGGAACGTGCGAGGAAGTAAAGATTTGACAACGGGTGGAACTAACTGTTTGTAAGGTTGGAATTCAAACATGGGGATGTGGAAATTTAATTTCCCTCATTTTCCACGTGAGACACGTCCTTTAACAGCAAACTCACCTGTGCTCTGACACGTAAAGACCAGTGCGTACGGCCAAAGTTTCGCACAAGTGCAAAGAGTCTTGGCAGTTTGAAGGAATGAAGAAAACCAAACCACACTGCAGGAATCACTGTGATGTCAGTACACCGGCCAATAACGCACCAAATGATTAGCAAATAAATGGCTTGAGAAAAACAACGGTAATAATCATGTAATGTCTCCCTTCCATTACACCGGGGAGCGTGTCGGGGGTCATTAGCCATCACTTGGAATGCACAGCCACACACACACACACACACACACACACACACACACTTAAGTCATGGCTGCACCTTCCAGACCTGCTGTCGCATTAATTCACCTCATGCACGAGGTGGGAAACCCTGCAGCAGCTACTGCGGCCATCTCAAACTGAAGCAGCCCGTCATCTCGAAGACGTGCCGCTGAACAATCGAAGAGTTCACTGCTGCTGGACAAGGTGGCAGTAAATTGTCCAATGAAATGCCGTTTATTGTTGTGTTTTTTAAAGCAGTGGCCTGAGTGATTTTTAAAATTAACTATTTCTGATGTTTTAGAAACAAATTGATTCATCAAGAAAATCAGAACAATGAATAAACAAATAATTAAGCAATACAACCAAAACATTAGCATTTTGTTAGATTTATATAAAATCTGGAGAACATGGAATCAAACGTGTTTGGTATTTTTTTTTAGTGATTTTTTGTAGGTTTTGAGGAGAATATTTTTTTTCCAGGTCATTTCTTTTTAAACTAATGATGTTGGGACAGAAAGACACATATTAGTGATAAAGATGCTAGTAGACTTGATTAGAGCAGAGCTGATAGTAACATGCCTGTTACTGCCCATGTGTTTTCAAAACTCTAGACCTCTTAACGTACAAGATTTTTTGCAAAAAACGACTTCAGTCATTCAGCTTTAGTTCAGCTGATCCGACAGTTTGTGAAAACGTGCTGCAGATTTCTCCTTCCAGCTCTTCACTTTAAAGCCTTTCGTGTGGAGTAGCAGCGTGTCTCTGTGTCTAATGTCTCCTAACGGATCTAATCTCCTTCGTTTCAAAGTTTAAACCTCCTCATCAAACTCAAGCAGACGAAATAAAGTGGCAAATTTCCTGAATAATATCATCTCACTACGTAATTTTTCTGGTTTTTACTTTTTATCTGTTGATGAAGCTCTTTGTTACTTTTTTAAATACAAACATGGTTTTGATTCCTATTATTATTAATACTATTATTATGTTGTGTATAAGTGTTTGACCGTCGTGATGCATGAGGGCGTCCGTTTGTTATCCTGCAGGCGTTTTTCATAGTTCACGGGCTCCGCACATCGTGTGTTCACTAAAACGTCTTAATTCCTGGAAGCTTCTGTGTATTTTGAATCGATTTCTCCCGGGACGTTCCTGGAGAACAGAGTGCTGTCTAGTTATTTAGTTTCGTGTCTGCACATGATTTGCTTATTTTGCATAATATCATAACTAATGCATTATTCATGCTGTTTTATTCACACGGGTCACTGCTCCTCCCGCGGCCTTTTTGTTTGAACAAACCTCATTAGCAATCATGTATTACGAGCCGAGCAGTGTGAAGCCCTCACCTGAACACACTGATTGCACACACACACACACACACTCGCCTTCTCCCTCTCACACTTGCTTCATCCTCAGCTTGATGTCGACCAAACACGCTCTAGTTTACGTTAACCTGACTGAGCCAAACCCAGCGTGGGTCTGTTGATCTTGGAGAAGGTTCGGGTCGTGGTTCGGACAGAAAGGAAAGGAATCGCGTTTAAACAACTCGTGAATGTTTGGAGCTGTAACCTGGACAACGTGCTCAGTCTAATTTGCACTGATGAGCCTTTGTGACAAATTTCCATGACATTAGATGAACAGCGGCACTCTACCTGACATCAGCCAACACCTGGAGGAGCGCTTCCATACACCGTCTCTGATAAAACTATAACCATCTGCTACTTTATGCCACCAAGGATCTAATCTATCTACAAGCTTGATGACATTCTTCCTTGGGTCTGTGTTTGCGGTGTAATTTGCTGTGAAGGAACGTGCTCTGTGCGGCCAGGAAAAAGATTTCTTTGATTGTTTTGCTCCGGTTGTCTGATGGGGTGGAGATGACATATTATCTGGAGGAGATTCGGCTGCTGTTGTTTGTAGCAGCTGTGGCTTTCTAGGAAATGCAATCTCTTATCCATTTTTTATTATTTTATTCTTGAGTTATTTAGTGAGTCGGTTGCTTCTTGAAGTACTATATACGAAATGAGATGTAAGTGTCCCCGTGGTTATTAAATTAGGGCGAGCTGCTGTTGAAGCCTGACTTGGATGTTAAAGGTGGGAAGAGGAAATGAGTTGGGGGCCTGTCAAGGAAGTAATTTCCATTATGTTTGAATTATACCCACAGCACCTCCAGGAGGCCCAGCCGTAAATTCAGGTCCAGGCCGAGCTCGGCTACCTGGGCCATCAGCTCTCATCACGCCGGGTCTAACATTAGATTTCAACCACATTGCGTGTCAGACAGTAATTTCCCAGCTTTATCATCAATCTCAAGCAAACAGCTAATGGGATGGCTGACCCTGTTGGGCGGAAAAATCATTATTGTAGCACAACAGCATAAAATACTTCTACCTCTCCATGATGATGTAATGCGGCATCCGTCAGCGTTAACTGCGTTCAGAGCTCACAATGTGCAATCCATCATTTCATTATTGATCCACGCGCTCTTAGGCGTGTTGCTGCTATCACACACCTGACGCCTTTGTAACAACCGAACGGTGCGCCCACAAAAGATGAGAAAGGCATCGAGATCCTGCATTGAAGGGTGACGACAGCACAGACTATAGAGCCGACACAGAGAAATGAAGGTGAAATAACTTCAGAAAATGAAGCTACATATAAATTTGAGTGAGGAGGGGATGCAAACGTAAACCTAAACCTCACGATAATAATGCACATAATGCTGCAATAATGCTTGCAGATTTTATTGGAATATGTAGAAAGGTATTTAATCTTTAATCGGGGATGTGGCAGTCGCTTGCATAATAACAGTGCTAAAACTAAATAAATCTGAGCGAAAAAGCATCTTTATTCATCAGCTTGACAATGAATGAATTTGAAATGTCTGAAAATGTGTTTTCAGCAAAAAGGAGTGAAAGATCTCAACAGGAGCAAAGTAATTGCCAGAAGGTGCTGCTGAAAGTATTATATAAAGCACACAGAGCTATTGTCTGCCTTCAGAGAACTTTAAAGTATTCACGATTGAATTGAGGTACCATGTAATATTTTACTTTTTTGAATTGAAACAAATAGATGTGACTTTGTAATAAAAATAACTGTTTTGTGTGACATTTGGACGTGCGCAGAGGAAGGACGCTGTGCGTAAAGGAAAGGTTGAACAAAAACCAAAACAATAAACCTAAAGGTAAATGTCCGTAAAGCTGAAGAAAAGTGCAGAACTGTTGTCACGTAAACTCTTTATTTAAACCCTTTCACGGACATGTGAGTGTCCCTGGTCTAAAAATATTACACACAGCAGCATCAATGCTCCGCGTGCTGCATAATTTGATTTGCAGATTGGGAACAACTGGACGACCTGAAACAGATTCATCTCCAAACAACTCCATTGTCATTTGTGTTGCAGCCATTCCAACCGGAGGACATAACAGGAAGCCACAGGCCACGGGACAAGTCGTTAGTGCGATCTCCCTGTGGAAGTGAAAGAATCTGCGTTTCACATCGAGCCTCCTCACTATTGGCCCCCACCTCTGTCCTTGTGTCTAAAGCCTTCCGTCACTCCCCACAAATCTCCACAAAGATGTTACAGATATGTTTAGTCGCCCGCCCTCCAGGACGTAGCGTGAAAGCAATCATTTAGCTGTCGCGCCACTGCATTTTACCTTCCCGTTCAGCTCTACCAGCTACGGCTGCTGTTTGCCTTCCCTCTCTGCCGTCCACACACGCAAACACGATCTGTCATTTCAGGCGTTTCAGATTCGTCACATTTGAGCTCGAATGGAAACGACGCTCTGCCTGTGCTTTGTGACCCAGTAAAGCCTTCGGGCAAAGGTCAAGGTTGCAGCGGATCCAGCAGAGAGCGTCTTACGCAACGGGGGACGTCAAGGTCATGTGCAGGTGTTGGAAAAAGACTGGGGAGGAGGAAGGGCAGAGAGCTCAAGTGGAAAGATGTGATAGAGGGAGAAAATGTGAGCTGCCTTCACTCGAATTTAGGTCAGAACGACGCTGTGTTGCTAAGGGGCACTTTGCTTTGTCCCGCTACAGCTGCGCCAATAATGCCACAATTCCCACTGTTTCCACCGACTGTACGGAACCTCAGGGTAACTGAACACCGCGAGGGCCAAAAGGCACCAGGTCCTTCAATGACAGCAGCAGAACGTGTTTTTAGGACGGATGCTCCTTCCGCCACAACCCTCCAACTTTTTTGGGACGTCTTGCTGCCGTCAAATTCAAAACGTGTGAAGGTTAGAAACACGCCTTCTGTGAAGTACAGCCCCAGAGACATTAGCGTGGTACCCCTAAAAGTACAACTAATAACATAACTAATAACTGTTTCACTTACTACCATCAACATAATAACTTTTGTCAGTAACTCAAAACTACAACTGTTACCACCACTACTACTAGTCACCAAGTACATCTTCTAATATTTTCTGTTCAGCTTTTGAGGTATTCTTTTACGTTACTCCAGCATTTCCATTTACTGCTACTGTATGTCATACGTTGACTTCACTACGTTTCAAAAGCAATGTCGTACTTTTACTTACTGTGAATTAATTGAAAACTCTTGTTACTCTCCAGAAACAGATTAATAAAACTAAAAGCAGTATAACTATAACTCTAATTCTAAGACAATAATATGGATGGAGTTGATGGAAAACGAGCCGCTCTCAGAAACTGAACTTACAGTGACAGTTTTAATGCAGAACGTTTAGTTTAGTCCATCGACCTTTACTGTAAGTGATCCGGGTACTTCATGCACCACGTCTACCACTGTCCACCTGATGCACCTTTGAAGCATTAAATTCACTCATGGACGTGCCAAAGACACATGTACTGACAGTTTAAATATTGGACAACTTCCTGCCCTCCCCATTATTTAGTGCACAATCCATCCAGTGTTGACATAAGCACTGGAGGTAGAAATCAATCTAAAAGTGCAGAATTGTCTTAATTTTTAGGAACCAAGAGAGATTTTTTCTCTTGCAATTAACCACAAAGATTATGGTGCCACACGGAAATGACACGTGCTTCCATCGTGCTCTCAAACTATATGAAAACAAACAGGGACTGTGAAACATTTCCTGGCAACGTCTGAACCGTGACGGAGCTGTTTGATGAAGCTAAGGTGCAACAGAGTTTGCAGGATCGCATATAATGCACAGTAGGATCATGTGGCAATATTATTATTATCAATATTAAAATCCGGTGTGTCTCAGCGGGGCCAATATTTGACCCTCTGTCACTGTAGGCTGTCACGCTCTTGCTTCAACGAGACACTGCGAGGCCATCTGTGCTCGGGTCAGCAGGAGTTTGTTTGTGTGTTTAGCTGTTCATTTCATTTTTATGTATTGTTTACTGCCCATTGTATTTGTTATTTTAATCTCATGTTAAATTTTTTATTGAAAAAATATATATTTTTATGTTTTTGTTCTAATACATAGTGTTCGACATTTTTACTCAGGTAATACATTGGATCTTTAATTTTTATCCAAAAACAGCTTTTATTTAAACGTAATTACACTTTCTCTTAATTTTTCATTAAACATTAAATTACATCATCAGAGGTTTCTCGGGTGGACGGGGTTCTGCTGGGGAATTGATGGTCTCACTTTGTCTACTGTGCCCTGGGCCATGGATGCGTTGTGTGTTCCCAGGAGGCGTGTGAGCTGTGGGGATGTGTTTGTCAGACGAAGACGTTCGTTTATGGAAAAGACAAAGCGAGACGCCTGAGTTTTCTTACATGTCTGGAAAATGTCTCCTGCACTTTATGAGAGGATCAGGAGGGTAACTTTGCAAGCAGCTCACAGTTAGCAGCTCCTCTCACACACTAGAAACTTGGGAAATAAATGGCTTTAATATAAAGTGAATTATCGCTGCCCACCTCTCATCGCTGACAAATGTTTGGAGCCTGTAATGAAATCTCAGGTGGAGAGATTCTCATTTTCTGCTAATGCACTTCCCACCGTTCGCCGAACTTTGCATCCACACTTCTCCAGACTTGTTTTGTGTCCCGCGGTCCCACTCCTGTCCCCCAACTCAAAACTAAAAGCAAAACAGTTTAGCACTTGTATCGGGACTCAATATTGGGGGGAGCCGATACAAGTGCGGTACCCGTATGTTTCAGACAAGTTTTTATATTAGTTTGCCTCAAATTTGTTTTGAAAGGATCAGAACGTCACTCATTTTACGCAAATTATTACCATCATATCAGACATAAGTCAGTGTATTTCAGTGGTTTACCTTGTGATATCCAATTGTGGCAGCAATGGCAGAACAAGTAGCAGGTGTTTAGGTCTTTAAATACTGAACAAATGAAAAGTGGCTTGAAGGAAAAAGTTGTTTTTTTTTAACTTTTTCTAAAATTAAAGCTGCAGTGATCAAAATGTTGATTTTTGAATGAAAATTATGAAAATAAATACCCTGATTCTGCAGATCCCTAACGAATCTTTTAAAAACCCTGTTTTGATTCCCATGCTTCAGTTTTGTTCATGGTGGCAGCAGGACTATAGGAGCTAAAGATGTCGACGTTTCCCTCGGTTGTTGGTAGAGCCCCACGACAGAACTGAAAGAGACTGATTGTGGGACATATTTCATCAGGGGGACACGAAGAACAGCTGCTTGTTAAAGCTGACAGCTACACTCATGGCCTGCTAACACACCTCCTCAAGGCTGTGTGAGTTTTACAGTAGGTATAACTGCTTTTATTTGCTTCTTAACATTGAAATGAAACGGTTGTATTACAGTCCAGCTGAGACCAGGTACTGTTTGCTGATTGTGCCCATTGGATTCAGACTCTTGGAAAAAAAAAACCCAAGCTGAGAGCCTCAACAAATGCAGCTGTTTTCACTGAGGAATGAGGCCGCCAGCTGTTCCACTCACACTAAACACACATTCTGTTCGTAAAAGATACAAACACTGAACTACCGTGTGCACGATCACACGACACCTTCACCTCTTTCCCAAAGTCGCACAGTCTTAAACGTCACCCGTCGTCCTCACAACCTTCATTCTCCTCCTAAGCTGCCGTACGTGACTTTCTCTGCAGAGCAAAGCAGAGAATTTCTGCATGATGCAAAATCACACCTAAGACACTGATCTGTACTGTCTCCATGATAAAACTGGTCCGTGTTATGGAGGCGGGTGGTGTCTCGTTCTATTAGCAATAAACATCTTCATACACAGTACAACTGCTTTTGAAGGCACATTCCACATGGACTCACCGCTGATCCACGTGGCATCCGGATCATGAACGCTGAACTCGGGTTTGAACAGATCCGCCACGGTCAGCCTGGACCTGCTGCTTCCAGGGAGCTCCACTGTGGGGGACAAACACTCACAGTCAACTCAAGGCTCATTTAAAAGACGTGTTGACAGCCGAGATTCTCTGATAAACGTTACACAAACGGGGGGAAAGAGATGCATCAGTAATACATATTCATGTGGCTGCTCGTGCATGAACGCACACACTCGAGTGGATTGCGTTTTATGTTTCATTATATTTGATAAGAGGCTTCAGTGCAGCGTGCAGTGCTTCCACTTCAGCGGAAACAAACAGGAGCAACTATAATCAAATAAGATCACAACAGAAAAACAATCAGGTAGTAATTAGATGGTTCCACGCAGACATTTCTATAAATACGGCTGTCGATGGTTTTGTTTTTCACTGGCAAGCTCAAAGTTGTTTCCGCGTGTTGTTATAAACTTTTATTTCTTAGCACACACACACACACACACACACGCCGACATACCAGGTGTGAGGACGACCACAGACATGGTGATGAGCGAGCAGACCACCACGATCACCAGCAGAGAGATGGCGATGCCCTTCCAGTTTCTCTGCGGGGGGCTGACATCCACAAACTCCTGCGAACACACGCGGAAAACGATTCACGCTGTGAATCTTCAAAAAAGCAGGTTAATGAGCTGCACCTCGATGTGAGGCATGTGTGGGGGGGGCACTGGGTCTGCACATTTACAGGAGAGCATTTTCATCTTTGTTCGTCAAATCCTTTAGCATCAAGCAAAAAATAAAGAAAATGAAGATCTGGTTTTTGAGCAAATGGCAACTGAAATCTGAAAACTATTGATTGTTTCTCCTCCCGTTGTCCTTTGTTGCACACACACATTTTTAGGAAGAAGCAGCTATAAAACACAGAATATAGGGAGCGGGGTGTGTTTTTATCAATAATTCAGGCAGACTTATTAGCATTCATCTCTAGTATCTCACTACTACATGAATTGATTTTGGGATGTAGCAGTCTGGCTCCTCTAACTGGACAGTGAGAGGAGACCTGTGCAGCTTACGCTCGTCCTGTCTAGACAGAGCGGCGATTATCCCCCCGAAACTGCCATCAGAGCGAAGCTTTTTGTGTTAAAGAAAAAGGGAAACACTTGGAAAATGTAATTTGAGCTTTTGATTTTTCGATTTCGCCCTTTCAGATGACGCTCTTCCCTTCGGCAAAGATAATACTTCGGCAGTTTGCTTAAATAATGGTCGACAGCAGAAACTTTTTCTTTAATGTGACGACACCTCTGACCCGACGGTGGAGAGGGATTACATCATTTCTCTGGACTGATCTTTTCACTCTCACTTCAGGCTCGAATGATGAAAGTTAGTGAGACCAAGAGTAAAAAAAAAACACGGAGAGAAAAGGGAAAGAAAATGATGCAAGGAGCAGCTTTTAGTTCAACCTCGGTGTTGGCCAGAAAACGGGCGCTGACGTGCGCTCGCGAGATTCCAGCAGCGACACTGCAGGGAATTGAAACAGGAAGCTGTCATGTGGTGTTTAATTCACCTTTCTTTCGAGGCTGAGAGACAGACACGGAGAAAAACATCGGGGAAGACAGTGTGACGCCTCCTTCACACATCAAACGTGTCAGGCTGAATGCTAACTTTTCTCCAGCAGCACTGCCTCTGCTGCTGGAGCCTTTGCGAAACGCACACGTGGATTTTGTTCCCGTAAAACGCCAAACGCGCATTGCTCGATGTACGTGGTGCAATTCTGCTGTAGAACAAATGGCTGAGAGGAAGCGAATGATCTTGAGCTCTTGCAGTCTTCAGTCACCTTCAGCTATCCCACCTAAATCCAATATTCCTTTAATCGGATCTTATTGTGGGCCCTCCGTGGTTTGTTGGTTGTGTTCGTTGTAGCTTGAAATGCCTGATTTTCCACGGCTTTTCTAAAAAACTAAACGCATAAACAGACGAGCAACTCGTGGAAATTATGGGGTTTTTTTAGGTTGTGATGTCAGAGAAATGAACTTTGATCTGAAATTAGGAAACCAAGCCCCGATGTTAATGAAAGGAAATGTCCAATCTAGACATTTCAGCATTTTTCATTTTTTTTTAAACTAAACAGTCAGTCCTTTCAGGAAGTCCTAAAATGCAAGGAATATTATGATGCATCTCGCAATGCTGGGCAGTGGAGTGGTTTTGCACTGCCGCCTCACAGCTAGAAGGTCGCTGGTTTGAATCCCTGTGTTTCAGTGCGGAGTTTGTATATTCTCCCTGCGCTTGTGTGGGTTTCCTCCCAGAGTCACATATGCAATGATGTGAATGTCCCTTTGTGTTGGCCCTGAGACAGACTGGAGGCCTGTCCAGGGTGGACGCCATCTATCGCCACCGACAGCTGGGACAGACTAAAGCCCCAAGTGACCTTGACCAGAAGAGGTTAAAGATAACGGATGTAAAGTCTTGCAGAATTTAAAACACTGGAAAGACCGGTAGGCATAGGTAAAGGTAGACCACTGCTATCCAAGAAGAACATTTAGTTTCTTCAAAGGAAGGAATACAAAATTAGCACAAGACTATAACAGTCCACTTGGTTTTAAAGATACAGAAACATATTCACCGTGTGAACTGTCTCATGTTCCATCAAGAGTCCAAACCCAAGAGAAACTTCAGAATTCTTAACATTTCTGCTTAAAAAAATGACTCCAGTGGATTTCTTGGGGATTACCATGATGAATCCATTATGAACGGCAGACACTGAAGATAAGAGGCACAAATGTGTCTGCGGCCCTCTGTACGGCGCGGACTGTCGGCCGAGTGGAGGCAGTTTAATTAATGAAGCAGGAAAAAGTGATTCGCACGCACTCACCAGTGGCGTCTCTGCACACCACTGGGCTATCGACTGCTCTCCGAGTATTAGTGCAACATCTCAGAGCTAATTCTCTGCAAGCTCAGAGTGTGTGTGTGTGTGTGTGTGTGTGTGTGTGTGTGTGTGTGTGTGTGTGCGCTTTAGCAGACACAGTTCACTGCAACAGTCTGTTGATCTGACTCACTTCAGTGGGAAGCAAAGCAAGCGAGGAGAACAAGTGTGTGTGTGTGTGTGTGTGTTTGTGTTGTATTTGAGAAGGAGACAATGGGCTCGTTGAGGGAATAAAAGCGCAGAAATAAATCGACAAGCTGAACCTGGCAAAGAACAGGATATTGAAGCTCCACAAACATATTTCACACGAATGAAGAGCAGATTTAGAAGAAAATGTGACTTTTACAAGCGGGTTTAACTTGTCCGTCAATGACGTTGGGACACAAATGTACTGGAGGTGGCTTCTACTGAACGTCTGAGACTGACAAACGTCCTCACACCAAAGCGGCACCTGTCCTAACGGCCACAGCACAGCTGTCACACAATCTGGACTCGAGCGAATCAAAGCCAAACAGAAACGGAACCAAACACTGGACATCTACAGCAACAAGGCGCCACGAGGCTGGCGGCAAATGCTTCAACGGGCTCCTTCACGGCCCAACCAACCTCAGGGGTCAGCGGGGGTCAGCGATGTAAAGGAAACAACAAGACAAATGTTAAAAAACCTAAACTTTGGTGAAAATATGTCAAGCTTCTGTAGGTGCTGGCTCGGCCCACAGCTGCCTCTTCATTTCAAACAGCTGTGGTCACTCCAGGCCACAAAGCCTAGCGCTCCATTAACAACCTAATACGAAGATTCACGTTCTTTGCTACTGAATAATTTTTAATCTAGTGCAACGCTCTGCCGTGAAGTCAGCGCTTACAGCCCCTGCTTTCGAAACATTTTCTGGAAGCTAACATTTACGACATTTGTCTGCAAACTGATTCACTTATATTTAAAGAATTTCTAAGATCAACATTAAGAGAATTTGAGTCAATTTCAGCCCGAGGTCACGATGAGGTGGTGGAGTTTTATCTTTAGTATTTCTGCAGATCATCATAAACCTGCATTTGCTCCCACGGTGCGTTAGATTCTACAGGTGTTCCTAATAAAGTGAGCCCCTGGCGCGGGCACTTTTTGGACTATTACTTATTAAAATCCGCATTTCGGAACCGGTCTGTCGTCCTCCGGTCCGTTTGGAGCCTCTGTAGCCGATGCGGTGGACCAGCAGAGCCGCCGTGTGTGTCCGTGTGTCCGCAGTCAGGTGAAGTCAAAACTCACCGACTTCACACAAATATGCAAATAAAGTTCGAACCTGAACCGGAAGACAAGCTCTCACTGCGAGGACATGTCCGTCTCCGGTGAGACACCGGGGCTCGGCAACAGCTCAGACGAGCAGCGTCTCTCCGCCACTTTGTCCACAGCGTCCTCCAGCCTCTGTCACACACACACACACACACACACACACACACACACACACTTGTCTCACGGCGTGAGTGTCTCCGTGTCCTACCTCGTCCTGCTGCGCCTCCTTCGGCTTCTTCTTCGTCGGATCTTTGGACGCCGTCATCGCGCTTCTCCCGGTAAGAACGTGCGCAGCTTGTCGGCGCGTGTCTTTAGCGGACAGGTGCGTCACGTTGGTCGCCGCCAGGGCAGCCGGCACTTCCTGCCACGACTTTCAAAATAAAGGCTGAGCACCGCGTGTCCTGTTGAGTCGGGTTTTCCTTTCTTGTGCTCTTTGTTTGGATGCTTTTTTTTCTTTCTGACCTACAATATTCAGCTTACAATGATACAAACCTAAAACTTAAAAAAAGTCTTGAAAATGTAACCATTGTCAATTATGTTTCTGCAGGTGCTATTGTTTATTTAATTTATCTATATTTTTCGTTGAAAATGAACTAATTATAAACGCTATTGTTATTAAGGCGAAAGCTTTAGCACCAGCCTCATTTTGTCTTCAGTGTATTTTAAACTGGGAACCAATTTTGATGCGGAAGCTTTTATTTTTGAAAATATTGCCTACATCCTGCTTCGCTTTTTTCTCTACTTTTCTTTACTTTTACTTTTCCATCCGTTGCACTGTCCACGGTGCTGAAGTGTGATTCTACATGCAAGATCTGAGAGCAACAGCGCTGTCCACATCTGTCCTCTGATGGTCCCACTTTATTGCAGACTGTCAATCATGGGTCACTTCTTCCAGCGTTGCTCACAAGAAAGGCAGGGCAGTTTTTGTGTATTCGGTGAGAGTAATAATTTGGTTCAATGAACAGAGGAAGTTCTAACACTAAAACACTAAGCTGTCACATTATCAGTCCCCTATTAATTAAATGAGATCAGACTAAAGCAATTCTAAATAATCTAGCCACAGGGGTTGCAAGCCAGTAACTTCTGTGCCGGTCCCAAGCCCGGATAAATAGAGAGGGTTGCGTCAGGAAGGGCATCCGGCGTAAAATTTTGCCAAGTACAACCATGCGAGTCATCCATACCACTTTCATACCGGATCGGTCGAGGCCCGGGTTACCTGTGGAGGTGTGGAAGTGTCTAGGAGAGACAGCAGTGAAGTTTCTGACAGGTCTGTTTAACAGGATTTTAGAGAGTGAGAAGATGCCTGAGGAATGGAGGAGAAGCGTTCTGGTGCCGATCTTTAAGAACAAGGGTGACACGCAGAACTGTAGCAACTATAGAGGGATAAAGCTGATGAGCCACACAATGAAGCTGTGGGAAAGAGTAGTGGAGGCCAGGCTTAGGAAGGAGGTGGAGATTTGTGAGCAGCAGTATGGTTTCATGCCCGTAAGAGCACCACTGACGCCATTTTCGCTTTGAGGTTGTTGATTACAGAGATGGTCAGAAGGAGCTGCATTGTGTCTTTGTGGATTTGTATGACAGGGTGCCGAGGGAGGAGCTGTGGTACTGTATGAGGTTGTCGGGAGTTTCAGAGTAGTTCAGGACATGTATGAGAGAAGCATGATGGTGGTAAGGTCAGACAGAGGAATTCAAGGTGGAGGTGGGACTACACCAAGGATCGGCTTTGAGTCCCTTCTTGTTTGCTATGCTGATGGACAGGTTGACAGATGAGGTCAGACAGAAATCTCCTGGACAATGATGTTTGCAGATGACATTGTGATTTGCAGTGAGAGTAGAGAGCAGGTGGAGGAACAGCTAAGGTTTGCTCTGGAAAGAAGAGGTATGAAAGTCAAGTAAGACAGAATACATGTGTGTAAATGAGAGGGATCCAGGTAGAAGTGTGAGGTTACAGGGGCTGAGGTGAAGAAGGTGCAGGAGTTTAAGTACTTGGGGTCATCAGTTCAGTGTGATGGGGAGTGTGGAAAAGAGGTAGTGCAGGCAGGTTGGAATGGGTGGAGGAAAGTGTCAATGACAGAAGAGTGTCAGCAAGACTCAAAGGAAAGGTGTACAGGACAGTTGAGACCAGCTCTGCTCTATGGGTTAGAGACAAGCAGTGAGAAAGAGACAAGAGGCAGAGATGGAAGCAGCAGAGATGAAGATGTTGAGGTTCTCCTTAGGAGTGACAAGGTTGGACAGAATTAGGAACGAGTTCATCAGAGGGACAGCACACGTTGCCTGTGTTAGCAACAAAGTCAGAGAGGCCAGACTGAGATGGTTTGGACATGTGCAGAGGAGGGATAGTGATTATATTGGTAGAAGGATGTTGGAGATGGAGCTGCCAGGCAAGAGGGCGAGAGGACGACCAAGGAGGAGATATATGGACGTCCTAACAGAGGACATGAGGTTAGCTGGTGTCAGAGTGGAAGATGCCCAGGATAGAGTAAAGTGGAAAAGGATGATTCGCTGTGGCGACCCCTGATGGGAAAAGCCGAAAGAGAAGTAGTAGACTAAAGCAATTCTAAATCAGTTTAGTCATTAATTTATCTGGATTAATTAATGTGTTTTGCTCATGATGGGATTTCATTCAAGTAATTGAATGAAATCCCATCATGTTGTTAACAGGACTTTTATTTTGTAAATTGTATGCTTTAAGTTAGTTTAAGTTTATTGTAATACTCTGAATGGTACTTTTATATGTAATTGTTCTTTTGTAAGTCGAGAATATGTCTAAATCTTTCATGTTATAAAAATAATAAAGCAGGCTTTTAATTCATCAAAAGAATGAAAACAATACTGCAGTGTAAAGTTCCCTTAATGCGTATTTTTACCCTCTGATTATGTCACCTTACTATTCCTACAGTATCACCTCAGGGACTAAGAGCCCGTTTGTGATATCTAGTATTAAAATATCCCTCAGAAATGAGTTATAGGATTATAGTTCTGCGTGTCATCGGAGAACGAACCGGGCCGAAGCTTCATCTGAAAATCCCTTCAGATGAGAACGAAGCGAGACAATCGGGGAGATCAGTAACCAGCTGGCCTTTCCTGCTGCCAAGTGACTCAATGCAAACTGATAGGTGTCAAATAGAAACCCCTGAAGACACACACACACACACACACACACACACACACACACACACACACACAACAAACAAACACACACCATGATCTAAAAATACGGAAGACAACAGGAGGGAGGGGAAAAAAAAGATCACAAATGAAGATGGAGGAGTGGACGTAAAAGACACCAGCTTGGGGATATTTGTCTCCTCATGTTTGCGTTGTTTATTCTTCTGAGGACCAAATGCTCCCGCAGCGTCGGGGAAACAACAATGATCCGTTTGCCACTTCCACACTGGAACTTTGAGAACTTGGCTTGCCAAAGGTTACATTCCAGAGCCCAGTCTTTTCCTCACAGAACCCCGTCTTTCCATTAAAAAACAAGACATTATGCACTTTATAATATCTGTATTGTGTTTTTTAATCAGCAGGTGTGTGCCCCTTGTTTCTAACTGGCAACCATGAACTAGCTGATAATAGAAGATTTCATCAGCTAGTTAATTAGCTTCAAGCTTTGGCCCTTTCTGACTGTTTCTGGCTGAGTATCTGCAGAACAAGAACTACAGAAAATGGTCACAAACTTCATAGCTGTGGGCATGCAAAAAGATTAGGTTAAATGTCACACACAGACAACCATTCACACCTATGGCCATTTTAGAGTCAGCAACTACCTAAAACACGTGGCTTTGGACTAAAACCACAGGGAGAATAATTTGACAAACATGAGAATACCGGATTCAGCTTTCTCATTCTGTCAGTGCGATAATGCATTTTTAAATTCAGATCATCTGGGTTAAAATTCAAAAGTTAAGAAACTGAATCCTGTAAAATTAACCCGTTAAATGTCCATCAGCATGTGTGTGCTCGGACGGAAACCAAATGAGCAGCATTAGACAAGAGGAACAGCACGAGTTCAACAAGCAGGGAACAAGGGAAGAGTGGCTGAAGATTGATAATTCAGAGGAAAGCAGAGGAGCTGAGGGTGCAGGTGAAAAATGGCAGCAGAAGCAGGAGGAAAACATTGTCAAAGCCTCGACACTCTTCTCTTCCCATTAAATATTTAACAAGTGGAATCAGAGACCACGTTAAAATGATCTCCTGCTTTCTGCCTGACCTTTGCTACTTTAAGAAGTTTGCTAATGTCCCAGAAACAAAACTCTTCAATACACAAATGTGTCTTGAGGAGTTACTGTACTAGTGTTTTCACGTTTGCATTAACTTTTTTGCATGTAACTAGATTGTGCATTTTTTACGTGTATTAATGCAAAACGCCGCACAGCTGAGCTTCCTCCTCCTAACAGGGACTGATTTACATCTGGGACACCAGGTGAATGTAATTAACCTGCTGCCAGGATGGGAACCTGCAGGGCTCTGAGCCGGGAACCACCGAGGTTTGGTGGGACGGTGTTCTTTTGATAAGCACGGTTCCCAGGTGTGTTGGGATTGACCCCGAAGAATCTGGGGCAGAGCCTTGATAAGAGCCATTTAAAGTGCTGAAACGCTGCTTTTTTCCCCCTCCTTCTCTAGGATAGACGAAAGGCTAAGCTGTAAGCTTAAGGAAGGTAGTAAGTCACCTAATGATAGACTTAAGACTTTTACTTTCCGTCTGTCCTTGACTCCAGATGTGGAAAGAACAGAAGGTATGTTTGAACAATTTGCATTGAGCATTTGCCATCCACTTTTAGTTCTGGTTACTTGGGTTTTCAGTGCACTTGTGAGAAAACACTGATAAATGTGATCATGTGACCTTCATTTTCCTGATCCAACTGTCGTGCAAAGAACTTAGTTTCAAACAATGTACCTACTCACATCCGAAGAAAAAACTTAAAGTCTCCTAATTTAATATAAAGTTTTATTTCCGCAGAGAGGGGCCTTAAACATTAAACTGCAGGAATGCTTTAAAGCTCCCTGTGGTCTGACTATCCATTTATAGAAATGCTAAATTGCAAACAGCAAAGGCACAATGACAATAAGCTGTGAGTGGGAGTGGAGCACAGCCATGTACCTGCAAAAACATATTAGTCATCGCCAAGATGGTACACATGAATATTTTAATCTGCACAGCTATTTTTTATAAGGCTTCCATCACAAACTGCATAGAAATGACGGAGTGTGCTTTCCACGTCAAGAATAAATGGCCAAAAACTTGTTTTCACAGCTCCGAAAGTTTATGAAAACTGTAAATAAAAATTTAAACAAAACCTGAATCAATCTGCAACCTTGAAGACACTGTCATTTTTTTAGTGCCTTGTTCCTAAAAAATGTGCCTTTCTTTTTTGTATTTGCCTTGAAGCAAACTGTTGCATTTAATATGAAACTGAAGTTGAAATAAACTCTGTGTGTGTGTATCACCATCGGTCTCTAACACGACCCACTGAAATTTAACGTTCCAGAACCGGTGAGGGATGTGCAGGTAAAACTGAATCCGCTCCCCAAAACTTGGAACAAAGTAGGTCAAGGTTTAGGAACTGACCAAGTGTGCAGCCCTCACTGACCAGCTGAGGCCCTGGCTGGGCTTCACTGGGATGAGCATACTGTGCAGCAGACATGAGGTGTGATCACTTGTCTCTGTACAGTCCACATCACATCCTCCTCAGTAAAGTCTCCAAACAAAAGCTGGCTGAGACGACTGTTGTCTGGTCTGAGACGCGCAACGTCAACAGCCTGCGTTCAAATCACACGGAGACAAACTCTACAGCCCATTCATCAGTCCCGACACACTTCGGGTCCCCGGGGATGCGTTTGTGTTTCTCAGAGCCTCAGCTCTCCCTGGAGGCAGCAGACGCTGCTGGGAATTCACAACACACACAACACGCCTGTTACAGAACGTCTATCACAGCTTCTCAAACGAGCTCACGTCACACTTGATTCTCCAACTTTAGGATGTTTTTGGCTAAAATATTCCGCCGCTGCTCCAGGCCCACACAACACGACACTCCCTCACCGTCTTCAAAAGCACTGCGGTTCCTATAAATAAGAGCGTTTTGATGCCTCACCTCCAAGAACCTGAGCTCTGGGTCCATCATGTTGACGCCTCTCCAGTCGAAACACTGCACCATGAACATCAAACTCGAGCAGCGTTCCTCCACAAGTGTTTGACGCGCTCAAAGGTGGAGAAAGGCTGGCCAAAAAAATAATAAAAAATGCATTTGTTCTGCAATGCAATGGAGAGAGAAACAACAGCAAGCAAGGACAAACTGGTTTCCTCTCCTCCTCTTGCCGACAGTGTGTCTGTCTGGCTTTTCTCTTCAGAGTAAACAGACGACTGCCCACACACACACACACACACACACACGCACAAAACCCCTCTGTTCTGATTTCACTCAAAAATGGTGTCATTCATAAGTGAAATCAGTCAACCCAGTTTCACTTGGCATCGTTAGTCTGATAATGTGATTCTGTGTCGGGGGGAATTTGCCTGGTGGTGGTGACACTGAGGCCCGATGAGCTGAATTGATTCGGTTTCTGTGTCAAAAGCACAATCAGGCTCCAGGCTGTTGTAAAGAAGACACGCAAAAAAGGTCAGTTTTTACCCAACAAGCCTATAATCGCTTTTTATTGCTGGAAATTGGCCACTGAAAAAACAACACGTGGTAAGTCTGCTAATCAGTGAACAGTTACAGTTTTATCAATGGCACAAGTGTTGTCTACAGCTGTTTTATTATTATGCTCAGAACATAAGAAAATATTAATGTTTAATTTAAATATTTTATGTGCACAATTCATTTAAAATTCACTTTGTATTTATTTACATATTGTATCATCTGTCTTTTCGTGTCTTTTGTTGTTTTCTCATGTTTTATCTCATGTATTTTATCTATACTTTTATCCAAATGTTGGGTCCACTGGTCTTATATTCATAATTTTATGTCTTACTGTCCACCTTCGGTGTGCATTGTTTCTCCATTTTCTTTAATACTCTTGTTTTGCAGACATTATTGTCATTATTAAAAAATTTTTGTCTCCTTTAAGTCTGCAAAAAACTTTGCATTCACCTGTACAAAATGTGCCATTGCATAAAAAGTTTTAATTGATTGACTGCAATAACAATCAACCGTGAACGTTAATGGAGTCCTACAGGTGGTTCCATTTTAGATCCGGTTCCGAGCTCATACAGTGTCCACATTGGTTAAACTCTGTGTCGAAGTCAGCCAAGCTACTGTTTGTCCCACGAGTGTGTTTGTAAAACTCTGCTTTAAGAGATTCAATATGCAATAAAACCCAATTCCTATCCTCACACGTTTGCCCGTTTTCATGTGCCAACAATACTCCAGTTGGAGATTGGTATGAGTCATGTTACTACATCTAACCTGCGAGCTAGTCTCACACGGCTCTACATCATTTCCCACTGCCTGAATGTATGCTTTGCACGTTTACGCATTGGGTGTGCACAGTTTTTATGGTGCAATTAATAAGAAATGATGGGAGAAGCTGCGCCGCAAAAGGTCCAGAGTTGCATAAAATTGGAATTACCCTTTAATTTCCACACTGGCGTTCTCTGAGCCATGTGTTAGTCTCATTCACTTAGTCGTTTTGTGCGTTTCAGTGAATGCAATTAGACAAAGCTTCCCAAAGGAGTGTTTCCGTTCCAAATAAGAGCACTTAATGAACACCGGATAAACACTGCAACCTGTGTGATGTGGAAGCAAAGCATTCTGGTCCACAGAGTCCCCTGTAGTTGTAGAACACGTGGTCCCTGAAGCCTTGTACATAGTACATAACCAGTCAAGAGGTAAAACACAACGGTGGCGTCTAAATATCTGGACGTGATGTTTCGTAAATCCATTAAGGGAATCGGTGCCAGGGTGATTTCTTTCCTTTAATAGATCAAACCCCTGATACTGCATGAGCTTTCTGTTTCAACAAGATTAAAAGCAGAACATTTCTGACATGTAGAAATCAAGGTATCGGTGAGCGGCAGGAAGGTGGACGGCCGGGAAGAAAAAGCCCGCAGGGGGTTTCAGTCCACGGGGAAGGAGTCAAACCGCGACACCGGCTCTGCCGCACAGCAGGGGCCCAAAGTAAACCCGACCTGCTGAGGCAGATTATAGAAATTAAAGCAAGGGCGGCTGCTGCTGTAACAGAGGAGACACGGTGAACTTGCGTTTGCCCGATACCGACTTCACAGCAATGTCACCGAGCGGGACGCCATCTGAATTAAAAGCCAATGAAGTCGACAGCAAAGCCCCGTTTGTTTGCGGTGGAGCTGTGAGCAAAGATAACTCCGTAATTAATTTTCCTTGGCGTTTTCTTCTAACATCTCAATTAAATATAGACAAAAAAAGAAATGAACTAAAATCATTTCAAAAGCAGGACTCAAATCATGACTACACCATGAAAATGAAGCATCAGTCGGCAGCCTGTTAGCTTAGTTCGGTAACGACTGGAAAAAGTGGTTAACAGCTGTGTTAACATTATCCCAAAGTCATAAAGTCCAATTATCAGTTTGTCCACAGTTCAATAAATAATATTTTATATGTTTATTGTTTATTTCATACAGTTTTTAAGTGGTTTTGCAGGTGACTAACTTCTTGTTGTCAACGAACTTCAGCACAATTTGTCTTCGCACATCAGGTTTTTGTCCGTACAAACACATAAAGTCCAATAGATTAAACAAACAAGACTGAGAGACGAGACTTTATTTTCTCTCCGTGCTTCTCCAGGGACCGATTAAGACAAGCTAACATATATGCTAAGCTAACCAGCGTTAAGATTGAGGTAGGCCTTAAAAACATGGTTTCACAGTGAGTGATGGCAGTAAAACCTTACTGTTATGAAGACATAAATTTGTTAATCAAGTCCGTTAATTTGTGAACTTTGGCCAAGTTAAATAAAGTAAGCTAACAACTATGCTAAGCTACCTAGCCCCTGCAGCTTCAGCTCTTTCTCCACACGTTAGCATCAAGCTAATTTAGCCAGACCAAAAACAAAATAAAGAAACAAAGAAGGAAAGTTAGATTTTTTCCCCCAAAATCTTTTAAATAAAGACAACTCGGTCTGGGCATGTCCAGGCATAATTGAAGCTAAAGATATAAAATACATCTTTTGAAGAAATGTCTCTTTCCCAGGGTGAGCTCATTAGAGCTTTGACACACACATATTACCACCTGGAGAGAAGCCACGGATCACAGAGTTCATTACTGATTAAGAGAAAAGCTTTCACCGGTCCACGGCGCACACACAGCAGCTCAGCCCGTCCTCGTCTCCGTCTCTCTCGCTTTTTATTCCGCTCTACACTGGACCCGCAGCAATTAACGGAACATCTGCTCGCTCTTCCTTCAGGTTTCTGTGTCTCTGTCTTCATGCTCTGCGACAAAACATTAATTACAAATCTGGCAAAGACAAAGAGCGAGAAACAGCTGGGAAGCGATCGAAAATATGGTTGCAATATCAGACTGTGCTAATTCATACATTAAACAAATCTTGATTGTCTCGGTGACTATGTCTGGGCCTACAGTTGGTACAGAGAAGTCCTGACACCTGAGAGTATTGGCATTTTTGCACTTACTTTAATGGATTCTTACTACTAACCCAAGATCAGGTTGGGACATGATCAAGACATACAGTTTGTCAGTAATGAGCCCGCTTGCGTGATTTCTGCTTTTGTGTGTATTTAAAAATGCTAAAATGAGAATAAAATGAGGTTGTCAGGATCATTAAATGTCATCACGCTGAACTGAAATCTGCTTTTTGGCTGCTTTTACGCGGTTCTCGACCCTACGATAAATTACAGGCTGCAAGTTCAGAGGCGGTACCCAGGTGTAGTTACCTGAAAGGTGAGTGGGAAACGTTTTGGCGTCATCTTCCTGGTCTCTTCAGTCTGAGGGAAAGTTGGCTCGAGAGCCAGCAGTTAAATCCCCCAGCGTGGTCCAGGAGCTATTTACGGCCTATCAATAGCTTGTGGGCTTCTGGTGATTGCATTTTGGCTTCAGAAATCGTACAAATGGGGTGTGTTTTTTTTTACTTTTGTGCAGTAATCCAAACGTCAGTGGCAAAAACAACTGCTATGATGGAAAATTGCAGATGACTCTTCAACAGGGAGTAAATTGTAATAAACTGTAATAATCGTCCAAGTAGGACCCACCGCCAAGGCTTCAAACGTCTTATGAGTTCAGCAGCTGCAGCCGAGGAGAAACTCAGCGGTTTCCCATGTAAACCGATGTGAGCACACGCTGAGCCTCTGAGCCTCAGTAGCAGTGACCTTGGTTTGTGCAATTATATTTCGGAGCATTCAAACCTGAGACGATTCATTGTGCTGCTCAGCAATGTATGAGCCACAGTCTGATTCACTGACCCAAAAATAACCTGGCATAGTAAAAAAAAAAAAAAAAACAGGCATATCCACAACAGGAGGGAGAATAAGGAATAAAAATAACTTGATTATTTGGTTTATTTGTAGGACTTGAACTTAAAGGTTAATGTGTCTCCTCTTACTATGTACATGTGACATAAACGATGGCAAATCACAATGAGGTCTCTGACAATCAATTCATAACCTGCGTTTTTGTCTCCTTATATCACATCATGCCAGCTGAAATATTGCTGAGCCATGTGGAGTAAGACTGTCCTCTAGTGACAGGAAACAGACTTGTACTCAGGCTTATATTAAGTCTTCTGACTCTATCCAAATCCAGTTATTAAAATGAATAGTTATTGAACATTTTACACATTTATATTCTACATCATATATTTCAGCAAGTGCAACTTACTGGAGCATGTTAATTTATGTCATACAATATTTTTATAGCAGTGGTGCTGGCAGCGGAAGTAAAGTGGTAGTAGAAACAGAGAAATGGAAATGTCATATTCATTATACTTGCAATTTAACGAATGAAAAAATACACAAATGTACTTTTGCAATCATTTGTTTTACTGTATGAAACCTTAATTATTCTGTGTCTTGCTGTAAAAAGCATCCTGCAAAACCTTAAAAAGCCAACTGGGGGGGTTATTGGTCTGTACTTTTTAATATCAATTTATATATAATAAATCACAACCCTTCAAAACTGGCTGCACACACCCTTAAATGAAATAGCCACATAGATTAAATGATTTTCTAATATAAACACTGTGTTTTTAGTGTCTTGTGCACTGCATCAAAGATTTGGCAGAGCGACTCTTCCTCTCACACACAGTTACAGTGCAGGCTGTGCACGTGCCAGCAGCTCTTGGATTTTAAAGCACAACAAATGGCCTGCAAATCCACATTGTGCCGCAGTGAATCAAAGTGCTGGTTTTCGCACGAGTCTTCGAGTGGGAAGTGTTAAAATTAGCCGGTGGGCGTATCGGCGGCCAAAGGGCAACATGCTAATCACAGGTTTATGAACATCTTCGGTGCAGGAGGGTCAGTGATGATGAGGACGGTTGAGTCATCTTCCTCCACTCACGCTCCCATTCTAACGAGAATCTTTACTCCACGCCGGTCTCCACGGTAACAGATGACCGTGACGACACAGTCTAATGTGAATATTCAGGAGGTTGGTAAAATGCAGTTGGGATCTGTTCAGTTTCACCGGTGGACGTTCTGTCGAGTTAAACTCAAATTAAGGAACCATTTGACATTTGAGGGAAACAGGATTGTTCACTTTTCCCACAGAGAGTTGGTGAGAAAGTTTGCACGACTCTCGTGTTTCACGTACAGTAAAAATGAAGCTAATGTGATTTGAAGCTGCTTAGCTTAGCTTAGCACAAAGACTGAAAAAAGGGATCTAGCTCTGTTTACAGCTGAAAAAATACCTCCAATTAAAGGGCAGCTCGTTAACACTGAACACTGAACACTGGATGACATCATCTGGAGGAGTTTTTTCCACGTCAGATGACGTCATCTGAACGCTCACACTACAAAGGCTGTAGTACTGTGGCGTAATCTTAAGTCTATGAAGACGCCTCCAAGTTGAAATTCATTGTAGCCAGCCATTAAGTGAGATTAATGTGTGAATTAGTTTAATTCAAAAACAGAAAAACAAGGTCAGGAAAGTCTGAAAAACTGTATGAATTGTAATTAGGTGTATGTAATTATTTCTTTGTTTGTATCACTTCAAACTTCTTATGACTATGTACATTTATCTTGTGAGATACGGCAGTGATGACACGATGCATCTGATGGAGATAAATGATGTCAGTCTGTCTCTGAGCGGTTTGTGATGGAGAAATTACAGCTGTTGTCACCTAATTAGACCTCCCTCAAGTAGATGAAAAATGAAAATTGTTATTAATTTCTAGATAATGTCACCTTCACACTAACTCCAGTTAGGTTTCATGTGCTGTATGCTGTACACTAACTGTCACAACGAGGTGAACAAGGTTTTTAAAGTACGTCTTGTCAGTGTGTGAGGTTCAAGTCTGACACTTTTAGGTGGATTTTTTTTTTTTTCAGTTATTTAATTCATGAAAAATAAGAGCAAATCTCACCGGTAACAGATCACTGAAGACAGATGTCAACAGCCGACCCACAGATCAAAGACACAGCCGTGCAGCACTCAGTACTTCTACGACTGATTCACCATGAACACCACACTCCCACTCCTCTGACCTCACACAAAATGGGGTTTGACTGATACATATAGTATATGATAAAAATGTGCTTGAAGAACAAGTTACTTAGCAACAGCCAGTGGGAAAGGAGGAGACGGAGATTAACATAATGATGATAAACATTTCTGAACCGAGTTATAACGGTACTAACATTAAGTCCAATGAGTTTTACTGCAACATGATGAGTAAAGTTTACACCACACCACCAACGTTTCCGACGTAATAAGTACGAGATTAATCTCAATTACATATCAGATGAGATTAGTTAAGACTAGATTTGTTTAATAAGAAACTAATGCCACTGGGTAAAATGCCATAGCAGCATGGCTGCAGCGATTAATAGACAAGTTCATTCGAAAATAAGGCATCAGCAATTGTAGTTCTTTAGCCGGAATATAAGTTTGAAGATGTCAAAACTGACACTTTTCTGCGGATTCGGACACATCTGAAGACACCATGTTGGGACCTGAAATACTAGTTTAGTCATTTTTCACTATTTTATGGCATTTTGTTCACTAAAAGAATAAAAAAAACATTTCCTTTCTGGTCTTCCTCATACTTACTACCCTTGTAGCACTTTGCTTTGATGTTTTTGTTCGTGACTTAGATTTTTACTGCCTTGTAAGTAGCTTTGAATAAAATGGCTAAATCTAATTGTGACAGTTGAAATGAAAAGTGTATTAATTATTTACAACATACGGGAAAAACACACAGGCTTTTATGAATTTACTCAGGCTGCTGGAACAATGAAGTAACAAGTACATTTATTCAAAAACTGGTTTTGAGTTTGTATATTTCACATGTTTCTTATCTTAATTCAAATTAAAATCGCTCCACTCTGCTACTTCCATCACCTCTCTCTCCCTGCTCTGCTATTTTCTGCACAAGTATTAGTCCTGTTGCACAAATTGATATGCACGTAAAAAATTGTTTATGAAATGTAACACTGAAAGCAGTTATTTAGCATTTTATTTTTACTTTGGGTATCTTTAGGTTCTGACCACACTAGTGTGCTTTTAATCAAGTCTTTGAACATTGATGCATTGCCACTGCTGCTGCTGGAATACATAAAAAATCTCCAACAGGAGTTTGTCGAAGCAGATGTAAACTTTTTGTTTATCCCAAATCATAATTGGAATCAAGCAGGCCAGAGGCAACAGCTGGAAGCCCAGTGAGATCAGACTACAAAACAACATCTGTTTCATTAACTCAGACGTAAACGGAGACCTGTAAGATGGGGCCTTAAAAAACAAAAAAAAGACAGACGAACATAAAAGGACGGCGTTTACCTCTAGGAATTTACAGATTCAACACGCACAAACATTTAGAAACGGTGACCTGTGGAAAAATAAGGCCACTAACTTGGAAACACACGCAAAAGTTCAAACTGAGTGAAATAGGCAGCAACTCGGCTCCTTTTCAGATAAAACAGTCAGATGTTATCAGTGCATTTATACACGTTTTACACCTCTTGTTTAATTTAAAGCGGTTCATATTTAGATTTGCTGCGCTGCCTGTATTTCACGCCTCCAGATCACCTTCGATTCGAGCCTGCGTTCAGAGCAAGATGACGGACGGGTGGTTAAGGTGTCTGGCAGCTGTTTGGTTGCGCATTGGGAATCAAGGGCGGCCACAGCTGCTCTGTTAGGCTTCGGTTCACAGGAAGTGAATTTGCCTGGGTCATTTTGCATCCTGTAGCTGGGTCAGTGTGGGCGGCAGAAACGTTGAGATCTATTTTGAGTGCATCTTTCTCGTTTCATAAATATAATATCATTTAAAGTAATCATTCCATGAGTATTTAGAGCTACAGCTCTAAAGTGTGAGAAAACCTCTTTCATATTTACCTTGCTACTTTTGGATCTAGTTTGAATACTACATGTGCATAAATGCCATTAAACTTCCTTCTAACCTCCCTATGTTAAAATATTTCTACTTCTAGCGTGAAAAAAGCCTCCAGATGACATCACTTGGAGGAACCTTCCATTCAGACTATGTCATCTTGTTGCTCAGAGCTCCTTTAGAAGACATCATCTCAACTCCTGATGATGAAAAACTCCTCCGGGTGATGTCATGAGGAGGTTTTCGGCTACGAGCGGAGGAAAAGATTTTAATACAAGGACGTTGGAGGGAGGTTTAAAAGCAATAATAAACTAAAGGCATAGAAAGCAGGTGGAAAATTGGTGACGTGGCACTTTAGGATTAACAATCATTTTTGTTTATTGCCATTTAGCTTCACTTTGATTTGATGCACAGCTTGAATTCTGAATGACTTTCATCGCTTATTTCTCCCATTCGCGTGTCACGTTTAACTGCGTCAAACCCTTGGAAACGTTGCACCATTTTCACACGACCGCTGACGCTGGGCTTCACAAAGCTTTATTTTCCCTACTAGCACATTTTGGTGTTTTTTTTGGTGACTGATAAGTGAAAACACTGAGTGACTTACTGAAACAGTCTTCTTTGTTACCGCAGCTCAGTTCTCACAGTTCTCCTCCGACAGGGCGTCGTACAGAAATTGGAAACAAAAGGCCTGCATGTCTTCTGGAAGGGGGCACAGTTATTTTAATTATCCACAAAGGAGCCAGCCTCCAAGGGGCGGCACCAGAAACTTCTTTATCCAAAAAACAATATGAAGCAGAAGATGATCTACATGTCATGTGAAAACATTAAAGGTATTCACAGGTTAAACTTATGCACACAACTGGAAATACTATATAAAAACTACAGATCGGTAAAACCTTCTGCTCAGATTCCTCTTGACCTTCTCCTCCTCCTCTTGGATAAAGATAGTTTCACCTTCTCTAGTCACCATCTACTCCATCAAACCAGAAATCCATCAGAAAAACAGCTGACCACTGGTTATTCTCCCAGCAGACACTATCACATTGTATCTCGGGAAATTCTTGACACAAGCTCTTTGCCGTTTTCCCTCCTGCCACATCAAACCAGTCCTGCTGCACAGGAGCCGCGGCAGGGATTATATTCTGGCTGTGGATCTGCTCACAGCTAGAAAGCGCTTTGCATAAACTTTCAGCCATAATGAATCTGTGTAGTGTTGGAGTCTTTGTCCCTCTGCCGCATATTGTTTATCGGCTGTTACACACACAGAGGTCACACACACCTCCGCTATGGCTGACACTGAAAAAGTGACGTGATCTTTTCTGGGATAAATTAAAGTCCTAGTATTAATCTGAAGTTTTCTGCGTATGATAGTGTATTTTAACACTGCAGAAAGAGCTTCAATATTTGAATGCCAGCACCAAACAAGCCAAAAATGTTGTATTGTGTCATCAAAGGACAGAGAAAGTGCCGTCCGTTAAAAATGTCTATAAGCAAACGATAAAAGATCGGGTAAAAAATTTCAGTTTAAAACAATTAATCACAGGTTCGTTGGGCTAGAAATTTACTCAGCTGACATTTACTTTCACACTAAGCTTTAAGACATTTGGTTTCGGTCACACGGCTTCATCACTGACATCAGCAAGTGCGGAATGTTCAAAGTGTGTGACTCAAATCACACTTACTGTGTTGCGACCATTGCAACCACTTCCTGTTCTCCGCTCTTCTCCTCCAGTGCTGTCTCTCAATGATCGGATTCAAATTCTCGTTGTCGGAAAAGTGCACTAACTTGACAAAACATCCGTCTGTTTGCACTTACTGACAGCACCAACATCATTCCAACTGTCGACCTCAAACTAAATGAAAGGCCTGTGTCACAGTGTGTTGTACGTTTTCGCACCGTTATGTTTCACGTTTACATACAGTTTGCACATAAATGCATGTATGAATGCAGAGTTTGCATGTTGAATAGGTCCTAGGAAGAGTTAAGTCGTCTTCTGTGATGTGCAAACACATCAAATGTTGGAAATACAACTTACCAACCAAGAAATACTGCACTACTGTTCTATTTTTTAGCTTCTTTAGGGGGTTTAATGTAGTTTCTGATAGTGGCGAAAAGAATTTATATTACGTTTAGAATTTAGAATTCAACAAGCTATGGTTAAATTTTTATTTTTGCACATTAGAAAGCCCTGTGAGACCCTGTCAAAGATGAATAAAACACAATAACATTTGAGGAGTTTAAGGGACTTCAGGACTTAACTGAAGATGTGATAGTCTAAAGCAGAAGCGCCACAACTGGTCATTAAAAAGCACTTTTTTTCAAATAACGCTGGACATAAAGATGCGTCGGAGCAATGCGTTGGCCGAGCAGCGTTAGTGAAACAGGAAACGGCACTTGTTGATGGAGTGTGAACGCTCTAAAACGCCTCTTACCATTGTGAGATTTGAAGTATCACATGCTGTCAGTTCATTTATTGGCGCAGGGAGTGTGTAAGCATGAAACAAAAATGAAAAAGGGGAATGAATCCATCCTACCTTAGTGTCCTTGACTGGCTGACAGTCAATCTGATGAGAAACGGATGCAGTTTGGTTCATCTTTGCCCCTCAGTTTTCACACTGCTCCTTCCGTGAAACCAAAACAAATCCCCCAGACGGTGCCGGCTCAGCTCCGCTCTGAAGTTTCCCCCTGCTGACGCCACGCTAACGACACCGGGAAAGGTTGTTTCTCGTTGTTGTATCACCGGAGGCAACAAACACCCGAGCGGCTCCCTGTGCTTTGTTTCTCTCTCTCTCTGGCAGTAAATGGTCTCGGTGCCACATTTAAACACAGTCCCTCCCTCTGTGATCATCCCCCTCTTCTTCTTCTTCTTCTTCTCTTTCCCTCTATAGCGAGTGTGCAGCTGACAGACAGTTCATAAACCAGGATGTTTGCCAGTGCCTCCCACATACCAAGACGTTTCTTGATCAGAATGCAAATTTGCTCTGAGGCAAAGATATCGCAGGCGTTTCGGTCGGAGCTTTTACATTTAAAAGCCTCTTTCTGACACTCGTTTTCAAGGCGTCTTGTGGCAGAGGGTTTAGTGTTTGGATGGAAGGCTTTTTTCCACCTCACGCTGCTAAATCCATGTTGAACTCAAACTTTGAGCCTTCAGGAACCTGCTGCTGTTCGTTCCATTTAAAAAAAAAAAGGATAATGAGCTGTTTTTACTTGGAGACAACTGCACAGACAGACGCTCAAACGAAACGCAACATCTGTCTGAGCCAAAGATGCAGTTTGCAGGCGTGTCATTCACAACAGTTCATCTTTTAGTCCAAACAAGAATGGGACGTAAGGTCAATGTCATGTGTAGCAGATTGGACCCAAATGCAAGACAAGCTCTAGTCAAACAAAAATGTGTCCTTGACCTCTGACCTTTTTTCACTAATCTAACCAGTTCACCCTTGTAAAGTTTTGCAACAATATGAGGAAATTTCCCCATTCTTGTGAACGCATGGACGTGTAAACTGTCCACACAAGATGACTGTAGACATAAAGACAACCAGGACATCTATAGGAACACATCCTTAAATAATGTCCCATATTGCAATTTGCGTATGGGAGCTTTTTTTAATCATACAACAGGATTTAGGCTTAAAAGCTACTTGATTAGGCTTTGTAAAAGCGTTAGACGTAAGCCTGTTTCAGACATGAACTCTAGACAACGTCAGGAGGATCAGGTCCAGACAATGTCAGGAGTTTCCCTTTCAGACACGTGAACAAGATGCGTTCTCACTTGTGAAGCAATACTCCGTTTGAAATTGGGAAAGCAGAGGACGGGACATGACGCAAAGACAAAGCTGCAGAAGTGACAGTGTTTGCCTGGATGGCGACGGAGCACGACACTGCCCACTCACTAGCAATGTTGGCCAGGTCGATATCAGTAGACGTATCTGCAGTTTTAGTAGGAGTTCTTTACCTTTGGGTGTTTTTTGGTTTGCGTGTATTTTGCATTTGTGGCAGGACATGGACATCGTCAACTCATTCATGGTGGATCCTCCGGAGTTCCCCTCCGTATTAAGTCTGGTTAATGTCTGGATTCTAGGGGGCTTTAAAGGGGTCATATTATGTTGAACCTTCATATTTTTATTCTGGGGCTCTCCAAAACTGCTTATTATTCTAATGACAGGCCTTTATGCAGCACTTCCTGTTTAGCTCTGTCTCTTTGTCTCTTTAAGGCCCTCCCCCCCCCGATTGGCCAGCTTGTGGAAACCTGCTGGTGGAGCCAGATTGGTCAGTGAAAAGGCTGTTAAAACACTTTTGATCCAGTGAAACAAGCTCCTTTAAGTTGGCGCCATCAGTCATTTACCATTTTTTCATAATTGTCAAGCGTTTTTGTTCTAGAAAGACACATACAAGATTTACGAAGAGACGAGCCTCTTATCCATCGGCCCTCACATCCGTCCGTATGTTAAAGCTGCACGTTGTTACACATTACAGCTGTTTTCGTGATTAAAAATGCATATGCACGATGCATATTTGACGAGCTGTCTCCTTTCCATTCCACCAATCATATTCATCGTCGGCTTTGATTGCTTTTATGGAGCAAGTGCAGCTTTTATCATGACCGGCTTGCTCCTCTTATTGGAATTCGGCTCATGCTGCATAAGAAAGTCAAAGGTTGTAAAGTGCTTCATCCACACGGGACGTGAACTTACAGCTCATACTCTGTGTGGATTGACTCCATCCAATGTTTCCATTAAAGGTATGGAATCTGGCTTTCACAGATAAGAGTGAAAAAAAGCCCTTATAATTGTTCATATTTATTTTATGATTTGCCTGAAAACTTTAGTAATCTCACAGAATCATGGTGCCTCCTAAGGCATTAAAGTGTTGGCCGCATCACTGAGTCTGCAGAACAGTGTGGGCAAAGCTCCTTTTCCCTGCAAAACAATGTGACACAACTGATAAATGACGCAGATATTTGCTGAAATGCCACAAGATTTGTTTTTGCATGTTATAATAAGACAATAAATAAAAAGACGATGTGGCCTTTCCAGCCTTGTCTTGGACCACAGGGGCCACTGTAACATCCTCTTCAGAACCAAACGAAGACTAATAATATGTGAAATTTAGCTCGATGTGATTTGTCTTCATATTTTACCCACTAATCACAATATTCCCAGTGTTATTTACGTTTCTCTTGACCCTGTATGAAAATCTTTGATTTCATACTGCCGTGATTTCCAGTAAACGTTAAAATCGCGTCTTTAATCAGAGAAGCTGAGCAGGAGTCGAGGACGACTCACAGTTAGTGACGAGGTGACAAATGACACAATTTCGCAATAAAATGCCAACACATTTACAACAGCCGTGGTGTTTTTCCATCCTCAGAATCACCCTGTAAAGGTTTGGCCGATAGAAATCGACTGCTTCACATTTCAGTTTCTAAAGCGAACATTTCACTTTGTCTTATTTTAAACGACAGTCACACAATTCTAGATACAGACATGTGGAATCCACACAGAACCAGGAACCGCAAACCTCAGATTTGCATAAGTTTGTTTCTAAACTCTCATTGTGTTTGTCTTTTGTCTGTTTGTAGTCATCTCGCAGCTGTCTGGTTTCGCCTAAATGTGTGGTCATTCTGTGTCTCTTCGTATGCGTGTAATGTATGTTTTCAGTCGTTTTGAGCCCCTTTTGACTCTTTGTTTTTGTTTTGTTATGTCTTTATGATGACTTTGCATGTCATTTGTCTTTTTGAGGGTCTTTGTAGTCTCTGTTTACAGTCATTCTCTGTCGCTTTGCAGCCAGTTTGTGCACGTTTGTGGTCGGTTGTGTATTCGTTCTTCTGTGTGTGTGTGTGCACGCGGTTGTTTTGCATATTTCATCAAACATCGTTCCGCGTTTCCCTTTAAGCAATTTATGTATATTTATAGTCATCTCTGTCATCACTTCATTTGTTGTTGTGGTCGTTTTTGTGTGTTTGTATTTCACCTTTTTTTGTGGCTGCTTTGCATCACACTTGTCTTTTGTTTCCTCTTACATTCTTTTCTTTCCAACAAAACTTTTAATAGTCACTTCAAACTGAGATTCTCAGCCAGGGGCATTGTGAACTCTTGAGCCAAGAGTAGGCTCTGCGCTTATGAATAAAAATGGATTTCAACTGCATATCTTCACTCCTTTTAAGGAAATATAGAACTTCAAGTTCAAATTATTAGAAAGTACAGCAACTGTTTTAGCAGTATTAAACAAAATCTACTCTGAAGATTCGCAGCCCTCCGCTCCTGCGCTGATGTCAAATTGAATTATATGTCTTTTCTCTCATGTCAGCAAAAAAGTTGTTTCCAAATGTTTTAGTGGGACTTTTAACACTTTGCTGTGTGTGTGTGTGTGTGTGTGTGTGTGTGTGTGTGTGGTCTTCCCATCCTTTTTGCTGAATTTCAAATCGAATCCTGGGAGAAAATACATTATATTTTAGGGCTTTTGCTCTCTGTGCCTGGCAGATATAAAAATGTGGGGAAAGGAAGAGGAGACTGGGCGCAGGAGCTCATCGGAGAATCAGATGGACTAATAAAAGAGGACATTAACACAAATGAAGGAGACTGTTTAGTGCTTTATCTTCTCTCTCCTGTATCTAATAGAATCTGCCTGTGATCGAATGTACTGGTTGAATGGTGGAAGACAGTTGTAATATTGTGTATCAGGTTGTAGTTACATGTTACACTATTGTAAGACTGAGGGTCAAACACATGCTGGTGATTAAAGGCCTTTTTAATGTAACATACAGAGAAAGATAAAATATATCGCGGTCAAATGATGATATACTGCAGTCATAAATGCTGGCAAACTGAGGGTTTCTTGAAAATGAGATGAACGTGGGATGGGAAGTGTAAATTGTGCTTTTGGTGAAATAAACCTCGGTTCAGCCGTATCTATTGTGTTTATAGTCTTTAAACTCGTGGCAGTCCATTTTTGTCCCGTTTTGTCTTCTTTTGATTCTTCATAGTACATTTGTGTCTCCGTATCATTTGCCTCTTTGTCATAATCAGCTGTGTTTTTGGGTGATTTTCCACTTTTTGATAATTTGCTGTATCTTTCTGGGCGTGTTCTGTCTCTTTGTTCTCACTTTTTGTCTATTTTGTTTGTTTTTTTTTGTTTTTTTGTTTCTTCATTGTAGTCAAGTTTTATGTCTCCTTCTCACTGTCATTTTTCTTTTTGTGGTTATTTGTTGTGTCGATTGGGTTATTTCATCACTTTTTTGATAATTTGCTGTATCTTCCTGGCCAAGTTTTGTCTCTTTGTTCTCACTTTTTGACTCTTTTTGGTCTTTATTTGTTCATTTTTGTCTCTTTGTTCTCACTTTTTGACTCTTTTTGGTCTTTATTTGTTCATTTTTGTCTCTTTGTTCCCCCTGAGCTCTCAGAGGTTTCACTGCAGGTTTGGAATTGATTGACCTTCTGGTTGATCCTGTACAGTGTATCTGCTTGGAAATGATCTTTCTCTGTATTCTCTCACATCAGCACCCAGGAGCTTTTCCTCTGATTGAGATGCTTCTTCCTCTCATCACTGACAGGATGTGACCAGCAAATCAGAGATATTAATCAATTATATTGTTTACTTATGACTTTAAGACATCGAGACGGCTTGCCAAATCAGATTTAGTGTGAATGTTTCATGCATTTAGCCGATGCACTCTGATAGTAAACGAGCAGATACAGTTTCAGAGACTTGGTTAAAGACGCGTTGCTGCGTAAGACATTGTCTCATCACTAATGCAGCTTTGTTGAGGTTGCCAGGTTGTATGGCTCTTTGTTTGAAGAGTAATGGTCCCTTAAAATAACAACATTAAATAAACGTAAACTTTATGGAGAAACTCAGCATTAATAAAAGTTTTTCCACCTCCTTCCACCTTCTTCTCCTATTCATAAGTATTTGAACAGTCGGCATCTATGTATAAAAATTGCTGCAATTCCACAGTTTAGCAAAACCCTTAAATTAAAGTTTTAAGCACATCTTCAATGTTTCATTTCAAACTGTGTTGGCTTAATAAATAAATAATAAAAACTGTTTCACTCCTCCACTAATAGTAATTCATTGCAGTAACCCAGTGATGTTCTGCAGCTTCTCTTTCTGATACAGAGACACAACACTAGACTTAACTTCCTCACCCTGACACAAAGGAGTGGAGATCATTAGGAATCAGGCTTAGTGTTATTTATCTGGATCTAAATTGATGAGCACATTAGTTCAAATTGGCAGGAAGAAGCCACATTAGAGGAGGAGGGATGGCAAAAAACGTTCTAATCTAATCATATTAACGTACATCTTCAAACAGACAGTGGCTTGTGTTTCTGTTCAAAGTGACTTCATTATCCACAACACCACATCACCATCACCTGGACACAACGGAGAAAAAAATGAATTTACCATAGCACCTGGCACTCTTTTATTATCATCATTTAATAAAAGAGTTAAAAGTAGCAAAGAAAAGAAATGACAGGACCTGCAATTTTCCAAAGCAGGTCCAAATTTGGGGTTTAAAGTGCAGCTCAGCAATTTGCAGCCTAACCACAAGTTGGCAAACTTAAAATACATACTGAATGTTTTCCTGGAGACAAACCAGTTTTTCAGGTGACGCTGCTGTTTCTAATGTTTGTGCTGAACCCTGTAATACCAGATAGATTCCACATGATGGAGGCAGATGGCAATGTTGGTTAGTTGGCCAAGGAGCCAAGTTTCAAGTCAAACACGTAGTTATTAACAGATTTGAAAAGAATTTAAATGGCTACAATAAAACATACAGACACACTGATGGAAATGCATTACAGACCTGCAGCTAGTCTTAAAGGAGCGTGATGTTGACATGTTTGTCCTTACATTTGGTTTGATAGCAATAGTAGTTTTAATGGTGGACATGATAATATTATTAACATTTTAGTAATAAGGCTTATAAAATTCAACACTTTGGCAAACGTTTGGTCAAACATTTTAACTAAATCCATTAAATATTGAGATAGTGTAGTCACACAGTCTGTTACGGTGCAGATTATTGACCTACAGGACAATATACTTACTTACATTGCTACAAAAAGCATTTAAATCTAATAAATGACCCTTCATAAATCCTCTTTTGTATTAAATCAATTTTTTGCTTTTTGTTGGCATAATTTTTCTCTACCTTTGTACATGCATGTGCGTTTGAGAAGTTTTATTTTGTCTTTGAACTCCTCTAAATAAGCAAAATAAGTCTTAAAATGCAGAATATATTTTATCTGACTTTTTAATTGATCGCATTCGACTCATTGTAGCCTTGAAATGTATTAATCCTGATTCAACAATGCAAAGTATAACGTACTGGGTTAACAATATTACTACGAGTAATAATCCTGATCATAATTTGTGATTTATTAGTTGTCTTATTTGAAGACCGGAATTAACGTCAACGTCACTACGTGGCTGGTACGTACTTGCGTAGTGACGTATGGGGCTTCTTGCGCTGGGGGCGTGGCCTGCGGTTGTTGCTGTTGCGGCTACGGGCAGACAGAGCCAGAGAAACGGCGCTGCAGTTCGAGGACGCGCGCGTTATGACAGTTATCTTTTATTAAATAAAGGCATAATTCACCACAACGCGCAGCTGAATTGGTAAGTTGCCGCAACGTGTTATTGTGACTGTGAACGCGTAGCACAGTGACGCGGTTGTGGGCTAAAGAGAGCTAAGGGCTGCGGCTTGTCCCTGTGTAGTTACAGTCTTAGCGATAAGTTGGCAAACGGAAGCGAAGTAGCCGAGAGGCGGCGGGAAGCGGCCGGGTCCGCGGGGACGACGCAGAACGTCACCTTTACTTTGAAGCGTCTCCTCCGGCCGGACGTGTTACACCGTGTCGGTGGCTGTGAGCTGAGGGCGGGTTCGCAGCTCCGCCGGCGCTATTACGTAACTTAGTCGGAGCGCGTGTGTCCAGGTCGCTGTGTCAGGACCGGGCAGGCGTCACGAGCGCACGCGGACCAATGCAGAGTGCGCGCGCGGACAGTGGACGCACACACGTGCCGCTGCTGCCGCCGCCGCTGCTGCTGCTGCAGTGTCTGCCCGTCTGCCGGTTTTGGGTTTCACTGTGCTGGAGTCAAGGTCAGCTGGATGCTGATTTCTGTTTCCGCGAACAGCTCGTGATGCTCTTGGAAAAAGAGGCCTGTGTCGTGGTGTCGATGTGACAGCTGACTTACGAAGTTGTCATGACTGTCCGTGTGCATCTTTGATGGCTTTAAAGTGTGTATTTAGTGGGTAAACAAAAATTCAAGTTATGACAGTAAAGTAATGTCTTAGTATTTTTTGGATGTTTTGCTGAAACACACATCAAGAAATTATACAAAGTTTTTTAGTGGTTATGGACACTGGTAGGTTTGTCCACAGCATCAAATATTTAACTGTTAAACACTGAAAGCTTGCTCAACTTACAGTTGTAATCTTGTTTGGTGATTTTATTGATAAGATAGCTGCTGCTCAAAATCTATTTCATTCAAAAGGCGTGTTAATATTTGTCAAAGGAAGACTAACATTAAACTGTAAGAACCAAGGGTTTCGGCGTCAGTTGCAAATACCCTATATTATTTTTGTAGCACCTCAGCTACTGTTTTGTGTTGATTAATATTTTTCCCAAACAACAGTTTACCGCAGGCTCGTGCTTAAAATGCTGTGATATAAAAATAAAAGCGGAACAAAGTGGAACCAACAAATAAACATAGTATCCAGTTTATTAGGTGCACCTAACGAAAACCTAAGTAAATTCACCGCAAGAATCTTCTGTTGAAACAGTTTTACAGAGCCCATCGTTGACGCTCACTTGCTTTCCGAGGTTGTTTTAACCGCATCTCACAGTTTCATTCGCACATGACAGTGTGAAATGTTGCTTGTGTCATATATGGTTACAGTGTAGATGTGCAGGAAACCGTATCCTGTTTCTGTTCGTGTGCCACTTTTGACATTGACTAAAGTAAAACAGTTTCAACAGAAGATGCCAGAGAACATTTATAGTCCCTGTTGATCATTTGAATGAGGGTTTCGTCAACTCGGTTTACATTTTTTGATCTGAAACCAGCTACAAAATTTGTTCTGCAAGTTAGCTTTGCTCACTCAATAGCAATTTACCCAGTGTTGGTTTAATATCCTTCTAGTCTTGGGAAAACCCCAACTTTAATTTTCCTCATACATCTTTGCTTGTCACCCTCCCTGTGTTGACAGCACAAACATCCGTCTTTTCCTGGCTCGAAGCTGCTGGCACAGAATGATTTTAACAAGTCGAGAAATTCTCGTAACAGATTTGACGTGGGAACTGGCGCTTTGGGAGATGAGGTGAATTTAAAAAAAAAAGAGGTTTTTCCCAGTCTGACAACAATAGTGTTATCGAGGTGTCAGGGTATTCCCGCATCGGTTTTCTTTTTTTTTCTCTGTCTTATCACTTACTGGCTGCATGACAACAATCAGTTAATTATTTATCAAGTAACATTAGCAGGTTCCAGTTTCTCAAATAAACGGATGTTCCTGTTCATATTGTATATTTTGATTTTAATTTGAATACATGGGGTGGTTGCACAATTGTTGGCACAGAAGTTAGTTCAGCAACAATTCACCAGATTCATTGCAAGTAACTACAAAATACTTTGTAATTGCATATCTAGGCGTTGAGCATTAGGTATTTATGCAAATAATTACATCAGTGTTATTTAATATGTCAGTGAGTTTCTAGATGATTTGATGAATTGGTGTGATTCCTTAAAACATCAGATAATATCCTATGTGGTTTTACACTTAGTTTGCTTCTTTTGTCCAACCAAAAGATGCTTATTCCGTTCCCTAACATGTACAGTACAGTGAATTATAAGGAAAAGAGTCAGCTCTAACATGTGAGAAGCTGAAGAAGATAATTTTTTGGCTTTTCAGAGAGCAGTCACTCGAGAAGAAAAAGTATATTTGGTAGCAATTAGCAAAAACAGGACAATGATGTTTGTACATTTGTTTTCGACAGTTTGAAATCTCATGATTAGTGTTTTCCTCAGTCTTTGTCGTGCCTCTGTGTGTGTGTGTGTGTGTGTGTGTGTGTGTGTGTGTGCGCACACGCAGTGACTCATCAAACTCCCACTCAGCTCCAGAGGGTCGAGCTGAAGCCTGTTGATTCCACTGTTTCTGCCTATCTCATTCACGTCAAGCGACAACGGTAGAGTGTGAGTGTGTGTGTGTGTGTGTGTGTGTGTGTGTGTGCATGTGTGTGAGAGATGTTGCAGATGTCTTATTGGCCCTCTGTTTTTAAAAGATGGAGGAGGAGAAACAGGAAACCTATAGCTTACATAATGATAAACATATACTGGGTTGTTGCAGAGCCTTTTAACCCCCATCAGGTCATATTTAATCAGTAAACATTCTGTGAAAGTAAAACAATTCCACCAGATTAGGTAATTAGCAGTACACACAACAACTAGAGGAACAATAACAGTTTAGAAAACAAGTATGATCCTGCACCATAATGATTTTTATTCACCAGATACATTTTAATTGCATAGTATCTTAACCTAAATCTCTCTAAATATTTCCAAAATGTTGATTATGCCCAAGAAAAAACAGTTTTTTTATGTTTGATGTGCTCTACAGTTGCTGTAATGAAACATCAGTGGGTAGCCTGGTTGACAGCAGTGTTAGCCTATGTGCCCTGGACCGGACTGAACTTATTTATGGGTTTTAAACAAGTTGAAGGATACTCCACACACAAACAAAACTTATACCTATGTCAAGTAGAAAATGTGCTAAATATCAATACCAGAGAAGAAGAAATCTGTACATGACTGTCACTTTTTTAAAGAAATTCAGAAGAAATATCGAAGTTTGTCAGGCAATTAACATGAAAACTATTGCTCTTTTTTTGTTTTTGTTTTTTCATGCACAACTTTATATTGTTTAGTGTCTTGCAAACACACACACCTCTTACTAAGGTGCAGATATGTCCAGCTAAGATGGTCTGACTGACAGTATGTCTACAGATAATGGGTGCCCGTGTGCAACTGTATTTAATTATTAATGAGCACTGGGGGAAATGGAGAAGCATCAACAAGAGGAGTGTGTGTGTGTGCGTGCGTGTGTGCGCATGCACGTGCTGTTAAAGATAGGACAACCATACGGAGCATGGAGAAAAATGTGATTTGTCTCCCTGTGGTTTTGTGTAAAAGCCATCTTCAGAATAAAAAAGGGTGATGGCATCAAGAATGTTACTCCTGTAAAAAAATATATGTACAGTATGATTCATGTCACTCCATGTTAGTCACTGACAGGTGTTTCTTTTATTTTGGGGGTAACTAACAGATACGTCACCTCTTTCTCTAGGGATTGATAGAGTGTTTTTGTCGAGACCAGGTAAAGAAACAGTTAATTGGCTCGAGTGTTTTGGGAAGCAGCAAGCTGTTGGGGAGTGAGCGAGCGCGCGAGTGAGAAAGTAAAAGGGTGAGGAGCGCAGAGAGATGGGGAAAACAGGAGGAAGAGGAGGAGAGGGCGATGGCTGGATGCAGACTCTTTGCCTCGTGACGGCATCTGCAGCGTGACTTTGTTTACATCCATCGTCAGCAGGCAGAGCAGAGCAGACGTCTTCGGGTATGTGCGTAAACTCGGGCTGTCTGCGTAGTCGCTTTTTTGACCACCGTCGCACTGAAACGGCATGATAAAAACTCACTTGACCACAGATGCTTATCTTCTATGCTTCTTTTATGTCGTAAGGATCTGAGCTGAGAAATAGACTGAAAATGCACCATCATGCTGTTAGATTTTAACCGATCATGAATTTCATTTTTATTCTTCTGCTCCAAGCAATTACAAAACAAAGATGCAGAGAATCAGGGCTGTAGTAAAATACAGAGTGTAGCTAAATGCAGATGGACGATGCTTAGCAGCAGTGTCGGTGCCGATGGAGGCAGGGGAACGACTTCCACGGTGACTCTGACTTCTGGGAAATGCCGCCGAGTCTTTAGATTAAAGTGCTGCAGGCAGACAGAGGACGACATTAGCCTGCAGAATGTGAGACGAATAAAGATCAATGTTAGAGCTGACGCTACTGTACAGACAGCAGCTCCAGTTAGAGACCGTTCAGATTAAGGCTGTAATTAATGCATAGTTTAATCTGAGTTTATCTGAATTTTCTCAGTGAATTAAGGTTAGAACCCAGTGTGGTGTCTTACAATATTTTTTTTGAACAACAGGTTGTGCCTGGGGTATCAAACCGCAAATCTCTTAGCAGTAAGCTGGTAAATTGATCTGGTTTGTCTAGTCTTTAGACTGCGACGTTACACGTGATGTGTGTGACAGAGTGGCATTGGCACAGGCGTTGTGGCACAGATGCCCCGACGCTCAGTCACTGGCCTTTTCATTTAGTGAACAAGCAGCAGAGACCTGATGAAACATACCTTTTAGGCAGCACGTTTCCACAGATATTCTGCTCCTGCTGCGGCAGATTTTCATAAGCAATTCCAGTGAAACAGATCCATTTCTTGCTAATCTATGACTTCACTGAGGCAAGTCACTCGCCAGAGGCACTTTTGATTTTGCTTTTGTTGTTATGATTCATTGGCTGGTGCCCACATCTCCCCAGCGCACTTATAATCATGTGGATGGGCTTGATTACATTTTCTCCTCAAACAAGTACTGGCAAAAAATGCATTTTGGCAACTCACGTGGCCATAAACTCATACTTTGCAAAGGCAGAACTGAAAATGATCTCTTTGGGCTTTAACGCCAGTCGTAACGAACGGATCCAAATGCACTGGAGTTTGTCTGATTCAGCCCCTAAAGAGTTTCTTCCTGCAACCACCTGAAAATACATTCACCTGTATATTCTCACTACTGCACATAACACGTAACTCACTGTATTGAAAGACAGATTATGAATGTCTTTGCAGGAATTTGGCTTGAAAGTTTCAAAACCAACTCTTAAAGTTAAGGGCAGACACACCCTTGACTTTATGGGAAAACACATTTTCTTTTGCCATACATCCCAAAACAAAAACATTTTTGTCACATCATTCCTGGTGAAGCGGTGGCGGAAGCTTTCTCTTAAATGTCAGCAAGTCTACACAAACCACTTCCTGCATATTGCTTGCATTTTTTCCTCAAAGCCAGTCAAAGACAGACCTTGACCTGTCCAGATCACTTCTGCTTTCATTGCCAACTTCAGACACGAAACTTTTTTTTTCCTCCTGCTCCTTCGTGTGAGTGCGGCAGATGCTCATCCTCTGCTGTAGTTAGATGTGGTTAATGTTGTCAGAGAGCGTAATTGTCCAACCATCTTTTATGACACCATCCACACTTATCTTTATTGTACTGGGAAGCTTATTGGTGCCGTAGTGGTGGCAGCTGTTACGTCAGCTACTGACCTGAATAATGTGACTGACCATTTTAAGTTGGCATTGGTTCTTTAAAAGGCTGATGAGGGTTCGGACCAGTTTTGAATGTTAATCAGGTCGAGACTTGGTTAGCGGTGTGGTTCTCACTCTTACACCAGGTTTTAAAGGAGACTAGGGAGATGGTGGATCCTTTTTCATTCCATGCAAATTTGTGTGAATTACTTAAACAAATGTTGACTTATGATAGTAATACTAATACATATACAGCCAGAGCACAACTTTAAGACACTTCCCTAAAGAGCAAAAGGAAGTGATACACATCCATGCATGCAAACACACATGATGACTAAGTTCAGTGCATTACTAACATAAACAGGTTGCACCCACAAACTGCTTCAATATAGACAAGTTTAAAATCTACTAAATATTAATACCCAATGATGCACTATTGTGACTTTGCTAATCCATAACCCAAATACATGGAGCTTTTTCAAAATTAGTGGACAGTGATGCACAGTCAACCGCAGTAAACAATTTGCTATTCTTTGCTATTAAACTATTCTTTGTAACTATTCTTTGAAAGCTCTTTTTATACTCACTAAACAAGAACGGCTGTGGTGCGGAAAGCTGTTGTAGACAATTTTGATAGTCATATCCTCAAATTGGGTTCAACAAACTAATAAACAAGTGGTTTAGTGAGAATAACTCGGCTGAGGGCAAGCAGGAAGCTCAGTGTATCTCTGTGTGTGTGTGTGTGTGTGTTTTGAGGTGTGGGCCATGCTCATTTTCATGTGAAAGGGCTACAGCTGCTCCATCCCTCTAAAGAAATTATTCATGCTTTATTCTAATGCAGATCCCGGAGCTCACAAAAAACACAAGGAGCACCTCTGGTATTGGCTCGATTGAGAAAATGTGTTTGTGACACAAAGTGAGCAATACAAAATATCCAGCACAAACATGCTGATAATGAAGCAGGGGAAGCATTGTGTAGGAAATATCAAATCTGGAACTGACCGGTCCTATACAGTCAGCAGAAAAACGCAAAAGTTGCCATTTCATGTCTTTTCAGATTCTGAAGTTCTGCCAGTTGGAGATTTATCTGCTGACGTCCTCTAAGCTCGATCGATCCCATTAGTGGACTGTGAGTAAGGATCCAGTATTATCATTGGACATGTATCGCCCTCACAATGTCCTGTCACGCTTGACACAGAAGTGAGCACCCTTTGTGTCCGCTGACAGCGTTCCTTTTTCAGTCATTTAAGCCTCGTCAGTTGGTTAATAAATTTAGCTTGCATTGTTTTTTTATTTGTTGTTAGTACGTGAATCTGCCGGAACGTGCTACTGTTGAAGCGTCATGTCTAACAAGTGCGTAAGTGTAGCTGTTGGTGGAGGGGTCACTAAAATATCTTTTTGTGCATGTGCACTTCTTCAATCTTTTGCTTCTAACTAGCAAATGGATAAACTGCAAACATGATATTATTTTACACTGATAGTGCTCTTATATTAAACCTGACGTATAATTTCTCCCTGTGTAACAAAATAATTTGTAAACCAGAATATCAATGATATTTTGACAGCGATATCGTGGTAGGTTCCCCAAAACTGGCAATGAAACCCAAGCTAAAGGACAGAGAAGTCATTCATCGTCTGCAGTGCAGACATGAGCGCTCAGAGCAGGAATGAGTTTGTACCCGAGTCATGACAGTGGCAGCGTGACACCCCGCTCTGCCCGGTCTTTCAGCTGTTGCTCCCTTTAATATCACATCAAATACAATTCTACAAAACGTTCAGCAGTTTAGAGTTCAAACAGAGTTCAAACAGAGTTGAAATGTTCTGCTGCTGGTGCTGTGCAGGCGGTCCAGCTCACCGAAGCTCCATCAAGCATTTCTTTTATCATACATACATACAGAAACGTAGAGCAGAGGTTTGGGATTTTTTTCCCAATATTAGTAGGTTCAAAAACCTTCCATACAGCTAAACAACCCAGTTACAGTAAGTCACATGACTTTTTCGGTTTCCTACAACCCACTTTGGCTCGTCATTAGTGAAAGTTTTTAGATTCGTACCAGTTCTTGAAATAGTGCCTGTGTGGGGACCGTTTGCTGCGTCGCGTGGTTATACGTGTTTGCACTTTGCAACGTTTTACACTCTAAAAGTAAAGTGAGGAAGCTTGCGTTATTCGTGCAATGAAAGGTCTGCTCAGCTTTAGTGACGTGTGTTTGAAAACCAGTGATGTATGACATACAAGTGTGGTGTCACATTTGATGGTGCACTGCTTTTCTAACCGTCCAGTTTTTCTGGTTTTCTTCTCTTTATTCAAACCATCTGCTCTGTCCCCAAAGTTCACAAAAAACGTCTGGAGTGTTTCTTTTGTGCCAGTTTCTGGTGTTTGCTGTCGTGTCAAGAGCCGTATTTAGAAGTTAAATGTCTTGGACGGGATGTGACCGGATGCATTCACATTTCACACATGAACGTGTTGTGTGATGCTTCGTCTTTAGTGTATGAAAGGCCTCTTGGCAAAGAGGGCCCCTTAAAATCAGGTTTCACCATGTATGGTCAACTGGACTGAGTCTCTCCTGCACTCTCACTTATTCTTTGCCTAAAAGCCTGCTCTTCTTCATGCTACGTTGAAGCTCGTGAGCTCATGATCTTTTTTTGATTTTCCTTTGTGCATTTAATCACCACGTTTTTTTTTTTTTCAAAGCTCGTCTTTAAACTTCTAATTTGACAACATGCTGCCGATTTTCGCTGCAGGCTGCGTACATGGAAACGCTCGTACTTTAGTGATGCCGCCTTTCCAACAAGCCGTCCAAGCTAAACAGCAGATTATGTGTCCTTGACCTTCTAAAACAGCTCATGTGATTTGGGATTAAAAGTTGGTTCCTGACCTTGAAAGGCAGCGAGAGCTTAATTGGCTTAAAATTTGTAACTTGGTTTGAGTTTGTTGTGCACGTGTGACGCTGTCACAAGCTTCATTTTTTTTCTTTTTACATAGGATTACAAATGACGCTTACTTCTGTTATTACCAAGATTACCAGGAATTATCTAATTGACTTAATGGACCGTTTTGTCCATGATGTGCCAAAACTATGGGAGAACGTCCAAAGTCACATGGCCAGAAATGTAGTTTTTAGGTCATCAACTACCTTTGAGGATAAAGAGACAGAGAGACTTGACTAATAATTTCTTCCAATTGACTGACTAGTCTTGCAGCTCCAAACAGCGTAGATCATTTTTGTCTCACACCTACACTCTAATTAACTTTAATGATGTATAATTAATACACATCTAAAAATGCTGCTTATGGAAGTATAATGTAGCCTAAAACACTGGTTTTATTGATTTAGATTTCACCAAAAAAAAACACCTGTTGACATTTTGAAGTGTGTCATTAGTCGTGGTTAAATTTGTAACACAAACATTTAATGCAGTCATCAGCAGTGAAAGGTGAAGAAGAGAATTTACTTTCTGAAAATTGAAAGCGCTTAAAATCCTCTCATAGCCGCTGTTGATGATAGACTTTCAGACCTGTTTATTGCTCTTAATAAAGCAAAATCCCACTGTGTCAATGCTGGGAATGGGTTTTGTGTGTCAGGAACTCTCTCTCTCTCTCTTGGATTTACCATGGCCTGCAGAGAGTGTGTGTGTCTCCTAGTTCTTGTGACTCACAAACCTACACACACATACACTCACACAGGCTAAATTTGGAGCTCCCTTATATGGCGATTTTCCCCCCCTCAGTGCAGTTTCTGTATAGCCAAAGACGAGTTTGAAATCGTCGCGTTGCCGTTGCTGCTTGTTGTATATCTTTGGCATCCCTGGACTTGTTTTGGCAACAAAGTAAATTCCCAGAACTGCTGCAATCCGTAATTGATATGAGGCGTTAAATCTGTTATCAGTTTCAGGTCAAATTCGGAGGAATATGCGCAGCATGTGAGGCGGAGTGGTCTTATAGTTTTTTATGTGTGTGTGTCTATGTTTATAGATAGCATCTTTATAGGCCTGGAATGGATGATGTGTATGAAGCCATTCATGAAAAGGAAAGTTGGAAGCAAGTGCACATCTTAAAGCCCTCTCAAACTATGGAGTTTTTCTGGCTTTGCGAGTGGAAAATGTGACTCCAGTTGGCTAAGAGTCTGGAAATTTCCTTCATCTAGGTTTGGGAACAAAGAGCAGAGATGAATCGGGTCTGGTCATTTTCTTGTGAGCAACGTGAAAAGCTAGAGAATGAAGGAAATTTATTAGTTTCACCACGTGTGTCATGGCTTTTTTACTTTCCACCTTGCTAAGAAAGAATGGTTTTATTTTATGTTTTTTCCATATTAGTTTAAGGGGATGAGTGGAGGAAGTGACTTATTCGACAACTAAATAGTTAATTAGCACGAGCTTAAACACCCAATATAAGATGTCAGTGTGAAGTGTTTCCTCTGATATCTTCATAGTTTAATCTGAGCAGCTGCAGTTTAGCAGAAACTCATTGCTGCTCGTGTATGTTCCATGCTCATGTTCATATATCTGGAGCAGCAATAAGGATTTCCTGTTTCAGTTGCATTAATGTGTTTCCTGTACGTCCCATGTTTACTGCAGTTTCCTAAAAGTTCTGTTTTCTACGTGCTGTTGTTAGAAATATTTTCTCCGCTTGCAATTGAACTGTTGTTGCTCGTCTCCAGCCTTTTACGTGAAAGAATATAGTGCTGCCGTGTAAACACACACGATGACAATGTAAGTGAACTTGTTCAATTGCAAATGTGCGGAAAAACACAGACAAAAAGGCAAATGAAATGAATGTCCCTGCACCATTTATTATATACATACAGTTCTGAATAATTATTCCTAGGTAATCAGAAATAATGTTACTTTAAACTCACCCGCATCCAACTGGTGGATTTTAGTTCCTGCATCTGAACCACTTTTTTCTTGTTATATTATTATTTTTTGGAATTAAAAAAGTGGCAAATGTAAATTGTAAATTTGTAGGATCATTTTAACTTGCTGCTGTCTTACATCTCTTTGCGGGACCTCGTTTGTACGATTGTATTAAAAGATGGACATTAGAACTTGTATGTGTTCTTATATCGTTTCGAGGAGCTTTGTTTACAGTTGATTTCGCATCCACAGGTCTCTTCTGTTCACAGGCTGATGTGATGTGCATGTGAAGCAGAGCTGTGTTCACCCTGGCTCCATCTAGTCGGAGCAGAGTACACGTGTCTTTTGCCTTTGCCTCCCAGGCTGCTGTCAAACCTCATGTTGCTACTGTACATTAATAATGAATAAATGCAGGAACAAGTTGATGCTCCCTCCGGAGACATGGCAGATTTGCAGCCTGCTTAAAAAATGCCACATATTTGGCTGTGTTGCACTCATGCCATTTATTCTTACTTACTCATCCGGCTGTACCTTTAAAACGGTGTCCTCTGTTTTTCCTTTCCCCTGCACATTTGCATTTTGGTCATTAATGCTGCCAGAGGACATCCTGTTCCTCAGCTGTCTCGGTCTGTTTTAATATATGTCCAGGCATCTTGAGCCTAAATCTGTTTACAGCTTGTGCTGACTATGTTTTCAATCAGTTCCTTATTTTGACTATAAAATGTCGAAAGGGTCTTTCACATTCTGGCTCCGGCTACATATTGGTGGTCACTGGAGAATTAAAACTAGGGAGAAATTTAACATTTTATTTGTGACATGATAAATAAGACATGCGATAGAATCTAAACACTTTTGCTGTTTGCAGGTTCTCAAATGTGAAGATTTTCTTTCTTACATGATCGTTAATGAAATTAGTTTGGGTTTTGGACTGATCCCCTGAACCTGCTTATAATAAAATGCAATCTAAACTCAATCTAAACTCAACTGCACATAAACTGCACATAAACTCTCCTCCCCCCAGAAAGGATTTGATCAGTGCCCCAGATGTTGCCAGATGTAGGGCACGTGTATCTGAAGTGACCAAAATGGGGCATATCACACACTGCCAGGAGATCTGCGGTGGATCTGCAGTGGACCATATATCACAAAGTAGGGCACCAACTATTAACCCAGAAGCACACTTAAAATCAGATCACTCTATGGGCCCCGTTAGGCATGAATTGTTTAGAGTGTGAGCTCAGTCTGAAAAAAGGTTTGTTTGCTAGATTAAAAGAGTTTACTGACTGGAACTGTGACCCAAACCTGTATCCACGAACCACACTGTTCTTTAATAAATAGACAAAACACACAGAAGACATGTCCACCCTCATATCATCCCTGCTTAACTAGACCACGGCGCTTCTCCGTCTGAGCCCGTCATTGTCCCTTGTGTTCACTGCGTTGCTGCAAATAGGCTAATTGCTCTTCAACAAAATGGGACAGAGGTAAGGAAAACAGGAGCACGGCAAGAGTGGGACAGGCACTCATCCACAAGCTGAAGTCGTTAGGGAAACGGCTCCCACAAGATTTAGGTGGGGGAGGAAATTGAGCAGCGAGCTAGTAGATTTACTCCCAAAACTAGGAAGGGAGCGGGATGTAGAATGGACATTTGAAAGGAGACAAACAAATGAGAGGAGGATGATAAAAGAAAACTGCAGGAAAAAACCTACAGTCTCTTAGCAACGTCAACATATGATAATGCTTGTGCACAATAAAGCACCTAAAATGCAAAGTTTGTACGTGTGATCACACACACACAAATAAACGTAGAACAAGCAACAGCACCCACTGACAACATGCATTTATTCCCCTTATCTCAGTGCATGTATCGTTTACAAAGATTGTGCAGTTGAAACACCTCTTTAAAAAGAAGTGGCATTGTGCTGGACTGAATTATGTTCTCTATTATCTTAATAAACAGCAGGGAGTCAATATAATGACCGTTACTCCCGTTCAGTAAAGCATTTTCGCCTTGTATATAAATGGAATTTCTTACGATCACACTAGCCTGCAGTAGTAGTAGCTGGATGTACCTAATAAACTGAATTTCTACGCGCACGGATGCTGATGTGTAGAGGATGATGCTGAGGCACATGCAGACACGTGCCGCAGTTTGTTTTTCGGTATGAATATATACATGCTGCATATAAGTCGAGCCTTAATAAAAGCGGGCCGTGAAGCAACAGACGCTCGCCCACTCTTCTGTCAACCCACCGATTCATTTTCTCCTTTGGATTTAATGGAGACTAAGCTCTTCTGAGAGTTGCAATGTGCGAAATCTTTGAGCAAATGTGAAGTGAATGAAAGTCATTCAGATATGAATGTGTTCGTCCTTCCATTTAACTAAACATAGATGGAAGCGAGAGCTTTTTCTCAGTGTTTCCTAGTTGTTTTTTCTTCCTGCATTTTAAATTTAATATAGTGAAGGTGAAAAAAGGTGAGCATTTTGCTTTCTCCAGGTTTCTGGCACCCTGATGGCATCCAGACGCTTCACAGGAATGTCCTTGTGTCCGACTCAGTGAGACTGGCGTTGTCTCTTGTGTAACAGGGATCATGAGCTGGTTTTCCTCATTTGTAACTGTGCTTTAATAAGCCAAGATTGATTTGACTATGAGGAGAATATGCACTTATCTAAGTGACTAGGTGTAATCTAAGTGAAAGACTGAATACATTTTGTGCTTTGTTATATTTCTCATATCTGCTTTGACTTGTGACTTTTTTTAACCATTTCACTTTCAGTAGCCGGTTCCTTATTTCTGTTCTCCTCATGCTTTCCTTTTTTTGCTGCTGTGGTGGGATCCACAAGGCACAAGAGCGTCATAAGCAACACACATTTCAATTCATGTGTACGTTGTCATGTTGAGGAATTTCCTCTTTTCATTTTAACAGCAACACTTAGACGTGGAACTTTGTGAAATACTAATAATACAGAAACGATGATTCACCGCAGAACGAGCTTTGAATGCTTTCATGCTGGTTAATCACTTGGCAAACAAGTGAAGTTAAAATGTCTTTGTCGTTAACATATTTTATTTTTATTTGCCTTTTAAATGTTTCCGATATTGGAGGATAAAACACACAAGTATTAAACTGTAACATAAACATATTTTCTTGCTGTCTCTTGTGTGTCTTTTCATTTAGAGGTGAACGCATTTGTAGAGCAGCTGTGAATCTACGCCGAAAAAGGGGGCGCATCACATGGGAGTGCGTGACTGTGTGTGCGAGCGTGTGTGTTCAGGCCTCCTGCCGGCGCCCGCTCTTTCCAACCAGGCATGGCGGGGGGCAGAGAGCGCGGCTCCCGAACACAGAGGCCGTGGTCGGTGTACCGGGCCAACACGTTCGAGCTATCCGACGAGATGATTGGCTTGGCCCTCGCAGGTGAGTGCAACAACAAACTTTCTCAAAATATGCGCAATTATTATGGACAATTTAATGAAAGGAAAAAATACTTTATATAATCATGATAGAAATTGCATAAGGTTGAAGCTTGTGGCTTTTCATGTACGTGTCCCTCTGAAAGGCTTTTAATGAGGTAGAACTGGAGTTTGTGTCACAATTTCATCATTTCTAAATGAACAACATTTGCATTACGAGATAAAAACGTGAAATTCAAAATAAAGGCCTGTTTGTCCTGGCATGCTGAGCTAAATGTTTAACCTACACAAAGAAATGCACAAAAGTAAAAGCATAACTTCAGCGTGTGGTTAATGTTGGCCACTCGCAGCGCTGAACCAGCGTTACTCATTCAGTCTCTTGTGTGTGGGAGTCAATCGCCTCTTCAGCCACAGTTTAAACCATCTGTAATGAGGCCAGAGGGCTGCTCTTCATCTCTCAACGTATCTCACTCGGAATCACGTGGTTCCGAAGTTGCTTTAAGCCACAAATGTGTCTTTTGGAAGCCTAATGTTGACTTGTCGATTGTTTTCCAGGAAATAGTCAAGACCCGGATGAACCTGTGCTGGAGTTCAGTGTCGGTGAGTAACACTAAGTCTGTCTATGCACTGTAATGTTCTGGTCCTTCCAGTATGCAGACCTCCCTCTGGAGTCTGTCTTTAAGTATTGACTGCAAGTGTGTGTGTGTGTGTGTGTGTGTGTGTGTGTGTGTGTCTCATCCAGCCTGCACAGACCTGGTGACTCCTTCTCTGGATCGAAAACCTAACAGCTTTGTAGCAGTGAGCTGCACGACACCACCGCAGGCCTTCTGGACCAAACACGCCCAGACCGAAGTCATAGAGGTCAGACTCTTTGTCCTCCCACTCAATTATCTGTCTTAATCAATCAGAGCGTATTAAACGTCCACAGTGTGGTGCATTTGCAAGTCTGCTCGCGTTGCTTCTACCGGGATTTGGTCGGATTCTGTTCAGGTGTTTGATTTTAATGCTCAAAAGCAGGTGTAACTTTGTGAGTGGTAGAGTCTCTGTTGGACTGTTTGCCTCCACCTCACCCACATTGTTTGATCAGGAGGTGGAGAAGAGGGGGAAAGAAGTGAATGGAACTCTGAGCACACACTTGGGGTATCATATCATCATTGTCATAATATCCAGACTCACCTCTGACCCCTAATGTCACCCCTTCTAAGTCAGTAAGATTAAGTGTGTATTAAATTATGTGCAGACTGAAGCATTACACAGTTTTTAACAATTTAATTACTGTCTCTTTTATAGGTATATCATTTGGTTTAATTTGGTTTAACTAGTTTTTTAACTAGTTTGGTTTAACTCCTTTGACCTTTTTAAAACACAAAAATTTAAAGCGTTTTGGAAATGTTTAAAAAAAAAATTAACAGTTTGTGTTAGTTCCAGAGAAGTACACCTCCTGTAATGTTGTAATCACTAATTCACTGCTCGTGTCCTCAGGGCACCAGTAATCCCATCTTCCTCAGCAGCATCGCCTTCTTCCAGGAGTCCAACATCAACCAGCAGACGCAGGTGAAACTGGCGGTCTACGATGTCAAGGATCGCTCGCAGGGCACGGTACGGTTTTCAGACACCTTTTACAATCACCAGGTTCCACTGCAGTTATTCTAGTCTAGTTCCGTGTTTTTGCTGTAACTTCTCCAACCTACTTTACTGTTTCTGCAGGTGTTGAAAAGTCCTAAAAATGATTAAATCATTAAACAAAGACCTTTAAAAAGTTAAAAAGGATAAACCTCATTTACAGAGGTGTTTAATATTAAATAATATCTATGCCTGTACAGAACCATTAGTTTTGGGGTTTCAGACATCTTGACTCTTGGATCTAAATCTGTGCTTAGTAGTCCAATAATGGGTCTATAATTTGTTAATTTGTCAATTATATGGATAAGAAATAGGCCTAATAAAACTTTTTGGTTCGTCTTTAAACTGACAAGTTAAACAATTATCCAGTTTTCAATTCGACTGCAGATAATAAATCCAGTTCCTGCAGCATTAACTCAGCACAGACATTAACTGTTTTCTGGAGAAGAAATATATGTGTATGATCTTTGGTGTAAACAGTCATCTGTCTGTCTGTCTGTCTGCAGATGTATATGTTGGGCTCAGCGCTCTTTCCTGTAAAGGAGCTGCTGCAGGAGAAGAGCCACAAATTAGAGCTCGAACTGAGGTAACACACACTCACACACACCGTTCTCACTCTATCCTGCTAAGAAGTTCTGTTTGTTTCTCAGATGTAATCAACACTTTTTGTTACTCTTGAATAAAAATGCTTTGGATAGAAAAGTGCTAATGACCAATGATCATTTATATGCACAAGAAATTCTTAATTTGAAAATGCCTTTTCTTTTTCTTTATTTTTCCTGCAAAAAGAGCAGCATGAAAATGTGTAAAAGAACATAGTAGGTAGTGTAGTGTAAGATGTTTGGTTCTGGCTGCGCACTGCTGCAGAAACAGTTTCTTTGGATTTGGCCCCTCTTGTTTTTACAGATGATGTTGTTGTGCTGCCCGTTAATTTCCATCCTAATGCAATTATTTGAAAACTTTGTTTGAACGGACAGGTCGGCAGAGAACCTGCGGGTGGGGAACGTTGTCATAGCAGCGTGGCAGATGGAGGAGAGAGCAGATCCGAGGATGTCGGTCAGCCGCCTGCCAGATAGCATCAACGGCCGGGTGAGAGGCTGGGAGGGACTTGGGGGTTGAAGATTTTTAGAATTTCTGGATTTGTATGAGAGAGTTTATGTTGTATGTTTTTGTATTGGATTTCTGGCTGTTGCTTAGTATGAAAATTGTCTCATGTGTTTTCATTGAGTCCTCCTCTTTATCCATTTATATGTTCAGGGGTTTAAAATTTCAACAGAACTCACTTAATCTCCTTTATGTCATAGTAAACATGTCGCCTGGCAGTGAAATGGTTTATCTCAGTGGATCTGGCTTTGTGTAGGAGCACTGTCAGCGTGGTTAGAGTGTGTTGTAGGTGAGAGGCGGTTTCGCCGCGGACCGATAGGTGGAGGTGGCTGTTGATGTTTAACAGAAAGTGGACTTTTCGCTCACGTGTGTCCTGCAGACGGTGCTGCCTGTTGACGAGAGCCTCACGGAGTCAATGGGAGTCCGAATAAAATACGCCTCGCTATGCAAAGACACGCTGCTGCGCTCAGGTATTACTGCACTTATCATCACATTCGATTGTGTTCTGTGATTATTTACATTTGTACTGGGTTAAAGGTTCGTTTTCTTACATTTGCATATTTGCAAAGTACCTAAAAATGGAACTAACAATAAATTGTTATTCAGTTTGGGGACATTTCTGACTCTTTAAACATCCATTTCTTGTGAATATCAACAACCGATTCTAGTGATGAATAAACTGAAGCCATTACAGAACAGAAATACTGTCTGCACGTCTACTTTTTGTGGTTTTCCCATGGTACTGTCATGTAAACTGGATATTCCTTACTACAGTTGTTAGATCTTAACAGCCTTCCTCAGATATACGGTACTATAAGCATGCAAACGTACGCAAAACAAGACAGTTTGGTGAAAAGAACACATTTTCACAATGAAAAAGAAATATGCAAATTATTATGTGAAAAAACATAATTTCGGCAGCATCCACATGCTGTAAAGGTCTTGGTCAAACCTTCCTTTGCCAAACTGAATTTGAAACAGAACTGTACGTCACTGCCCACCTGTTTTTCTTCTCCTCCCTCTTTGTTTTCTCCTGTCTCGCCGACCACCGTCTCTGTTGCCCACACGGCTTCATGTTTACCGATACATCAGGACGAGAATCTTATTATCGTGTAGGAATGTATTGATTGTCACTGGAGGGGGGGAGGTGTCCGTTTACCTCTGGGTTAGATTGCAGATCCCAAAATAACCCTGAATGATATGTTTCAGATGGCGCAATAACATTTGTTTGGTACGTAAAGAGAAAGACGACACTAACATTAGCCTGAAACACCTAAATCCGTCTAACTCCACATGCTACCTTAAGATTACGCTAAAGTCTCAACATAAACGGAGATGAGCTGTATGATTTCATCTCTAACAACATCATAAAGGCTAATTGAATCTGTGGTTTCAGTGTTTGGAGGCACAATGTCGAGAATGTATCGCTTCCCCACCACTGATGGGAACCACCTACGTGTGCTGGAGCAGATGGCTGAGAGTGTCCTGTCTCTAAACATACCCAGACAGTTTGTGAAACTGCTGCTGGAAGAGGACACGGCCAGGTACATCTGTGCATTAACTGTAGTTAAAACATCACTTTTTTAGTTCCTTGTGGTCATAAAAAAAATCCTGAAACTTTTCAACTTCATCTTTATCGAATTGTATGTCTTTTTTTCGTTGGCCAAACCGAAAACTTTCAGGCGAGGTCAAGAAAAGCATCAAAGTTCTGAAAATGTGACTTGAAACGTGTATGTCTTTATGAAACTAGCAAGTCGGGTATTTAAACCTTTATTTTCAAACAACAAAATATGTCATTGTCTGCCGTTGTTTCTCTTTCTCCAGGGTGTGTGAGCTGGAGGAACTGGGAGAGTTATCCCCCTGCTGGGAGAATCTACGGAAACAGATCGTCTCTCAGTACCAGAACATAATACTCGCATACCAGGATACACTGTCTGATCTCAACAACTACAGAGGTTAGTGTTCTGCTGAAAGGTACATCATTTGTATTAATTGGCAAAACCATAACTTTCTCTCTTGTTTGTCACATCCTGCAAACTCCACGCCAGGACCATCATTTAAAGCCAGTAACCTGAAGGCAGATAGGAAGCTGGAGTTCATGCCAACCAACCTACATGTGCAGAGGATGAGGGTCCAGGACCAGCTGGGCTTCGGTGAGACAAGCACATGCCCCTGCATTTCATCTCATGTTGTGTTTCTTCACACAAACCCCATTATTCTGTCTGCACATCTCCCGCAGAACACACATATGACGTGGTAACAGTCGGAGCGCCGGCGGCTCACTGCCAGGGTTTTAAGAACAGCGGCTTGAGAAAACTCACCCAGAAGTTTGAGGAGGTGAAGAAACAGTAAGTTCAGAGGGGTGTGGCTTGTAGAAATATGCAAAAATTACCATGTAATTGGATATTAAAAAAAAAAATTGCATGTTTTCCTTCTGACTTTGCTCCTGTCTTGAATTTATTCTTTGCCTCATTCATCCTTTCAAATTGTTCAAACAGGTGATTCATTTGATGAAGTAAAGTTTTACCTTCTTTGATTTACACATAAATTGAATGCAGTATTTCTTTAGCATTTGCATTAACTGTGCAGCTACGTTTCTGTGGCTGCCTTTTAATTTTGTTTTTGTTACTTTTTTGATCAGCGTATATGAGGAGGGATGGTGAGTTGTTGCATTGCTTTGCTTGATTTTTTCCTTTGTGCGTACATTGTTTGCCTCTCCCTGCCTTGCAGCACCACATCTTGACTTTCATTTTCAATGTGCAGATGTATGTTTTATTACTTAAACGCACAGTACAAGCAGGTGGGAGCTTTAGGAAATACGATTTGCAAGGTGTTTGCAGGTGAAACGTGATGCGTTGGTATTAACATTGCTGAGTTTGAAGGTAACTAGAGTGTATAGAAAGTGTGTTAGAATTCCACTCATTTTATGCATTTAGTCCCTGATATCCACCCTGTGAGCTACAAAAACACTGCAAAGTTGACATTAAATCATGGATTGGAATTTTGTTTCTTCCCATAAAGCTGTATCTGAATTTCAAAATGAGTGGTATTGTCACCACTTTTTTTATTGATGAAGTAACATTGTGTTTGTGTTTAGCTGTAGCAGACCAGTTAAGGCCAATAAGAACAGGCATGTGCATGTAAATGTTTGTATAGGAATCTCTAATAAACTAACAAAATGTGATTTCAATTACCAAAAAAAACAGCTTTTGGCTGATTTCACCCTTAGCAGAAACAAGTAATTTTATCTTTATATAGAGGTTCTTTAAGATTTTGCGAATACAAGAGTGTCATCAGCATACAGTCGCGTAAAGGTAAGTTGTGAAGTTAAGCTGTTGTTTTTTTCTGCAGCAGTGCCCTTTCCAGCTCGCAGTCCATCGTCTACATACCCCAGGACATCGTCCGAGCCAAAGAGATTATTGCTCACATCAACACGCTGAAAACTCAGGTCAGCTACTACGCAGAGAGGCTTTCTCGAGCCGCCAAGGACCGATCCGCAAGTGGACTTGAGAGGACGCTTGCTATTCTGGCTGACAAGGTGGGTGTCTGAAGTGATATGCCTTTGAATGCCTAATAATGAATATTACATTCTTTTTTTTTTCTTTTTTTGTACTAATACTTAACCCTCTTCCCCTTAGACTCGTCAGTTGGTGACAGTATGTGACTGCAAACTGCTGGCTTCAGCTATTCAGGCCCTGAACGCAGCACGACCTGAGTACATCGCCTCCAAAGCGTCCCCTTCTGCAGACTCAGAACAAGTGGTCCTCCGAAACGACCAGGACACGCTGCTAGCCAAGTGGAGTGGTCGCAACAGCCGGTCCTCGCTGCACGTAGACTGGCATGAAGAGGAATGGGTGAGTTAAACGTGCAGAAATAGCTTGAAGGCACCCAAGTTTTGTTAAATCTGACGTGATTCTTGTTCTGATTCACACATGCAAAGCGCTAAACCTGTAGTTTAGTTTATATTTTATATCCCTGTGATTTTATATATTCAGTACTTACACATTGTTAAAGTGGTGGTGTTGCTGAAACACAATTTGTCTAAACCTACATGGTTTCTGCCTCAGCCAGACTGAGACCAGAGTTTGTAATTATCTAATGGGATCAGAGCTGCGATTGCATAAATTTCTGATTTGTATACTAATGTGATTCATCTCATCTGTCCTCCGGCTTTATTCTGTTCCTCTGCTGTAATTTCTTTAATAGCTATTTAGCCTTTCTACCATAACTCATTTTTGCGTTTTCCCCAGTGGGTTTTCAGTTGCACTGTGTTGCCTAATTTTTGTTGCTATTGCTTTTTGTATTTTGTGAAACACGGAACAGAAAACTGATGCAGTCTGCATGTTTGTCTTTCCTGTCAGGAGAAGGTTTGGCTGAACGTGGATAAGTCTCTGGAGTGCATCATCGAGCGCGTTGACAAACTGCTTCAGAAAGAGCGAAGACCCAGCAATGGCAGTCAGGACAGTTTCCACAGTGACCTGCAGGCCAGCAGCAGCAAAAAAGGTAACGCGTGCACAAGATACAGCTGGCTAAATTTCTTTGTTCTACAGCAGTATAATAGAACTACAAATTCATTTTATACGAAGGATAATATTATATTGTTTCGAGCTATAGAAATGTAAAGTAAAATCTAGCGAGGTGTTTTCTTTTTATTTTAAACAAGTTGCCTTTTAATTTTTTTTTACGTTTTTTTTTTTATCTGTTTAAAATCTTCACATTTCATTTTGCATGTTTCCTGCTACTTTAAAATTATTTTCGAGATTGTTTTTTTTTTTTTTTTTTTTTACTTTAATCATGAAAACATGCGCTATGCAACATATCCAGAGCCCTCATAACTTAAACAACAATAATTTGATGTTTGAGTAGAACACTGAAATGTGAACTAACACTTCAACACTGTGTTGAAAAGCTGAAGGAAAAAGACTAGCTTTCTGGATCAATCCAGGAAGTATGTCACATGAATCTCCATCTTCACCGTCATCATCATCATCGCCATCATCTCTACCATCCTCTTCTTCTTCTTCATCCGCCCTCTCTGCTGCACGTCCTCCCAGCCCTGAACAAGATTCCTGTATGTTTATTTTATTTATTCATTTTTTTAAAGCTTCTTCTTACATTTTTTTTAAGTTCACATTCTGTTTTATTGCTTGTTTTTATTATATGGGGGGATTAGAGTGCTCTACTATGGTCTTCTGTGAATTCCTTTTCCAGGTGTGTTAGGACATCACAAACTGATTTTTATGTTCTTGGTATCAAAGTTCTTCAAAGGCTTATCCTTATCTGTTGGCCAACATGTTCAGCAGTTTGTTTTTGTCTTTGTTGTTGTCTGTCCAAAGTCCCCAGCGTTGCAGCGTCGGTGAAGCTATAAGCAGAAATTTAGTGTCTAATGCCTGTGTGGTGAAGGACACGTCCAGCCCTTTTGACGAGGATTGTGTTTGAGAATATGTGCTTGCTCTACATGTTGCAAATTTTACCTTCAAATGTCTTTTTCAAAAGCGTGCATATGGCTGGAATTTCAGAAGGGTTTTGGTGTGGACGTTCACAACAGCTGGTGGCCGCTCAGACTCTGTATGCCTCTATGCCACTTTCTATTGATCGGAAATGCAGTTCAGTGTTTTCCACGTGTGTCTCTGCTGCCTTGTGTGGCTTGCAGCGCTTGCTAATCTTGCATGTTGCACCTCCGTCCCCTCTTCCAGATGGAAGCCCCAGTGCTGAGGAGGCATACCCAGGTAAGAGCTGCTTCCCTGCCCGTGCTTCTCTTCTTCTTCACTCCACTCACACTACGAGTGTAAATACCCAACCATTTCTACACAACCATAGTTAAGTATGTCAAAGTCTAGAAAACCACCACGGAAGTGGTTATCACCGCTAATAATGGTTCTTATTAGCATTTAGAGTATGAGGTAACACTATCCTTTAGGGAAATAGATTTCCTTCTCAGGAAGTAACTAGAGTACATGGATTATTTTTGCTTTTGATTTTGCTCCCCTGAGTTTGCTCCCCTGAGTTCCCCTGAGTTACTTCTTTTTATAATATTTTGTTAGCATTGTAGAGCCTAACCTTGTCGAATATATCGAAACACTAAAAATCTAAGTACGACTACTCTCGTCCTGTAGGACCCTGGGCTTTCTGTCAGCGCTTCTGCTTTCTCTGTTGTCCCTGTTTCTGTTGTAACAAGTCTTGTAAGATTACATGTAACTTGAATAAGCTCACTTATAATGATGTTATTCATATAAAATAATGCCCACAATGAGCTCATTTATTTATCTGTTCTGTACCTGCACTCTACATGTGTCTGTGTGTGTTTCCAGGCGAGTGGAGCGAGGCGTTGTACCCCCTCCTCACCACGCTCACCGAGTGTGTCGCCATGATGAGCGACAAAGCCAAAAAGTCCATGGTGTTTCTGCTGATGCAGGACAGCGCCCCAACTATAGCCATGGATCTGTCGCTGCAGTACCGCCGCGACGTGGTCTTCTGCCAGACGGTCAGCACACACACACACACACACACACACACACACACACAGTGACTTGACATTCACTTGCTCTCACACTCACCCACACACATTTAAAGCAGCATTTACATAAATATATACATTTGGCTTTAAGCTAATGGGCTTTTTCTGTGTGTCACAGCAACGAGTTCATAAATCTGTAAATATTGCAACCGTGGGCAGTCATAAAGGTCCAGCGCTTTGGGGATTTACCATATTCATCTGACTGTTAAAGACTTGAGTAAAGAGGAAGGACACAGACAGAAAATAAATTTAAGAAAGTGAGGCTGGAAAAGAATTTCAGACTTGCAGTCCCACCCTGCTCAACAGCACAAACCGGACATGTTTCAGGTGTTTGGGCCAAACTTAAAGAGACAGATGTCTCTCCAGACGTAGTGGATTTCTCTTATTTTTACATCTCAAGGACAGACACAGTGAAAAAGATCTTGAATGGATATATCTAAATGTCAGGGTCCAGCAAGACAGAAGGAGCACATTCAGTCAAATCTGACAATATCTAGTAGTTCCTTAGTTCTAGCATGTCAAATGTAAGGATTTACTGTTAAGCCGTTTTTACACCAAACATTTATTGAACTTAAACATAAAAATATGATGTTATTCAACAAAAAAATATATCTGCAACTATTTTGATAACTGATGAATTATATCATTGTTTTTTAACCAAAACTGCCAAACTTTTACTTACTGTAGCTCCTTTGTAAACTGAAAATCTTTAAGACGGCCAAAATAAGCCATTAAATAACATTTATAACAATGCCGAAGACACGTGGACATTTATCAGTGTTTTGTGACATTTTATAAACCAGGTGATTAATCACAACAAGTGGTCTGATTAAAATATTTTTCCCATAGTTTAAATGACTCACACAGGCAACATATTGACATTCATACTGATGACTAAATTAATAACTGATTGTCTGACACCACTGTCCTCAACCGAATTAACTGGAAAAAATCTGCTTTCAGCAGCGCGACTCTGTCAGCAGCAAGAAAACGCTGTGAGAGATGATAAATCGGAATCCTGTCAAAACTCCGACAGCCACTAAGCCGCACAGGATTTCCTTTACAGATGGATGCACAGAAACGTGCATCTGCTTACATAATTTCATTAGCACCTGCTCTTCAGTGTGCTAAATGTAACACTTGCATGCATGCATGAATGCATTACAAATTTTGCAATGTCAAAATCATGCACCTGCAAACACCATTATATGCTGTGGTAAATAAACTGTACTTTGTAGGACTAAATTAAAAATGTTCAGCTTCAAGGCTGAAATTGACATAATCTACAAGCACCATGAAACATTTGCTTCTTAAAAAGCTGTGAGTTTTACAGGAGTTAATGCTACATGACGTAAAGCAAGAGAACATCAGATGCTACATGATGTAGGAAAACGGTTGTAGAGTTAACTGCGTGATTCTTTTATGTACATAGACTCACACAAACAGAGGAACAATGATCAAAAGCAGTGTCCCTGTGTTATGACGTGGTGTGTGTGTGTGTGTGTGTGTGTGTGTGTGTGTGTTGCAGCTCACTGCTCTCATCTGTGGCTTCATTATCAAACTGAGAAACTGTCTCCGTGACAACGGATTCCTCCGACAGCTCTACACCATCGGCCTCCTCGCCCAGTTTGAGTCGCTGCTCAGCACCTACGGTACACACACACACACACACACAGGTTCTTACTGTACCTCATTAGGAAAGTCTCATCTTCTCAATATCAGATCCTTAAGAGTTATAGGAATATTTACATTTTTAAAAATAACTCAATTTGCCTTAAAGGGGATTAAAAAATCATTAAATTAAACACAAATCTTATTTCCTGAAAGGTTTCAGATTGAGCAAAGACTTGAATGAACAAATTATTGTTGCCTGGTTAATTCATCTATTTTGTGCTGCCCACTTGGGTCCAGGTTACAAAGATGTATTTAATTATATTCATAAGATATTCTAACAAACAGCTGGAAAGACTTTCTGATGAATACTTTTTAGATCTAACACCTGTACTCCTTGCATAATACACTCTTATGTGAATGTCGACCGGTATACTGTAAATGTGTGTTTTAGGAGAGGAGCTGGCCATGTTGGAGGACATGAGCGTCGGCGTCATGGACCTGCGTAATGTCACCTTTAAGGTACAGTTGATGTTTACACATCATAGTTGGGTGCCAAACTACCATAAAACGTGAATATTGTCCATTAGTCTTATTAGATATGGAACTGCTGCACTTCTGCACAAACATCCATCATCTCTACCTTCTTCTCTGTAGCTGCAAAGTTTAAAAAAAACGTTATTTCTGTGTCATTTTTGGTTTTATGTAGGTACTTTTACTACTCCTCGTTTTTTATGCGCTTTTTTATGTAATAAAGTTAGTTCGTTTTGCTCTACGCTGCAAACAGGTGAGAGCGTCAGTGTAAACTAATAATAAAGAAGGTACAGACGTTTTGAAAAACAGTAGATCCTGCTCGGGAATTATTAAGCTTTACTTTTAATACTTTAATGTTCACCTTTAAGGTGACCCAGGCCACCGGCAGCTCCACTCCCGACATGTTGCCCATCATCACCGGAAACCGAGACGGATTCAACGTCCGGATCCCGCTGCCGGGAACCATGTTCGACGCTCTGCCGCGGGAGATCCAGAGCGGCATGCTGCTGAGGGTCCAGCCGGTGCACTTCAACGTCGGCATCAACGAGCAGCAGACGCTGGCTGAGAAGTGAGTGTGCCAAAGGAGAAGCAGCCGACGTAACGATGAATAAATGTCATTACATTAAGAAAAACTTGCGTCTGCTTGTTGTTCAGGTTCGGAGACACGTCCCTGCAAGAGGTCATTAACTTGGAGAGTCTGTCCAGGCTGAGCTCGTACTACGAACAGTTCAAAGAAGTGCTGCCTGAAGACTGTAAGTACTGAAGAGAACTACTGTTGATGTCGTGACTATGTAGCTTTGTAGAAAAAGGACAGAGAAGGGCACATCAAGAAATACGACAAACTGCCTTAAACACAAATGTGAATGAAATTAGACGTTAAACCCGAACACAGATTCAGACTGCACGGGTACAGAGAACATTGTTACATGGTGTGTATGCTTCTATACTTCCTGTATCTCCCCCCTTTTTTTTTCTTTGTGCCTCACCTACATTTCTGTCCTCCCCTCAGGCCTTCCCAGGTCTCGTTCTCAGACTTGTCTCCCCGAGCTGCTGAGGTTTCTGGGGCAGAACGTCCACGCCAGAAAAAACAAGAACGTGGACATCCTTTGGCAGGCTGCCGAGGTGAGGTTTCTGCTGTACATAAAATACCACGCAACTCCCAAAAACAGCTCACAAACACAATTTTGCTGATGACTAATTAACCGAGTAAAATAAATTCAGGCCTTGACATTTACTGTGGCTTTAAAAAACACGTCTCGCAGATCTGTCGCCGGCTGAACGGGGTTCGTTTCACCAGCTGCAAAAGCGCCAAAGACCGCACGGCCATGTCGGTGACACTGGAGCAGTGCCTGATCCTGCAGCACGAACATGGCATGGCGCCGCAGGTCTTCACGCAGGCCCTCGACTGTATGCGCAGGTAGGGACGCCTGATAAAACGCACACGGCTACAGATCGCACCCGGGCAAAACAGCGGAAACTTTGATGTCCGTATTCTTTCACTTCCTTTACTGCGATAAAAAACCTGTGCTTTTACTCATTGGTCACTGGGAATATTGCAGGATATATTGAGGGGAAAAGTGTAGGGTCTGATTTAGATACTTGAATTATATGTAGATGTGGACAAAGTTGAGGAGGTTTTGCCCGTGTGTGATTTTAAATATCCTTCCTCCCTCCCAATGGGGAAACTTTGATATTATTAAAACCCAGTTAGTTACTAACTTCACCAGGCTCTCGTTGGAAACCTCCTTCATTTTTGGAGATCCAAACATAACAAGGTCTGGAGAAGAGTTGCTAACTGATATTTAGGTGGAAGGATCGTGTGTGTGCTTGTCTGTCCAACGCTGTCTGTCTTTTCAGTCTGCTTGTCCACAGCTAGCCTCCGTTGTGCTAAGAGGCTGGCACACTCTTTTGTTGTCCACCATTCGATGTCATCTTTTAGTTTCTTTCTTTTTCCATTCTGTAATTCATTTCCAAAGTACGTCTGACCCCCACCATTTGAAAGACCATAAATAAATACTTAGCTTGTGTGTTTAGTCAGTTCAGATCAGTCAAGATTTTGGTACCACTTCAGGCTTTTGAAATATTCCAAACTTTATTTAATTCATTTTGGTTTGCAACAAAAGAAAAGGAAAGAAACTGTGTTTGAGCATTTGAGCATCAGCGTTTCTTGTACACAAGGCTTTGCTAAACACAATTTGTGGTCTAGCAAAATGACAATTACTAAGACAAACCAGATTACAAACGACATAGAGTAGTGAAGGGCATGGCAGGAGACGTAGTGACAGACGTTTTTAGGCATCGGGATTTTGTCTCCCAGAGCAGAGCATTATTGGTATTGATCTACAGTGTTACAGCCTCCTATAAATGTGATTTCTTGACAGAGGACAGTCACAGCATTTATTGAATGCAACTCTCAGAAACATTACCGAACATTACGAGTGTTTGTAACTTTATCCTGTCGAAACGTTGCGTGTTCCAGTCTCTGTGTGATGTTTCTGTTGTGAATATTCTGCTGTAAACCCATGTAACCACGCCTGTACATGTGCTCAAGAAAAAGTTGCACTCGCGCAGATACTCGCTCGCATGATACGATGTCTCTTCACCTCTTCCTCCCTCTTTTTCTCCCTCCTCACATCTGTCCCTGTTTTCCTCCCCTCTGCCTCACCAGCCGACAAGCATGAAAAGAGCTTCTTGACCATTTTTTAAAATTAATTTCTGTTTTACAAATGCCTGGATTACCTGCATTACCTTTTTTTTTTTAAATTTCCCTCATTTCCATTCTAAGTTGTAGAAAATGATTAAAGAAAAAGCACAATACACCCTTGAAACCCATTTTGAAATTAAGTGTGTAACATCTTGTCTCGCTGCATGAAAAAGGCAACAGCTGGCGAATTCTTTGGTTAGCTGACTGATCCAGAATGCAGTTTCCTCCCTCTGTTCCTCCCTCTCCTTCCACCCCATGTCTTAGAATATTTAAACATGGAGAGCCATTGCTGTATTTCCTTATCTTCCTTCCTTTTCCGATAAAAACATCTTCCTTAATTTTCTCTTTTTTCTCTCTCTTCTCTTCTCTTCTTCCTTGTCTGTTTCCTGTGACATGGTTTTGATTTCATTGCTTTTTTTCTGGTTTGTTGTGAATATGATTTTTGTCACGTCGGACTATTCTGGTTATCTTTTTCGCTCGGTGGCCGTGGCCTCTTCATTGTCGCTGTGATTTGTCATCCATTTCACCTCTGTGCATGCCATCTGTTCCTTTTGGCTTTGTTGTGGCCCATGCTGCCCCCTTCCCTTCCTCTCCTTCCCTTTGTTCTTCCTTTCTTTGGTTTTCCCTCCAACGCTCTCCTTCTTCTCCTGAACTTTCCCTCCCTCCACCATCTCTCAAATTCTCCCCTCTTCCCTCAAACCTTCCTCTCTGCTGCATTTTTTACTGCTCCACACCTCCTCCTCTTTCTGCTCCTCCTCTTCCTCCTCCCCCCCTGCGCCCGTGACTCGGCAGCATTGGGACGAGGGAGGGGGTGATCCAGAAGAACCTGAGCGGCTTGCTGCCGGTGCGTGACTTCCGGCTGGACCCCAGTCTCCTGTACTCGCTGCCCCTGCTGGCCCTTAGCCCCAACCTCCTGGTGGTGTGGATCTTCCTTAGCGTGGCCTATTTCCTGGCCAAAATACGCTGCAGCTGAAGGGCCACGAGCAGCTCTCTCTGTTGGATGTGACTGGCTGGCTCAGAAACATAGTGCATGGCCATCGTTGATGAGGAAGGGTGAAGGACATTAACTCTGAGGTGTTTCCCTAATCTGTGCCACTGCCGTGTTATTGTGTGCACGTGAATACTGTACCGCATGTACACACGGCCCCTCTCCGACCAAGGGCTTTACTCAACCAACGCCCCATCGTGTATGGACACTTCCTGTCACCCCTTACTTTTTTCTTCCAGCTTCAAACACCTGCACACCGAAGGAAAATGCTTATTTTGTTTTAATGAAAGTCCAAGCCTGCATGCACTTCAGGACATATCCGGACAAAGTTCACACTAAGCTGGCTAAAAGAGGCTCTCAAGTCTAAAATTCTGGTTGCTTTACTAAACGTTGACGTGCAGATTTGATAGGAAATCCACCCACTCTCTTCTTTTCTCCTTCTTGTGGTCCAGAAAGAACAAAACTCTGTTTACTCTGCTGAGCTTCTGTACTGTGCTCTGCTGGTCATCACTAGTACTGCCAGACTGATTTTGTTCACTTCTGAGGCACTTGTAGTTTACTCTCAAGATTTTTATGACTTTCCACCACATTTTAGTAGCAACTCTTGTACTTTTTACCACCGTTATCTAAATATCAGAAATTACTTTGATTGTGATTTGACAGAACACCCCCAGTGATTGAATCTTGGTATAACTCACACCTTCCCTTGCTCCAAATGCCACAGATTTGCTGGGTGGTTTACTGACTTTTATCCGTGACACTCAGCACTGTTGCAGACCCCTTCCTGAAAGTCTGAACCTCCAACAATTACTATCCCTAAAACAGGGACTTTTATTTGGGGGGGTGGAACTCCAGCCCATAAGTAAATTTCGACCCTGGTTCCTCTTTGGAAATGCAGCTAGAGGAATTAAGTGCCACAAAAGGTTCCTGATCTCAGGCAGAGATTCCTCCGCTTCCTCACGTGTGCTTTTAGTGGCAGGACTGGGTCAGTGCTGAGGTCCGTAATTAATACATTGCATTTCCCGTGACTTTCACACTTAAATACTTGTTTTAATGTGAAGGCGTTTCAGACATCGAAACCTGAAGGAATATAACTTTACTGACACTTTCTGTGCGGTGAAGTTAATCAGAGCAAAGTTGACAAAACGATAAAGTTAATACAAATAGTTCTTTCAATTCATGCTAAACACAAAGCTCCTGATTTGTGAGGGCAAAAGCATAAAAAGATAGTGTATATTGCAATGCAAGCCAGCTTGGTGGGAACATAGTCTGAGCCATTATCTGTTAATAATATTCCGATGTAAGACATTGTGGCCTAGCTAACATCTGCTTTGCACATCTGCTGTCGGGAAGCATCTGTCAGAAGTGTTCACACCCTGCGAGGACACAGGGAAAGTGTGGATGATTATTACAGCATCGCAGAGCCGGGGAGCCATATGGGGACCGCGGCTCTGGATGACGTCTCTTTACTTTTTAGTGCACAGCGCCCTCTAAAGGACAGGCTTTGGTCCTCCCTCTCTGCTCTGTGTCACAGTCAGCGAGGGCTCTTGTTATAACACGCTGACAACAAAACCGAGTTTGTATATGTGTGAAACAGGCCAAAAATCACCACTGAGTTTATGAATATGTATAAAAATATGCAGATTTATGATGGGTAGAAGAGGCGTCGTTGATAGTAGCTACCAGAGAGAAAACATTTGTACTTTAGGCTTTGCACAAACTGCTGGCTTGTTTTATCTGTGCAATACATTGAGCTCCATTGATCATTGTCTTCCATCTACTTTGCACTTACATTTCAAACTGAAATGGAGAAAAGCTTTTCTTTTTTTCCCAAGCTTGCACACATTGACTATAACGGGCAGCATATATATATATATTTTTTGTTAAGTCTTCCTGCTTGTAGTCCTCCTTGACTGATCCATTTTTCTTGACGTCAGCCTTTATTTTGAAATTACAACAGACTGTGTTTAGCCACTTCACTCAGAAGTGGAGAAGTTGGCGACAAACGCATGTGGAAATGTTTTCTTTGCTCAGTGATGAATGAATCAGCCAGAGTGAGTTGACTTTAACACATCCAGGTCAAAGAAAACGTACAGACAGATTGTTTCCTCTCCCATTGTTGATGACATGAAGTCTTCTTCATTCGATTCATTCGTCCCATCGTGTTCTGAATACTCTGCATACCTCACATGAGCAAACGAACAGGGATGGAGCCCTGTGACAACGTGCATGACATTCTCCTTAAAGATGAGGAGCTGTGATTGAAGGGTGGAATGTGCTTTCTCCTGTGCAGCAAGTTGTAGCAGAAACCACAAAAAAAAAATCTGTCCGAGTCTTGCAGTTGAGTTGTTGTACCCCGGCCTATGTGTTATTTATGCGTTCGGTTCATTTGCGGAAGCAGCGGCGGCGTTCATGTACTTTACTGTTCACCTGCCTTGAGGGCTGGAGCAGGCAGTGAAGGACGCTTCTGATTTTTTGGGGAGGGGGCGATTTAATTGGTCCCAGTGGGCTCGGTCAGAAACAGAAAGTCAGTGATTCCACCCGGTGCACTGAAGATTAGCTCTGTCTCTTTTTCTTTTTTTTTTTTTTTTTGGATGCTGCTTATAAATGGGCTGATTTTGGAATGTATGACTGTAGGATTTTCAGGGACAATGTGTTTGATTATGCAGTGTCGTGCTGTAGTTCCAACACCGTTTAGAGCATTTAAACACTTTGTTGTAAAAGGCAAACATGTGCCGATCGCAGCTATTAGCTTTATCAAGCGTCAGTCAGAGCGAGAGCTCTGCTTTGATTTGACGGATGATTTGATTTGTCCGCTTTGTTTGTAACTCAGTTGATGGCTGAAGGAATGTGGAATCTATATATGCTTGTGCCAAATGCCTCATTCAGGTTTTTATCAGGGGATTTCAGGTTTGCGGGATCGATGCTTGAGCCAGAATACATGTGATTTCAAGTCGCTTTGCTGCAGTGTCGTCTACAATATTTATTGATCTTTCAGCTTTATTGTCAATCCATCTATTTTTGTATCTATAAAATGTTGAAAAAGTTAAAAATAGTTATCATTATTTAGCAGAATCTTTCACAGATTCCAATTTTTGTGCAATTGAAAGTGCAAAACCCAAAAGTATTTAGTTTACCAACATACAGTATGTGACAAAAGGAGCAATATGATTGATCAATATTCAGATTATTCCTTGAAATTAACACAAAATAGCTTGTCTTGTTTCAAGTTTTAGTTTTTTATTATTATGCATATTTCATAGTGCTTCCCAGGAAAAGAAGTGTTGGTGGACCTGGTTTTCACTAAGTAGAAAATGTGGCATTTTGAGAAATGAAAGGTAATTTTTTTGACTAGAACTTGTATGTAGTGGGCAAAACCAAAAAGATTATTGTTATTCTAACATTGTTACTTGTCAGATAATGGAGGTGTTTCATTAAACATCTTAAGAATTTAGACATTTGATTAATCAGATGCTTTAAGGAACTAAGAGTTGTCAGGTTACTTCACCCATTGGAAACCTGTGTTGTAAAAATCAATACTTTGGCCCATGAAGCTAAATTAAGATCGACCCAGTAAGGAAATGGATCAGACCATAACAGCCTCCACGGGGACGTTGCTCTGATGAGTTACAAACACGGCTGAACATCCAGTCACTCTTAAGCTCCTTCAGATTCTGAAAATATTGATTTGATCTCTCCACATTCTGAAATTCGCTATTTTGGATATTTTCAGGATTTGTGTGTTGATTTGTAAATTTCTACATTTCTCTGTTAAAAACTGTGTAGCCTGAACCGGATTTTAGGCCTGTTGTTTTTCCAGCTTGTTTTTTAAAAATCTGCCTACTGCTGATTACTTGGATCAGGAGTTTTCATTGGATCAGAAGCTGGAAGATACCATGTCAGATGAAGGGGGAGTGGGGGAAGACAAAGTGAATTGGTATCTTCCAGCTCCTGGTTGGCTGAGCACACCTGTTTCAGGTGATCATCAGTGGGCGGGGCAACAACAACAAGCTGAGAACCAGCTTTTCAAGACTTTCCATGTATTTCTAATGAGCTTCTTGTTTTAAAGGCATAGTTTGATATTTTGTGAATTGCATTTCTTGTCAAGGGTTGATGAAAAGATTATTCAGACTTTAAAATTAAACACGTACACTAACTGGCCACTTTATTAGGTACACCTGTACATTCTAATAGAATGTAATACAGCAGCTCTGCCACGAGTTCTGATTTTACAGGGTTCTAATTTGTCAGTTTTTAAGTTGGAACTCTCACAAAGGTGATAATTCTAACATGTGTTTATGGCTGAGGTCAAATTGTACTGGAGGTTATTATAAGAAGAGATGGTTCTAATGTTTTGGCCACCATGTTTAAAATGAATGGTGTGGTTCCAACTAAAAAACTGACAAGATCCCACTCCCATGTTTAGTTAAGCTGCAGCACACAGCTGCTTGCTCACAGCTACGTTCTTATTTTTCAAAATTAAACGTGATTCTGTCTGAATGTGATAAATATGCCTACCAGCAATTCCAAACAACAAATTTAAATTAAAAAATGACAACTATTGTTTTGAAAAAACGCTAACTTGCTAACAAATAAAGTCACTGGCAGTAGCTTCAACGTTAGCGAGCACATGAAAGTTATATTGATCCTTTCATTTAATTCTGAAACACAAAATAGTCAACTCGTGTTTCCCAAACTGGCGACCTGTTACCTGTTGACCTTTTGACCTTGTGTAATATCTTTCTTTAATTTTCTCTCCATTTTAAAACTACCTCTGTAGCTGGTTTGTCACATATAAATAAAACTTTCAAGAAATATGTTATTGCCGAGCAGCAGGGATGTGAAGAAATGAGGATGGTTTTATGTAAAATTATGAAAATGAGAAAGTTAAACGAGGATATATTTTGAAATTCCAATGCTCTTACATGCACAATATTTAAATGTGTAAGTATCCTAAAGTGCTTCCTAAAATATTTATTTCGAACTATTCTATCATTGACCTTAAACAGCTCAGTGTTGCCAATTGTTTCTTTTTCTTAATTCTTACAGATGTATGAGAGAATATATTATATACTGCTGTACATATATTGTATTTAAATGCTTGTATTGTCTAAATGCTAAGGTTTGTTATATGTATTATTCTAAACCAGAGTGTGTGTGTATATATACAGCATAAATAATCTATAAAACAACCGACTATGCTTGTGATATGATGCTCATGCTTCTGTCACTTTGTATCGTAACTCCATATGTGATTTTCATCTTGAGTTAAGTTTGGTTTTTTTTCTCTTATTAAATTGTAGATGTAACAGTTTGCAGGGATTTTCTGTCCCACTTTAAAACACAAATGAAAAAAGTTTATTTGTAAAGTATAGATGAAAGTGTAGGATCATAATGACTAATTGCAACAAGTATTAGATTGGCAGGAAGTTGGTGCATTAATATCTGGAATAACAGGACGTGGACACAAGATTTCCCCTTTGCTGTGAGCAAATCGATGGATTTTTATTTAGTTTTCAGTAACATTTCCAGATTCTGGCCTGAACACTCCTGTTTGGGAAGCTGAATTGTGTCCACATTTATTCTTTCCTCTTGAGACTTGAAAGCTGTGTCCCATTCGATCTGTTGCCCTAAATGTCCCACAGACCCTCAGAAACCCTCCAGTCAGTGAGTCCTGGGTGCCGCTGTCCTGCTTTAATAAAAGTTTTGTGCCTCCACCTGCACAATCACTCCGGTCACGTGTTGTGATGTCCTGGACTCTCTTTGTCTCAGCACAGTAATCTTTCACAACGCCTGCCCTAAATACATCTTTATACATGTCTTATATAAACTAGTCAGCTGACACCAAACATCAGGGACCTGTCCTCTGTCGGTGCATTGTCTCATGTGTCCAACACGTGCTTTTGTCTGTGTGTGTTTCTACATGTTGCATGTGTTGTGAAGACGCCGACAATCTGCTGCTCGTTTGAAAGCAACTACGTGAAAAACCCAGTCTGAAAGTCATTCACACCAACCGTCATCTCTGCTCTTTCTGTCACCTCCTCCCCTTGTGTCTCCTCAGTGAGGGCTGCAGACGAGAAAACACTGTGAAGAACGTCGGATGTCGAAAATACGCGTTTAACTCGCTGCAACTCAAGGCCTTCCCCAAACACTACCGACCACCTGACGGCACCTACGGCAAAGTCGAAACCTGATTGGACCACAGACACTTTGTTTTGTTGGACTAGGTGAAGGCCACAATCAGACTGAGTACAATCAACACACGATCACGTGTTCGGAAGCTGTGTGAAGTGACCATCGTGTTGCCTGGTTACAGACAGTTTAGAGTAGATGTAGGTGCTAAAAACCAATAGTACCTTCCAGAAAAACCGGCACATTTCCGCCACCTTAGTAGAATACCTGTTTTAAGTACTGTATTAGTTGCGATTGTGGTAATAGGCGCACAGCACACTGAATACAAGAACGTTCTGTGTTAGTGGAACACTCTCAGGAGCTTGGGTTTTATTTTTTATCACAAAAATTGACATGACCAGGCCAGGACTGTCGTGATTCACACTCATATTTTCTGTCCTATAAAGGAAATCGCTCATAACTGAAAGACAGTGACATAACATAAAGACTCAAAGTTTGGCCTATTTATATTTGAATTATTGTTAAACCTTAGAAAAAGACCAAAATCATGTGTTGATTCATCTCGGTGAACGGTTTATTACAGCTCAACGGGGGATTGGTGGATGAACCTTAAAATTCAAAATTTGTTGACAAGTTTAAGATGAAGAAAACAACTCAAATTAGAATGAAGTCAAACTGTTGTTTAAACGTAGGCAAAAAAAATATGTTTTGTCTTGACTTCACAAACTCCTCAACATTTTGTTTATGTGCATTTTTTATTTTGCTCCTTATGATTAAAGCAACTCAGCATTTTTGTGGTATTTCTGTTTGAAGACACAGAAATTGTGCGAGTTGCACCTTTTATGACCTTTGTTTTTGCACCTAAGTTGAATTTATAATGTTTTGCCTACAGAAAAAGGACATTGTGTGCATTTTTTAAATATTTTTTTTACTTGTTAGTGTTCTCATGCCGTCCTGTGTGTAACGCTGCTGCATTCACCTGCAGTGATCCATCTGCTCCACACAGGGGAGTCACTGCTCTTCACTTCCTGTACATTTCCTGCACTCTTCAAATGTGACCTTATGTATTCATCTTAATGTAACGCAAACCCCTCCCTCAGACTCCCTGATGATCCAGCGATCGTCAACTCGTACATCTTTCATCTTGCATCACAAAGTGTTTAATTTCAGTTTAGCTGGAATTTTATTTTAGGTTGTGTTTTTTCAGTTCTCAGACACTTGAGAATAGAGGATCTGTGAAGGTTTTAAAGTTGCTGTGTCTTATAACTTGTTCATATCTGATACTGAAATACATAGGAAATTGTCTGTTTTATGTTGTCAAATTTATATTAAACATGCTGAATAAACAAAAGAAACCGCCTGCAGACAAGTCGGTAGAACCTCGTCGAAAACGGGGTTGCTTTTACTTTGCCTGCTCAACAAGACAAAACTACTAGAAACTAATTGTTGTTGAAACTAATTTCTGGGTCTAGAATGATTCAAACCCTATTTACAACCAGTAGCTTTGAAAATAATATCTAATGAGGATAAATGTCGTCATTCCTGGAATTCCATGTGAATTTCCCCCAGAAAGGAAATTGCCTGAGGCTTCTCACTTTGGTTTTTCCCAGTAAAAATCGGCATGACACTTGCCCGTGTGAGGGAGAACCAAACGGCCCTCGCAGTGAACTGTCGCTGTGCTCAGACTGGCTTCATATAGCGCCGGCAGACAGTCCTCACAGGGTCCAGGAGACGCTTCGTCAGCATGAACGCCTTATTCTTTATCAGCCAAATCATTGGCACCGTCTCCATCTCTGCCATCCTAATCCTCGCCCTTGCCAAGCTGTTTAGCCGCCGCTGGCGTGGCCAGGCCGAGCCTGCCCGTAGTCGTGGCTACGCCGTGCTCGTAACAGGCTGTGACAGTGGCTTTGGACACCACCTGGCTCGAAGTTTGGACCTCAGAGGGTTTGTGGTCTTTGCCGGGTGTCTGTGTCCAGATGGAGACGGAGCCCGGAGTCTGACCCTGCAGAGCTCCAGTAATCTGAAAATCCTCAAACTGGACGTCACCAGCGATGAAGACGTCCAGCAGGCAAAGAAGACGGTCCAGGAGAACCTGCCAGAGAAAGGTGAGAGGGCGGCACAGGTCAGCTTTAGCGTGTACGGAAGCTCATTTATTCCAAAAAGTAATTGTTATGTTCGAAATAAGATACTTCTAAATGTATGTATAAGTAAGATTTATTAAAATGTTAAGATATTATATTTAATAACTTGATGTAACTCATAATTATTTAACTTTATGCATTAAAAAATATGCCAGTATTTCGTCAACCAAATTTTAAGCAAATTGTCAAATAAAAATATAGACTGTGAATCTAGTGAAAACTGAATGAAGTAATGCATTACACTAAATGTTTCAGTATGAGAAGCTAAAATGTTTTGTTGGAGTTATGTTTGATGCCGAGATTAGAATTTACTGCATCATTTGTATTAATTTCCCCAACATGAATGTGTGTCTCATTGTGACCGTTTGAATTTGTCAGGTCTGTGGGCAGTCGTGAACAACGCTGGGATTTCACACTGGGCCGAGATTGAATGGAGCACGATTGAAGATTTCCGCAGCACGGTCGACGTCAACCTGTTTGGCTGCATCAGGACTTCAATCGCATTCCTGCCTTTGGTTCGTGCCTCCAAAGGTGCAGTCCTTCATTTTCGAACTTTCCTTTAGCAGCGACCATGTGGTTGAAACCTGATGTTTTACGTGTCCTGACTGCCCCAGGTCGGATGGTTTACGTGTCCAGCGTCTTTGCCTTCTTCAACTGCCTGAACTTGGGAGCGTACAGTGTGTCCAAGAGAGGACTGGAGGCGTTTGCAGATTGCTTGAGGGTTGAAATGGCCAGTTTTGGCGTGAAGGTAAAGTCAGAACCATTGCTCTGAAGCATGAGATGAAGTGTTTTTGGTGTTTGGCTACATGATCATGATAGATCTTTGTTTTCATCTTGGCAACAAAAAGAAATGTGTACAGGAGATGTACAGAACTGTTAGAAATTGTATATAAAACCATATGAAACACTAATGTTGAATTGAAAAATTTGTCATATTTTGACTCTGAAACACAAAATTTTGATTTTGAAATTGAACGCTATTGTTGACATTTAGTCAAACTTCTCAAGTCAATTTTTTTAAATATACATGTTCCTTTGAGATTTTGTAGTTTTTCTAAATTGAAAACATGACATAAAGTCTACAGTCTGTTTAATTGTAACAAAATCTTATTAAATTGACAAGTTGCAGTTTTAGTTTGTTGTTGACTTAATAATTTGGATAAAGCTTAAGTCAAAACTATAATTTTATATTTTTCAACAGTCGTCCATATTTTTATTTCCAATTTCATTTCAGATGGTAAATGAAACCGCGGCTGTAGCTCTTTTTGTGATGTCCATTAGTGTTTTTTATAATTACCAGAAGCAGATTTAGCAGAGGCTTTTCTCCAAGGACCCATGATCCAGGTCTTCCAAATCTCAGCATGACATCAAGTGGCCAACCATCATAAAACCTTTGACTAAATACAGACTAATCAAATACAGAACTAAAAATGTTTCTACTTTCAGGTCAGTATCATTCAGCCTGGTAATTTTTGCCAAGCCACCAACATCCTGAAGCTGAAAACCGGTTCGGATATTTGGGAGAAACTCGACAGCGAGCGCAGGCAGATCTTCAGCCGGCAGTACATTGAGCTGGCCACCGAGTACTTCCTGTCCACGTGCAGGGCGGGATGCGAGGACGCCGGCCCAGTCGTCGACGCGATGCTGCACGCCGTCACGTCCGCTCGGCCAAAGCGCAGATACCTGCTGGTCTCTGCGGTGGATAGGGTTTTCTTTCAGCTCTTTCCGTTCCTGCCCACCGTGCTCACGGACGCCGTGTTCTCCCTGAGCTCCATGTACGCCACCAGAACCCAGATGCTTCACGCTAAATAGGAACAAAGGTTCTGCTGTTCAACTAGAATCTTGGTGTTTCTCGCCCTTTTTGTGTATTTTTGTAAAGCACAAGTTACAATCATTGAAATAAACATAACTATGTGAAAACATGATGATGAAACTGATTTTTGTGTTTATTAACATCTATACATTTTTGTACGTAACTCTTTCTTTCATCAAAGAAAATTATTTTAAATCATTCAGTACATAAGTACGTTTTTTGCGTTTATGTAATTACAAATGCATAAACTAAATAACGTACACATATAGTAACATTTAATGAATGAATGAAACACACAGCAAAAGATAAATAAAATACAATTGAATATTTAGCATAATAAAAACTATATAAACGTTAAAAACTAATCTCATTTTTTTCATTAGGCTTTTTCTTCCGAAATGTTTCAAATGTGTAATGATGATAATTCAGTCACTACTTCTAATATTATTATGTGACAAATGCACTTATGATTATAAATAATCATTTTATTTTTTTATTTTCAACACAACTTAAAGAAAATGCAAAATGAGAAAACTGTCAAATTATTTAATTGTGTGAGTAAGAGATGTTAAAAAGGCACCGTCATTAGTTCAAACCTCTGTAACATTAGTTTAATTTTCCAGACGACGTCTTGGTGCAAAACTGGAAAATGTAATTTCTCCAAAAATTAGAAATGGCCGAGTTGCCTCGGGCTTTGCCGCTGTAACTTCCTGAGAATTTAGTTTCCAAGGCACTGAAACAACAATTAGTCACAAAAAAGATTATCTCAGTTTTAATTATTTTATTAATCACGCTTATGAATCTTCGTACAGTATTTTGCCATAAAACAGAACAAACAACCTCTTTTGTTTGACCTTCTCGTTTCCCACATCTCTGGTTAAGTTGTGTTTACGGTCATTTTAGGTTTTCAGATCCTTCAAAACTGGCTCAACTTCTACTAGTCGATTTTAGTGGACGTCAATGGAATCAAGTAGATTTTTAGCCATGTCACTGTAGAAGTTAGAAAGATGTCCACGGGTCCCAGAGGATGATTTCAATTCAACCCACAAAAATGCACTAAATTACTGACAGTCACCTTGTAAATACATATAAACTTACACTTCAAACTCTAGTTCCACGTGTGCAATAATACGTAGGTAAATATTAAGAAACTCCAGCTGAAACACTAAGAAAACCCTCCAGTTTTACACGTGACCTCAACCTCGTGACCTTGTCGTTGTTACAGGTTTATAGCTTCCTGAAACGTGTGCAACTAATTGATACAAGCATTTCCTTTATAACTCAGTGGGGAAAATTGTAGCATACGCCAGTTTATTTTGGTAACAGGTTAAGTTAAAATATGTACTATGAGGAGGTTCCTTTATTTACATGGTTATCGATCATGGCTACACACTTTATTAAAGCGTTTAATTAATAATTTACCTTATTATTCCTATAGTAACAAACTCCCCAGGAACAGCTTTACTCCATCTTTACACACATTTTTTTGAGTTTATTCATTAAGTGAGACTGGAAGTTTTGTTCGTTCGTTCCCATGATGTTACCAGGACTTTCCATCTGACTTGTGAGGGATGATTCCTTTTCCCATGACCTCAGCTCTAACTTTCGCCGCGTAAACTCTGCAGCATTGACGAGCTGTCATCACATCACACTTCACGCCTGCGCTTTGCCTGCAGCCACTGAAAACAGTGATTTTCAGTATCTTGATGAATTTTAACAGCGTGTCACGCACAAACTCCGTCTATGACGTCTGTGGGAAGCATTTTTCAGAAAGAGCAGCACGAATTTGTCCTTCTTAGAATCATAGTGTTGAGGATGATTTCCATACAGCGTTGATGTGCGTAAAAACAGCCCACTGTCACAATGACGACTTGTTTTCTTGTTTTAGTCAAATGTGACACTGCTGCACCCAACTGGTAAAATCACGAGTTGATTTCAGCAATTTTTGAAGGGTTGATTCACCAGCTTAGTGCCAAACAATTTCACTGTAAGGTAAAGGTAAATCTTTATTGATCCCACATTGGGGAAAGTTACATGTTACACAGCTCACGAGTAGAAGGAGGCAATAAAAATGATGAAAACAACAAATTACTAATGTAATGCAATGAGCAAAAAATTTAAATAATTAAATTTACAAATGTACAGTAAAAAAAAAAAAAGAACTACAGAATATATATTCAATCTAAGCTCAAGTTGGTTCGACTGTGGAGTTAGAGAATGAAATATCAGTAGCACAAGTAAAACTGGATTCATTTCGAGTCAACTGCTGATGATCGTGAACATCTGAATGTGGTAAATACAAACTTTATGTATTGGAAGGAACTTCTGTCTTTACTTTGTACATAATCAGAAAGGACAGCGTGCGACTCAGAAACTCATCATTTTCCTTCTTTGTGTGACATTAAATTGTGCTTTTCCAGCCACACTGACAATGCTCTGACCTTTCTTTCCTTTGCCTTTCTCCTCCTCGGTGACTCGGACGGTAAAACTTACAAACCGAACTCTGACCTTGTGGTTCCATGGTGATGAAAGCTGCACATTTGGCAGAAATTAAGAGACGTTCAGTGCAGGATTATGCATGAGCTAAAAGAAGACGTCCACAAAAACATAATGTGCAAGAGTTTTCATGATCAGTGTTAAATTTTGCTCATTTATCGAGTAAAAAAATGCCCCAAATTTTGATCTTTTCAATGTTTATGTCTTGGTTAGTTTGGCATCTTGTTTTGCAATTTTTCATTGCAGCCATGTTTGGTCTCCTTAAACATCCTTTCCATCTTCATAAGACGGCATTTTTATTTCAACAAATGCACATTTACACATACACTAAGTAGGTTACATATCCATTTTACATAGTACTACACACATCCCCACATTTTTTTGTTGTTGTTCATTCCAGTCCTTGAGTGTGGCAACCATTGATCCGTCTCCTTCACACTCCAAAATGTAACAGTGAACACAGAACTTGGGGTGTCCACGTCTTTCTGGTAACAAGGGGAAACTAATATTGTTAGAGTCATATGAAGTCTGGTCGTATTGGGGCTATGAAATGAATCCATTTCTGTCACATTTGATCAAATTTGGCCCTTGGGACATTTAAGCAATAAGTTCTTTGTTCCTTTTTGGATATTTTCAGAATTGTATCGTGCCAATCATCCACAGTGGATGACTAACCTGCAATAACTTTGTATTTCTCTTCGATTTCAAAAATAAAACATGTCTGACTGATACTTGTGTCTTAAATATTATCTTTAATGTTCTACAGATATTGTGCTAGAAAATTTCAGAGCGACTGGCTTTTTTTGCACCACGCTGCCTCCAACAAATTGAAGGCATGGACCATTGAAGACCATTGAAAGCTGCAGATTTCTGCTGATGAGACAATTGTATACAGAGATGAGATTATTTTATTTGAGTTAAAAGTTGACTTAGAAATCAGATTCTACCGCTGAAAGATCAGTTTAAAATAGTGCCTCACTTGGAGGTACCTGAAAAAAATCGTATCTTGTTTTGTATTGATGGAAAACTTTGAAATGTGTCTTTGTAAGTTGTGAGCAATGCTTTTATCCAGGGTTCAAACTTCCTCTGTGAGGGATATGGACATTAAAGATGGATCTATATCATCCCAGAGAGCCACGGAGGCAGGAAGAGTCCCACTGTGCCCAGCAGACACACGATAATGAACATCCACAGGAAGATCCGGTCCACAACCATGGCTACGTACTTCCAGTCCTCCTTCACCTGTGGACAGAAGAAGAGGAGACTGAGAACGTGTCAACATTTAAAATAGTTAGTAAAATAGTTAAAGTCACGACACCTACTGAAAAATCTGCATCCTCTGTTCTCAGATGCTCCGCGATGTACGTGACCCCCTCCAGGGCTGATAGAACTGCCGGAGAGAGAATGTGCCGATCCATGGGACGCGTCTTCAAGTCCGAGAGGGTGTAGCCGAGGGACGGAATCATCTCGCACAAGTGGACTACATCTCGGGTGGCCAAGGAGCCGTGATGCTGGATGTTGTGGCAACTGTTATCGTCCTGGTAACCATGGAGATGGATGTCAGGCTCCTGGGTGATCCAGGTGGATGCAATGTGGGGGAGATGAGGAGCGAGGTGGCGCCGCCTGAGGAGCAATAACACAAAAAATTCAACCAATTGTCAATCATTTGTGAGAGATTGTCCTGCGTTTCCCACCTGCCAGGCCTGAAGCCGTGAGGCGGCCGCTTCATGCACAGCCACCGCGGCACGGCACGCAGGAAGAGCCTCCGGACCCACCGGGGCATGGAGTGGTTCGCCGACGACCTGTGGTGCACGTTGAGCACAAACACCGTGATGACGATGGACAGCGTGACGAAGATCATGGTGAAGAGCAGGTACTCCCCGATCAGCGGGATGACCAGCGACGTGGAAGGGATGATCTCCGTGATGAGCAGCAGGAAGACGGTGAGCGACAGCAGCACGGAGATGCACAGCGTGATCTTCTCGCCGCAGTCCGACGGCAGGTAGAAAACCAGCACGGTGAGGCAGGAGATGAGGAGGCAGGGGATGATGAGGTTGATGGTGTAGAACAACGGGAGGCGGCGGATGACGAAGTAGTAGGTGATGTCGGGGTAGATCTCATGGCAGCAGTCGTACTTCTTGGTGTTGTAGGTGCCCACGGCGTTGACGATGGCCCACTCTCCGCTCTCCCAGTAGTCCTGGAAGGTTTCACACGACATGAGCAGAAAAGAGACCGGGAACTGTTCTGATGATTAGAAAGTAAAGGACGTCGAAGGTGACGAGGCGTGTGGCACAACCCGTTCCCACCTTCAGGTCCACGCTGTTCTCAAAGGGCTCCAGGTCGATCTTGGCGCGGTCGTACGTCCACGAGCCGAACTTCATCTTGCAGCTCTGCTGGTCAAAGGGGAAGAAGGTGACGTCGATGGAGCAGGACGACTTGTAGATGGCCGGAGGCACCCAGCGCACGCGGCCCGTGTGAAACAGCTGGGCCTTGGTCATGTGGGTGATGGCGAACTCGCCGTCTGCACTGCAAGATGGCGACGACAGGAGGGAAAAGGAAATTGAAAAAGTACAGACACCCTCTTTAATAATTAATGCCTGAATATTAACCGCAGTGTTTCTGATGAAAGCTCCTTCAGACAAACGCTGGAGGAGGCAACGTTTCATCTCATTTCACATTTGCGGCTTCCTCCAGCCCCGAGCAGAGGAAACCAGACTAAAGCTGCATGATGCAACAAGGCTGTGCAACGGCAACAGGATCGAGGTCATTTATTCAACAGGAAAATCGGCAGGAGTGTCGTCATCGAGCTGCTTGGCTCCGAATTCAGCCGGTGACCTCCCCTCCTTGTTCCCCCTTCAGCAGATGAGGACGTTGTTAAGGATCAAGCCCGTAATTGATCTCACCAAACATTTCCAGCTCCACCTACACAAACTCATAATCGACTCGACACTTGAAGGGCATTTTCACAGGTTGCAACGAGGAGTTTGTCTTTCATCGACTGAGAAAATGGGCTTTTGCAAAGTGATTAAAAAAAAGTTGCTCAAAATCGCGTAAAATTCTCTTCGCTTTGTAAAAGAAACAGGAAAACTTTTTAACTTTGTGTTGCGTTTGCCATCCAATGAAGGGTCGAATACAACAAACAGGTCTACTAGACACAAAAACAGGAAGATATAAAAAGACCAAAAAAGGCAGCAAAGGAGACAAATAAACAGCAGGAGTCACGTTATGACTATAAATACACAACAAATAAGTGGAAACCGTTGAAAATTTATGAGAAAGACACAGGTGGTCGACTCATGCACAACACTTAAGGAACGTAATATTGCCACAAAAATGGGAAATGACACAAAATGACCAAAAGCAACTGAAAATGATCCTAGACAGGCAAAAAAACAAGCACGAGGAAATAAAACAATTACTAAATCAACCTGTGAATCTGACATGACGCCTGCTTTTGTGCACAGTAACATGTGTGTGTGTGTGTGTGTGTGTGTGTGTGTGTGTGTAGGTGTAGGTGTGATCACTTGTTGTACAGCACGATGTCAGGCACCCAGATGAGCTCAGAGGGAACTCGGATGGACGTCACGTTGTCAAAGTCAGAGGGAGTCCACTGGAGCTTGTAGTCCGTCCACTCCTGTCAACACACACATGTTAGTATTTCTATATCTGTCAGGGCACATCCTACAATCCCTAGCCCCGAACCCTAACCTAAACAAAAACCTCATTCTAACCCTAAAACCTACTCCTGACCCTCAAACATCCCTTTTTAGGCTCAGAAATGGTGAGGACCGGCCAAAATTGGTTAAAAAATTCTTTGGTCCCCACTGAGATGCTCTGCATCAAGAGTCGGAGTTAAATCAGGTCAGTTTGTTTCCCACCTGCTTCAGCCACACGTTGGTCGTCATCATCTGATTTTTCTCATCCTAGGAAAAACGGACAAAAACAACCTGTTAGTGTGTGTGTCTCTGTGTGTGTGTGTGTGTGTGTGTGTGTGCGCCATCAAATGTGTGTGTTCGCACCACGTCTATCAGCTGAGCGATGGAGAGGCCAAACTTGACGATGACCACATCGGTGACATTCCGCGCCGGACGTGTCCACTTGCTGTAGCCTCCAAACAAGCTCCTGAAGAGCTCGTCCTCAGTGTGGAGACGAGTCCAGTCCTCAGCCAGCACTGACACAGAGACACAGAGACAGGAGAAGAAGACCTCATGTGTCCTCCAAAGCTTCAGGGGACAACTCTGCACGTTGACAGGGGGAGGTTTGTTCTTGCTTTGATGAAGCAGGTTGATTTTATTTCACGTTACGCAGCCACATCATTTTGTGCAAGAATCCACATGACATTGCTCACAAGTTTCTAATTCTTTTTGTCGTTTTATTTGTCTCACAGGTTTGGTTTGGTCTGGCGAGTGATCATTCAATTTCGGATTATCCCAGACAAGAAACGTGGAGCCAAGAGCCCAAACCATTACAGTGTGTGTGTGTGTGTGTGTGTGTGATGCCACGTTATGATTGCATTGGTATCACAAAGACACAAAATGACCAAAAAAACAATCATAGAAATGGAAAGAAAGGACAATATAGGGATTAAGAAAGTCACAAAGTTATGGACATTACTTCAAATATTTGAAAAATGACCAAAGAAAGATTAAATGAACTTGACCCAAATACCTAAAGCAACGCTGGAGACAATAAAGAATTTAAAAGAGACAGAAAATGACCAAGAAGAGACAAAAAAAGGAGACAGAACAACAACACTCGCGTTCATTCAAATGTTTCGTTCGTTTCATTAACTGCTGGTTGTGCGTCGCTGATCGTTGGCGGGATCAGCAGAGTCTCTGCAGACGTCCGGTTTAGATCAGAACAGGTGTAATAATCAGAGCAGACAACAGCTTTTTCTGTCTTTATTGTAATAAATGTGTGACATTTTTTAATGTTTGTGCTGGTTTAGCATTTTTTTTGCAGTTGTGCCTCTTTATGGATATTTGTGCTCATTTTACGTCTTTCTGTGGTGGAACTAGTTAATTTCTCATTTTGTGAGTCTTTGTCACTCGGATCATTTGTGACTCTTTAGGACACTTTACTCTTGAAACAAATGTATATTTAAATATATTTACATGTTTTTCTCTCCTCATTTCAGACCGTTTGTTTTGTTCTAAATAAATTATCTAACATGTTAAAATCTTTGGTTTTTGATTCTCCTGAAAAAAACACCACAGGAAGTATTGACATGTATTATAAATTAAAAGACCAAAATACTAAATGTTTTTTTATATATATATTTTGCATTAAAGTTAATAAGATGAATAAAGATGGTGATTATGAATAGTTTAACACATGTTTTAAAAAATGATTATATCACAATTTACATGTCTGTGACACCACAAGAAATAATGATACCATAAATTATAAGAAAGTGAAACTATGCTGCACATTATTGTAGCAATAGGGGTAAAAAATACATAAATATATGATAAAGGTGATACAAAATAAAACAGGTGTTAATTTATTGTCAGCTGTATTTTTTAAAGGACGCACTGTGTGAAAGAAATTTTAGTGGCTAAAGTCCAGCTGTGGGCAGCTGCTTCACTCACCGGAGCTGATGAGGAGGATCCAACAGCAGCAAAGCGACATCCAACCTCGTGTCCGCGCCGCTGGAAACAACAGGAACCTGATGCAGTTTGCTTGAGGTGCTGTGAGCTGAGCCCGGCTCTGTGTGCGTCTGCGGCGTGTGGGGAGGGAGCATCACCACAGGGATTCCGTGGCTCCCGTCTCGTCTCACCAGCCAAAGAGGCGAGTAACGAAGCTGCAGGAGCATGAAGTCGGTTACTACTGAACACAGTGTTTTCTGTGGGAGGGAGGAGAAAAGGCTTTATGGATTTTAGCACTTTTGCACCATTCAAATCTTTTCTCTGATTGTTTTATCATTTTGACCCCAATGGAACTTGCACAAAAGGCTCGTTATAAATAAGACTTAGTCGGCTGTTTGATCTGTGATGTGGGAGTGGAAACTGAGTACTGAGGAAATACTTAAAAGTTATTTTACTCAATTAGATCATTTTAAAATCCAATAAATAATTTTTCACATGCAAATGCACCAGCAGAACACTGTCATTTTTAAAATTTACATACATGCTCAAAGATATGATAAAGACTTACTATCATAGCAAAGTAGCATTTAATAGTTATGACTTAGTAACTCCTAACTTTGTTTTTGCATTTAATATTTTGTCATAAAAAATAATGATCTCACTATTGAGTCAGTTGCTCACTGTTATCTACCTTAGTAAATCGTGATTTTGACTCATATTTCTACTTATGAAATTCTCACCATGCTCAAGAGAAATCGAATTCTTTTTTGAACTGTGTGACGTCACTTCGGGGCACGCCCACGTTGCTGTGGCGCGGCGCCGCTGCGGAGTGAGCGCTCCTGTTTGTGGACGATCTGTGTCGTTAGCGGCGCCGTGTCAACATTGGAAAATGATCCTCGAGCTGCGACGTTGATGGTCCCGAGCAGCTGGAGGACGTTTGTGTCCGTGGACTGTGCGTGTGAGCAGCCGGAGGAGAGGCGACAGGAAGCGGCCGGTGAGGAAGACGAGCCCTCTGCGCCGGGAATTCGATAAGAACCCGGGGTTTGTGACGGCGCTGTGGCTAGCGCGCTAGCTGGGCAGGCTAATGCTAGCTGCGTTAGCCGTGCGGCTGTGCGTTGACCTGGGACACGGACGGAAGCGGCTGACAGATGCTCCCTGCGCCGTGTGCGCCCCGGTTTTGACCTACGTGTAAGTGTCGCGTAGCCGAGGAGGGACAGAAGCAGTTTGAAAGGGAAGTTAACGTGTCAGTCATAAGAAACCAAAAGTAAAATCGCTTCCATGTGACATTGTACGTCGCTAACTTGCGGGTTTTCCCCCTGAAACTGAGCCACACATGCTCCGTGTGCACGACTGACGGTGGAATGTGTTGTAGGTGGGACTTCACGAGTGACAGGAGCCTCCCCGGGCCCCGGCATGACAGGGTGATGGAGACATAGCCCCCCCAGGCCCCCCACCCCTCTGATGGAAAGCCAGAGGAAGAGGTAGGTGCTGGTCTGACGGGGATCACTGTGATGGGTTTGTGGATGTGAGCCCCATGTGACAGCGCCTGCAGACGGACGTGCTGCTTCTGCTTTTGTGTCGCCCACACTTTCACCAACACGTTTGTCTCTGTGTGTCTTTGTGCTTTAAAATGCATTAAGAGACGCTCAATATTACTTTGATTTGAAAAAGATTCTGAGGGTTTATTTCTCTTTTTTCTATATTAAAGTTTGCTTATTTCATGTTCTGTTATTTCCTCAAATATTTACCATCTCACCTTATATGCTCATAATTCATATAAATCCAAACTCCAAATGGACTAACCCACTTTGTGGCACCGGTTAGATAAAATATGAACCTTTGCTCTTCTAATGGTTGTGTTTCTAATTGATCTCGCAGCTCTGGGGATGACGGTGTTGGACAGCGAGGCCTGCTCCACACCTGGAAAGGCTACTCCTGTAGTTTAACCCCGGAGAGGCTGCTTCTGCCACGGCCGGTCCTTCAGGTCGCCCTTGGGGAACGACATGGAGTTCTGCTGGTGGAAGGTGACTCTTTACGGCCCTTTCAGTGCCTTTACACTAGCAGGAGAGAACGAGGGGAAAAAAGAAAAGCTTATCAGTGCTTGGTTACACATAAACCAGTGCAATCAATAGTCTTCTTTCTTTCTGTGTCATGCCACTATTTATCTAGACAAGTAATAATACACTGGAGTTTTTTGAACTGACATTTTAGTGCCTGTCAAATAAATATTGGATTGGATTGTAATAAACATTTACTGAGTGTTCTTGGATGAGACAGATGGTTCTTTCTACATGTCTGCTTTTACAGAACTGAAGACCTTCTCTGTTCCTCTTTAACTCTGTTGCTTGCTCTGACTCAGGAGGACAGGTGTACAGTTTCGGGGAGCTGCCATGGAAACAGAGTCAAGTACCAGAGGCTGCAGCGCCCACACTGGAGAGTGCGCTCAGTGGGCAGCAGGTGGTCGCTGTGGCAGCTGGGAGTTTCCACAGCGGCGCAGTGACGGAAGGTGGCGGTGTCCACATGTGGGGGGACAACGGTGCGGGACAGTGCGGGCTGTCTGGCCTCAGCTCTGTCCCAAACCCTACTCCGGTGGCTGTGCTGGACTCTGGGACCAATCCTCCTCAGACGGTAGCAGTGCTGGAGCTGGCCTGTGGGGAGAAGCACACGCTGGCGCTGTCCGTGCAGCGGGAGGTGTGGACGTGGGGCAGCGGTTGCCAGCTGGGCATCAACGCTTCCGTCTTTCCTGTCTGGAAACCACAAAAAGTTGAACACCTAGCAGGGCGGTATGTACTGCAGGTGGCCTGCGGCGCGTCTCACAGTCTGGCTCTGGTGCAATGCCTGGGCCCTCAGGATGTTCATCGGCCCCCAGTGGACAAATGCAAACAGTGTAACCAGCTGCTGTACACCATGACGGACAAAGAGGACCACGTCATCATCTCTGACAGTCACTACTGTCCCGTCGGTGTAGAGCCGACTGAGGACGAAGGCAGGCTGGAGGCACCTGCCCCCACCCCGGGACTCAAAACATCCCCGTCTGAGCCTGTCCTCCCCTCGCAAACCTCCATCTTAAGCTCTGATGCCCCCACTGATGCCTCCCTCCCTCAGGACTCAGAGAAAGGAGAATCAGCCTTAGCTAACGGGTGCTGCCGTCCACGGCCTCCGATGCCTCGGCCCAGACTAAAGGCGGTGCGGTGACCGGGCTTAAAAATTCACCGTATCCGGATGAGCAAGCTGTGAAAGACTACCTGAAAAAACTGTCAGACAACACACAGGGAGAAGCAAAGACCACAGCTACAATACACTCTCTGCTGGTGAGTCGGACTGGATCAGACACGCGGTCTGCAGGATGTCACAAACACACCACATCTATCACTGACATAAAACACAGAACGCTTCAATACTGCAGATATTATTTCCACAGCCTTTTGTTTTTTAAAACTCTGCTTCCCTTCCAGCCTTCAGCAGGTGGCCTCACCTCCACCCCCAGCTCCACAATAAACAACCTGGTGGCCTCCTGTGCCTCAGCAGTGGGCGAGCGGGTCGCCTCCACCTACGAGGCACTGTCCTTCAAAAAGATCATGAACTCATACTTGCCTTCGGGAGTATTGAGGTCGGGAGGAACGGCAGGGCTCACCGGTTCCATCCCTGCGGTGGGGGACAACACGGCTGAACGCGTGCGGCAGGAGGACTCCACGCAGGCGAAGAAGAGCTCCAGCACGGGTGACATCCGCGAGGAGGAAGCAGAAGGTCTGCGGCGGCGCCTTTCACTCCCGGGACTCCTCTCACAGGGTAGATACGCTGTTCACGTCTTATCCTCCTCCTATTCCCTGCTGCGTAAGTACGGCTTGCTCGCGTGCAGGTCGATGTCAGCTTGTTGTGTGTCTGTTTGCTTCAGGCTTTATTCATTCCAGAAGCTTGTCGTGGCTTTATGCAAATGTAATATTTTGCATATCTCATGTCTAGCACATTGTTGCTTTACACTGTACAAAACAAAATCCCAGAATTTTTTCATCGTGTTCTTTTTTTAGCAGCAGTTTTGGAGCCTATTTCTAAATGCAGCTGAACCGTTTTTGCCATCTTAACAAATATCTGTGCTTTCACACAACACGGCAAATCAGGGCTTAGCCCGCTTTGACACTTATTCGTAGGTCCGGTTTGAGTAAGGTTAGTCTTTCTGAATGGTTCCCTTTGTGTGATTAAAACACTGAGGAATGCACAAAGGAATGCCGATCAGCGCCTGGCCTTGTTATTACTGTACGTCTCTGGTGGAGCTGTCCGAGGTGACAAAGACTGGGCTGTGTCGGAGGTTGTTGCCTTTTCTCGATCTGACGGTGTTTCACCCCATTTAAAGACTGTGGGTAGGATCCTTTTCTAGGTGTGTCTGTGTCCTTTGGGCCACCGGATGGTTCCACGCTGTGTCGGTACTTTTAGTCCTTTATATTCCAGCAGTGGCTCCTTTTTTGTGCGCAAGGCTAAAAATGACGCAGCCAAAGTAAAATATCGATATTACTGACGACTATAGACCTGGTCTGTTCTGGAAGAAAGTCAGAATCACTTTGGTTTATTATAGTGATTAATTATAAAACCATGTTTTTTGGAAATAACACGGTCAAGAACATGATGCATATTTAATTTCTACTTAACATGAGTTTACATGTGTCAGTTAAGGCTCGGCTCCACATTGTCCTCTCAGTCACATGAAACTACGACCATTGACCCCAGTCACAGAATCACTGGTGTAACTGAAACAGATTAGCAAAGGCACAAAAATGCTTCAAATGTGCTTCTTCCCTGCTCACGTTTCACGTTCTATTATGAAAATTATCCTAAATCTTCGCATAAATATTTTTTATGGACTTTTGCTTCCAGACACTAAGTGTTTGTTGTGTCTGCTGTTGTCATCGTTTGTCGGCTGTGTGACTGCATGTGTCTGACCTGACCAGGATGTGATCTGATCTCAATGATCTCTGTGCAGTGACAATTTCGGTTTCCTTCATTTTTTTGTTGTTTTGCACTTTATGACACTTCTGTCACTTTCACTTAAAGTTTTAAATGACTACTTCAGTAGTGGTAAGTAGATGCCGTTTCCTCTCTGTGCACCTACAGTGTCCCCACGGCTGCTCAGGAAAGCTGGTCGTCCCAGAATGCGTGCATTTGCCCTCACGCCTCTCGGAGGAGATGTCCCTGAAGCCCAGGAGATGCTGCCCACTCTGCAGACAGAGGTGTGGAGCTGGGGTCACGGTGAACACGGACAGCTGGGGCAAGGAGAGAACCTGGCCAGGTAGTAACTAGTGTTTGTAATGAGGAGCAGATACTCCTGCCTCACACTGCAGCGTATAGAACACATGCCATGGGTTTTTTTACCTGATATTTCTTCATACAAGTGGAAATAATTATTTAAAAGGAACAAGCAAAAACCATGAGGCTATGAAGGGAAATATGGGGAGGTCAATATAAAAAAAAAATAGGATGAAATTATATGTAAAAAAAAAAAACAATTAAATTCTTTTAAAAATGCCCCCAAATTTTCATCCTTTATTTCTAAAATGAAGAGGGAATTTACTTTTTAATCAACAAGTTTGATCATAGTAGTTACTTATGAATGTTACTGTATTATCTCTAGACAATTACATCGATTAAAAATCTGTCTGTTGTTGTGAACAGTTTTCCCTAAATATGCAGCCCTGAACATTTTAATTAATAAATGTGGTGATAGTGTTGATGTGCTGCTGTTGTTTAATACCCCGAGATAAGATTTGTTTCTCACAGTTGTGTGACACGTCCGTTTGCAGATTACAGCCGCTGTGCATCAAGAGTCTCAACAATAAGGAGGTGGTGCTGGTGGCAGCTGGCGCTCATCACTCTCTCGCTCTGACCGCTCAGTCTCAGGTCCGTAAGCAGCTGCAGCAGCCAGAATCGAATTAATCTTACCTTTACCCTTTAAAATCAGATGTTACATTTCTCCCCATGAGGGTTAGACTGTGTGCTTTACGTATCCAGTGTAGGCATCTTTATCTGTGTGTGTTTGTACCCTGCAGCTGTTTTCATGGGGCAGTAACAGCTCTGGTCAGCTCGGACACATGGAGACACCCAGCACTGTCCCTCGTCTGGCCAAGGTGAGGATGCCATACAGTAATATGCAGTAACCATGCAACACTAATGCTTGACATTCATGTTTTTATCTCCTCCTCCTCTTGCAGCTGTCGGAGGGCATCCGTGTGTGGGACGTAAGTGCTGGGAGGAGACACACTCTCCTGCTGGCAGATGGAGACTGCATCCAGCCCATCATTTATTACAGCGGGCAGCAGGTGAAGGAGGAGGAGGAGAGAGAAGGGAGCCAGGCCAAGGAGCTGTGTCAGCAGGATAGAGAAGAAGAGGAGGAGGAGGAGGAGGAGGAGGAGGGGGCTACACCCCGCAGCCGGTTCTACTGCCCTTCTGCATGAACGTAAGACAACAGTTATTTATGTCATTTTGGATAAAGTCAAACGGTGTTTCAACTGCCAACACGTAATACGTGAGTTTACATTTTTTTTAAGGAGAATAGTTTGAAAAGTATTCGTATTTAATACATATTAATATTTAATTAATAGATTATTTACAAAATAAGCTAAAAGTTAATTGTCATATGAGCAAATACTAAACGATTCAAAATCTTTATGTAAATAAAAAAATTTAAATATATAAAAAATGTTTTTATTATTATGTATAATTTTTTGCTATAAAAATAACGTTGTCTTAAAGGAAGATGTGAATTTGGTTTAATGCTCTTGTGGGACACGTCCCTGCGGGCTGATGTGTTCACACATAAATACACATCATAAAAACGTTGTATTTAATTGTTTTTAAAGATGGCAGTAACACATCACTTTAGTCACTGCGCGTGTCTTTTTGCTGTGTGCTCCAGCTGGGCTACGTGAGCGGCGTGTACGCAGGCGGCTGCCTGTGCATGGCGCTCTCGGATAAGAACGTGATGGGCTTCATCGCCAGCCTCCACGAGCTGGCCTCAGCTGAGCGCAAGTTCTACTGCAAGCTGTGCAACATCAAGTCGCAGATAATCTGCCCCCTGCTGGAGCTGGGTAAGAGCGGCTGGTGAGCAAAACCGCAACGAGAGAAACTTTGGGTTAAAGGTAACGTTCTGTTTTTGTTTGTTTGCTCCCCTCCAGAGTCTCTGAGCTCGGCTCTTGGTCAGGTGACCCTCGGGCTCCTGCAGACACTGGCGAGCCGATTCAGCCACCTGTGTCACCTGACAGGGCAGCACGCTGTCAGCCTCACCGCCAACCTGCGCCGCGGCCGTGACGTGAGGGGCCTGGTCATCCTGGACCACACTGGAATCTTCCTTGACTCCCATAAGGAGTACGCCCGCACCACGTTAAACAGTAAACCAGCCCTGTGACAGTAATGTATGAAACCCTGACGACTGCTTCCTTCTTATCTTTGTGAAGGTACTGCAGCTCTCTCTGCAACTTCCAGGTGATGGGGGGATTCCAGGCCCTCACCAAGCCCTCGCTGTGAGTGCACACTCATCCCAAAAATATTGAAAGTGTCATGAAGTTATCAACTAAGCAGCTGGTGTGTTTTTTTTTTCAAAGTGATTTCTTCGGGAAGAGTCCTGAGCTGCTGCAGAGGCTGTCGGAGTGCAGCGAGGAGAACCCCCCCATGGCCGACCTCCTGGTGGCGCTCTTCTACCTGCCAACTCGGCACATTCACGAGTACAGCCGCCTGCTGCTCAAACTGGCCACCTGCTTTGAAGTGGTAGGGAAACAGATATCGTCTGATGTCATTTCAATCTGTGTCCAGAACTATTCTAATAATTACCAACTACACCGCTTCTTCTTAAACCTGTAAAATAAACTGTATGTGCAGAAATAATGTTTTAAAATGCTCCTTTTTCCTCATGGTTGTTTTAAAGATGGATTCATAGCATTATTAGGTCGTTTTTGAAAACCTTGCTGGGTGTGTCACTGTATTGGTTTTTGTGTTTTTGTCAGAGCTCCAGTGATTATCAGAAGCTGCAGGACAGCTGTTCCAAGTTTGACGACTTGGACCACCAGCTCAAGAGAAAAAGGAAAGAGGCCGAGTACACCTTCACTTCTGGAAGAGCTTCCCTGGCAAAATGACGGTAAACTGCGTTTGTTTTCCGCTTGAGGCGTCGTTCGATGCGCCGCATACGACTGAACAGTGGCGTTTTGTGTTGCCAGGACTCCTTGAGGAAGCCCCAACGCCGGCTGATCTGCGAGAGCAGCAACAAAGCTCTGACCCTGCAGAACGCCGGGAGGTTCTCCGTCAACTGGTTCATCCTCTTCAACGACGCTTTGGTGCACGCGCAGGTCAGCTCCGCACACAAACTCATCATTTCTTCAGCTGTTGCACTTTTTTTTTAAGCCGTCCATATTTCAGACACTGTAACCTGGTGTGTTTCAAGCGTTTGTGTGTGCTTGCCTCCGTGCTGTCAGGGCGTGGCACCTCATAAAAACCTTGTAAGTATGCAGCCAGGAGCAAATGTCAGCACATCCCCAATTCTCCCCGTGTTTCACCCTTCTTCTTACTTATGTGTGGCAGTGAGGGCTTAGGGCTCTGTGTCATAAGATCCGCCCCAGCTCCTAAATACATAACAAACACAGCACGAGTTGATTATCTACTAAACCGAGGAAGAAAAGATTCAAAAGGATACACACACTGAACAAAAGGAAATTAAATGAACCAAATTAAACACAAAGAACTGAGAAAACATGACTTTTAAAAAAGAACAAATGCTGACAAGAACGACCAATCGGAAAATGCAAAATGACCAGAGATCAAAAAAGATTTTTATTTAATTACAAAAACATACCAAGTGACTCAAAATAACTGAGTGGAGGAATAACCAAAAAGACAGACAGACTGATGAAGGAACGAAAATGATAAAACAAGGCCTAGAAAATGGCCAGAACACAAAACCATAATGTAACAAAACTACCAAAAAGAAAAAATGAGATTAAAAAGTAAGCAAAATTTTAGCAGCTGTGATTTATTGGTATTTTTCTTTCATTTGTACTGCATGTACTCTGAAGCCGTGAAGACGTGCTCTACTTTACATAAGTTATTCATCGTTCGATTTATCATTGGATGTCCCAGCACTGCCCATGTCCTCGGTGGACTGGCGTCTACACTTAACTGAGATTGTCGCTGATACGCAGCCCTTCGCCCTCTGCCTGCTCTCTACCTGTGGGACACTGCACTGGAGCGTGAACTGAGGCCCGGGAGCTTAAACGGCTTGTTAGCTGTTTTTACTGTTCTTGTTCTTTTGTTTAGTAGAAAACTGTTGAACCCTGGCTCGAGCTGTTGTGTGACCAGAGGATTTGAAAGTCTGCCTCAGCTCAAATTCCCCTTTCTTCCAAATTCTATAAATGGCAGCAGTTTCTGGTTCACTTCTCCAAAGCAGTTTCCTTTTCTCTCTCGCTGTTTGTCTTCTTTTTTTGCCTTCGTGTTTGTCTTTGCTTTTGCATTCCCACCAGCACATGTTGCTCCCGTTTGTTCCTGACCGTGTGACTCCCGTCACTGCCAAACACTCTCTTTTAAGTAGGTCGTGTGTGTGTGAAATTCAACTTTGCAATTTCTGCAGCAAGCGCTAAAATCTGGTTTACTGCCGTAAACTCTGTGGCTGTCAGCTCAGTGTCTTGTGATGTGGGCTTGTACCAATGAGAAGCCGGAAGCGAGCATGGATGCTTCGAATAGAACCACGTGTGAAACAGGAAGTGACGAGTACTGTACGTCGTCTTGCATGACTGCCTCTGGCATCCCTGATAATAAAGAGGATGCTTTGTCCCGTCTCCAGCATTTCGTGGCTCAAACTATTCAAGAAAGGTTTAAACAAACCCACTAATGTGCAGAGAGTGTAGAAGAAGACATTTGTAATTCATCCTTTTACAATGTTAAAGTGTGAAACCAACCTTAAGATTTTATGTTCCTCGACCTCGTTATTCAATTATAATTCAATATTGCAAAGAACATTTTGTTAATTTTGTTATTTGCACCAGTGAATATGTGAAAATTGGAAATGCAGCAGCTGCACCTTGTTCTGAATTATAACTTGACCACGGAGTAAAGCTTTGTTGCTTTAGTCTTTTTTCCATTTTACTTTCTGCTGTTTATAATTATCATAAAGACTGTCAGCAGTGTGTTTTAACGAGGTTTTCGCTGAGAGAATTCACACTCTGGTAGAAGTAGGTCTTCTCTGTGAAGACGAACACTGATCCCTTTTTTCTCCACTCATAACTGCTCCCTCCTGTTCGCTCTCCTTCAGTTCTCCACCCATCACGTCTTCCGTCTGGCCACGCTGTGGGTGGAGCCAATCCCAGAGGAGAACACCGGCACGTAAGTCTGAGTGGCCGCATCTGAGCAGAGATCGCAGGAAACCTCCGTCAACAATGATGCACAGATTCTTGCACATAATTTACTTGCTTTATTCTTTTTCTATAAATGTATTGCCAGCACAGTTATGAGATCAGGCCACAGAGAACAAATATATCCCAACAATATTGAACGATGATGGTAAAACGAGGTGACATGCAGACACAGGTGCAGATATGTGTGCTAAATCTGAATTTTATCTTTTTGTGTGTAGACATGGATTAAAGGTCATAACGCCAGAGGAGACGTTCACCCTGCTGGCCTCCTCCCCCACGGAGAAGGTCGGCTGCGTATTACTGAACCTGACTGAAAACACACGCCATCTTCACCTTAAATCATGTGGTGGAGCTCAGCATTATATCTAAAAAGAAATTATGTGTGTGTTCGTTCCTAGGCCAAGTGGCTTCGTGCCATCAACCAGGCGGTGGATCAGGCTCTGAGTGGAGCCGGGCAGGAAACGGCGTCGCTCACCTCGGGGTCGGGCCAAAAGCTGGAGCCTCCCGTCTCCAGGACGGCCTCCTACGCCTTTTATAAGGAAGGTCGGCTGAAAGAGGCGACGTACGAAGGCTGGTGGCTTGCCGGCAAACCTCACGGCAGGTTCGACACAAACGCAGCGTGTTTGATTGTTGTCTGAGCTTTTTAGATATTGATGTTGACGCAGGTTGTGATTTTCAGGGGACTGTTAAAATGGCCTGATGGGAGAATTTACACAGGGGAGTTCAAGAATGGATTAGAGGACGGGTGAGAGCTGACCTTGAAAAACTATCCTCTAATCTGTTTCATAAATGTAGATGATCTCAAATATTTATCCTTCTTGTCTTTTGGTTTATGTAGCTTTGGTGAATTTGTCGCTCCAGTTAAGATGCTCAACAAGAACGACTGCTATCAGGGATACTGGAAAGACGGGAAGATGCATGGCCTGGGGAAATACAGGTGAGTTAAAACCAGCAGCTTCTCCAGCAGCTACCTCAGATTACAAAAATATCTTATGGCACTTTTGATTTGAAGGTTGGACAAAGCAAGAGATTTTAAATGGTCACTGTGGCTATTTTGGGGTATTTTGAACTCTCTAAAATTTTAGTCTGCAGGTAACTGAATGTCAAAGTGTTTTTTTAGGAATATCTTTTAATTTCTGTCCACCTTTCTCACACAAATATGGGGAAAAATACTTGGTCACAAATTGGCTGAGTGAGGGTCGATTATCTGTCCGCAGATATGCCAGCGGCGAAGTCTACGATGGATGTTTCCAGGACGGCATGCGCCACGGCCACGGCATGCTGCGCAGTGGCAAGCTCAACACCTTTTCCCCTAGTGTGTTCATCGGCCGGTGGGTGCAGGACAAGAAGACCGGCTACGGAGTCTTCGACGATATCACAAAGTACGCCGGCTTCCAAACAACGGTCACGCTAAAAATGGCGACAGTTAGACACCTTTTCCGCACAGTGTTGGTCTGACGTCAGTATGGTCTCGTTAGGATTTGTTCTACGTAAAATGTGATAAATACATGCTGTAAATGAGTTTTTTACTCATGTCCAATGAATATTTTCTAGCCCCAGACCTGTGATTGGGACAGATATATTTGCTGTTTCTGTTTTTGGTCCAGAGGCGAGAAGTACATGGGCATGTGGCAGGACCACCTGCGGCAAGGTACCGGGGTCGTCGTCACCCAGTTTGGCCTGTACTACGAAGGAACCTTCAAAGACAATAAAATGATGGTGAGCACACCAGAGAGAGAGAGAGCCACGCCCGGGGGACTACAGCTCTTGTTGCTACAGCGTTTCGTACTTTACACAGAAACATTTGAATGGGAAAAAGATGAAAGAAAGCAAGGAGGGGTCCTCTTGCCAGAGTGGACAGATGTGCAGTACATCTTCAGAGTGATCGTAAACGTGCAGTGTACAAGGTTACTCTCTCTCTTTTAGGGCGCTGGGATCCTCCTGTCAGAGGACGACACAACATACGAGGGAGAGTTCTCTGACGACTGGACCCTCAACGGGAAGGTGACCGTTACACACCGACGCACACACACAATCTAGTCAACGGCGAATCATTTCATTTGTGCATTTTAAATTAATGTCAAAATATTTTAGCTGCAAAAGAAAGAACAGAAACTGTCCAACAGTTACTACAGATGAAGAGGGATTAATAAAATATGTTGCAAAAAGACAAATGTAAAATGTTGAAATATGAGAAGAAAAATGTAGTTTATTGTGCCGCTGGGATTTTCCTCAGGGTGTACTGACCATGGCCAACGGCGACTACCTGGAAGGCTCCTTCAGCGGCGAATGGGGCTCCGGCCTCAAAGTCACGGGCTCCTACTTCAAGCCGCATCTGTTCGACACCGACAAGGAGAAGACCCGTGCTGTGTAAGCTCACAGAGAGTCTGAAGTCACGTGTTTCTGTTGGGATTTGCCTTATTTACTGTGTGTGTGTGTGATGGGACAGGAAGCTGGGGCGTCTGTGCGTGTGTGCTGAGGATAAGTGGCAGGCAGTGTTTGAGGAGTGTTGGAGACAGCTGGGCTGCGAGGAACCTGGTCAGGGAGAGAACGGGAAGGCCTGGGAGAACATTGCAGTGGCACTCACCACCACCAGGAGACACATCCTGGACAGGTACGCATCACGCCACAGTCTGGGGCGGTTTTTGTTGTTTCCGAAATGCCTCCGTCTGCAAATAAGATTACTGGGGAAACGGAATCAATGCAGTTGTTCACATTTTACTTTACTACAACACTTTTCTATTTCCGGTGTGTGTTTTGTGTATTGCTCAGTCCAGAGCAGTTGTCTCAAAGTCACAGCAGAAGTCTGGAGTGTCTGGAGGTCATCCCGCAGCACACAGGGCTCATCACCCTGGAGCGATACCACAGCATCCACGGCTACCTCATCAAGGTGAGCTCCACACCCTCACACTAGTCATGTCTAGAGAACTTAGTTTAGACCTCTTTCCTTGGACTGTGGGCTGCTCTTGTCATTGTTTTTTTTCACATAAAACTGAGTGAATTTACTACGAATCAAATTCCATGTCACTTTTGTACCAAAAAATAGGTGTTGAGGTATTACAGGTTCAAAGCAATGCACAGAAGTGGTGCAACGATACACACAAGTTATAGAAGAAGCAGTATGATCAATAATTTTAGGTGTGTGCATTACTCCGTCTCCCATCCTCTCGATGTAAGCGTATCAAACCAGTAGCATTTTTGCACACGCCCCCTCTGCCTTAGCTATGACCCACATAGGTTTGGTACTTTCGATTTTAAAGGATATCGTTTCCATATTTATTCCTTGAGGCGTGTGACACCCCTCTCCACCCTCTGGGCCGGCTGCTGGAGACCTTGGTGGCGGTCTACAGGATGACCTACGTGGGTGTGGGAGCCAACCGTCGTCTCCTGCATCAGGCTGTCAGCGAGATCAAATCGTACCTGAACCGCATCTTTGAGATCGTCAGGTAGTGCACGTACAGTCACAGTAATGCGCTGTTAGATTGTGGGTTTTTTTAAGTGTCGTTTGTGTGTGCAGGTTTCTGTTCCCAGACCTGCCAGAAGAGGGCGGTCTAATTCCAGAGCCGACCACCGGCCGGCAGGACCGCGAGGACACAGACTCGACTGATGACCCGCCAGAGTCACCGAAACCTGGGTACAGAGCGCGTTGTCCGCGTGGATCTTCGCACGTCGTCAGACCTCGCTGACCCCTCCCTGTCTGTGTGTCTTTTGTCTTCAGCCGTGTGGTGAGCAGCTCGGCTCTTCTGCTTCCCGTCCTGCTGCCTCGTCTCTACCCGCCACTCTTCACCCTGTACGCCCTGGACAAAGAGAAAGAGGACGACGTCTACTGGGAGTGCGTCCTCCGCCTCAACAAGCAGACCGATCTTGCCCTGCTTGCCTTCCTGGGCGTCCAGGAGTAAGTACCTGAACAGAATCCAGCCTCATTTGTCTGCTTTTGTGCAAATCTCTGACTTGTTGTTTTGATTCTATGTAGGAAATTTTGGCCTGTTTCCGTTCGTGTGCTGGGGGAGAAACAGCAGGTGTGTGTGTGTTTTTTTACATAGTTTAGTCCTTAAGTAAGAGTGAAACAGGATCCAGATAGATGAGCCTAATATCCAACAGTTTTATGTACACACTCACCTAATAGTTCTCCAACTGATTGAAACACCTGACTCTAATTTTTCCTTCAAAATTAATTTATAACCTAAGAGGTTCACATAGTTTAGCAAGATTCCTAAAACCTTTCCTAATAGTATGGCATTTATAAAATATTTATGCAGAAACTGAGAAAACGAAAGTAGCAGCCACAAAGTGTATCAAGTTGTTCAATGCTAGAAAGGTTCAGAGTAGAAATGCGTGTGACAGGAAATTGTTAGTTTTTCTTCTGCTGAGAACAGAATTGCATGAACACCCTGAATTATTAGAATTCGACGTGTAAACCTTGATTGTTTTGTGTGTTCAGGTCCTCTCCAGCACCAAGGACGCCTGCTTTGCCTCTGCAGTGGAAACTCTACAGCAGATCAGGTTCTGTTCCCTTCAAAAACTAGTTAAAAAATAACCTGATTTGTATTTCACATAAGTCTAATTCTAAGTCATTTTTTTGGTTTTTTTCAGCACAACGTTCACTCCATCGGACAAGCTGCAGGTGATCCAGCTCACCTTCGAGGAGATCACACAGGAAGTCCAGTCGCTGCTGAAGCAGGATTTCTTGTGGTCGATGGACGACCTGTTCCCCGTCTTCCTCTACGTAGTGCTGCGAGCCCGGTCAGCCCCAGAACAAACACAAAGCACAACATTCAGACAGGAGGGTTGGAGAGAGTATTGGACGCGTGAAGGAAGAAGGAAAATTTGGTTTTAGCCTCCCAACAGTAGACGTGGTGTTTGAGGAAACGCACCTCTGTGCAAATAACTAAGTCAACGTTGTACCGAGTGAAAGGCTGCGAGTTACAGACCAAACAGAGGCGTTCCCCTGGATGTGGTTTTTAAACCACACTTGTATTTGATAGATGGAGAAAACAAACGCTGTTGGTTTTCTCATCGTGAATCAGTGTTTAGGGCCAAAATCAGTGGTTGTCATTTTGTGGTTAATCTGATGAGTAAATGTTCAGAGCAATAAGTTTACGTTTGTCCACTCCAGAACCCGAAATAGTTCATTTACTATTGGAAAAGTCGAAACTTCTGGTTTGACGTGTTTGTGCTTGAAAGGGACGGGACCTGTAAGCGACGGATCGTAAGGCGGATTCTTAATAAGTAACAATGCTGAACAGCTGCGTGTTGTATTTCCCCCCTTCAGAATCAGAAACCTGGGTTCAGAGGTCAGTCTGATTGAAGACCTGATGGACCCCTGCGTGCAGCACGGAGAGCACGGAATCATGTTCACCACGCTCAAGGTAACGCGGCAGCTCGTTCTTTTAAAGGCGTCGCATTTTCAGCACGGGGACAGTGAACCGGATGGAACACATCCCATAAGACGTGTCATAGTTATAGAGAAAGAGGAGGCGTTTGGAATTGCACAAGAATAAAATATTAATATAAGTGTTGTGTTAGCTCTGCTGATGCCAGAACAATATAATTATAATTTCTGAAACTTACGTTTGGATATTTCTCGTCCCTCTTTGCATCGTTTCCTCCTGCAGGCCTGTTACTACCAGATTCAGCACGAAAAGATCACCTAGGACGAGCTCGCCGTACATCCTCTGTGATCTGCATGCTGCTGTCCCACCTCCCCCCCACCCCTCACAGCCAATCACAGGCCCACGATCAGCGAGGCTTCGGGGTCGCCGATGGGAAGCGAAGGATCGTTTGAGTCGTCACAGAGACAGATTCGCAGACAGACACTAGCCTCTTAGATCGTGAAGGATCATCTGTGGATATTGTGCCACTTGTCCTGATGTGGTTTTGGGGAAACCCAGCAAACATCAACGTCATCAGCAGCTTTTTTTTTCGGTTACCTCGGAGGACGTAAGATTCCAGCGGCACTGGTCTCTTGTCCAGTTTGGTTTGCTTTTCATCTTTATTGCACGGAGGATGGACGATCGCACACACAGACTCTTTCTTCCTCGACTTTGTGAACATATTTCATACGTCTTGTCATGTAGCAGTACGTTGACGCCAAGGTCCTCTCGGTGGATCTCGCAGCTGCGAGTGTGAAAAGCTCAGGGAAAGCAGCTGTTTATTGAAGGTGTGAACGAAGCCAACGTGCACGAGTTAAAGTGAAGGAAACAGATATGTGTGCAGCACGCAGCGGACAGACGTGATTTAAAGGGTTATTCTCGTGATGCGCCTCCTACAGAGGAATACACAGGAACTTGGATAGTTGTTACAGTAACACGCCGCTGGGTTCTCCGTGACGCGTTCCTAAGGATCCAGCTGCACAGATGTCTTCACGGGACTTGCACTTGAAACAATGTGTGTGTTTTCTTTTGACATTTTGTAGGAGCACCGCAGACTAAAACTGCCTAAATGAATGAAAGTGACATTTTTAGAGACTGACATGTTTTTCTGAGCTCTGATTTTTCAGTATTAATGGATGGATGTGTTACTGTTCAGCAAAAATCAGGAAGGATTCTTTGTGTTTAATGATACTAACACTATTATTTAAAGGTCTTGTCCCTCCAAAAACCCGCTCCACCTTTAAAAATAATTCTTGAATTATCAGGTGTTTGAGAGCGCTCAGAGAGCACGTGGCCATAGTTTCCTCAGAACGGAGTGACGCTGGGAAATGGCTCATTGCAAAGTTTTAAAGCTGCTGTTAACTAAAAGTTTCCCTGCACTGATATAAGATTCAATTTTATTTCTACAATAATCACAAAGACTCATAGATACTGTTAAGATTCAGGCTTTGCTAATGAATCTAACGGAAGTTTAACGGATATCATCCCCGAACACGTGCTAAACATCCCAAAAGGTTTTGAACTGGACGTTTGTTACAGTTGATGTGATTTTTAAACCACCTGAGCCCCTGACTGTGAGTTTTGTCTCTGCACAGACTCCGTCTTTGGGACATTAAGCAGTTTTGTCTTCATAGTCAAGCACTGCAGACAACAGGGACATCAGCTTTATTTGCTGTTCGTCCTCGTGGTTCTTCTCCTCTTAAGACAGTCGGAAGGCTGCTGTCACTTTCCGCCGCTGCTTGAAACTAATTCCAGACGCCCGCGTTCTGCAAACCAGACTACACATGCTAAACCCGGGACACTCGTGGTAAACTGACTTCCTCACTAAACGGTTTTGGACTTGATGTAAACTGAAGATTTTGTACTGAAGCTCGTGTTTCAGCTGACTGACCACTGCACCCGTTTACTACGAACAAGCCCCAGACTTGCAGACACTGTTCTATCTGAAAATAGAGGTTTTGTCTTTGAGTTTGGTGTTTCCGCTGGCTGACATGACGCCCACCTGTGTTTCCTTTACAGGTGATCAGACGTGCTGGGCAATAAACTCATGTAATGGACACTACTGACTCTCTGTCCCGTCACTTCCTTGTGGTTCCTGCTGAAACATGTAATGCAGAAACGGATTAAACATTTTTACCATTACACACTCCATGGTTTTATACTGTAATGGCAGTGAGATTAGAATATGTATTTTTAATGGAAATCAATGAGGCTGTAAAGGTCCAGAGGGAGAATTTGGAACTACATGAAAATTAATAATGCAATCAAATCTATTTTGTTGTTAGTCTTTTGTTGTTAGTCTAATCACCACCAAAGGCTCATCTCCCTCCAATTACTATATGCAAAAAGTATATATGTTTTAGGATTTATTTTCCCTTTTTGTAATAAATAATGTTTTAAAGGGTTAAAATCCTGAAAATGATTTAATGTTTGACAGTTTTAAGCAGGTCTGAACTTGTTTAAGTAATTTATGAAAAGAAGAAAAAAAAGAGATGAATGATGATTTCATACACTTTTTTTTGTGCATGTGAACATTTTTGCCTTGAGAGTTTTCCTAAGGCCACGAGGGTTGAACTAAATATTTGCTGACACTGGCAGTGTGATAATATCTAATCTCGGATGTTCTGCCATTTGTATGACATTTCCAAGAACAAAAAAACTGCAATTTAATCCCTAAAGAAACTCGTAATGTGTTTACAAGGAAATATTTTGGCGTTTGAAATCGAATAAAAGTACAATTTTTTTTGCAAATACATTTATAAGGACATAGTTATAATAACGTTAACATGGATTACCATCAAATGCTGCTGCCACCTCAGTCACTTGAAATCCGAGATGACAGTCCATCCGAAAATGGCTGCAACAACCAGTCAGTCAATCAATTAGACATTGAATCTATTTCAGAATTATTTTTATCAGGTTTTTAGACAAAGAAAAAGTAAATCCGAAGTTTCAGTTTCTTGAATATTGAAACACTCACCTCGCTGAGGACTGACTAAAATCCTTCTTTGCAGGCCCACACGTCTCACTCAGTCCGCTGCGTGCTGGCCTTTTCTCAGAGGTCAGAGGTCGGAGGAGTGTGATTGCAGCAGCGTTGCTCTTCTCGCCACTTGAGGGCGGGTGAGAAACGACGTGTGTTCAGAGCCTTGAGCCTTTGCTGTCCAGAGAAGAGCGATAATCTCCGCGTTCTGTGCAGACTTTGTTGAATTTCTTTGGGAATGAGATTACCAATCCGCAGATTACTGCCGTTCCCGGCTGATTATTGGACATCATCTCCACCCCACCTCAGCTCCAGCTGTTGAGGCAGATTAGCACATCTTTTAATTACACATTCCAGGTTTTTTCCACTCACTCACACTGCCCCTTTTTTTTGCAGCTGGAATTTGAAATTATCCATCTACATGTAACATATGATTTTCTTTCAAACTTTGTGGATGAACACCTCCACCTTCCTCCCTCTTCGTCCCTCCTCTTCCTCACACACCGCGGCCGAAGGAGTTAAGCAGATTTGGCATCAGGCCGGTGAGGGAGGACCTGGCTTCCAGCGACCAGAAGCAGGCAGCTCACTTGCTCGGGATTAAGTGGGATCGGGAGAGATTACAGCCTCTGTGTGAGCTCCATGAACGCGCACGGCTGCGTCCAGCCCCCGGGGGACGTTTTCCCGTCACAAATTCAGTTTCTGTGCCAAAACCTGCTGGATCTGAATGATCAAGACTGTCGCCGTCGATAAGGGTTCAGCCGTGGAGGTAAGGTTCAAAGGGAAGGGGCCTGGGGGGGGCACAGGGATCACCGTCCTTCTTGCCTTTAATTACAGAGATTTGCCAGATGGATGTTGAGCTCCAGAGCAGCTTCTTGTTTGAATGCGTTATTTGTCCCAATGAGCATCTCATCTGCGTCCTCTCCTGAAACCACGGCAACACTTTTGCTGGTGGAAGTGTTGGCGAGCATAGATTATTGCGCACACGTCTCGCACAAGCTGTCATGAAGTGTGTCATTGACCCCTGACCCCGTTCACAGCAACAACTGATGCTGCTGTGATCCCATTACAGACTGGGCAAAGTGGGAAACAAAGGAGGCTCAGACCTCAGAGCTTATCACTAATCAAAGTCCTCAGCTGTCTTTTTATTTACTTTTTTCATTTATTAGCTCTTTACTTTTTGGATCTAATTGTTTTTGTTCTGCAGGTTTTGTCCATTCAGTAGCTGGTGGGACTGAGAGGTCCAGGGTCCATCAACGGACCATGAGGCAGGCGGTGGAGGCTCAGGTGCTGCACCCCCTCTGTGACCTCGGAGAACACGGTCAGATCAGCGTCACGTCACTGTCGTGTCCCTTTCGCTCTCTGCGTACGGCCCCGTAATCCTTTGGCGTGTGTTTGTGTGTCGCAGGCCTGCATCAGATCCTGACAGATGCGATCGAGGAGGCGAGGCAGTCGGTAAACCAGGGCGTCGACGGCGCAGAGCTTCTCCACAGTCTCCTGAAAGCCTCCTGGATGCAGCCGCTGCTCAAGGTCTGAACTGTGCAGCGGATTTAACTCCTTACTGAACTGGAGAAACTGCTCTTATGTTAAAATGATTTGCAAATATTCCTTTCAGGTTTACGAATGTCTGCAGAGGTACCTGAGAGACTCTCCAGCGCCAGCTCTGGACTACGCTTCAGGACTTTCACTTCAGGTTTTTTGTGTCATTAACAGCATGTTGCCTGCAGAGGTTTTGTAAAAGCCTGTGTGTGTAAATGTGGTTTGTTGTGTGTGCAGCTGCTGATCGACATCAGATCTTCGCCCGGCTGCTCGCTAGAGGCCAGAGAGCTGTACGGTCTCCTGCAGCAGCCACACCTGCAGGTAACAAGCCACATCCAGTGTCTCTCTGTCTGTATCATGTACCGAACTTTTTATTCCTCTTTAAATGTCTTAGGTTTTCAGCCATTTACATATTTTAAATTGACAAAAGAATGATTTTTAGCTAAGACAGATGAGAGGATGCTTAAAGAAATTTTATTTACATGCAACAATCCAGCACCGTGTGATCGTGGTGTTTTCCAGGCTCTTCTCTCAGCGCATGATACCGTGGCCCAGAAGGACTACGACCCGGTGCTGCCGCCGATGCCCGAGGACCTGCCGGATGACGAGGAGGCCACCCGGCTCGTCTGCCTGGTCAAAAACAAGCAGCCTTTGGTGAGCCACGCTGCTCAAGACGTCAAAGTCTTTAGATGACAAAAGATCCAAAACGAGTTCTGTCTGCAGATCTGTTTGCATGTTGGCCTCAAGGCGCAGACACAGTGAAATATTTAGTCACGTTCTGACCTCAACATTAAATCACATTTGGATGTCACCTGCCACCTGTAAGTACGAAAAGTTATGGATTTTACTTTAAATCATTTTTTTTAATAACAGGTTGTACTGGGATTAGAAACCCACCAAGAAAACCTCTGCAGCAACCGGAGCAAATTCAACTAGACAATGGGCATGATTAGAAAAAAAGAAATAAGATTTTTCAAGTTCTACTGTATTTAAGAATCATACAGTCAAAAAAAAACAACAACCACAAACTGATGCACACTGACGATGCAAAGCCGGCGCAAATATGTATAAAATGTTATAAGGTATAAAACATAAAGGTCCAAAACCAGCAAGGCTGCATGGTCTGTGTCATTTTGTGTTTACGTGCCAGTGACGTGACGCGTCCGTACGAAGGTTTTATCGAGGCAACGTGTGAACCGACCTTTAACTTACACAGACGTCTGTGGAGGCAGGAAGTTTAGAAGCTGTAGCACAAGGACGAATTGTGGTAACCAGCTCGTGAACATTTGAACGTGTACAGTCGACTTTCAGGTCAAACGTGAACCACGAGCAGATGTTTGACTTTTATAATCTAATTTCTGTGATTGTCTGTTGAAGTTCCAGAGTTTTTTTTTTTTTGAATATCAACAGAAGACACTGAAGAGGTTTCCGATCTCTCGTACTCGTTCTCTAAACGCTGTGTTGAACGTTCCTTCTTCCTTTGAGTGACTCTGTTGTCTCCCAGCTGTGCGACTGCCCCACAGTCAGACTGCTGGTGCCCGGCGCCTCGTGTGTGCAAAGCTCCAGAAGAGACTCACTCAACTGTGGGACCCAGCACAGGCTACGGCGAGGCGGTGCGTTCGAGGTCCAGAGGCCCACCGCTAGAAGCCTGGATGACACAGATCCGTGGTGGTGTAGCGTCCGGAGAGGCAGCTACCCTCAGACTGAGCCCCCCTGCTGCCAGTCGGCAGCTCAGCCGGGCCCTCCGCCTCGGTACCGACCCACGAGTAACTGTCACCTGTGCTGTGGCGTGTCGAGGAGCCAGTGCACAGCGTGTTACACCAAGCTGCTCTGGGAGCAAAGTCTGAACCGCTCTGCACCGTCAGTCTACAGCTCCGGTCTCATTGGTAAGAGAAGAGCTGGGCCTCAGACATGAAACAGTTTACAGCTTTTTGTGCATTTACATTTAGTTGCCAAAAGGTTTAGACTCAAAATAAACAGAAACTGTGGGACTTCGAATAAATTGTGGTGTTTGGAGCCTGGAGCCTCTTCTATTAAGCTGAGGGTTGAAAGGTCAAAGCTTTGGTGGTTCAAAGGGGCCCAGTTGTATAATGACTAACTATGTCTGTTTGTCATTGGAGATGGCGCCAAAAAAGGAGTGGACAGTGGAAATGACCACGAGGTAGGAGAGTCCTCCAGCTCCTCTCAGGGTCGGACCACGTCTCCTTCGTGCCTCGCTGTCCCCTACTGCTCCCCCCAAGACTACTACCTCCAGCCGAACCCGCCTTCCCGTTTCAGAAACCGAAGCCCTCGCATCCACACGGCTCCCCCGAGCCCCATGCGTCCCCGCCGTGTGATGGAGATCCCCCCGGTGGAGCTCGCCAAGCAAGAGAGTCTGGACGAGCTGAGGACGACCGTGCAGCTGGCCGCCAGCTCCATGGAGACCAGCACCAAGGACATCAAGCTGCTTGGGGAGAAGATGGCGGCGGCGACGGAACGCATGACGGAGACGGTGCAGGACAACTCGCAGGCGCTGGTCCTCCTCACTCAGGTGGTGGACCGGCTGCAGATGCTTCTCGCCGCCACCAGGACTGAGCTCAGCATCCCAACACCCGAGCAAGACAGCACATTCAGGAAAAGCCCGAAGGCTCAAAGGCCGCGTCCATCTTTAACACACCAATCCAGATGTTCCTTCCCCTCGCTTCCTTCCTCCTCCTCCAGCTCCCTCAGCAGCTTCGTGGAAGCTCCCTCGACCTCTCACGGCACCAGCTTTCTCTCCGTCTCTTGTCCTGTGTCGCCGCAAACGAGCCTGAAAACCAAGAAAGTCCCAACGAAACACACGGATCTCCAACTCTGTAAGCCTCCTGTGGCGAACGGCCTGTTTGACGAGCCAAAAGAGGGGAGCAAGGCTGTGAGAGGAGGTCAGAAAAGGAGGACCAAGAAGAAGAAGAAGGCAGCGTGAAGGACTGCAAAGCGTGGACTTCTTGGGTCCTTTGAAGCAGATGTCCTGCAAACTCGCACTGCGGTAGTTGATGTTTGTTTTGGTGCATTTCTCACCGTTTTCCGACCATTTCATTTCACTTTCCGCCTCTCGCCTCACGTTTTCTACCTTCATCAGTTCTCGTCCGGATCCAACCTGTGTGTTTGCCTCCGTTCGTGGCTCGCCGCTGTTTGATTCGTCTTCATTTGACCTACGCAGTCTCCCCTCCACATGATAGCAGCTTCATACATTTATGTTCTGTATCTTCATATTCTCTCTTCTAGGGAGCGACCATAAAGAGAAGCGAACTCACAGGGGAGATTTTTGTCGCCCGGGTGATCCACGGAGGCCTGGCTGATCGAAGCGGTACAGTTTCAAATATCTCTCTTGCTTTGAGCTCGGTCGAGCCCTTTCCCCCAAAACTCCTCCAGGTGACATCATGTGATTTGTAAACTCCTCCCGCTGATGTGTTTAGAGTTTTTCATCTAGAATCAGAGGCATGTTTTTTTAAAAAGACGGAGGAGAGTTTGATGTCATTAATATGATTGTAATTTTAAAACAACTTAAAACAAAATGTGTCGTTGTATTACTAATATCTGTGTGTGTTTGTAGGTCTGCTGCATGCGGGGGACCGGATCTTGGAGGTAAACGGTTTTCCTGTGGACGGGATGGAGCCTGAGCAAGTTATTCAAGTTGTGGTACGGCCGTTTTTTGACCACCTGCAAATATCACATCTAATATGTTAGAATGAACATACGAGAATGAATCCGTGTTGTTCTCTACAATCAGCAGGCGAGGTCACAAGGCACCGTCATGTTCAAGGTGGTTCCCATCACAGAAAGACCCGTGCACAACCAGACCATGGTAAACCACCGCGTTCCTTCCTGCACACGTAAAGTCGTCGGCCCGTCACTTCATTATTAACTGTCTCTCTCAGCTGTACGTGAGAGCCATGGCCGACTACAGCCCTCAGCAGGACCCGACCATCCCCTGTGCCGACGCCGGCATGAGCTTCAGGAAAGGCGACGTCCTGGAGATCGTGGACCAGACGGACGCTCTCTGGTGGCAGGCCAAGAAACTGCCCTGCACCGAGGCCTGTGCCGGCCTGGTCCCCTCCACCAACCTGCTGAAACGGTCAGGACAGAGCAGTTATTACCCGGGGAAGGCGTTTGTTCGCAAACGCAGTCAACAAGAAAGACAGTGATTAGATGAACGTTCATTTTTACAGCCGTTTTTAATAATTCTGTACTGACTTTTGTGTGTGTGTGTGTGTGTGTGTGTGTGTCTGTGACAGGAAGCAGAGGGAGTTCTGGTGGTCTCAGCCTTATCAGCCACACATCTGCACGCAGACGTGTAAGTTCAGCCTGTGTCACTTGTATAAACGTGTAAACGCTCCCTGAACATCACGTTAAGTGTCCGCTGTGTTTCGCTGCACGCTTCCTGAAGTGAGCACCGTGGACGAAGGTGGGTTTCAAAGTCACACACACACACACCTTCACACACTTTCACACACTTTCACACACTCGCTCGCAGATGAACCTTTTTATTGTCGTGTTTCATCCACAGAGGACGATTTGATGGCCATCGATGAGACGTGCGTTGAAGCAGGTAAATCTCCACCTGTCATTTCCTGCTTTGTTTCCTGCTTCTCTTCTCTCTGCTTTGCTGATTTGTGAAAACATTAAATTCACCCTGTGATGCTTTTCATTTTTCTTTCCGGCAGATGAGGAGGCATTTGAATCTGGTAGGTAAGTCTGAATGAGTTTTTACGAATGTGCAGCATTTTTTTCCCTTTCCTCCTCCATCTGAAGCTATTGTCCTGATTTCTTCTCCAAATCTTTCTGCTGTTCTGACGGGGAAACATCAGAGGAGCTCACAGAAGGTGAGAAACGCTGAAGAACAAACTGAGGACAAAACGATTTAAAAAAAAAAATCAATGCTTCAACTTTAAAGTCAGTGCTATTTATTTATTAAGTGAAGTCAAATGGCTTTTGTGATTTTTTGTGATTTAGATGAATTATTCAGTCACTCATGTTAAATATCGTCTCATTTTAAACCCATTTTCTTCTCTGTTTGCATTTATTTATTTGACTTGGCCTCATCACAATCCAGAGGAGGATGATTTCAATAGCAATATTGAAGGATTCTACTTGGGTAAAAGCCTGAAATAGCGTTAAAAAGCTGCATCCCGCCTACATTCAAATCTGAACATTGAAAGTCAGAATAAAATGTGATTTTTAAATAATATTTCATCATTTTCTCTCCTTATTTTCCCAGCGGGTTTCAGGCGCAGCATGCGTCTGTGCAGGCGCCGCTCTCACAGCACCACCCAGCCTGGCTCCTGCCACACCCGATGCCCCAGCAGCTGCTACAGTGCCCTCAACTGCCCCTACGAGGAGGTGGTGCGCTACCTGCGCCTCCCCCACGACCCACACCGCCTCGTCGCACTCACAGGTGCAGAAAATCCTTTCCTCTCATGGTGGATTATTGTACACAACCTGGTTTTATAGCCTCCATTATGCAGACATACGTAAAACATGTAAAAACACACTATGTGACTGAAGATTTAGTCTTTCTCAGGTGCGTCTGGCGTTGGTGTGAATGAACTTCGAAGGAACCTCATTGGCATGAACCCCAGCATCTTCCAGGGAGCCACAGCTCGTACGTCCACATTGTTCTAATTACATTTGCAATGAACTAAATAGTCAGTTTAGTTTTAGAATGAAGGAAAAACACACATAATAATGATTTTTCATTCCTCCATATTTTGATCAAACCTGATGCTCAACCAGATACCACGAGAGCACCTAAAGCCTACGAGGAGCCTGGAAGAGAATATTTCTTCACCAGCCGAGAAATATTCGACAACATGGTTTATAACAACAGGTGCTGACAACAGTTTGTGTTACCCGTGACACCCACTAAAATATCACAACGCTTGCATCACATCTCATTTTACATTTACGTTCAGTCACCGTTTGTTAAAGAGGTTGTATTAACATCTTTTCACCCCAAAATTTAATGTTATGTAATGTATTCAAAATTTTCTTAATTAAGAAGGTTTTTTTAATTATTGAGTGTTTACACTGTTGTGTCCCGCAGGTTTCTGGAGTACGGAGAACACAAAGGAAACCTGTACGGGACCAGCTTCGAGTCCGTGATGGAGGTTTTAAACAGGGAAAGATCTGCATCATTGACATCGAGCCAAACGTACGTCCAGCACGGAGAGAGACTGACTGTGCACATTAAAGTCGAACATAAATCCAAATACCACCGAAACACACTCACGTTTATACAATGTTGCATGCAATATTTTTTTATTTAAATGCTGATATTTGTCTTTTGTTGCTCCGTTTAGGCCATTCAGGCAGTGAGGACCCATGAGCTGAGGGCCTACATTATTTATGTGAAGCCTCCACCTCTGGAGCGCCTCAGGGAGACCAGGCAAGACTCATACATCACCACCAACTACTGCGACAGCAGACTCTTCAAAGTAAGTTCCCAAGATTTATAATATCAAATGAGACTGAAGATGGAATCGGTTTTCACTTGGGATTTCTCCAACAGGATGAAGACTTTCAGGAGATGGAAGAATCAGCCCGAAAGATTGAGTCTCAGTACTGGCAGCTCTTCGATCATGTCATTGTTAACGACGAGCTGCAGGAGTCCTGCATCCAGCTGCTGATGGCGGTGAGGAGGGCCCAGGAAGAGCCGCAGTGGGTCCCTGCCGCCTGGATAAGACCCCTCACCAAGGCCTAGGAGCCCCCTTACATCGTGGCACCAAAGTCTGGAATCTCACCCAAAGGACTTTGTTAAAACAAGTTTCTTTTGTGTCTAACACTGTGTGTTTTAGGTGAGTGGGGCATGAAATAAATCGAAATAGTTTGATCTAGTAGTTTGCCGCGTGCTCGATCTTTTTTTTTTTGTCCCTTCAAAACCCAAAGGAGGAAATGGAAAATTAACTCAAGCCAACAGAAAGACGAAATGCTTGAGACTGCGTCAGTTTTAATTTCATTCTGTCGCCACCGTAGAAGTGTGACTAACATTTTTTAAACTATAGTAGTAACTCTAAAGCCAGAGGCACCTTCTTGGTAATAGCTTTTAATAGGAAGTGCAGGATGTTTAAATACATATAAAGGGGAAAATATTAGTTTACTTTTATTCCCTGCTTGCATTTTCAGCTGGAATAAAAGGTGGTTTATTTCCTGCCCTGCTCTCCGTCCTCCATCTCCGTACAATTGATGTTTACATATTAACAGCAATGTGGACATTTCTGTGTTATTAAAAAGTTTTGCTGTTTCTGTCATTTGTTTGCATATAATTGATCATTACACGCAAAAAAATATGATGAAGATAAACAAAACAGTGTGTGGACAAGTTCAATAAAAACAACACTGTGTCCTTATTTCAAGCTAAGCAATAACACTTTATTCTTTGTACATATTTGTGATCCTAATAAACTAGATTATTAATCTGATAGTGTTTTCTTTCTTTCATTCAGGTTGCCTTTTATTTTCCTTTTATTTTGAAGAGGTGTATCCTTGGTTTTATTTTGATAATACAGGAAGTCGTGCACGTGCTACGCGTAAACACTTCCGGGTAGCGACTTGCTGCTACGCAATGCGTAAACAAAGCAAAGCCGAACCTTACGTCTGCTTTTTAAATGCTTTAATTGTTATTTTGCACTGTTGATCAGTTTTAATCTAAATTATAATAACAAATAATAAAAGGCGAGATATTTGGAAATATGGATATTGAAGGCCCAAAGGTAACGGTAGCTAACTCTGATTCATTTCATAAATACAAACACTAGCCAGCAAGCTAACACTAATAATAGTTTTACCACACATATGAAATTTGTCTGATTAAATCTGATGAGCTAAATTATGTAAATGATGCATGTTTGTTTGTTTTTGTTTGTTTTTCATGACAGAAAATCCGACACAGGGAGCTTCCTCCGCTTCCACAGGTGAGTGAATCAAATCCAGGTGTTTTTTAATTTCCACAGCAAAAACCCTCGTTATATTCTCCGCAGACATTTATTTACTTATGCTAGTTTTAAATTGCTGCTTATTTTCGACAGTACTTGTTTGCAGATGCACCAATGTTTGCTTAAAATATAATGAACTTATAAATTATGACGTAATGTTCTAAAGTACATCGCCTGGAAACATGTGAAATCATCAATCGATGCACCTTAGCAAAAGCTTCTCCTAATTGTTGAATTAGATGATATAACATAATGTATATTATTCTGAAATGGGTAATTCTGCATAGTAAATACTTTAATTTTAAATTTTACTAAAATTCATTTCCCTTTGTGTAAGTACTAATGCATACAGGATTTTCCCGTGTAGTAGAGTTGAATTACACTGTAGTAATATTTTTATCTACGTAGGAGATCTGAGTATTTCCTCCACCAAAGATTAACATGATAATAATATTTAACAGCAAAATGAAATCATTGCACTGAAAATGTACTGTATTATAAATGTCTAAAAACCCTTAGTAACTCTAACTCTAAAATTGCTGGAATAAAGTTTTAAAAGTTGTTTAGGAGAGACAATTTTTTGTTGATGTGCCGCCTCCAGAGCGACTGTCACAAAGATTAAACCAGCATCCAAAGATGCACTTGTTTCACACAAAGACTCTGCCGCTGATCTTAGAGTCTGAGAAAGGTTTGACCTCCGCTCCGACTAATCCGCACAGATTTAGCCGTGGATTTAACAGACAGGATTCTATGTATAGCTGCACTTCACTCTTACTTGATTCTTGAGTGGCCAGAAAGACAATGGTAAGATTTTTATCTTGGCTGTCTTATTATCTAAAGATGTAAAGATTTTTTAAAATTTATTAATTTGTTCTCCTCATTCTGTGCATGAGTCTTATCAGGTTTTTTGTTAGTGCAGGTGTTTACTTTTCATTTCAAACGAGCCTCTTCTTTTGCATTTGAATTCGTTGTTGTTTTTGTCTCATTTAATAGGACAAAGTGTCTGATTTCTAGTCAGAGTAGGTCAACTCGTAGGATTTTGCGTGTGTGTTGTTAATAAAAGCTTTGGAAAACAGCACCGGTTTAAAAAGGCTTTAAAAACCTTGATTTCATTTTCCTAAAAACAAATCCAAAGAACTGCAAATTCCTACAATTGAACAATGATATTAAATATATGACATAAATGTCATGGATATGACAATAAAAGCTGTTTGTTTGTAACTGGCTGGAAAATGACCAGTACAGTTCCTTAGACTTCTGACTTTATGCAAAATCAATATACAGACTTTTTTTCATTTATGCATCTTTTGCTGCTTATCCAGGATCAGTTCATGTTTAATCAGTCATTATTACTGCTATGTGCTTCTGGGAAATATTAACAAAAAATGTAAATGGCATTTAAATAAATATTTTTGCACATGAAAAGAGTGTCAAATTGCCTTTTATATGTTCTGTAAAATATCTGAAAAGGCCTTTGATTTAACTTGGTGAACCCTGCAGGAGCCAAAGGAAAAAGCACAAAAATGTTTTTGTAATGTTTTTTTAAATAATCTGTTTTGGTGTGAAGTCACTAAAAGTATAAAATAAAAGTGATTTGTGTTTCTCTTTGTCTGTTAAGCAAAGGCAGCGAACTCTCCCCACTGTGCCCAGGTTGGTGAACGTGTTACTGCCATTTAACGTCTATATCTAAAGCACAAACTGCAAACAATTTAACTCATATTTTGTCTTCTGTTTCTCCTATGCGCACTGACACATGAAGTGAAAACGGAGCCGGTGAGTCGGGATGTAAAACAGTTATTTTATGCGCTTGTAAATGTCTTATATTTGCGGTGAAGCTTTTATCTTTAATTTCATTTTGTCCAGGAGATGCACCAGCACCAAAACAAAGGAAGAAAAGAGTGAAAAGGGAAACAAATGAAGTCGCTTTTATTGACGGTACATAACACACAAACATGTCCAATGTCCCGTTAATGCTTTCATGGACCTGAACTCACCCCTTTCATGCCGCAGCAGACAAGCTTCTACTTCTACAAGGAGTCATTTCTGTTTAAACACTTCAAAACGCTTCTCAATTTCTTCTGCTGTGTACTGTTCAGATCAGGGGATGGAGATGGGTGGTCTCAGTAACTGGAAGGCATCTGAGGTCGGGGAGCAGCTTCACCTGGAACCAGCGGACGCACCCGCGCAGAGGAGGAAGAAGAAGAAGAAAACTGCCACTATAGGTGAAGTCAGACAGCAGAGATTCTCATGTGAAAGCTGCTGCTCTGGTTTCAAAGTCAAATCTACATTTTTTTCTGATAACTGGTAACTAGTGTTAAACCTCAGTGGAACCAGCCCAGCAGTTCATCGTGACGTGTGAAGTTGTGTAAATTCATGGTTGTGTCTGTGCATCAGATCTTGAAGACGACCAGGTGGACCTGGCAAACGGGGATGCAGCAGATCACGCCCCAGTTGCCGAGGAAGTTTTCAAAAAGCCCAGAAGGAAAAAGTAAGAAACGCAAAGAAACAACAATGAAAAAGCAACAATTCTAGAGCTTTCAAACCATAAAACATCAGCCAGAGCTGCACCCAACAGTCGTTTAAGTTATTCTTTTGTTCACTGTTTATTCTCTCTGTTTTCTCCTTTTAGAAAGTCAAAAGTCGTTGACTCGCCACTTCCTGATGAGCCAGAGGTAGAAGAGGATGACATCATCACTGGCACCCCACCTCCGATCTCCCAGCATTCCCTGTTCTCTGCCCCGCCGGTTCAGAGCCAGCCCATCGGCAAAGTCTTTGTAGAGAGGAACAGTGAGTAGCTGAAGAAGAAGATGCGTTCCGCGCTGCTGAGTGGCGCTAACTGGTCGTTGTAACGTGTTTGTGTTTGTGCGCAGAGCGTTTTCAGGCAGCAGAACGCTCAGACTGGAAGAAGACCAGCGAGCAGGTGGACAACATAACCGACATCCATCACACGCAGCTGGTCTGGACCACCAGAGACATTTCTATCAGGGTCCACGAAGGGTTCAGGTGAAGAAAGTCTCTCTTTCTACAAAGCTTAGAATGCAAATGTGTCTCCACTCTGAATGTCGCTCTTCTCTCGGTGGCTCAGGGTGTTCGGCCTGTACTGCCACGGCTTCCTGGCCGGCTACGCCGTGTGGAACATGGTGGTGGTGTACATGTTAGCTGGGCAGCACCTCACTACGTTGACCAACCTGCTGCAGCAGTACCACAGGCTGGCTTACCCCTCCCAGTCTTTGCTCTACATGCAGCTGGCCATCAGCACCGTGGCCGCCTTCGACAGGTAGAGAATATGGCAGAGGACGCATCCAAACACGTAAGGGAACATCTCGACGTCACTTTTGTAACAACTCTCCTGTGTTCTCAGAGTGAATCTGGCCAAAGGTGCCATGGCTCTGCGGCAGTTCATCACACTGGACCCCGTGGCTCTCGCCTCGTTCTGTGAGTCCGCCCTGTTGTTAGTAAAGCCGTAACAACGTTTTTTTTCCTCGTTCTATTTGGGTGCAACTTAAACTTAGCTGCTCATTTTTCTCCCATTTGGATTCACCTGAAACCCCAGTGTATTTCTCGGCGTTGGTCCTCTGTTTGAGTCAGCAGATGACCAGTGATCGAATCAACCTTTACTCCTCCGTCAACACAACATTATGGTGAGTAAACAGAAGTTGTGTTGTGCTTCAGCGATATTTCAAGGCCTGGATATAAAACCTGAAATTTACCTTTTTCCTTTTTAGGTCACCAGGGTCAGAGCACCAGATTCTCCACCCGTGGGTGACAGTTAATCTGGTCGTGGCCCTGCTAGTGGGCCTGGCCTGGATCTTCATCTCCACCCAACCTCACAAAGACTATACTGAGGGTAAGGGGCGTCTTCCAGACTGCAGTAACATCAAATTTGGGGAACTTAAAAGCAGCAACAATAAGTGGATAACTGTTTGTTTATTTGTCCGCAGGTTATCTGAGAGCAATGGAGATTGAGCCTCCAAAGCCAGAGGACAAATTAGAAATTAACGCCTGAAAAAACATAACTACATAGTCTCTAACACTACAGCTTTGATGTTGTTTTGCACCTATTTTTTTACTAAATTCTAGCACCAAACAATGAATGTGTTGTACTGTGTATTATTTTTGTATTTTTAAATATGGATGTGCTTGTCTGTTTTTGAATACAGGATTTTATCCAACATATCTGCTGAAGTGTTTGTCTTTAACTCTGATAAGTAGTTTATCAATGGATTTGGAGTCCAAATGTGCCACAAGGTAATTGGTCAAACTGTCCACTGGAGACTCCATGATGAATTAAAGCGAAAGGCCAAGCAGAGGAGCCATTAATTGGAGCTTAGAAACCATATTTTATTTGAGGAACATTGTTAATGTGGAACTGAAGTGAGTTGAAGAATAAATTCATAAGTAGACTATTAAATGGTGAAACCAGTTGTCACTTAGTGTGTTAACTGATAATTTTATCCTTCAGTTTACTTATATGCAAAAACGGTTGAAATGTCAGTTGTAAACAATAAAAACATCAGTGGAACATGTCACACGTGAAATCAGCTGAAGCGTCTGGTGGAGGAATCGGCGTATCGATTAGTTGGCCCTGCCCGCCGCCCGGACTGTTAGTCGAGCACAGAGACGCCGTGCAGTCCATGTTGACGTGGTAACGGTGACTGTCATCAGCCCGGCTGCGGATCTGCCGACGTTCATGAGCACAGGGTAGCGGACACTGAGCCGTTCAACGCGAGCGATCATGCTGGACTTTGCCATCTTTGCCGTCACCTTCGTCATCATTTTGCTCGGGGCTGTTCTCTATCTGTACCCGGTAAGTCGGTGATAGTTTGAGGTTAGCTTAAAGTTAGCTGCTCAGCGCTAACTGTTGTGACGCCAGCCTCCATGCTCGTGAACGTCTACTTTGGCAAACTTTAAGAATGTTCTGAATCCGCATTGTGTCTCTGAAACTCCGGCTGTGATGAAATCGACCACTCGGGAATCTGGTTCAGATTAGCACAACTTTAAGATCTGGCAGTGAGCACGTCTCTGCCGAACAGCAGCAGCTGATGACGTAAATCTTTTCAGACAACGTGCTGCAAAGTTGACCTGCTGTGGGCCGATTACATCCCCAGCCTCAGATGGTTTATGAAATGACGTCACTCTTTTCACACACCTACTTTTCTGAGATTAATTGACATGCTTTCAATGTGTTTTCAGTCTTCCAGAAGGGCCTCTGGGATCCCGGGTCTGAACCCCACAGATGAGAAGTGAGTTGTCCAGTTCTGTGCTTCAATACACTGGACGGATTGGGCTGAAATGCCTTTTCACCAGCTAACAAGCCTCTCTGCATTTATGATTGGCACCCTGGGAGTCCAGTAATTACTTAACGAGACAGGAAGTCTAAAAATCCAACATTACGATTACAACCAAATGAATTCACTTGCTTTTGAAGTAACTGTCTTCATTCAGCACCGATCTCATGTGCATGTTGTCTTATTAACTAGCTAATACTCGGAGCAGCGTGTAACAAATGTCACGTCGTGTCTTTCTCAGGGACGGGAACCTGCAGGACATCGTGAACAAAGGCAGTCTGCATGAGTTCCTCGTCAGCCTGCACGAAGACTTTGGGTCTGTGGCGTCTTTCTGGTTCGGCAGACGACTGGTGGTCAGCCTGGGCTCTGTGAACCAGCTACGACAACACATCAACCCCAACCACACCAGTCAGTGGAGAAACACGAGAAAATATAAATGCTGCAATACATTCTTAAAGCTCCATACGATGCAAACTGAGACTCCTCTTTGGCTCTTTTTAGCGGACTCCTTTGAGACGATGCTGAAGTCGTTGCTGGGTTACCAGTCCGGGATTGGAGGTGGGGCCAACGAGACTGTGAGAAGGAAGAAGGTGTATGAGAGTGCCATCAACAACACCTTGAAAAACAACTTTCCTATTATGCTCGAGGTTTGTAGCTCTGATGAAAAGCCAAAACCATTGAACCCTAAACACTGTCCTATGCATCGTGAAGGCACTAAGCATCAACTAAGATGCTAACTGTGATTGTCTTTTGCTGCCCAGGTGGTGGAGGAGCTGGTGGGAAAATGGAAGTCTTTCCCAGACGCTCAACACATCCCACTGTGCGCCCACCTGCTGGGATTGTCCATGAAGACCGTCACCCAGCTGGCTCTGGGTGAGTGCTTCAGAGGCGACACCGAGGTCATTTCCTTTCGCAAGAACCACGAAGTGGTGAGACATGAAACACCTCAAACATCACGTGTCTATAAAAAGAGAGCCGTAGTGACAATGGAGCAAGAATTTTTCTAGTGGATTAACGTAGGCTGGACTCTAGTCTAATGCATATTTGTGTGCATATGTCATATAAGAAGCATGTTATTACTTGTAGTCCACTTGTACAATATTTCCTACTTAACATACCCAGCGTGGGTTGTATTGGTGTTTTTCTCTGGGGTGTAAATGGGCCTAATGAGCACGGAATCTGTTGAAATTGGCTGATTTTGTTTGTCTGTTTTCTTTTGATTAGTTTTTTTTTTTTTTTTTTTTTTTGCCACTAGATTTGGTCAGAAATCGGGAAGGGCTACTTGGACGGCTCCTTAGAGAAGAGCTCTATCAGAAAAGGACGTTATGAGAAGGGTGAGTCAGCTTTGCATTATTACTTTACTCAGCAGTTTAAACTTCTACGGGAAGTCACAGAGGACGTGTGGAGAAGCACTGAGAGCGTCCTCACTTTTCACTTTTGTGTTGATATGTGGTAGCAGTGTCGGGCATCTTCTGCTGATCATCTGTGGAGACGCAGGAGGAAACAATTTGCTGAGGCTCCGATTTTAACTGTGTGTCTACAAAGACCGGACATGTCCACTCAGTGTCGTCACCACTTTTTCAGTTATTGATTTATCTCCCACGGAACCTTGTCAGTGGGTCTCATTTTGGATTCTAGAAAGCACGATGGAGCCTTAAGATGCATCTTTTACTCTTAAGTCTGCTGTGAACGGCAGGCTGCTTTGTGTTCAAAAAACTGAAATCCGCTGTCAGTGACTTGTTATTTTTCTTCCTGTTCAGCTCTGTCGGAGATGGAGTCCATGCTGTTGTCTGTGGCAAAGAAGAGAAAAGTCCAGGGGAAGCAGACGGTGTTTGTGGACACTCTGCTTCAGTCCAGCCTCACAGAGCGACAGGTGAATACTGAAGATCCCTCACTATAAAAACCCCCCAAAAAACAGAAAGAGCTTCATGATTCCCAGAAAAGATAGAAAATGCCGGTATTATTATTATTATTATATTTTTTCAGATCATGGAGGACTGTATGGTTTTTACTTTGGCCGGATGTGTTATCGCTGCCAACTGTAAGTTAAAGCCACTGTCTTTTCATTGGCTCTTGAAGCCTTTAAGTAGTATAAGTCTTTAAACTGATACCTCATTAGTTCAGTTAAATTTTTAAACTACTTGTAAATTATCCTCCTATTCCAAGAGTGATGTTTTTTTTATTAATCTGAAAAAAACTGGGGAAAAAAATGAATAAAATAAAGAAAAAATATGACGCTATCAAACCTTGCAGCGTGTCCTGTGTCATTGTGTGCTAATCTCTTAACCTAAATGTAAAACTCTGGGACTTGGCAGTGTGCACCTGGGCTCTTCACTTCCTGTCCACCTCAGAGGAAGTCCAGGACAAGTTGTACCAGGAACTCCAGGATGTTTTAGGCTCTGATCCAGTTTCCCTTGACAAGATCCCTCAGCTCAGGTAGGATCTTTGGTCCTGGCTTTAGCCTGAACCAACAAATGTAAAAACCCTAAAATCAGACCAACACGTTGTGGAAAAGCAGTATTCAAACTTATAAATACTGATAAATACTGGTTTTGGCCAACAAACAGTCCAAAAGACTTTCCAGCGTTTAAATGTTAAAAGCTCTTCACCACAGGCTGTTATTCCACATTTAGGCACTTGCAGACGCGCTTGGTTCATTCAATAACCTTGATCATCTCACGTTTCTGTCCTTGGACAGATACTGCCAGCAGGTCCTCAACGAGACGGTGAGGACTGCCAAGCTGACCCCCGTCGCGGCTCGGCTTCAGGAAGTGGAGGGCAAAGTCGATCAGCATGTCATCCCCAAAGAGGTATCTGGTTCCCTGCTGTCTGTCGTTTAGTTTTTGTCTATGCAGCTTGTCACCAAATGAGCACAGCCAGAGTCAGTTTAGCTTTTGTTGTTTCTTGTAGAAAAACCTTGAGAGGAAAAACTGCATTCGAAGTGTCCCTTGATTTTTTTTTTTTTTTGTCAACGGATTCTTTTAATTTTGACAAAACAAAATAGTTGTGCAGTTTGATGGGGGTTGGAGCTGGAACAAAATCACACTTTGTAAAAAAGAGCACGTGTCGTTGTCCCATTTTATTTCAGACTTTGGTGATCTACGCCTTAGGAGTGGTCCTGCAGGATTCAGACACCTGGAGCACCCCGTACAGGTTCAGTACATTGGACGTTTATTTTTGACACAACTGTATGAAAGCTACTAGCCAGAAGCATCTGGACCCACTGGTGGCCAGTTTCAAATATCCATGACTTTGTCCAGCTTTTTTTATTGCCGTGTTCACTCTCTCAGGTTCGACCCAGATCGATTTGAGGAGGAATCGGCCAGAAAGAGTTTCTGCCTGCTCGGATTCTCAGGGAGTCAAACGTGTCCAGAGCTCAGGTGAAAATTTAAAAAAGTATAATACAAACACATTCGATGCAGTTTTGGACCTTTAAAAATAGACCAACTTGGTTGATTTCCTTGACGCTTTGTGGGACAAGTTGTATAAAATGAAGACGACTGAGCGTGTTTGGATTTCCTTCCAGCTTCGCCTACACTGTAGCCACCGTCCTGCTCAGCACGCTGGTGCAGCAGCTGAAGCTTCACCAGCTGAAGGGACAAGTGATGGAGGTCAGATCTGAGCTGGTGGCCACGCCCAAGGATGAGACCTGGGTCACCGTCAGCAAGAGAAGCTAGAGGTGGTGCTTGGGAAGAGGAGCTGGAGATACACGTAACGCCTTGATTAGAGAAATTACTGCTATGTTTGAATGTTGATGATCCAATCTGCTAGAGAATCTTTTTTCTAAACTCATGAGTCATGTTAGCGGCTATCTTTGCAAACGTTATGGAAATTGACATTTTTTGAGAGGGACTGTGTGTGTTTGTGTGTTTGCATACACCAGCATATTCCCGCAGTTGTCTTTCTGCTGACACCATGAGCAGATTCTTGTGTGAAGACTGGCCGTGTTTAAAGAAGATCTGTGGTTTAATACTCTCCGATGTAAAGAAGAACTTATGCTGCCAAAAATTATAATAAAATTCAAAGACCCAGTTGTTCTACTGGTGTCTGAACTTTTTTGACAAGATGCTTGTTTATCTGTCAAAACAGGCCACGTGTGATTTAGACACTTTTATTCCTGTTTTTTAAAGACCTTAATAAAATATGTATGAACACTCTTTTGTGCATGTATCATTGCTTATCCAGTAACTTCACCTAAGATTATTACTTTTTATTTATGTCAAGAGTAGAGTGAGAATAGCAGTGTTAGGCTACAAATAGAAATATGGAAATGAAAATACTAAAATGAAATCCCACCTGCAGCTGATCACTGCCACCATTAGTTTGCCAACTAATGTTACATGTTTGGTAGACGCGTGCGACTTATACAACAGAAGATTAACAACTTCTTATAAAAAATTGCAGAGAGTAATTATCTGCTGATTGATTCAGCAGTTGAGTTGTTTTGTTTTCTTAAATGTGAATATTTTCCAGAGGTTTATTTTCCCATTAACAGTGTAAACAAACAGTGTCAAATTAGGCCACAGTAATACATTGTTTTTCAGACAATCTATACTATAATTAAAGAAAAGCCCCTCGCAACTATTTTATTTGGTTCAACAGCTTCCATATTTACGTGCAGTGTTTCATTTATGGTAATTGTAAAGCGTTTGCAAACAATACAAAAATCATAAAACGGCAGTTAAATCCAAGTAATTGGTGAACTGTTGGATTATCCACCAACGACTATTGTTGATGAACTTGTTCTGTTATCGTAATAAAAAGTTATGTCACGCTGAAGACCAGGACATCGTTCGAACCGTTTTGCTCTGATATTGTATAAAGTAGGCATATCGCCAGTAATTAGATTTGAGTACTCGCTGATACCGAGTACTGATGCAAGTACTAAACTGTTTTGCTGCTAGTATGAGTCGTAGACAGTAAAATCCTCTTTAGTCGAATGCAGTTAAACTAATCATGGCGTCCTTCCGCCCATGACAAATATGGCGGCGAGTAAATTTAGCTGGAAAGAACAAAAAGAGAAATCTAATGATGAACGAAGCCCAGATTCGGGCTGAGATGCTGGACAGAGAAGCGGAGACGAAACAGACTTTAGAGTTTAAACAGAAATATGAAGGTAAATCACTGCAAAACATGGCGAACTTCAGGTAACGGGCCAACGTCAGTTTCTTTATGTCACCTTCATTTAGCCGGCGTCGGTTGCAAGTATTAAATGTTTTTAAAAATATTCTTGAGAAACTTGGGTATGACTGTTAGTAACCAAGACTTTAACAAAGCAGAGCTTCACTATTTGTCGTCATCATTTACCTTAAAACCATCTTAGAATGGATTGTTCAACTGCTGTGGGAGGGTGCTGACACTTTTGACCGCATACCTCCTGAAATGTCCTAAAATCTAAATAAACACAATGAACCGATTACTGAGATAAAAAGTCCAGTTTAGACATTTTTAAGTGTAAGTATAAATGACACCAGAACTCGTTTATAATCCTTCAGTTTGATCATGTGTCTTTTATCCACAAACTAAACTATTAAACTGTGAATAAGTAAATAAAAACTATAAAAAAATTTTTTTTAATTTATTGTTAAAGGTGCCAATTCTGTGGTTTAAACCATTTTACCATGTTTTAAATTCCTACTTTGAAACAGGGAATTTGTTTCATACACTGTTGGGAATGAACTGTACAACTGTGAAATAATGTCTTTGGAGAAAAATACAAAAGCTTATGAAGTTATGTGTTTATTTGACAGACCAGTTGAAATCTGTGCGCTCCTACTGTGACACACAACCAGACCGCTGCTTCTCACAATTCAACGCTTGTCATTGTCACCGACACTAATGCTACAGAGTCTGTCAGCACTGCAACCATGCTGTCTGGTTGTCATGACAACAGCATCTAGCTTAGATTTGCAGTGAGGGTTCTATCTGGTCCAGGCTCGGGGGCTGGGCTAAGCTCATTTGGCTCCGCCCCTGCAATGACTTCTGACATGTCAAAGCCATTTTACACTTGGCTTTGATGTCGGCTGACTAACGTTATGAAGTGACCACACTTGATACACTCCATGTAATTTTAAGCCAAACTTCTCAACAAGTTCTCTGTGAAGAAAGAAACTGATCCAGTACAATGGATTCACAAGACAAAAGTCAGGACGTCCAACCAAAGATGATTTTTATTTGGAGTGAGAGAGAAGGTGCAAAAGAGGCTAAATCCGTGGACAGCAGCACAACACCTGTTAAGCCCACAGATGGATGCAGCAGGGATTCGACACCCGAAAACAGCCACCAATTGGCTGGGGTGGACAAAGAAGCAGTTAATGACCTTCAAAGAAACAAAAAGATGTGGAAGATGCTCATAACCTGTGAAAGACGCAAAAAGGAAAAGCTCAAACTATATCAGCACAACCTCGATGATTGTGAAATTTTCATAAGCTTGTTGAACAAGGAGTTGGGTGACAACGGTGTGGGTTTTCTGTCTCTGCACAGTCACGGGATGGCACAGAGTGAAAACGGGCCCAGTTGTTCCAAAAATTGCATCGAAAAGAGACAGTCGAGTCCAGCAAAGACCAAGAAACAGTTAGTGACCTCCCGTCAGAGCTAAAGTTGCTGGAGAAGCAGTTAGGACATGAAAGACATGAGACGGAAATGCTTAAACAACTAATTGAAAACCTCGTGGATAGAATTGGTGAACTGCTGAACAGGATGAGGCAGCGACAAAGCTCCTGTAAGTGTGACCCTGACTCCGGACCCGTCCCCCACACCGAAGAATGTGACACCGACTTTACGTGTGAAGACTGGGAGATGCTGGAAGCTCTGAGAGAAGTTTGTGCTTTCATCACGGACCACGTGGCAGAGATTGAAAAGGAAGCAGAAGTGGAGGTAGCTGCTGTCACAAAGAGGGTCAGACGAGAGAGCGGAGAGAGAGAGGACGGGGTTCTGCAGGCCAGACCTTGTGATGCTGGTACAGAAGTTGTTACGTATGACGGGGAGACAGATGTGAACAGGCCAGAAATCGCTGTTGCCAAACAGAGGCCTGAAAGTCTGTCAGACAGTCTGTCCATCTTAGAATCGTTTATCCAGCTCTATCTGTTTTTGCATATGCTGTGGCTGCTGTGGGTGTCCTTGTTTTTTTGACTGCACGCCGTCTGATAAGTCCTGCCCGTTGGACCGCGTCCACGATGAGCTGGAGTCCAGCTGCAACATCACTGTAAATTCTGATTAGTTGAGCTTACTTGAAAAAAGCAAAAGTAAAGTGCAACAGGAATTCAGTTTCTACTTACAAGAGCCTGTTAGAGAAGTGCAGATACAATTTAGTCTACGCAATTAAAACAACAGTGTTGACTACTTAAAAATGTACTTATGGTGCACTGATCACTCAGTAAGAAATGCTGAGTATTGAATTATTATTTCAAACAAAGTCCTTTCAGGTTGAGTGTGCTGTCTTTCAAATAACACTCTTATTTAAGTTGAGCCAACTAACGTGACATTTCCCACAACTTTGAATGTTCAAGTTGTCATCAGTTGGATTTACTTGTTAAAACCATGCAAACCAAGTGACTTTAGCATTTTAAATTCCATAATACTAATCCCCTTGTCTTCAGTTGTGGTTCGTTAACCACGCCCCTCCCCCCAAAATTAATGAATATGCTTTAGTATTGTAATACTACACTCTACCGCGATCTAATGCTAATATTTACTACACTGCTAAGGTAGATGGACCCCCACCCATCCAGTTGTTCCATCTAAAATACTTCTTTTGTCAGTTAGGGGTAATTATCTAGTGCTCAGGTCAATCCCACCGTTGCACTGTACAAACAGTAAATACATTTACATGCATCCCCTCTTCCTCCTTAGCAAATGTCAGAAGAGGATTATCAAAGAGCAAAAAAGGTCAATAGTCAGTGGCACACGGTTTATGGATTGCACCAGGATGCTTTGACCCTATTATTATAAACCTTTATGACCCTGTTAGTACCTGCCTAAACTCCTTCCCAGCAGACTAAGCACCTTTGTGTGAATTACTGCCTCCCACTGGTTGAATAGGGTAATTGCCTCATTTGTTGATACTGAACTTGATTGTTTTAAGTGGGCATCACTCAAAAACCATGAGTTTTCTTTCACTCTGCAATTACACCTAACTTGATAAAAAATAGTATGATGTGCATTTGTTGCAAACGGTAAAAAATCTAAGTTAGGATTTTACAGTAATGAAAATTAAGTTGTAAGAGTGTGAATGGGTGTGTGTGTGTGTGTGTGTGTGTGTGTGTGTGTGTGTGTGTGTGTGTGTGTTGGACCAGGATCAGCAACCTCTACACAAGCTACAAAAAAGTACAAACCTCTGTATGCAGGTGTGCACCCCAAACTTTAGGGTGCAATGAAGCAGTTTGCGTGGGGTGGGTTTACCCCAAGTGCTCTGGTTTCCTCCCACAATTTATGGCATCAGTTTAAATATTGATTGAAAAAATTAAAAAATAACTATTAAAAGCTACTGAAGCACATTGTCATCATATGTTGTAGTTTAATATAAACTTCAGTGTTATTTAGGAGACACCTAATGTGAATGTTCCACAGGTTTCCTGTAGCAGTGTTACAGCGCTGTGTGGTTGCATAGCTGTTTCTATACCAGCGGATTTCATTTGGAAACTGAATTGTTTTATCTGAAATAGAAACAGAGGATGTTGCCTCTGCACATTTAACGTCCGCAGTCAAGATGTTTCTCCTGCACGAGGTTCGGGCTGCTGGCACTGCAACACATTCTCGGTGAATTTCTACAACATTTGGCTTCGCCCCCACCACAGCTTTGGCCATTTGTTATGATGTCAGAGTTATCAAAGCCATTTTACATTTGGCTTTGATGCCAGCACGCTTGAAATCATAGGGTTATGAAGTGACTTTAGTCTGGCAACACAGTTCCCTTTAGCTCATCACAGTTACACTATGCGTGTAATTTATAGGTTTTTTACAAACTCCCAGGGATAAAAACACACTGATGCAGTACAATGAACCTTCAACCGAAAAAAGATTTTGTTGAGAGGGACACAGAAGTTGCAAAAAAAATCTGTGAAAGATGCAAAAAGGAAAAACTTTAAAAAACTTAAAAAACACAGTGGATGATTGTGAAATTTTCATAAGCTCGTTGAATGATAGGTTGGGTGACAACAGCGTAGGTTTTCTGTCTCTGCACAGTCCTGCGTTGACGGTGAAAACGGGCCCAGTTCTTCCAAAAAAATGCAGCAAAATGAGGAAATCGATTCCAGTGAAGTCCCAGGAAACACTTAATGACTCTCAATCAGAGCTAAGGTTGCTGGAGAAGCAGTTAGGACATGAAAGACATGAGACAGAAATGCTTAGACAGCTAATTCAAAACCTTGTAGATAGAACCGATGATCTGCTGACCAAGGTGGAGCAGCGACAAAGCTCCTGTAAATGTGACCCTGACGCTAGACCCGTCCCTCACACTGATGAATGTAACACCGACTTTACGTGTGAATGCTGGGAGATGTTGGACGTGCTGGAAGACGTTTGTATGTTCAAGATGCTATGGAGAGATTGAAATTAGGGAAGTGGAGTAGATGCTTGGAAAATTACAGAACAATTGGACCGTTCACGCCTTTCTTCTGCAAGTAGTTTAGAAAAGAACCTGTTATCAGCCCCAATCAAAGATACAGAAGAGCAGCGCTCCACCTTAGAACCAGCCTCTGTTGGTCAGGCCAAAAACCTGTGCTCCTCCAAGTCCATCAGATGCTAAAGTGGTAAATGTTGTGCGCGTTGGTGTAGCTGCTGTGGCTGGTGTGGGTGTCCTGGCTTCAGTGCTGCTTTACCTCCGTTAGGTCTTACCCGGTAGACGGTGTCCACCACCAGATATCCAGGTGCAACATGCGGATCAGTGTGCAACAGTGTGAACGGTTGTCCAACCTTTCACACTGATTTACTGGGTTCCGCCTGAGAGAAGAAGCCATCATCTGTTTAAGTTCTAATTTCACTGCATTTCTTCCATGCCATATTAAACTCAAAATTCAAACTGCTGGAGTGCAGCCCAGCTCCATAGTCATCAGGAGGGTGACAGAACAGGATGAAGACTCCTGTCACTGCATCAAACCCTATATAGTGAGACCCATTTCCTATGTGTGATGTAGAGGCAGGCGTACTCGTGACCAGCATTCCAACAAGTCTCCACTCCATAGGTCGTTCTGTAATAAAACACTGAAGATTTATGGAATTCTAGGTTCCACAGTGGAGCTGATAACAAAATAATTCCAAAGAACACCCAAGAAGCCTTGAACGTTCTCCACGGCCAAACGCAGACTTTCCACTATCGGCTTTTTCCTCACGTCCCAAACAGTCGTTTCCATAACAACTGGTCAGACAAACTTCAAAGGCTAAGTTATGTTGCGTCATTGATGATGTCATCGATATTCTTATACACAGGCTTATTAATTTACCTAACCTTTCAAAACACAGTGTGACTGTAGGAAAAACATAAGTAGAACAAATGTTTTCTCGTTGGCTCATACATTGACACAAATTTCCAATGTTGAATCCGCAGTTTTAAATTAGCCCACAGTCAGCAATTTATACACAACATAATCACACACCTTTCTGATTTATTGTTAGTATAATTGTTGCAACCTTACATTGAATTTCCCTGAGGTTTTTTTATATAGTCTAATAAACATGACAACAAATTATTTTAAAAACACATGATTTCCTTCCACAAACTAAACCTTGCCACAGTCCATCGAGACAAGGTCGGGGATGGAGAACATGTCATATTGCATAATTATATGAAATATGTGGACCCCTGATTCAGCCTTTCCTGCTGCAAGAGATATTAATAAAACATGAATAAAAGGGATCATCCTCAAAGTGGGATCTTTATTACAAGTATTTAATTCACTAAGCTGGCATACACTAACAAGTAATATGACTGAAATAAACCTGTTACATTATTATGTTGCAAACCACGTCGCCACAAACGCGTTTTCCTGCGGGAAATCCGTGTCGGAGCGGCGCTGGTGTGGGAGGGGGGGGCGGGGTGTCCCCCTGCAGTGCCGCACACGGCCGCGGCGGCGCCCGCGAGCCCACACACGCCGCTCCGCTAAAGATGTGAAAATGGCGGAGCTACAAATGCTTCTGGAAGAGGAGATTCCAGCTGGACGAGGCGCCCTGCTGGACAGTTTCACCAACTTGGAGAGAGTCGCCGAATATTGCGAGAGCAACTATGTTCAGGTAGGCCGCCGCGGGCGCGGACGGTAACGGCGGCGGGGTCGGCTCGTTGGCGACACTCCGCTGGGGGCTAGGCTAGCTCCTGCTAATGTGATGCAGCCGCGGTGGCTAGTCTCGGCTAACGCCAAACAAGCCGTTGTCGGGGTGAAGCAGATAAAGACGGTGTCGTCGTGTTTCTCTGTCGGCGTGGACACACGCTAGTGCTGCTTTGTGGTTTGAATTCCCATCGACATGAGTGTGTGTGTGTTTGACTTGTCACATTCCCAGTGCTCTAGCGCGTTAGCCACTTAGCTCGCTAGCCATCGGCTCGGCATCACCCACGGTCCGAGTGAGCAAACGGGGACCGTGAAAATCAATGTCCCTGCCCCCGGTCAGCGCCGCCACGGCAGCCGGCTGACGGTGCGCCGTCCGGAGGATGAGTGTCCGGTGAGCTTCGGTCGACGGACGATGAACCGCCGTGACAGTGTTATCAGCCACGTCTGATCGATCATGTCCGACTGATGCACTGCGACTTCCGAAGCCCACGTTAATCACACGCTCCAACCGATGACGTACTTCAGCCAAGTAAAAAGTCTTTCACTTGGTTCCGTTCACGTCCGGAGCCTCATGTTCAAAACCACGGGCGGATGTTGTTTGTGTGTGAGCGACATCTAAAAAAAAATGGCTGTTGATTTGCACATTGTTGCGCTTGTGTGTGTGTGTGTGTGTGTGTGGTTTGCAATCAGCCCCATTCAGAATCTTTGTGTGATCATCTGCAGGTGTGAGCTCTCTTTTTTTCTCCTTTATTATTCGGTAACCAGAGTGTTTCCTGTGATCCCAAACATGTGATCTGCTTTGATGGGTGAGAAAATTGTGTTTTGGTGGGACGATGGTTTTGACAAGGTGTGATACTGGAATGTGTCGTCCTCGCTGAACACGACTGATCAGGTCTGGCAGGTCCTCCTGTGAAGGAGGAGGTGGTTGTGGCCCTGGGATGTTGGCAGCTTGCTGTCTGGCACTCTCCCCTGTGTTTTTTTATTTTTTTCGTTTTCCCAGCTGCTGTCGAATGAATACTACCACTTATAGATTCTTTAGTATTTGTTGAGAAGTTGGATATTTCCAGCCAGGTTTCTTGTGGGGATAGCCAGAGAGGAGTAAATACTTCTGGTTCCTCTAACATTGCCTCTAATATTAAAGCTCCAGTGCTAAGGATTATGTATTCCTTTTGTCTTTTTTAGTTTTAAATTACATGCTGTGGGTCCTTTTTAATCAAAATTCCACCCTTAATGATGCGTTGTTTGTTCAGGTGCGTTCCACCTGATGAGTGAGGCTGGCTTCCTTCATTCAGATGTGGGTAGAGTAATCACAATTGCAGAGGTTGTCTGATTCATCGTCTTTGACTGAAGCTATATCCTTGTTCGCCGTAAACAGAGGTGGGAGTAGAAATGGGCCTGTCGGTTTGCTGTGATGGATTTCTCCGTGAAATTATTCAGGAAGCATTTTCTCCTAGTAAACAGGACTAAAAGAAATGTGATGCAACATCCTATCACCCAAGTTTGACTGGAGACTAATTGAGCTGCACTGGGTTTGTATCTTGGCCATATTTAGAGGATTGGACAGCGCTCGGGTGTGACCAACAAGTCCAGTTTCTTCGCTAATGTAAACCCAGACCCTATTAATCACTGTCATCATATTAGCCTACATAAATATGATTTTAGACGGAGTTTAAACAGAGTTTCATACAATTAAAATCTAGGAGCAAGACATGCATAGAGTTTGGTTGGGAAAGTATAATCAGTGTGTCCCAAAAAAGGAGCGAATTCTCCTTTTCTGTTCAGGTACAACCCTAAGGCTAATATTATATTGTGGAGCTAGTAGTTATGGGTCCATTTCTGCAGCCTCTCCAGCCACCAGTGTATTAGTAGCACAGAAATGTCTCCTCAACCCTCCAGGTAACAGCTGCTCTTCATTTTTGCCACATAACCTGTTTGTCCTCATACCCCAGCAGTGCTGCGCTCTCCACACTGCTCTGTACCGATGCGGTTTGTTTGCAGGCATGAGTTATTGGATTGGATTGCACTTTACAATTCCACAGACATTCATCTTGGCATCACAGGCACGCACTTCACATAAAAGGGAATAGGCATGTTGCCACTGAAGATGCGACGGGTTTCAACTAGTGGGGGAAACCCGGCTTGTAGCTATATGGTCCTTCCTCATCGTTTATATAATTTCATCCAAAAATGTTGGATAAATGACTTGTACAATATTGAACAGGTTTTATCTTAATACAAAGAAAAAGAAGCACTGCGTCACTTTAGTTTATCTGACGCTGTTAGCGGCACAGCTGTAGTATGAAATTGAAACAGGCAAATAAAATCAATCCGTCAATAACGAATCATGGTCGGACGGCTGCTGTGACCTCAGAGCATGTTTATTGTCCGTCTGGCAATCGATCTGCTGCTGTGCACAGAGTGAAATGTATGCTGGCGTTCAGATAGATAATGGTTTTGTTTTAGGGCAGCAACAAGCCGCAGGTTGTTTTTCACACATGTTTTCGTATCTTGATTGAGATTTAAAAAAACGCCTGGTGCATGTTGTTTTTGCAGCAGCTTTTTTTTGTTCGAGCACAGGTCCAATATTATATTGTTCCAAAATAATAAATTAATTAAAATGTAAAAGAACGAAAATGCAGCATTTTAGAAGCTGGAATCGTAAAGTCTTTGGTCTGCTTGAAAAATTAGGATTAAGGTCCCTGCTAACTATGCTGCGAACTAAAAGATTCAGCTGTAGTTGTAGTGTAGTCATGACTTTGACAACAATGTGACGATCAGAAAAGTCGCATTCAGTGTGTGTTAGAATCCGACAGCGAGGCCCTGCATGCAGAGTCGGTGAGAAACAGTTTCCCAGCAGAAACATTAGCAGAACCATCTGCCCTTTGATGTTCCTGTGGACGTGCCCACGCTGTGCCCACAGCCCATCCAGCCGCCTCACAAGTCTCCTACACTGGCTGCAGCTGCATTACCTGCTACTCACCTTCCTGACATTTATGGGTTTTTAACACTTGGCAGCTGTTCCCCGTCCATCCTGCTCCCAAGTTAAGTTTCACCAGGGTACCGAGTTAATTACAGTCAGCTGGAGCATCCTTTTGTGTTAGTTATACATATTGTGCACTTATAGCATCTGATTTGTTAGTCACGTAGCAAGTGCAAGACTGAGTTTAACTTCTCTGTTATTCTATTCAACACTTGAGAACAAATCAGCCTTTGCGTTTTCTTCCTCCTAGAATGAGAAAAAACAGTGTTTCAGCTACTTGAGTGTGAGGATTGGCTCCTTATAGCAACCTAATAAATGTTTAGCTAAAAAAAGTGTCTAAAAACAATGATTTATTAATGCTTGAAATATTGAAAGTTTTTTCAAATGTTAAAAACTGTGTTTATCGTTGAATATCATTGTTGTTACGTCCTATATGTTTTAAGAAGAAACTCCTGGGGTTGGGGGATGCAAAATATAATGAAGTATGCCCACACACAAAGTAACTTATAAGAGAATCTTTATTCCTAAAAGGAAAGAAAAAGAAACAACTTATTCTTACGAAAATACAACCTCCAAACGCGAATGAATATGAAAGCAAAGAAAAATGGAGACCCCGGCCTAAAGAAACATGAAAGGAGAAGACGCAGGGACCGTCGCTCCCGGCATCTCCCCGTAAACCCACCTACAACAGAAACATTAGCGCTTAACAAACAAAATAAAGACGAATAACTAAACCACCGGTAATCTCCAACCCAAACTAAACCAACAAAAGCCAAGCACCTAACGTGCACAGAGTAAAACATCCACATGGGAGACGAGAGAAAATAGAGGGACGGAGAAAAACCTCCTCACCAGGGAAAATACTGCTGCCTCGTGCATGTGTGTTCGCCCTTCCTGCCTTCTACACTTCTTACCTTCCTTTATCCCCTCCTCTTCTCTACACCTCAGCACTGATTGATTTCAGGTGTGCAACAGGCCGAGGGAGGAAGTCAAACAGTAGTGACATGTGTTATAGCTTAATTTTTCACCTGACTTGTAATCAGAATACAATAAAATGTTGGGCATGTAGATGCTGAGATTTGTTATATCTAAACATGTTTTTAAAGCTTAAAATTTATCCTAAGCAAACTCGACAGACATATATTTGATATGATATTTGAAGTTTCTGTTGTCAATTATATCACATGTCATTACACACAAAGCTGTAAGATAATTTATACTTTTGATCATCAATAGATTTTCTAAAATTTTATCCTTTTTGTCATTAACAAGGAATAGCTTTCTTTTAAAGTCGTTGTGTTTCGTAGTCTACGCTGAGCAGATGATCAGACAACACAACTTTAATTCTACAATGTGTGTTTTTTTTCTTCAGTCTCCAGACAAGCAGAGGGCGCTGGAGGAGACCAAGAACTACACTACCCAGTCTCTGGCCAGCGTAGCCTACCTGATCAACACGCTGGCCAACAATGTCCTGCAGATGCTGGACATCCAGGCCTCACAGCTCCGCCGCATGGAGTCCTCAATCAACCACATCTCCCAGGTGCAGTAATAATCACCCCAAATCAGCCGATTTCAGTGAGGTTCAAAGTAAATAAAAAACTAAATGAAAGAATATGTCTTGTCCTGTGCTGCTCCTCTGCAGACGGTGGACATCCACAAAGAGAAGGTAGCCCGGCGGGAGATTGGCATCCTCACCACCAATAAGAACACATCCCGCACACACAAGATCATCGCCCCAGCCAACCCAGAGAGGCCTGTGCGCTACATCCGCAAGCCCATTGACTACAGCCTGCTGGACGACATGGGCCACGGAGTCAAGGTGGGTATTTTGTTCCTTTGCCTGCTTAATTTAAGCTACTAGACTTAATTGTGTAGGAGAATCAATAATGCCATTCCCAACGGTCCTAATTAGGCTCATAGTGAAACGTGTGTGTGTGTGTTTAAGGGAGAAATTCTAGCAGCATATTTAAGGGTGGAAAATTATGGAAACAAATTTCAGACCTGTGAAAATTGTTTGTGTAAGGGCACGTGGGTAAGAAAATTACAGCACAGCACGTTGTACCACACAGAATTTTGAGTTTTAGGACTGTTGAAATAAATAACAAGGTTACGACAAGTACTCTGGCTCCTTTCTAACGCTGTAAACTAACTGATTACTTTTAATGACAGTGTCTTTGTAGTGCAGCGTTCCCCAACACTGGGCGGAGATGGTACTATCCTAATTATATGTATGTGCATGTACAGTGCACCCTATAGATAGTAAATACATGTTAAATCAACAAAATATTATTTTAGAGAGATGAACATTCTTAAAGAAATGTTAGCGCTAAAGATACTCACAGCCCATTGACTTTGGCTCATCTTATCTTCCAACAGCTCTTTAAACCAAACCTCGTTAAAACTGCTCGCTGAAACGTTTATCTCACGCCAAGGCGGCAAAACAGACGAGCCTAATCGCTCAGGTCTGTGACAGCTGTTTAAAAATATGATCTAATTACCAGTGAAGGTGTTACAACAGATCCATGATGTGAGCTTTGCTCAAGCCTTAGCTGAACTATTTACACAGGTGAAGCTTTTACATCACCACTCCGTTTGGAGGAGAACTATGGGCAGACTGGATGGAGGCGGCATGAAATTTAATAGAGTTGCTCTTTTAATTGTCTAGACAGGAAAAGCCCTGAATAATGTGCTAAGACATATCTAAGTATGGCTGCCCAAAACTATTTATTTAGCCTCATTACTTTTTTATTTAGCACTGTTGTCCACAATGCTCTAAATATTATTGAAAAGATCAGTCTGATTATAATCTAAAAACAATTCATAGAGATGCTTTTTGTGTTGGGATTAATTAAAAGTGACCTCAGGGTGATCAAACTTGAGTCTGTGTTATACTGTGTGATTACCATGGACTTTTTATTTCACACAGTCCGATGCAGAGGACTTTTGGAGGTCAAACAATTACCAGTGGCTTTCACAGACGAGTAATGTTAGAAAAAAATCAATGAGTCTGGCTTTTCACAAGGGTGAGAAACGAATATCACACAGGGCGTGAATTCAGCTAAATATCTTCCCCGTTGATGTAAATCTGTCACCTGCTGCTGCAGCTGCTGCTAACATCTTCACATTCTTTAATCCTTTTATTCGATGGTCAAAGTTGCTGAATTGCTGAAGCCTTCTTAACCTCGACCTTCCAAACAAAGGCAAACTTGTTTTCCAGGTCCGAAGAAATAATTCTTCAGCTGTAAACACTGGGCTGTTGTTGCTCAGCTTTTATCGAGCACGTGCATGAAGAATTGTTTTTTCTCCTCCTTCACGCACTAATCCTCTGATTTCCTCTCTTTCCCTTTCTGCTTGCCTAATTTTGTCTCTCTTGCCAACCGTAGTGGTTGCAAAGGTTTAAGGTAAGACTTTCAAAGTGAGAGCCTCAAACAAACGAGGGTGTTTTGCGAGTGCTGTGTGAATTCATTTAGTTTTGATTTGCTGTGACTTATTTGTTGTTTGCTGTTGAAGTATGTTTGCTGCAAAAAAAGAGTAGTTTACCTCTTGTGAAGAACACAGAAAATCAGCGTGACTTAAATTTGCAAAACTAAGAGGTTAATCTATGAAGACCTGCTATGCTAAGCTCCTGAATCCAGCAGCACATTAAAGACCTATGACAGTATCGGACTAAACTTGAGAGAGAGCGAAAAGCATACGAGTATAATTCTCAAATTTGAATACTGTTTTCCTTTTACCCACTTGGAACTACTTCCTTTCCTAATTTTCTGTGGTTCAGTAATAAGCATTTCTCACCCGTGTCCTCCCCTTCACAGGCCAGCGCTCAGAACATGAAGGCAGGAGGAGGCGCACTCCCTCGCACTAACCCCCCTACACAGAAGCCCCCCAGCCCGCCTCTGACAGGGAAAGGGACCCTTGGGTATGTAAACTGTACCGGCGCCTTGTCCAGATGGACATAAGCAAGCAGAGCGGTGTCCGTCAGAAGCTGAATCTGTCTTTGTGGCTTTGGGAAAGTGGCCACAGGCCCCCTCAGATGGGCCCGGTTGCTCCCAGTTTCATCATCGCCCCTTTACCTCTGCGTTTAATTAGTGCCCAGGGGGCGGTTTAAATGCGTTTCAGGGCCAGTTTGCATCGTGGTGGTAACTTTGCTTCAGTGTTTCCTCTGTGCTGGTGAGACTTGGCTATAAGCGTCTCCTTTCTATTTTTAAAGAAGCTTTTCCCTTTCTGTCAATATGCAGGAGAGGTTTTTTTTTTTTTTTTTTTTTTTTTTTTTACACAAAACTGCACTGAAATTTTGCCCTGGTCTCAGTGTACACTACTTATCGCTTTAAAGACATTTTTAGGTGCTTGAAAAATCAGCGGTGTTAGTGCCATGAACAGTTATGTTTATAATAACTTAATTAAAATACAGGCCTGTTTCTCTTCTGCTGTGACATGGAAATTATCTTAGTCAATACAGTTTTTAGCACCTTATTTACAAGAGCCTGAATACTCAAACACTAAAATGCTTCCTAAACAGGATCGGTGGTCCTACATACGTAACATGACCTTGTTTTAATGCCCACTTTCTGGGTAACGTTGTAGAGTTGTACAGTTTAGAAAATGAAATTCTCCTCAAAATAAACTTTCCATGGTGTCTTCCTACTTTATTTTATTACAGGAAGCACCAAAGATGCAAAAATCTCAGGTTCCTGACGTTATGGGTCCAGCATCATACGCATACAGATCAAGCCATGCACTTTTAAAGCTTCTGCAGATAATCACAAACATATTAACTGTCTCCAGCTGCCTGACTTGCATTAAAAAAAGTGTTAAACTTCAGGAAGCACTTTTTACTGAATTGAATTTAATTAGATGTGGAAATCCCCTTCTCTTGTGACTAAGCCAAGGTTTTATCAGAAATCTCAGATCTGCCAGTCTGCAAGCTTTTTATTGGCATTTGTTAATGCCAGCGTGCCTAAGGAACATTCTCACAAAGGCCACAGTCACAAACTGAACTTGTTTTAATGGCAGCAGTTATCGTCAGATTGAAAAATTGCAAGCAGCCATCAGTTGGATGAGGCTAAGACTTCAATTTGTTCTACTTCAATTTGAGCCTGGTTTCAGTCTGAGCCTTGAAACATGTACAATTACGGAGTAATTTCACATGTATTCTCAAGGTAAGATTCAAGGCTTTTAAAGTTTTTTCCACAAAGCCTGTGGAGTCAGAATTGGAGCTCAGCCAGTTGATTGGCATGACTAATTTAGGCTGAAGTATTATTAGTCGTATCGATTCAGTGCTGTAAGTCAAGATGGATGGAGAAGGGAACGATCTTATATAGACCGCAATAATCAGATCAAACTAAGGAACTTGAAGATGCTTTATGAACTAAAACCACAAAAACAATGCAGTCACTTAGTTCATAACTTTTGTATGGAATGCTTTAATGTACACTAACAATTCATATATTATCAGGTGTTTCGAAGCTTATATATCATATAGGTTGCTTTAGTAACTGGGTGATGGACAGCACTTAGACAAGGCACCAACAGTCTGTGATCGTTTGTTGACCTGATTGTGTGTCTGTTGCTTTCAGATTTTGCGGGACTGACGGTTCATTTCATATTTTAGTATGTAAGAGCGCATGAAGCCAAAGATGCCGAGGTGTTTAATGTTTTCTGTTCTGTGTCGAGACTGTTTAAGACGTTTCTTATCCCACAGGGACTCTGCTAGTGCAGCACATAAATGTTGTTTTCCTGTCACCCTTGGGACCTTCCTGGGTGTGAGTTTGTGTGAGTGTGCGTGTGTGTGTCCCATATAACATTTGGAACTGTCTGTCTCTGACTTTATTTTGGCCGTCCGAGGTGTGTGTCGGTGTGTGGGTTTGTTTCTCTGTCCCTGCAAGACGCATGTCGATCAGCCACAGCTCCAACCCTCCATGATGCACCTTCAGCCGCAGCCTGTGCTACGGACATCTTCTTTGTGATTTTAATTCATTGTTTCTTCTGTTGTTCAACTTCCTGGTTTGGTTTTGTTTAGATTTGTTTTTCAAATTTACTTTCAGTTGTGTTTTTGTGACCCAGCCCTCCCACTCCTGGCTGCCCCATATTCCTCATAGCAACGTTTTACCATAGCAACAGCGCTCAGAGATGGGTCACACCAGCGTGTCAGCTGGGAAATTTACTTGCCAGTACATCTTTGCAGGCCCGGATCAAGACATTTCAGTTGGATTTTCCCCTGTTTTAAAATATTAAGGATGTCCTAAGCAGATCGCTGCTGTCAGCTTAAAAAAACTCTTTTTTTAATTTAGGGGTTTCTAGCAGGGGGACAGTATAAACCTGTTCAAGGCACTTTGACAGATGGAAATTTAATTCTGTCACTCTCACTCCCTTTTTTTACTTAAATAAAAACCCCAATGAGGTGCAAAACAGGAGTTTGCTAATAAAAATGAAGCATTTAAACTTTAAAATTTCAAGTTTCAACTTGACGTTACAGACAATAATTCAGCTCTGAGTAAGATTTAAATTTAAACCTCTTTGAGCAACAGGTGTTGAGCTCAGAGTGAAAGTGTGGAAGAGATTTTTCTCAAATTTGACATTTTGCAGATACTTGTTTGTTCGAGCAGCAGTAGAAAACTGAAAGGAATTCTAGAGTATGACAGAAGTCAAATTGTTCATATATTTACATTTAAGAAGCAGAATCCAGTGAGTGTTTAGGTTCTTTGCTTTAAACAGGACTGGAACAAAGGTTTGCAGCTAATGTTACGTGTGAGATGCTGCTCAACAGTGTGAGAAGACTTTTATTTTGGGTGTGTTTTTATTTTAACATTGAATCCCCGAAATCCACCTGGTGATACCAATAGTTTGCATGAAATTTAGTTGTTATTCGAATAGACATGTGACTAGATTAATGCTGATAGCTCAGCCTGCCCAAGTTCCAAGTCTGTCATTTAGAGGCTGAGATCGTGTGTTGGGGAAAACCCATGAGATAACGTCACTCTTGTTAAACATCAGCGGTTTCTCTGTATACTGGACCAGGCCTGCAGCTCGTTTGGGTTTTAAGCGACAGCAGCGTTTTGTCCTGACTTCCCCTCCTCTCTGCCCGACACCTGTGGACCCCAGCCGATCCCAGTGTTCACCACCTGCCATGCCCCATTTTTTAAGTTTGCACTTGTTTCTTTCTTGCTCTCCTCCTCTTCCTACTCCCTCCCTCCCCCCCACACTTCTCTGTGGATGCCCCCTTCCCCTCGACTCCTGTCCTCCTGACCCTCTCGCAGGCGCCACTCCCCCTATCGGACGCTTGAGCCGGTGCGTCCACCCGTTGTCCCTAACGACTACGTCTCGAGCCCGACGCGCAACTTGGCGCACCCCCAGCAGAGCCCTGCACGCACTGCATCAGTTAATCAGAGGAACCGCACGTACAGGTACCCCCCTCCCCCTTCCCAGCATGCCTCTCTACACTTGTCAAACACGTGCCCTTTTCTCCTCTACCTCCTCCCCTTTTCTTCTTCTCCTCTCCTACTATAAATGCTTCAAGTCAGCATCTGAACATCTCTAAACGGACTCCTTGTGGAAAAGCTTATTACTTAACTCCCTTGGCCCTTTTTATTTCACCTGAACTTGTTGAATTAACCAACATTAAACTTTTTGTGCAACAGTTGCATCCCACGGCGACAGCACAGATTGACAGATTTATTTGCAAATCCCTCATGTGTGTACTTGGTGCTCAGAGAAGGACAATAAAATGAGGACGAGGTAGAGATTCAGAGTTCTATTTACCAAAGCTAGACGCAGGTTTCTATGGTAATAGTCATTAAAAAGGCAGCGGCGCCCCCACAGTCCTGTCAACCCAGTGTCAGCTTGTCTCCAAAGACTCTTTCATCCCTAACACACAGAGATATTCATAGGTTCCCCCGTCTACCGTGAGAGAAGTAAAAGCACGTGGGGGAGCGAAATGGAGCGATGCGTCAGTGCGCCCCATCTGTTGGCCAAATGTTTTCCTGGTCTGGAAATAGACAAGACATTTCTCCCCGACTCTCCTCTCAGCACTAGTCTTTATCTCCACCAAGTCATCCACAGCTCATTTTCCTTCATCACCCAGCCATGCGCTCTCCTCTGTCGTACAAACAGTCTGCCCCGTGTGTCTTGGCGCTTCCTGCTTTTACAGCGCGTCATGTGTGTCTTTGTCCTGTGTCGCTACTGCGTCACCTGCGTCATGTCTTTGAGGCTTCCAGCTGCTCCTTTTTTCTATATCACTGTGACATAGTCATTTCAAAGGCATCGCGGCTCACGCTAACACATCAGTGCTCTCGAGGGTGCCGTGTTAATCAGTAATTGGAAAGCCGGGTCTCACCCGATCAGTGTACTTAAAGCGCACTGTTCTAGACTTGGTGCACACACACCCTGAAAATTAAACTGGGTAAGAAGGTAAAAGACAGAAGGGATGTGTGTGCTTATCAGCAAAGAAAGTAAAAGGACTTTATGCAAGTATTTCTGGTACTGATACCAGCCTTGAGTTTTGTTTTGTTTTTCTTTTTGGTGCTGAAATAGATTCTGGTGCCAAGAACGTCTACTGCTGAAACTGCATGTTTATTGACTCTAAAAACAAAGTTCTGTTACTTTTGATGAGTCTAGATAGTGAAAGGTAATGACAGGTAACAAATGAGCTGAAAATGTGGACAAATGGGGAAAAATAATTTGTTAATTTGTTTTATTGTGGTTATGCACTAAAGGAGAAATAAAACCTGACAAACACTTTGCATCCATTCCTGAGACAGATGAACATAGAATCTCCTCTCTTGAAAACGTATTTTCAGTTTAGTTTTTATGATCTTTTGATAAGCGTAGTTTTTGAAACTGGTGTTTTTCATACTGATGTTTTGGAAAAAGAAATAGAGGTGTACAGTAAACCATTTTAAGTTTAGCCTTTCGCTAGATATGTGAGCGTGTGACGCATGTCTGTCTGTGGTCTGACGCGTTCTGACACCCTACCACCAGCAGTGGGAGCAGCGGAGGCAGCCACCCCAGCAGCAGTCGTAGCAGCAGCAGAGAGAACAGCGGCAGTGGCAGCGTGGGCGTCCCCATCGCTGTGCCCACCCCAGCCCCGCCCACCGCCTTCCCAGGTAAACCCTACTTCCTGTTTATCCTCTGCGCTGATGACTGCAGGTTCTCAGGGTGAACTAACTTGACTAACATTAGCTCAGCGTCCAGGGTTTCTACACACTTTAGCTTTGACGTTGTTTAGCAAAGTAAACATGTGTAGGAACCCCGGATCTGCTGGGATCCTTTCCTCCCTTTTCACTTTTATCTTGTCTTAACCTCCCTGACTGTTTTCTCCCTCTCACCTTTTTTTTTTACCTCTTCAAACCTTAAACTTCGGCCCTTAGGTTCAGCCCCTGCCCCGTCCAACCCAACTAAACCTCTCCCCAATGCTACCACCTCTGCCACAACCCCGGGTCCCCCCACTGCTGCCCTAGATGGGCCGCCACAGGCCCCTAACCCCCCTGTAGAGATCCCGCCTGTACCCCCGCCCCCTCCCCAACTCCCTGCCTCTGCAGCCCCCACTGGCACAGGCCCCGCTGCTTACGGCAACCCTGCACAAGGTGAGTGCTCCTCTGCACACCCTCCATCCTGCTTCCCCTTGCATTCATGCCCCTGCTTGTTGATCTGCAGGCATGTCATCACCCGGGATTTTCTGACAACTCACAGCTCATATTGACTGTACTTGCTCGTGACATTTAAAGAAAGTTCAACTGGAAGAGTGTTCTAAGGGCCCATTAGCATGGAGCCAAAAAAATGTGACAGACAGAACTCCCACTACAGCCTCAGGTAAAACTGTCTGAATCCAGAATACGGAATTATGTTGTTTTGTTGATAAAGTCAACGAAGCAAGTCGTATTTGATACCAGATTTAAGTCTGAAATAAAACAAAATATGTGAAACCTTAGTGCTTCGAGCTGGTTGTTTTATTCTTGATTAACAGTTTGGTTCACACAGTGTCAGAAAAGAGCAAAATAGTGTTTCATGACATTTCTACGAGCCAAAGTTGTTCTTCGTTACAATCCACAACCTAACGTTGAATTTATAGTGGTATTAAGGAAAATGGCAAAAAGGGTAATAATTCAGAAACCTGTATTTAGAAAAGGGTTAAAGTTTCTTCTATACTTAAAAGGGCTGTTAAAGATTTTATGTATAGTTTTTAGGTTGAAGGTTGGTGGTCAAGAAATATTGTAGTCACATGGCTGCTAAAAAACGGAGAATTAACACCCGATAAACATTTGTGGCTTTTACATATTGGTAAACCTCAGATTTTGCTGTGTAAAATATATTTGCTAGAACAGAATGATCTTCATCACTCAAATAAAAACAATAGAAATCATGTTGCTTTTATTGCTTTTTTTTCCCCAGAGAATGGTATATTTGAAAACAAAAGAATTTCCACATCAGATTTAATCTTAAACTTAATCAGACATTATGTAAACACGCAGTAGTGGCTGTAGAAAATTGAAAAGCTAAAAACGCTAAAAGCTAAATATAGTTTTTGTCAGTTGAGTCCCGACAAAGAAATTCCACCAGAAATGACACCTGGCATTTGACATTTGGTTAAACTCATGAGTACGGCGACATGTTTGGCTTCTCTGGCTTCTACCTCGGTTTCTCATTTTCCACTGCTGCTCTATCCTGCACTTTTCATTCTTCACAGCATCTCATCAGCTTCCTGTGTTTGTGATGATGGTGATGATATTGATTTATTTTGCATGAGCTGTGTGGAGAAATTGTGTCCATGTCTGTAGTTTTACATGTATAAAAAAATGGAATAAAAACTCTCCAGCTGAAGTCAGCGGGTTGATCCCCTCCAAGCTCCTGTTAATCCAGTCTGTGCTGCCCTCTGGTGGTGTCTCCGCAGGTGCTCCTCAGTTCTACAGCATGAACCGCCCAGTGCAGCAGGCCCCAAACCCACCGGTGGGGGGTTCCCTGCCGTACCGGCGGCCCTCGTCTGTCACCGGGCAGCCCAACGCGGCCCACAACCAGACCCAGCTCAACGGTGGGCCGCACTTCGCCCAAAACCAGGGTATGTGCGCGCAAACCTTTTCTGAGAGTTGACCACGAAACCCTCGGCCCTTCAGTCGGCTGAGAAGTGTTAGATTTCTCTGTTACATTTCTGTGTATTTCTGGCAATTTTCACCATTTTCACACTTTTTCTGCGCTAACATTTATTGCAGCCTTGTCAGAGGTTGTATGTGTTATTCCCTCACTGGAAAATTAATAAGGAAGGAAAATTACTAAAGTGTTAGTCTGTGTTTTGCTAAAATCCTGGTTTACTCTCTTCATCAGTTCATTCAGCTCTGACGGTCTAACTCTCTCCTGTGCTGTTGTTCGTTACTCTAACCTTATTTCTCATTTTGGTGTCTCTGCTGTTCTCACATCTGTCGCTCTCCGTCTCTGTGGACCCGTCCTCCATCTCTGTGTATTGACACTGTTTGGTGATAGCAGGCCCACTCGCGCCCCCTCCCCCCTCCATGCAGATCACCCCTCAGCTGCCTCTGATGGGCTTTGTGGCCCGAGTTCAGGAGACTAGTAAGTGGCTTTTAGCTCCTCGCCCCCCCACTGCATGACCACCGTTTGTTTTAAACTCTCCCCAACAGTCCGTGTCAGTAAAGCTTCATTTGGCTATAACTTTGATTTATTGGACAAAACAAGTGATCAACTGCCAACAGCTCAGTCAGGGATGCCGGCCGAGGAGAAGCCGTACCATTACCTGCACACACTCAGCTGTCCGTTTATTAGTTCAGTTTCTGTTGGAACGGTCTCAGAGATGTTTTGACTGAAACTGTGATCATTGTGGAGGTGGTAGTTTGTGCTGCTGCGCTAATGACAGGGGTTATTTAGCCTGGTCTAATAAATGCAGTGGAGTGGGAGGTAATTACACGTCCCTTTGGCAGCGAACGTTGGTGTTTGACCACTTGAAAACATTTAAAGCATGATCTGAATACTGAGGCATGTTTTGTGTGTCTTTAGGAATTTCTGTTATTGATGTAAATGCATGTTGAATCAGTGTGTGCAATCATCTGGCTGGGTGATTCATTTAAATTCAGTAATGTTTGATGTTGATGTTCGCATCATTTGGTTTGTTAATGCACCCCGCATGGATTGTTTCTGCCGCGTCTTTAATGCATAGAAGCATCAGTCAGACGTGAGTCACTAACTACTGCAGGCGTTTATTGTGCTCTTGAACTCACTCCCTCTTCCTTCCCGTCTGCTTGAAACCAAGTCTCAGACGTGCCGCCCCCACCTCCACCTGCCGACGAGCCGGTGTTTGAGGAGCCCACGCCACCTCCGCCGCCGCCTGAGGACTACGAGGACGACGAGGACGAAGACGAGTCTGCGGTGGTGGAGTACAGTGACCCCTATGCCGAGGAGGACCCACCATGGGCCCCACGCAGCTACCTGGAGAAAGGTCTGACTTTATCGCTTGTTTTATAACGGAAAGGTTCACCAAATGGCATCAAGGAGGTTTTTGTGTCACCATCACGATAGGCTCATTTATAAAAACTCAGTAAACCGCCTCCTGTTTTCTCGCAGTGGTGGCCATCTACGACTACACTCGCGACAAAGAAGACGAGCTTTCCTTCCAGGAGGGGGCCATCATCTACGTGATCAAGAAGAACGACGACGGCTGGTTCGAGGGCGTGATGAACGGAACCACGGGCCTCTTCCCCGGCAACTACGTCGAGTCCATCATGCACTACGCCGACTGAACAATCCCCCCCCTCTGAGCGGCGGAGCTGGGAGGAGCGTTGCGATGGGAAAGGGAACGGGGAGGGGGAGGGGAGACGTTGGGTTCAAGGTCAAAAAAACGTTGATTACACAGCATAATCACCTCCGGGCGAAGAGAGAAATATGAGACGAGGGTGAAGAGGACACGGTTCTGAGAGAAGTCTCGCCATGACAAACTGAAGCCCAGTCGTTCTCTCGACGTAGTCGCCATTGTAAAACAACCACTACTCTAGATATATCCTTCCCTGTAATATTTCTTTCTTGGGTTCATTATTTGACTGAGGAGGACTGGATGGTTATGGATTTATACGGTTTTTTGTTACATTATGAATCCACTACATTGATTTGCTTCGTCTTTGTTTTACCGATTTGACCTTACGTTCAACACTATTTATTTCGAATTCGTAGTGGGATATGTGGTGAGCAGGTGGGAGGGGCTGTTGAGAAGGATTCGCTCGGGGTTTCCACGTCACAGCCTCAGATGAAGGGCTGGATATTCCTCCTCGACACTCCAGAGACATTTTACAAAAAAAAAAAATACTACACTCTATATAACAACAGTATCCTCGGAGGGAACGAAAGGTAGTTTCCGTACTTGACAAAACTTTCCATTAGGTACCTCAGCAGGGAGCGTGCCAAAGCTGATCTCCACTAAAATAAGCACATCGGATGTCTTAACGTGACCCACACAAAGCTAGATAGTAGTGCGTCAGAGAAAAAGAGTGCTTTAAATATTTTTTTCCCCCAAAGTTAATTTAATAATCTCAGATGCGCCATGTGAGGGGGAGTTTGAGTATGAGTTTCGTCACTACAGCTGATCTGCGGTTTCCAGGTGAAGGAATCGTCATCCGGCCTCGAATAAGAGGAAATGTTCAACTGCACAATGACCCGGATTTTGAAGTCTTACTCTGCAGCTCTGGTCATGAAGTGCATTAGCTCAACTGGCGCGGCTAAAAAAATTTAGTTTTCATATGCATTCGAGAATTTTTTTTTTTCCATTTTTTTTCTTTTAGGAGTTTTACCAAGAGGTCCAGAATCAAGTTTTGCTAGCAGAGCGGCAGACTGCATGTTTCAATGAGGATAACCTTTTCTTTTCTGCTGTACTGATGATTAATGTCTTAATACTTTTAGATATGCTGTGGTTTGGTTTTTGATATTTGCCCACAATGACAACAGCGCATTAAGGTCATTTCTAAGATGCTTGTGCCATATTGAAGTGTGTGTTGCTGTTCACAGGTTAATCACTTCATTTGCAATAAATTGGCCAGCGTGGGTTGGATTGTCTTCAAACGTCAAATCCTTATTTTCCTTCTGCTTTGTTTTTCCCAAGTTGTTTGAAAATCAAAAGCACATACATTTGTAGTAAAACGGTGTAGAAGAAGAACTAATATAAATGTGAGATGTTACGTCCCTCGAAACAGGACTTACTGAATATGAGAAGAAGCAGCTGTTGAACCGTCGCAAGCCCCCGACGCTGCTCAGCGGCATCAGTTTTAGGCGCCTTTTGTCCCCGTACCAGTTCCAATCCGCTTGGCTGTTGGGTGTCTGCGAGGGCTCAGTGCTTATACTTATGTCAGAATCTTTATTTTCTATTAAAACATCATAATAACAAGTGGGTCTGTATGTGAGTCTTGCATGCCATTGTTATTATCTATACTGGTGTCCCAGAAACCCATGTGGAGAGATCACCCGTTCTAAAAAGGCGAGCCGCCCCGCAGCGCTCGACAGGTACGACCAGCCTCATCCAAAGAGACTGTACAACTTCACTGCAAGCCCGCGTCCAAGGAGACACTCTGACCTGTAGGGGGTAGGAGAGGGACCTGGCTTCCTCCGACCCCCCCGACAGTAGCCGTCATCGTGGTGAAAAATCGTGCGTGAGTGTGTGCGTGTGCATGTGTGCTGCTAGTGAATCCTGCAGACAGAGACCCAGCGGGCGGCTCGTAGTTTGACACTCGACCTGCAGGATTCACAGGTCCCTGGAGTCACGGACGTCCCTCAGGGCGTCCAGGTCAACAGTCCATAATGCCATTGTGTTGCACAGTTCAAGTATCATATTTGTAAAATCATGAGAAGAAAGAATAAAATTATTAAGATTTATGGTGCAGAATGTCTGGGGTCTTTGTGTGTTTACACTGAGGAGAACTGATTTTAATTACGGTCACACACACTTCCTCTCTAAAGTACTTGTTAAACAGTGAGTGAGCAGGACACAGCTCCTTTTCCTTTTCAGCAAGAGCTTGTATTTCACAGCTTTTCCATCCTTAAAATGCTTCTAAATGTTAAGAGCTGAACCACAAATGATTTTAATCTCTTTTTCATTTATTCATAAAAGGATGTTGACATTTTTTACTAATGTTTTATTCATTGCACTGTCACTGACTGCTGCAAACTCTGGTAAGTAACTTACTCTTTATGTAGGAATATTCCTATTTATAACTTGTCCTTTTTATTAATCCATTTATAAACATGGTCATGAATGTTTTGTTCTGCGCTTTGTCAGATTTAAGTTTTAATGTGACAGTAGAAGGAGGCCTCAGCTACTGTAGTCAGGAAAGTTTCAAATCATTCACAGTATATAAATAAAAATACTATAATAATGATGTACTATCTGCATTCTGTCAAAGTAAATCATACTGTAATTATCACACTGATTAGGGATTTTACTGAAAAGTTTGTTTAATGTTGTCTTGCAGATGAACCCGTGTACAGAGCTGTAGGTGATAAAGTTGAACTCAAACCGGGCCCAGTGTCTGATCCCATCACCATCATTACATGGAAACACAGACAGAACATCGCCATGGAATGGTTTAATGGCTCTGTGGAATCCTTCAGACAATTTAAAGGTACATTCAGGCGACTGTAGATGAGATTGTCTGTGTAAAATGGCACCTTACACTCATTACAAAATGAAACGGCAAACAATTAATTATTCCCTGGTTTATCACTGAAAATACACTTTTATCCAAATCAAGTAGTTTTTCTGTGGTCGACAGGGATCTAAATATAAAAACCCTTAATAACAAAGGAGCTGCTTTTAGTGAATTGTAACATATTAATGGCTTTTTAGTGTGTTAATATTGTAAACTAGTTTCCCTTATGAATCACTTTATGTAGTGATGTAGATTAAGGGTTTTGTAGTTCACTTGATCCTGGTCCACAGTCTCTTTCACTTTCAAGTGTTTGCAAACAAACAATAGTGAGTAAAACCAACTAAAACTGTACAGACACCCTCCTAATATATCACAGTAGATGGATTTAAGGATGAATTATTGCCTTAATATTCCCTTAATGGATACCACAGATGAAAATAAGGTTTAAGGTGAATTCTCTTTTGTTCCAATGGTCTTTTGTTGTTACGGCCCACTGGTAAAGAATTGTTCCTCCTGTTTGGAAACTACATCCATCCATATCTGTGTGTTTTCAGAACGCGGTGACATCAACGGAAGAACCGGAGCACTAACCATCACTGGACTGACTCCAGGTGACAGCGGGAACTACACGGCAGAGATCAACCACAAAGAGACCAGAACGACTCAGCTGCAGGTTATATGTCAGTACCATCACCCTGAATCAGCTTAGGTTAATGTAACTGTTGTTTTCCCCTTAAATCAATTAAAGTCTTTTTTTTCCTTACTCCTCAGCTCGTGTCTCTAAACCCACCGTTTCCAAACGGTGTGACCGTGACAGCTGTGTTTTCACCTGTGAAAGTGACACGACCAACGCTGAACCAGTAACATATTCATGGATATCACAGGAGAAGTCATGGGTTTCAAGAAAGGAACTCAGAATAACAAAGGTATGAACATGATAATGATGTTTATGTGTGAATTACATAAGCAGCAGATGCATCATATTGCAAAAACACAACTAGAATCTGGATTCATTCATCAGGAACATGTTCAGCTTTTTACGTCCACAGTGAATCGACTGATGAACTTATTAACTTACACCTTTGTAGACGTGTTATTTTCATACATGTTGGTTTAGAGCCTGTCGTGTGATTTTCATACTGTGTTTTAGTAGAAAATGTTTAGCACATTTGTCACCATCAGCTTAATATTTTCATTCTTATGACCTGCTAAAGTAAATACATAAGCCAGTTTTTTTACATGGTGTATTTCCATTGACTTTTTTTGTACATTTTCCACTTTATTTGCAGTTGGAGGTTTTACTGTCCACACTTTGGTTCAGTCATGTGGGCCTGACTTAAATCTTATGATGAACTTGAAATGCTCCATTTAACCTATTAAAAATGTGAGATGCATGTTTGGTTTATTCGCTTCTAAACAGTTTCTCTCTCCATTTCCAGGAGGAGTCAGAGACGTGGTTCCACTGTGAACTCAGCAATCCAGTCAGTACTGAAATCAGTGAAACGGTCCAGAACCCTTTCAGCCCTTGTGAGTTGTCACATGTCTTATTTAACAACATGTGAATGTAGTAAAGCATCTTCTAACAGCTTTGGGTTTATTGTTTTCTACAGTTTTCTACATTATCACATAGAACCAGCTGTCACCATTGGAACTTTGTGTCCACATAAATAATTTGCTGTTTCTTTTATTTTCCTACTATTTTGAAGGGAAACGGAAGCTGCTCATCTCCTGTATACTTTATTAATTCTTGTTGGTGTTGTCTACTCATCTTTCTCATTCGTATGGATAAAACAAGCAGGTGAAAAAACACAGATTTATGCCTTTTTTTTTCAGCACTGAATTTCTGTTGGTGTTTTATTATTAAAATGTAATATGTGTAATTTTTACATGATGTTTCTCTGTAAACCAGATTGAGGATCTAGCTATGGATTATGGGCATCCTTGTCATAAATATCAGTCCAGTAAATTCACGGCACTTGGCTTATAAAGTCTGAATCATCAGGATCATCTGGATCAGTTACTGATTGTCTCTAATTCTTTATGGATCTGCCTAAAATGATGTTACAAACCATAAATCCAGCGTAGAAAAGAATGAGAATTTTTGCATCTCACTGCATTAAAATAAACTTGGGTTATAGGCAGAAGAACTTTATTCACTCCAGTTCAGCAACAGAAAATGGCTCAGTCAGAGCTGGATTTAAGCTTTGCAGGTTACAAGTCCACTAGTAAAGTTTCCACAACTTTAGTTCAAAATCAAATTAAAACCTTATCGACGTTTATGTTTCATACAATTAGACCTTTGTGAAATTAACATTCATTTTAGAGTTACAGCAGAACTTAAGAAGTACTTACTTTGTAAACACAGAAAAATAAAGACACGTTTAATTAGACTGGTCACTTATTTTGGCATATTTCAGATTCTAAAAATATTTCTTATGTCCAGTTATTTCCATACTTCTGTCAATAATGTTTAATATTAATTGACAATTTTAATTAAAATGTTTGAGTCTTCATCAGCTCAGAGGACTCGTTACATGCTAGATGTATTGTAGACAAATGGGTAATGATGTGACTTCTTTGTAATTCATCTAAAGAAAGACGAAGGAACAGAGAGTTGCTTTCTGCACTCGTCAATGTCGACAGTTTAGTCCCAGTCTCTGTGCCTCAATACGTCAGTGTTGACCAAGCTCCTGGGTCGGGTAAGTGGCTGGTACTACAACAGTGTGATTTTTTCAACAAGTTACAACAGTTCAGTAGAATATGTTAGAGGAGATTTTAAAGCAGTGAACGGAGACTTTGACCGTGACGTTTGACTGTGATTTTATCCGTGTTTTCAGGGTCAGTGAACCACACGCCGACATCTGCTGTGGAAACAGGTGAGTGAACAGACTGGATGTGACCTGCAGGAGTTTCTATCAGTCTTCAGCAAAAAGACTTTTCACTTTTACTGTTTCACCGTTTAGTTGTGACACACATTTTATCTGTTTCACTGATTATTTCACTGATTATTAAACTGATTATTTCATTGATGTCAGAGGCCCTTGTTGAATCCAGCCAGGACCCAGAATCTGATGTTTTCTCAGAAACCAGAAGCAAAGATGGTGAGTGTGATGTAGTCAGATCTAAGAGAAAAATCATGAAAAATGACTTTCACTGTGTTTTTTTTTTTATTTTACTGGGACCTTCTGACTCCTTTCTTTAGTCTGACCCCCAGTTATCTTTACTGCTGAATGTAATGAAACTTTGAGCTCAAAACCCAGATATTCACCGACAGTTTGCAAGTGACACAGTGCTCACTAACAACTTGTTGTTACAACTTGTGATTTTATGGTTTGACGTTTGATGTTTTCAGACGTGTCACCAGACCAGGTCCTGACAAATACTCAGTCCACTGACATCATCAACGAAACCGGTGAGTTAAATTTTTATCGTTTTGGATAAAAAATGAATTGATGACAGAATCTACAACATGGAGAGAACAAAAATATTCCGGCTTTACAAATCAATCCCAGCGTCTCTTTAGACATTTCTGGACAACTACATTTTCTCCTGTAAGACAGACGCATTACAGTCACTGGGTTAGTGCTTTATACTTTCATGACATTTATGAATTCAGAGTTCTGTGGAGAATCTAATCAGGAGCCAACAGCTGATGCGGATCCAGAGTCGAGCAGTCAAACCGGTGAGTGAACTGTTCCGTATCCTGGACAAAGATGGATGGTAAAACCTGTGGCCTGTTTGTGTAGAAGCAGAGAACAGTTCTTGGATCTTTTGACTGTGATGTCATCAATGATTTCAGACATCCGAGCATCACCAGACCAGGTCCTGACAGACGCCACGAGTGAAGCAGGTGAGTAAAATGTTCATCAAAATCTGTGGGACAGACGGTAGAAACTGCAGCAGTTAATCTGTGATGGGGTAGAAACTTTCATAGTTGTTGAGCAGCATCACACGCTTTGTGTATGACATAAAATCAGCATCTACTCTTTGTTTCCATGGTCCTTTCCCTTGGAAACTGCTTACTGGTCAGTATGATAAAGAGAGATTTGTGTACATATACTGTAGATGATGGACAAACTGGACTAGATACAAACTTCAGTTTTTCCGCAGTGTTTGGATGTGACAGTCATTATTTATGATTGTAGGTAAATTTTCATATAGATGATGGACAAAGACTGATACAGCAGATGTGTTTTATTGTTTTGTTCGACAGAAGAGTCCAGCCGTCCTCCCCAGTATCCAAGACTCACTCAACCAGGACCCACCAGTGCAGGAACAGGCAGCTAATGTGCATAATGAAACCACAAACTGACGTATTTCTGTCTCAGCTCTTTTTCTTTGTTGTTTTTATTTTGCAAAATAAGCTTTTAGGAGTTTTATGAGTTAAATATCGTTCATGCTACAAACAATATTAAATACCAGCTACTGTCGTTATAATAATTTCCAGGATTTTAAACCCAGAGGAAACACTGGGGGCTGTTTCCTGCCTCTGATCGTCTCACACCGTTGCCAAACATTTGTATTTGGTAGCATGTTTTAGGACTGAACATTTTCTGTGTGTTTGTCCTGTAGGGCGACCTGGTTTTGGTCCAGCAATAACACCAAGGGTCCAATCTGTGTCTTTTCAGTTACATTGAAAGTGTCTGTTTTAGAGCAATAACAATGTAAAATCAACTTAGAGACACACTCATTCATGTCCTCATGACCGTGGAACTCACATACTGTATTATCAAGCTTCATTTTTTTATGAACTCTTATTTTATTAATGCACGTTGATGTCCTCCCACACTCCTTAAGCTGCTTGTATCTAAGTGCGTGTTGCTGAAGCTGGATCATATTAACGCTGACGAACAAGCAAACAGTTTGGCTTTGCACTGTTTAAGAAACATCAGTAGAAACATGAGGTATCTGACATTTAAGCTTAAAGGACAATACAAACGCATGGCCTTAAAGGACGTCTAAAGCTGTTGTCTTGCAAGTATAAGTGCAGTATTATTTTTAATGTCACTGGATAAGTACGGGTTGATTAAATGCTCAACCAGAGGCTCGAAATCTAGTTTTGATAAAACACTTTCTTTAGGTGATATTGTGTTTAAATATAGTGTAAGAATTATTTGTGTTTTTTTAAATGAACCAAGTGCAGTAATTGTGTCTTTCCTCTATGTGAGAAGTGAACCGGTTATTCTATTGCACTCCTGTGACTTGAATAGCTATAAAACTCTAAATGATTTTGTCACTGCACGTTTTGAAGTACAATCTGAAATACTTGATTCTTCTCCAGCAGTTACACTCGATCAGGGGGAAAGTCCATTAAATGCTTAATTCCACAGGGTTCAGTTCTTTTTATATGATATCATATTTTCTTTGACTCTCTCGGACACAATGTTCCTTTTTAATGCTGACAAAACCACCTTATGTGCCACAGACTTTATTCTTTGTTAGGATTTTGCAAATCGGCTTTTGACACATTTATTTCGTTTCTCTTGAGTTTAGTTTAAATTCTGACAAAACTGCATCTAAACTAAGAGTCTACTCACTACAGGCTTCTCATAATGTGTAATCTTTGAATGTTGTTAAATTTTGGAAACTGTCTGGACACTGGACTAGACCCACGTGGAACACCTGGCAACCACATTGAAGGTTAAAAATTGTTTTTATATGCAGATTAATGCTGCTTTTTCTATTGTAAAACTTTTGTAAACTATACAATTTAAATCATAATGTTTGTACAAATCTTAATGACTGTTTAAATAAACCATTAAAAATTGTCAACCAGTGTAACCTTATTGGATCTAATTGTTTCCATCACCTGGCAGCTGTTGGTGCAGATGTTAAACTCTCACATCGAGTGTTCACACAGAAATGACAGACGTTGGTGCACGTCGCCCTCGTTTGCAGGTCAAAACTTAAGTGCTACTTTCGAGACGACTCTTCCTGAGCTTTGACAGCTTAGAGATGGAGATGGATGGAGTTTAAATTTGAAGTTTAGCTGATGAGACAGAGGTGAAGGGTGGGGGGTCCTAAGACCAGCAACACAGGCCCTGAGAGCACAGCCGAACTTTACGTGTGCGGACGGCGCTGACACTAATGAGGATCCAGACCACCACAGGGGGGATGTGTCAGAGGGGTTTTACTGTGCACTCACATGGTTCAGGACATGAGGACATGTTCTTTCAAACCCTTTTACACTGTTCTCTCATTGACGTCCATCTGGCCTGTTAAGCTGTTAAAAAGAGCAACTTCCGCAGGTTTTTTTGTCAATCTCCTGTGAGCGTGAACATCATGCAGCCTTCTCTGGTTAAGTTCTTTTGTGGCCCACAGGTCACAGGATCTGTGTCCAGCGTGAAGTCAGTGGTGATGTTTCTTGTTTTAAGGATGCAGTTAAATAGAAAATGACCAAAAAAAAAAACAAGATTTCAAAAAAACACTCAAAAGACCAACAAAGGTTTGCAAAAATACAAAGTGACAAAAATTAAAAAAATAGGGCAAGTAGAGAAAACTTGACCAAAATGAAATAAAACAAGAGACACAAATATAAAAAAGACACAAAATGACAAAAAAACAAAAAAAGACAGTTTAGGCGCCTTTTGTCCTCCGTACCAGTTCCAACACACTTGGTTGTTGGGAGTCTGCGAGGGCTCAGTGCTTATACTTATGTCACAATCTTTATTTTCTAATAAAACATCATGATAACAAGTGGGTCTGTATGTGAGTCATATTCCATTGTTATTGTAATAAAATGATCAGGATTCATTCATGGTGCAGCATGTCTTGTATCTTTATGTACTTACAATGGCATGAAATGCTAGAGCCACACCTCGCACACACACTTCCCTTAGTCTCACTTCCTTAGTCTCAACTTACTTTCACTTAAGTTAGCCAGCTAGCGAGCAGGATACAGCTCCTTTTCCTTTTCATCGGGAGCTTGTATTTCTCAGCCTTTCCATCCTTAAAAAGTTCCCAAACCTTAAGAGCTGAGCCACTTTTGTTTTCATTGTCATCTTTTTTCTTTATTGATAATAGGATGTTGGGGATTTTTAAATCTGTCCGTGTTTTATTTATTGCTCTGTCATTGACTGCTGCTAACTCTGGTAAGTAGCTACGTCTGTATGTAGGAATTTATTCCTATTTATATATTGTCTGTATCCAGCTGTAGCATGTCCTTGTTATTAATCCTTCTATGAGCATCGTTATGAGTGTTTTGTTCGGCAGTTTGTCAGATTTAAGTTTTAATGTTAAGTTTTAATGTCAGTAGAAGTAGGCCTCAGCTGCTTTAGTCACGAACATCTTAAATCATTCATGGTATATTAATGATACATTAATGATGTACTATCTGCTTTCTGTAAACGTTCAAAGCCATCATACTGTTTAGTCATTTAACTTGGACTTTTTAAAAATATTATCTTACAGATGAACCCGTGTACAGAGCTGTAGGTGATGAAGTTGTCTTCACACCAGGCCCAGTGCCTGATCCCATCACCATCATTACATGGAAACACGGACAGAACATCGCCGTGGAGTGGTTTAAGGGCTCTGTTGAGTCCTTCAGACAATTCAAAGGTACATTCAGGCGACATTAGACAAGATCAAACAAGTATTTTCCAAATTTAAACAGAAGTTTAAATTTTACAAAAATGAATCAGTTTTTTAAAAGTTATTAATGAAAATCTATAGGATCTTTTTTTGAAAACAAAATCACCTGTTTTAATATTATATGTCAACAAAAGTAATGATGTTTATTTACAAAGAACAGGTGTAGTTCAGCTTTAAATGTGGTTCAGCCACTTCAGAATGAAATTTACATCTTGGAAATTATTGCTTTGCTTTAATAATACTTATGTTAAATTGCAAACAGTTTCTCTTATGCATCACATTATGAGGTGATGTGGTTTAAGGGTTTTATAGTTTTGTCTGAGGTCACTTTCAAGTGAGTAAAACCAACTATAACTGTACAGACACACTCCTAATATATCACAGTAAATGGATTTAAGGATGAATTATCCCTTAACATCCCCTTAATGGATACCACAGATAAAATTAAGGTTTAAGGTGAATTCTCTTTTGTTCCAATGGTCTTTTGTTGTTACAGCCCACTGGTAAAGAATTGTTCCTCCTGTTTTGAAACTACATCCATCCATCTCTGTGTATTTTCAGAACGCGGTGACATCAACGGTACAACCGGAGCACTAACCATCACTGGACTGACTCTAGGTGACAGCGGCAGCTACACGGCAGAGATCAACCACAAAGAGACAAGAACGACTCAGCTGCTGGTTTTATGTCAGTACCATCACCCTGAATCAGCTTAGGTTAATGTAACTGTTGTTTCCCCCTTAAATCAAATTAAGTCTTTTTTTCTCCTTACTCCTCAGCTCGTGTCTCTAAACCCACCGTCTCCACACAGTGGACCCTGACAACACTTACTGTGTTTTCACCTGTGAAAGTAACACGACCAACGCTGAACCAGTCACATATTCATGGATATCACAGGAGAAGTTACTGGCTTCAACAAAGGAAATCAGAATAACAAAGGTATGAACATGAAAATGATGTTTATGTGTGAATTACATGAGCAGAAGATGCATCATATTACAAAAACACAACTACAATCTGGATTCATTCATTCATGATTCATTCGTTCTTGTTATATCTGCAGTAACTGAGCGTTTTCTGGGGGTTTGATTTATGCTTTCATACACTCTGCTGCCCAATATTCAAAAAACTGCTGGAAACAAAACTCTTCTGCAAATGTTGTTGCCGACACACTTGTCCTCGTGGTCCTTTGCTTTGATGTTTTCTGCGTAGATTTTTGCTGCCTTCTATGTCACTTGTCACTTTGGATAAAAGCGTCTTTCAAATGACTAAATATGAATGTTCATGTCCAGGAGGAGTCAGAGGAGCAGTTCCATTGTGAGCTGAAGAATCATGTCAGCACTGAAATCAGCGAATCAGTCCAAAACCCTTTCACCTGTGAGTTGTCAAATATCTTCTATAACAATATGTGAATGTGGTGGGACAGGAACTGATTATTGTTGATTATTGTTTCTACATTACCAGCCCACATCGTCACACACATGACCAGCTGTCGACACTGAACAAATAATAATTTTTTTTGTCTTTACTGTTTTAAAGGGAAACGATCTCATACAGTGATCATCGTCTGCTGCGTACTGTTCGTAATTCTGTCATTTGTTTTCATCTTTTTCATCTTACGCAGGATGATGCAAAGAGGCGGTGAGAAAACACAAAATGATGCATTTGTTTGACAACATTTAATTTCTGCTGGGGTTTTATTATTAACATGGAATAAACATAATTTCCTTCTATTCAAATTTATGTTAGTTTTTACACCAGTGATGTTTCTTTATAAATCAGATTGAGAATCGAGTTGTCGATCATGTGAATCCAGGTTCGTGTTATCGTTGATACGGACCTGTAACTGACGCTGTATTGAGATGATAAAGTTTAAGAAAAATTGTTACAGCAGATTGTAAGAACATTAGATTAGTTTTCATTCATTAGTTTGGTCCCTTCTCTTCGTATTTAACACTTTATAAAAACATTTAGTTTTGTCATAATGTTTAATATTAATTGACAAGTCTGCATCTGCTAGAATAACATGATACATACCAGAGTTACTGCTGGGAAATTGGTAACTGATCTGATGTCTTTATGATTCATATGAAGGTTGGCGACCTAACTCTGAGTCCACGTCTAGCAGGTCGATCCCCGTCATTGGCTGTGAATATACCCAGGTTGAACGAGGTCCCGGGTCAGGTGAGTGTGTGTGAGTGAGAAACAGCAATGACAGGTGCTTTAGATAACGATGAGGTGGAAAAGTGATATTTAATACAGACATTTGTTATTTATCACTTCAGACGGTCCTGGAGGATCCAGCCATGATCTCACACCTAACGGCTCCGCAGAGCACAGACCTGAAAATGGTGAGTGACAAGTTATTTAGTTCAGTAGAATATGATAAAGGAGATTTTAAAGCAGTGAACAAAGATTTTCACTGAGACATTTGACTGTGATTTCATCCGTGTTTTCAGGGTCAGTGAACCACGCGCCGACATCTACTGTGGAAACAGGTGAGTGAACAGACTGGATGTGACCTGCAGGAGTTTCTATCAGTCTTTAGCAAAAAGACTTTTCACTTTTACTGTTTCACCGTTTAGTTGTGACACACACATTTTATCTGTTTCACTGATTCTTTCACTGATTATTTGACTGATTATTTATTTAACTGATTATTTCACTGATTATTTGACTGATTATTTATTTAACTGATTATTTCACTGATTATTTGACTGATTATTTGACTGGTTTCAGAGGCTCTGGTAGGATCTGTCAGGACAGATCTAAGAGAAAAACGACAAAAATGACTGAATGACTTTTATTCTTTTTTCTTTTCGATTTTATTGGGACCTTCTGACTCCTTTCTTTAGTCTGACCCCCCAGTTATCTTTACTGCTTTATGTAATGAAACTTTGAGCTCAAAACCCAGAAATTCACTGAGAGTTTGCAAGTGACACAGTGCTCACTAACAACTTGTCTTACTGGGTGTAAAAAAGTGGAAGTTTTTAAAAATGCTTAAAAGGAAAAGGAACAATTTTAACAGTGACAGCGATTTTATTTGACGTTTGACGTTTGATGATTTCAGATGTGTCACCAGACCAGGTCCTGACAAATATTCAGTCCACTGACATCATCAACGAAACCGGTGAGTTAAATTTTTATCATTTTGGATAAAAAATGGATTGATGACAGAATCTACAACACGGAGCAAACAGAAATGTTCTGGCTTTACAAATCAATCCCAGCGTCTCTTTAGACATTTCTGGATAACTACATTTTCTCCTGTAAGACAGACGCATTACGGTCACTGGGTTAGTGCTTTTACTTACATGTCATTCATGAATTCAGAGGTCTGTGGAGAATCTAATCAGGAGCCAACAGCTGATGCGGATCCAGAGTCGAGCAGTCAAACCGGTGAGTGAACTGTTCCGTATCCTGGACAAAGATGGATGGTAAAACCTGTGGCCTGTTTGTGTAGAAGCCGAGAACAGTTCTTGGATCTTTTAACTGTGATGTCATCAATGATTTCAGACATCCGAGCATCACCAGACCAGGGCCTGACAGACGGTACGAGTGAAGCTGGTGAGTAAAATGTTCATCAAACTTTGTGGGATGGACGGTAGAAACTGCAGCAGTTAATCTGTGATTGGGTAGAAACTTGATGTCGTCCACTATGTTTTTCCATTGTCCTTTCTCCTGGAAGACAGAGATTTGTACATATGTTGCAGATGATTGACAAACTGGAATGGATAAAAGCTTTTGTTGTATTTTCTCAGTGTTTGGATGTAACAGTCATTTTTATGATTGAAGGGAAGTTTAGTGAGTCTATAGTCGTATTGATCACGGACAAAGACTGAGACAGCAGATGTGTGTTGGCAGTAAAAAGTCCTTGTTTCATTTGACAGAAGAGACATCAGTCGTCCCAAGTGTCCCAGACTCACTCAGCCAGGACCCACCAGTGCAGGAACAGGCAGCTGACCTACCAGACGAGACCTAAAACTGAAGAACTTCTGTCTCCTTAATGAGTTCGAAGTTCAAAGGTTTTAAGACTGTTGCTGAGTTCTGTGGTCGGACACGCTCCACGCCAAGATGTCACGTACCTGCTGTTATTGTCATTTCCTGGATTTCAAACTTAAAACAAACACTTGAATTTCTTCCATTGATACCAAACATTTGTATTTGCTGTCATGGTTTAATTTGACTGACTTTGTGTGTTTGAGGCTTGTGGTTTTGGACCAGGACTAGCACTGAACTCACTTTTTCCTAGTCACTGTAGTAAAGCTAAAATGAACTTGCACACACACAGATTCCGTGTTTAGGACCTGAGAACTGAGGTGTAATTTATTGTGGGACTTCTTATTTTATTAAGGCACAATTGTATAGAAGTAATTCTGCTGTTACGTATTTGTCCACCAGACGTCCTCACACATTCTACAAGCTGCTCATATGTAAGTTTGGGGTGTTGGCCGACGCTGAAGCTGCATCATACAAATACTGGGTCTAATGAACAAAACTTTGGCTTTAACATCGGCCCTGTGTGTTAGCTGACTAGAAAAGTTTATCGCTGTGTTTGAAAAACTGAATTTGCAAATGAGTTTCAGGGATTTTTGAGGCTCAGTCAGAACCAGAGGGAAAACATTGATTTGAAATGGTCCTTATAAGATAAAGAGGGAGCCTGTGTGTCATTTGCAACATTTGTATTTATTGCAGTGTTATTCTCCATGTCATTTCTTCATCCAGAGGCTCAAATTACATTTTAATAAAACAGCTAGTTTAGTTGATGTGTGTTATGCAGATATGATGAGATGTGCTCCATGGAAGAAGTGATCAGGTTATTCTATCTCATCCCTGTGACTTGAATAACAATAAAACTCTAACTGATGCTGGAGAATCAACATGCAGCTGAACTTCCTCTTTGAAACCATCTGAAATACTTAATTCTGTTAATAACCATATTTTTCAACTCCAGCGTAGAATTAGGGGAACAGTCGATTAAACGGCTGCGTGACCGTCATCTGTCTGGCAGAACTCAGCTAGTTCTGTATAAAAGCAGGTAGTCTTAATGTGAGGTGGTTCAGTTCTTAGGCTTCTGTCATCCTCTTTCTATATACGATGTAATATTTTCTCTGACACTCCAAATTATTGTTCATTTCCATGCAGATGACACCACCTCATGTGCCACAGACTTTATTCTGTATTGGGTCTTTGCAAAGCTGCTTTTGATACATTTTATTTATTTGTTTTCAAGCATAAACTTGTTTTGAATTCTGACAAATCTGCATCTAAAGTCAACAGCCTGTTCACACACTTCAAGCTTCTCAAAGTGTAATTCTTTAGTGTGAAACTGTCTGTAATCTAAACTAGACCAGGCGACCACACTGAAGGTCAAAATTGTGTGTGTGTTTTATATAGAGATAAATTATGCTTCTCTTGATGTAAAACTGTCGTAAACTGTGTGTATAAAGTTTAACGTTTATCACATTTTATATTGTAAAGTTTATAAAAAAAAAACTAAAGCTAATGAATTTGCCTGTTGGAATAAAGAATTAAAATAGCCACAGAGGATTTTTCTGTGTGATCATATGGTTCAGGACATGAGGACATGTTCATTCAAACTCTTTTACGCTGTTCTCTAGTTGACTTTCATTTGCCTAGTGAGCTGTTGGAAAGAGCAACTTCTGCAGTTTTTTCCAAGCAGTGAAATCCTCGTAAAGTGAACTTTATGCATCGTGCAGCGTTCTCTAGGTAATTGGTTTAGTGAGTAAACCCACAGCTCACAGGGATCTGTGTCCAGTTGGAAGTCAGTGGTGATATTATAAGTTTGGAAGATGAAGAATTTTGGTCATTTACAAAGTTTTTTCTAAACTAACTTTAGAAAAAATACATAGTGACGACTACAATAACAAGAAAAAGAGAAAAAAAGTCCCAAAATGAAATAAAAAATGACCACAAATGTACGTAAAACAAACAAGGACATAAACAAAAAGAGACAGAAAAAAAAGGGAAGCAACAAAATCAACTGAAATTACATAAAATGACCAACAGGAGACAACAAAGATTCACAGGTAGGATTCACAGGTCCTTGGAGTCGGACGTCCCTCAGGGCGTCCAGGTCAACAGTCCATAATGCCACAGTTCAAGTATCATATTTGTAAAATCATGAGAACAAAGAATAAAATTATTAAGATTTATGGTGCAGAATGTCTGGGGTCTTTGTGTGTTTACACTGAGAACTGATTTTAATTACAGCCACACACACCTCCTCTCTAAAGTACTTTCACTTTCACTTTGTTAAACAATGAGTGAGCAGGACACAGCTGCTGTGAAATGTTTTCATGACAGTCACACCTTTTAGTTCACACACCTCAATCTTAAAATAGTTTGACTTTGTTAGTGAGGCACGATACAGGTTGTTTTCCTTTTCATCGAGAGCTTGTATTTCACAGCTTTTATATCCTTAAAATGCTTCTAAACATTAAGAGCTGAGCCACTTTTGTTTTTAATATTGTCTTTTTTGATGATATTAGGATGTTGAGGTTAATTACACCTGTCTGTGTTTTATTCGTTACTCTGTCACTGACTGCTGCAAACTCTGGTAAGTAACTTCCTCTTTATGTAGGAATTTATACCTATTTAGAACTTGTCCTTGTTATTAATCCATCTATGAGCATCGTTATAAATGTTTTGTTCTGCACTTTATCAGACGTAACTCAGAAAACTTTCAAATCATTCACAGTATATAAATCATGATACATCAATGATCTGCTCAGGGACGCCACTAGCAGTTTATCCATAGAACTGACCAGAGCTGTGGACATGCGGCTCAGTGTCCACTGTGTCCCTCTGTCCCTTAAACTGTGAGCTCCTCTCTTCTTCCTCTTCCTCGTCTGTGCTGCTGCTTCTACTGATTCTCTCTTGAGCTTCATCTGCTGTTTTAAAAGCTCTTTCTACGTCCCACTGACAGGTTGGTTTGAGGAGGATCCTGGATCTGGCATATCTAGATCTACTGTACTACAGCATTCTGTTAATATGGAAATAGAAAAATTGTAATTGAAATCATTATTTATCATATGATTAAAATCATATGAATCAGAATGTGATGCACACACGATTTTAAAGGCAGGATTTCAGTGACACACTGATGACCTGCTTCCTCAGCTTAGGCAACATCATTTATATAAGAGCAGGTGAGGCCGATGCTGCATCTGTATATGAGGTGCACAGACCTCATCATAAGTGAACTAACGATCATACACCGTTTCAAAATTATATTATTGTCATTTTCAGTGGTGAAAAACGTAAGCTAGCGAATTATAGAGTGTGGGCTATGGAAGTAGCACTAACATTACACTGCAAAGGAAGCTCCGTCCTCCGTGAATACACGAACCTTTATTTAAAAAAAATAATTTGTAAGTAATTGTCGGCCCTTCTTCTCTCCCTCGAGGACATTGTTGCATTGACCGTTGACGATCTGACAATCTCACCCAGCATCTAGAATCCAGGTGGACGGACAGAACCATGCGCTAAATGGGAGGAGGGTGTAATTTGACCAGAGAGGCAGAAATAAGCTGAAATGTAGCCTTATTTGTAATTCTTTCATAGAAACATTTATGATATCTCATACATTACTGCTAATATTTTTTTTATTAAAAAAGCTAGTCTCTGTGGGCTCCCGAAGTTCGTGGGCCCTTAGAATCATCCTAACTCGCCCCCCCCCAACGGCGCCCGTGGATCTGCTTTCTGTAACAGTAAATTATAATCCCATCATACTGTTGAGTAATTTTATTGAAACTTTTTAAAAATATTATTTTGCAGATGAACCCGTGTACGGGGCCGTAGGTGATGAAGTTGTCCTCACACCGGGCCCAGTGTCTGATCCCATCATCATCATTACATGGAGACGCGGACAGGACGTCGCCATGTGGTTTAATGGCTCTGTTGAATCCTTCAGACAATTTAAAGGTACATTCAGGCAACTTTAGATAAGATTGTCTGTTTTAGAGAATAAGCAGTAACCCTTTTAGCTTCCTATGAATTATGGTCCAAACTTCAACTAAACTTTATAAATAAAAACTATATAAACTTCTTTGGGAAAAAAAACGAGCCTCACTAGCGTCGACCAACCCAGTCACATGAACAGGAACTAGTTGGGCTTAGGCTTAGACGGGCCCAAGTCAACATGGGCGAGCAACTCTGGCCCACAGGCTGCATCAACCCGCAGGGGACCAGGCACAGGCAGACCTGTGCGGATGCAATACCTGGGACTCGGATAGCAGTCAGGACCGGAACTGGCACAAGGACAGACTTAGACCAAATGGTAGGAGTCTTGGTTTTACACACGGACTGAGGGTTGGTCCGAGGGTTTTTCTTACGTCGTGTGTCATCCAAACTTTGAGAAACAAAGGGCTGACTAACAGGCTCTGGCCTTCAGCCTCAACAGCGCTTGAAGGTCTCAGTGGTGTCCATGGTGTCGTCACTGGGTCCTAGTTATGGCTAGTTTGTGCTATAAGGGTGGTGGTATTATAAAGAAGAACCCGGAAGTGGTGACGAGAAAAGTGTCAAAACAAGAAAGATTTATTAAGACAACAGAAACTCCACCAAAGGGAGGACAGGAAAGGTAGAAACAAACCAAAGACAAAGTAGGAACTAAACTAGGGGAAAAGATTTCAGACTAACAGGAGCAAACGGATGATTAGAAGCCTGGTAAGTAAAAATTACCTGTTCTCTCTGTTTGAAAACTACATCCATCCATATCTATGTATTTTCAGAACGCGGTGACATCACTGACCATCACTGGACTGACTCTAGGTGACAGTGGGAACTACACGGCAGAGATCAACAACAAAGTGACCAGAACGACTCAGCTGCTGGTTATATGTCAGTACCATCACCTTGAATCAGCTTAGGTTAATGTAACTGTTGTTTTCCCCCTTAAATCTTAAGTCTTTTTTTTCTCCTTACTCCTCAGCTCGTGTCTCTAAACCCACCATCTCCAAACGGTGTGACCCTGACAACACTTACTGTGTTTTCACCTGTGAAAGTGACACGACCAACGCTGAACCAGTCACATATTCATGGATATCACAGGAGAAGTCATGGGATTCAACAAAGGAAATCAGAATAATGAAGGTATGAACATGATAATGTTTATGTGTAAATCACATGAGCAGCAGATGCATCATATTTCAAAAACTTGTGCTTTCATACACTCTGCTGCTCAATATTCAAAAAACTGCTGGAAACAAAACTGACTAAATGCTAATGTTCATGTCCAGGAGGAGTCAGAGGAGCAGTTCCACTGTGAGCTGAAGAATCCTGTCAGCACTGAAATCAGCGAATCAGTCCAAAACCCTTTCACCTGTGAGTTGTCAAATATCTTCTATAACAATATGTGAATGTGGTGGGACAGGAACTGATTATTGTTGATTATTGTTTCTACATTACCAGCCCACATCGTCACACACATGACCAGCTGTTGACACTGAACAAATAATTAATTTGTTGTTGTTTGTCTTCCCCGTTTTAAAGGGAAACTGTCTCATAAATTGATCATCGTCTGCTGTTTACTGTTAGTAATTCTGCTTCATGCTGGAGTCTTCTTTTTCATCTCAAAAACAGCAGGTGAAAAGCCACAAATCAACACATTTATTTGACAGCATTTCATTTCTGTTGGGGTATTATTATTAACATGTAATATATATAATTTCCTTTTATTCAGATTTATGTACATTTTTACATGAGTGATGTTTGTAAATCAGACTGAGAATTGTATATCATTGATACAGTCTTGTAAATTCACACGAGCAAACACAGAGGAATGACGCTGCACTCGGGTCTTTATGAGCCTGAACGTCATTGATTTTATGGTTATTAAGAGTTATATTCTTTTTTTTAAAATGACTTATTTAAATTCACTGTGTACCAAATTATAAAAATTAGCAGTGAGACCTAATTTGTAAACACAGAAAAATAACGAGAATTTTCATTAGTTTGGTCCCTTTTCTTCGTATTTCACACAAAAAAATATTTACTTTTGTCAATAATATATAATATTAATTGAATGGCGAAGACTAAATTCTGCATCGGCTAGAATAACATGTTACACACCAAAGTTACTGCTGGGAAATGGGTAACTGATCTATGTCTTTATAATTCATATGAAGATTGGCGACCGACCTCTGAGTCCACGTCTGGCAGGTCGATCCCCGTCTTCAGCTGTCGATATAAGAAAGTTGACCGAGGTCCCGGGTCAGGTGAGTGTGTGTGAGTGAGAAACAGCAATGACATGTGCTTTAGATGATTATTTAACTTATAACAGAGACCCTGGTTGGATCCAGCCTGGATGTAACAGACAGAGGTTGAGTTCAGCAGACAGATCTTTGAGGCCTCCTTTGCAGGAATCTCAGACCAAGTTGACACAGGTGCACTGCATATCTAATGCACAGCTCCACCCTCTGGCTCCCTGGAAGTCAAGGAAAACAGAAAAGAGCCAAGCAGGCATGGACAAAGGCAAAACCAAGGTGGAAAGGTGATATTGAATACAGACCATTTGTTATTTATCACTTCAGATGGTCCTGGAGGATCCAGCCATGAACTCACACCTAATGGCTCCGCAGAACCCAGACCTGAAAATGGTGAGTGACAAGTTATTTAGTGCAGTAGAATATGATAAAGGAGATTTTTAAAGCAGAGAACAAAGACAGAACAACAGATAACAGAAAAATCACGAAAAATGACATTCACTGTGTTTAACTTTCTCATTTTAACTGGGACCTTCACATTTAGTTGTGACACACACGTTTTACCTGTTTCACTGATTATTTATTTAACTGATTATTTCACTGATTATTTATTTCACTGATTATTTATTTAACTGATTATTTCACTGATTATTTATTTCACTGATTATTTCACTGATTATTTATTTCACTGATTATTTCACTGATTATTTATTTCACTGATTATTTATTTCACTGATTATTTCACTGATTATTTATTTCACTGATTATTTATTTAACTGATTATTTCACTGATTATTTGACTGGTTTCAGAGGCTCTCGTAGGATCTATCAGGACAGATCTAAGAGAAAAACGACAAAAATGACTGAATGACTTTTATTCTTTTTTTCTTTTCGATTTTACTGGGACCTTCTGACTCCTTTCTTTAGTCTGACCCCCAGTTATCTTTACTGCTGTATGTAATGAAACTTTGAGATCAAAACCCAGAAATTGACCGACAGTTAAAAAGTGACACAGTGCTCACTAACAACTTGTTGTTATAACTTGTTTTACAGGGTGTAAAAAAGTGGAAGTTTTTAAAACCATTTAAAAGGAAAAGGAACCATTTTAACAGTGACAGTTAATTTATGGTTTTGACGTTTGATGTTTTCAGACGTGTCACCAGACCAGGTCTAGACAAACACTGAGTCCACTGACACCATCAACGAAACCGGTGAGTTAAAAGTTTATTGTTTTGGATAAAAAATGGATTGATGACAGAATCTACAACATGGAGCAAACAGAAATGTTCTGGCTTTACAAATCAATCCCAGCGTCTCTTTAGACATTTCTGGACAACTACATTTTCTCCTGTAAGACAGACGCATTACAGTCACTGGGTTAGTGCTTTTACTTACATGTCATCCATGAATTCAGAGGTCTGTGGAGAATCTAGTCAGGAGCCAACAGCTAATCCAGAATCCAGCAGTCAAACCAGTGAGTGAACTGTTCCGTATCCTGGACAAACATGGATGGTAAAACCTGTGGCCTGTTTGTGTAGAAGCAGAGAACAGTTCTTGGATCTTTTGACTTTGATTTCATCAATGATTTCAGACATCCGAGCATCACCAGACCAGGTCCTGACAGACGCCACGAGTGAAGCCGGTCAGTAAAATGTGCATCAAACTCTGTGGGACGGACGGTAGAAACTGCAGCAGTTATTCTGTGATTGGGTAGAAACTTGAGGTCGTCCACTATGGAAGAGAGAGATTTGTACATATGTTACAGATGATTGACAAACTGGAATGGCTAAAAGCTTTTGTTGTATTTTCTCAGTGTTTGGATGTGACAATAATCTTTTATGATTGTAGGGACGTTTACTGAGTCTATAGTCGTATAGATGATGGACAAAGACTGAGACATCAGATGTGTGTTGGCAGTAAAAAGTCCTTGTTTCATTTGACAGAAGAGACATCAGTCGTCCCAAGTGTCCCAGACTCACTCAGCCAGGACCCACCAGTGCAGGAACAGGCACCTGACCTACCAGACGAGACCTAAAACTGAAGAACTTCTGTCTCCTTAATGAGTTCGTCAAAGGGGTTCAAAGGTTTTAAGACTGTTGGTGAGTTCTGTGGCTGAAAACAGTCCATGCCAAGTTGTCACGTACCTGCTGTTATTGCCATTTCCTGGATTTCAAACTTAAAACAAACACTTGAATTTCTTCTAGTAATTCTGCTGTTACATATTTGTCCACCAGACGTCCTCACACATTCTATAAGCTGCTCATATCTAAATGTGGGGCGTTGGCCGACGCTGAAGCTGCATTATACAAATACCGGGTCTACTGAACAAAACTTCAGCTTTAACATCGGCCCTGTGTGTTAGCTGACTAGAAGAGTTTATCGCTGTGTTTAAAAAACTGAATTTGCAAATGAGTTTCAGGGATTTTTGAGGCTCAGTCAGAACCAGAGGGAAAACATGGATTTGAAATGGTCCTTAAAAGGATAAAGAGGGAACCTGTCTGTCATTTGCACCATTTGTATATATTGCAGTGTTATTCTCCATGTCACTTCTTCATCCAGAGGCTCAAAATTACATTTTAATAAAACAGCTAGTTTAGTTGATGTGTGATGTGCAGATATGATGAGGTGTCCTCTATGGAAGAAGTACAGGTATGAAAGTTTTTCTTCTTTGTGAGAAGACTATAAACCTCTAACTGATGCTGTTCATTTCCTGGAGAATCAACATGTAGAGGCACTTTTCCAATCTGCTTTTACACATTTAATTTACTGTATTTCCCGCACTATAAAGCGCACCGAATTATAACGCGCACCTTCAATGAATGGCCTATTTTAAAACCTTTTCCATATATAAGGCGCATAGAATAGAAGCTACAGTTGTGGCTGGGGTTGTGTTACGCATCCAGTAGATGGAGCTGCACTAAAGGGAATGTCAACAAAACAGTCAGATAAGTCAGTCAAACTTTATTAATAGAATACAAACCAGCATTCTGACAACTCCGTTCACTCCCAAAATGAATAAAGTGACGTAGTATTTTCATGACACAGTTTACCTTTTAACAACAGCAAGGTATAAGAGGTAGTGCAACATTTATATCACGTAGTGGAGCGGAACTTTTCCTCGATTCAGTAAAAGAAACAGTCTGATACGTTACGGTAAATTAAACATTAGTGCAATCACAATATAGTAACTCTCGAAATAGTGCAAAGCAATAACAATATAACAACAAGTCAACATTGGTCAAATGTTAATGTCCATATTCACAATATAACCAACCTTGTTCAGCCATAAACACACAAACACTCAAAGCTCAATTTCAGTTCATTCCCCATCCACGAATCCCTCGAATTCTTCGTCCTCAGTGTCCGAATTGAAAAGTTGGGCGAATACGGCCTCCAACATGCCTGGCTCCGTCTCGTCACAGTCATTATTAGTGTCGCTGCTGTGGTCTGGCAGTTCAGTGACAATTCCTGCCTTCCTGAAAGCTCGGACCACATTTGACACTGATATGTCAGCCCAGGCATTTACGATCCACTGGCAGATCGTGGCGTATGTTGTTCGGCGCTGTCTCTTCGTCTTGGTGAACGTGTGTTCGCCTTCTGTCATCCACTGCTCCCACGCAGTTCGCAGTCTAGCTTTGAATGCCCTGTTGACACCAACATCTAGCGGCTGGAGTTCTTTTGTCAATCCACCCGGAATGACAGCCAGCACTGAATTAGTGTGCTTCACTTGTTTTTTGACACCATCGCGCATGGAGTCGTAGATCAAAAGGGACGGAACAGTGTGAAAAAAGCCAGCCGGTCTCTTAATGTAAATTCTCATCTTTCCTTCATCCATCCATCCATCCCTTCGAGTTAGCTTTGATGAGGATGCCGGCTGGAAAGTTTTCTCTTGAAAATAACCATGGGTGGAAGTTTCTGGCCGTTAGCCTGGCAGGTGAGAACTACAGTGAAGTGTGACTTCTCATTCCCGGTGGTGCGAACATTCACCGTACGTGTTCCCTTTTTATCTACAGTGCGGTTCACAGGAATATCAAAGGTGAGTGGAACCTGGTCCATGTTGATGATGTGCTCTGGCAGGATCTGTTTTTCAGTGATCTTGTTTTTGTAGTATGCGCGGATAGTGGCCAGCTTTTCTTGGTAGTCTTTTGGCAGTTGCTGCGAAACAGCAGTTCGTGTGCGGATGGAGAGATTACGTCTTTTCATAAACCTCAAGCACCAAGAAGGACCACCTCTAAATTCACTGATGTTAAGTTTGCGTGCTAGCACGGTTGCTTTTATTCGAATAGTGACTGTAGAAAAACACTTCTACTTCCTGTTCTCTGTTCAACAACCCACTGTTCGAGTTTGTCCTCTAACTTTAGCCATCTCGCTTTGTTCCCTCGGAAACTCTGTTTAGTCTTCTTTACTTGGTGCTGGTCATCTTGTTGCTTCCTCCACTTCCGCACCATTGATTCGTTGAACGTTGAGTTCTCTAGCTGCTGCTCTATTCCCATGTTCTACTGCGTGACTGATAGCCTTGAGTTTAAACTCGTAAGCGTGTCTCTTGATAGGAGCCATTTTGGGGTCTTTACACACACAAATGAAAACAAACGCTTCGCTTTCTTCTATGGGAGAAAATGGAGTCGGCGGCTGCTTCTCACCTGTTGCGGCTCAATACTGATCCATATATAAGGCGCACCACATTATAAGTCGCACTGTCGGGTTTTGAGAAAATTGAAGGCTTTTAGGTGCTCTTTATAGTGCGGGAAATACGGTATGTCTTTAGGTTATTTTCAGTTCTTACACAACTGCATCAAAAGTGAACGGCCTGTCCACACACTTCAAATTTGGCAAGGTGAAATTTTTATTGTTGTCATAATTGAGAAACTGCCTGGACACTAGATTAGACCCATGTGGGGTATGGGCAACCGCAATGAAGGTCAAAACCGTTATATAGAGATAAATGATGCTTCCCTTAATGCAGTGTTTCTCAAATAGTGGGGCGCGCCCCTGGGAACATGCTTTTTTTGCCGTACTAGAATAAAGTGTAATTGCACATCCAGTCCAGTAGTTGGCAGTGGCGCTGTCATTGTCAGAGTGTGCGGGTTCTATGCAGCTCTATGGTGTCGGGTTTATTTTGCACCGAGTAAACGAACTCTACCGCTAGCAGCCATCATGTGTGTGCACCAAATTACTCTGTAAGTCCCTTTGGATAAAAGCATCTGCCAAATGTGAAAAGAGCAACTCGTGAAGTGAAATTTATGCAGCGTTCTCTAGTTAAGTGCTTTTGTGACCCGCAGGTCACAGGATCTGTGTGCAGTGTGAAGTCAATGGTCATGTTTCTTGTTTGAAGGATGCAGTTAAAAGAGAAAATTACCCCCACCCCCCCAAAAAAAACATAAAAAAAACCCTCAAAAGACCAACAAAAGTTGGAAAAGGTAGAAAAAAAAACAAAGTGACAAAATAAAAAAATTGACAACAAATAGAGAAAACTTGACCAAAATTAAATAAAACAAGAGACACAAATATATTTAAAAAAATTAAGCAACAAATTTTACTGCAAACAACAAAACAGAAAAAAGACAGTTTAGGCCCCTTTTGTCCTCCGTACCAGTTCCAATAAACTCGGCTTGGCTTTCACTTCCTGATTCGTAATTTACTTTCACTTTGTCAGCAGTGAAGCTACTTTTCATCAGAGCTTGTATTTTACAGCTTTTCCATCTTTAAAATGATTCTAAACATTAAGAGCTGAGCCACTTTTTTTTTCATTGTCGTCTTTTTTCTTTATTGATAATAGGATGTTGGGTTTTTTTACACATGTTTGTGTTTTATTCGTTGGTCTGTTATTGACTGCTGCTAACTCCGGTAAGTAACTACTTCTGTATGTATCTTCTGTATCCAGCTGTAGCATGTCCTTGTTATTAATCCATCTATGAGCATCATTATGAAGGTTTTGTTCTGCACTTTGTCAGATTTAAGTTTTAATGCAGTTACATTAGAAGTTAGCCTCAGGCCTCAGCTACTTTAGTCAGGAACGTCTTACATCATTCACAGTATATAAATGATGGTATATTATTGATTTACCATCTGCTTTCTGTAACAGTAAAGTATAATCCCATTTCATTTCAAATTACACTGTTGAGTAATTTTAGTGAAATTTTTTTAATGTTGTCTTTTCTCATTTGATATATTATCTTACAGATGAACCCGTGTACAGAGCTGTAGGTGATAAAGTTGAACTCACACCGGGCCCAGTGTCTGATCCCACCATCATTACATGGAGACATGGACAGAACATCGCCGTGGAGTGGTTTAAGGGCTCTGTTGAGTCCTTCAGACAATTTAAAGGTACATTCTGGCAACTTTAGACAAGATTGTCAGTTTAAGAGAACACAGGGTAACCCTTTTAGCTTCCTATGAAACATGGTCCAAATTTAAACTAAACGTTAGGAATAAAAACTATATGAACGTCTTTGGGAAAAAAAACAAAATGAAACTAGAGCAGAAAGGAACAAAGAAAAGAACTAAACTAATAGACAGAAAGGTGAACCAGAAACCTAACTCAAGAGGAGGGTGCTAAACAAATGTCAGTCCATAGGCAACATACAGGACCAGAGACATTCGAAGACGAGGACAGAACGACATGGGTTAGATTTAGCAACAAATTAAGGAGAGAACTGTGTTTAAATCAAAGTCCAGAAACATGTTCCTTGGAAACTGCATCCATCCATCTCTGTGTATTTTCAGAACGCGGTGACATCAACGGTACAACCGGAGCACTAACCATCACTGGACTGACTCCAGGTGACAGTGGGAACTACACGGCAGAGATCAACCACAAAGTGACCAGAACGACTCAGCTGCTGGTTATATGTCAGTACCATCACCCTGAATCAGCTTAGGTTAATGTAACTGTTGTTTTTCCCCTTAAATCTAATTAAGTCCTTTTTTTCTCCTTACTCCTCAGCTCGTGTCTCTAAACCCACCGTCTCCATACAATGGGACCCTGACAACAGTTCCTGGGTTTTAACCTGTGAAAGTAACACGACCAACGCTGAACCAGTCACATATTCATGGATATCACAGGAGAAGTCATGGGATTCAATAAAGGAACTCAGAATAAAAAACGTATGAACATGATAATGATGTTTATGTGTAAATCACATGAGCAGCAGATGCATCAAATTGCAAAAACACAACTAGAATCTGGATTCATTCATCAGGAACACGATCAGCTTCTTACGTCCACAGTGAATCGACTGATGAATTTATTAACTTACACCTTTGTAGACGTGTTATTTTCATACATGTTGGTTTAGAGCCTGTCGTGTGATTTTCATACTGTGTTTTAGTAGAAAATGTTTCACACATTTGTCACCATCGGCTAAATATTTACATTCTCATGACCTGCTAAAGTAAATACATAAGCCAGTTTTTTTACATGGTGTATTTCCATCGACCTTTTTTTGTGCATTTTCTATTTTATTTGCAGTTGGAGGTTTTACTGTCCACACTTTGGCCTGATATTTTTTCGTCTTGTTCTTCTTTCTTCTCCTGCGATGGTTTAAATTCACTCAAATGTAGAACTGTTTATCTCAATGAAATTAACTCCTAATTTCTGCATAACTGTATTGATTTGGAACTAATGTAAAATTCTTTTGTAGTTTCATTTATTCGCTTCTAAACAGTTTCTTTGTCCATTTCCAGGAGGAGTTAGAGAATCAGTTCTACTGTGAGCTCAGCAATCCAGTCAGTACCGAAGACAGTGAAACGGTCCAGAACCCTTTCAGCGCTTGTGAGTTTTCACATGTCTTATGTAACAACATGTGAATGTAGTAAAGCATCTTCTAACAGCTTTGGGTTTATTGTTTTCTACAGTTTTCTACATTATCACATAGAACCAGCTGGTCACCATTGGAACATTGTGTCCACATATGTCATTTGTGTTTTCTTTATTTTTTCACTTTTTTGAAGGGAAATGGTATCAGATACTGCTCATCGTCTGCGCTGTACTGATTGTGGCAGCTGTCATCGGCTTTTACTGGAAAATAAAAGGAGGTAAGCCGCCACAAGATGCATTTACTTTAAAGAAATTCTGTTGGTGTTTTATTATGAACATGTATTGTGTTAATTTCCTTTTAAAGAATAAATTTTATGTTGGTCAGATTTTAGTTTGGATCATGTAAATCCATATCATAAATATCACATGTTTTGTTGTTAATTTCTTTACAAGGTGTAAAAAAAGTGAAAGTTTTTAAAAATTTAAAAGAAAAAGGAAAACATTTTACAGTGACAGTTCATTCCTTTTATTTTTATATGATTTTTCATGGTTGATGTTTGTAAATCAGATTGAGAATCTGCTTGTTGATCATGTGAATCCGGGTTCTTTTTATCATTTACAGTCGTGTAAATTGCAAAGACAGAGGAATGACGCTGCACTCAGGTCTTTATGAGCCTGAACGTCGTTGAGATTATTAGAAGTTAAATCCTTTTTTAAAAAATGACCAATTTAAATTCACCATGTTAGAAATGATAGAAATTAGAAAATTAAAAGCTTTGTGAACGTTTATGTTTTACACAGTGAGACTATTGTCACAAAAACACGCATTTATTTGTAATAGAGAAAATTGTTACAGCAGGTTGTAAGAGCGAACTACTCTGTAAACACAGAAAAATAATGAGAATTTTCATTAGTTTGGTCCCTTTTTCTTCATATTTCACACTTTATTAAAACATTTGATTTGGTCAATAATGTTTAATATTAATTGACAAGTCTTCATCCACTAGAATAACATGTTACATACCAGAAATGTCTTTATAATTCATATGAAGATTACGACCGACCTCTGAGATATTTGTATATGAAGGTAACTGCTGCTTTATTTCTATTGTAAAACTTTTGTAAACAGTTCATTATGTATCATGAAGGTTGTACAAATCTTAGAGTTTTCACATGTCTTATTTAACAACATGTGAATGTAGTAAAGCATCTTCTAACAGCTTTGGGTTCATTGTTTTCTACAGTTTTCTACATTATCACATAGAACCAGCTGTCACCATTGGAACATTGTGTCCACATATGTCATTTGTGTTTTCTTTATTTTTCACTTTTTTGAAGGGAAATGGTATCAGATACTGCTCATTGTCTGCGCTGCACTGATTGTCCCGGCTGGCTTCGGCTTTAACTTTATTTACTGGGAAATAAAAGGAGGTAAGCCGCCACAAAATGCTACATTTACTTTACAGCACTGAAATTCTGTTGGTGTTTTATTATGAACATGTATTGTGTTAATTTCCTTTTAATCAGACTATTCACATTTTTACATGATTTTTCTGTGTGAATCAGATTGAGAATCTAGTTGTGGATCATGTAAATCCATATCATAAATATCATTCCAGTAAATTGCTGTGCTCACTAACAACTTGTTGTTACAATTTCTTTTACAAGGTGTAAAAAAAGTGGAAGTCTTTAAAACCATTTAAAAGAAAAAGGAAAACATTTTACAGTGACAGTTTATTCCTTTTATTCAGATTTATATGCATTTTTACATGATTGATGTTTGTAAAGCAGATTGAAAATCTGGTTTGAGAATAAATTGAGAAGCAATTCACACGAGCAAAGACAGAGGAATGACGCTGCACTCAGCTCTTTATGAGCCTGAACGTCGTTGAGATTATTAGAAGTTAAATCCTTTTATAAAAAAAGGACCAATTTAAATTCACCATGTGAGAAATGATAGAAATTAGAAAGTTAAAAGCTTTATGAACATTTATGTTTTACACAGTCAGACTATTGTCACAAAAACACACATTTATTTGTAATAGAGAAAAATTGTTACAGCAGGTTGAAAGAGCGAACTACTCTGTAAACACAGAAAAATAATGAGAATTTTCATTAGTTTGGTCCCTTTTCTTCATATTTCACACTTTATGAAAACATTTGATTTGGTCAATAATGTTTAATATTAATTGACAAGTCTTCATCCACTAGAATAACATGTTACATACCAGAGTTACTGCTGGGAAATGGGTAACTGATCTAATGTCTTTATAATTCATATGAAGATTACAACCGACCTCTGAGATATTTGAATATGAAGGTAACTGCTGCTTTATTTCTGATGTAAAACTTTTGTAAACAGTTCATTATGTATCATGAAGGTTGTACAAATCTTAGAGTTTTCACATGTCTTATTTAACAACATGTGAATGTAGTAAAGCATCTTCTAACAGCTTTGGGTTTATTGTTTTCTACAGTTTTCTACATTATCACATAGAACCAGCTGTCACCATTGGAACATTGTGTCCACATATGTCATTTGTGTTTTCTTTATTTTTTTCACTTTTTTGAAGGGAAATGGTATCTGATAGTGCTCATTGTCTTCTCTGCACTGATTGTCCCGGCTGGCTTCGGCTTTTACTTTATTTACTGGAAAAAAAGAGGAGGTAAGCCGCCACAAAATGCTACATTTACTTTACAGCACTGAAATTCTGTTGGTGATTTATTATGAACATGTATTGTGTTAATTTCCTTTTAATCAGACTATTCACATTTTTACATGATTTTTCTGTGTGAATCAGATTGAGAATCTAGTTGTGGATCATGTAAATCCGGGTTTTTTTATCATTGATACAGTCGTGTAAACTCACACGAGCAAAGACAGAGGAATGACGCTGCACTCAGGTCTTTATGAGCCTGAACGTCGTTTAGATTTTTAGAAGTTAAATCCTTTTTTAAAAAATGACTAATTTAAATTCACCGTGTTAGAAATGATAGAAATTAGAAAGTTAAAAGCTTTGTGAACGTTTATGTTTTACACAGTGAGACTATTGTCACAAAAACACACATTTATTTGTAATAGAGAAAATTGTTACAGCAGGTTGTAAGAGCGAACTAATCTGTAAACACAGAAAAATAATGAGAATTTTCATTAGTTTGGTCCCTTTTTCCTCATATTTCACACTTTATGAAAACATTTGATTTGGTCAATAATGTTTAATATTAATTGACAAGTCTTCATCTGCTAGACTAACACGTTACATACCAGAGTTACTGCTGGGAAATGGGTAACTAATCTAATGTCTTTATAATTCATATGAAGGTTGGCAACCGACCTATGAGATATTTGTATATGAAAGTAACTGCTGCTTTATTTCTATTGTAAAACTTTTGTAAACAGTTCATTATGTATCATGAAGGTTGTACAAATCGTAGAGTTTTCACATGTCTTATGTAACAACATGTGAATGTAGTAAAGCATCTTCTAACAGCTTTGGGTTTATTGTTTTCTACAGTTTTCTACATTATCACATAGAACCAGCTGTCACCATTGGAACATTGTGTCCACATATGTCATTTGTGTTTTCTTTATTTTTAACTTCTTTGAAGGGAAATGGTGTAAGATACTGCCCATAGTCTGGGTTTTCCTAATTGTGGCAGCTATCATCATCTTAGGCATTTTTTACTGGGAAATAGGACAAGGTAAGCCGCCACAAAATGCTACATTTACTTTACAGCACTGAAATTCAGTTGGTGTTTTATTATGAACATATATTGTGTTGATTTCCTTTTAATCAGACTATTCACATTTTTACATGATTTTTCTGTGTGAATCAGATTGAAAATCTACTTGTGGATCATGTAAATACATATCATAAATATCATTCCAGTAAATTGCTTTGCTCACTAACAACTTGTTGTTACAACGTCTTTTACAGGGTGTAAAAAAAGTGAAAGTTTTTAAAACCATTTAAAAGAAAAAGGAAAACATTTTACAGTGACAGTTCATTCCATTTATTCAGATTTATATGCATTTTTAAATGATTGATGTTTGTAAATCAGATTGAGAATCTGGTTGTTGATCATGTGAATCTGGGTTTTTTTTATCATTGATACAGTCGTGTAAATTCACACGAGCAAAGACATAGGAATGACGCTGCACTCAGGTCTTTATGAGCCTGAACGTCACTGACATTATTAGAAGTTAAATGTTTTTTTTTAAATGACTAATTTAAATTCACCATGTTGGAAATGATAGAAATTAGAAAGTTAAAAGCTTTATGAACATTTATGTTTTACACAGTCAGACTATTGTCACAAAAACACGCATTTATTTGTAATAGAGAAAATTGTTACAGCAGGTTGTAAGAGCGAACTACTCTGTAAACACAGAAAAATAATGAGAATTTTCATTAGTTTGGTCCCTTTTCCTCATATTTCACACTTTATGAAAACATTTGATTTGGTCAATAATGTTTAATATTAATTGACAAGTCTTCATCTGCTAGACTAACACGTTACATACCAGAGTTACTGCTGGGAAATGGGCAACTGATCTAATCTCTTTATATTTCATATGAAGGTTTGAAACCGACCTCTGAGATATTTGAATATGAAGGTAACTGCTGCTTTATTTCTATTGTAAAACTTTTGTAAACAGTTCATTATGTATCATGAAGGTTGTACAAATCTTAGAGTTTTCACGTGTCTTATGTAACAACATGTGAATGTAGTAAAGCATCTTCTAACAGCTTTGGGTTTATTGTTTTCTACAGTTTTTATACATTATCACATAGAACCAGCTGTCACCATTGGAACATTGTGTCCACATATGTCATTTGTGTTTTCTTTATTTTTTTCACTTTTTTGAAGGGAAATGGTATCTGATAGTGCTCATTGTCTTCTCTGCACTGATTGTCCCGGCTGCCTTCGGCTTTTACTTTATTTACTGGAAAAAAAGAAGGTAAGCCGCCACAAAATGCTACATTTACTTTACAGCACTGAAATTCTGTTGGTGTTTTATTATGAACATGTATTGTGTTAATTTCCTTTTAATCAGACTATTCACATTTTTACATGATTTTTCTGTGTGAATCAGATTGAGAATCTAGTTGTGGATCATGTAAATCCATATCATAAATATCATTCCAGTAAATTGCTGTGCTCACTAACAACTTGTTGTTACAACTTCTTTTACAGGGTGTAAAAAAAGTGGAAGTTTTTAAAACCATTTAAAAGAAAAAGGAAAACATTTTACAGTGACAGTTCATTGCTTTTATTCAGATTTATATGCATTTTTACATGATTGATGTTTGTAAATCAGATTGAGAATCTGGTTGTTGATCATGTGAATCCGGGTTTTTTTTATCATTGATACAGTCGTGAAAAAATCATTTGTAACAGAGGAATTGCACTCAGGTTTTATGAGCCTGAACTACTCGTTTATAAACACAGAAAAATAAAATTTTTTAAAAATGACTTTTTTAAATTCACCATGTTTATTAAAAATTAGATTTTGTCAAAAGTTTTATTAATTGAGTCTTCATTATGTTTTACACAGTCAGACTGTTTCACTGGGAAAAACTGATCTAATTTATTTATAATTAAGAGAAAAATTGTTACAGCAGGTTGTAAGAGTCGAACTACTCTTAAACACAGAAAAATAATGAGAATTTTCATTAGTTTGGTCCCTTTTCTTCATATTTCACATTTATGAAAACATTTGATTTGGTCCATAATGTTTGTTATTTATTGACAAGTCTTCATCTGCAGAGACTAACCTGAAAATTACATACCAGAGTTACTGCTGGGAAATGGATAACTGATTTTAAATAGTCTTTATAATTTTGTGATTTCATCCGTGTTTCAGTATCAGGGAACCACGCACCGACATCTACTGTTTCCGTGGAGAACAGTGAGGAAAAAGGTGAGTGAATTACATTAAATTGATGGTGATCTACAGCAAAACTTCCAAAGATTTACCAGTATCATCGTTTTAATTTTCACACACGTATTTTTATTTAACTGATTGTTTACCTGATGTCAGAGGCCCTGGTAGGATCCAGCAAGGACCAAGATCCAGAATCCAGAATCCAGCAGTCAAACCGGTGAGTGAACTGTTCGGGAGGGTAAAACCTGTGGCCTGTTTGTGTAGTAGCAGAGAACAGTTCTTGGATCTTTTGACTGTGATGTCATCAATGATTTCAGACATTCGAGCATCACCAGACCAGGTCCTGACAGACGCCACGAGTGAAGCAGGTGAGTCAAATGTGCATCAGAATCAGTTGGACAGTTGATAGAAACTGCAGTAGTTAATCTGAGTGCAGGTTAATCTGTAAAAAGTCCTTGTTTCATTTAACAGAAGAGTCATCAGTCGTCCCAAGTGTCCCAGACTCACTCAGCCAGGACCCACCAGAGCAGGAACCTGCAGCTGACCTACCAGACGAGACCTAAAACTGAAGAACTTCTGTCGCCTTAATGAGTTTGTCAAAGGGGCTCAAAGGTTTTAAGACTGTTGGTGAGTTCTGTGGCCGGACACGCTCCATCCCATAATCTAATGTGACAGTTGTTATTGTAATTTTTTCAAACCAAACGTTCGTATTTCTAGTTTCGGCACCAAACATTTGGATTTGGCAGCTTGATTTAGGACCCAAGTGTGTGTGTGTTGTGGAGGTTTGTGTGTTTGGTCCAGGAGTGGCATTAAGGGACTAAATAAAAACTGAACTGAACTCACTTTTTAAGTGAGTTACGGTCTCACATATTTTAAAGTGTAATTTATTCTGTGAATTTATTTTTTTAAAGCACATTTATTTAGAAGTGATCCTGCTTTAGAGTTGGTGTCCATGTCCTGCTGTTACTTCTTTGTCCACTAGATGTCCATCCACACTCTATAAGCTGCGTGAGTCCAAGTTTGGGGACTTTAAAGGCCTGAAGTTGGATCATACAAATGCTGTTTCTTTATGTGTTTATGAACATGCAAACAGTTTGGCGTTGCACTATTTCAGATAGACCAGTGTAAACATGAGGTTCAACAGACATTAAACATTTAAGAGGAATCAGAACTTGCAGC